>CM077307.1:95348696-96598696 GCA_039655065.1 Glossophaga mutica | reverse complement strand
AACAAGCATAATATAACCAAAGAAATGAATTAATTCTTTTTAATGTATTATTTTGAATGTGTGACATAAGAAGGTGGTCTGGTTTCATTTTTTGCACATATCTTTCCAATTTCCCCAATACCACTTATTGCATAAACTATTTTTTAGCCCATTGTATGTGCTTGCTTCTCTGTCAAAAATTAATTGGCTATAAAGGTGTGGGTTTTTTTCTGGGCTCTCTGTTCTGTTCCATTGATCTATGTGTCTGTTTTTATGCCAGAACCATGCTGTTTTGATTTAATATGGCCTTGTAGTATAGTTTGATATTAGGTAGCATGTTTCCTCCAACTCTATTCTTTCTCAGGATTGCCGTTGCTATTTTGGGCCTCTCATGGTTTCATATATATATATTTCAAATATTTGTTCTAGTTCTATGAAATACATCTTTGGTATCTTGATAGGAATTGCATTGGATCTATAGATTGCTTTGGGTAGTAGGGATATTTTAAAGATCTTAATTCTTCCAATCCATGAATGTGGTATATGCTTTCACTCATTTGTATCTCCTTCAATATCTTTCTTCAGTATCTTATAATGTTCTGATTACAGGTCATTTATATCCTTAGTTACATTTATTCCTAGGCATTTTATTCTTTTTGAGGCAATTATAAATGGGATTGTTTTTTCTTTAATTATTTTAATCATTGCTGTATTTTTTCTATTACCATGCAGACCCTTAACTGCCCTCCCCTTAGTCCCTCAAATAGCTGTCATCTTTCTCTTCATCTATGAGTCCGTCCTCATTTTCCTTGTTAGTTTAGTTTGTTCATTAGATTCCACATATGAGTGAAATAATGTTATTTGTCTTTCTGAGATTGGATTATTTCACTTAGCATAATGTTCTTCAGGACCATCTATACTGTCACAAAAGGTAAAATTTCCTTTTTTATGGCTGAGTAGTATTCCATCGTGTAAATGTACCACAGCTGTTTTATCCACTCAACTACTGATTGGCATTTGGGCTGCTTCCATATCTTGACAATTGTAAATAATGCTGCAATGACCATTCGCGTGCTCATTTACTTTCAAATTAGTGTTTTGGGTTCTTTTGGATATATTCACAGAAGTGGGATTGCGGGGTCAAAAGGCAAGTACATTTTTAACTTTTGAGTTATCTCCATACTGCTTTGCACAGGGGCTGCACCAGTCTACATTCCCACCAAATTGCAAAATGGTTATCTTTCTCCACAGCCTCAGCAGCACTTGTTTGTTGATTTATTTATGATAGCCATTCTGACAGTTGTGAGATGATATCTCATAGTAGTTTTAATTTGCATTTTCCTGATGATTAGTAATGTTGATCATCTTTTCATATGTATATAGGTCACCTATATGACCCATTTGGAGAGGGGTCTATTAGGTCCTTTACCAATTTTTTTAAATACTAAAAGAATACATTTATTTTTCAGGGTTCCTTTTTAAAATATATTTTATTGATTATGCTATTACATTTTCCCATTTCCCCCCTTTATTTCCCTCAGCACTGCACATGCCCCTCCACCTGCATCCTCACTCCCTTCAGTTCATGTCCATGGGTTGTATATATAAGTTCTTTGGCTTCTAAATTTTCTATACTATCCTTAACCTTTCTCTGGCTATTTGTCGTCCTTAATTTTGGTTGTGAGAAGAGGCACAGTGTGTCCGCCTACGCCTCCAACTTGGCCGGAAGTCCCCTATCTCTGTCTATTTTGTACCTAATATTTACACTACTTATTCCCTGTACCTTTTCCCCCTTTCTTCCCCTCTCTCTACCCCACTGATAACCCTCCACGTGATCTCCATTTCTGTGATTCTGTTCCTGTTCTAGTTATTTGCTTAGTTTGGTTTTGTGGGGTTTTTTGGTTCAGTTTTCAATAGTTGTGAGTTTGCTGTCATTTTACTGTACATATTTTTATCTTCTTTTTCTTAGATAAATCCCTTTAACATTTCATATGATAAGGGCTTGGTGATGAACTCCTTTAACTTTAGCTTATCTGGGAAGCACTTTATCTGCCCTTCCATTCTAAATGATGACTTTGCTGGATAGAGTAATCTTGGACATTGGACTTTCCCTTTCATGACTTGGAATACTTCTTTCCAGCCCCTTCTTGCTGGTAAGGTTTCTTTTGAGAAATCAGCTGATAGTCTTATGGGAATTCCTATGTAGATAACTCTCTCCTTTTCCCTTGCTGCTTTTAAGATTCTCTCCTTACCTTACATCTTGGGTAATATAATTATGATGTGCCTTGGCATGTGCTTCCTTGGGTCCAACTTCTTTGGGACTCTCTGAGCTGCCTGGACTTTGTGGAAGTCTATTTCCTTTGCCAGATTAGGGAAATTCTCCTTCATTATATTTTCAAGTAAGTTTTCAATTTCTTGCTTTCCCTCTTCTCCTTCTAGCACCCCTATGATTCTGATGTTGGAAACTTTAAATTTGTCCCACAGGTTCCTGAGCCTCTCCTCATTTATTTGAATTCTTGTTTCTTCATTCTATTCTAATTAAATGTTTATTTCTGCCTTCTGGTCCAAAACATTGATTTGAGTGCCAATTGCGTTCCTGGTTGCTTCCCTGTACATTTTTCTTTATTTCACTTTTCATACCCTTCACTTTTTCCTCTATTTTGAGACCATACTGAACCAATTCTGTGAGCATCCTGATTACCAATGTTTTGAACTGTGTATCTGATAGGTTGGCTATTTCTTCACCATTTAGTTGTATTTTTTCTGGAGCTTTGATCTGTTCTTTCATTTGGGCCATTTGTTTTTTGTTTGGGGCACACCTGTTACATATTACAGGGTGGAGCCTTAGGTATTCACCAGGGCAGGGTAACCTATGTTGCTGCGTTGTGGCACTGTTTGTGGGGGAGGCATCCAAGGAAGAAGAATGCTGTTTCTTCAGTTGTTTGGCAGCTTTCAGTCACGTCCAGCTCTACCTACAAGCAAATTGGTCCCTTTGGTGCTAATTACCAGGAAGGTGGGTTTGTGTATGTTCTAGGATCCTGTGGGTCTCTCCAGCAAACTCTCCAGTGAGGCTGGAAGTTTCTCCTGTTGCCTCAACCCTCACAGGTATTTTTCATTCAGAGGTTCTGAGGCTTTATTTTCCCATGCTGGAACCACGGGTTTCAAGGTCTGTCTCACTCCTCAATTGTTTCTCCCAGTTTATCCATACACAAATGTAGGAATGCTCAGTCTGCCAGCCACCACCTTGCTGGGTCTGCCAGCCACCACCTTGCCATGAGTCCTCTCCACCCTGGCTGCCCGTCTCCACCCCTCCTGCCAGTCGGAATATATGTTTCTTTTTTAACTCCTTAGGTGTTGCAGTACCATACAGTTTGATTTCTGTCAGTTCCAGTTGTTTTTTGTTTTTAAATGTATTGTTGTCTTTCTTTTGGTTGTGTGAGGAGACACAGTGTGTCTACCTATGCCTCCATCTTGGCCGGAAGCCCCTTTGTCCATTTTTTAATTGGATTATTTGATATTTTTGGTGTTGAGTTTTGTAAGTCCTTTATAAATTTTGGATATTACCCTTTTATCAGATGTATTGGTGAATAGGTTCTTCCATTCTGTGGGTTGTCTGTTTATTTTGTTGTTGACTTCCTTTGCCATGCAAACAATTTTAGTTTGACTTAATCTCATTCATTTATTTTTTTTTTCTTTTATTTCCCTTTCCTGGGGAGATATATCTAAAAATATTTCTATGAGCAATGTCTGAGATTATGCTGCCTAAGTTTTCTTCTATTATTATTATTTTTTTTGTTTCAGGTCTAATATTTAAGTCTTTGATTCATTTTCAATTTGTTCTTTTCTGTGGTTTAAGAAAGTGGTCTGGTTTCATTTTTCTGTATGTATCTGTCCAGTTTTTCCAAAGCCATTTATTGAATAAACTATTTTAATCCTTTCTACATATTTGTTTCCTCTGTTAAATGTTAATTGACTATAAAGCTTTACATTTATTTGTGCGCTGTTCTGTTCCATTGATTTATGTGTCCATTTTTATGCCAGAATCATGCTGTTTTGATCACTATGGCCTTATAATATAGTTTCATATTAGATAGTATGATTCTTCCAACTTCGTTCTTCTTTCTCTGGATTGCTGTTGCTATGAGGGTCCTTTTATGGTTACATATAAATTTTTGAAATATTTGTTCTAGCTCTGAAATGTCATTGAAGTATTGACAGGAATTGTGTTGAATCTATAGATTGCTTTGGGTAGTATGGATATTTTAATGGTGTTAATTCTTCCTATACCTGAGCATGGTATGTGCTTCCACTTACTTGTATCTTTTTTTTTCCATTTTTTAATTTTATTTTTAATCAGTATTTTTTAATTGTTGATATTGTACAGTTTTCTGTCTTTTACCCCGCCCCAGCCCACCACCCCAGCCCTCCCCATCTTCCTCCCATTTCCACCCCCCATAGTTTTTGTCCATGAGTCCTTTATACTTGTTGCTCTAAACCGTTCCCCTTTTCCCCTGAAATTCTCTCCCCTCCCACTCTGGACACTGTCAGACTGTTCTCAAATTCAGTGTCTTTGTTTATATTATGCTTGTTTGTTTGTTTTGTTGATTAGCTTCCTTTTAAAGGTGAGATCATATGGTATTTGTCTTTCACTGCCTGGCTTATTTCGCTTAGCATGATGCTGTCCAATTCCATCCATGCTGTCGCAAAGGGTAGGAGCTCCTTCTTTCTTTCTGCTGCATAGAATTCCATTGTGTAAATGTACCTTCTTCAATTTATTTCTTCAGGGTTTTATACTTTTCCAAGTACAGGTCTTTTACACCCTTGGTTAGGTTTCTTACTCAGTATTTTATTCTTCTCATAGCAATTGTGAATGGTATTGTTTTCTTAATTTCCCTTTCTATGAGTTTGTTATTGGCATATAAAAATGCAACTGATTTCTGGATATCAATTTTGTATCTTGCTACTTTGCTGAATCCATTTATCAGTTTTAGTAGTTTCTTGGTGCACTTTTTGGGGGTTTCTATGTATAGTACTATATTAACTACAAATAATGACAGTTTTACTTCTTTCTTTTCAATTTGGATGCCTTTTATTTCTTCTTGTCTGATTGCTGTGGCTAGGACTCTCAGTACTATGTTGAATAAGAAAGGTGAAAGCCGACATGCCTGACTTGTTCCCAATCTTAGGGGAATGCTTGTAGTTTTTGCCCCATTGAGTATCATGCTGGCAGTGGGTTTTTCATAATTGGCCATTATTATTTTAGTGATAATAAATATATTCCCTCTAATCTCATTTGTTCCCTCTAATTTCATTTTGGTAAGAGTTTTTATCATAAATGAGTACTGGATCTTATCAAAAGCTTTCTTCTGCATCTATTGATAGCATCCTGTGTTTTTTATCCTTCATGTTGTTTATGTGGTGAGTCACATTTATTGATTTGCAAATGTCACACCTACCTTTCATTCCAGGATAAACTCCACTTGGTCATGCTGTAAGATTTTTTCCTTGTATTACTGTATTTGGTTTGCTAATATTTTTTTGTGGATTTTACCATCTATGTCCATCAGGGATATTGGCGTATAATTTTCTTTCTTTTAGTGTCTTTATCTGGTTTTAGAATTAGAATAATGTTGGTATCATAAAATGAGTTTGGGAGCCTTCCTTCCTCTTGAATTTTATGAAATAGTTTGAGAAGACGAGGTGTTAGTTCCCATAATACTTGGTAAAATTCACCTGTGAAGCCATGTGGTTCAGGACATTTGCTGGTAGTTTTTCAAGTACTGCTTTGATTTCACTAGGTGTGATCTGTCTGTTCAGATTCTGTTATTCTTCCTAATTTAGTTTTTGAAGATTGCATGTTTCTAAGCATTTATCCATTTCATCCAGGCTGTCCAGTTTGTTGGCATATTGTAGTTCATAATATTTTCTTACAATCCTTCATATTCATTTGGTGCTAATTTTTATTTTTCCTTTTTCATTTCTGATTTTATTTAGGTACTTTCTCTTTTTTTTCTGGAGAAGTCTGGTTAAAGGATTGTCAGTATTGTTTATCTTTTCCAAGAACGAGCTCTCGGATTCATTGATTTTTGCATTTTTTTAGTCTCTATTTCATTTATTTCTGGTCTAATTTTTATTATTTCTCTCATTTTACTCAGTTTGGGCTTCATTTGATTTTCTTTTTCAAGTTCCTTTAAGTGTGAAGTTAGATTGTTTATCTGAGCTTTTTGTTCTTTATTGAGATAGGCTGTAATGTTATGAATTTCCCTCTTGGGATTGCTTTCCCAGTGTCCTACAGATATTGGATTGTTTTCTTCTCATTTTCATTTCTTTTAAAGTATCTTTTGAGTCCTCCTTTGATCTCATTGTTGACCCATTTATTGTTTAATAACATTATTTAGCTTCGTGTCTTTGTGTGTTTTTCAGCATTCCTCTTTTGATTGATTTCTAGTTCCACAGCATTTTGGTCAGAGAAGATACTAATAATTTCAAACTTTTTGAATTTATTGAGACTTGTTTTGTGTACTAACAAGTAGTGTATCCTAGAAAGTGTTCCATATGCACTTGAAAATATGTATATTCTGCTACTTTGAGGTTCAGAGCTTTGAAGATATCAATTAAATTCCTTTGATCTAGTGTGTCATTTAATGCATACTCTCATTGTTGACTTTCTGTCTGGAAAATCTATTCATTTAAGTCAATGGGGTATTAAAATCCCCAGCTATGTCTCTGTTTCTGTCAGTTTCAGCCTTTACATTAATCAAGATTTCCTTAATATATTTACGAGCCCCTATGTTCGGTGTGGGAATGTTTACTAGGGTTATACACTCTTGTTGGAATGTTCACTTTATCATTATGTACTGTCCTTCTTAGTCTCTTAATATAGCTTTTGTTTTCACATTTATTTTGTCAGATATAAGTACTACTACCCCAGCATTTTTGTCTTTTCCACTTGCATGAAATATTTTTTCCATCCCTTTATTTTTAGTATGTGTGTATCTTGTGATCTGATATTTGTCTCTTGGAGAGAACATATATATGAGTCTTGTTTATTATCCATTCAGCTACCCAATTTCTTTTTCTTAATTTTATTTTATTTTTTTAAATTTTGCTTTATAAGTATTTTATTGTGTTCAAGTACAGTTGTCTTCATTTTCCTGCCACCACACTCACCCGCTCCACCCATCCCCACATCCCACCATGAAACCTACCCGCTTTGGCTTTGTCCATATGTCCTTTATACATGTTCCTTGACCAACTTTCCCCTCTTTTCCCCCATTGTCCCTCTCCCTCATCCCTTCTGGTTACTGTTAGTTTGTTCTTTATTTCAGTGTCTCTACTTATATTTTACTTCCGTGTTTGTTTTATTGATTAGGTTCCATATATAGGTGAAATCATATGGTATTTGTCTTTCACTGCATAAGCTTATTTCACATAGCATACTACTTTTTTTATAGAAATAAAGTAGGTGCTTCTTCTTCATTTCTGCTGTGTAATATTCCATTGTTAAAGTGTACCATCGATTTTTGATCCACTTAGTTACTGATGGGCACATTGGTTGCTTCCAGGATTTGGCTATTGTAAATTACGCTTCTATGAGCATTGGGGTGCATAAGTCTTTTGAATTGGTGTTTCAGGATTCTTAGGGTATAATCCCAGCAGTAGAACTGCAGGCCAAAAGGCAGTTCCACTTATAGTTTTTTTAGGAAATTCTGTACTGTTTTCCACAGTGGCTGCACCAGTTTGCATTTCCACCAACAATGTACTAGGGTTACCTTTTCTCCAAAACTTCTCAAGCACTTGTTTGTTAATTTGGTTATGATGGCCATTGTCAACAGTTTGAAGTGATACCTCATTGTGGTTTTAATTTGCACCTCTCTGATAACTAGTGATGCTAAGCATCTTTTCATATGTCTCCGGGTCCTTTGTATGTCCTTTTTGGAGAAGTGTCTGTTCAAGTCCTTTGCCCATTTTTAATTGGTTTTTTTGTCTTCCTACAGCAGAGTCCTATGAGTTCCTTATATATTTTGGGGAATCAAACCATTGTCCAAGGTATCATTGGAAAACATATTTTCCCATAGAGTTTGTTCCCTTCTCATTTTACTGCTTTTTTCTTTAGCTGTGCAGAAGCTTTTAATTTTGATGAAGTCCCACTTGTTTATTGTTTCCTTTATGTCCCTTGCTCTAGGGAATATATGAGTGAAAATATTGCTGTATGGAATATCTGAGAATTTTCTGCTTATGTTCTGCTCAAGGACTTTTATGGTATTTTGATTTATATATAAGTCTTTTAACCATCTTGAGGTTATTTTTGTATATGGTGTAAGCTGGTGCATGAGTTTCTTTTCCCTCCCTCCCTCCCTTCCTTCCTTCCTTTCCTTTCCTTTCCTTTCCTTTCCTTTCCTTTCCTTTCCTTTCCTTTCCTTTCCTTTCTTTCTTTCTTTTTTTTTTTTTTTTTTGCATGTAACTGTCCAGATCTCTAAACATCATTTATTTAAGAGGCCATTTTTACTACAGTTTTTGTTTCTGGTTGCTTTATCAAATATTAATTGACCATAGAGACATAGGTTTATTTCTGGGCTCTCTATTCTATCTCATTGATCTATGTGTCTGTTATTATGCAAGTACCAGACTGTTTTGATTACAGTGGACTTATAATATAGTTTGATAACACTTATTGTGATCCCTCTTCCTTTCTCTTCTTTCTATAAATTATTGGGGCTACACAGGTTTATTTATGGTTCCATACACATATTTGAAATGTTTGTTCTATATCTGTGAAATATGTTATTGGTATTTTAATGGGATTGCATTGAATGTAGAAATTGCTTAGGGTAATAGGGATATTTTGATGATATTAATTTTTCCAATCCAAAAACACAGTATATGTTTCCATTTATTTGTATTTTCCTTAATTTCTTTGTTCAGTAGTGTGTAGTTTTTTTAGTACAAGTCTTTTACCTCCTTGGTTATGTTTACTCCGAGGTACTTTATTTTTCTTCTTGGTATAGTAAATGGTATTTTTTTTGTGATTTGCATTTCTGACATTTCATTGGAGGTATATAAAAATGCCATAAATTTCTGAAAATTAACTTTGTATCCCACTGTTTTGCCAAATTCAATTAGGTCAAGTAGATTTTTTGTGGAATCTATAGGATTTTCTATGTACCCTATCATGTCATCTGCAAACAGGAATAGTTTTATTTCCTTCTTTCCAATTTGGATCCCTTTTATTTCTTTTTCTAGTCTAAGTGCTATGGCTAGGACTTCCAATACTATGTTGAATAGAAGTGGTGAAAGCAGACATCCTTGTCTTATTCCTGATCTTAGTGGGAAAGCTTTTAGTTTTTGCCTATTGAGTATGATGTTTGCTATAGGTTTTTCTTATATGACTTTTATTATGTTGAGGAATGCTGCCTCTTCTTTTATTTTGCTGAATGCTTTTATCATAAATGGATGCTGTACCTTATAAAATGCTTTTTTAAATATATTTTATTGATTATACTATTACAGTTGTCCCATTTCTCCCCCATCATTCCCCCGACCCTGCACACCCTCTCCCACCCACATTCCCCCCTTTAGTTCATGTCCATGTGTCATAAGTTCTTTAGCTTCTACATTTCCCATACTATTCTTGCCCTCCCCCTGTCTATTTTCTACCCACTATCTATGCTACTCAATCTCTGTACCTTTTCCCCCTCTCCTCCTCCCACTCCCCTGTTGCTAACCCTCCATATGATCTCCATTTCTGTGATTCTATTCCTGTTCTAGCTGTTTGCTTAGTTTGCTTTTGTTTTAGGTGTGGTTCTTAATAGCTGTGAGTTTGCTGTCTTTTCGCTGTCATATTTTTGATCTTCTTTTTCTTAGATAAGTCCCTTTAACATTTCATATAATAAGAGCTCGGTGATGATGAACTCCTTGAACTTGACCTTATCTGAGAAGCGCTTTATCTGTCCTTCCATTCTAAATGACAGCTTTGCTGGATAGAGCAATTTTGGATGTAGGTCCTTACCTTTCAAGACTTCAAATACTTCTTTCCAGCCCCTTCTTGCCTGTAAGGTCTCTTTTGAGAAATCAGCTGACAGTCTGATGGGAACTCCTTTGTAGCTGACTGTCCCCTTATCCCTTGCTGCTTCTAGAATTCTCTCCTTCATTTTCATCTTGGCTAATGTAATTACGATGTGCCTTGGTGTGTTCCTCCTTGGGTCCAACTTCTTTGGGACTCTCTGAGCTTCTTGGACGTCCTGGTAGTCTATTTCCTTTGCCAGATTGGGGAAGTTCTCCTTGATTATTTGTTCAAATAAGTTTTCCACTTGCTGCTCTTCTTCTTCCCCTTCTGGGACCCCTATAATTCGGATGTTGGGACGTTTAACAATGTCCCGGAGGTTCCTAACCCTGTCCTCATTTTTTTGAATTCTTGTTTCTTCCCATCTATTGATATGATCATGGGATTTTTGTCTTTGCTTTAGTTTATGTGATGTATTATGGTTACTGATTTGTGAATATTGTACCATCCTTGCATCCCTGAGATGGGTCCCATGTGATCATGTTGTATGATCTTTTTAATGTATTGCTAGATGTGGATTGCCAATATTTTGTTGAGGATTTTAGCATCTATGTTCATCAGCAGTATTGGACTATAGTTTTCTTTCTTTTTATGTGTCTTTATCTGGTTTTGGGATTAGGATGATGCTGCCTTCATATACAGAGTTGGAAGTCTTCCCTCCTCTTGGATTTTGAGAATGGTTGGAGGATAGGTGTTAGCTCTTCCTTAGTTTTTTTGTGTAATTCTCCTGTGAAATCATCTTCTCCAGGGCTTTTGTATACCAGGAGTTTCTTGATTACTGCATTGATTTCACCCACTGTTTTCAGTCTGTTCAGGCTTTCTACTTCTTCACTCAGTTTTGTGAGATTATATTTCTCTAGAAATTTGGTCATTTCATCCATGATTTCAAATTTCTGGGCATATAGTTGTTCATATTAATTTCTTACAATCCTTTGTATTTCTGTGGTGTCAGTTGTAATCTGCTTTCATTTCTGATTTCATTTATGTAGGTCTTCCCTCTTTTTCTCTTGGTTACTCTGCTTAAAGCCTTGTTTATTTTGTTTAACTTTTCAAAGAATCAGCTCTTGGATTTATTGATTCTTTGAATTGTTCTTTTAGTCTCTATGTCATTTAACTCTGTTCTGGTCTTGTTTTTTTCCTTTCTTCCACATTCCAGGCTTTGTTTGTTATTGTTCCTCCAGTTGTAGATATAGGGCTAGGTTGTTAGTTTGAAATATTTCTATGATTTTTAAGTTGACCTGTATCACTGTGATAGTCCCCCTCGGTACTGCCTTTGCTGTGCCCCATATGGTTTGGACTATTGTGTGTTCATTTCCATTTGTTTACAGAAACTTTATTTCTTCCTTGATCTCATTATTAAACCACTCATTGTTTAATAGCATGCTATTCAATCTCCACAAATTTCAGTGTTTTCGAGTTTTTCCTTGAGTTTGGTTTCTAGTTTCAGGCCCTTGTGGTCTGAGAAAATGCTTGATATGTTTTAATTTTTTTTTAATTTCTTGAGGCTTGTTTTGTGTCCTATCATGTGGTCTATCTTTGAAAGTGTCCCTTGTACATTTGAAAAGAATGTGTATTTTGCTTGTTTGGGAGGAAAGGTTTTTCTCTCTCTCTCTCAATACATTATACATATATGTATATACGTATATAAATATATACAAACAGTTAAGTCCATTTGATCTAGGACATTTTTCAATGCCATAATATCCTTATTGACATTTGTATGGAAGAGCTATCCATTGTTAATAGTGGGGTGTTAATATACCCTAGTATAAGTGTTTTGCTGTCTATAGCTTTCTTGAAGTCCTCTAAGATTTTCCTTATATATCTGAGTGCTCCTATGTTGCGTCCATAAGTTTTTTTGATGTTTATGTCTTCTTGATAGATTCTTCCCTTGAGAACCATGATGTGTCCTTCTGGATCTCTTTTTATGGCCTTTGTTTTGAAGTTTATTTTGTTGGTTATAAGTATCTTTCTCCAGCTTTTTTTCCCCATCCATTTGCTTGGAAATTTAAGTTAAGTCTTCAATTTAAGTTTTTTTTGCTCTGAGGTAAGTCTCTTCTAGCCAGTAGATGTGTGGGTCATGTTTTCTTATGCATTCAACTAAACTGTGTCTTTTGATTGGAGCATTTAATCCATTTACATTTAAGGTTATTTTTGATAGGTACTTATTTATTTTCCCCTCTTCATACCTGTGTTCCTCTCTCTCTCTCTCACTCTTTTTCTTCCTTTTCTTGTAGCAGTCCCTTCAGCATATGTGGCAGTGCTGGTTTGGTGGAAGTGTATTCTTTCAGCTTTCTTTTGTCTGAGATACTCCTTCTTTTTCATTCCATTTTAATTGAGAGCCTCACTGGGTAGAGTAGTCTTGGTTGGAGACATTTTCTTTTCATTCCTTGGAATATTTTCTGCCATTTCTTTCTGACTTGTAATGCATTTGTTGAGAAATCAACTGCTAGTTTATCAGAACTTCCTTATATTTTACTTCTTGCTTCTCCCTGGCTACTTTTAAGATTCTCTCTTTGTCTTTAATTCTTGGCATTTAAAGTGAAGGGCTGGAAACAAATTTTCCAAGCAAATGGACAGGAAAAAAAAACCTGGGGTAGCAATACTAATATCAGACAAAATAGACTTCAAAAGAAGAGTTATGAAGAGAGACCCAGAAGGTCACTTCATAATACTCAAGGGAAGAATCCACCAAGAAGACATAAACATTGTAAATATATATACACCCAACATAGGAGCACCTACATACATCAGGAAAATCTTAGAGGACTTCAAGAAAGATATTGACAGCAACACAATTATAGTAGGGGATTTTAACACCCCACTGTCAAAAATGGACAGATCTTCCAAACAAAATATCAACAAAGATATTGTGGCATTGAACAGTACTCTAGATGAATTGGACTTAGCTGATATATATAGAGCCCTTCATCCCAAAGAAATTAAATGCACTTTCTTTTCAAATGCTCATGGAACGTTTTCAAGATAGACCACATGATAGGACACAAACAAGCCTCAACAAATTCAAGAAAATTGAAATCATACCAAGCATTTTCTCTGACCACAAGGGACTGAGACTAAAAACCGACTCCATGGGGAAAATCCCAAAACCATCAAAATCATGGAGATTGAATAGCATGCTATTAAACAATGAGTGGGGCAGGAATAAAATTAGGGAGAAAATCAAAAAGTTTCTGGAGACAAACAAAAATGAACTCACAACGACCCAAAACTTATGGGGCACAGTGAAGGCAGTCCTCAGAGGGAAGTTCATAGCAATACAGGCCTACCTAAAGAAGACAGAAACATTTCTAACAAACGACTTAACCCTACGCCTACAAGAACTCGAGGAACAACAACAAAGACAGCCCAGAGCACATAGAAGGAAGGAAATAACCAAGATCAAAGGAGAATTAAATGACATAGAGACTAAAAGCACAATTCTAAGGAGCAATGAATCCAGGAGCTGCTTCTTTGAAAAGATCAAAAAAATCGACAAGCCTTTAAGCAGGTTCAAGAAAAAGAGAGAGAGGACTCAAATAAACACAATCAGAAATGAAAGAGGAGAGATTACAACTGACACCGCAGAAATTCAAAGGATTATAAGAAATTACTATGAAGAAATATATGCCAAGAAATTTGAAAACGTAGGTGAAATGGACAAGTTTCTAGAAAAATATAATCTTCCAAAACTCAATAAAGAAGAAGCAGAAAACCTGAACAGACCAATAACAGCAGATGAAATTGAAGCAGTCATCAAAAAATTGCCGGCATACAAAAGCCATGGATGAGATGGTTTCACAGGAGAATTCTACAAAGCATTTAAGGAAGAGCTAACCCCTATCCTTCACAGACTATTCCAAAAAATCCAAAATGATGGAAGACTCCCAAACTCTGTTTATGAAGCCAGCATCATCCTAATTCCAAAATTAGATAAAGACACAACAAAGAAAGAAAATTACAGGCCAATAGCACTGATGAACATATACGCTAAAATCCTCAACAAAATATTGGGAAACCGCATCCAACAATATATTAAAAAGATCATACACAATGATCAAGTGGGATTCATCCCAGGGATGCAAGAATTGTACAACATTCACAAATCAGTAAATGTTATACATCACATAAACAAAAGCAAAGACAAAAATCACATGATCATATCAATACATGTGGAAAAAGCTTTTGATAAGGTACAACACCCATTTATGATAAAAACACTCAGAACAGTGAGAATAGAGGGACCATTCCTCAACATAATAAAGGCCGTATATGAGAGACCTACAGCCAACATCATACTCAATGGGCAAAAACTAAAATCTTTCCCACTAAGATCAGGAACAAGACAAGGATGTCCACTTTCACCACTTCTATTCAATATAGTATTGGATGTATTAGCCACAGCGATTAGACAAGAAAAGGAAATAAAAGGCATCCAAATTGGAAAGGAGGAAACAAAACTATCATTGTTTGCAGATGACATGATAGTGTACATAGAAAATCCTATAGTCTCAGCCAAAAAGCTGCTCGACCTAATAAATGAATTTGGCCAAACAGCTGGATACAAAATATTTAGAAATCAAAGGCATTTTTGTATACCAACAATGAAACAGCAGAGGCAGAAATCAAGGAAAAAATCCCATTTGATATAGCAAAAAGAAAAATAAAATAACTAGGAATAAACCTAACCAAGGAGGTAAAAGACCTGTATGCAGAAAACTACACAACACTGAAGAAAGAGATCAAGGAAGACACAAAGAAATGGAAGCATATACCGTGTTCATGGACTGGAAGAATTAATACCATCAAAATGTCCATACTTCCCAAAGCAATTTACAGATTCAATGCAATACCTATTAAAGTTCCAATGGCATATTTCACAGACATAGAACGAACATTTCAAAAATTTATATGGAACCATAAACGACCCAGAATAGCTGCAGCAATTTTGAGAAAGAAGAGCAAAGTAGGAGGGATCACAATACCTGATACCAAACTTTATTACATGGCCACTGTAACCAAAACAGCCTGGTACTGGCGTAAAAACAGGCACATGGACCAGTGGAACAGAACAGAGAGCCCAGAAATAAACCCTAGTCTCTACGGTCAATTAATATTCAACAAAGGGGGCAGCAACATAACATGGAGCAAAAATAGCATCTTCAACAAGTGTTGGGAGAACTGGACAGTTACGTGCAAGAAAATGAAAATTGAGCTTCAACTTACACCATACACAAAAATAAATTCAAGGTGGTTAAAAGACTTAAATATAAGCTGTGATACCATTAAAGTCCTAGAGGAGAACATAGTCAGGAAAATCTCAGATATTCCACACAGCAACATTTTTACTGATATGCCCCCTAAAGCAAGAGACATAAAGGAAAGAACAAACAAATGGGATCTCATCAAAATAAAAAGCTTCTGCACCGCTAAAGAAAACAGTATTAAAATAAAAAGAGAACCAACTGTATGGGAAGACATATTTTCCAATGATACCTTAGACCAGGGTTTAATGCCCAAAACATATAAAGAACTTATAGGACTCCACTCTAAGAAGACAAGTAACCCAATTAAAAAATGGGCAAAGGACTTGGGCAGACACTTCTCCAAGGAGGACATGCAGAGGATCCAGAGACACATGAAAAGATGCTTGATATCGCTAGCTATCAGAGAGATGCAAATTAAAACCACAATGAGATACCACTTGACACCAGTCAGAATGGCCATCATAAACAAAGCAACAAACAACAAATGTTGGCGAGGTTGTGGCGAAAAGGGGACCCTAGTGCACTGTTGGTGGGATTGCAGACTGGTACAACCACTATGGAAAACAGCATGGAATTTTCTAAGAAAACTAAAAATGGATCTACCTTTTGACCCAGCAATTCCACTGCTTGGATTATATCCTAAGAACCCTGAAACACCAGTCCAAAAGAACCTATGCACCCCTATGTTCATAGCAGCACAATTTACAATAGCCAAGTGTTGGAAGCAACCTAGGTGCCCATCAGTAAATGAATGGATCTAAAAACTGTGGTACATTTATACCATGAAATTCTGTGCAGCAGAAAGAAAGAAGGAGCTCCTACTCTTTGCAAGAGCATGGATGGAACTGGAGAGCATCATGGTAAGGTAAATAAGCCAGGCAGTTAAAGACAAATACCATATGATCTCACCTTTAACAGGAACCTAATCAACAAAACAAACAAACAAGCATAATATAACAAAAGCCTGAAATTGGGAACAGGCTGACAGTGATCAGAGGGGAGAGGGGAGGGAATTTCAGAGGAAAAGGGGAACGATTTAGGGCAACAAGTATAAAGGACTCATGGACAAAAACTTTGGAGGTTGGAAAGGGAAGGGAGGTGGGGAGGGCTGGGGTGGTATGCTGGGGTGGGAGTAAAAGACAGAAAACTGTACAAGATCAACAATTAAAATAAAAAATAAAAAAAATACAGTAGTAGAGTATTATATGGGATTTAAAGTACCAACAAGTGGAGAACAGATAGGAGATCCCTTGGAGAAATACAGCAATAACTGTGATATTTCACCCAACTAGACACTTTTTATAAAAGGTGAAAAAGAGATAAGACTTTTAACGGTGAAAAAGGTTGTATGCTGAATTTTGAAAGCAGAGCACTTATGCAAGGTCAGATGGTGAGATATAGTGAGAGTTAGGAATAGAAACTTGGCATACTGTGTGAGAGAATAAAGTTATCCACAACAGTAATAAAGCTCAGAAAAATAGTGAAATGGACTAAGACCAGTGAAGGGTGCTGTGTGGGATTTGGAACAACTGTAATATGATAGGAAATATATGATCTGAATAAAAAAATAAAAAGTACAAGAGCAAGAGTAGTATGTTTTAGGAATACAAGTGAAGTGAAAGAAGAAAATGCAATATAAAAGGGAGAAGAAAGAAAAGCAGTCAAACAATGAAATTAAACAAGCAAAACTAAATGGAAAGAAGAGAAATTTAAAAATAAAAGAAATAATAATAAAAATAAAATGCAAGTTCTGTAGGATACCAATGTAAAATTTGTCTCAGTTATTGGCGTTAGTCTTCTGACCTCTCTCTGGATCTGTCTTTGGTCCTTTCACAGCTCCAAGTCTTATTGTCTCACACTTGGGGGTGGGGGGGGAAGCCTTCTGTTAATTTTAAACTTTCCAGGTGGGTTCTGCTGGTCTTCCTGGATGCTGCTGGCAGAGGGGGGCCAGGTCTATCTTTTTTCCTTTCCTGTCATTTTGTTAAGATAGGGGTTCAGGCTGGGATACAATATTGACAGGACCAGGCTTCAAGTCTAATCCCTCAGACTGGGAGGATAGCCTCCACTGTTCATATGCACCAGGCCAATACCTTTAATCCACCTCGTTGTGTCACCCCTGGATTAGTTCTTGAGTGCACTGAGTGGGAGTAACTCAAACCCCTCCACCTCCCTTTTTGCTGACCTGGGCATTATATACTTGCAAAGTCACTTCAAGGCAGTTTATTTCCCCTATTAAATTAAATCTCCCTGGGGACTGCTACCTCTCTGAGCCCCTGCTGCCATGCTTTGATCAGTCCATGATGTGCCCTAATTTGGAGCAAATTACAACCCTTCTTCTCCCTCTTCACTGGCCCTGACTCAGTACTGGAGAGATCCTTGCACAGCAGCTGAGAGCCTTTTTTTACCCAGCTCTCTTCCAAAGCTTCTGTGGCAGCTGTGGTCCCTTGTACAGGTCTTGGGGACCTTCCCATTGGCATACAAAATCTCCTTACCATCCATTTAAAAATACCCTCTGCAATCTTTGGCTTCCAAACTTCGTATAATCTGGGATTCCATTGGTTGTTCACTCTGTTCTATAGAAGATCAGATAGGTGGGCCAGTTGGGTGTACGAGCAAGTGGATTCAGCTCTCACCTACCTTGTAGCCATCTTCAAAGTCCCCAGTAACCCCATGTCTTTTGATTGCAATATTTAAACCATTTACTTTTAAGGTGATTATTGATAGATACGTATTTAGTGTAACTTTATTGTTCTATTGTTCTCTCCTTTTTTTTTCTTTCTCTTTTTTGTCTTAAAGAAAGCCATTTTACATTTGTTGTAGTACTGGTTTGGTGATAACAAACTCCTTTGCTTTTTCTTCTCCGGGAAGCTCCTTATTTCTCCTTTAATTTTTAATGATGGCCTTTCTGGATAAAGTAACCTTTGTTCTAGGTCATTGCTTTTCATCATTTTGAATATTTAATTCCACTCCTTTCTTGCCTGAAATTTTTCTGTTGAATAATTATATGGCAGGCTATTTGGTGCTCCCTTGTAAGTAACTACCTACTTTTCTCTTGTGGCTTTTAGGATTCTCATCTTCTCTTTAAGCCTTGTCATTTTTAATTATGCTGTATCTCTGTATAGGCCTCTTTGTGTCCAACTTGTTTGGAACTCTTTGAGCTTCCTGGACTTATTTGTCTTTTTCCTTCACCAGATTAGGAAGTCTTCACACATTATTTCTTCAAATACATATTCAATCCCTTGTTCACTCTCTTCTTCTGGTATTCCCATGATGGTGATGTTGTTAAATTTCCTGTCATCCAAAATGTTTCTTAAACTCTCTCTCTCTCTTTTTTAACTTCTATTTTCTTTTTACTGCTCTGCTTGGGTGTGTTTCTACCTTGTCTTCCATATCACTGATTCGATCCTCTGCTTCATCTAACACACTGTTTATTCCTTCCACTGTATTATTTATTCCAGATATTGCATTCTTTATTTCTTACTTGTCCTTTTCTATGGTTTCTGTCTTTTTTCATGCTGTTGAGTATTCTTACAATCATTAATCTAAACTTTCTATCTGATAAATTGCTTGCCTCTATTTAATCTAGTTGTTCTTCTGGCAAATTCTCTTGTTCTTTCATTTGAAGTCTGTTTCTTTTTCTTCCCATTTCTCTGCTGCTTTGTATTTTCCACCTTAGTTGTCAAAATAATCAAGATATAGCCCTGGCTGGTATGGCTCAGTGGATTGAGTGTTGGCCTACAAACCAAAGGGTCACTGGTTCAATTCTCAGTCAGGGCACATGCCTGGGTTGCAGGCCAGGTCCCCAGTGGGGACTATATGAGAGGCAACCACACATTGATGTTTTTCTCCCTCTCTTTCTCTCTCCCTTTCCCTCTGTCTAAAATAAATAAATAAAATCTTAAAAAAATAATCAGTGATACAGCCTTAAGCTGTAGTCAGCAGCCTGGCTTAAGCACCAAAGGGTGGGGCAAATAATTCCTATGAGTGTATCTATTGCTTTTCCTCAGACTGATGCCACTTGTAGAAGAGTGCTCTGCCTTAGAGAGATGGCTTCTGCAGTATGGGGAATGACTCAGCACAGGGATTCTTTCAGCTGTTCCTCCAGTTCTCTCCCCAGAGCCACTAACATCAGACTCTCCTCAAGTATTTCTAGTCCCCTCTGCCCTCCTTTTGCTGGATCCCAAGATTAGTGGCTGCACATGAAATTTTGCGTGTTGGCCTTTTAAGAGGCTCCCTGTGTCTCTAGCTCTATCTCCCTAGCAGACAGAAACCTTGCTGATTTTAATATTTGGATAATCTCTGGGTTCCTTTTTGGCTCTGGTTCTGTAGGCT
Organism: Glossophaga mutica; assembly: GCA_039655065.1. Taxonomy (NCBI): domain Eukaryota; kingdom Metazoa; phylum Chordata; class Mammalia; order Chiroptera; family Phyllostomidae; genus Glossophaga; species Glossophaga mutica. Next base: position 96,579,055 of record CM077307.1, on the reverse strand, counting down.
GGGGTACTCAGCTTTGAGTTTAGACCCCACATTTCTCAGTGGAAACACCATGGCTGCTGAAATACTCCTCCAGAACTTTATCTACTACTGTGAGAGCCAAGCCACCTAGCCTTGCTGTGCCTCCTCTGCACTCCCTACCAGTCTCATTGTGGTGAAGTGGTTTCTTCCTTACATTCTTGGTTAAAAAACCTCTCCAGCTAGTGTTTAGTTCGTTATTCAGGCTGCTTCCTCTACAATTTAGTTGTAATTCCAGGCCAGTCCTAGGAGGAGGTAAGTGTAGCTTCCACTTACTCTTCCACCATATTGGATTCCTGGGATTTTCTTAATTTCCCTTTCTGATAGTTCATTGTTGGCATACAAAAATGCAACTGATGTCTGGATATTAATTTTGTATCCTGAAACTTTACTTAATTTATCAGTTCTAGTAGTTTCTTAGTGGAATCTTTAAGGTTATCTATGTACATTATCCTATCATCTACAAATAGTGAGAGTTTTAGCCAAGATTTGGGATAAGATCAACTGTCCATCAGTATATGAGTAGATAAAACAACTGTGGTACAAGTAGAAATAATACATTATATAGCCTTCTCAGATTGGCTCTTTTCAGTTAATAATATGCCTTCAAGTTTCCTCCAGGTCTTTAAAAAATTTGGTAAGTCATTTTTAGTGCTAAATAATATTCCATTATCTATATGTAGCACAGTTTATTTATCCATTTACCTACTGAAGGATATCTTGGTTGCTACTAAGTTTTGGTAACTATGAATAAAGCTTTTATAAATATCTATGTACAGGTTTTTATGTAGACCTAACTTTTCAACTCCTTTCAATAAATACAAAGTAATGTGATCGCTACATTGTACAGTAAGAGTATGCTTAGTTTTGTAAGAGATCACCAAGTGTCTTTCAAAGGGTTTTTACCACTTCACATTTCCATCAGCAATGAATACAAGTTTTTTTGCTCCATATCCTTGCCAGCATTTGGTGTTGTCAAATGTCCCAGATTTTCACCCTTCCAATAGGTGTGTAATAGTACCTTACTAATTTAATTAACACTGTTAATGTTTAAAATAGTAAAATAGCAAGTCTAGTATTTAACAATCAAGAAATAAAGAAAAATAAGTTTAAACACTTAATTATAGTTATATAATAAAATATTTATATTATAATTCTACACACAATAACAATAATTACAATGAAACTTGAATATCTGGAAATGTAGGATGGAGAGACAACCAAAAAAAAACACAAGTGCTCTTTTGTCCTCATATGTAATATCAGAAAATCTATAAAAATAATAATATTTGACTAATACTTTATTTTTAAATGTAAATGTTTAAAAATTTACATAAAGCATAAATAATAATGAGAAATATTTTATTGATCATAAAATTTGAAATCAGAGTCTATAGATTTGTTATAGTTTTATGTCACCATTGGTCTTCATATTATTGTATATTTCTGTATTTATTTTGGTTATGCATAATTTAGAAATGCCTATAAATAAAGATAATTAGTTGCAATTAATTTTTGAGTAATTTTAAAGTATATTTTATTGATTATGCTTTTACAGTTGTCCTCACTTTTCTCCTCTGCCTACCTCCACCCAGTACCCCTTCCCTCTAGTAATTGCCCATTTAGTTCATGTCCATGGGTCATGCATGTAAGTTCTTTGGCTTCTCCATTTCCTGTACTATTCTTAACATCCCCCTGTATATTTTGTCCCTACCAATTATACTTCTTAATCCCATCACCATTTCCCACATTCTCCCCTTTCTCCTTCCCAGTTGAAAACCCTCCAAATGATCTCCATATTTATGGTTTTGATATTCTTTTTCTTAAATAAGTCCCTTTAACATTTCATATAATAATGGCCTGGTGATCATGAATAGTTTTAACTTTACTTTGTTTAGGAAGCACAAATTTAGCTTTGCTTGATAGAGTAATCTTGGTTACATACCCTTGATTTTCATCATTTTGAGTACTCCTTGCCAGTTCCTTTTTGCCTGCAAAGTTTATTTTGAGAAATCAGCTTATAGTCTTATGGGAACTCCTTTGTAGGTAACTCTGATTTTTCTCTTGCTGCCTTTAAAATCCTTATCTTTAATTTTTAGCATTTTAATTATGATATGTCTTGGTGTGTTCCTCTTTGGGTCCAACTTGTTTGGGACTCTCTGTGCTTCCTGGATTTGTATGTCTATTTCCTTTGCCAAATTAGGGAAGGTTTCTTTCATTACTGTTTCAAATAAGTTTTCAATTTCTTGCTCTCCCTCCTCTCCTTCTGGCACCCCTATGATTAGGATGTTGGTATATTTAAAGTTGTCCCAGAGGTCCCTATGCCCATCCTCATTTTTTAAATTCTTTTTTCTTCCTGCTATTCTGATTGAATGTTTTTTCCTCACTTGTATTCTAAATTGTTGATCTGATTCTCAGTTTCATCCTCTCCTGTGTTGGTTCCCGGTATATTTTAACAACTAGCCTTGGAATCTCAAAGTACTCTTTGATAAACCTGGACTAGAAGCCTAAAATCAAAGTAATGAATATCCATATCAGGTTGAATAACTAAAAGCAGATGACAATTGCTCACATTCTTAAACAAACAAATGGCCATTGAGGAATTAATGAAAAGATTTCTGAGCCTTTTAACATCTTTGTTTATAATATAAAAAATGCCATTCAACTATATCTAATAGGGACAATTTCAAGATGGTAGCATGGGAAGATCCTGAGTTTACCTTCTTCCACTGACACAATAAATATACAACTACATGTGGAATCATTTCCTCTTAAAGGAAACTGGAAACTGAATGAGCATAGTATAAACAAAAAGGAACAACACAAAGAATTGTAGGAGAAGCAAAGATGTGGTCCCACTAAAGAAAAAAGCCACACCCCAGACAAGGTATTTCACCCACTAAAGAAAAAAGCCACACCCCAGTCAAGATGGATCTCAAAGATGCAAAACTTTTCCCTAAGGATTATGGGATTTAAGGTCCACAACAATCACCCCAACCCTTAGATCCAGCACAAGAAAGATTAGCCTCCAAAACACCTGTCTTTGAAAACCAAACCAGAATATGTCCACGAAAACTACAGAACTTCAGTGAAAGAAAAACCTTCTCACAAAAGACTCACACACAGACTCATATAAATTGAAAATCAGCACAAAAACATCAGCTAGAAAACCACATGGGCCATAGATGAGGAAAACCATCTTACTAACCTTGAAGTATATTCCAGAGAAGGAGGCAGCTGGGAATTTCCCCAGGGACTGGCTGCAACCATTTTTTTTTTACAACCTTATTCTGCTGAGCTGATACCAGCAATGATACCAGCACTATGCTTAACTAGTACCATTTTGGTATTCTTTGCCAGCCTGCTAACAACTGGAGCATATACCACCAAGAGCCCTGCTCACCCCTACACCTCAGCCAGAACTTACAGCCACTGGATAATTGCCCCATCAACCAGAACTCTTGCCAGCAGACTGGCTGAACTTCCCAGGCAGAAGGTTTGGGGGCTAGTCCTGCCCATTAGCATATCTGCTATAGACATAGCCCCACCACAACAGAAGAGTACATAAAGCCCACACAAGGGATATTCCTGAAGTACCTGGCTCTGGTGAACAGAAGGGGTTGTACTGCTGCACCTGACAAGTCAATACCTACATAAAACCATGTTTTGAAGACTGAGAAATCTAGCTGATCTACCTACTCCATAGAAACAGGCACAGGGGAGTAGGCAAAAGTGAGAACACAAAGAAATGTGTTTTAAAGAAAAGAACAAGACAAAAATCTCAAAAAAAAAGAAAGAAATTAACTGTGGATAAGCAATCTACCCAGTAAACAGTTCCATGTAATGATCATAAAGAGGTTCACTGAACTTGGAAGATGCATGGAAGAACATAGTGATGTGGGGGGTCTACCCACAGAACCCCATCTGCCACGGATGAGAATAAAACTACCAAGACATGATCTGCTTGGGGAAGAGAGGTGGTCAATTTCTCAAAGGAGAAGGACCAAGAGCCCCTTCCTCAATGGCTTTTATTAGGTTCGTAACACACAGGAATAAAAGTAAAGATCATCAGTCAATGTCAGGTGGCAAGGATCAAATAATACATAACGTTTCAAAGAACTCTGAGGGTTTAATTGAGTCAGGGTCTGTCAGCTAAGGGGTTACAAAATTTTGGAAGACAAACTTGTTTCCTGCTTGGACACTTATCATTTAAATGACAGCACTCTTAGCAAAGCAGGTTTCACGAGACTTTACAAATTCCTTCTTATGCCCGATCACCCCAGGAACCAGCTCTAGCCAGCACAGGGCTGCACTACCCTCTGTCATAGTTTCAGGCTTAAGTGGATCAGAGCCAAGAAGCCAAGAGTCAAGCCAAGAGATAAGGAAAACTTCTCCCAGACAGATCGAAAACTCAGGCTATGTCAGGATAGCCGGGGGTGAGGGTCCATCACCCCCTCTTTGCTGCAGCCCCCCAAGTCCTTCCTTGAGGGCCTTCCAAGTGGTCTTGCCTGTCTTAGGTGATCCCTCCATTGAGGGAATCTTACCGGTCATTGGCTAACTGACTAAGCATTGGGGGCCAGGTGTGGATGAAGCAGAAGCAGTGCTCCTGCTCAGGAGATAAGCTTTGTCTCCTTAGTGGCTTACAGTCCGAAGGTCAATCACTCAGCCTTAGCCATGAGGGGGTTACAACTCCTGAAACCAGGCAGAAGAGTTCCCAACATAGTAAGAACTTAAAAAAAGAGATAGAAAATAATTAAAGCAATACAATAACTATAATAAAAACACACTAGAAAAAATCAATAACTAAATTAAATGATACAGAAGACTGGATCAGTAATCTGGAAGACAGAGTAGTGGAAATCATCCAAGCAAAACAGTTAAAAATATTTAAATGAAGACCATTTAAAGGGCCTTTGTTTTTTAAAATATATTTTATTGATTATGCTATTACAGTTGATCCATTTTCCCCGATTCACTCCCCTCCACCCTGCATACCCTCTCCCATCCACATTCCCCCACTTTAGTTCATGTCCATGTGTCACAATTATAAGTTTTTTAGCTTCTACATTTCCCATACTATTCTTGCCCTCCCCCTGTCTATTTTCTACCTACCATCCATGCTACTTATTCTCTGTACCTTTTCCCCCCTCTCTCCTCCTCCCATGCCCCTGTTGCTAACCCTCCATATGATCTCCATTTCTGTGGTTCTGTTCCTGTTCTAGATGTTTGCTTAGTTTGTTTTTGTTTTAGGTGTGGTTATTAATAACTGTGAGTTTGCTGTCATTTTACTGTACACATTTTTTATCTTCTTTTTCTTATATAAATCCCTTTAACATTTCATATAACAAGGGCTTTATGATGATGAACTCCTTGAACTTGACCTTATCTAAGAAGCACTTTATCTGCCCTTCCATTCTAAATGAAGGCTTTGCTGCATAGAGAAATCTTGAGTGTAGGTCTTTGCCTTTCATGACTTGGAATACTTCTTTCCAGCCCCTTCTTGCCTGGAAGGTCTCTTTTGAGAAATCAGCTGACAGTCTGATGGGAACTCCTTTGTAGGTAACTGTACCCTTATCTCTTGCTGCTTCTAGAATTCCCTCCTTCATTTGAATCTTGGCTAATGTAATTCTGATGTGCCTTGGTGTGTTCCTTTTTGAATCCAACTTCTTTGGGACTCTCTGAGCTTCCTGGACTTCCTGGAAGTCTGTTTCCTTTGCCAGATTGGGGAAGTTCTCCTTCATTATTTCTTCAAATAACTTTTCCACTTGTTGCTCTTCCTCTTCTCCTTCTAGTACCTCTATAATTCAGATGTTGGAATGTTTAAAGATGTCTTGGATGTTCCTAAGCCTCTCCTCATTTTTTTTTGAATTCTTGTTTCTTTATTCTTTTCTGTTTGGTTGTTTCTTTCTTCCTTCTGGTCCACTCCATTGATTTGAGTCACAATTTCCTTCCTATCACTATTAGTTCCATGTACATTTTCCTTTATTTTACTTAGCATAGCCTTCATTTTTCCATCTAATTTGCAAACAAATTTAACCAATTCTGTGAGCATCCTTTTCACCAGAGTTTTGAACTATGCAGTGATAGGTTAGCTATCTCTTCGTCACTTAGTTGTATTTTTTCTGGAGCTTTGATCTGTTCTTTCATTCGGGCCTTTTTTTTTTTTTTTTTTTTGCCTTGATGCACCTGTTATGTAGTGAGGGGCAGAGCCTTAGGTGTTTGCCTGGGGGAATCAACCCAGTAGCTGAGTTGTGATGCTGTATATGGAGGAGGGGTCTGATAGGGAACAATGGTGCCTGCTCTGCTCTCTGCCAGATTTCAGTCACTTCCGCCACGTCCCCGAAGCAAACTGGGACCTTCTGGTGCTGATTCCCATGTGGGTGGATTTGTGTATGTTCTAGGACCCTGTGGGTCTCTCCAACAAACTCACCTTTGAGGCTGGGAGTCTCTCCTGGCACCTCAACCCCCACAGGTGTTTTCAATTGGTCTTTTGAGGCTTTATTTCCCCATGCTGGGACCGTGGGTTGCACTGTCTGTCTCACTCCTTAGTTTCACCTGGTTTATCTGCATGCGAATGTGGGACCGCCTGGTCCACCAGCCTCCTTGCTCACTGTGCCCCTCCACAATCCACTGCCTCACTGGATCTGCCTGCTGCTGCCTTGTATGCCCAGGGTCCGCGAGCCACCACTTTTTTTGCTGCAAACCCTCTCCAACCTGAAGCCTGATCCTTCCCCTCCTAATGTTCTGGATGAATGTATCTACTTTAACTCCTTGGTTGTCAGACTTCCATACAGTTCAATTTTCTGTCAGTACTGGTTGTTTTTTTTTTTGTTTGTTTGTTTCTAAAGTTTTGTTTTCCTTATTTTGATTGTGTGAGGAGGCTCAGTGTGTCTACCTACACCTCCATCTTGGCCATACAAAGGACCTTTCATACATCATCAAGCATAAAACTTACCTGGAAAAGTATTGACACAAAACTTTCCTAACCCAAGAAAGAAAACAGACATTCAAACTAGCAAACCCTGAGAGTTACAAATAATAAAACCAAAGATATTCACACCAAGATACATAATAATTAAAATGTCAAAAAAAGAAAAGAGGTTTTTTAAGCAGCAAGAAAAAAATGCATCTACTTATGCATAAAGAAACACTCATAAAATGATCAGCTCCTTATCGTATTTTCAACAGAAACTCTGCAGGCCAGAAGGGAGTAGCTTATTATACTCAAAGTACTAAAAGGAGGAAAACTACCAGCAAGAATACCTGTCAAGGTTACCATCCAGAATGGAAAACAGAGAAACTTTATTACCATTCAAATAGTCATACAAGAAATGTTAAAGATACTTCTTTAAGGGAAAAAGAAAAAAAAAAACATATCTGGAAATAAGAAAATATATGAAAGAAAAATAATTTACTGGTAAAAGCAAATATATGGTATAAAAGGTACTAGCCAAATGTAATAAAATCATATGTATCAATGATAATTAGTAAATAGATACACAAAACCAAAATATCTCAAATTTGACATTAAAAACAAAACATAGGTGAGGGAGTAAATATGTAGTGCTTTTAGAATGCATTCAGTCATAACTGACTACAACTCAAAATTAGGTTCCATTAGCAGTTACGCTCTACAAGGACATTTTTGTAAATAAAGAGCCATATGTATAACAGTGGTCTCGGGAGAATATGGAGTTGAAAAATTCTTATCACCCAGTGATGTCGTAGTCATCATAACATAGCACAATGCATTACTCATGTGTTTGTGGTGATGCTGGTGTAAATAAAGGTGCTGTGCTGCCAGTTATAAACAATCACAGCACATATAAATATGTATACTACATATATCCTGATAATGATAATATATACCTATATCACTGATTTATGCATTTACTATATTTTATCTTTATCATCATTTTAGGGTGCATTCTTCTGCTTATAAAAATAAGTTTGCTCTAAAATAGTATTCTTTGTTAAATGAACAACAGCCTTATGCACTCATGTTCATCTGTATAGTTTGGCACATTACAATGTTCTCCGTCAGTTATAGTCAACCAGTGTGCTGTGGCACATTTGTGTGCCACAGGAATTTTTAAAACATTTAATACCTGACTGTGTTTATTCAGGGGTGCTTACCTCTTTTCCATTAGATTCTCAAATAAAAAAGGTCAACAGTCAACACAACATTAGCAATTTGTGTGAATGCCATGTCTTGAAACATAAATGCATAGGTCACATAATAGAGTTAAATCTTATTGGTCATGTCACATAATAAGATTGCATCTGATTGGTTAATTCTTAATACCAGAAATCCTTTTGTATAGGTATAGGCCCTGATTTTTTAAAAAGTCACTTTGGAGAAAATAGGATAGGTAATTACTATTTTTATAAATCTATCAAAATTACACCTATATTTGTCAGATCAGTAAAAATCTATTTTTTTGGTGTGCTGAAGAATTTTATTTATCAGTTTATGTGTGCCATGAGATTTTAAAAAGTTGAAAATCACTGCTACACAGGCCAATAGACTATGGAAAATAGACTATACTATATAATCTAGGAGTGTTGAAGCTATAATATCAAAGTTTGTGTAGGTACACTCCATGATGTTCACACAACAACAAAGTGGCCTAATGATGTGTTTCTCAATACTTATCCCTGTCTTCAGTAGTACATGACAGTATAGGTCATAATATAGAAACCTCATGGTAACCACAAACCAAAACCAATTACAGACACATAAGACATAAAGTAAAAAGTCCAATATAATACTAAATAAAGTCCTCAAATCACAAGGGAATAGAATAAGAAAAAAATAAATAGAGAAGAATTACAAAAACAACCTGAAATAATTAACAAAATGTCAATAACTACATACCTATAAATTATAACTTTAAATGTAAATGAACTAAATGCTCCAATCAAAAGCCATAGGTGGCTAAATAGATTTAAAAAAATAAGAAACATATACAAGATCTGTCTGGAAAAAGGCAACCAATTATTTTAATAGAATAGGAATGGTTTGCACAATATTGATGTAACCTGGCAGCCAAGGAGAGTGGACAATGACAACTTCATTGTACTAGTCAGTGAGGGTAGTAGACGCCATTGAGTGAGCATGTGTACTGTGTGGCCATCACACTGAAAATGAATGAGTGAGTAGAACAATGGTTCTGCATCAGATTTTGCATTAAGCTTGAAAGTTCCTCTACAGAAAATATTTGGATGATTTAGAGGACTGCAGCTATGGGTAACTGGTAATTGGCAGCTTCATCATGACAATGTACCTGGTCATGCATCACATCTTGTGCAGAATGTTTTTGTGAAAACATCAAGTCACCCACCAGGTCACTCAGGGCCACTACAGCTGGGACTTGGCACCATGCAATTTCTGGCTTTTCCCAAAACTAAAATAACCTTGAAAGGGAAGAGATTTCACACCATTGATGAAATTCAGGAATATATGACAGCAGTTGATGGTGACTGGGAGAACTATGTAAAGTCCCAAGGTGCTTACTTTAAAGGAGACTGAGGCATCATTATTCTATGTACAAATTCTTGTATCTTCTTCAGTAAATGTCTCTGTTGTTCACAGTACATGGCTGGATACTTTATGGACAGACCTTGTAGTATATGCTGGCTAAATAATATTAACTTCAGATCTAAAGACAAGCACAAGATTTTTTTTTTTTTTACCAGGGAAATATAATATTTTAATGAGTTACATAACCTTATTTTCAAAAACAGCTTAAAGATATTGATATGGTAACACTATCATATTCCTTACCGAAGTCATCATTAAATATAAATTGTAATTTTTTACAAAGTTGAAGTAACTAGGTTGAGGATTTTGAGACTTCCAGCCCTGATGGAGGTGTAGGTTCATAAGCTTCACTTCCTTGCACAACCAAAAGATGGATAACAACAAATTTAAAAACAAAAAACAATCAGAACTTTCAGAAAATCAAACTATATGAGAATCCAACAGCCAAGAAATTAAAGAAGAAACACTTGTCCATATTTGTAGGAGGGGTGAAGATAAGCAGCCAGGGAAAAGAGGACATGCAGCAAGGCAGCAGCTGGTGGGCCAGGTGAACAAGGCAGCAGCTGACAGAACAGATGATTGTTGAGGACAGATCAGCCTGATTTCAGGAGCTGTAACACTCACCCCATGGTGGCCTGTGTAAGAGCCAAGAGACCCACTTCATCTGGGTCTGTTCTGTCAAGAGGACGTGACCTACTAAGGAGACAAAGCTTATCTCCCTGGCAGGAGCGCTGCTTCTGCCTCATCCATCTCTGGCCCCAATGCTTGGTTGGTAGCCAATAATGGGTAAGACTCCTCATGGGAGGGGCAACCTAAGCCAGACACAACCACTTGGGAGGCCCTCATGTAAGGACTCGGGGGGCTGCAGCAAAGAGGATGTGATGGACCCTTACCCCCCGGCTATTCTGACATAGCCCGAGTCCTCATTTCCATCTGGGAAATGTCTCCTGCTTCCTAATCGGCTTAAAGCCTGAAACTATGAGGACAAGTGGTGCAGCCCTGTGCAGGCCAAGACGGTTCCCTGGGTGATTGGGCATAAGAAAGAATTCCTAAAGTCCTGTGAAACCTGCTTTACTAAGAGTGCTCTCATTTAAGTGATAAGGTCCCAGGAGGAAATGGGTATGTCTCCCAAAGTTTTGCAACCCCCTTTCCAGACAGACATTGACTCAAATTAAGCCCTCAGATTTCTTTGACATGTTAAACCTGTATTCCTGTGTATTTGAACCCAATAAAAGCCCAGTGAGGAAGGGGCTCTGGGTCATTCTCCTCCGAGAGTTTGGCCACCTCTCCTCCCCAAGCAGATCATGTCTTGGTAGTTTTTATTTTCATCCATGATGAACGGGGGGTTCTGCGGGCTGCACCCCCCACAGATGATCCCATATTGGCATGAAGATAAACCAGGAGAAACAACTGAGGAGCAAGACAAACTGTGCAACCCAGGGTTCCAGCACAAGAAATTCAAAACTTCTGGCTGTAAAAACCTATGTTGGTTGCGGTGGCTGGAGAAACTGCCAGTCTCACAGGAGAGTCCTTCAGAGTGGTCCATGGGGTCCAAGAATGTACACGAGCCCACCCACCTTGGAACCAGCACCAGAAGGTTGCAATTCACTTGTGGGTAGTGGGGGGAAATGATGAAAGAGGCGCAAGACCCAAACAAACAGAATTATTTCCTTTATGATCCCTATCCTACATACAGCCCCACAATACAATGAAGTGGGTTGCCCTGACCTGGTCAATACCTAAGAATCTTCCCCTTAACAGGTGCATTGAGACAAAGAAATTTGGCCCCCCAAAAAAAACAGATAAAAACTCCAGAAAAAGAACTAAGTGACGAGGAGATAGCCAACCTATCAGATGCAGAGTTCAAAGCACTTGGTAATCAGGATGCTCAGAGAAAAAATTGAGTATGGCCACAAAACAAAGGAAGAAGTGAAGGCTATACAAAGTGAAATAATGCAAAATATACAGGGAACCAACAGTGAAGGAAAGGAAACTGGGACTCAATGACTTGGAACAGAAGGAAGAAGTAAACATTCTTCTGGAACAGAATGAAGAAACAAGAATTCAAAAAATGAGAAAGGGCTCAGAAACCTGTGGGACAACTTAAAGGTTCCAACATCCAAATCATAGGAGTGCCAGAAGGATATATGAAAAGCAACAAATGGAAAACATTTCTTTTTTTGTCCTTTATTTTATTTTTTAATTTAGTTTTTTTACTTAATTGTTGTTCAAGTACAATTTTGTTTTACTCCCATCCCAGCCAACCCCCACAGCCCTCCCCACCTCCCTCCCATTTCCATCTTCCTAGTTTTTGTCCAGGTGTTCTTTATACGTGTTCCTGTAAACCCTTCCCCTTTTCTCTTGAAATTCCCTCCCCTCTCCTCTCTGGTCACTGTCAGCCTGTTCTCTATTTCAGTGTCTTTGGTTATATTTTGCTTGTTTATTTGTTTCTTTCGTTGTTTAGGTTCCTGTTAAAGGTGAGATCATATGGTATTTGTCTTTCACCACCTGGCTTATTTCGCTTAGCATAATGCTTTCCAGTTCTATCCATGCTGTCAGTAAAGGGTAGGAGCTCCTTTTTTCTTTCTGCTGCATAGAATTCCATTGTGTAAATGTACCATAGTTTTTTGATCCATTAAAAAATAATAAAAGAAAACTTCTGCAATCTAGTGAAGGAGATAGACATACAAGTCCAGGAAGCACAGGGAATCCCAAATGAGTTGGATTCGAAGAGGAACACATGAAGGCACATCACTATTAAATTACCCACGATTAAAGATAAAGAGAATATTAAAAGCAGCAAGAGAAAATGTAAGAATTACCTACAATGGAGTTCCCATAATACTATCAGCTGATTTCTCAAAAGAAACCTGGCAGACAAGTAGGGGCTAGAAAGAAATATTCCAAATCATAAAAAGCAAGGTCCTACATCCAAGATTACTCCATCCAGCAAAGCTATCATTAGAATGGAAGGGCAGATAAAGTGCTCCCAGATAAGCTAAAGTTAAAGAGGTTCATCATCATTAAGCCCTTATTATATGAAGCGTTAAAGGGACTTATCTAAGAAAAAGAAGATGGAAACTATGAACAGTGAAATGACAACGAACTCACAACTATCAACAAATGAATCTAAAAAACAAAAAGTAAGAAAACAACTAGAACAGGAACAGAATCACAGAAGTGGAGATCATATGGAGGGTTATCAGCAGGGAGGGGGAAAGGTACAGGGAATAAGGAACATAGTAGGAAGTCACAAAATAGATAGGGGAGGTTAAGAATAGTATAGGGAATGGAGAATCCAAAGAACTTTGTACAACTGATGGACATAAACTAAGGGTGGGGGAATGCTGGAGGGTATGGAGGTGGTACAGAGAGGAAGGGGATAACGGAGAGAAAAAAATTGGGATAACTTTAATAGCATAATCAATAAAAAATACTTAAAAATAAAGTGATGTTAATGTTTATTATAAACATATTGGAATTACACTTGTTAATAGCATCATATAGGTTTCAAGTGTACCATTTCTATGATTCCTACCACTCAAAGTCAAACCACCTTTCCCTACCATGTGCTGGGCTCCACCCACACCCTACCCTCATACCCTTCTTAATTTTATTAAACTGTCTATTTTAATTATCTATTTGGTTTATTCTACTCTGAACTTTCTTCTTCCCTTCTACTAACCTTAGGCTTTGTTAATTTTTTTGTTATAAGTCCTTTAGTTGTAATGTTAGATCAAATATTTAAAATGTTTTGTTTCTTGATGTAGGTCTTTATTGCTATAAACTTCTAACAACTGCTTTGGCTGCATCTCATATTTTGGAATATTGTGTCTACATTTCCATTTATTCAATACCTCAAGTATATTTAAAATTTTCTCTTTGATTTATTCTTTTACCCAAAGGTTGTTTAGTTGCACATTGTTTAGCACCCACCTATTCGTGTTTTTTACAAATTTATTTTTCTTGCAATTAATTTGCAGTTTGATAACACTGTGGTTTGAAAAGATGATTGACATAATTTCAATCTTCTTAAATTTATTGAAATTTGTTTTGTAGCCTAATGTGATCTCTCTGGAAAAATATTCCATGTGTGCTTCATATGCATATGTATTCTGCTGTATTTGGCAGGGGATTTCTGTGTATATCTATTAAGTGCTTCTGATTTCATGAAATTTATGGTTAATTATTATTGATTTTTTGGTTGAATGATATATTTATTGATGTAAGTGGGGTGTTAAAAGTCACCTAATAATGTTGCAAACTGTTAATTCTTATGTCTGTTAATATTTGCTTTATGTATTTAGGTGCTCTTGTTTTGGATGCATAGATATTTACATGTGTTATATCCACATGTTACAGTCCTTGTTTCAAAGTCTATTGAGGTTGTTATAAGCATGGCTAATCCAAGTTTCTTTTTTCTTTTTATTTATATTAAATGTATTTTTCCATCTTCTCAATTTCAGTCTGTGCTTGTCTTTAAGTATATTTTATCAATTATGCTATTACAGTTGTACCATTGTTTTTTCTACTATTTACCCCCCTCAGCCCTTTACACCCCTTCCTTTCAGCATCTACCCACCCTTAGTTCATGTCCATGGGTTTTGCGTATAAGTTCTTTGGCTTCTCCATTTCCTATACTATACTTAACCTCCCCCTGTCTATTTTGTGCCTACCTATGATGCTTCTTATTCCCTGTACCTTTCCCCGCCATTCTTTCTCTACCCCTCCCAACTGAAATCTTCCATGTGATCTCCATTTCTGTGATTCTGTTCCTGTTCTAATTGTTTGCTTAGTTTTTTCTCCTTTATTTTAATTGTTGTTCTTGTACAGTTTTCTGTCTTTTACTTCCATCCCAACCCACCACCCCAGTCCTCCCCACTTCCCTCCCATTTCCACCCTCCCTAGTTTTGTCCATGTGTCTTTTCTACTTGTTGCACTAAACCCTTCCCCTTTGCCCCTGAAGTTCCGCCCCCCCCCACCCCTCTGGTATCTGTCAGCCTGTTCTCAATTTCAATGTCTTTGGTTATATTTTGCTTGTTTGTTTGTTTTGTTGACTACGTTCCTGTTAAAGATGAGATAAAATGGTATTTGTCTTACACTGCCTGGCTTATTTCACTTAGCATAATGCTCTCGAGTTCCATCCATGCTGTTGCAAAGGGTAGGAGCTCCTTTTTTCTTTCTGTGGCATAGAATTCCACTGTGTAAATGTACCATAGTTTCTTGATCCATTCATTTACTGATGGGCACCTAGGTTGCTTCCAACACTTGGCTATTGTAAATTGTGCTGCTATGAACATTGGGGTGCATAGGTTCTTTTGGATTGGTGCTTCGGGGTTCTTAGGATATAGTCCTAGCAGTGGAATTGCTGGGTCAAAAGGTAGACACATTTTTGTATTCCTAGAAAATTCCCTACTGCTTTCCACAGTGGTTGTATCAGTCTGCAATCCCACCATCACTGCACCAGGGTACCCTTTTCTCCACAACCTCTCCAAAACTTGTTGTTTGTTGCTTTGTTTATGATGGCTATTCTCACTGGTGTCAAGTGGTATCTCATTATGGTTTTAATTTGCATCTCTCTGATAGCTAGTGACATCGAGCATCTTTTCATGTGTCTCTGGATCCTCTGTATGTCCTCCTTGGAGAAGTATCTGTTAAAGTCCTTTGCCCATTTTTTAATTGGGTTGCTTGTCTTCTTAGAGTAGAGTCTTGTAAGTTCTTTATATATTTTGGAGATTAAACCCTTGTCTGAGGTATCATTGGTAAATATATTTTCCCATACAGTCAGTTCTCTTTTTATTTTAATACTCTTTTCTTTGGCCAGGCAGAAGCTTTTTATTTTGATGAGATCCCATTTGTTTATTCTTTCCTTTATGTCCCTTGCTTTAGGGGACGTATCAGTAAAAATGTTGTTGCGTGAAATATCTGAGATTTCCGTGCCTATGTTCTCCTCTAGGACTGTAATGGTGTCACGGCTTATATTTAAATCTTTTATCCACCTTGAATTTATTTTTGTGTGTGGCGTAAGTTGGTGCTCAAGTTTCATTTTTTTGCACATGGCTGTTCAGTTCTCCCAACACCACATGTTGAAGGGGCTATTTTTACTCCATTTTATGTTGCTGCGCTCTTTGTCCAATATTAATTGACTGTAGAGATTTGTGTTTATTTCTGGGCTTTCTGTTCTGTTCCACTGGTCCACGTGCCTGTTTTTATGCAAGAAACAGGCTGTTTTGATTACAGTGGCCTTGTAATACAGTTTGGTATCAGGTATGGTGATCTCTCCTGCTTTGCTGTTCTTTCTCAAGATTGCTGCAGCTATTTGAGGTCATTTATGGTTCCATATAAATTTTTGAAGTGTTCGTTCTATGTCTGTGAAGTATCCAATTGGTATTTTAATAGGTATTGCATTGAATCTGTAAATTGTTTGAGAAGTATGGACATTTTGATGATAATAATTGTTCCAATCCATGAACACAGTATGTGTTTCCATTTGTTTGTGTCTTCCTTGATTTGTTTCTTCAGTGTTCTGTAGTTTTCTGCATACAGGTCTTTTACCTCCTTGAGTTAGGTTTATTCCTAGGTATTTCATCTTTCTTTTTGCTATATCAAATGGGATTTTTTTCTTTACTTCCGCTTCTGCTGTTTCATTGTTGGTATACAAAAATGCCTTGGATTTCAGAATATTGACTTTGTATCCAGCTGTTTGCCCAAATTCATTTATTAGTTCAAGCAGTTTTTTGGCCGAGTCTATAGGATTTTCTATGTATACTATCATGTCATTTGCAAACAATGATAGTATTGTTTCCTCCTTTCTAAGTTGGATGCCTTCTATTTCCTTTTCTTGTCTAATCTCTCTGGCTAAGACATCTGGTACTATATTGAATAGAATTGGTGAAAGTGGACAACATTGCCTTGTTCCTGATCTCAGTGGGAAAGATTTTAGTTTTCGCCCATTGAGTATGATGCTGGCTGTAGTTCTCTTACATATGGCCTTTATTATGTTGAGGAGTGCTCCCTCTATTCCCACTTTGCTGTGTGCTTTTATCACAAATGGGTGTTGTACCTTATGAAATGTTTTTTCTGCATCTATTGATATGATCATGTGATTTTTGTCTTTCCTTTTGTTTATGTGATGAATCACATTTAATGATTTGCGAATGGTGATCCATCCTTGCATCCCTGGGATGAATTCCACTTGGTCATCGTGTATGATCTTTTTAATGTATTGTTGGATGCAGTTTGCCAATATTTTGTTGAGGATATTAGCATCTATGTTCATCAGCAATATTGGCCTGAAGTTCTTCTTTGTTGTGTCTTTATCTGGTTTTGGAATTAGGATGATGCTGGCTTCCTAAAAAGAGTTTGGGAGTCTTCCATCATTTTGGATTTTTTTGAATAGTCTGTGAAGGATATGGGTTAGCTCTTTCTTAAATGCTTTGTAGAATTCTCCTCTGAAACTATCTGGTCCAGGGCTTTGTGTGTCTGGAGTTTTTTGATTACTGCTTCAATTTCATCTGCTGTTATTGGTCTGTTCAGGCTTTCTGCTTCTTCTTTGTTGAGTTTTGGAAGATTGTATTTTTCTAGAAACTTGTCCATTTCATCTAGGTTTTCAAATTTCTTGGCATACAGTTCTTCATAGTAATTTATAATCCTTTGCATTTCTGTGGTGACAGTTGTAATCTCTCCTCTTTCATTTCTGATTGTGTTTGAGTCCTCTCTCTTTTTCCTCCTGATGAGGCTGCTTAAAGGCTTGTAGATTTTTTTTTTTACCTTTTCAAAGAACTAGCTCCTGGATTCATTGATCCTTAGAATTCTGCTTTTATTTTATATGTCATTTAGTTGTACTCTGATCTTGGTTATTCCCTTCCTTCTACTTGCTCTGGGCTGTCTTTGTTGTTGATCCTCGATTTCTTGTAGGTATATGGTTAAGTTGTCTGTTTGAAATGTTTCTATCTTCTTTAGGTAGGCCTGTAGCACTATAAACTTCCCTCTGATGACTGCTTTCACTGTGTCCCATAGTTTTGGGTCGATTTGAGTTCTTTATCATTTGTTTCCAGAAACTTTTTGATTTCCTCCCTAATTTCATTCTGGACCCATTCACTGTTTTATAGTATGGTATTCAATCTCCATGATTTTGAGGTTTTTGGGTTTTCCCCCTTGGGGTTGGTTTCTAGTTTCAGTCCCTTGTGGTGGGAGAAAATTCTTGGTATAATTTCAATTTTCTTGAATTTGTTGAGGCTTGTTTTGTGTCCTATCATGTGGTCTATCTTTGAAAATGTTCCATGTGCATTTAAAAAGAAAGTGTATTTAGTTTCTTTGGGATGAATGGCTCTATATATATCTGTTAAGTCCATTTCCTCTAGAGTGTTGTTCAATGCCACAATATCTTTTTTGATATTTTGTTTGGAAGAGCTGTCCATTTTTGACAGTCGGGTGTTAAAATCCCCTACTATAATTTTGTTGTTGTCAATATCTTTCTTGAAGTCCTCTAAGATTTTCTTGATGTATTTAGGTGCTGCTATGTTGGATGTATATATATTTACAATATTTATGTCTTCTTCTTGGATTCTTCCCTTGAGTATTATGAAGTGACCTTCTGGGTCTCTCTTTATAGTTCCTCTTTTGAAGTCTAGTTAGACTGATATGAGTATTGCTACCCTGGGTTTTTTTTCTGTCCATTTTCTTGGAAAATTTGTTTCCCGCCCTTCACTTTGAGTCTGTGTAGGTCTTTTGTCCTGAGGTGGGTTTCTTGTAGGCAGCATATGTGTGGGTCATGCTTTCTTATCCATTCAGCTATTCTATGTTTTTTGATTGGGGCATTCAATCCATTTACATTTAATGTTATTATTGATAGGTATTTCTTCATTGCCATTTTCTTATCTCTGTGTGTGTGTGTTTGTGTGTGTGTGTGTCTCTTTTCCTTCCTTTCCTTAAAGCAGTCCCTTTAGTATGTCTTGAAGAATTGGTTTGGTAGAGGTGTATACTTTTAGACTTCTTTTGTCTGGAAAATTCCTTATTTGGCCTTCTATCTTGATTGAAAGCCTTGCTGGATAGAGTAGTCTTGGTTGCAGGCCTTTGGTTCTGACTGCTTGGAATATTTCTTGCCATTCTCTTCTGGCTTGGAGCATTTCCATTGACAAGTCACATGCTAACCTGATTGGGACCCCCTCACATGTTTCTTCCTTATTCTCCCTTGCTGCCTTTAAGATTCTTTCTTTGTCTTGGAATTTTTCCACTTTAATTATGATGTTCCTTGAAGTGGGCCTGTTTGGGTTCCTCTTGGTTGGGACTCTCTGCATTTCCTGTATTTGTGTGACTTTTTTTCTCACCAAATTAGGGAAGTTTTCCATCATTACTTTCTCAAATAGGTTTTCTATCCCTTGCTCTTCTTCTTCCCCTTCTGGTATCCCTATTATATGGATATTATTATGTTTCATGTTGTCTTGCATTTCTCTTAATCCCTCTTCATTCTTTCTGATCCTCTTTTCATTTTCTTGCTCTTTCTGGGTGTTTTTTACTATTTTATCGTCCAACTCACTGATCCGATCCTCTGATTCATCAATTCTGCTTTTCATTCCTTCTATTGTGTTCTTCAGTTCAGAAATTGTATTCTTCATTACCTCTTGGCCCTTGTTGATAGTTTCTATTTCCTTTTTCATGTTGATATATTTCGCAGTGAGTTCATCATATCTTCCTGTAGTTTCTGGTAGCTCATTGAGAGCACATGGAGCTTCCTGACAACCATTGCTTTGAACTCAATATCCGATAGTTGAGTTGCCTCTGTTTCATTTAGCATTTTTTCTGGGGCTTCCTCCTTTCCTTTCATTTGAGGATTGTTTCTTTGTCTTCCCATTGTTTTTAAGACTCTTCTTGTTAGCCTCAAGTTCTTAAATTGATTTGTTCTGGCTCTCTGGGTTATGGTGTGACCTTCTGTGGTAGAATACCTGTGAGATTCAGTGGTGGAGTCTCCTTCAGGTATCCTGTTATTCACAGCTTCCACTGTCTCAGCTACTGGGATACCCTCTTTTTGGGACCAACCCTGTTTTTTTTTTTCTCAAAGTTCTAGGTTTGTTTGTTTTTTTGTCTCACTTGTGGGTATTTAAAAAGAGATAAGAGGGAAAAAATGAAAAAAGAAGAAGAAAAAAAGAGGAAGATAGAAGAGATAAAATTGGAAAAAAGAGAAGGAATAAAACAAGAAAAAGTGAAGGGAGGCAAAAGGATTTGAGTAAAAAAGAAGATAAAAATAATAAAGAAATAATAATTTTAAGAACAGTTTCATAAACAGACACACGAACAAAAAAACAAAATAAGCAAACAAAAACAAAAAACAAAACCAAAAAGCAAACCAAAAAACAAACAAAACCACAAAAAAATCAAAAACAAACAACAACAACAAAAAAAAACCCAAAACACCAAACAAAAAACTCTTGCTGTTTTCAAACTTGCGGAGCCAGTTTTTCTGGTCTTGTTGACTGTGCTGGCTGAGGGGTGACGTTATTGCTTTTCTCTGTGTTCAGCACTCGGTCATCATTATGATAGTGTCCCCAGAGTTAGTCCACTTCCTCTCCGCACACGCTTCAGGTGTGTTTTCTGAGCCTCCTGGGTAGCTCGCAGTTTCCCGAGTTTGTGGGTGTGAGCTCGGGTCTCTGGTCGCACGTAGCTGTCTCTGTTGGCCCCGGTGCAGCTTTCTGAGGTGTCCTGGAGCTTACGATCCCACAGCCATCTCGCGCCTGTGCACCTATGGCCCTGAGCTGTCTGCGTTCTTGAGAGCCTGACTGTGGTCCCACAGCTGTCTCCAGTGGCAAGCGCCTATGATCTCACTGGTGCCTATGATCCCACGACCATCTGTGGTCACATGTGGGTGCCTATTTTCATGCAGCTGTCTCAGTTCACACGCACAGCTGTCTGCAGTCCCGTGGCGAATGGGATTGCTCAGCCAGTTTCAGCTCAGCCTATTTCAGCGGTTGACCCAGCTCCCTCCCTAGAGCCCTGGGGCAGGCCTGGCAAGCGCTGGGCTGAGGCCTCAGCTGCCCTGGTCTCCGCACTGATCCCTGAGCGCCTATTGTTCTGAAGTACTCTCCTTACCGACTGGTTTTTCAATGTCCGCTACAATTTTCGATCTCCTGTTCTCAAATATGCTGTGTTACTGTTCCTTGTCTGCTCTGTTCTTCCATAGATCGGCCAGGTTTTTCTCCCATGTGTAGGGGGAAGTGGAATCTGCTCCCTCCTACCACACAGCCATCTTCCTTCTCGTTTTTTTTTTTTTTTTAAGGTTCATTTGTTGATAGTTATGAGTTTGTTGTCATTTTACTGTTCATAGTTTTCATCTTCTTTTCCTTAGATAATTCTCTTTAACTTTTCATATAATAAGGGCTTGGTGATGATGAACTTCTTTAACTTTAGCTTATATGGGAAGCACTTTATCTTCCCTTCCATTCTAAATGACAGCTTTGCTGGATGGAGTAATCTTGGATGTTGGACCTTGCTTTTTATGACTTGGAATACTTCTAGCTAACTCCTTGTCTGCCAGTTTTCTTTTGAGAAATCAGCTGATAGTCTTGTGGGAACTCTTTTGTAGGGAACTGCTTCCTTTGCTATTGCTGCTTTTATCAACTTTAATATTGGGTAACAAGTATGATGTGTCTTGGTGTCTTCCTCCTTGGGTCGAATTTCTCTGGGACTCTCTGAGCTTCCTGGACTTCCTGGAAGTCTATTTCCTTTATCAGATTGGGGAAGGTTTCCTTCAGTATTCATTCAAATAAGTTTTCAATTTCTTACTCTTCCTCTTCTCCTGGCACCCCCATGATTCGGATGTTGGAATTTGTTAACATCTGGAACTTCAGATGTTAAAGTTGTCCTGGAGGTTCCTAAGACTCCTCATTTTTTTGAATTCTTGTTTCTTCATTTTGTTCTGGTTGGATGTTTATTTCTTCCTTTGTTCCAATTTTTTTATTTCAGTCCCAGTTCCCTTCTCATCACTGTTTTTTCCCTGTATATTTAACTTTATTTCACTTTGGGTAGTCTTCATTTCTTCCTTCATTTTGTGGCTGAGCTCAATCGATTCTGTGAGCATCCTGATTATCAGTGTTTTGAAAAGTGCATCACGTAGGTTGGCTACATTCTTGTTATTTAGTTCTTTTTCTGGTGTTTTGATCTGTTCTTTCAGTTGATCTGTATTTCTTTCTCTCAGTGCACTTGTTATGTAGTAAGGGTTGGAATCTTAAGTGTTGTCAGGGCAGGGCAACCCTATTTGCTGCATTGTGGTGGTGTTTGTTGGAGGGGTCAGAAAGGGAACAATACCACTTGTTGCACTCTGATCCCACTTTTCATCAGTTTCCTCACTTCCCCCAACTGGATTGTGACCTTTCAGGTGCTTATTTCGAATATCTAGAGACCCATTAAGCAGTTAAGTATATAATGAACTTAGAACAAGTACAAAAAGCACTGCAGGAATATGGAAATAAGGTCTTACTCACTCCCAAAGGAAAATCCCAGGCCACTATATCTCTGGGGGATTGGATGTTTCTCAAAAATTGGAAAGAGGACTTCCAGCCAAGATGGAGGTGTAGGTAGACACACTGAGTCTCCTCCCACAACCAAAATAAGGACAACAAAAATTTACAAACAAAAAACAACCATAACTGACAGAAAATTGAACTGTATAGAAGTCCAAAAACCAAGGAGTTAAAGAAGACACACTCATCTAAACCAGTAGGAGGGGCAGAGTTGGCTAGCTGGGGAGGAGAGGACTTATAGCAAGGTGGGGACTTGCGGCGGATTGTGGAGTGGGGTGTAGCGCACAAGGCTGCAGATGGCTGGCAAGGCAGCAGCTGGCAGACTAGGCAGTCCCACATTTGTGCACAGATAAACCAGGTGAAACTGGGGAGCAGGACTGACCCAACAATGCAGGGTCCCAGCACAGGGAGATAAAGCCACAAACCACTGATTGAAAACACCTGTGGGGGTCGAGGTAACAGGAGAAACTCCTGACCTCAAAAGAGAATTTGTTGGAGAGACTCACAGGGTCCTAGAACATACATAAACCCACCCACATGGGAATCAGAACAAGAAGATCCCAATTTGCTTGTGAGAATCAGGGGAAGTGACTGAAATCTGGCAGAGAGCAGAGCAAGCACCATTGTTCTCTCTCTGACCCCTTCCCTGCATACAGCATCACAACCCAGTGACATGGGAACCTTGCCTGGGTGAATACTGAAGGCTCCACCACTCACTACATAACAGGTGCATCAAGGCAAAAAAAAAAAAAAATGGCCCAAATGAAAGAACAGATCAAAGCTCCAGAAAAATACAACTAAATGACAAAGAGGTAGCCAACCTATCAAATGCATACTTCAAAACACTGGTAATCAGGATGCTCACAGAGTTGGTTGAAATTGGTCACAATTTAGATGAAAAAATGAAGGCTATGCCAAGTGAAATAAAGGAAAATGTACATGGAATGAATAGTGATGGGAAGGAAATTGGGACTCAAATCAACAGTATGGATGAGAAGGAAGAAAGAAACATCCAATCAGAACAGAATGAAGAAACAAGAATTCAAAAAAATGAGGAGAGGCTTAGGAACCTCCAAGACATCTATAAACATTCCAACATCTGAATTATAGGGGTACCAGAAGGAGAGAAAGAGCAACAAGTGGAAAAGTTATTTGAAGAAATAATGAAGGAGAACTTCCCCAATCTGGCAAAGGAAATAGACTTCCTGGAAGTCCTGGAAGTCCAGGAATCTCAGAGGGTTCCAAAGAAGTTGGACCCAAGAAGGAACACACCAAGGCACATCAGAATTACATTAGCCTAGATAAAATGAAGGAGAGAATCCTAGAAGCAGCAAGAGATAAGAAGATAGTTACCTACAAAGGAGTTCCCATAAGACTATCAGCTGATTTCTCAAAAGAGACCTTACAGGCAAGAAGGGGCTGGAAAGAAGTATTTCAAGTCATGAAAGTCAAGGACCTACATCCAAGATTTCTCTATCCAGCAACACCTTCATTTAGATTGGAAGGGCAGATAAAGTGCTTCCCAGATAAGCTAAAGTTAAAGGAATTAATCATCACCAAGCCCTTGTTATATGAAATGTTAAAGGGATTTATCTAAGAAAAAGAAGATAAAAAACATGTACAGTAACATGACAGCAATCTCACAATTATTAACAACCACATGTAAAACAAAAACAAAAGCAAACTAAGCAAACATCTAGAACAGGAACAGAACCACAGAAATGGAGATCACATGGAGGATTATCAACAGGGGATTTGGAAGGGGAGAGAGGGGGAAAAGGTACAGAGAATAAGTAGCATAGATGGTAGGCAGAAAATAGATGGGGGTGGTAAGAATAGCATGAGAAATGTAGAAGCCAAAGAACTTATATGTATGACCCATGGACATGAACTAAAGTGGGGGAATGTGGGTGGGAGGGGGTGTGCAGTGTGAAAGGGAGTGAAGGGGGGAAATGGGACAACTATAATAGCATAATCAATAAAATATATTTTTTAAAAAACTTGGGAAGAGGGATCCCCTACCAATCAACTTAGCCCTAAATGGAAGGGAGCCTACCAGGTTGTCTAAGTACTCCCATGGCTGTTAAACTGCTAGGGGTAGATAGTTGAGCCCTTATTTCTAGAGTAAAACCAGTAGATCCTCCTTTAGACCAGCAGAAAAATCTAGACTCTAACTACACTTAAGGATACTTTGAGGACACCCAATTCCTGTTCAAAAAGAAGAAACCTTAAAGATAAGGTTTAATATGAAACATTCCTTCTCACTCTTACTACTCCTTCATGGGTCAATAACTCTCTTTTTCAAATTATCCAGGATTTGCTCTGGGGAAATACTCTTAACAATTCCTGGGCTTGTCATTGTCAACCATGATACAGTGGGCATCATGATAAAGAAACAAGTTAGTCTGGCCAACTTTGGCACCCAGACCTAGGCCAAGACAGAAAATCTGGGAAATGTTAGGAGCAATATTCTTAACAGTACTTTGGGCCAAATGAACTAACACAATTCTAGCCTTAAAATACACTTGCCAATCCAGAAACCTAAGTGGACTTTTAAGTAGATTATTTATTGGTCCAGGAGGGTGAGGTTTATGCTCTAGCTAATACTTCTTGATAATCTCATCAAGGCAAATAGAAACAAGTACTAACAAAATATTACAGCAAACGATGTGGCTAAAAGGATTGTATCCCAGGAACCCCAACAACTATCTGGGATACCATTAAGGGATACATTCCCTCAGTAACTTGGTTTCTACGTCTGTTGGGATTTATTAACCTTTGGCCCTTGCATCTTTAACCTGTTAGTTAAATTTATATCTTCCAGACTCACCACATTAGGATGATGATACTCCAGGGTTTTCAACAATCCCTAAGGAATCTGATGCTAACACCGCACAACACCCAGTATCCATGCCAGTTTTTGGAATTCCTTTCCAACTACTAGATAAGATAGGGTGGTTCTTAGCAGGCAAGGTCTACTGCTCTGTTCCAGCAGGAAGTAGATACAGAAGATTGAACATCCTCCCTCAGAAACCTCCCAGAAGAATTTTTGAGAACCGTGTCTTCAAGGGGAAGATGAGGCACTGCAACAGGAGACTCTGAGGAGACTCTGAGACACTGCAGCTGTCATCAGTCAGCATCCTGATTTCCAGGAATCTCCTTGTGACACCTCATAATAATCAGTGTTGTGATTTTCTCCCTGAGTGGGCAATCAAGGATGATTGTGGGAAATTGCATGTGTAGAAGTTTGTGAAAATCTTATAAAGCCTGTAACCCTTCAACAGGAGAGAGCCATTCCCTGGCTAGAGAATGCCCACTTCCATGTCTTGGGAAGTGTACTTTCCTTAATAAATCCCCTGCTTACTTTGCTTTACAATATCTGTGTTGTCAGTCCAATGTTTGTTTATGACCAACAAAAGCCTGAATTCTGTCTTCTTTGCAACAGATATATCACCTAGATAAACAGTCGTTGTAGATTAAAAAGTCAGAGCTATTGGAAAACCAAAATGGCCACTTGATTCTTCTCTTCTTCCTGGCAAACCCCATTTTTTTAAATGTTGCATTTCTTCATGCATTATAATGCATTTAAGATGGACTTAAATTACATAAAGAAACTTATGAGTTGACATTATTGAAAGGAGACATCTACATTATTGCCAAGTTTTGATGAAATCACTTCATAAAAATGACAAATTGGTAACCACTTTCTTTCACATTAAACTTCCAAGAAGAAAAAATTTTAGAGATAATTGACTACCTGGAGATTTTTTTGTGGGAGGACATCAAGTAAAAGACACACTCCATTTTTTTTTTTTTGGAAGAGATCTTATCAAGTGCTTAATCATGAATAGACATCTACTGTTGCCTTTGACATTTGCCTCCACATACAATGAACACCAAAAACTCCTCTAGGATGGAAAACTACTTATATCACAAGTACATCACTATCCTGAGACATCAACAAGCCATGTATATCTAAAGAAAGATATTGAACTATGAACCAATTTTATTTTATTTTCTTTATCTATCTGCTATTGCTATTAGTCATAATAACAGTTATGATTTTTCTTTATAGTCCAACTCTTTATGGCTACTGCTGTATAAAATAACTGTTAATACTCTTTTTATGATTTATGTAAATATATATTAGATGCAAAATACCTTAGTAAGAAAGATAGCAAAACTCAGATCATGATAGTTCACAGGATAGAAATAATGCAGATTGTTTTTTCACAATGAAGGCCATAAGACCTGACTGCCTTTCATTTACCTGTCCTTTCCTTTCTGGGAAAAACTCAGCCTCAACTCAGATCCCATAATTACAGTATTACCCCATCCCCGCATGGTCCACCGTTTTAACAAGATGCTAATAATACTGAGACTTGCTAGACATTAGCTTTCTTAGTGTTGTGAGACCACACTATTCCATCAAAAGTTTGGTAATCTATGCATACTTTAGATTGATTTATAAAAAGGGGGTCATATGAAAAGGAATTTTACAGGATGATATAATTACAAATTTCTGTCCATTGTTTTTGTGCCTTTAGATTAACACACCTTCAAAAGGTCTCTTTTATAATACTTCTTCTAAAGTGTGACCACCCTTAAAAGAGCACATTATATTGCTAATTATTATATAATCTGATCTTTGCCTTGCTATCACCCACCTAGATGTAACCTGTCTTATGTTCCCTCCTTAATTTTAATGCATAAAAGAAACTGAAAAACTGTTATCCTAAGGAACATTTGAGATCTTTTTATCCATCATATGTTGTGAGTATTGGCTCAAATAAATACTTATAAAAATTCCCTACAGTTTGGACATTCTTATGTTGAGAACCTGCACAAACATTTCTCCAAAGAAGACATAAAGATGGTAAACAGACACATAAAAATGCTAAAGATTACTAATCATCCAGAAAATGCATAATCAAAACTAAACATCAGTTTATATATGTCAATATTGATTTTATCAAATATATAACAAATGACAAATGTCAGCATGGATGTGGAGTAAAGGAAACCATTTCTCATTGTCATTGGGATTATGTATTGGTACAGTCAATATAGAAAAGGGGATATATTTTTATGATAGTATAAATTTTTCTCAAAAAAATTGAATATATGACCCAGCGATTACATTTCTGGGTATTTATCCAAAAAGAAAACTAAATACTCATTTGTAAAGATATATGCACCCCATATTTATTGCAACAATATTTATAATAATCAATATATAAGTAGTATATAAGTAGCTTCTTAAGAAAATGAAATACAATATATTAGAATAGAAAATCTCAGAGTAACTCACACAAAACAAAAATATACATTCTGACTCTTCTCCTAAAAGTGGCGCTGACATTTTGGAAAAATACTTCAGTTGCAAAGACTCCTGAGGAATGTGAGGTCTCGATGCCACATGGTCTCCCCATCCCAGAGTACCAGAGTTGGGAAGAGGCACCCACATAACATCAGGCTGTGAAAATCAGCAGAAATTTTGTCTACCACGGAGAGGCAAAATGTCCTAGAGACACAGGCACCCTTTTAAAGGACCAATGTACAAGGTCTCTTTTGCAGGCACTTACCCTGGACTTCTGCAGAAGCAGGGCACAGTGGTCTAGAGTCACATGAGGAGAGACTGGGGGTTGTATGATGTAGACACCAGCCTGCAGTGTCCGCGTCATTATGTATGAAATGAGACATTCACACGGACTACCGAGTCCGGTGGAGGAAAATGGACAGCATAGCTTTTCTCTCAAGGGGAGCAAAAGCCCGAAGCCTCTGCCATGACAGGCCTTTATTGGGTTTCTCCCTACATTACATGATGGTTCTTATTTACTATGCACAGGTTCACTTTAGGTGGTTACCTTTTACAGACAACAAAGGAGCCAATGCCGCTAGTCACATCACAGAAGAAACAGAAGAAGGATATTTGCAAATGAAAAAGGGAAAAGTGGTCAAACCGGTTACGCTCATTCTAGGAAAGTTGAGCATGGATTTTAGGAAGTTACAATAAGCAGCACTAGCTGTCTCAATTCAGGATGAGGGAGTTTTTAGCAAAAGCAAGACTAAAGTGGCCTAGGCACATTGCAGGCCTGATTCCCCATGGGAGACCCTATTCATGGGTGTGGGTCCTGTGCATCTCTGAGTGGGAGCTGGGCCCACACCACACAGAATGGTCTCCTACAGTTGAAGCTTTGGGGAGAGAGCTGAAAGAACAGGATCTCTGAGCTGACTCCCTCTCCCACATTGCAGAGATCATTGTTTTTGGTAGGAACATTCTTTTTCACAGGGCATCAGCCTGGAAGAATGTAATAGCCCCAATCTCTGAACTCCCTCATGCCCCATCTTGCAAATCTCACATCCTGGTGCAAATTGCCACTCATGGCATGAGTGGATGAGTCTGGGCAGACTCAGAAGGTACCAGTGAATAAGTTATACATCTTTAGGATGGGGGTCTGTCCCACAATCTTTGCTCAAGCCTTACCAGCACCCCCCATTATGAAATATAGATTATCTCTTCTATCTTTACTCCCAGTGTCCTCTCCCTGCTGAGCTTGGGCTCGCAGCAAATTCTGCTAGAGACTGAGTTGTGTAGCTGAGGATGGCAGCCATTTTTCCCTTGCATGACAAACCTGTGCAGAGCCTTCTTTTCACATGACCAAATCTCTGTATGTTTACACCTAGTAAACTGCTGGGCTTACCCTGACAACTCCCTGAGAGCCCACCCCAACGAACTTTTGTGAGTACCCTGCAGGAGGCAGCTTGACTTGGTATACCCAAGGATTTTGCTGAGTGGCCTTAGACCTAGTACTGACACCAAGTTTGAACCTATACATTTGTGCCAACCTGGTGACTCACTGAGAAATTTCCTCCTGCAACTTGAGTACCACAAGATGCTCTTTCAGTTACTGAGACTAACATGCATCCAGCAGGCAGAGACAGGTACAGGCAGATATCAGGGTGTCTTGGGCCTTGGGCTGACCTGCTCCTGAACTCCGTACAGGTGGAAGCAGCCTTGGTGCACAGCTTTGTCCTTCCCATATACATCTAAGCCCAGCAAAGGTAGCCACAAACTCTGGATAACTTTGTAGCCCCCAAAAGTTTTTCAGGCAGTGTCTGACATTGGTTTACAACAGAGTCTCATCCAAAAGACCTCAGAACACACAACTTCAGAAAACATCAGAGCAAGATCCAAATAACTTTACAAGTGAAATATCCAAAGGGATATCTTGGAAGGCACCAGATGCTGCTGAAGCAAATTCTTCATTTGGTAAGCACACACTGAACAGCTCAGATACTTTTGTTGAAGTTGATCTTCACAGTCAGAAAAATTGAGGGTCAAACCCATGTTGAATGGGTCAATAGAAATCAAGACTCAGTTACAACAGAATGGCTCACATAACACAAACATAAGAAATACCTGACATTCCATCTCAGGTGATCAAGAGGAGCACACCACTGGATCCCACAGAACACCTACTACATAAGGCCACCCTATCAAGATTGGGATATATAGCAGATCTACCTAATACATAGTAACCAACACAAAGATGCAGTCAAAATGGAAAGACAAAGAAACATGTCCCCACAAAAAAAAAAAAAAAAAAAAAACAAAAAAAAAAAAACTCCACAAAATAGATCTAAATGAAATGGAGGCAAGCAATTTATCAGATATGGAGTTTTAAAAAAAGGTTATAAAGATGCTCAAAAAACTTAGAACCACAACAGCATAAAAAATAAAGAAATCATAAAAAACAATGAATCAGAAATGAAAAATGCAATATTTGAAGTGAAGAATACACTAGAAGGAATAAACTACATAAATTAGATAAAGTGGAGGCTTGAAACAGCAATTTGGAAAACATGGCAGCAGAAAGCTGCCAAATTAGAGCAACAACAAGGAAAAAAGAACTTTTAAAAATAAAGACAGTTTAAGACACTTTTTGGACAATGTGAGGCATAGCAACAAATGCCTCATATGTATACCAGAAAAAGGAGAGAGAGGTCAAGTGGTTGAGAACCTATTTGAAGAAATAACAACTATGAACTTTCCTAACTTGGTGATAAAAAAAGCATACAAGTCCAGTAAGCACAGAGAGTCCCAAACAAGATGAACCTGAAGAGACCCACAGTGAGACACACCATAATTAAAATGGCAAAGAGAATCTTAAAAGCAGCAAGAAAGACAGTGAGTTATGTACGAGGCAGCTCCCATAATACTGTCAGATGGATTTTTCAACAGAAACATTTCAGACCAGCCAGAAAGGACTGGTATGAAATATTCAAAGTGATGAAAATCAGATATCTACAACCAAGACTACTTTACCCAGAAAAGCTATCACTTAAAATGAAAGCAAAAATAAAAACCTTCCCAGAGAAAAAGAAGCTAAAGGAATTTATTACCACTCAGCCAGTATTACAAGAAATGTTAAAGGGTCTTCTAGGAGAAGGAGAAGAAGAAGGAGAAGAAGAAGGAGGAGAAAGCAACAGAGGAACATAGTTATAAAGAATAAAATGGCAATAAATATGTACCTATCAATAATCACTTTAAATATAAATGGCTTAAATGTTCCAGTAAAAGATATAATGTAGCTGAATGATTAAGAAAACAAGACCCCCAGATTCAGGACTTCCGGCCAAGATGGAGGCGTAGGCGGACACACTGTGCCTCCTCTCACAACCAAAATTAAGGACAACAAATATTTAGAAACAAGAAAACAACCAGAACTTATAGAAAAACTGAACTGTACGGAAGTCCAACAACCATTCATCCAGACCGGTAAGAGGGGCGGAGTCGCGGCAGGAGAAAGTGGAGGTGCGGACCCAGGAACGCAAGCAGCAGCGGTGGGCAGTTCCCAGGTGCACAGGTGGCGGCTGGCGGTCCCCGGGCCCACAGGCAGCAGCTGGCGGACCCCGGGCACAGGGGGGCAACTGTGCAGACCCAGTGAGGCCGCACAAGGCGGTTGGCTGACTGACCAGGTGGTTTCACATTCGAGCGCTCAGACGGTCCAGGCGGAGGGGAAGTGGTGGAGGGGACTGAATCCAGGAGAGAGCGGAGCAGGCGCCATTGTTCCCTCTCAGGCCCCACCCCCACATACAGCATCACAACCCAGCGACTGGGCTGCCCCGCACTGGGGAGCGCCAGAGGCTCCACTCCTCACTACGTAACAGCACGCGTGCGTGTGCAGATAATCCAGGTGAAGGGGAAGCAGCGGAAAGGGCCGGAGTCTGGGAGAGAGCGGAGCAGGCGCCGTTGCTCCTTCTCAGACCCCGCCCCCACCTATAGCATCACAACCCAGCAACTGGGCTGCCCCGCCCTGAGGAACACCTAAAGCTCCACCCCCTCCCTACGTAATAGCCGCGACCAGAATAAAACCAAAACAACAACAACAAAAAAACCCCACCAAAAATGGCTCAAACCGGAAAACAAATAAAAGCCCCAGAGCCAATTCCTCCAAGCAGTGAAGAGATAGCCAACCTGTCAGATGCACAGTTCAAAGCACTGGTCATCAAAATGCTCACAGAATTGGTTGATTTTGCTCACAAACTAGATGAAAAAATGCAGGCTACAATCCGTGAAATGAAGGAAGATGCATGGGGAACTGATAGAGATGGAAGGAAAACTGGGACTCAAATCAATGGAGTGGACCAGAAGGAAGAAACTAACAACCAAACAGAAGACGAGGAAGAAACAAGAATTCAAAAAAAGGAGGAGAGGCTTAGGAACCTCCGGGACATCTTTAAACGTCCCAACATCCGAATTATAGGGGTCCCAGAAGGGGAAGAAGAACAGCAACGAGTGGAAAACTTATTTGAACAAATAATAAAGGAGAACTTCCCCAATCTGGCAAAGGAAATAGACTACCAGGACGTCCAGGAAGCTCAGAGAGTCCCAAAGAAGTTGGACCCAAGGAGGAACACACCAAGGCACATTGTAATTACATTAGCCAAGATTAAAATGAAGCAGAGAATTCTAGAAGCAGCAAGGGATAAGGGGACAGTCACCTACAAGGGAGTTCCCATCAGACTGTCAGCTGATTTCTCAAAAGAGACCTTCCAGGCAAGAAGGGGCTGGAAAGAAATATTTGAAATCTTGAAAAGCAGGGACCTACATCCAAAATTGCTCTATCCAGCAAAGCTGTCATTTAGAATGGAAGGACAGATAAAGCGCTTCTCAGATAAGGTCAAGTTCAAGGAGTTCATCACCACCAAGCCCTTATTATATGAAATGTTAAAGGGACTTATCTAAGAAAAAGAAGATAAAACTATGACAGTGAAAAGACAACAAACTCATAGCTATCAAGAACCACACCTAAAACAAAAGCAAACTAAGCAAACAGCTAGAACAGGAACAGAACCACAGAAATGGAGATCATATGGAGGGTTAGCAACAGGGGCGTGGGAGGAGGAGAGAGGGGGAAAAGGTACAGAGAATGAGTAGCATAGATAATGGGAAAAAATAGACAGGGGGAGGGCAAGAATAGTGTGGGAAATGTAGAAGCTAGAAAACTTATGACCCATGGACATGAACTAAAGGGGGGAATGTGGGTGGGAGAGGGTGGGTAGGGTGGAGGGGAATGATGGGGGAGAAATGGGACAACTGTAATAGCATAATCAATAAAATATATTTAAAAAAAAAGAAAAAAAGAAAACAAGACCCATATATATGCTGTCTACAAAGACCCACCTATATATGAATAACACACAAAAACTAAAAGTAAAGCTATGGAAAAAAGATAGCTCAAGCAAATGGAAATAAAACAATCTGGAGAAACAATATGTATATTGGACAAAACAGACTTTAAAACAAAGGCTCTAATAAGAGACAAGGAAGGCCACTACATAATGGTAATAGGAGCATTCTAAAAAGAGAATATAACCCTCATAAGCATTTATACGCCCAACATAGGGACACCTAAATATATTAAGCAAATCTTAATGGAAATAAAAGAAATAATTAACATAATAGAGACATAGCAGGAGATTTTAACACCCAATTGACATCAATGCATAGATCTTCTAGGAAGAAAATCAACAAAGAAATAGTGTCCTGAAATGGCACACTAAATCAGATGGATTTAATTGATATCTTCAGGACACTTCACTCCAAAGCAGCAGAATATACATTCTTTTCAAGTGTTCAATGAAGATTTTCTCAGACCACATGTTAGGACATAAATAGATTTAAGTAAATTTAAAATCATATCAAGCAATTTCTGTAACCATAATGGTATGGATCTAGAAATGAATAAAAAGGAAAAGTTTGAAAAACACACAAAGAAATGGAAGCTAAATTATATGCTACTAAACAATAAATGGGTTAAAATGAGATCAAAAAAGAAATCAAAAGATACCTAGAAACAAATGAAATGAGGACACAATAATACAAAACTTGTGCGACAGAGAAAGCAATTCTAAGTAGGAAATTCATAGCATTACAGGCCTATATTAAAAAAAAAAAAAAACAAGAATAAGCTAAAAAATAATCTAATTTTGCACTTAAAGGAAACTGAAAAAGAACAATAGAAAAGTCCAAAGTGAGTAGAAGAAAGGAAATAATAAAGATCAAAGAAGTCAATGAAACAGTCTTAAAAGTCAATACAAAATATTAAAACAGCAATATAAAATATTAATGAAACCAAGAACTGTTTTCTTGAAAATATACACAAGATCGACAAACATTTAAGCAGACTCATCAAGGAAAAAGAGAGAGGCCCTAAATAAATAAAATCAGAAGTGAAAGAAGAGAAGTAAAGACTGACATCACAGAAATACTAAGGATCTTAAGAAAAAAATTATTAATACAACTATATGGCAAAAAGTTTGGACAATCTGAAGGAAACAGATAAATTCCTAGAAACATACAATCTTCCAATACTGAATCAGGAAGAATTATGAAATTTGAATAGCCTGATTACAACTAATGAAATTGAGGCAGTAATCACAAAACTTCCAACAAACAAAAATCCTAGACCAGATAGCTTCACAGGTAAATTTTAACAATCATTTAAGGCAAAACTAACACATATCCTTCTCAAACTACTTCAAAAAATTCAAGAGGAGAAAAGACTCCAAAGTTCTTTTAAGCAACCAACATTATCTTAATTAAAAAAAAGATAAAATACTACAAAGAGAGAAAATTATGGGTCAATATCTCTGATGAACATAGATGCTAAAATCCTCAACAAAATCATAGCAAACCAGATCCAGCAATACATTAAAAAGATCATATACCATAATCAAGTGGGATTTATTCTGGGGATGCAAGGTTGGTACAATATCTGAAAATCAATGAGCATGATAAACTACATAAAAATGAGGAATAAAAAATAAATTATTATAGAAATACATGCAGAAAAGCATTGATAAAATCCAGCATCGATTTATAATACAAGCTCTCAGCAA
The DNA here is from genome assembly GCA_039655065.1 of Glossophaga mutica. NCBI lineage: Eukaryota > Metazoa > Chordata > Mammalia > Chiroptera > Phyllostomidae > Glossophaga > Glossophaga mutica. The sequence continues at coordinate 96,544,573 of CM077307.1, read as the reverse complement.
TGTGGGAATAGAGACAACATACCTCAACATAATAAAGGCTATAGATGAGAAACCCACAGCCAACTTTCATCACTGTTTCAATATAGTACTGGAAGTATTAGTCACAGCAATCAAACATGAAGAAGAAATAAAAGGCATCCAAATTAGAAAGAAAGACTTAATGTCATTACATGCAGATGACACATTATTGTACGTACAGAACACTAATATTTTCACCAAAAAACTAGAAGAAGTCATAAATGAATTCAGTAGAGAAGCAGGATACAAAATAAACATCCAGAAATCAGTTGCATTTTTATATACCAATAATAATATACTGGAAAGAGAAATTTTTTAAAATCTCAATTACTATTGCAAAATATATAAATAAATAGAATACCTAAAAATATATTCAACTAAGTAAGTAAAAGGCCTGTACACAGAAAGTCATAAGACACTTAAGACAGAAATTATATAAGATACAAATAAGTGAAAACATATACTGCATTCATGAATAGGAAGAATTATCATCACTAAAATGTTCATAGCACCCAAAACAATGTATAAATTCAATGCAATCCCTATTAAGATTCCAATGACATATTTCACAGAATTAGAACAAATATTTTAAAAATTTATATGGAACTAAAAAAGGCCCCAGATGGCAACAGCAATCTTGAGAAAGAACAAAGTTAGAAAAAGACTCATGCTACTTACTGTTAAGCTCTACAATAAGGCCTTAGTAATCAAAACAGCATAATACTGGCTTAAAAACAGACATACAGCTCAATGGAACAGAGCAGAGAAACCATTTCTTCACACCTTCATAATCAATTGGTATTTGACAAAGAAGGCAAGAACATACAATGAAGTAAAATGGTCTCTTAAGTAAAGGGTGTTGGGAAAATTGGACAGATATGTGTAAAAAAAGACCATAAACAAGAGTAAACTCAAAATGTACTAAAGACATAAGTGAATGACTCAAAGCATAAAACTAGAAAATAACATAGTAAAATCTGAGACATGAGTTGGAGCAATATTTTTTCTGATATATCTCCTTGGGCAAGGAAAACAAAAATAAGGACAAACAAATAGGTCTACCATAAACTAAAAAGTTTATGCATTACAAAGAAAATCATCAACTAATTAAAAAGATAACTTGCTGAATGGTAGATCATATTTGTTAATAACATATGATAATGGATTAATATCCAAAATTTATAAAGAACTTATACAAATCAACATCAAGCAAATAAATTTAAAAAATAAAATAATTTGAATAGACAAATTCAAAGAGGACACACAGATGGCTCATAGACATAGATGGATGCTTGACATCACTAATCATCAGAGAGATGTATATTAAAACCACAATGAGATATCATGTCACACCTGTCAAAATGGCTATCATCAATAAATCATCAAACAACAAGTGCTGGCAAAGATGTAGAGAACAGAGAAATTTTGTGCACTGATGGTGGGAATGCAGACTACTACTGAAGTGGAAAGCACTATGAAGTAATCTCAAAAAATAAAAAATGGAACTGCCTTATGATCCAGTGATTCCACTTCTTGGAATATATCCAAAGAAACCCAAAACACTAATTTGAAAGAATGTATATACCCCTATGTTCATTGCAGAATTATTTATAATAGCCAAAATTTGGAAGCAGCCTAAGTGCCCATCACTAGATGAGTGGCTAAAAAGCTGTAGTACACTTACATAATAGAATACTACTCAACTGTAAAAAATGAAGGAAATCTTACCTTTTGCAAGAGCATGGATGGACCTGGAGAGTATTATGCTAAGTGAAATAAATCAGTCAGAGAAAGACTGATAGACACATGATTTCTTTTATGTGTGGACTTTAGTGAACAAAGTAAACAAGCAAGCAAACTAGAAACAGGCTCATAAAAACAGAAAACAGAGCTGTCAGATGGTAGGGGACTTGGAGGAGTGGGTGAAAATGTGAAGGGATTAAGCAAAAAAAAAAAAATTATGGACACAGACAAGAGTATGCTGATTACCAAAGGAAAAGGGATGTTGGGGGAGGTAGAAAAGGTAAAGGGGGATCATTGAAGGCAGAAGAATACTTAGCTTTGAATGGTGAACACAAAATACAATATACGGATGAAGTATTATAGAATTGTACACTTGAAACCATATAATCTTTAAAACCAATGTCACCCAATAAGTCCAATAACAAATTTTTAAGAAAGATAAATAAGTACTGAGGATTTAATGTACAGCATGATGACTATATTAATACTGCTGTATGATATATAAGAAAGTTATGAAGAGAATAAAACCTAAGAGTTCTCATCACAAAGAGACTTGTTTTTTCTTTTTATTGTATCTATATCAGATGATGGATATTAGCCAAACTTACAGTATCATTTCACAATCTATATAAATCAAATCATCATTCTTATGCCTTAAATTTATACAGTGATGTCTATCAACAATTTGTTAATAAAACTGGGAAAAATTGTAGGCAAAACAATAAATAGATAGATATATAGATAAAGAAATAAAGTTTTTTACACACAACCATATGTATGAATATTAAAATGTGTTACATGAAAAAAGTCAGTCAAAAGTGTTGTCCATATGATGATTCTAGAAATGCAAATGTATCATGTCAAAAAAGTGATTGGAGACTCCATTGGTAATTGAGGAGCATAAGAAAAATTTCTCTATGGGAACAAATGAAATAATGGATATGTTTATTATCTTGATCATAATTATATATTCATTAGTGTATGTGTGCACATATACTTCAGTAAAGTGATTTAAAGGTAAATGAAAAGAATAACTAGCCTGGTGACTTTAATAGCTGAGTGGTTGACAATGCTATTGGCCACATATTTGTAACTATCTGCTCATCTAACAGACAATACAATCTCAATGGACATGGATTGGCCTTATGGATTGTGCTTTCTTCATATGTAATGTGGTAACGTAACTGTGAAGGACATTCTGAATGTATGTTAACTGTTGAATTTAAATTTTGTGCATATATGCATTTCTTGTAACTTTGTGGTAATCAATTTATGCCAAAAAACTTAGGGATATACTTGTGTATCTATATTCTAGAATTCTCTTTTGATCTGACAGTTTCAAATGATGTTTCATATTGGCAGTACCCATAAAGTTATTTCCTAAAACTTCATAAAATAGTGAGAACTTAGGCAATTTGATAATCTTTACTCATAGAAAATAAGTTGTAGCACTTTAATATTTTTCATCACATTGCTTTTATGCCCTGCTGTTGGCAGAATGAACAAAATGGAAATATCAGTTAGTGTTGTATAGTGTAATATGTTACTGATCTTGAGTCTGGTCAGTCCTTCACATTCATTTTCAATTTTAAAATTATTTTCAGTTTTTAAATAATAATCTATTACCATTTTAATGAAAAATAGAAAATGGAAACTAGTGAAAAATTACCTCTAATAAATATTAGAATAAAAATACCCCCATCTCAAAATTTGTAATAATTCTGTCCTACATATCATAGTCAAACAACAAACATTCCAAACTCTTTAAAAGCATACAAGAAGATATTAGGAAAATGTGTGGTGTTGAGTTCAGTTATTATTAGGAAATGATTATGCATTGATAAATGCCTGCCCAGGCAGATGCTCAGATTTTTCCTAGTCTTTAATCAAGAGGATGCCCTTGAGCCACTAGGTTATCTGCCTGTGTGACTTAAAGAAACTGGGCATACACAGGCCTCCACTTAAAAGAAGATCAATGCAAGATTATACTTTTTAATCACTGATTTATAGATAATAAGTTAAAATTTTAATGCAAATATTAGAAGAAAGCAATGTTTAATCTTTTTTTAAGACAAACTCATAAGCCATTCTATTGGCAAACAGATGATGCATTTGAGGACACATGCTCTTTCCTATGGCTTTAAAACAGTTAAAAATGAATTTTTTCAAAATTAAATAAGAAGAGACTGTTTTCAGCATCACTGATGCATATCTCTACAGTCCATTGTCTGCACAGAAGCAGACAATGCCTGGAAATCAAAATAGAGTTTATGAGGGCATGGACAGGAAGTGAGATGCTGCTTTCTGCAGGTTCTGCTCTGATTTCCCTCTCCCAGGCATCTCATCATTTCTCAGGAGTGCCCAAGGCCATGGTTTTAAATATAGAGCCAAATAATATTTGCAATTTCTAGGTAGTATTCGAGGAAAATAAAAAATAAGAGGTAGGGGAAGCCCAGACTTTGCAGTTTGCTAACTGTGGGGCATTTGGATGAAGAAGCTAACCCAGGTTCAGTTTCTTCATCTGCCAACATCTGCTTCATAAGTCTCTTCTGAATGTAAGTGAAGAAATTTGCATAATTGGTCCAGCACATTGTCTGATTTTCCCCTTTACTTCTATTGTTGACACTAACACAAATGTCCCCATTTCCTCCCCTCTGCCTCCCTCCAGGCATCCCCTACCCCTAACCTTCCCTGTGACCGTCACCACATTATTATCTGCATCTGTATGTTCTTTGGCAAATAAGAACATACACATATTTTCTTTGGTTAATCCCTTCACCTTCTTTCATCCAGTCCCCCCTCCCCTTGCCTGGAGATTATTGTGCAAAGTGAAATAAGCCACTCAGAGACAGACAAATACCATATGATCTCACTTATATGTGAAATCTAATGAACAAAATACTGATGAACACATGGTATGATTTACAATAAATATTCTCTAAATGGTAGCCATATGAATCAATTAATCAACAAGGGCATGTTAGATATATACTATATGCAAATTTCAATGATAAGAACTGTAAACAATGAAAGAAGTAGACTGAAGAGATTTGTCCTTCAGGAATATAGGTCAACCAACAGTGGGTAGAAGAAGACAAAGAAGGCATGGCAGTCCTTGTGCAAGGCTGTGCTAGTCTCAGAGTGATAGATTTTCTCTAAAATACAACATGACTGGAGCTCATATTTAAATAAGTCCCTTGTTTATACTGCTATTTCATTCTTGAACTACTAGTTTCTTTGTGCAGTGCCAAGCTGTTGTTCCCAATGAACCAGTGAGGAGTTGGAGTTTACCATTGGCTGGTGGACAAGTTGTAGCATCAGTAAATTGGGGGAAATACATGATTCCTCTGTATGCAAACCACTTTGGATAATGGGGATATTAAACTTGTACTCAGTGTTTGATGTGATTCTTACAAGAGGCCATGGTCAATGACCAAGATAAGAGAAAGGGCTGGCATCTCACTCAAGGGATGTGCACACACATACAAGATGCTCAGCAGAGGCAGACATGTCCTAAACAAAAGAATAGAAGGATTTGAAAGCTCTAGTTTTAAAGTATTTCTGATTCAGTTAAATCACAACTAATTTTTTCTTAAGTGCTTTCCACACCTGGTGTTTTAAACATAAGCATTTCCAATGATATTTAACAAAGTTACACTAAAATATTTTTTCCTAAATCTAAACTTAATTTTAAGAGCTATAAACAATACTTAATATCTACTAGTCTTCAAAACATATATGAGGGAAGAGGAGTGCTCTGCCTAAGAGAGATGGCTTCTGCAGTATGCTGAATGCCTCAGCACAGGGATTCTGGTAGCTGTTCCTTCAGTTCTCTCCCCAGAGCCACCAGCCCCAGGCTCTCCTCAAGCATCTCTAGTCCACTCTGCCATCCCTTGCCAGAGCCCATGGAATGGCAAACACACAGGGACTGTGAACACCCATGCGTAGCCCTGGGAGGAGTGCACACCCAAGCCCTTGTGACCAGTGGCAGTGAGCTACTGGAGGTGGCTCTGCGACTAGAGGCGATCCTACAACCAGAGGTGGCACTATGACCAGAGGTGGCCCTGGGACCAGAAGCAGCCCAGTGACCAGAGGCGGCCCTGCGACCGGTACCAGAGGCTGCCGAGTGACTGGAAGTGACTCTGCAACCGGAGGAGGTGGCTTTGTGGAAGACCCAGAGCTCACACTCGTGATCCTAGGGTGAGTGCGTACAACACAGGAAACCCACAGAGCCCACACCTGTAAACTCCCGTAGGTGCACACGCCCTGTAGGAGACCCAGAGCTCACAACCATAAACGTGGGGAGAGTTCGATCCATAGGAGATCCCAGCTCACACCCATAAACTCAGGAAAGTGCACACTCTGCAGGAGGCTCAGAAACCATGCCCAAGGCCCTGCACAGAGAAGCACCAGCTCTCTCTGGGGAGAGTGTGAGGCTAGCCCTAGGGAGAGTGTGCAGCTGGCACTGAGGAGAGTAGCCCAAAGCTGACTGAGGTTGGAACAGGGAGAATAGTCACCCCTCAGCCTGTTGCAGCCGGCAAGACCAGAAAAATCAGTTTGGCCACTTTGAAAACAGCAAGAGGTTTTTTTTGTTTTTTGTTTGTTTGGTTGGTTTTAGTTTTTGTGGGGGTTTTGTTTTGTTTTGCTTTGTTTTGTTTTAATTATATATTTTTTGAGAGAAGGAAGATGGCGGCATGGTAGGAGGGAGCAGATTCCACTTCTCCCTACACATGGGAGAAAAACCTGGCCTATCTACAGAGGAACAGAACAAACAAACAACAGTAACAGCATATTTGAAAATAGGAGAACAAAAATTGAACCGGACATTGAGAAATCAGACAGTAAAGAGAGTATTTCAGAACAATAACAGCCCAAAGAACAGTGAAGAGATCAGGGTGGCTGAGGCCCGGTTGGTGCTTGCTAGGCCTACCACAGGGCGCTATGGAGGGAGCCAGGTCAATTGCTCCCTCCCCAGCCAAACAAGGTTTGAACAGCACCAAGAGAGACCTGATTGCTCGAAGTCTCACAGGGAAGAGGTAAGCTCACAATGGCAAACACGCTGGGGATGTGAGCATCCACGCATAGCCCTGTGAGGAGTGCACACTGGAGCTCACACAACCAGAGCCAGGCTGCACGACCATAGGTGCCTGTGCGCAACTGCAGACAGGCTGTGTGACCATAGGCACCCACACGTGACCACCAACGGCTGCGTGCACACCAGACATGGCTGTACGACCATAGGCACCGGCCTGTGAATGGAGAAGGCTGCTCGACCAGGGACCCAAGACCTGTAGCCCACACCAGGAACCTAAGGAATGCGAGCGATCCGTGGGAGAACCAGAACCCACACATATGAACCTAGGGAGTATGCACAATCCATGGGAAACCCGGAGCTCACTCCTGTGAAATTAGGGTGAGTGCACGCAAAGAAGGAAATCTGGAACCCATACCTGTAAACTCGGGGTAGGCGCACATCACGTAGGAGACCCAAGCTCACACCCATAAACTCGGGAAAGTGTGTGCTCCAGAGGAGGCTCAGAACCCACGACCAAGACCCTGTGTGTATAGGCGCCTGGTGGGCCCTGGGGAGAGTAGCCCAAAGATGACTGAGTGCTGAACAGGGACAAAAGTGATACTGTCACACCTCAGCCATGGCAGCCAGCAAGACCAGGAAAATCGGTTTGGCGAGTTTGAAAACAACAAGATTTTTTGTTTTGTTTTATTTTGTTTTGTTTTGTATTGTTTTATTAAGGTAATGATTTTTTATTATCATTATTTTATTATTCTTATCCTTTTTGTGCCTGAGCTACTTTTGCTTCTCTCTTGTTTTATTCCTTCTCCCATTCTTTCTAAATTTATATATTATACCTTCCTCTTTGTTCTTCTTTATTCATTTTTTCCTCTTTTTTCTTTTAAATACCCATAAGTGAGACAAAAAAACACACACCTGAAACTATGAAAAAAACAGAGTTGGTCCAAAAGAGGGGGCATCCCAACAAGTGAGATAGTGGAAGCTATGAACACCAGGATACCCGAAGCAGACTGTACCACTGAATCTCATAGGTATTATAAAACAGAAGTTCACACCATAAACCCAGAGAGCCAGAACAGATCAATTTAAGAAGCTGAGGCGAACAAGAAGAGTCTCACAAACAATGGGAAGAAAAACAAACAATCCCCAAATGAAAGGAAAGGAGGAAGCCCCAGAAAGAATGCTAAATGAAATGGAGGCAACTCAACTATCAGATATTGAATTCAAAGCAATGGTTGTCAGGAAGCTCCATGAGCTCTCGATGAGGTACCAGGAACTACAGGGAAGCTATGATGAACTCACTGCAAACTATATCAACATGACAAAGGAAATAGAAACTATCAACAAGGGCCAAGAGGTAATGAAGAATACAATTTCTGAACTGAAGAACATAGTAGAAGGAATGAAAAGCAGAATCAATGAAGTAGAAGATTGGATCAGCGAGTTGGAAGACAAAGTACAAAAAAAAAAACACAGAAAGAGCAAGAAAACGAAAAGAGGATCAGAAAGAATGAAGAGGGATTAAGAGAAATGCAAGACAATATGAAACATAATAATATCCATAATATAGAGATAACAGAACGAGAAAAAGAAAAGAAAGGGATAGAAACCTATTTGAAAAAGTAATGATGGAAAACTTCCCTAATTTGGTGAGAGAAAAAGTCACACAAATCCAGGAAACACAGAGAGTCCCAATCAAGAAGAAACCAAAGAGGCCCACTTCAAGACACATCAGAATTAAAAGGGCAAAATTCCAAGACAAAGAGAGAATCTTAAAGGCAGGAAGGGAGAAACAGGAAGTAACATACAAGGGAGCCCCCAAAATGTTAGCAGCTGACTTCTCAATGGAAATGCTACAAGCCAGAAGAGAATGGCAAGCAATATTTAAAGTAATGAGAACCAAAGGCCTGCAACCAACACTACTTTATCCAGCAAAGATTTCAATCAAGATAGAAGGCCAAATAAGGAGCTTCTCAGACCAAAGAAGTCTAAAAGAATACCCTGCTACCAAACCATTTCTGCAAGAGATACTAAAGGGACTGCTTTAAGGAAAGGAAGGAAAAGACAGAGAGAGAGAAGAACACAGGTACGAAAATGGCAATGAATCACTATCTATCAATAATAACATTAAATATAAATGGATAAAATGCTCCAATTAAAAGACATAGAATAGCTGAATGGATAAGAACACACATATGCTGCCTACAAGAGACCCACCTCAGGACAAAAGACCTACACAGGCTCAAAGCAAAAAGCTAGAAACAAATTTTCCAAGCAAACGGACAGGAAAAATAAAACACGGAGCAATACTCATATCAGACAAAATAGACTTCAAAAGAAGAGCTATAAAGAGAGACCCAGAAGGTCACTTCATAATACTCCAGGGAAGAATCCACCAAGAAGACATAAACATGAAAAATATATATGCACCCAACGTAGAAGCACCTAAATACATCAAGAAAATGTCAAAGGACTTCAAGAAAGATATTGACAACAACAAAATTACAGTAGGGGATTTTAACACCCCACTGTCAAAAATGGACAGATCTTCCAAACAAAATATCAACAAAGATATTGTGGCATTGAACAACACTCTAGATGAATTGGATTTCACTGATATATATATAGAGCCCTTCATCCCAAAGAAACTAAATACACATTTTTTTCAAATGCACATGGAACATTTTCAAAGATAGACCACATGATAGGACACAAAACAAGCCTCAACAAATTCAAGAAAATTGAAATCATACCAAACATTTTCTTTGACCATAAGGGACTGAAACTAGAAACCAACCCCAAGGGGAAAATTCCAAAACCCTCAAAAGGATGGAGATTGAATAGCATGCCATTAAACAATGAATGCGTCCAGAATGAAATTAGGGAGAAAATTAAAAAGTTTCTTGAAACAAATGAAAATGAACTCGCACAAACCAAAACTTACGGGACACAGGGAAGGCAGTCCTCAGAGGGAAGTTCGTAGCAATACAGGCCTCCCTAAAGAAGATAGAAACATTCCAAACAAACAACCTAACCCTACGCCTACAAGAACTCAAGGATCAACAACAAAGACAGCCCAGACCAAGTAGAAGGAAGGGAATAACCAAGATCAGAGAAGAATTAAATGACATAGAGACTAAAAGCACAATTATAAAGATCAATGAATGCAGGAGCTGGTTCTTTGAAAAGGTTAACAAAATCGACAAGCCTTTAAGCAGGCTCATCAAGAGAAAGAGAGGACCCAAATAAACACAATCAGAAATGAAAGAGGAGAGATTCCAATTTACACCACAGAAATACAAAGGATTGTAAGAAATTACTAGGAACAACTGTATGCCAAGAATTTTGAAAACCTAAGTGAAATGGACAAGTTTCTAGAAAAATATAATCTTCCAAAACTCAATGAAGAAGAAGCAGAAAGCCTGAACAAACCAATAACAGCAGATGAAATTGAAGCAGTAATCAAAAAACTCAGGACACGTAAAAGCCCTGGACCAGATGGTTTCACAGGAGAATTCTACAAAGCATTTAAGGAAAAGCTAACCCCTATCCTTCACAGACTATTCCAAAAATTCCAAAATGATGGAAGACTCCCAAACTCTTTTTATGAAGCCAGCATCACCTAATCCCAAAACCAGACAAAGACACAACAAAGAAAGAAAACTTCAGGCCAATATTGCTGACGAACATAGATGCTAAAATCCTCAACAAAATATTGGCAAACAGCATCCAACAATACATTAAAAAGATCATACACCATGAACAAGTGGGATTCATCCCAGGGATGCAAGGATATATAAAATCCTATTTTATATAGCAAAATAAAAACAAAGTACCTAGGAATAAACCTAACCAAGGAGGTAAAAGACCTGTACTCAGAAAATTACACAACACTGAAGAAAGAAATCGAGGAAGACACAAACAAATGGAAATGTATACCATGTTCATGGATCAAAAGAGTCAACATCATCAAAATGTCCATACTATCCAAAGCAACTTACAAATTCAATGCAATACCTAGTAAAGTACCAATGGCATATTTCACAGATATAGAACAAAGACTTCAAAGATTTTTATGGAATCATAAATGACCTAGGACAGCTGCAGCAATCTTGAGAAAGTGGACAAAGTAGGATGGATCACAATACGTGATACCAAACTGTATTACAAGGCCAATGTTATCAAAACAGCCTGGTACTGGCATAAAAACAGTCACATGGACCAGTGGAACAGAAAAGAGAGCCCATAAATAAACCCAAGTCTCTACAGTCAATTAATGTTTGACAAAGGTGACAGCAACATAAAATGAAGTAAAAATAGCCTCTTCAACAAGGGGTGTTGGGAGAACTGGACAGCTATGTGCTAAAAAATGAAACTCGAGCATGGACTTACACCATGTAGAAAAATAAATTCAAGGTGGATAAATGATTTAAATATAAGCCGTGACACCATTAAAGTCCTAGAGGAAAACATAGGAAGGAAAATCTCAGATATTTCACACAGCAACATTTTTACTGATATGTCCCCTAAAGCAAAGGAGAGAAATGAAAGAATAAATAAATGAGATCTCATCAAAATAAATAGCTTCTGCATGGCTTAAAAAAAACTGTATTAAAATAAAAAGAGAATCGACTATATGGGAAAACATATTTACCAATGATACCTCAGACAAGGATTTAATCTCCAAAATTTGTAAAGAACTTACACGACTGCACTCAAAGAAGACAAGCAACCCAATTAGAAAATGGCAAAGGACTCGAACAGACACTTCTCCAAGGAGGACATACAGAGGATCCAGAGACACATGAAAAGGTGCTCAATATCACTAGCTCTCAGAGAAATGCAAATTAAAACCACAATGAGGTACCACTTGACACCAGTCAGAATGGCCTTCATAAACAAAGCAACAAACTACAAGTGTTGGAAAGGTTGTAGAGAAAAGGGGACCCTAGTGCACTGTTGGTGGGATTGCAGATGGTACAACCACTATGGAAAACAGTATGGAATTTTCTAAGAAAAGTAAAAATGGATCTACCTTTTGACCCAACAATTCCACTGCTAGGATTATATCCTAAGAACCCTGAAACACCAATCCAAAAGAACCTATGCACCCCTATCTATGTTCATAGCAGCACAATTTGCAATAGTTAAGTGTTGGAAGCAACCTAGGTGCCCATCAGTAAATGAATGGATCAAAAAACTGTGGTACATTTACACAATGGAATTCTATGCAGCAGAAAGAAAGAATGAGCTCCTACCCTTTGCAACAGCATGGATGGAACTGGAGAGCATTCACCTTTTACAGGAACCTAATCAACAACAGAAACAAGCAAAATATAACCAAAGACAGTGAAATGGAGAACAGTCTTTCAGTCACCAGAGGGGAGAGGGGAGGGAATTGCAGGGGAAAAGGGAAAGGGTTTAGAGCAACAAGTATAAAGGACACATGGACAAAAATTAGGGGGAGTAGAAATTGGAGGGAGGTGGGGAGGGCTGGGGTGGTTGGCTGGGATGGGCATAAGACAGAAAACTGAACAGGAATATCAATTGAAATAAAATTAAAAAAACATATATGAGTATATATGTATATCTGTATGTACAAGGTCTGTTCAGAAGGTGTTCAGCCATGTGCTATGAAAAATAGAGATATTTAATAAAAAAGATACAAGAAAGAAGAAACATTGTACATAGGACAATGATGCCTCAGTGCCCTCCAAAGAAGGCACCTTGTGACCTCACACAGTTCTCCCAATGGCCATCAGTTGCCCTATCATATTTTCCTGATTCTCATCAATGGATTGAAATCTCTTTCCCTTTCAAAGGTGATTGTAGTTTTGGGAGCAGCCAGAAGTTGCAGGACAATGCATCTGGGCTATAAGGGGGCTGAGTCACCTGGGTGATTTGATGTTTCATCAAAAACTGTGTACAAGACATGATGCATGACCAGGTGCATTGTCACAATGAAGCTGCCAATCACCACTTGCCCATAGTTGTGGCCTTCTGAATTATCCAAATAGTTTCCATGGAGGGATCTCCTAGCTTAATGTAAAATCTAATGCAGATTCGTTGCTCTATTCACTCAGTCATTTTGAATATGATGGCCACACAGTACACATGCTCACTCAACAGTGTCTACCACCCTCACTGACTAGTACACTGAAGTCATCATTGTTAACACATGTGCATTCCAGTTCACTCTCCTTGGCTGCCAGGTTACATAGATGTTGCACAAACCATTCTCATTATATTAAATCATTCTTGTTATAGCTGGAATTTTTCTGGACAGACCTCATATATGTGTGTGTATGTATGTAAGTGTATATAAGGCATTTTTTACCTCTTGAAAAAATTAGTCTAATTTTACCCAACATAAGGAAACACCAAGTCCATACATTTTGAACTTGCTGTTCAAACTTTCAGCAAAACCATCAGCATCTCCACTTCCTCCTTAGGATCCTTAACAGTTGTGGAAGATGATATAATGTTTTTATACATATGTGAAATAAGTAAAACACACATCATTGTCTGCTTTGTTTCCAGTCAAGAAACAGGTAAAATGTCAAAGGTCACATGGCCAATACAGGTTCAAGTCCCATCTAATACTGGGGGCAATGGATTTTAGGTCCTGTGTCATGAGGGTGATGAATAACCTGAAGTCAACTTGCTGGCATTTGACCTATTGTATGTTTGTGTACATAACCTACACTCCAGAAAGAAAAAAAATTCCCAGGGAAACTATGCCAAAGGGTGGGGACAAGGAACAAAGGAATAGAAGAGATTCTGCAAGTAGAACTCATTGACTTCCTTGATTAATTACCACCCACACAACTAGATGTTGCTGTTGTTTATTCAGAATTCTGCCAGCAGTGAGGGTTCTGGATTCTTGAGGATTGCTTCATTCCTCTAGATGAAAGTCATTATCACTTATATCTGATGCATGACCACTGCCCCAGCCATCAGTCTCACTGCCCTGAAGCCAGGCAGACAGCTGTGTGCCCACATCACCACCAGGGCTGCCCGTCATGCTCTTCTCCTCCACATGGTGTGCTCTCAGGCTTGGTCAGGCCATTCACCTTGCAATTTTGCCTAACACAGTTTCTGCTCATTGCTTTACTTTGCGTATTTCAAGGCTTAGGGGACTCAATGTGATTTGTGCTGTGGAGAAGCGGTAGTGATAAAAAAGGGCAATACACATAAAAGGATAAAGGAGAGTTAGATTTCACCTCTGAGGAATGGACTTGATTGGCTGTCAACCTACCTGGAAGAAGACATGCACAACCTTCTATGGGAAGTGTCGGGAAAGGGAAATACTTCCTCTTTCCAGTCTCTCTGCTGCTGTGATTGTCATTAAACTTCCAGAGGAAATTTCTAGGGAAGGAATTAACTGAAAGTCTGAGGGCTGTCCTCATGAAGTCTGAGGACTTTCCTAAAAGCCTGAGGAGGGCTTGGTGCAGGCACCCAAGCACCAGGGGAAATTGTATTCAGAATACACTTATTCATCCCAGCAACTTTGACTTGTTCACTGTGAAATTACTAGTCTAATAAAGTACCTTACCAAACTGAGCCAGAAGCTTCCTCTTCTCCTCTTCAGCCTCACCAAAGCAAAATAGCAATTTTCTAGAGTTGACACACATTTCCAGATCCTGCATCTGTTCCACACAAAAAGGTATGTTAATGAAGTGTGGGGCAGATGAGAGGGACATCAATAAACAGCATCCTCTCACCTAACATTTAAACAATAGTTCCATCCCTCTGACCTAGACTTCCACCTCTATTATCCATTAAGTTAATGAGTTGCCTCCTTCCCCCCTTTGAAATAAATTTTTTTTAATTGTGGTAAAAATCCACAAGATGTATCATCTTAAGCATTTTAAGTGTACAGTGTAGTTGTGTCATGTATAATCACACCGGTGTGCAAAAGACTGATGGTCCTCTTTTTAAAATACAATGTCCCTGGGAGGAATAATGTGTTAGTCTCTGGCATAGTGGATAGATGAGTTTTCTGAAACTGTGAGACCACAAACCTTTAGTAACAGAAGAGCCGGGGCAGGGATAGCCAGAGAACATGAGACAGCAGTGACAAAGAGGGGCTTAGGTACAAGGGAAGGAAAAGGGAGACAGGGTCACATCCCACCCCAATAAGCTTCCCCACCTGAGTGCCACATCACCCTCTCTCAATCAAAGACGAGAGAGATGCTTAAAGAAAAATGACGAGACTACCAGAAGCAGTACTCCTTTCACTGATCATAGAAAGCTAATGGTTAAAATACGCATGGACAAACCATTATATAGAAATATTTTGTTAAACAAAGATAATATGAAAACCTTTAAAAATTCTTAATCTTTCATTCTTAAACTATTTACCAGAATAAAGTATTTCATAAAGTTTATTGGTAATTTCCAGGAATAGAATTCTCTTATTAAAGTAGTCCAAGCTATAAAGCCATCTATGCATAATCTAGGACTAAATAAAGATCTGTTATTTATGTATCAGAAACAGTTTCACCATAATACAAACCAGGCACTATGGCTGGGAGTAAATGATATAACCAATCCCTTTGAGAGGTTGCACAGAAGTGATTCTTGCTTTTTTTTAACTATGGTAAAAAACACATAACATAAAATATACCATCTTAACCATTTTAAGGGTATAGTTCAGTGGCATTCAGTACACTTACATTGCTGTGTAACTGTTACCACTATCTATCCGCAGAATACTTTTCATCTTGCAAAACTGAATCTGGTACAGACATTAAACACCAACTTCCATTTCGACCCCACCCACACCCCCCAGCTCTTGGCAACTACCATTTTATTTTCTCTATGAATTATAAACCTGATGTAATAGCGTTTGTCATTTGTGACTAGCTTATCTCACTGAGAATAATATCCTCAAGGTACATCTATACTGTAGTATGTGTCAGAATTTTCTTCATTTTCAAAGCTGAATAATATTATATTCTTTTTAATGTATATACCATATTTTATTTAGCATTTATCCATGAATGAGTACTTGAGTTTCTTCTACCATTTGGGTCTTGTGAATAATGCTGCTATGAGCATGGCTATATACCTGCATATCTTCTTGCTTTGCAAATTCCCTTATCATTGAACAAATCATGAACCATTTCACCACATGACATTCACCTGCTTTGTCAGGGACCACAGAATCATGGTCAGGTTGAGTGTGTCATTTCTTCTTACAATGACTTTAGGCCTCATAGTAAGGAATCCTCAGTAGAAATGGTTTGATTATTTCTTCCAACTTTTCAGAAGTTAGGATGGGTCATTAATCAGAGTTTTCTCAAAAGTTATAACTTCTAATCTTGCCCCCTTTAAAGTTTGAATCAAAGTTCTAATTCATGTCCGGGATAAAAATCTTGGTTGAAAATGAGTTAAAGTAGTGTTTAAAATGAAAAAAAAAAAAAACAGTAAGAGGTTAAATCTGGTGTAAGACAATGATGTTTTCTTGGGTTAGTTAGTCTGACTATGAGTCTGAAAGCCTAAATAATCAAAGAGCTGAGCAAACAAATGTAGGAAGGAAGGCTTATATTGGGAAGTCATCAACAGCATGGGAACATTAAACTATACAGGAACTTACAACCTACCAAAGAAAAATTAACAGGATATTTATGCATTTTTAAAAGCACACTTTGTTATGTTTTTTTAAATATGCATCAAAGTATCAAAGTATAAATAAAGCATGATGATTTCTGTATTTGTGAAGTTTTCCTTTTAGTGAAAAACAAAAGCTTTATTGAACTAACGTCTATCTGATGATAGTAAAGCAGATAATCATTGAGTCCTGGACAGAGTGCAGCTAGATTTAGATGTCAGGGAGTTGGGATTTGAATCCCATCCTGCTACGTGGGTAAGCTACTTACCCTCCATGATTTGTTTCCTCTACTGTAAAATATGAAAATTGTCCTTTTTTTAAAAGAGCACCTCACAAGGATATTGTAAGAATGGAATGACATGTGTTAAAGCACCTGGCACAGGGCAGGCTTGCTCATGCTCATCTACCTTCCTTTCCAAACACTTCATAGATTTCACAGATCCAGTGATGGTGTTTTTCAAATACTCATGCCTGTGTGTCATCTTTGGAAAAGAGTGATTTTATTTGTGCCAAAGTTGTTTGATGGCAAAGTTAGAAAAAATAAGTCATAAAGTTTTCATTGAAACTTTCATGAATGATTCAAGAAGAAAGAGATGTGGCCTAGGTGGATGACTGGGTACTTGGAGACAACAATCCCTGAGATCCTTTCTTATCTCTGTTTTATCACATTTACTCTGGTGCTAGAAGAGCCAACTCAATGGGACATCAGATTGCTCCCTATAGGAATGCTCGACCTCAGTACAGGTGCCTTTGGTTTTACAAGGAAGGTCTCATTTTCCAGGAGCAGGTCAGCATTTGGGGCCAACTGCAGGAAAGGAACAACATGTGATTATTAGGTTTTTTTTTTCCTCTTGGCATTTGGTCTTTTACGAAAAAATGTCCATCAACGGGGCATTTGTCTTGTCCCATCTGCATTTAAATGTATCTATTATATGTTGTTTTATTCTTTTAGTGACACAACTACACTACAATAGTTATTGTTGCAATCAGCACTTTGCTTTCTTCTTCTTGTAGCTCTGTGTATAGTATATACAGTGAGGAAATTATGTATGCTCTTTAGAAATATTCTGGTAAATTCATTCTTGTCTCTTAATTTATATAATTATCTGGAGACATATTGTGTTTACCAGTTTACCACTTACTTAGAAGAGTACTAGAAGGAAATGGATTATGGCATGGACTAGCGCACACACACACACACACACACACACACACACAAAAAAAAAAAAAAACAGGGACATGACCCTAAACTCATTTGTTATACCAATCACTTGCTAAACAAATAGCAATTGTGAAGATGCCATACTCTGAGCATTGTAGTGCCATTCCCAATGTTATTTATTCAATATTAATTGACCACTACTAAGTAAAATACCATGTACAATAAAATAGACTGGGGAAAGGTCCTTCCTTCCCTGACATCCTCCTGGGAAGATAGATATTGAATAACTAATTCCAGGTGTGGTCAGGGTCCCGGCAGTACAATGCTGAGATGCTACAGAAATGGTTGTTAAGCCTTAGTTACTCAAGGGAGGCTTGAGTTAGCTTATTTCACAGAGAAGTAGGAACAAAATGGAGTCAGCCTATCGCTCTGAACAGATCTTGTCAACATAACAAAGGCCCATTAGAGAAATTTCACTGGAAACCCCATACTTGCCTTGATTGGGAAGTCTAGGCAGCACATCTCCTAAATGCATATAGCCATGGATTCTGGGTTGGGACAGGGCAGTATGGTCTCCAAGGATACTTTTCTTTAGGGAAGTCAGTGTATTTCCACAGTATGGACCCCAAAATGTTGAAACCCAAAGCTTCCTTTGAGCAGGGTGATGGGTAAAGGGCAATGTAAACCTTCCTGGTCCGTTGAACACCCACACTTCCTCCTCAATAGGTGGGTTTACCAGGGAAAGAAGTGCACCCTTATCAGGTGCACTATTAGCATATGTTTCAGAACAATTGCCTACAACCAATGTTTTTATCAGCTTGGCTTTCTTGTCCCAGAATGCAGTCCTTGGCAGGAAGTCAGTTGTCTATTGACTTTACTAGTAGGATAAATAAACCTCCTTTGACACACAGAATGGCAGAAACTGATTTCCTTCCCACCTTCCATGGAGGCAAGGTAGTCCGGCTGAAGAAGCAGAGGGTTGGGCTTAACATGGATTCAGAGCAAAAGTCGTGGTTAAAGATCTGATAAAATGTTCCCTGTTTAGGCTAGAAAGAGTGAAAAGTATCAGAATCACCAGAGAAGCCTTAACTAACAGTGGACATGGAAGGGTATCCAGGAAGAAAGGGATAGATCTGCTTCCCAGGAGATATTTGTTTTGGACAAAATGAGCCTTTTCTGCTCCAGGTTTTCACCAGAATCTGCTCCTTCTTAGTTAGTGAAATGATTGTAAGTGAACTTGAAAGATAAAGAAGCATTTGGGTAACTGTGTAACTGGTACATTGAAAAACAGGATTTAGGAATGTATTCAAAAAAGCAACTTTTATTTATGTTGTTCTATTACCCATTTAAACCTGCTCAGTGAGGTTTAAGGTAGTTTTTCCCTGCTCCTGGGTGAAAATCAGGCCATTTCTGTAACTTTCTGCTCACTGTTTTGTAACAGAAAATCTTACCAATATTGTAAGATATAAAAGTAAACTTAATTAGTTAATTACAATGCTCAGTCCAAATGAAAAACAGATCGGTAGACTTGGTGCTACTTTAAATCTTCGAACCTGTGTCCCCAACTTTATAGTAGTGGCATGAAGGTGGGAGAAGGCGTGCTTGGTTCTTTTCTATTTCCTTACTTTGTTTACCAGGTTTCCAACCAGGACATGGTCAAGGGCTGGTTGAGGAGACAATAGATGTAAGGAAGGCTAAGAAAGTTTTTATTTAATTGATGCTATCATAAATGGTTTCAGGGTCACTGAACCCAGCATATATTTATAGCTGGCTCTCCTTTGGGCATGTTTATGGGCTCATTGTGGGTAGGGAGCACTGAAATATTTGTTTACATGTCCCAAATGAAGATAGTATATTTTCCTCTGAAAAGTTTCAGGAAAATAATCAAGAATTAAAATATTTTTATTTGGTGGCAAAACTGATGCTACGTCACTAGAGAATAAAGAATGCCTTCCCCAATGTGAATTTATAATAAAGACAAATCAGGATAGAGTTCATTTCCTATCTACTGTAATATACAGCTGGCCAAACTTTTGTGCATGTGACTTACCAATGTCCTTGTCCCTCTGCTTCCTAATCCTTTCAGGCCCTGTCACATGGAGAGACGTGCCTCCAGCCTTGTTTCCAGGGACACTGAGGAATGGGGGAGGTGCTAAAGGAAGAAGGATACTCTTGGCACTGCACCTTGGAACTCAGATATCATTTTGCTGTATAAATAAGTAGTCTGCCAATTTGGAAAATGAGAGATTACTACCCCACAAAATATGGGGGGGATTTATGAGATTAATGAGTGAAAATACTTATAACATAGTCAAATTTCAATAAACATGTGTTCCTTTCTTATTTCTTTAAAAGAATTTACTGTGAATGAGTGAGGAAAAGAAAGAATGAATATATGTTATTTATAAGTGTCTATTATATGTTGAGCACTGGTTAGGGTAAATAATCAAAATCAATTAATTTGTAAATTAATCAGAATTCTATGGATTAATCTGAAACTTTATAATCTTTTTAGCTTAGCTTTTCGAGAAAATTGGGTTAAACAATCTGAACAACAGTATATGAATATGTAGATGATATAGATATAGATAGAAAAAATGTTATCATCAACATATTGTGAAGTATTCTCCACTAGAGATTACATGAATTTTCATTTGTTTTGCAAGAAATTATAATTTTTGACAAATTTTTAACAAAATTCTCAAGGTTTTCTGCTCCAAAACCCAAGGAAATAAATTATACTAATTAGAAAATTCACCACTCTTCACTATCTTTTGGGTCTTCAGGAAAATAAATAGTCAAAGAATATTTGAAAGAATTTAATTCCTCTAAAGCAACTTGAAATGGAAAGTGACACACTGCTTCCAGGCTTAATCTGGGCTCTGAAATAGAAAGACTGTGTTTTCCCACATTAAAATAAGTGTCTCTTGGTTTCTCTACTGGTAAATTGCCATGGTGTGATCAGGTAGGCTCATCCCTAGGTTTCCACTTCACAGAACCTAGATGACACAGATGCATGATCACTCTCTGCCAAACCCCAAGATGCAGGGGTCAGCAGTCTGTCATTGCCAGGTGGGATGGACTATCTTTGTGCAGGCAGAAGGGCATCCTAACAGAAAAGAGGAAGCAGGTGTCTTTCCTTTTGAGCTAGCCTGGGCATTCTGGGAATATTCTTTGCAGTAATCTTGGTTATAGAAACCAAATGACTGAAGACATAGAATTTGTTGAATAATTTTATGATGCCCATTCAGTGTATTGGTCACTGAACTTCTTTGCCATTCTCCTCATTAATCATGTCACCCCTCTGTGGATAATGGATCTATTCTCCACAGTTGTCTTCCGTGTGCCTTACAGACCTCCCACCTGAAACTTCAGGTGGGAGGTCTGTAATTTCCCTCCTTCCCTCTTGTTCACACTTTTTCTAACTTTCTGTCTAGCTCAATTCTATATGTTCTCTTGGTGATTCTCTTGAGATTTACCTGTGGAGCTATTTCCAAGTATGTATTCCCATCAGATGCTTATAACCAGTAGAATGTCAGCTTTTATAGAAATTGACTTTTTAAGATTTTTATTTTTTAATTGCAGTTGACATTCAATATTATATTAGTTTGAGGTATACAGTGTAGTGGTTAGACACTTACATAATTTATGAAGTGATTTTCCCCATAAGTCTTATACTCACCTGGCACCACACAGTTATTACAATATTATTTACTATATTCCCTGTGTTGTACTTTACATACCCATGATTATTTTATAACTACCAATTTGTACTTCTAAGTCCCTTCACCTTTTTTACACAGCCCCCCAACACCTCTCCCATCTGGAAATGATCAGTTTGTTCTTTGTATCAATCAGATCACTTCCGTTCTGAATGGACCTAGAAGGTATTATGCTAAGTGAAATAAGTCAGACAGAGGAAGACAAATACCATATGATATCACTTATATGTAAAGTTTAAAGAAAAAATAAATGAACATACAAAAAGCATTGACTTTAATTATTCAAAGATGGTCCATTTATTTTCACACAAGTTTGCAAACTGTAACATCTGATAGTCTTGTTGTATTTTTTTCCTACATTACAAACCCTGATGGACTTAAAAGTATAGTTATAATGTTCTAATATCTCTTTGTAGCTAAGCTAGAATGGTATCTAAGCAGAATTGAAGGAACAGTGAGTGAATGAAAAAACATGAGCTAAAAAGTAGAGTATTGGCATGTTCTATTTTTCAGTTGTTCAGTTGAGAATGTAATGTCTGAGGTCGGCCTCCCTTACAAACATAAATCCTGCTAAATTCTTGATGACATGAAGCTTCATGAACAGTTCTGGGTGGGTTGTGAATATATCTTCTAAACATCACTCAAGCTAGTCAATATTCTTTTCGACTTTTTATTGTAAAATTCCTTTTTCTTTTCAGATTTTGTGCTTAACTTGCTCAGAAACAATTTTAATTATTCTCCTAAAGTTTTGATAGTTGCTTACATGAGCAAAATTTTGCAACAATTTTTAATTTCTGCTTTTTATTGCTAAACAGACACATACATGCACACACAGACACACTCTTCTATGGAACTGACCACGGGTCCTTTCTTGATGACACTAATGCTTTCTCACAGAGAAGTTATGCCCTATTCTTCTCCCACCGGCTTTGCCCTTCTCACCCACCCTAACCTCCACAGGGAAGAAGACCAAAGAAAGCAACAGTGTGCTACCCTCTCTGGCCCCATCACCTCAAGGCTTCTTTCCCAAGCAAAGTCCACCCTAAGTTATTCCCCATGACCTCTGGCATGCCCTCTGATCAGCGGCTTCAAGGAGAGTCAGGCTCCTTCCCACCTCTATGTTCTTACAGTCAGGCACCAAAATAGTAACTACCCTACTTTCCTCCTCCAAACACATAATTTTCCCCTTGCTTGCCTGCCTTGTACAAAAGAAAGCAAACATCCTCACATCCTGGATTTCTGCCAGCCTTCAAAAATAATTAAACTTCCCTCAGTTTCAAAGAGACTAGTTCTCTGAGATTTCTAAGCTCAATGTTCAACTCCAGGGGGCTGCTTAAGCTTCAACTGACCTTTCCTTAAGACACTCAAATGACATAATATCTGACCTCATGGCTGCAGAACAAGTGTTGTGTTATCTGTTTCCTGTTGTCTTGGCAGCTGAGGCTGATGAGGACTGTGGGCCTAGGAGGCTGTTGCTGAGGACAAAGGTGGGGACATCAATTCACTGTTATCTCCAGAAAAAAGGGCTCAGTGCATTTCCATGGTCAGAGCCTCTTTGTTCTGTTCTTCCACGTCCATTTTGAGGTCTGATGGAAAATTTTGAGTTTCCTGCTTCAGCTTCCTCTTCCCCAGTTTTCTCAACCTGGGGTCTTGAACCTGTTGACAAACCACCAAGTAACAAGCACCAACTCTGCATAGTTGGTAGTTTGGAAAGCAGTCTGGTGCAGTAGGAAGAACTGGTCTTTGCAACCAGACTCACCTGGGCCATGTTAGCAGATCTGGCACTTCTCATAGGAGGACTTTGTACAAGACACTGGCCTCTCTGAACCTCAGTTTCCCTACCTTAAAAAACTGAGGGCTACCAATTTCTATCTTATATTTTTTCCAAATTAATAACAATCCATGCAAAATCCCTTGTGCTGTGCTTACTACAAAATAAGTCATCAATACATCATTAGACTTATTATTGTTACAATCATGTTTTTTTCTCTCTTCAAACTTTGCATGAAATAAATCACAAAAGGAACTCAGGGCAGCTACAAAATAATAGGCAAGGATTAATTTGTTTTCCAAAACTGTGGAAAATATACTTCAACTTTGTCTTTAACTAAAACCATGAGACACTGAAAGGAAATGAATGTTGACTTCTGTTGGTGCTTGGAATCAACCCATAGTTCCATCTATGTTATGCTTGCCCTTGAGCTTCTCCTGAGAAGACAGAGTATTTTAGCAGGCACAGAAGCTCCTTTTATGGATATTTAAAGAACCCTCTAACTGTCTTCTAACCTATTCCTTTCTTATGATCTGTATTAGTTTGTTCAGGCTGCCATAATAATATCTCAGAGTAGGTGCCTTAAATAATAGAAATGTATTTTCTCACAGTTCTGAAGACTCTGAGAAGATCTTAAAGTCTCTGAAGATCTCAAAGTCTGAGATCAAGATGTTGGTATGGTTGGTTTCTTCTGAGGCCTCACTCCTTGGTTTTCGATGATTATCTCATTGTGTTCTCACACAGTCTTCCTTTAGTCTCTGTGTGTGTCTGTACCCATCTTCTCTTAAAAGGAGACAGTCACATTGGATTAGGGCCCATGGATGTGATCTCATTTTACCTTAAGGACCCTTGTAAAGACCCTATCTCCAAAATAGTTATATTTGATGTAGTAGGGGGCAGACACAATTCAGCTCATAATAAGATCACTGCAAGAACAACATTTGAAGGTGGTCTGCTCTCAGAGATGACACTGTTGCTTGAGCCAGTAGTGTCATCTCCCATTGTGCCTACAGCTGCCAGCCCTCAAGATGAAAAAGTACCCTGCATACTCTCGTTTTCTTGTTATTTGTTTTTTGTTTTGCCAAAAACATCCTGTGCTTCCCACATCTATTCATGCTCTACCACACTTGGTCACTGAGTACTGGATCTCACCGTCTTTTCATGAAAACAGTGTCCTCTCCTATATTCTCAGTTCCTCTTTTCACAAGGCTCAGATATGAATCCCCATGGATTAACTAGTGTGAACTCATGTGGCCTGCTCGCCTAAAGGTGTACTCAGAGCCATCTTTCTTTTCCCAAAAGGAGAATACAATAAAATACCAAGTTCTATCTCCCTCAATGATGAGTTCATTCCCAGATGACTCCACAGCCCCATGTCTACTTCAATGACATGACCAGAAGGGTGTGAAACCCCAGTGGCAGGTAATGCTTAAGCTCAAGTTACCCTTCATGCTTCTATACTTTCCTGTGAAATGCATCTTTTTAAAGGTCTTTAAGACAAGTTTTAGGCCATAGTGGCAAGATTTATTAGAGTGAAAAGTGATGGTACACTCTTGGAGAGGCAGAGAGTGGACAGGTATAAGGCAGTGGCTGTGTGGATTCAGGAAAGGAAGGTATAGAGGCAAAAGGAGAGTCCTCTGATGCTGGTCACTGCTCCCCTGATTGCAAGTCTTGTGGGGATTCTTAGAGTGTAGGAGAAAAGAAGGCAAAATTTACATGTCCAAGAAAAGGGGAGCTGGGGCATGTTTCAAGAAGGGCATGTGTCTATGATTTTTTAATTGAGAGACTTTTAGTTTGTGATAAACATTTCACATGTTTTTTATGGTTTGATTTTGCAACATCTTTGTCATTTGTACTCTGTAACCCTCAGTCATAAACTAGGATGGGATTTCATGAAAGTTTTGAAAAAAGAAAGAGATACAGAAAGTGAACAACCAAGTGACAACTTAGTTTATGAGAAAAAAGGACAGTGTCTATTTTATTTATCTATGTGTACTCAGTTCTTAGCTGGGTGACTAAGTAAGAACTCAGTAAATGTTTGTGGATTGTTGAATGGTACACATGGTTATAGTAAACACTAGTAGAACACAGAAGATCCAACAATTAACTACCATTCTTCACCTCAAACTTGGTCTAGGTTTTTTGTTTTTCCTTAGACCAGGACACACTAGAAGCCACAGCTGAGCTTAATCTAGGTCTCTGTCTGAAAACTTCCATATACATAGCCATAGCCACAGTCATAGCTATGCACATTGGCACAGACACAGATATGCACATCAACATACTCATATTGGTTGTGCTTTGTCTTCTATGGGTCACATGCAAGCAGAGGAAATGTGAAAATGCAGCCTTCTGCTCACAAAGGGCATCTTTGTCCTATTTCCAGCACCTTCCACCACAAGCACAGCATGTGGGTATGGCATGTCTTTGTGGTGTCTCAAACTCTAGCTGGGAAGTAGTGACTCTTTTCCTTGAGTACATGGATGATCCAGTACACATTATTTTGTATTCTGTAAGGCATATTTTGTACTGTTGCCATCTCATTGTTTCATGTTGTGGGAAGAATTAAGACATTTATGGAACTGTGCTGAGGAAGGACTCAGATATTCTCCATACACAGGATGCTGGGTTCAGTTTCAGAACATTTTCTCATTTTGTATTATTTCGTATCTGAATGTAGTCACTAATGTACAAATCTTATGCTTCACATACACATATATCTTAAACATTTTTCAACTCTGTAAATCCCTTCAAGCTGCCTGGTCTTGGGCTATAACCTAGATGTTCGGCCTTTTGGAAACTGTTGAGTACTTTGTGATGACTTTATTGATAGCATTAATAAGGCAAAAAGTTCTCCAACTTCACACAGATTCTTATGATGCCTTTTTAATATTTAATGCTTTGTTTTTTGTAACAAATTTAAATAATTATTCTCAACTATCTAGTAATGCAAGACCCTGAGAGAAATCTCTTGCCTACTCTCCCTTCTCACTCAAGCAGTCAAGTTTCAATTGTAACTAAACAGCCCCCTGTCTGTGGTAGTCTTACATGCAAAGTAATTCCATTGCTGACTTAACAGTGGCAACCAGGAAAAAAAAATGCCTCTTAATACAGGCAAACATCTACAACAGTCTATAGCCATGTGATATATAATTTTAGATATAACTCCTAAATTCCATATGTTTCTCTCAAACCTGGTTTTGCAAACTGGGTTATTTGATTGAGTGTTTGGACTGGACTTCTGATTATAAGGATTCAAAAAATAATAATGGAAAAATAAATGATAGAATGTATAGAGGGGAAAATGAGATCAGATAGAAGAAAAATCATATCATGAAGATCATAAAAGAAGAAAAATTACATAGAAGATGTATAGATCTGTAAAAAGGCTAGGTATGAGATTTGTGAGATATTTCTAGGGTTCTGGAAGACTCTGAGGCAAGCTCCTGAAGTCTGAGAACTAGGGTAAATATGGTGGTGATGAATGTAAGAGTAAAAGTTCACAGAAACAACAAAACACTTCTCAGAAGCCTCATCTAGGGGCATATATTTTGCCCTTCTGATTTTATCCAATCTGGGAATAAACACCTATGCAAAGCATTTTTCAACCTTGGCATTTTTGACATTTTGGGTCAGATAATTACTTACTGTAAGGGACTAGCTACTCTGTATGTTGTAGGATAGCTAGCAGTATCCTTGACCTCTACCCACTAGAGGCAGTAGTCCCTCCTCCCAGCTGTGACAACCCAAATTATCATGCCAAATGTTAATCACTACTGTAAGGGGCTAGCTACTCTGTATGTTGTAGGATAGCTAGCAGTATCCTTGGCCTCTACCCACTAGAGGCAGTAGTCCCTCCTCCCAGCTGTGACAACCCAAATTATCATGCCAAATGTTAATCACTAATATTATCCCCACTAGTTGATAAACACTGGCTTAAAGTATAGGGAGGGGAATAGGGAATAGCTATGGGACAGGAATTTATACTATACTCCTCAGTTTTACCACTGTGTTAGGATGTCTGGCAGTATCAGTAAACAGATACATTGAGGGACTATCTTAATATGACCTAATTTTAACTTGGCTTTCGGCAACTCTCTTTCTACATCTTCTTGCCTTCTCTCAACCATGCACATTCTTTCCTCTTCCAGTGAACTTGTTCCAATAGCTGTGTAAGTCCTGCAAATCAAATTTATTTTCCTTTGACAATCACTTCTTTGATTCCAGGGATGGAGGGAGCTATGCTATCCTGTCCTGTTGTGAAAGCCTCCTTTCGGTTCTCTGTGATCTTCCTTGGTGTATAGATTGCAAAATCCAAGTAGAGACAAGGAGTTTAGACAATAGGAAGACTCATTAGTAAACCCTTTGAAGTTTTTAAACAAGGCAATGGCAGGTACCTCTTCTTACCTTTCCCCTCCCCTTTCTTCCCATTCTTCATTCCAGATGTCAATGGTGGGAATTGGCAAAATGATTAAAGCATGGGATCAGGAAAGAAATAAGTCTTTAGAAGGGACATGAAGACACTGCCTTTGCTTCCTCTTCTCACTGGGCAAAGTGCCCAGTAGGAAGCAACCTTACCATAACCTGGAGCCTGAGGGTGAGGAAGGCACTTTTGAGAACAGATCTCACGTGACCATGCAGGGCTGTCAGGACTTGGTATGGAGGTGGAGAAGACAAGTAAGCCTGAATGATCAGCCTTAGAAATAATAAGCTATGGGTTAAAATGTGCTGGATGGAAATTACTTGTCTCTATTCCAACCTTCCTTTTAACACTTTGACTGAAAAATTAGTTTAAAGTCTCCAACCTTAACTTTCTTCTCTGTTCTTGGGAAGCTGTCACTATATTTTGCTAGATGTACTCATCCTACCGGGAGAGGATAACCTGCTCATTCACTTCTGAAATACCTGAGTTCACATCATTGCTCTAAGAAAGAGAAAAGTCTAAAGATACATTGTGATATTTAATAAACTCAGAGGCTGCTTCTTCGACCTTGCCTTATTCAACCTTGCCTTATTCAACACAGGAAGGCGGGCAATTTCATAAAAAGAGGTAAGACCAAGAACTGTACTGTCAGCTGGAAAAGATCAGCAAGGAGCAGTATATCTAAAATCACACCACAACACCTTTAAAATCAAAGGTAAAGTGGCAGAAATCCAAAACTCATGACACAAATCTGTGACATCTAGGCATGTCTTCCTCATGATTCCACCTAAAGTATCTTCAAATCTTAATATCCTACAAAGTCCCACATAGGTTTGCAAAGATAACTATTACTAACATTTTGTCTATATTTATCCAGTTTTGTTTTTTGCAAAGATGTACAATTTTTAAAGAACTCACTTACTACTCTTCTTTAATAATTTCCTAAAACCTATTATGCTTTTTGGAAGGTACCATACATGTTATAGAGGACAGTGGTCTTAGTGCAATGGTTCTCAAACTTCAGTATGCATGGTACTTAGGAAATTTTTAAAAATATGGAGACTGATCCCAGATATCCTTTTTAAATTTGGTCTTAGGTGTGGCCTGGAACAATGGATATTTAAAAGCTCCACAGATAGTTACATTGTGCAACCCAGGTTGAAAACCTGCTCCCAGGTCTTCTTCCTAATGGCACCTTTTACCAGCTCCAAGGGCTGGCCTTTTTGGATTGGCATCAGCTTTCCTGTGTTATAAAAAGCTAACCAAAGTGCAGTCTTCTTTCAAGCTCTATTGTTTCTCTGTCTAGCCTTTAAAACCCAACCTCCACCCTACTCCATCTGTCAGTTTCTATTTGCACATCCCACAACACAAGGAACTCCTCAAAAATAACAAACCAGTGGTGACTTGATTGCTTTCTGCAATGTAGATATGTAGGCCCAAGGGTGGGGCAAGTAATTTAAAGAATTAAAACATAGTTTGCCAGCCTCTCAGCTGCCAGTCTCTCAGCTTGGCGTCCTTTCCCATAATCCCCTAGAAGGCAGTAGAAGCTTTAGGGACAGGCTATCCAGGTAAAACGTGTGGAAACAGAGGCAAGCAATATGTATTCTGAATCACTGTATCTAACACCTAGACATCAAGAACCACAGAATCCAGTCTCCTCAGGGTTTGCCAGCTGCCTAATCTTCCTGAAGTGGATAAGAGGAGATTCATATTGTTTCTTGAACTACTCTAAATGCTGAATTTATAGCTCATATATCATTTGTAAAAACAAAATGCTAATCATAATACTACGAATATTAAAATGTCTTGGAACTTTTTGTTTTGTAAACAAGATGGAGATTTATTATCTTTTATTAGCCTTCCTCTTTGTCTGAGACATGTGGTTACCTTTAAGGAGCCCATATATTATTGGTTTGGAATTTTTTAAATATGCTTTAAATGAGCTTTGCAATATTTTTATGCCTCTTCATATACCCTATAAGCCCTTTACATACAGGCCTGGATGACATAACCAGAACAGGTTTGAAGAGGCCTATTTGCCTATCATATGTTATACTGGGTTTTCTTCCAACTCTCACACTCTATGATGCCAAATCCTAGGGAAAAGATGTTCTTTAGCACATGAGGCCCAATTATGGATTCACATAGTGTTGCTCTCAGCAGACAGAGAGTGCAGTGTGATGATAATCTTATATAAAGCTTCTTAAATACCATAATATCAAAGTATTTACCAGTGTGAACAAGTTGACCAGGGGACACAAAGGTGGTAAAAACTAAAACCCTGTGGAACTATTGCTCACTGCTGGTGGTAATGTAAAATGATACAACTATTGTGGAAACAGTATAGAGGTTCCTCAATAAATTAAACATAAAATTACCATATGATCTAGCAATACCACTTCTGGGTATCTACCCAAAAGAACTAAAAGCAGAGGCTCAAACAAATACTTGTACACTCATTTTCATAGCAGCATTATTCACAACAGCCAAAAGGTAGAAACAACCCAAAGGGTCAACAACAGATGACTAGGTAAATAAAATGTGGCATATATATACAATGGATATTATTCAGCCTTAATAAAGGAAGGAAATTCTGACAAATGTGGCAACATGGATGGATCTTGAGGACATTATATTAACTGAAATGAGTCAGTCACAAAAAGACAAATGCTGTGTTGAGTACACTTATAAGAGGTACTTAGAATAGTCAAATTCATGGAGGTGGAATGGTAACTTTCAGGGACTGGAGGCAAATTGGAGGGCAGTTAGTGTTCAATGGGCACAGAGTTTCAGTTTTATAAGACGAAAAATGTTGTGTGGGTAGAAGGTGATGATGGTCCCACACAGTGTGAATGTACTTAATATCACTGAACTGTGCACTTAAAATGATTCACATAGTATATTTCATGCTAAGTATATTTTACCACATGTTGGGTGGAAAAGCCCTAAAAACTTTGCTTTTGTGACTCATACACAGAAAAGAACACAAAATTTTGATACAATGGAGAATTACTTCTATTGCTACCAGACTTCAAAGAAGTAAAGGCCAGGCTGGGATGAGGAGGGAAGCCTGGACAAGAAGAGAGCAATGGAGTGGAGCCTTATAGAAGATGAGAGAAACCTGGGATTCAATAAAAATGGAGAGAATTTAATCTTCATGGCATCTTGGAAGGATCAGTGTTAAATTTACTAGTTTTTCTCAGTTAGTGTTCTGTTCACTATTTCCATTTTACTACTCAGTAAATTTTTTTCAGGGGCCCAGACTCACAAAAGGTGAATAACAAAGATGCTAGTCCCTATATATGGTTCCAGGAATGCTGGTGAGTAGTGGGATGGTAGCTGAAAAAGAACAGATCTGTACACTCTTCATCTATAGACTCCAAAAAGTTATTTCACCACACTTGCTTTTCTCTGTTTTCCCTCTTTTATAAATCTGTGCTTATATACAGCATACATATACACTTTACCCCTAAATACATATTTCCTACAACCACAATACAACTATTTAAGTCAAGACGTGAACATTGGTGTCAGAGGTGGCTCCACAGGAGACAGAGGGACCAGCCTAGAGTTGGGCCTTGCAGCCTTTGTGGGAACACCAGCGCAGAGGTAGCAATGTAAGGCTGGACCACCACCTGCTGCTTTGCAGAGCCATCTACCTGGCCGAACTCCATGTGCTGACTGCAGATTACAGCACCAACTTGGCTCCAAACACGACTTCAGTGCCCACCAATAGGACAATCCTGATGCTTTTGACTACCCTCCTGCCAGTCACCACTCTAGCACCAGAAAACTGTGAAAGCCACAACAGCTGTGTGTCCTGTGTTAATGCTAGCAATGCTATTGCTAATACTACCTACTTTTGGATGGAATTTAAAGAAAGTAAAAGCTCCTATTCACATAATTCAACAATTAGTGATTGCTGACTGGTAAATGGTACATATTTCTGTTCTGTGCCCACTGGCGCTTCATTCCAAACGAATTCTATGAGTAAAACAACTATGCCTTCTCTTCTACAGCTACTATGCCAGGCACAACTAATAGAACTTTAACTCCAACTTCACAACTTATGTGGAAATTTACCTCTGATGTAGCCAGTTTTATTGGAGGAATCATCATTGTCTTGGGCATGCAGGCTGTACTTTTCTTTCCCTATCAGTTTTACAAAATGATAGAACCAAACTATCAAACTCTGTAAACATACCCATTAAATTAAAAAAGACTGGCGTGTAACTCACTGAAACCAAATAAAAGACACTATTCCAGAATCTTTAAATTTTCAAAGTATGCATATAGGATATTTTGGAGCATAGTTCTTGGAGAAAAATCATTTAAATCATTTTGCTTAATAGTAATATTTAAAATATTCTGCATGAATCCTTGTGGTTGTCTTATTTTAAATGGCTGCTGCTGTGGGATTATGTTCTCTTTTCTTGATATGCCAAGTGTAACTTTGAAAGTGATGGAAAACATTGTCCTATGCAGACAGCCTCATGACTCTTCTGGCAGTTAAATTTAGTTATTTTAAAGTGTGAAACTGCATTATTTGCACCCTAATGTAGGAGGTAGTTTAGTGTTTAGAATTCAGAAGAATGTGGCAAATGAGCATCAGTTTGGAGCATTTGGGGCTATCATTTCAAAAATGGAATAAATTTATAAGCTTGATATCTATACGGTAAACTGTAGGCAGTGCTGTATTTAGAAATATCCATTTTAGTTCATTAAAAAGTGTAAAACTAATTTGCATTATGTATCAAATGGATTTTTAACACTGTGTAGCATTCCACTGTGTAAATGTACCCTAGTTTTTTGATCCACTCATTTACTGATGGGCACTTAGGTTACTTCCAGCACTTGTCTACTATAAATTCTGCTGCTATGAACAATGGGGTGCAAAGGTTCTTTTTGATTGGTGTTTCAGGATTCTTAGTGTATAATCCCAGCAGTGGTATTGCAGGGTCAAAAGTCAGTTCCATTTTTAGTTTTCTGAGGAAATTTCATACTGTTTTCTGTAGTGGTTGCACCAGTCTGCATTTCCACCAATGGTGTACTAGGGTTCTCTCTTCTCCACAACCTTTCCAGAACTTGTTTATTGATTTTTTTATGATGGCCATTCTTACCAGTGTGAAGTCGTATCTCATTGTGGTTTTAATTTGTATCTCTCTGTTGGTTACTGATACTGAACACCTTTTCATATGTCTCTGGGCCCTGTGTATGTCCTCCTTGGAGAAGTGTCTGTTCAGGTCCTTTGCCCATTTTTTAATTGTGTTATTTGTCTTCCTGGAGTGGAGTTATGTGAGTTCTTTATATATTTTGGAGATCAAACCCTTGTCTAATGTATCATTGGCAAATGCACTTCTTTGCATATGGTTGGCTCCCTTTTCATTTTGTTCATGTTTTCTTTAGCTATACAGAAGCTTTTTAGTTTGATGTACTCCACTCATTTACTCTTTCCTTTATATCCCTTTCTTTAGGGGACATATCAGTGAAGATATTACTGTGTGGAATGTCTGAGATTTTCCTGCCTATGTTCTCCTCTAGGACTTTTATGGTGTCACAACTTATATTTAAGTCTTTTATCCACCTCGAATTTATTTCTGTGTATGGTGTAAGTTGGTGATCAAGTTTCATTTTTTGCATGTAGCCGTTTAGAGATCCTAACACCATTGGTTGAAGAGGCTATTTTTACTCCATTTTATGCTTCTGTCCCTTTTGTCAAATATTAGCTGACTGTATTGACATGGGTTTATTTCTGGGCTCTCTATTCTGTTCTGTTGATCTATATGTCTGTTCTCATGCCAATACCAGACTGTTTTGATTAACATAGCCTTGTAATACAGTTTGATATCAGGTATTTTGATCCCTCCTACTTTGTTCTTCTTTCTCAAAATTGCTGCAGCTATTTGGGGTCATTTACAGTTCCATATAAATTTTTGAAATGTTTGTTCTATATCTGTGAAATATGTCATTGGTATTTTAATAGGGATTGTGTTGAATATATAGATTGCTTTGGGTAGTATGGACATTTTGATGACGTTAATTCTTCCAATCCATGAACATGGTACATGCTTCCATTTGTGTATGTCTTCCTTAATTTCTTTCTTCAGTGTTGTGTAGTTTTCTGAGTATAGGTCTTTTACTTTCTCGGTTAAGTTTATTCCTAAGTATTTTATTTTTCTTGTTGCTATAGTAAATCAGATTGTTTCCTAATTTCTGTTTCTGATATTTAATTGTTGGTGTACAAAAATGCCTTCAATTTCTGAATGTTGATTTTGTATTCTGCCACTTTTCCAAACTCATTTGTTAAGTCCAGTAGTGTTTTAGTGGAGTCTATTGGATTTTCTATGTACACTATCCTGTCATCTGCAAACAGTGATAGCTTTAGTTCCTCCTTTCCCATTTGGATGCCTTTTATTTTTTTTTCCTGTCTCATCACTGTGGAAAGAATGTCATGTACTGTGTTGAATAGAAATGGTTAAAATGGACAAGCTTGACTTGCACCTGATCTTAGAGGTAAGCTTATAGTTTTTGCCCATTGAGTATAATGTTGGCTGTAGATTTCTAATACATGGCCTTTGTTATGTTGAGGTATACTTCCTCTATTTCCACTTTGCTGAGTGTTTTTATGGATGCTGAGTGTTAAATGGGTGCTGTATTTTATCAAATACATATATTTTCAGCATATATTGATATCATGTGGTTTTTATCTTTTGTATTGTTTCTATGATATATTACATTTATTGATTTGTGTGTACTGTACCATCCTTATATCATTTGTATGAATGCCACTTGATCATGGTGTTAGATCTTTTTAATGTATTGCAGGATCCAGTTTGCCAATATTTTGTTGAGGATTTTAGTACCCATGGCTCAACATTTTTAAAGAGAACATCCACTTATTCTGTAAAATGTCCCATAATATGGGTTTATCTGATACTTTATCATGATTGGGTTGAAGTTATACACTTTGGGCAGGGATCCCACAGAAGTTATCTGGTGTCTCAGTGACTCATGTTAAAAGACACAGGACCTTGCTGAGTTAATCACCCCTAATGTCAATTGTGGTCACTTGTTTGGGGGTTTTCTAGATTTCTCCATCATAAAGATTTTTTTTCTGTTAATAAATGAGTATGTATTTTGGCGAAATAGTGTGAGAATAAGCAAATACCTTGCTCTTTATCAAGTTTCCACCCACTAGTTTTTGCAGCCATTGATGAGTTCTTGCTTGAATCAATTATTACTACTTTGGTTACTAAGTGGGATTTTTTAAAGGTATAGTTGTTTCTACATTTAATAGTTAAATTCTGTTTGGAAGAACTTTATTCATATCACTTATTTGCATCAGAATGAACTCATAGATTCTGATTTTATTCAGTGGGTGATAATTGATTACTAACATTATTTATTTTGATGCTAGATTTATCTAAAGTTTAACCAGTGAGAGCCCTTCTGCTTAGTCTATGTCCTTTCTACACACCTCCATCTTTTTTTAGTACTTCCTTACTTTCTGGTAGAAGATGATATTCCAGGCCCATCTAGTACTGTCCTAATTTTCCTGTCCTAATTTTTTTTTTCCCTAGAGTGTCTGGATCCTTCTAGTGAAGAATGTTATTTAGCAATTAAGACTGGGTACAAGATACCCTCATTACTACCATGGTATGATTGCTTCTAGTTCTCCTCATAGACAGCTAAGAAATATAAGTATGCATGCATACCCTCCCATTATACATATACATATCATTTATCTCCTATTATATATACTAGAAACCACCAGTTCACACAGGTGTCTCTACCTCCAATCCAATATACAGGATTTATACTAGCCTTGCCACTTTTACATTTATACTTATATTCTTTAGTGGTGAGAAAGTTGACTTCTATTATCCTCAACATATTCACTTGTTTTGTTTATCCCTTGCATATAACGGGTCTCCACATTGGTCACCTCCTCAACCTTCTCGGTGCTGGCAGCATCTTCCCTATCATATCATCCTGGACCTGCCAGTTCTTCTCTTTAGCTCCCTCCATGGTCCTGACTTCACACAATTGCCTTCTTGGCATCCTCCAATACATATTTTTTTACATAAAATCAAAAACTGGAGGCAAAGGGAAGGGAAGAAATTTTAATTTGAACACTATTATTATGCTTTCTGAAATTTTCCCTGGAATTTGTGGTTCTCAAAATTATGTTAAAAAAGGTAATAACTGAATTCAGAGGGTAAGAAAATTAAGGTAGAATTGGAATTTCAAATGGTTCTTTAATCCAATCATATGGGAAAGGATATTTACCAATAACACTGCAGTCGAGGGTTTGATCTTCAAAATATATAAGGAACTCACATGACTCCATGCTAAGACAAGCAACCCAATTAAAAAATGGACAAAGGACTTGAACAGACACTTCTCCAAGGAGGACATACAGAGGGCCCAGAGACATATGAAAAGATGTTCAGTATCATTAGCTACCAGAGAGATGCAAATTAAAATCACAACAAGATACCACTTCACACCGGTGAGAATGGCCATCATAACCAAATCAACAAACAACAAGTGTTGTAGAGGATGAGGAGAAAGTGAACTTTAGTGGACTGTTGATGGAAATGTAGACTGGTGCAGCCACTGTGGAAGACAGTGCAGAATTAACTCAGAAAACTAAAATTAGAACTGTCTTCTGACCCTGCAGTTCCACTACCGGCCTCACACCCTAAGAATCCTGAAAGACCAATTCAAAAGAACCGATGTACCTCAATGTTTATAGCAGCACAATTTACAATAGCCAAATGTGGGAAGCAATCTAAGTGCTCATCAGTAAATGAGTAGATCAAAAAATCGTGGTGAGAAGGAAAATGGCAGCGCGGTAGGAGGGAGGAGATTCCACTCCCCCCGCCCCACTTCCCCCTACACACGGAAGAAAAACCTGGCCAATCTATGGAAGAACACAGCAAACAGACAACAGTAACATAGCATATTTGAAAATAGGAGATTGAAAATTGTAGCGGACATTGAAAAACCAGATGGTAAGGAGAGTACTTCAAAACAATAAGAGCCCAGGGATCAGCACGGAGACCAGTATGGCTGAGGCCCTGGCCTGGCACTTGTCAGGCCTGACACAGGGCTCTAGGGAGGGAGCTGAGTCAACTGCTCCCTCCCCAGTCAAAGAAGGTTTGAACAGCACATGGAGAGACCTAGTTGCTTGAAGTCCACAGAAAGGAGTTAAGGTCTGAATGGCAAACATACTGGGGATGTGAACTTCCACACAGCCCTGGGAAGAGTGCACACCAGAGCTCTCAAGCGGAGGCACCTGTGCATGACCAGAAACTGGCTGAGCAACCACAGTCACCCACGTGAGACCGCAGAGAGCTGTGCGCACAAACGGAGATGACTGAGTGACAATAGGTGCCCACGTGAGACTGCAGACAGGCTGTGTGACCATAGGTGTCCATGAGTGACCACAGACAGCTGCGTGAACTTAGGTACCCGCACCACTGAGGATGGTTGTGCAACGATAGGCACCCGTGCACCACCGCAGATGGCTGCACACACGTGAACGGAGACTGCTGCGCATGACTGGAGACCTGAGCTCACACCCATAAACTCAGGAAAGTGCACACTCCCCAGGAGGCTTAGAACACACACCCAAGGCCCTGTGCAAGAGGCCCTGTGCTAGCTCTAGGGAGAGTGCACTGTTAGCCCAGCAGAGAGTAGCACAAAGATGACTGAGTGAAGAACACAGAAAAAGAAGATACCATCACTCCTCAGCTGTTGCAGCCAACAAGTACAGAAAAACTGTCTCGGCAAGTTTAAAAACAGGAAGAGTTTTTTAAAAATATTTTTTAAATTATTATTTCTTTATTATTTTTCCTTTTTTTGCACCTCAATTCCTTTTGCCTCTCTTTACTTCTTTCTTGTTTTATTCCTTCTTCCTTTCTTTCCAAACTTATCTCTTCTTCCTTCCTCTTTTTTCTTCTTTTCTCATTGTTTTCCTCTTTTGTCTTTTTAAATACCCATGAGTGAAACAAACAAACAAAAAAAAAAAAAAAACTAGAACTATGAATAAAACCTGAGTTGGTCCCCCCAAGAGGGCATCCCAACAGCTGAGACAGTGGAAGCTGTGAACACCAGGATACCCGAAGGAGACTGTACCACTGAATCTCACAGGTATTCTACCACAGAAATTCACACCATAAACCCAGGGAGCCAGAACAGACCAATTCTTAAGAAGCTGAGGTAAAAAAAAGAGTCTCACAAACAATGGGAAGACAAAAAACAATCCCCCAATGAAAGCAAAGGAGGAAGCCTCACAAAGAATGCTAAATGAAATGGAGGCAACTCAACTATCAGATATTGAGTTCAAAGCAATGGTTGTCAGGAAGCTCCATGTACTCTCAGTGAGCTACCAGAAACTACAGGGAAGCTACAATGAACTCACGGCAAACTATATCAACATGAAAAAGAAAATAGAAACTGTAAACAAGGGCCAAGAGGAAATGAAGAATACAATTTCTAAACTGAGGAACACAGTTGAAGGAATGAAAAGCAGAATTGATGAAGCAGAAGATCAGATCAGCGAGTTGGAGGACAAAGTACAAAAAAATACCCAGAAAGAGCAAGAAAAGGAAAAGAGGCTCAGAAAGAATGGAGAGGGATTAAGATAAATGCAAGACAATATGAAACGTAATAATATCCATATAATAGAAATACCGGAAGGAGAAGAAGAAGAGGAAGGGATAAAAACCTATTTGAAAAAGTAATGATGGAAAACTTCCCTAATTTGATGAGAGAAAAAGTCACACAAATTCAGGAAACACGAAGAGTCCCAATCAAGAAGGACTCAAAGAAGCCCACTTCAAGACACCTCATATTTAAAAGGGGAAAATTCCAAGACAAAGAGAGTTCTTAAAGGCAGTAAGGGAGAAACAGGAAGTAACATACAAGGGAGCCTCAATAAGGTTAGCAGCTGACTTCTTAATGGAAATGTTCCAAGCCAGAAGGGAATGTCAAGAAATATTCTAAGCAATGAGACCGAAAGGCCTGCAACCAAGACTACTTTACCCAGCAAGGTTTTCAATCAAGATAGAAGGCCAAATAAGGAGCTTCCCAAACAAAAGAAGTCTAAAAGAGTACACCTCTACCAAACCATTTCTGCAAGAGATACTAAAGGGACTGCTTTAAGGAAAGGAAGGAAAGGACACAGAGAGAGAGAGAGGAACACAGGTACAAAAATGGCAATGAATCAGTACCTATCAATAATAACCTTAAACGTAAATGGATTAAATGCTCCAATCAAAAGACATAGAATAGCTGAATGGATAAGAAAGCATGACCCACACATATGCTGCCTACAAGAGACCCACCTCAGGACAAAAGGCATACACAGACTGAAAGTGCAGGGCTGGAAACAATTTTTCCAAACAAATAGACAGGAAAAAAAGCCAGGCTAGTAATACTCATATTGGACAAAATAGACTTCAAAAGAAGAGCCATAAAGAGAGACCCAGAAGGTCACTTCATAATACTCAAGGGAAGAATCCACCAAGAATACATAAACATTATAAATATATCTGCACTCAACATAGGAGCACCTAAACACATCAAGAAAATCTTAGAGGACTTCAAGAAAGATATTGACAGCAACACAATTATAGTACGGGATTTTAACACCCCACTGTCAAAAATGGACGGATCTTCCAAACAAAATAGCAAAAAAGATATTGTGGCATTGAACAGTACTCTAGATAAAATGGACTTAACTGATATATATAGACCCCTTCATCCCAAAGAAAATAAATACACATTTTTTTCAAATGCACATGGAACATTTTCAAAGATAGACAACATGATAGGACACAAAACAAGCCTCAACAAATTCAAGAAAATTGAAATCATACCAAACATTTTCTCCGACCACAAGGGACTGAAACTAGAAACCAACCCCAAGTAGAAAAACCCAAAACCCTCAAAATCATGGAGACTGAATAGCATACTATTAAACAATGAATGGGTCTAGAATGAAATTAGGGAAAAAATCAAATAGTTTCTGGAAAAAAAATGAAAATGAACTCACAACAATCCAAAACTTATGGGACACAGCAAAGGCAGTCCTCAGACGGAAGTTCATATTGATACAGGCCTACCTAAAAAAGATAGAAACATTTCAAACAAACAGCTTAATGCTATGCCTACAAGAAGTCAAGGATCAACAACAAAGACAGCCCACATCAAGTAGAAGGAAGGAAATAACCAACATCAGAGCAGAAATAAATGATATAGAGACTAAAAGCACAATTCTAAGGATCAGGCAATCCAGGAGTTGGTTCTTTGAAAAGACAAACAAAACCGACAAGCATTTAAGCAGGCTCAACCAAAAAAAAAAAAAAAAAAAAAAAGAGAGAGAGAGAGAGAGAGAGAGAGGACCCAAATAAACACAATCAGAAATGAAAGAGGAGAGATTACAACTGACACCACAGAAATACAAAGGATTGTAAGAAATTACTAGGAAGAACTGCATGCAGAAATTTGAAAACCTAGGTGAAATGGACGAGTTTCTAAAAAAATGTAATCTTCCAAAACTCAGTGAAGAAGTAGCAGAAAT
Organism: Glossophaga mutica; assembly: GCA_039655065.1. Taxonomy (NCBI): domain Eukaryota; kingdom Metazoa; phylum Chordata; class Mammalia; order Chiroptera; family Phyllostomidae; genus Glossophaga; species Glossophaga mutica. The sequence continues at coordinate 96,504,494 of CM077307.1, read as the reverse complement.
CCTGAACCAATCAATAACAGCAGATGAAATTGAAGCAGTAATCAAAGAACTCCCAACACACAAAAGCCCTGGAACAGATGCTTTCATATGGAATTCTCCAAAGCATTTAAGGAAGAGCTAAACCCTATCCTTCACAGACTATTCAAAAAAATCCAAAATGATGGAAGACTCCCAAACTCTTTTTATGAAGCCAGCATTGTTGTGGACTGTTCAGCCTGGTTTCAGAAGTTGTAACCCTCACCCCATGGTGGGCTGTTTAAGAGCCTAGAGACCGGCTTCATCTGGGTCTGTTCTGTCAAGAGGACATGAAGTACTAAGCAGACAAAGCTTATCTCCCTGGCAGGAGCTCCCCTTCGCCTCATCCATCTCTGGACCCAAAAGCCTGGTTGGTTAGTCAATCACGGGTAAGACTCCTCATGGGAGGGGCAACCTAAGCCAGACACAAACACTTGGGAGGCCCTCATGGAAGGACTTGGGGGCTGCAGCAAAAAGGGGGTGATGGACCCTTGCCCCCCAGCTATTCTAACATAGCCCCAGTCCCCACTACCATCTGAGAGATGTCTTCTGCTTCCTGAGCCTAATCGGCTTAAAACCTGAAACTATGATGGTGATTGGTGCAGCCCTGTGTGGGCCAGAATGGTTCCCCAGGTGATCGGGCATAAGAAAGAATTCCTAAAGTCCTGTGAAACCTGCTTTGCTAAGAGTGCTCTCATTTAAATGATAAGGGTCTGAGGAAATAAGTATGCCTCCCAAAGTTTTGCAACCCCCTTTCCTGACAGACACTGACTCAGATTAAGCCCTCAGATTTCTTTGAAATGTTAAACCAGTATTTCTGTGTATTTGAACCCAATAAAAGCCTAGTCAGGAAGGGGCTCTGGGTGATCCTCCTCTGAGAATTTGACCACCTTTCCTCCCCAAGCAGATCATGTCTTGGTAATTTTATTTTCATCCGTGATGGAGGGATGGGGCTCTGCAGGTGGAGCCCTCTCACATCTGACGCTCAGGAGAGGGCCCCCCCCCCCCAAAAAAAAAACATCATCCTAATCCCAAAATCAGGTAAAGACACAACAAAGAAGGAGAACTTTAAGCCAATATCGCTGATGAATACAGACACTAAAATCCTCAACAAAATATTTGCAAACCACATCTAAAAATACATTAAAAAGATCATACAACATGACCAAGTGGGATTCATCCCAGGGATTCAAGGATGGTTCAACATTAACAAATCAGTAAATATAATTCATCACATAAACAAAAGCAAAGACAAAAATCACATGATCATATCAATTGATGTGGAAAAAGCTTTTGATAGGGTACAACACCAGTTTATGATAAAAAACAATCAGCAAAGTGGGAATAGAGGGAGTATTCCTCAACATAATAAAGGCCATATATGAGAGACTTACAGCAAACATCATACTCAACAGGCAAAAACTAAAATCTTTTCCGCTAAAATCAGGAACAAGACAAGGTTGTCCACTTTCACCACTTCTATTCAACATAGTATTGGAAGTTTTAGCCACAGCGATTAGACAAGAAAAGGAAATAAAAGGCATCCAACTTTGAAAGGAGGAAACAAAACTATCATTGTTTGCAGATGACATGATAGTGTACATAGAAAATCCTATAGACTCGGCCAAAAAAGTGCTCAACCTAATGAATGAATTTAGCCAAACAGCTGGATACAAAGTCAATATCCCGAAATCAAAGGCATTTTTGTATACCAACAATGAAACAGCAGAAGCAGAAATCAAGAATAAAATACCATTCTATATAGCAAAAAGAAAAATAATATACCTAGGAATAAACCTAACCAAGGAGGTAAAAAACCTGTACTCAGAAAACTACACAACACTGAAGAAAGAAATCGAGGAAGACACAAACAAATGGAAACGTATACCGTGTTCATGGATCAAAAGAGTCAACATCATCAAAATGTCCATACTACCCAAAGCAACTTACAAATTCAATGCAATACCTAGTAAAGTACCAATGGCATATTTCACAGATATAGAACAAAGACTTCAAAGATTTTTATGGAACCATAAATGACCTAGGACAGCTGCAGCAATCTTGAGAAAGTGGACAAAGTAGGATGGATCACAATACATGATACCAAACTGTATTACAAGGCCAATGTTATCAAAACAGCCTGGTACTGGCATAAAAACAGTCACATGGACCAGTGGAACAGAAAAGAGAGCCCACAAATAAATCAAAGTCTCTACAGTCAATTAATGTTTGACAAAGGTGACAGCAACATAAAATGAAGTAAAAATAGCCTCTTCAACAAGGGGTGTTGGGAGAACTGGACAGCTATGTGCCAAAAAATGAAACTTGAGCATGGACTTATGCCATATAGAAAAATAAAGTCAAGGTGGAAAAAAGATTTAAATATAAGCTGTGACACCATTAAAGTCCTAGAGGAAAACATAGGCAGGAAATTCTCAGATATTTCACACAGCAACATTTTTAATGATATGTCCCCTAAAGCAAGGGACATAAAGGAAAGAATAAACAAATGGGATCTCACCAAAATTAAAAGCTTCTGCACAGCTGGAAAAAATTGTATTAAAGTAGAAAGAGAACTGACTGTATGAGATACCATATTTTCCAATGTTACCTCAGACAAGCGTTTAATCTCTGAAATATATAAAGAACTTACACAACTCCACTCTAAGAAGACGAGCAACCCAATTAAAAAATGGGCAAAGGACTTTAACAGACACTTCTCCAAGGAGGACATAGAGAGGATCCAGAGAGACATGAAAAGATGCTCGATATTGCTAGCTATCAGAGAGATGCAAATTAAAACCACAATGAGATACCACTTCACACCGGAGAGAATGGCCATTATAAACAAACCAACAAACAGGAAGTGTTGGAGAGGTTGAAGAGAAAAAAGGACCCTAGTGTACAGTTGGTGGGATTGCAGACTGGTACAACCACTATGGAAAGCAGTATGGAATTTTCTAAGAAAACTAAAAATGGACATACCTTTTGACCCAGCAATTCCACTGCTAGGATTACATCCTAAGAACCCTAAAACATCAATCCAAAAGAACCTATGCACCCCTATGTTCATAGCAGCACAGTTATCAATAGCCAAGTGTTGGAAGCAACCTAGGTGCCCATCAGTAAATGAATGGATCAAGAAACTATGGTACATTTACACAATGGAATTCTATGCAGCAAAAAGAAAGAAAGAGCCCCTAATCTTTGCCACAGCATGGATGGAACTGAAGAGCATTATGCTAAGGGAAATAAGCCAGGCAGTGAAAGACAAATACTGTATGATCTCACCTTTAACAGGAACCTAATCCACAAAACAAACAAACAAGCATAATATAACCAAAAACATTGAAATTGAGACCAGGCGGACAGTCACCAGAGGGAGAGGGGAGGGAATTTCAGGGGAAAAAGGGAAGGGTTTACAGGAACAAGTATGAAGGACACATGGACAAAAATTATGGGGGGTGGAAATGGGAGGGAGGTGGGGAGGGCTGGGGTGATGGGCTGGAGTGGGAATAAAATACAGAAAACTGTACAAGATCAACAATTAAAATAAAATTTAAAAAAATAAAATAAAGGATACGAGAAAGACATTACAACTAAATTTAAAAAAAAGAACCAAATGTAGAAATTTGACTAGAAATTGTCATGAGGTTGTTTGCACAGAAATGAATGTGGTTACACAAAAGAAGCGTCCTAAGTCACCAATTACTCTCCTTGTTTGTGACCTTTCTATGCACTGCTCTCTGAAGGCCTGAGTCACTACCTAGGCAATTCTCAGAGAACTCCATGTAGACACCGAAAACGGATAACACAGTTTTATAAGTCAGTCAATCAATGTCAGTTGTGGCTTAGGGCATGTCAGAGCTGCAGGAAAAGTATAAAATTATTCAGGGTGTGAACCAGGTACAGAACAATAGAAAGAGAAGTCATGTGTTTTTATATTAGTGATTCATAAGAAAAATACACACTTTATTTATCCTGGGGTCATGCCAGCTTGTGGGCAGTATGTGGGTGTGTGAGGCCCTTTGTAGTAAAAACCAACATGAAGCGTAAGCATGCAGGAATTACCTTCTTCCTTTGGCCAAATAAGGTAGTAAGGTGGCCTGCCTACAAGAAATTCAGTCCAACGTGCTTCTTTGCTTTACCTTTCTCTTTAAGGGAGGTCACAAATGTGAAAAAAAAACTTTCCTAGATTCACAAGTCATAGCCTCAAAGATCCATGAATAAATATTCCCACATTCATGGAGTTAAAGGGAGAGGGAACATTTGGCACAAACTGTTGTGTAGGCAGCATCAACGGCCCTGGAGAAGCTGAGTTAACTAAGAAAAGGAGGCCAGTAAATACAGACAATGTCTGCATCGTCCTTCAAAAAGGACTTTCATGCCCACTCTCTTCTGGATTCCTCTCAATAGCCCTGTAAACACAAGATAATCCCAAAAAAAATGTAAAGGACTACATTATGATCAGACAGCTAGTGGAGTCAAGAACTTGTAGCCACGTCTTCACACTCCAAAGCCATTATATCATACTGGATAGCTGTGCTCAGATTTCCTTGCTCTATCACGAAATCAAATACCTCCAAAATCCAGATAGGGATGGCAGTTGAGGGAGGGCAACCAGAAACTAATTAGGATTTCCAGTGTTGGGGAAGGGAGAAGAGGGTGGGACTGGAGAAAACCTATCAGGTTCCCATATTCAGTTACCTTCCTTGAATTTTCAACTTGTGCAATACAGACAGTGTTGCCTAATCTTCTGGCTTCCAGGAGAGCCAGCTACCCAAAACCATGAAAGGTTTTTATTTTATTTTATTGTTTTTAGTGTGTTGGCAACCAATTTGACTTGTGTGTTTTTTATTGTTGTTCAAGTACAGTTGTCTGCATTTCCCCCCACTACTCCCTCTCACCCTAGCTATCCCCACCTCCCTCCCCTGATTCCACCCCCCTTAGTTTTGTCCATGTGTCCTTTATAGTTGTTCCTCAAAACCCTTCCCCTGTTTCCCCCATTATCCCCTTCCACTTCTCCTCTGGTGACTGTAAGGTTGTTCTTAATTTCAATGTCTTTGGTTATATTTTGCTTGCTTTTTTGTTTTGATGATTATGTTCCCCTTAAAGGTAAGGTCATATGGTATTTGTCTTTCACTGCCTAGCTTATTTCACTTAGTATAATGCTCTCCAGGTCCATCCATGCTGTTACAAAGGGTAGGATCTCCTTCTTTCTCTCTGCTGCATAGTATTCCATGGTGTAAATGTACCATAGATTTTGACCCATTCATTTACCGATGGGCACTTAGGTTGCTTCCAGCACTTGGCTGTTGTAAATTGTGCTGCTACGAACATTGGGATGCATAGGTTTTTATGGATTGATGTTTCAGAGTTCTTAAGATATAATCGCAAGGATATCTTGGACAAGGGTTTGATCTCCAAAATATATAAAGAACTCACATGACTCCACTCCAGAAAGAAACAACACAATTTAAAAAATGGGCAAAAGACCTAAATAGACCCTTCTCCAAGGAGGACATACAGCAGGCCCAGAGACATATGAAAAGTTGTTCAGCATCACTAGCCATCAGAGAGATGTGAATTAAAACCACAATGAGATGCCATTTCACACCAGTGAGAATGTCCATCATAAAAAATCAACAAACAAGTGTCGGAGAGGATGTGGAGAAAAGGGAACTAGAGTGCACTGTTGTGGGAAATTCAGACTGGTGCAGCCACTGTGGAAAATTGTGGAATTTCCCCAGAAAACTAAAAATGGAACTGCCTTTTGACCTGGTAATTCCACTGCTGGGATTGGCTTGTGTTTTAAATCATACACCTGCAAACTGAATGTGGCTTATAGATTGTGACCACTGCCTTGGTGTGTCTCTGGGCAGAGGATGGATAGAAGGAAAACAAGAGGACAAGAAACCCCAAAGGAAATAGCAAAGCATGGACATCTCCTTGAAAAGGTAAAGGTCTGAAATAAGGTTGAAACAAAGAAGAGTATCAAAATGGAGATACTTCTCCCTTGTTTTGTGCCAGCAGAAGAGAAACCCCAGGGAACAGTTGTGGTGTGGAGCCTCAAGGGGAGAGCCTGCGCTTGGCTCAGCTAATGAAAACAAGTTACTAAAGATGAAAGAAGATAAATTGAGAAGAAATTGCTGAGTAAGACTGTATAAATAGCTTTAAGAATTTTGTACATTTAGGAAGCCAATAAAAAATACAAAGAGGAGATGAAGAGACAGTATAATAATGAAAAAAATTCTAAATATCCATTAAACACTTGCTACATTTTTAGCACTGATAAGGTATTTAGCATTGTTATGTTCACATTAGAACAAGAAAACAGCCTCCAGTTAAAAGTAACTTGCCTGACATTGCCCATGGAAGCCATGGCACCCACTTAAGTCTGACCCTAAATTCATCCTTTTAGAAAATTTGCTATTATACACCTTGATCTAATAGACCACAGGTGGCAAACACAAATCCCTCAGGCCAATCCGGCCCTTCACCTTGTTTTATCCAGCCCAGCACTTTGTTTCTACACGGTGGCAGCACTGAGCTCTCGCTTAACTGTTAAGGAGTAGTTGCATTCATACAGTCCTAAAATTACATTTGCCCTTTGAAGATAACCATAAGGCTAATTTGGCCCCCAGTGAAAATGAGTGGCACCCCTGTAATAGACCATCTCCATGGTCTTGGAAATAGACCGTTCCCAAGACTGGGTATGAGGACATCAGACAGACTCACACAGATTTACTAAGAGCCTCCTCCTCTAGTGAATCCCAACATTCCTGGTGGGATTCTTGTCTAGGTCTGATTTTTTAATCTAATCTGGACAAAAACATAGTGGTATAGATTTTTATCAATGTCTATTCACCCATTAATTCACCATAAAACTCACTAAATCATGGCTCTTAAATTCTAGGAAATTGGAGAGATAAGATTTACACTAAAGAATCAAAAGCAAACAATAGAATCACCACTTTCAGGTCCATCAAGATGGATAAAGAAGTAGCATTTAAGCCAGTTAAGAACAATCAAGCCTGGAATTTTATACAGTGAGAGTTTTAGGCCTGATTTTATACAGTGAGAGTTTTAGCAAATAATTACCCATTTGGACTTCTCAAAGGATAGAAAATTCCAGGAAATAAACTTCAGATGGGCAACTTCTGCATATTCTGATGTTATAAACTGAGTAAACAGAGGGATTCTAGTGAGCAGAAGTTAACAAGTGTGAAAATTTTCAGTCTTCTTTGCTCATGTCTGTCAATCTGAAGACAAGGCCTCTTGTTACCCCACTTCTCTGGACTGCCAGTGCAACTGCCAAGGCGACATATTTTCAGTGAAGTGAGGCTAACATGCTCTGCTCTCTTCATCAGTCTCCATGAGCCTTATTTCAGATGGATTGCATTAAACTAGAGGGCAAGAGGAAATTTTCAAGGAAATGTAATGTTCCAAAAAGGCACTTCTTCAAGTTTCCTAATTACAAACTAAGAGGAACATAGTAAGGCTTCCCTGACATTTCAGTAGTCAGGAACAGGCCTGAGCATGCTGACATAAGCAGATGCACTATATCAATTCTGTAGTTGTAAATCAATAATTCACACTGATTTATCTAGCTTACGTTATATGACTGCCCTCAGAAATTTATTTAAATGCATGTTAGACTAGTTATCTTAAAATATATACTGGTTGGTAAACAGTACAATGAAAGAACTTAAAAAAATAAATTAAAAGAACAAAGTTTCTCCTTCATGTAAAGGAGAAAGCTCTTGTCCTGGTAAATTCTGGTGTCCAATCATGTGACTGTAGACAAATCAGTGCATTTCTAGGAGCTTCCATTTCCTTGATGTGAATTCAGTAAAAATAATGACACCCCATATTCATAATTTGAATAAGCAATTTTCCCTATCATTTACTGGAATATTCTAAGATATTGTTCTTTATTGACTTGAGGTCTGGAGTAGGAACCACAGATTCCAGGGTTTCCATCCATCAAGAGCCACTCTGCCTCCATGTTAGAAAACCCCACACTTGTAGCCACACATGGGAAGAATGGTTGACCTTCTCTGACAAGAGGCACAATGCTTGTCCAGGACAATGTCAACCCTAAGGAGCCTTTCTCATCAATGCCAAGAAGCATATGGTGATCAACTTGGTTATTTATAATAATAAGAACAAGCAAATGTGAATTTTTGAAAAATGAGGTGCTTATTACACAGTAAACTTTGAAGAAAAATCTCCACACTATCTACTGTGTGTGAGTCTGGTTTGTGTGTGGTATGTTTGTATGTGCGGCATGTAGTCTCTGTGTGGTATGAGGTGTATGAGTGTGAGGATATGTATGTGAGGTATGTATATAATATGTGTGTGGTATATGTAGAGGAGGGTGGTATGTGTGCATTGTATGTAATGTATGTGTTGCGTTTGGGGGTATAGGAATGTGTTATATGTAGGGTGTGGTATATGTGTGGTATGTACTATGTGTGTGGTGTGTGTATGTGGTATGTGTGCATGTAGTATGTCTGTGGTGTGTTTGTGGTGTATGTGAGAAGTATGTGGGTGTCTTATCAAGTTGTCAGCATGTCAATGATCACACATTCTTTTTCAGTCAGAATTCGATAAATGGTGAAAGCTGAAAGAGCAGTGGGGAAAAATTCTATTAATTAGAAATCAACACATACTAGCAAACAAGACTTGATTCACTGATGAAAATCGTTTCTAAACATTACTTTCTTGAAAACATAAATAACTCAAGCTGATAGTGAAATCATCAGGAACACCAAAGTAGGTCTTTTTTGATAGTATATCATTTCCTGAATTCTTTTTTAAGTTTTAGTGATGATTCATATAGCACATAATATTCTGAAAAGTGCTCTAATAGGTTCTAGTCATTCAATCTACCTACTCTTCTAAATTCAGAGATCCCTATATGAGATTTATTTTCTTTCTATTAAAAATCTAACTAAATAAGTGGTTGATATTGTGTGTTGCTGGACAGATATGGTTTATAGCTGTTTGCTGTTCTAGATGCAGGATATAGAAACACACTTGAGTTACATGATTAAAAGGGGATTCTACTGAGGCTGTATATACACTGAAACTGGGATGCCACAGACATCAAGAACCAAAGCCAGAGGTTCCTCTCCCCCACATTCTCTACTATGGCTTTGCAGGTCTCTCTCTTTCTCTCTCTCTCTCTCTCTCTCTCTCTCTCTCTCTCTCGTTCACCAAATGCATCCCTGTCACACAATAGACTATCTTCTGCCTGGGGCGGGCACAGAATCTCTTCAAAGACGAGTTTACTACATTTCTCAACATCCAGCAGATTAACTAAATTGTTAATTTCCAATTATTTATTTAACACTATGCAGGTAATTTTTAAAATGCTTTATCCTAATAGGATTGTGAAGATAGAACTTCTTTCTTTATTGGCTAATGTTCTTAGACAGTAATACTGAGCCATCTCTGATCTCCCAGAAAGAGCAAAATAACATGACTTTCGCCAGGTAATTAATCAATTAAGAGTGTCTTCACAGTAAGCTTAATACTAACTTTGATGTATTATCAGTGGCTCCATCTACAACAATTAAACTAGAGATAAATGTTATGAGCTACATCATCCCTGTGCTAAGATGGCAGTGACTTGTGGTTTTCCTGTTTCCCATTTTTCAGACCCTGGATTGAAGGCTCTCAATTGTATAGAGTGGTCACAGGTATACAATGACAGAGACCTCAGTCCTGAGAACTCACCTCCAAGCAGAGATGAGCTTCCAAATATCCATTTCTACCTGGACTGGTTTCAAAATCCTTTAAATTTAAAATCAGCTCATCTCAGAGCAATGTTTTGTATCTTCGACATTCCAACAGAGGAGGCTTGAGACTGGTTTATCACTGATCCCCTCTGTTTACATGTCTCTGATGTGGGATAGCTGTGCCTTTCAGGATTCTGCTTGCAAATCTTCTGTATGATAAGTCAGTATTGGCAGGTATTTGCAGGACTTATCTTCACAGTGTTTTATGGCCATCTGCTTATCTATAAACTGCTTTGGCTGGGGTCCTCTTGCTCCCAAACTGTTCTCATTGTTGTTCCCACCATATCTGTGGGAAGAGCCTGCAACACCAGACAAAATTAGTCACTGTACCCTCTCCAACCTCAACCCCATGGTGGTCTTTCAGATGCTTGACACTCTTGTACATGGATGCGCTCAGGGTGACCTGCCAGGACTATGCTTTTTAGCACTGATGTTCTACATCCTGGAATCCCTCACCCCAATGCTGCTTACTTGTATAGCTAGAGAACATTACTTCCATGAAATCAAAGACTCCAACACCATGGAGGGCAGTGGGTAGTAGCCCAAGTTCCAGAAACTACTAAGCTCAGAAGGAAAGAACCATAACAGGAACCAAAAAGACATCCGAACAAAAAAAAAAAGTTGTCACTCCTTTTCTCTATTGGACAAAGAGGTCTCAAACTCTGCTGAATATGAAGTCTAATTAACAAGACCTTTACAGACTCAGTGCCTTCAAAAAGCTTAGGAAGTCCATCTTATTGTGACAATTCCGTTTCTTCCTCTAATAAAGGTAAATGAATCCCAAACTAAACAATATGTGCTTAAGGTTTCATCTGCACCTTAAGAGCCATTAGTGGACAACCTGCTCAGTGCCAGTACAAAGAGAGTGCAGACTGGCATGCCTTAGAGCAGGTCAATGAACAGCACAGGATAGGCAATGGGACAACGTCAGTGTGACAGACAATAAGTATTCTAGGAGTTCAGAGGGGAGCAGGCTTTTCCCAGTAATAAAAAAAGTAATCTTTGATCTAAGCCTTGATAGGTAAGAATGTTGATGAGATCAGAGAGATGAAGGCAACATTTCAGGTGAAAGAAATAGCTTGTGGGAGGAGCAGGGTGTACACACTCAAGCAAACTTCAGCCTGGCACACAGTAGGTGCTAAGTGCTGCATTGTTCAATGAGGAAGTCAATACCTGCAGAGCAAGTGCTGTGCCATTGTCAGAGCTTTCAGCTTCACCTACCCTAGCCAGGGAAAGGGGAAGGCACAAAAGAATAGGAAAATTGGGTTTGGAAGCACCTTTCTCATGTGCATTTCTGAGCATACCTTTGGTGTTTTCTGGGAGGAATGCACTGCTGTGCTCTTGGCAGGAGAATGTTCAGGAGTCACCCTAGGCCATGTGGCAATAGGATTGCAACACTGAACCATTTGTTTTAAACACCGAAGAGCCCTGAAGATACAGCCTCACCATCTAATTACTGGGAAAGACAATTACTGTTTACTTGGCCCTCATTAAATTAAATTCACAACTGCCACATGCACAACATTGTCCATGTGTAACCATGGGGTAGTGGTGGAAAGGAGCCAAAAAATAGGTTACTACAGTAATTTTCCTCACCAACTCATTCCTTTAAATGGCTGTAAAGCTGACACACACTTCCAAGACACTACAAAATCAGATCAAGACACCAGCTACCACTGGTGTCTTGGATATTCCCCAGTTCAAGAGGTCTCAGCATTATGATAGAAAACATGAGATGAGACAAATTAGAAAGCATTAAAACTAGAAAGGATCATAAAGATGATATAAAGTAAGAGTTCTGAGCATTCTGGATGTTTGGGATGCATTTACAGAGGCCTAGTGTCAAGAAGATCTCTATTGTGAACCAGTAAGGGATCTAATCTCACTTTTTAGCTGAAGAGACGGAGGTCAGAGAAGTAATTTTTTTCTGTCCATAAAACTGTTTTGTGGGGAATTTAGACTGAAATCCATGCCTCCTGATTCCTACATTATCCTCTTCACATCAGTTGCTTTTCTCCCCCGACACATATGTGGACAGGTTGACTTCCTCCACTGGGGCTGACCATTGAAAACGAAGCTTGTGATCTATAAGCACAGGGATCTTGGACCTGAAGATGAGATCCATGTTTATCCCTTGTGAGGCAGTGGTTTTAATGCTACAAAATTATCTCTGCCTAGATTATCACTGCCTTTGTCACCCTGTACTAAGTTTCTCAGGGCAAACGTGAGGGAGCCTCACCTCTGTGATGCCTTGAAAACTGTCTGCATGGTGCTGGTTCTCAAAGCATGCACCAGAGATTTTAAGAAAAAGTGGCTTAAGACAGAGCCTGCCCTTAACTCACCCTCATGCTAATATAAAATGATACAAGAAAGCCACTGTAGAAATAGTCCTGAAGAACTTCATCGTTTGTAGAGGAGCCGAATCAAAGTGAAGAGTAAGGGTAAAAAAATCAAAAGCTGCAACTTCTGAACCAGCAATAATGACCAAGACAGTGATATTTCCTGGGGTATCCCATGATGTTTGTCTTGGGAGGATAAGGCAGGTATACCTTAGATCCACTCTCTGTTCCAACAACGATCTTTATGGGTGCTGCCATGTCCATTCACACCAAACATCAATTCTGTCCTGAGGGGGAACATCAGCTGCCAAAAGAAAGAATAGAACCTTCAGGAATGTGTGTGCAGGACTAGTGTGGTCCATGAAATCCTGTGTGACAGTCAATCACTGCCTGTTTGTAAAATATCTGGGACATCCCCACTCAGCTACCTATGATTAGTGTACAGCTAGCTCAGCAGTGCTCACCCCAGGGCTTGCCTGGAAATTACCTAAGGGGACTTTGAAAAATGGCATGATTTGGACCTCACTTCAGGATATACTGGTTTCAGCTGGGGTAGGACTGAGTATCAGTATCCTGCAAACTTTGATTTGAATATGTAGCCAAGTGTGAGAACCACCGGGCTAGATGGAGACATGGAGGAAGGACAATATCATCTGAAGATCCCTCAGAGGGTGGCAGTGGTGACATTTCTCCTGGCTGCATCAAAATACTCTCTCCTTAGTTCACTCCCAATGAAGTATCTGTTTAGGTACATGTAATAATAAAAATAAATAAGAATTAATAAATCACTACTACCTGAATAATAGCTACCATTTCTTGAATTCTCATATGTGCCAAATGATAAGCTAATTATTTTACATACCATTTGTTCATTCAAGTCTCACAGTTACTCAGTGAAATAGGCCTTATTATCTCCACGTTATGAAATGAGCAGAATGAGGCTCACAGTTAGGACCAGTGGGGTAGGCATCAGCTCAAACTTTTCTAAAAGGCTGCTTATCAGCCCTGCACCCAGGAATCAGGGCCTTCCCAGTCTATTATTTATTTCAAATCTCTTCCCTCAAAGGGAATGTAAGAGAGAAACCCAAATAAAAGAGATACCAGCCAATCAAGCCTGTCAAAAGAGTAACAGTGGGAAAGGTTAATGAGGCAAAGTATGAGTAAAAGAATCAATATAAAAAGCAATCCTACCTTTTTTTTTCAACTAAATATGGAAAATTCTGTAAGGACCTCAAATATTTTTGTAGAGAAGTTCTACCCATCCTGACTTGAGGCTCTTATATCTAACCCTATTCACACCCTCCAGCCCCTCAGAGAGTAAGTTCATGATTGGGACTCTCTCCGACCACAGATGACACCTTTCACTTTGCCCTCCTCTCACCTGACTCTCATCCTTATTCCTCATCACCATTTATGGCCACCCTCCCATCCTGGACACATCTGTGTTTTTTACAGAGGTCTTTGCCAGGCCCTAGAATTCCTGTTCCAGCTAATAACCAGCTATGAGCAGCAATCTTCCTTGGGTAGTACCTGTTTCCCATATTTTCCAAGACTTGTGAACCTGATGGGAGTTATGCACTGCTGGACTCCAAGTTTAATAGTCTCTGACTGATAAGGCAACTCAGGCCCTGCAGGGGCTCAGCCACTGCTCCCCCTTCATTATCCCATTCCATTAGATTTATTCAGTCAAGGGGAGCACTTGCCCTGTTCCTCCTCATCCCCCCTTCTCTGATCTTTCATCCATTTCTGTATTAACTTTAAGACTTCTGTGAGTTTTTATCATTACTCATATGAGGCCACCACCCCCACCACAAAATGACTATTATTTTCTCCTCCATCTGACCCTTCAGTCTGCTAGAAACATGCTCAGGTGTGAGCATCATCAAGTACTTTCTTCTACCTGATAACCTTCCAACTTAACTAAGGTCCTGAAACTTTGGTGTTCAGAAGGACCACCTGCAAACATATCAGAAATGTAGATTCTGGTCTTATTACCCTATAATGTCTGACTCAAAACATCTGTGGTGGGACAGAGACCATTTTGGTGAATATTCCAGATGATTCTGATGTGATTGATTTAAGGTCCACACTGTGAGAAATAATTTTCTAAGGTTACTGTCCCAAGAGTCTACCATCTTTTTCTAAAGAGAAACCAATCCTTGCAGTCTATTCTTCTCATACCCACCTCTTTCCTCATTATCCCCGTAATGGCACCTGTGCCCACCTCCCTCTCTACTGACGCTAATCTCAGATGATAATGCAACTCCATGCTTATCAAATCAATGACTTGGTGTTCAGATCTCATTCTTCTTGCTCTGTCTGTGGAGTTTGCATGGCTCCTTACCCATTTACCCACTTTTGAAACTTCCAATTTCCTTATCTTTGTGTGTGTGTGTTAAAATATGTAAAACATAAAATTTACCCTTTGACATTTTAGGTGTACAATTCAGTGACATGTAAGCACACTCATAATATTCAGTTATCTTATCCTTAATGACAACATACTGTTCAAATTATGTTTTTATATCTTAAATACTTATCTAAAAAGTATTTCTTACAGTCTCATCATTCTCCTGGTCTTTAAATTCCTGCCCTCATTCCCGCCCCCCAAAAAATTTCTACACTGGCTCCCTCAATTCCCTCTTCTCTATGGTCGCTATTCTAATTGCTAAACACCCAAACTTTTCTTTCTAATCTACTCAAACATTATCTGGCCAAACTTTTAGTTTATCTTCTGAACCTTATGTGCACATTTTGCACTGACTGCTGAACTTCTTTAGTTCAATATCCAACAGATATCTCAGGTTCAACATTGCCAGAGTGATTTAATCACAATCTCCAGAACACTTCCTATTCCACATTTGTTTATGCAATGATGTTGTCATTGTTACAATCACTTACTGCAACAGAAGCCTGGAAAGAAATTGTAACACTTTTCATTTGGCTTATTTACCTATACTATTAATTACAAATCCTATTGATTATACCTCAACAATGTTTATTAGAGACTTTTCTATAGGGTGAGAATTTGGAATATTATGGTGAATAGGACTCTCTCCATTTCTGACCTCAGGTGCTTATAAGCTAGTGGGGGAGGCCCTTATAATACAATGTAATGAAAACCACAGGCAAGCACACCCCAAATAACAACTATAATATCAGATGCCATGAGAACATGGAAGCTGAACAACCAGCTATGTGATTCTCAACCTTAGCTTGTATCAGAGCCAAAGGAGTGTTTTAAAAAAATCAGTGATTTTTATACCAGGATTATTAGGTCTCTTGTCTGTTTCTTCTTCTTAAAATTGGGCTAGTAATATATACTCATTGATTTAGTAGAAAGTGACATAAAAATCAAATATTATACTAATAAAATCATATGATTTCTGAAAATTTTTCTGGCACAAGAAAGTAGAAAAGTAGATGGGTATAGATGAAACAGGATTGATCATAAGTTGATCATTGTGGAAGCTGGGTGAAAAGTACATGAAGTTCATTATGCTAATCTTTCCGTTTTGTGTATGTGTAAGATTTTCCATTAAAAAATGTGTGGGTGATCAGTAGGAGCTAGAGAAATTAACTGGTTGAATATTTCAAACAAAGAAAGTATGTGAACATGCAATGTCCAGGCAGACAGCAAGAGTGTCATTCTAATTCCTTCTCCTAGCAACAAACCTTGCTTAGGCCTTTTTAATCTCGCTCCTGGACTTTTATAAACTCAATGCCTGTGTTCCCTTAAAATTCACATGTAGAAACCCTACCTCTTTCTCTTCTCTTTCTGGAACCCCTACGGTGCAAATCTTGGAATGCCGCTTAAAGCTGTCGCAGAGACTGCTTACACTATCCTTTTTTTTTTTTTTTCAGACCTTTTTCTTCATGTTGCTCTGATTGGTTGCTTTTTCCTTCATTATATTACAAGTCTTTGATTTGAAACTTGGCTTTATTCACTCTGCAATTGCTTCCCTGTAAATTGTTCTCTATTACAATTAGTGTATCCTTCATTTCTGACTGGATCTTTTTTATGCCATTGAGGTCCTAACTGAGTTCCTTGAGATTCCTTATAACCAGTGTTTTGAACTCTGCATCTGATAGATTGCTTATACACATTTTGTTTAGCTCTTTTTTCTGGAGTTTTGATCTGTCCTTTCATTTAGGCCATATGTCTTTGTCCCCTTGTTTTGGCTTCCTCCCTGTGTTTGTTTCTATGCATTAGGTAGAGCTTCTGTGACTCTGTCTTGGGAGTATAGCTTAATGTTGTAGATGTCCTGTAGGGTCCAGTGGCACAGCCTTCACTCTCATCCAAGCTGGTATGCAAGTTGCACCCTTTGTGTAAGTTATGTATACCCTCCTCTTATAGTTGAATGTTCGTTGCTGTTGCTAGGTCAATGGTAGGGATTTACCCAGGTAAGTCAGCTGCAAGGACTGGCTGTGACCACTTGCGGGGGCCCCTGTCCTGGGCGCCAGATGTGGGGGTGTTCTGCCCGCAGAGCCCCATCCCTCTGTCATGGATGAAAATAAAAACTACCAAGACATGACTGCTTGGGGAGGAAAGGTGGTCAAACTCTCAGAGGAGAATGACCCAGAGCTACTTCCTCACTAGGCTTTTATTGGGTTCAAATACACAGGAATACAGGTTTAACATTTCAAAGAAATCTGAGGGCTTAATCTGAGTCAGTGTCTGTCAAGAAAGGGGGTTGCCAAAATTTGGGAGACATAATCATTTCCTCCTTGGACCCTTATCATATAAATGAGAGCACTCTTAGCAAAGCAGGTTTCACAGGATTTTAGGAATTCTTTCTTATGCCCGATCACCCAGGGAGCCATCCTGGCCAGTACAGGGCTGCACCACTCGCCCCCACAGTTTCAGGCTTTAAGCCAATTAGGAAACAGGAGACATCTCCCAGATGGAAATGAGGACTTGGGCTATGTCAGAATAGCCGGGGGGGCAAGGGTCCATCACATCCTCTTTGCTGCAGCCCCCCCCCCAAATCCTTCCATGAGGCCTCCCAAGTGGTAGTGTCTGGCTTAGGTTGCCCCTCCCATGAGGAGTCTTACCTGTCTTTGACTACCAACCAAGCGTTGGGGCCAGAGATGGATGAGGCAGAAGCAGTGCTCCTGCCAGGGAGATAAGCTTTGTCTCCTTAGTAGGTCACGTCCTTGTGTCAGAACAGACCCAGATGAAGTGGGTCCCTTGGCTCTTACACAGCCCACCATGGGGTGAGGGTTACAGCTCCTGAAACCAGGCTGAACGGTCTGCAACAAGCACTGACCACTAACCTCTGCCCTCCATGTAGGATCAGCTGTTCAGGGGCAGGGTGGTGATGCTCTGGCATAGTCTGTAGTTGTACACTACATGCACAGGCTCTGGGGTTTCCCAGGTGGTGTAGACCAAGGTCAGTCCCCACCTGTGTTCTGCCTGGGGCCACTCTGCCTGAGGTATAAAGCCATCTGAGATGGCTGCTACTTGTGATGGGCTTGGAGATTCTCAGGGGAAGCCAAGCTGTGATTCTTGGCTGGCCGCTGCTAGCACCACTTGTCGGTGCTGGGAACTGGGGGCTTACTGAGGCCAGCAGCTGCTTATTTGATAGGACTTAGGAAGATATAAAGCAAGAGCCTAGGCCAATCATTCATATGTTGAGTGGGCTGGTAAGTTGGGTGGGACAGAGTTTCAGGGGATCTCCAAGGTGGGGAAAATAGTGTTAGCCAGGTTGATGGTGTGTCAGATATGGCACTGCTTGCTGGCTTTGTGGCTCTATGGGAGGAGGGTTCAGAAAAAGAATAATGACCTTTACCTTTCTGTCTGGGAGGGAAGCTGTCCCCAAGCTCATGCTTTGATACAAGACAATACAGGTCCTCCCTGTATGCCACTGGTGCCTTTCAAGTTGTTATCCCAGTGCTGGAGTTCCGAGGGACTGAGTCTCAGTAAGTTCTTGCGTGGGTTCATTAAGGGGAACCGCAGGGGGCCCCTGTCCTGGATGCCATATGTGGGGGGGGTCTCTACCCGCAGAGCCCCATCCCTCCGTCATGAATGAAAATAACACATGAAAGGATGCTCAATATCGCTAGTTATCAGAGAGATGCAAATTAAAACCACAATGAGATACCACTTGACACCAGTCAGAATGGCTATCATAAACAAAACAACAAACAGCAAGTGTTGGAGAGGTTGTGAAGAAAAGGGGACCCTAATGCACTGTTGGTGGAAGTGTAGACTGGTACAACCACTATGGAAAACAGTATGGAATTTTCTAAAAAAAAAACTAAAAATGGATATACCTTTGACCCAGGAATTCCACTGCTAGGACTATATCCTAAAAACCCTGAAACACCAATCCAAAAGAACCTATGCACCCCTATGTTTATAGCAGCCCAATTTACAATAGCCAAGTGTTTGAAGCAACCTAGGTGCCTATCAGTAAATGAATGGATCAAAAAACTGTGGTACATTTACACAATGGAATTCTATGAAGCAGAAAGAAAGAAGGAGCTCCTACCCTTTGCAACAGCATGGATGGAATTGGAGAGCATCATGTTAAGCAAAATAAGCCAGGCAGTGAAAGACAAATACCATATGATCTCACCTTTAACAGGAACCTGATCCACAAAACAAACAAACAAGCATAATATAACCAAAGACATTGAAATTGAGAACAGGCTGACAGTCACCAGAGGGGAGAGGGGAGGGAATTTCAGGGGAAAGGGGGAAGGGTTTACAGGAACAAGTATAAAGGACACATGGACAAAAACTACGAGGGGTGGAAATGGGAGGGAGGTGGGGAGGGCTGGGGTGGTGGGCTGGGTTTGGAGTAAAAGACAGAAAACTGTACAAGATCAACAATTAAAATAAAATTAAAAAAGAAAAAGAAAAGAAAGAAAGAAAGAAAATAAACTACCAAGACATGATCTGCTTGGGGAGGAAAGGTGGTCAAACTCTCAGAGAATGACCCAGAGCCCCTTCCTCACTGGGCTTTTATTGGGTTCAAATACACAGGAATACAGGTTTAAAATTTAAAAAAAATCTGAGGTCTAATCTGAGTCAGTGTCTGTCAGGAAAGGGGGTTGCAAAACTTTGGGACGCATACCCATTTCCTCCTCGGACCCTTGTCATTTAAATGAGAACACTCTTAGCACAGGACTTTAGGAATTCTTTCTTATGCCTAATCACCCAGGGAGCCATCCTGGCCAGCACAGGGCTGCACCACTTGCCCTCATAGTTTCAGGCTTTAAGCCAATTAGGCTCAGGAAGCAGAAGACATCTCCCAGACTGAAATGGGAACTTGGGCTATGTCAGAATAACCGGGAGGCGAGGTTCCATCACCCCCTCTTTGCTGCAGCCCCCCGAGTCCTACCATGAGGGCCTCCCTAGTGGTCATGTCTGGCTTAGGTTGCCCCTCCCATGAGGAGTCTTACCCATCATTGACTAACCAAACAGGCTTTGGGGGCCATAGATGGATGAGGCAGAAGAAGCACTCCTGCTAAGGAGATAAACTTTGTCTCCTTAGTGGCTCATGTCCTCTTGACAGAACAGACCCAGATGAAGCCGGTCCTTTGGCTCTTACACAGCCGACCATGGGGTGAGGGTTACACCTCCTGAGACCAGGCTGAACGGTCCGTAACAGGGAACTGCTTGGGACTCCAGAAGTTTCTTCCACAGACTCAATCCCCACTGGTGTTTGCAGCCAGAAGTGATGGGGACTTACCTTTCTGGCACTGGAACCCTGGGCTGGGGGTCTGGTGTGGAGCTGGGACTCCTTGCTCCTGAGATAGTCCTCTCAAATTTTTATCTACCACACATAGATGTGAGACCAGAAAAATCCACATCTCTGCCCCTCCTACCAATCTAGATCGATGTGGTTTCTTTAATTCCATAGTTGTCAGACTTCCACTCAACTAGATTTCTGATGGTTCTGAGTAATGGTTGTTCTATATTTTAGTTTTAATTTTCATGTGGTTTTGAAAGTGAGCTGTGTTTACATATGTTGCCATCTTGACTGGCAGCCAGCTTTGTAGTCAGGAAAGCATTTCAATGAATACTACAGTAATATAAGTTAACTGGAAATACTTAGAGCTTCTGCTGGATGCAGGATCCCAGCTTGGTGATTACACTTTTGTTCTGAGAAATTCTGGGAAAGAGAGAAAATGGAGTCAGTGTAGAGGGGAGGTGGGTCAGCAGAGGTTGAGCCAAGGGTGGTCATTCCATACACTCTTCTTTCTCCTTGCCCCTGGCAGAACCCAGGAAGCTTAGGAATCTAGCTACTGAAAAAACAACATCAAAGAGTTAGAGCCACCTATACCCTTGATTTTCTAGGCTAGGGTTTGGGAAACTACACTCCATAGACTAAATCCAACCTCTGGTGCTCATGGTTTTTGTAAGATTTTCTTGGCAAATGGGCATATCATTTGTCCATGTACTGTCTGTGGCTGCTTTGCTACAACAGAGTGAAGCAGCCATGACAGAGACAAAGCCTAAAATAACTATTATTAGGTCCTTTTTAAGAAAAAAAAAATTGCCAGCTTCTGTTCTCAAACTACACTGAGTAAAAAGCATCAGAAGTCTTGCGAGGGCTCTAGCACTTTCTTCCATATGACTAAGCCTACTTCAGACTGTAAATTAATGGGAGTGGCAAGTTATCTCATTCTATTTGGAGTTCAGGTAGAAATATTATCAGAAGCCATTCCCTTGATCAACATTGACAGCTTTCTTAGATAAGCTATGAATTTTTTCTCAGGCTCCCTTAGGGATTTCATGTTTTTCTAGGGTGGGTATAGCCAGAACTAAACTGCCACAGTTGTTGATGTCAGGGTGTAAGGTAGGAGCTGTCAGGATGAGGCTGCCACTGGCTGCAGGGTAAAATCTCCTGTTCCTCCTCAGCCATCACCCCTCTACGTAGTTCACCTCACTTTTTTTTTTTGTTCTGTGTTATGTTAAGTTCTGTGTGTAATATAAACCAAAACTGTTAGAAAAGTTTGCATCCTCAAGAAGTTTACAACCTTGCTAATATTCCTAATAACTCTACAAACATCAAGCAATTATAATTCCCCTTCAAAAGGGCAGAAACCAAATAGAAAATTAGGTTGTAAGCCTATTAAAACAGGGATGGAAGATGGAAGAATTAGAAAACAGTGAAAAGAAAGCTTTTTGCTTTCATTATATGTGCTTTTTAGAAGATATTACTTCAAATGATCAGAACATATTTCACCTAGAGTTTAAAAATGTTCCAACAAGACATTAATTCAATAGAGAGAACCACTTAAATATTCACATTCTGGGATAAAATGGAGAAAACTGCTGGCAACTTACATCAGAATAGTGTTTGATGTATCTGATTTATTCCATAGTCTAAATTTCTGTAAAATTTAGCAGCCTTTTTCACTTTGGAATTTGTGATCCTCACCTGACAGGGCTCTACTGTAGAAAGACACTCAAAGAGAGACAGTAGAAAGCTACAGTTCCATGAAAATAGAAACAAATCTTTGGTGCAGGCCAGGCAGCAGTCTTCTGAAAAATGTGTTGAAAGTTGAGAGATAGCCCTTTAGTTCTGGGGAAACTACAGCTAATGCTGTAGACACACAGGAGGGAAAGCCTCACCACTGAAAGTCCGAACAAGCAATTGGAGACAGGAAAATTTCAGATTCTTTGCGCTAAGGACAGACAGTCTTGGCAGGAGAAGATCCCTTTGAAGCCAAATGTTATTACCGCTCCTTGAGAAAACAATCTAAAGGATGATAAAAGTTCCCAACTATGTATTTTATTCCCTACAATATACCATACCTAATTCTAACTAAACAAACTGTAATTACTATGCGGTAATGAGGATGTAGCCATTTTGTTTTTCACTAAACCCCAAGGAAAAGAATCCCTTTGTCACACATGACATTTGCAGTCAATTTCAGGTGGTTGGTCTATGCTGGTAAATTAGGTCCTACAGAAAGTGTGGCAGGCTCAGGTCAGTCTGGAGTGCCCCCAGCACACAATTACTCCATGCAAGGCAATGTCCCGCCCCTGCAGTGTGCACTTTTCCCTCTAACAACTATCATTTCTTCATTATTTTAGTACACAATGCCAAAAGTAAAACTAGGATAGTGGATCTAAGTGAGAACTTGAGCCAGCAAGTCCTGATGGGATTAGAAGCTCACAGGGAAAGTTTGCTAAAGAGGTTCGTTCTATTGGTCACTAATCAAAACAACTTAACTAGGTTCAATAATACTGAATATAGCAATACAGAAATGTACACGCCTATAATTGTATAACAAAATTGGGCAAAAACTTGAAATAAAACATGGATATTTTGCACAATACCCAGCAAGAAAAAATGAGTTAGATCCAGTGAACTCATTTACCAAAGCAATTATTGCATTCCAATTATTTCATAATAGAGTCATGATTTATATTATATTTGCTTCTGATGCAGGCTAATATCCTTTTCAGGTCTATTTCTAACATTACAACCTTTTAAAAATGTATACAATTGCAATAAATTGTTCCTTCACAAAATTTACTTAAGTGTTTGAAGAAGAATTTTCATTGCTGACATCTGACACCACTTTTTCAGATACTGCACAGTGGTGTGTTCTATCCCAGCTAGAATTTGTTCTGTCTCCGTCTTATCCACACATCAAGCACTCTCAGGGCAATGAGGCTGGCTACAGTCAGAAAGTCAGGCCTGCTGGTCAGACCATGATCATGCACAACTGGACAGGACTAGAATAAAACAGCCCTACCCAGTGGTTGGAAAAGGTCCATCAAGTTATCAAAGTTCTATTCCCCATGTTGTTGCCTTAACATGTATGTCATAGGTACCAGAAATGTTTATTCAACCAGGAATGCAAACCTGATCAAGGGTGTCTTATCTTATATCAAAGCCATGCTAGCCTACTAAATTAAAAAGTAGAAAATATTTCCCCTATATCCTGATTTAGAAAATGCTGAGCAAATATAATGAAGAAAAAGAGATAAGCAGTGTATGTCACGCAACACCAAAAGAGGAGACACAAACATGGAAGATATATACAAAGGAACAAAATTAAAGGAATAAAAGAAAGGTAAGAAAGGGACTGAGGTTTTTACAAGCATAATTTTCTTTAGGAAGGGTTTTCTTTTAAAAAAATAAAACCTGCAATTATATTCCTAACAGTATTCTGACATCACTGTCCAAAACACCCACATAGCTCTTAGACAGATAAACAAAGATAAGACTGAATTACTAAAAAGGCCAATGGGCATTAGGTGACCTCAGGATGTGCAATGCACTGGATTTCCTTTCTGATTAGTGCTTTTTCATACTTTTCTGACTAATTGGAATAATTTTTAAACCCACCACCTGATATAACTGGAAGGCAGACAGTTAAGGCTGGGAAGGGCAAATATCCCCATACCATTGGAATACACTGCCATTGCATCACTCTCCTTGCCCTAAGTCATACCCATGGGAAGTTTAACTTTGAGAAGTGTGGGAGGGAAGAGGGAATAGCAGGTCTTCATGGTTCAGTTGAAGACAGGTGCCTTCAACTGAAGGCACTTCAACACTGTGAATAACCTGATTCTGAGTCAGCCTAAAGCCTGCTGACCAACACCATTAGTCCCACCGACACTCACCTGGCTTCTCCACTCATCCCTCTCACCTGACTTACATAAAGAACCTAAAAACACTCCAAACTCTTATTGTAAATAAGCTGTTTTAAAATAGTTTTAGTGCCTCTTCAGAGTAGGCCATTTAAGACCTCCAGTATTCTTCAACTGGGCACAGGTAATAAACTCAAACCCCTGTTATGTACCCATTAAAACTATGACTGTGGTAACAATAAGCAACAATAAGCACTCAGCTCATTCTCCCACACCAATCTATTTCCTGCCCTCAGGACCAGTTAGCATGAAGCATCTCAGCTGGGATGCTGCCAGAAATGACCCTTAAGCTATGAAAGTCCATTACCTGGAGTTTCCATCTCAAACGTTTTAGACTGTGAAACTCTAACAGATATTGACGTAAGGGACTAGGGGAAAGGGAAACAAACAAAAAAGGGAAAATAAATAATATTTACCCTTACTATCATGAGATTATTCTGCCCCATACACTTAGACGTGGTGATTGCTCAAGTGTTTAACTTTTATTTTAATTGAAAATACCAGGGTGAACTGGTTTTGAGAAGGAGGTTGAATTAAAACTGCTCTGCCATTTGAAAAATCCGATAGAGATCCTGCTTCTCAGCTGATGAAAAGAACTCTGAGTTCATGAAATTATTAGTGTAATCTAAATGAAACTTAATAGTACTTAGCACTTCAAAGCACACTAAACACATTAACTAATAGAAACCTTACCCCTTCAAGGTATACAAATAGCTATTACTTCACTTACAGTTGGGATAAATGAGACAGATTGCAGGTCCAGTTGCCCCAACCCCCAAATGAAGTCAGTATCTACAGTAAAGGTGAAATCAGAAATTGCTGAATATATAGCCTTTGTTGCATATCCACCCTTCTCAAACTATCTTTTCTTCTAAGTCTCTGTTAAAATTTCACATTTCATCTTGGAGAGATTTCAAATTGTTTCCTAGGTGTAAATGTTTCTGACACAGAAACTTGAAAATCAAGGGGTCCATCTTTTGGTCAAGGTGGTACAGTAGGTAATTACTATGCTCACCTTCTCTCATGACATCATCAAAAAGAGTTAATCACCACCAAGATGGCATTATAAGAAATGTTAAAAGGGAAGAAGAAAAGAAGAGGAAGAGGAAGAGGAAGAGGAAGAAGAAGAAGAAGAAGAAGGAGGAGGAGGAGGAGGAGGAGGAGGAGGAGGAGGAGAGGAAGGAGAAGAAGGAGGAGGAGAGGAAGGAGAAGAAGGAGGAGGAGAGGAAGAAGGAGAAGGAGAAGAAGAGGAAGAAGAAGAGGAGGAGGAAGAAGAAGAAGAAGAAGAAGAGGAGGAGGAGGAGGAAAGGGAGGGGGAGGAGGAAGAAGAGGAAGAAGAAGAAGAAAGGTATACTCACCTCCTCCTAGGAACAAACTAGAATGACAACTAAATAATGGAAAAATCATCCTGAATAACCAACTGAAAAGTAGATGAAGAGAAGTGTTATAACCAAGAAATTACAGAAAAAGCCACATAGAGACTGCTTCAAAAATTGCCAAGGGCCACTTACAGGTAGTATCATACATTGGACTGTGCCAGAATCCCTCCCAAAATTACTTGAATAAACAAATTCAGGGACCAGCTTCAGATTACATCAGAACAGGATTCAATAAGCTTTACAAGTGGCATATACGAAAGGAGATCTAGGCAGGCACCAAGCCCTATGGAAGTGAATTCCACTTCATGTAGTATCGGTACCAGCACAACAGCTTGAAACCTGTGGTGGGAGTTGAGCCTCAAAGTCAGCCTATCTGAGGAATGATTCTAAGGACAAACAGGCCATTAGAAGTATAGATTCAGTTAGAACAGGAGAGACCATATAACCCACAAAAGGGACATTCCTGTAGCACCCAGTTCAGGTGATCAAGAAGATCACAACACTGGACCCCCCCAACAGGACATGTACTACATAAGACCCCCCCACAAAGACTGGAAGTCATAGAAGATCTATCGAATATATAGAAATAAACACAGGGAAGCAGCCAAACTGGGGAAACAAACAAACAAACAAAAAAACAGACCCTAGATGAAAGAGCAGGTAAAAAGCTCCAGAAAAAGAGTTAAATGAAATGGAGGCAAGGTATGTATCACATATAAAGTTCAAAGTAACAATAGTAAGAGTGCTCAACAGAAAGAAAAATGACATAGGGAGAAAAAAGGATGAGTTGGAAATAAAGATTGCAATGTATGAAATGAAGGATACACTGCAAGAAATAAAAGTAGGTTGGATGAACCACAGGATCAAATCAACAATTTAGAAAACCAGGAAGAAAAACACCCAAACTCAAAAGCAAGAAGAAAAGAAAGTTTAAAAAAATGAGGTCTATTGGTCTCAGCACCAGCAGTGGAGAGAACTCACACCCTCAAGTTCACAATGGCACCAGAGTAGGTGTAGCTGTAAACATCAATAAACCTGCTGGAAGAGAGAACCCACCAACAAAGTAACCACCAACAGATAATAACAGAAGATGGCAGAGAAGTGAGTCAAAGTCACATTAACCTCCACCAAGACCAATATGGAAATACAACTAAACATTGGAGAAGTTATTCACAACAAAAACCTGAATGATAGCAAGAGAGAAGCTCTATAACTTCAGACAGACAGAAGAACCAGGTTTGAAACAACCTATCCACATGTACACAACAGCATACAAGATGTGGTGTGTGGATTGACCCTTGGTCAACCAGCTGTAGGAAAGGATATACCAAAGAAACTCCCAACAAATATCAAAACTGAAATACATCCAGAGAGCCAACACAAACGGCAGCCCAAGAGCAGCAAGGTCAGGAGATCAACATGAAAAAGGAAATAGAAACTAGAAACAAGAGCAAAGAGGAAGTGAAGAATACAGTTCCTGAATTAAACAACACTGTGGAAGGAATCAAAAGCAAGCTAGATGAAGCAGAGAATTGAGTCATCGAGCTGGAGGACAAGGTATAAAAAAAAATACCCAGAAAGATCAAGAAAAGGAAAAAAGACTCAGAAAGAATGAAGAGTTTTTAAAAGAACTGTAGGACAACATGAAACAGAATAATATCAATATAATAAGGATACCAGAAGGAGAAGAAGAAGAGAAAACCTGTTTGAGAGAGTCATGATGGAAAACTTCCCTAATCTGATGAGAGAAAAAGTCACACAAATCCAGGAAACACAGAGAGTCCCAGTCAAGAGGAACCCAGAGAGGCCCACGTCAAGACACATAATTAAAATGGAAAAATTCCAGAACAAAGAGAGAATCTTAAAGGCAGCAAGGGAGAAACAGGAAGTAGCATACAAGGGAGCTCCGATAAGACCAGCATCTGATTCCTCAATGAAAATGCTTCAAGCCAGAAGGGACTGGCAAGGAATATTCCAAGTAATAAAAAACAAAGGCCTGCAACCAAGATTATTCTATCCAGCAAAGTTCTCAATTAAAATGGAAGGTCAAATAAGGAGTTTCCCAGAGAAAGGAGCCTCAGAGAATACACCTCTACCAAACCAGCCCTGCAAGAGATGCTAACATGTCTGCTTTAAGAAAAGGAAAAAAAAAAAAAAAAGTGAGAGAGGAACACAGGTACAACAGAAATAAAATGGCAATGAATAAGTACCTATCAATAATAACCTTAAACATAGATGGATTAAATGTTCCAATCAAAAGACACAGAATAGCTGAGGGGATAAGAAATCATGACCCAGTAAGGAACGAAGATGGTGGTGCAGTAGGAGGGAGCAGATTCCACTTCCCCCACACACAGGAGAAAAACCTGGCTGATCTACAGAGGAGCAGAGCAAACAAACAATAGTAACATAGCACATTTGAAAATAGGAGGTTAAAAATTGTAGCAGATATTGAAAAAAACAGATGGTAAGGAGAATAATTCAGAACAATAAGAGCCCAGGGATCAGCACGGAGATCAGTGCGGTTGAGGCCTCGGCATGGTGCTCACCAGGCCTGCCACAGGGCTCTAGGGAGGAAGCCGGGTAAACCACTCCCTCCCCAGCCAAACAAGGTTTGAGCAGCACCAGGAGAGACCTGGTTGCTTGAAGTCTCACTGAGAGGAGTTAAGGTAGGAATGGCAAACACGCTGGGGATGTGAGCATCCACGCATAGCCCTGGGAGGAGGGCACACCAGAGCTTACACAACCAGAGGCACCTGTGCACAACCCCAGTCAGCTGTGCAAATATAGGCGCTCATGTCCCACCTGAGATGGCTGCGCGACCATAGCTGTCCGTGCGACCAGAGCCAGCTGCGCACATCCGAACGAGACGGCTATGTGACCATAAGCACACTCGCGCCAACAGAGATGGCTGGGAGCAGACACGTGTAGCCCACACTGGGAACCTGAGGAATGTGAGAGATCCATGGGAGAACCAGAGCCCATGCATGTGAAACCAGGGAGTACGAAACAATCCATGGGAAACCTGGAACTCACTCCCATGAAATTAGGGTGACTACACACAAAGCAGGAAAGCAGGAAACAACACCCAGAAACTTGGGGACCATTCATGGCCTGAACAAGACCCGAGCTCACACCCATAAAATGGGGAAAGTGTGAGCTCCCCAAGAGGCTCAGAAACCATGTCCGAGGCCCTGTGCAGAGAGGCTCAGGGCTAGATCTGGGGAGAGTACACAGATAGCCCTGGGGAGAGTAGCCTAAGATGACTGAGTGCTGAACAGGAAGAAAAGCGATACCATCACCCCTCAGACATTGCAGCCAGCAAGACCAGAAAAAGTGGCTTGGCAAGTTTGAAAATGGCTTTTTTTTTTTTTAATAATAACTATTATTTTATTATTATTTTGTATTATTTTTATCATTTTTACGCCTCAAGTCCTTTTGCTTCTCTTTAATTTTTTCTTGTTTTATTCATTCTTCCCTTCTTTCCAATTTTATCTCTTCTTCCTTCCTCTTTTTTCTTCCTTTTACTTTTTTTTCTTTTTTCCCATTTTAAATACCCACGAGTAAGACCAAAACAAAACAAAACAAAACAAAAAACAAAAATCCTGGAACTGTGAAAAGAACAGAGTTGGTCCCAAACACAGGGCATCGCGACAGCTGAGACACTGGAAGCTGTGAACACCAGGATACCCAAAGGAGACTGCACCACTGAATCCCACAGGTATTCTACCACAGAAGATCACACCATAAACCCAGGGAGCCAGAACAGATCAATTTAAGAAGCTGAGGCTAATAAGAACAGTCTTACAAACAATGGGAAGACAAAGAAACAATCCAAAAATGGAAGGATAGGAGGAAGCCCAAGAAGAATGCTAAATGAAACTGAGGCAACTCAACTATCAGATATTGAGTTCAAATCAACGGTTACCAGGAAGCTCCATGAGCTCTCAGTGAGCTACTAGAAACTACAGGGAAGCTATGATGAACTCACTGTAAACTGTACCAACATGAAGAAGGAAATAGAAACTATCAAAAAGGACCAACGGGAAATGAAGAATACAATTTATGACCTGAAGAACACAGTAGAAGGAATGAAAAGCAGAATCGATGAAGCAGAAGATCAGATCAGCGAGTTGGAGGACAAAGAAGAAAAAAACACCCAGAAAAAGTAAGAAAAGAAAAAGAGGCTCAGAAAGAATGAAGAGGGATTAAGAGAAATGCAAGACAATATGAAATGTAATAATATCAGTATAATAGGGATACCAGAAGGAGAAGGAGAACAGCAAGGGATAGAAAACCTATTTGAAAAAGTAATGATGGGAAACTTCCCTAATTTAATGAGAGAAGAAGTCACACAAATCCAGGAAACACAGAGAATCCCAATCAATAGGAATCGAAAGAGGCCCACTTCGAGGCACATCATAATTAAAATGGCAAAATTCCAAGACAAAGAGAGAATCTTAAAGGCAGCAAGAGAGAAAAAAGAGGTAACATACAAGAGAGGCCTGATAAGGTTAGCAGCAGAATTCTCAATGAAAACACTCCAGCCAGAAGAGAATGCCAAGAAAAATTCCAAATAATGTGAACCAAAGGCCTGCAACAAAGATTACATTACCCAGACAGGCTTTCAGTCAAGATAGGAGGCCAAATAAGGAGCTTCCCAGACGAAAGAAGTCTAAAAGAATACACCTCTATCAAATCATTTCTACAAGAGATACTAAAGGGACTGCTTTAAGGCAAGGAAGGAAAGGACAGAGAGAGAGAGGGGAACACAGGTATGAAAATGGCAATGAATAAGTACCTATCAATAATAATACCCTTAAATGTAAATAGATTATATACTCCAATCAAAAGACATAGAACAGCTGAATGGATAAGAAAGCATGACCCACACATATGCTGCCCACAAGAGATACACCTCAGAACAAAAGACATACACAGACTGAAAGTGAAAAGCTGGAAAAAATTTTGAAAGCAAATTGAAAGGAAATAAAAGTTGGGGTAGCAATACTCACATCACACAAAGCAGACTTTGTAAAAAGAGCCATAAAGAGAGACCCAGAAGGTCACTACATAATCCTCAAGGGAAGAACTGACTAAGAAGACAAAAGCATTGTAAATATATATGCACCCAACGTAGGAGCACCTAAATAAATCAAGAAAATCTTAGAGGACTTCAAGAAAGATATTGACAGCAACAAAATTACAGTAGGGGATTTTAACACCCCACTGCCAAAAATGGACAGATCTTCCAAACAAAATATCAACAAAGATATTGTGGCATTGAACAACACTCCAAATGAAATGGACTTTATAATATATATATACAAATATATATGCCTTCATCCCAAAGAAACTAAATACACATTCTTTTCAATTGCATAGGGAACATTTTCAAAGACACACCACACGATAGGACACAAAACAAGCCTCAACAAATTCAAGAAAATTGAAATCATACCAAGCATTTTCTCTGACCAGTAGGGACTGAAACTAGAAACCAACTTGATGGGGAAAATCCCTAAACCATCAAAATCATGGAGATTGAATACCATGCTATTAAACAATGAATTGGTCAAGAATGAAATTAGGGAGGAAATAAAAAAGTTTCTGGAAAAAAATGAAAATGAACTCACAACAACCCAAAATTTATGAGACACAGCAAGTGCAGTCCTCAGAGGAAAGTTCATAGAGATACAGGCCTACCTAAAAAAGATGGAAACATTTCAAACAAACAACCTAACCCTACGTCTACAAGAACTCAAGGATCTACAACAAAGACAGCACAGAGCAAGTAGAAGGAATAAAATAAGCAAGATCTGAGCAGAATTAAAAGACATAGAGACCAAAAGCACAATTCTAAGGATCAATGAATTCAGGAACTGGTTCTTTGAAAAGATGAATAAAATTGACAATCCTTTAAGCAGGCTCATAAAAAAAAAAACAGAGGACACAAATAAACATAATCAGAAACGAAAGGGGAGAGATTACAACTGACATCACAGAAATACAAAAGATTGTAAGAAATTACTATGAAGAACTGTGTGCCAAAAAATTTGAAAACCTAGGTGAAATGGACAGGTTTCTAGAAAAATGTAATCTTCCAAAACTCAATGAAGAAGAAGCAGAAATCCTAAACAGACCAATAACAGCTGATGAAATTGAAGCAGTAATCAAAAAACTGCCGACAAACAAAAGCCCTGGACCTGATAGTTTCAGAGGAGAATCATACAAAGCATTTAAGAAACAGCTAACCCCTATCCTTCACAGACTATTCCAAAAAATCCAAAATGATGGAAGACTCCCAAACTCTTTTTATGAAGCCAGCATCATCCTAATCCCAAAACCAGACAAAGACACAACAAAGAAAGAAAACTACAGGTCAATATTGCTGATGAACATAGACACTAAAATCCTCAAGAAAATATTGGCAAACCACATCCAAGAATATATCAAAAAGATCACACACCATGATCAAGTGGGATTCATCCCAGGAATGCAAGAATGGTTCAACATTCGCAAATCAGTAAATGTTATACATCACGTAAACAAAAGCAAAGACAAAAATCACATGATCATATCAATACATGTGGAAAAAGCATTTAATAATGTATAGCACTCATTTTTGATAAAAGCACTCAACAAAGTGTGAAGAGAGGGAGCATTCCTCAACATAATAAAGACCATATATGAGAGACCTACAGCCAACATCATACTCAATGTGCAGAAACTGAAATCTTTTCCAGTAAGATCAGGAGCAAGACAAGGATGTCCACTTTCACCACTTCTATGCAATATAGTATTGGAAGCCTTAGCCACAATCATTAGACAAAAAACGGAAATAAAATGCATCCAACTGGGAAACGAGGAAACAAAACTATCATTGTTTGCAGATGACATGATAATGTGCATAGAAAATCCTATAGAGTCAGCCAAAAACCTGCTCGACCTAGTAAATGAATTTGGCCAAACAGCTGGATAGAAAGTCAATATCCAGAAATCAAAGGCATTTTTGTATACCAACAATGAAAGAGCCCAAGAAGAAATCAAGAAAAATATCCCATTCGATATAGCAAAAAGAAAAAATAAAATACCTAGGAATAAACCTAACCAAGGAAGTAAAAGAGCTAAATGCAGATAACTACACAACACTGAAGAAAGAAATCAAGGAAGACACAAAGAAATGAAAACATACTATTTTCATAGATCGGAAGAATTAACATCATCAAAATGTCCATACTACCCAAAGCAATTTACAAATTCAATGCAATACCTATTAAAGTACCAATGGCATATATCACAGACATAGAACAAACACTTCAAAAATTTACATGGAACCATACATGAGCTCTAATAGCTGCAGCAATTTTGAGAAAAAAGAGCAAAGTAGGAAGGATCACAATGCATGATACCAAACTGTATTACAAGGCCACTGTAATCAAAACAGCCTAGTACTCATATAAAAACAGACACGTGGACCAGTGGAATAGAATCGAGAACCCAGAAATAAACCCAAGTCTCTGTAGTCAATTAATATTTGACAAAGGGGGCAGCAACATAAAATGGAGTAAAAATAACCTCTTCAACAAGTGGTATTGGGAGAACTGGACATCTACGTGCAAAAAAAAAAAAAAAAAAAAAAAGAAAGAAAGAAAGAAAGAAACTCCAGCACCAACTTATACCATACACGAAAATAAATTCAAGGTGCGTGAAAGATTTAAGTATAAGCCATTACACCGTTAAAATCCTAGAGGAGAACATAGGCAGGAAAATCTCAGATATTTCATGCAGCAACATTTTTAGTGATATGTCCCCTAAAGCAAGGGACATAAAGGAAAGAATAAACAAATGAGATCTCATCAAAATAAAAAGCTTCTGCTCAGCTAAAGAAAAGAGTATTAAAATAAAAGAGAATCAACTGTATAGGAAAACATATTTACCAATGATACCTCAGACAAGGGTTTAATCTCTGAAATATATAAAGAACTCACACAACTCCACTCTAAGAAGCCAAGCAACCCAACTAAAAAATGGGCGAAGGATTTGAACAGACACTTCTCCAAGGAGGACATACAGAGGATCCAGAGACATATGGAAAGATGCTCAGTATTGCCACCTATCAGAGAGATCCAAATTAAAACCACAATGAGATATCACTTGACACCAGTCAGAATGGCCATCATAAACAAAGCAACAAACAGCAAATGTTGGAGAGGTTGTGGAGAAAAGGGAATCCTAGTGCACTGTTGGTACAATTGCAGACTGGTACAACCACTATGGAAAGCAGTATGGAATTTTCTAAAAAAACTAAAAATGGATCTACCTTTTTACCCAGGAATTCCACTGCTATGATTATATCCTAAGAACCTTGAAACACCAATCCAAAAGAACCTATGCACCCCTATGTTCATAGCAGCACAATTTACAATAGCCAAGTGTTGGAAGCAACCTAGGTGCCCATCAGTTAATGAATGGATCAAAAAACTGTGATACATTTACACGATGTAATTCTATGCAGCAGAAAGAAAGAAGGAGCTCCTACCCTTCATAATAGCATGGATGGAACTGGAGAGCATTATGCTTAGTGAAATAAGCCAGGCAGTGAAAGACAAATACCATGTGATCTCACCTTCAATAGGAAACTAATAAAAAAAAACAAACAAACAAGCAAAATATAACCAAAGACACTGACATTGAGAACAGACTGACAGTCACGAGAGGGGAGGGAGTTTCAGGCTAAAAGGGAAGGGTTTAGAGCAACAAGTATAAAAGACACATGGACAAAAACTAGTGGGGGTGGAAATGGGAGGGAGTTGCCGAGGGCTGTGGTGGTGGGCTGGGATATGAGTAAAAGACAGAAAACTGTAAAAGAACAACAATTAAAAATACTGTAAATAATTAAAAAAATAAAAAGAAATCAT
Organism: Glossophaga mutica; assembly: GCA_039655065.1. Lineage (NCBI taxonomy): Eukaryota > Metazoa > Chordata > Mammalia > Chiroptera > Phyllostomidae > Glossophaga > Glossophaga mutica. The sequence continues at coordinate 96,470,411 of CM077307.1, read as the reverse complement.
GACCCACACATATGCTGCCCACAAGTGATCCACCTCAGAACAAAAGACCTACATACACTGAAAGGGAAGGGTTAGAAAAAAATATTCCAAGCAAATGGACAGGAAAAAAATTTGGACTAGAAATACTTGTATCATGTTGCAGACCATTCAGCCTGGTCTCAGGAATTGTAACCTTCAACCCATGGTGGGCTGTGTAAGAGCCCAGGGACCCTCTTCATCTGGGTCTGTTCTGTTCAAGTGGAGGTGAGCTACTAAGGAGACAAAGCTTATCTCCCTGGCATGAGCACTGCTTCTGCCTCATCCATCTCTGGCCCCAATGGTTGGTTGGTTAGTCAATGACGGGTAAGACTCCTCATGAGAGGGGAAACCTAAGCCAGACATGACCACTTGGGAGGCCCTTATGGAAGGACTTGGGGAGCTGCAGAAAAGAGGGGTGATGGACCCTCACTTCCTGGCTATTCTGACATAGCCAGAGTCCTCATTTCCATCTGAAAGATGTCTGCTTCTTCCTGAGCCTAATTGGCTTAAAACCTCAAACTATGACGTCGAGTGGTGCAGCCCTGTGCTGGCTAGAGCAGTTCCCCAGGTGGTAGGTCATAAGAAAGAATTTGTAAAGTCCTGTGAAACCTGCTTTGCTAAGAGTGCTCTCATTTAAATGATAAGGGTCCAAGGCGGAAATGAGTGTCTCCCAAAATTTTGCAACCCCCTTTCCTGACAGACACTGACTCAGATTAAGCCCTCAGATTTCTTTGAAATGTTAAACCTGTATTCCTGTGTATTTGAACCCAATAAAAGCCTATTGAGGAAAGCGCTCTGGGTCATCCTCCTCTGAGAGTTCAACCACCTTCCCTCCGCAAGCAGATCATGTCTTGGTAGTTTTACTTTCATCCATGATGGATGGGATGGGGCTCTGCAGGCAGAGCCCCCCAACATCTGGTGCCCTGTACAGGGGTCCCCCACAATATCAGACAAAATAGATTTCAAAACAAGGTCATAAAAAGAGACCCAGAAGGACATGTAATAATACTCAAAGGAAGAATACATCAAGAAAACATAAACTTGTAAATATACATGCACCTAACACAGGAACATCCAAATATATCTGGAAAATCTTGGAGGATTTCAAGAATGATATTGACAGCAATACACTTATAGTAGGAGATTTTAACACCCCATTGTCAAAAATAGATAGATCTTCCAAACAAAATATGAACAACGATATTGCAGCATTGAATAATGTTATAGATCAAAGGGAATTAACTGATAATATAGAGAGAGCCTTTCGTCCCAAAGAAGCAATATATACATTCTTTTCAAATGCACAAGGAATGTTTTCAAAGATAAACCACTTGATAGGACACAAAATAAGCCTCAACAAATTCAAGAAAATTAAGTTATATCAAGCATTTTCTCTGACCACAAGAAACTTAAACTAGAAATCAATCTGAAGTAAAAACTGAAAAACACTCAAACTAATGGAGATTGAATAGCATGCTATTAAAAAAATGGATAAAGAATGATATTAAGGCCCTGGCTAGTTTCACTCAATGGATAGAGTGCTGGCCTTCAAACCAGAGGGTGTCTGGTTTGATTCCCAGTCAGGAAACATGCCTGGGATGCAGGCCAAGTCCCCATACCTGAGGGGAAACAATGCATTGATAGTTCTCTACCTCCCTTTCTCCCTCTCTTCCCTCTCTCCCTCTAAAAATAAATAAATAAAATCTTTAAAAAAAAAAAAAGAATGACATCAAGGAAGAAATCAAAAAGTTTCTGGAAACACATGAAAATGATCTCACAACCATCCAAAACTTATGGGACCCAGCAAAACAGTCCTGAGAGGGAAGGTCATAGCAATACAGGCCTACCTTAAAAAGACAGAAACGATAGAAACATTTCAAATAAACAACCTACCCCTACATCTACAAGAACTTGAGGAACAACAACAAAGATAGCCCAGAGCAAGTAGAAAGAAGGAAATAACCAAAATCAGAGCAGAATTAAATGACATAGAGACTAAAAGCACATTTCTATGGATCAATAAATCCAGGAGCTGGTTCTTTGAAAAGATAAAAATGAATCAACAAGCCTTTAAGCAGACTCGTAAATAAAAGAGGGGGGGTGGCCCAAATAAACACAATCAGAAATGAAAGAGGAGAGATTACAACTGATACCACAGAAATACAAAGGAGTGTAAGAAATTGCTACGAAGAACTATATGCCAAGAAATTTGAAAACCTAGGTGAAACAGACAAATTTCTAGAAATATATAATCTTCCAAAACTAAATGAAGAAATAGAAAGCCCGAGAGGACCAATAACAGCAGGTGAAAGTGAAGCACTAATCCAAAAGCTCCAGGACTTCCAGTCAAGATGGAGTTGTAGGTAGTCACACTGTGCCTCCTTGAACAACCAAAGAAGGACAAGAACAATTTAAAAACAAAACCAACCAGAACTGACAGAAAGTGGAACTGTATGGAAGTCCGACAACCAAGGAGTTAAAGAAGAAACATTTATCCAAACCTGTAGGAGGGGCGGAGACAGGCAGCCTAGCAGAGAGGACTCGCAGCTAGGCGGTGGTTGGAGGACCCGGGTGGACAAGGCTACGGCTGGCCGGCAAGAGTGCAGCTGGGGACCTGGCAAGGCTGTAGCTGGTGAAGCAGGCAGTCTCACATTCACGTGTCAATAAACCAGGAGGAATAACTGAGGAGAGAGACCGCACAACCCAGGGCTCCAGTGAGGTGAAATAAAGCTTCAAAACCTCTGATTGAAAACACCTGTGAGAGTTGTGACAGAAGAAACTCCCAGCCTCACAGGAGAGCTCGTTGGAGTGATCCAAAGGGTCCTAATACGTACATAAGCCCACCCACCTGGGAATCAGCATCAGAAAAGCCAATTTTTTTTGTGGGTAGTGGGAAAAGTGACTGAAAACTAATAGAGAGAGGAGCAAGCACCATTGTTCCCTCTCTGACTGCTCCTCCACACACAGAGTCACAACACAGTAACGTGGGTTACCCCACCCTGGTGAACACCTAAGGCTCCACCCCTTACTACAGAACAAACTTGTCAAGACAAAAAATGGCCCAAATGAAAGAACAGATCAAAGCTCCAGAAAAAATACAACTAAGTGACGAAGAGATAGCCAACCAATCAGATGCACAGTTCAAAACACTGGTAATCAGGATGCTCACAGAATTGGTTGAATATGGTCACAAATTAGATGAAAAAATGAAGGCAATGCTAAGTTGAAATAAAGGAAAATGTACAGGGAACCAACTGTGATGGGAAGGAAACTGGGACTCAAATCAACAGTGTAAACCAGAAGGAAGAAATATTTGATGAGAAAAGAATGAAGAAACAAGAATTCAAAAAAAAAAAAAGAGGAGAGGCTTAGGAACCTTCAGGACACCTTTAAACGTTCCAACATTTGAATTATAGGGGTACCAGAAGGAGAAGAGGAAGAGCAACAAGTGGAAAAGTTATGTGACAAATAATAAAGGAGAACGTCCCCAGTCTGGCAAAGGAAATAGACTTCCAGGAAGTCCAGGAAACTCAGCGAGTCCCAAAGAAGTTGGACCGGAGGAAGCACACACCAAAGCACATCATAATCACATTACCCAAGATTAAAGAGGAGAAAATCTTAAAAGCAGCAAGAGAAAAGGAGACAGTTACCTACAAAGGAGTTCCCATCAGACTGTCAGCTGATTTCTCAAAAAAGACCTTACAGGCAAGAAGGGGCTGGAAAGAAATATTCCAACTCATGAAAGGCAAGGACCTACATCCAAGATTGCTCTATCCAGCAAAGCTATCATTTAGAATGGGAGGGCAGATAAACTGCTTCCCAGGTAAGGTCAAGTTAAAGGAGTTCATCATTACCAAACCCTTATTATATGAAATGTTAAAGAGATTTATCTAAGAAAAAGAAGATAAAAAATATGAACAGTAAAATGACAACCAAACTCACAGTTAACAACCACACCTAAAACAAAAACAAAACCAACTACGAGAACAACTGCAACAGGAACAGAATCACAGAAATAGAAATCACATGGAAGGTTATCAGTGGGGAAGATGAAGGGAGATAATGATATAAAAGGTACAGGGAGTAAGAAGCATAAATAGTAGTTAGAAAATAGGCAGGGGGAGGTTAAGAATAGTATAGGAAATGTAGAAGCCAAAGAACTTATATATATGACCCATGGATGTGAACTAAAGGAAGGGAATGGGGTGGGAGGGGGTATGCAGATTGGAGGGAAGTAAAGGGGGGGGAATGGGACAACTATAATAGCATAATCAATACATATATTTAAAAAATAAAAGAAGAAAAAGAAAAATTAAAAACCAAAACGACAGTAACCAATGGGGAGATGTAAGGTGATAGTGGGGGGAAAGGCATGAAGGGTTTTGAGGAACAACTATATAGGATACAAGGACAAAACCAAGGAAGGGTGGACTCAGGAGAGAGAGGAGAGGGTAGCTTTGTTGGAGGGGTGGGGGGGAGAGAAGGCAGAAAACTGTACTTGAACAATAATACAATTTTAAAAATGGGGAAAAAACAGTAATCACAATTACTTTTTTTTGTTTTTCCAAAGAGCTAGTTGGCCAGCACGCATATAAATACTTCTAATAGAAAAAATTACTTCAGAATAAACTTAACCAAGGATGTAAAAGACCCTTACTCTGAAAATTAAAAACACGGAAGGAAGAAATTAAGTAAGATACAAATAAATGGAAACATATACCATGTTTGTGGAGAGGAAGAATTAGCATCTTTAAAATGTCTATACTACCCAAAGCAATCTAGTGATTCAATGCAATTCCTGTCAAGATACTAATGGTAAATTTCACATAACTATTACAAACATTCCAAAAACTTATGTAAAACCACAAAAGACTCTGAATATCCACAGCAATCTGGAGGAAGAAGAATAAAGTTGGGGAATTCATGTTTCCTGATGTCAAACTATACTAAAAGTCCATATTAATGAAAACAGCATGGCACTGTCATAAAAACAAACATATTGATTAATGGAACAGAATAGAGAGCCTGGAAATAAATCTACAGCTTTATGGTCAACTCGTATTTAACAAAGTATGCAAAAACATACAATGGAGTAAGAATAGTTTACTTAATGAATGATATTTGGAAAATTGGACCAACATGCACAAAAAAAATAAAATTAGAGCACTTTACCCCATACACAAGATAAAATTCCAAGCGGATTAAAAACCTAAATGTAAGACTCAAAACCATAAAAATCTTAGTAGAAAATTCCGTAAGCAGTAAAATCCCAGACACTTCTCATCACAATATTTTTTTTTTTTAAATGGGACTAATGTCAAACTGAAAAAATTTTTCACAGCAAAGGAAACTGCCGCAGCCCGCTGTGGCAAGGGTGGTCGTGAGGCTGGGTGAGGGACTGAATATAGGAGAGGACCAAATGCTCTGCTGGCATAAGGCAAGTTTATTGCACGGTCTTCAGGCTTAAGTACAATCATGAGTGCATAATAAACAAAGGAGAAGCTTTCTGGCACGTAGCTCATTTCCTTGACCTATAAAGATTATCTGCTCCCTCAAGGTCGGGAAGTTCTCAGGCTAACATTGCTACCGGGTACATGATGCTCAGGCCAATGTTATGAGAACAGTCAGAGCCCAAGATAGCCCCAAGGCCGGAAACCAGGCCCAGTCACCACACCTGCAGTGCAGGACCCTATCCTCGACCCCTCACAGGCCTCTTGGTCTCCAACAGGAAACCATCAAAAAAATGAAAAGGCAACCTACTGAATGGAAGAACATATTTGCTGATATACCTGACAAGGGGTTAATATCCAAAATGTATAAAGAACTCAATACCAAACAAACAAATCAAATTAGAAAATGCGCAGAGCAGAGGACCAGAACAGACACATCTTTAAAGAGGACCAACAGATGGCCGATAGATATGTGAAAAGACACTTATTGTCACTAATCATCAGAGAAATGAATGTTAAAACCACAATACGATATCAACTCACACCTGTCAGAATGGGTGTCATCAACAAATCAACAAACAAGTGTTGACAAGGATGTGGAGAAAAGGTAACCCTCCAGCATTATTGGTGGAAATGTAGATTGGTGTAGCCACTGCGGAAAGAGGTATGGCATTACCCTAAAAAATGAAAAATGGAACTGGCTTATCAACCAACTATTCTAGTTCTCAGAATTAAATGAAGAAACTCAAAACAATGTTCCAAAAAACTGCATGCACCTCTATGTCCACTGCAGTGTTAGCTAAGATTTGGAATTGGCCCAAGTGTCCATCAGTACATCAGTAAATAACAAGGCTATGGTATATTTACATAATGGATTACTAATTGGTCACAAAAAAAAAAAAAAAAAAAAAAAAGGAAATCTTATCCTTTGTGACAGCCTGGTTGGATCTGGAGAACATCATGCTAAGTGAAATAAGCCAGTCAAAGAAAGAGAAGTATCATATGATTTTACTCATATGTGGAATTTAATGAACAAAAAGAACTAACAAGTAAATAGAGACAGGCTTATAGATAGCACACTGACAGCTGTCAGCATCGGTGGCAGGGAGTTGGGGGCACTGGGTGTGAGGGTGGAAGGATTGAGCAAAAAAAGAGAGAGAGAGAGAGAAACTCAGAGAACAGTGTGGTGACTGCCGGGGAAAGGGAAGTTGAGCAGGGATGAAGGAAGTTATAGGGGAGATAAATGGTGATAGAAAGAGATTTGACTTGAGGTGGTGAACACACAATACAGTGTACAGATGATGTGCTGTGGAATTGTACACCTGAAATCTGTATAATTTTGTTAACCAGTGTCACCCCAATAAATTTAATAAAAGAAAAATAAATAAAATAAAGTAAAATGGCACTGCCTCTTGATCAATTATTACTTTATTTTTTATTATTATTATTTTTTTTAACCAACTGAGCTACCCAGCCAGGGCTTCTTACCTCAACATTTTTGCCTCTAAGATAATTTTCTTTTTTTTTTTAATTTTTATTTTAATTGTTGATCTTGTACAGTTTTCTGTCTTTTATTCTCACCCGAACCCGCCACCCCAGCCCTCCCCACCTCCCTCCCATTTCCACCCCCCCATAGTTTTTGTCCATGTGTCCTTTATACTTGTTCCTGTAAATCCCCTTTTCCCCTGAAATTCCCTCAAAAATACTCCAATCAAAAGACATAGGAAAGCTGAGTGGATAAGAAAACGCCCCATACCTAAACTACCTACAAGAGACTCACTTCAGATTGAAAGACACACACAGAGTAAAAGTAAAAGGATAGAAAAATATAGTTCACACAAATGGAAATGAACAGAGGTAACAATACTTATACAAGACAATACAGACTTTAAAATAAAGGCTATAACAAGAGATGAAGAAGGACATAGCAATTCCACTTCTGGGTGTTTGTCCAAAGAAGCACAAAACACCAATTCAAAAAGACATATACATCTCTATGTTTATTGCAGCATTATATACAATAACCAAGATATGGAAATTACCCAAGTGTCCATTGATAGACATGAATATAAAATAGAAGGTACATACACAATGGAATGTCATGGAAAGAAATGCAATCTTGTCATCTGTAACAATATGAACAAATCTGGAGTTATGCTGTGCAAAATAAGTCAGACAGAAATGAAAAATACCATATCATTTCACTTATATGTGGAATCTAAAATTCAAAATAAATGAACAAACAAAATAGAAACAAATTTATAGTTATAGAGAACATTTTGATGGTCGTCACATAGAAGGGTGTTGGGGTGATGGACAAAAAAGGGGCAGGGATTAACATATGCAAAATTTCAGGTATGAAAACAGTTACTAGGATGTAGAATGCAGTCTAGGGAATATAGTCAATAATATTGTAATAATTATGTATGTGATTTGATGAGTACTAGACTTATTGAAGTTATTACTTCATAAATTACATAAATGTCTAATCACTATGTTTTACACATGAAACTAATATAATATTGTACATCAACTAAGTGAAAAGTAAAAATTTATTTAAAAATGACAAACGGGATTCACTGAGGTATATACCTGAAACTAATATGTTGTATGCCAACTGTAAATTAAAAATAAAAATGATTATAACAAAATAAAATAACCAAGTGGATTAAAATGATTAAAGGTATAACAAATTGAATTGCTGAAAGTTCATATCTTCAGCCAAGGAAAAATGTTAATCTATTTGAATAATGAGTTTCATCTGGATTTGATTATGTCATTTGTTACAAAATGCTTTCCAAATTGTGTCATTTGAATGCAAGATTTCATGAATAGGAGTATCAACTACTATAACATAAGTAACATGTTCTCATTCTTCCTAAAAAGGTAAATCTTTCCCCAATGTCCACATTATATAAAACAACACATTGTGATACAACAGAGCTAGACGTAGAAACCTATAGGTTCCTTTAAGCAATAAATTTCCCAAATTAGTCCGTAAACCTTTTCAGACATTGATACTTCTTCACTGCTAACGCCTAATTGTCTCTAAAACTTTCAAGACAGACAACCTCTGATAGAGAATCAAAATGAACCGTGAGAGTACTGGCTTCAATCCCCTATGGTGACTGGTAAGAAATCTGAAGTCAGAGAAATGAAGCACCAAGAACAAGGATTCATGTCTCCTAATTCTCAAGCCACTCCTTACATAGATAAAAGGGAACCTATTTATTATGCACATCAACCTGTAATTATATGTGACAATTAGAGACAGACCAGGAATAGAACCCAGGTTTTTTGATTCTCAGTTTTATGTTCTTTCCCTTGTATCATAGTGGCTTTGCAGTTACATTTTTTTCATTTTGTTTTATTTAATTTAGTGAAATTTTCATTTCATTTTGTTTTGCTTTAGTTGATCCTCCAAAACACCAGCATAGGTAAATCATTGCAAAGTGGACAATATTTTCTCATGGAAACAGTGATAAAATCAAAGAATGCATTTCTAAACAAGAATGTAGCACCAATCAGATCATATATATGAGCAGAAACCTTCATAAGGGAAAAGGTTAAATAATCACAGACGTTTAAAATAAGTTTCATCTCTCTAAGCCTCAATTACTTCATCTGTAAAACCAGCATTAATAATGGAGGCTAACTCATAATAGTGAGGGGTTATTGGAGATAATATAAGTAAAGCACCAGAAACAGCCTTCATTTTTTAGTAGGTGCTTTGTTCCCCTCTCACCCTGTTGGAGGGTGGAGCTGGAACACTTGTGGACCAGCAGGCCCAAGAAGCTGTGTGGCCAGGCAGCACACCCCGGCCCTTCCCGCCCCAGCCCAGGAAATGGCAGTGGCTGATGGTGTGGGCTGTGCAAAAAAAGGGACTGAGGCCTGACAGTGATGGGGATAGAAGCTGAGCAGCTTAAAAAATGACTCAGTGGCTACCTCAGATTTCCAAGGATAGTATTTTTAAATGGGAGAAGGTATTCTGTGCACAGTCTTGGATAGGTCTGGCCAAAGGTGGTGGGCTTTTTCTCTGGGTGTTCTAGAGGGGATGGGCTTTGAGACAGAAGCCTTCCACTCTTCCCAAAATTGTGTAGTTTTTAAATAAATGGCTCTTTTCCTTTTTCACCAAACCTCTGCATCCAGAAATTGTCTATCTGTGGTGGTCAACAGAACCCCATTTCTGTTCAGTAATACCATTATTATTCTCATTTTTGAAAGAAGAAAATAAAGGTCCAGAGATGCAAAGTAACTTGCCCAAGGCAAGTAGCCAGTAAGCAACCCAGCTGGCATCTCAACCCAACCTATACAATGATTTGACTTCAGAGTCCATACTCTTAACTTCTGTTTACAAGTAAAGTTAACATGTAATAAATACTGTTAATATTATCATTTCATTTAAATAGAAGAATTATTATCCATATCATATAGGTTAGGACACATGTGCTGAGCATTATTTAATAAAAGGCTTCATTTCATTATAAAGTAAGTGAAGCCTATCAAAATACAAACTTATTAAGCATGACATTGGCCACTGATAGGAACTGCCTTGCTTGGTTTCAGAAGCTGTAAGCCCTCCACGGCTAAGGCTGAGTAAGTGACCTTTGGACCTAATCCACTGAGGAGACAAGGCTTATCTCCCTGCTAGGAGCGCTCCTTTTACTTCGTTCATAACTGGCCCCCAATGCTTGATCGGTTAGCCAATGATGGGTAAGATTCCCCAAGGAGGGAATGACCTAAGACAGGCACGATCACGTGGAGGCCCCAAGGAAGGACTTGGGGGGCTATAGCAAAAGGGATGATAGACTCTGGCCCCTCAGCTATCTTGACATAGCCTAGTCCTCATTCTGTCTGCAAGAAGCCTCGTACGTAATCTCTTGGCTGCCTCACTTCCACTGTCTGACTTAAGCCTGAGACAATGCCTTAAGCCTGAAACAATGCCAGTGGTGGGTGCAACCCTGTGCTGGAAAGGGCGGGTTCCCTAGAGTGAACTGGCCTAAAAAAGAATATGTAAAATCCTGTGAAACCTGCTTTGTTTAGAATGTTCTCAATTAAATAAGGGTCCAAGCAAGAAGTGAGTTTGTTCCTCAAAGTGTATGGCTCTTTAGCTATCTGACCCTGACTCAAAATAGGCCCTCAGAGTTCTTTGAATGTTATCTATTGTTTTATCTTTACTAACTGACAATGATTAATGAGCCTGTATTCCTATGCAAAACAAACCCAATAAAAGCTCATTGAGGAACAGGCTCTTGGCCTTTCTCCTTTGAGAGATCAACCACCTTTCCTCCCCAAGCAGATCATGTCTTGGTATACTTATTCTCATCCGTGGCAGCCAGCGGGGGTGGGGGGAGCCTGTGGGTGGAGCCCCCCCCCCACAGGCCACAAAACAATACACAGAAAATATAAGTACAAGAATTTGATATGCTTTATGTAATATAGGTCCTATATTATTATTAAAAATGGCCCCCAAATTTTGAACTCATTTCTGTTTTCTGAATAAATTTCTTACTCAACATAAATTTTCTTGACAGTATTAAATAGGTATTGAGTCCATACATATTAAGGACATCTGAGCTTGCATGTTGCATCTGAAAAGCATGTTTCTTTTAAATTTTGAAAGATTTCAAGTGTACCAACGAGGACAGAAAGTAAGGTAGTGCCTTCACACATACAACCACCCAGCTTTTTCAGACCATAAGGTTTGATAAATGTCTGCACTGTTTCATTAAAACTCTTAGGCAAATAGAGATAGAGGAGAAATGCCTTAGCCTAAAAAGGATAATTATACATATTCCACAATTAACACATTTTATATGCTGTTCCCATTAAAGCCAAAAATGTCTAGACAAACATGTCCATTTTTCAATGTGTTTCTACCATGGCTCTGGACTTAGGGGCTTATTGAGGATGAGAAAAAGAAATGGAGGAAAGACACAAAGAAAACTGTAGAACTGTAGTCATTCCCACTGTGGTGGCAGTGGAAGGTTTGTTTCTAATTTTTAGTTTAATTGGATATTTGTTGGAGAACATGATTTGTGTGATAATGTTTGTCTTTGTTTAGATTTGCATTCAGAACATTTAGGCAATGTTCTGTGGATGGTTGATTAGAATGTGGTTTTCTTACTTGGGGATGCACAATCCCCTGTATGCAGGGGTGGGCAGAAGTAGGTTCCCAATTGTGAGTACATGAAACAAAGAGTTTTTTTATGTATTATGATTTATTAATTTTTGTATTATTTACCATATTACCAACTGGATACCTACTTGTGCCCCAACCTATACAATTAACTAGGTTGATCTTGTTAACTACATGGCTAGAAACAGTGTAGAAACTGTTTCACCCTGCTCCAAAATCTTTCATTCCTAATCATTATACATGCATTCTGTGACAAACCATACATAGCCCAGAAAGTCCAAATTGTCACTGACTGTACCTGCCTTGAGCCTAAAGCACTCCCGAATATTATTCCAATCTCAAACAGTCATGTAATCATAGAATTCATTTGACCCTTCAGGTGCTTGAATTTCCTTTGCAAAGATCCCACCAAGCAGCATAAACTCCTCCAGGGCTGGAGCATTTGGCTTCTGGTGATCTGCCCTCCCAGGATCTCTCCTGTCTCCTCCCATACCCTGGGTAAATGGCTGCAGAAAGGCCAGAGAAAAGTCTTGAGTTGTTTTAGGCATTATTTACCAATTTCTTCAACAAATATTAGTCAAGCACTTATTGTCCTAGTCCCTTGGAGTAAACAGTGAACAAAGATGAGAAGTGCCTGACCTCAGAGTTTATAAAGGAGGGTAACCGAGAGTTAGATTTTCCATTTTTTCCTTGGAAGCCTGTTAACTTTTGCTTTAATATGTTGAGAATATTTTACTAGAGTATATAATCTCAGAATTGTGTATTTCCTTAATATTTAGTGATTTTTAAAAAATCTCTAATAGTACTCTTTTATTATTTATGCCAGTGGTCACCAACCTTTTTGGCACCAGGGACTGGTTTCATGGAAGATAATCTTTCCATTGACTGGTTGGGGGGATGGTTTTGGGATGATTAAAGAACATTACACTCAAGTTCACATCCTGCTGTGGGGCCTGGTTCTTAACAGGCCTGGATCTTTACCAGTCCATGGCCAGGAGGTCGGAGACCCCTAGTTTATGCTATTATAGTTGCTCCCACTATTTTTCTGTTTTCCCATCTCCACCTAGTCCCACCCTAATCCCTCACTCAGTCAATCCCCATATCATTGTCTATGTCCCTGAGTCATGAGTAAATGTACTTTGTTAAGTGTCTTTAACCCTGATGTCAAAATTTTTGTTACTAATTGTGGACATTGAGAAAGAAGACATCTGCCAAGAAGGACTACGGGTGGCTTAACTGGGCTCAAACTTAAAAACCAGAGCCTAGTAACCATTTCCATACAAGGGCCTCTCATACAAACCACACTTCAGTGAGAAGCCTTCACTAAGCTACCTTCTGCTACACTGAACTACCTGCCTGCACTGTGTCTCTGCCATCTGAGCCAGCCATAAAGGAGTTCCTGGAATCCTATTTCAACCAATAAGATTGAGGCTTTCACCATCCAATCAGAGCAATTCCATTCTGACCAATCAGGTTAGTGCTTTTTGGATCTATCAAACTGTGAGGATTTGGAGTGATCACTTGCATGAGGATGGGCCAATCAGGGACTAGGGACAAGGACTTGTCTCTTTATAAATCAGCTCCCCTGTGACTCTGAGAATATACTTTCCCTTTTCACTTAAGACTGCATATCCAGTTCCATCCATGCTGTCGCAAAGGGCAGGAGCTCCTTCTTTCTTTCTGCTGCATAGAATTCCATTGTGTAAATGTACCATAGTTTTTGATCCATTCATTTACTGATGGGCACCTAAATTGCTTCCAACACTTGGCTATTGTAAATTGTGTTGCTATGAACTTTGGGGTGCATAGGTTCTTTTGGATTGGTATTTCAGGGTTCTAAGGCTATAATCCTGTAACAGGAAAAGTCACCGGTGTTTGGACTGCCTGTCATCACCAAATTCAATAAGCAATGACAGTGATTGAATCTTTATGGGTGCTTTATTCAGTTGGCTGGTGATCTGAGAAGATGGTGGGTTCATACCCTAACAAACTATCTTCCCTTCTCTTTCCTGGCCAGATCTTTTATAATGGAGGTAGGGGAGGACAAACAAGGTGCGGTGAGGGCTTTGAGATTCAGAAGCTGTAACACTCTTGTCCTCAGCAGCTAGCTGTTCCCAAGAGGGGAGGGTGGTCATTTGCTTTCCCTGGAACAAAGGTTCAGATATCCCCAGGTGGTAATATTCTATCAGTGCCCCAGGAAGCCAACTGTTTCCCAGGAGCCAGGATGGACCTTATCTGTAGTTTCTGAAACAAAAGCTTTAACATACACATTACTTGCTAGACTTGCAACTTTTTCCTTAAGCTAAAATTTCCCAAGTCTTGAGTCCCCTATCAATCCTAGCAGTGAAATTGCTGGCTTAAAAGGCAGATCCATTTTTAGTTTTCTTAGAAAATTCCATACTGTTTTCCATAGTCGTTGTACTAGTCTGCAATCCCACCATTATGCTAAGTGAAATAAGACAGGCAGTGAAAGAAAAATAGGGAGGAAGGTGGGGAGGGCTGGGGTGGGGTAAAAGACAGAAAACTGTACAATATCAACGGTTAAAATAAAATTTAAAAAAGAGAAAAGACTGCATATCCAGGCTGCAGGTGAAGACATCTTACCAGACCCAGGGGAGTGGAGCAGAGCAGAGCTGTCTAGTTGAAGAAGGGCCTCCTCAACCCAGGGCCACCTCACAGTTGTACCATAGCCATGCTGTTTCATAATTAAAGAATTATCACTATTGAGCTGTTCTACAACTGTGTTGTATCACAGTTGAGGTACTGCCGTAAATAAAGTTTCCTTCTTCGCTGAACCCCAAGTTGGGGATTTCTATTGGCTTTGAATTTGTACTAATGATCATCAGTTGACAAAATATAGCAACTTTTTTTCCTTTACTATTTGTGTAGGCCACCTCCATATGATGCAGGACCATTGTCAAAAATTCCCAGGGAGATTTTGTCCACCCCAAGTCCAGAAAAAGACAAAAACTTAGATGTTACTTCTCTTGACTAGAGGACAGATGTCTTTTATTCTACTTGCTCATTGAGGTGGCAGTCCTTTGTGGCCCTGGCTGGAGGTGGGATTGACAGTACTCAGTGCTGCTTTACTTACTCTGGGCAGCTCCAAGCCCAAAATCTTTGAGATACCACCTGTCAGCACCCAGCCCAGCCAGACATCCTGCTCAGCCTTCCAGGTCCTTTTCCTATCTGACCTCTGGAAGCACCCCAGACCTTCTCAGTTCAGCTCCACATTTATAAAAAAATGTTTGCTAACATTTTTCTAGCACTTAGGAATATTTGTAGTTGGAAGGATTTTAGATTATTTATCTATCCCATTTCTGAAACCAGAAAGATTTCATTTTTCTCATGTTCAGTCTCTCTTTCATCTAAAGTTTATTCAAAGATTAACTCAACCCTCACCCATCAAAGTGTAGTTATCTGAGCACTTCACAGATCATTGGAAAGTCATAGAAACAAGTTTTAGGGTATTTAGGATATTGTGAAAGGAGTTTAAAGCACCCCTACCACAAGTGCTAGAGAGGCAGAGTATAGCAACTTCAAGAAGTTGAGGCCTAAGATATTTGGTTTATTAGGGCAACTTTGAACCTTCAGAATGAAAACATGCTGGTTGCTTATGTAGATTTAATTCCCTTCCTAGCAAATTCACACTTTATAGGAAGAGGCAGACATAAATTCTAATGCAGCCATTTAAATTCCAGTTTGCAGTATTTAAAATGAACCTAAGATTATGGCTCTTGATAAACATTATGACTGAGAATTTAAATGAGTACAATCAGTCAGGGAGGTCTGTGAGAGAAACTAGGGCTTATGGGAGGAATTCTCACATTATGTCTTCACAAGAACCCTTTTTGTGAGAACCCTACAGGAAAAACTCTATGCTCACCATAAAACTCTATGTTTACAATAAAGCTCTGCCCCTTGTATATTTTTTCTTTATTTAAATTCTTCTCCATTTCACCTTGCTGTGCATTGTTTACATATGACTTGCCTTGTTTTCATGCAATGGGTTGCAACCTTTTTTTCTGAATAAATCTTTTTTGGTGACAAAACACCTAGCTGATATCATTTTTTTTCATTGCAGTGTTTTGTTTTATTTTGTTTTATTTTTTAAATTGTTTTTCAAGTACAGTTTTCTGCCTTTTCCCCCCGACCCCTCCCAACCATCCCAGTCCTCCCCACCTCCCTCCTCCATTTCCACCCCACTTGTTGTTGTCCATATGTCCTTTATACTTGTTTCTGTAAACTCTTCACCCTTTCCCCCCTTTATCCCTTCCCCTCTCCCTTCTGATCACTGTCATCCTGTTTTCAATTTCAATGTCTTGGGCTTTACTTTCCTTGTTTGTTTGTTTTGTTGATTAGGTTCCTGTTAATGGTGAGATCATATGGTATTTGTCTATTTTTTTACTCAAAACTTTTTTATGCTATGGAACCAAATCCCAATGCTTCTTGTCAGTTCTCTTTCTTTCCAAAAGTAAATATTTTGGCATTTTAAAAAATTATTTTATAGATGGTTTCTCTTAAACCTTATATCAAATTGATGGCAGGATCAGCTTTTCAAACTTCTTTTTAACAAAACACATGCTGTAGGGCCTTGCCTCTGTCTCTCTTTTTCACATGCATGTGTGTATGCATGTGCATGAATATACACACTCCCCTGCCTACCCTCATGACAGGCAGCCTCCAGACTGACCAGGCATTTCCTTTACATATATTATTTTCTCTATTGTCATTTCTTTCCATTAACTGTAAAATATATTTATTAGGTGCCATTGACCTAGGTACATCTAGGGGTATACAAAAATGAATAAAATGAGCAAAACTCTGTGTCCCTGAATACTTTACATTCCAATAGCTCAGCATCATTATTGCTACCATCTATTGAGCACCTGCTCTCTATTAGGCTTTGTCGTAGCTGATTTACTATGCTTTAACTATAATTCTTGTAATTTCCCTGCAAGGTGAATTATATACCATTTACCAGATAAAGAAATTGAATTTCACAGAGAATAATGAACCCGATTCCAAAGTCTTTGCTCTTCTAATGCCATGGTGATAATTATCCATCAGCTTGTTTCTCTGTGAAACCTTTACCGACCTCACTACCCCTGAGTCTCCTACATATTTCCTGATAGCAGTGAACTCCCCACAGCAGTTGCTTGATGATGCACCTGTCCCTCCTGTGCTGTTCAAGGGACAAATCATATCCCATTCATCTCAGTACTCTCAGTGCTTAGCACAATACCAGGTCAAATTAAAAGAATAGATATTGAATTACTAAACAAATATTCCTTCTGGCCATCCTCAGTCCTCAAGTGTTTATAGGGAAACTGCCCATCAGAAGTGGTGGTAATTGGCCCAAGGTTGTACAAACAAAGATTGAAACCTATTTTCCCTGATTTGTTCTAATTTTAACCCCCATACTTCACAATATGCACCTAAAATACTGAGTCACAAAGCTGGGTGGAATATCTTAACCAGCATAAGTTGGACAACATATGTGTAAAATGATATATAGTAAAAGATAGTATAATGTATTATGAAAACAAAAGATAGTATTATTGAGGGAGCGAAGATGAAAGAGGGGTGAATGGCAGACACATTGACCTCTTCCCAGGGCCAATCTGGAATTACAACTCAATTATGGAGAAACCACCTGGAAAAATAACTGAGCAATAGCCAGAGAGAAGCCATATAACTTTGGACAGACAGAAGAAACAGCGTTGGCACAACCTGTCTGGTAACAAGTGTGGTAGAGACATGAGAAGGCAGACTGAGCACCCACAGATAGCAATGCTGGTAGGATAATTAAGCAACCATTCAGATCCCCCAGAGAAGATCGGGGTCTAAACACTAAGCTAGAATTCCCAGACAAGAGCACCAGAGTCCAAAAATCACACAGATAACAGAGGCAAAAAGTGGCTGGACTGCAGAGACAGATAGATGGAGATGCAAGAGTCATTTAAAGGGCCAACACACACATTTTCATTTGCAGCCACTTACCCTGGGATCTACCAAAGGCAGGAGCAGAGTAGGCTGGAGAGGCCTAAGGAGAGTCTGGGGACAGAAGCTTTGGGGAGAGAACTGAGAGAGCAGATGCTAGGGTCCTGGTGCTAAGTCATCCCCCAGAATGCTGCATCCTTCATCCTCAGGCAAACCACTCCCCTCTGTGCAAAAGTAGCCTGAGGGGAGTACCCCAAAGAGGGCTTCTGCCCTGGCCCTTTGGTGCTTAAGCCTGACTGCTGACTGCAGAGTGACCAGATTAACAACACAGGACATAGCCAGAGACAGTAGATCCCTGGCAAAGGCGGGGAAGAGTAGACTAGAGAGACTTGAGGAAAGACTGGGGAAGGAAGCCTTGGGGAAACAACTGAGAAAGTAGGCACCAGGATTCCAGTGCTGAGCCAACCCCCATACACAGCAACTATTCTGCTCAAGCAGGCCACTCCCCTCCAACCAACAGAAGCCTGAGGGGAAATAATAGCCCCCCCTCCCCCGCCCAGGGATTCTGCCCTTCCCTATGGTGCTTAAACCTCACTAATGAGTGCTGAGTGACCAGATTAACAATTGAAAGAGGCAGCCAGTGACAACAGATCACTGGAAGTATCCAACAGGCTGCCTAAGGTGAGATGAGGTCAACATCAGACATCACTAGAGGCAGGTTCAGAAAGAAAAAACGGTGGTAAATACAAGAGGCTACCTAGATGAAAGCCACTGGAGTCTTCTTCATGATTTGTGATATTTCCTTTCCTGCATTGCTTTTTAACATTCATTTCTTGTTCAGCAAGTTTGTACATACGAAGTCACTAGATTTTATGCTACAGTGTATTTCAATTCACATATTTTAGCCCATTTTATCTTCCCTTAGCCCATTTTACCTTCCTCTTTCCTCAAATTATTTTCATTTCAAATTTTGTTTTCTCTCTAGCTACAACTTGTTTCCATTCCAAAATCTTACTATATCTCCCCCATCCAGAGACACAAAACCAATTTTCTCATTAAGAGTCATTTCACATCCTTTTGTACCGCTTTTACAATATCCACAGTCTCTCTCCACCTTTAACAATCTTTGCTAGTTGGTTGTGGGTAGAGTAGTTGTTGTTGCCTTGCTTTTTCAATTTTGTCTCTAGAGCTTCACTAACTCTGTATTTCAAATATTAAATATTACTGGTCCCCCTACTATTCTTTTTTTTTTTCATCTCAAATTTTAATTTTGTTGATGATGGCCATTCTGATTGGTGTCAAGTGGTATCTCATCGTGGTTTTAATTTGCATCTCTCTGATAGCTAGCGATATCGAGCATCTTTTCATGTGTCTCGGGATCCTTTGTATGTCCTCCTTGGAGAAGTGTCTGCCCAAGTCCTTTGCCCATTTTTTAATTGGGTTACTTGTCTTCTTAGAGTGGAATCGTGTAAGTTCTTTATGTATTTTGGAGATTAAACCCTTGTCTGAAGTATCATTGTCAAATATGTTTTCCCATATAGTTGGTTCTCTTTATTTTAATACTGTTTTCTTTAGATGTGCAGAAGCTTTTTATTTTGATGAGATACCATTTGTTTATTCTTTCCTTTATGTCCCTTGCTTTAGGGGATATATAAGTAAAAATGTTGCTGCATTAAATATCTGAGGTTTTCCTGCCTATGTTACCCTCTAGGACTTTAATGGTGTCACGGCTTATATTTAAATCTTTTTTCCTCCTTGACTTTATTTTTCTATATGGCGTAGGTCCATGCTCAAGTTTCATTTTTTGGCACATTGCTGTCCAGTTCTCCCAGCACCACTTGTTGAAGAGAATATTTTTGCTCCATTTTATGTTGCTGCCCCCTTTGTCGAATATTAATTGACCGTACAGACTTGGGTTTATTTCTGGGCTCTCTGTTCTGTTCCACTGGTCAATGTGCCTGTTTTTATAAAGCAACAAACAACAAGCGTTGGAGAGGTTTTGGAGAAAAGGGGACCCTAGTGCACTGTTGGTGGGATAGCAGATTGATACAACCACTATGGAAAACAGTATGGAATTTTCTAAGAAAAGTAAAAATGGACCAGCAATTTTTTGACCCAGCAATTCCACTGCTTGGATTATATCCTAAGAACCCTGAAACACCAATCCAAAAGAACCTATGCACCCCTATGTTCATAGCAGCCCAATTTACAATAGCCAAGTGTTGGAAGCAACCTAGGTGCCAATCAGTAAATGAATGGATCAAAAAACTGTGGTACATTTACACAATGGAATTCTATGCAGCAGAAAGAAAGAAGGAGCTCCTATCCTTTGCAACAGCATGGATGGAACTGGAGAGCATCATGCTAAGCAAAATAAGCCAGGCAGTGAAAGACAAATACCATATGATCTCACCTTTTTTTTTTTTTCACAGTGCTTGGTACATCAATTTTATTCTCATTCCTTATCCATGTTTGTATCCATCACAGCATGCAGCACCCACGCTTCTAACAGAGCCAATAAATCCAGTTTTGCTCAATTGGATTAACAATTCAACTAAATATTATTTTAATGTTATTTTTCCCAAATAGCAAATATACAACTACAAATTATGTGAACGCAAGATAATCTGATTAAAATACATCTCATAAAATTAGTTTAAGGTTTTGGCTATCCAGTCCAGGTATAGTTCACATTTATTAAGTTTTTACCATACAAAAGGTCACATAGCCACATAAAACACTTTTCGAGCTGGGGGATACTATTATTTTCTAGTCATTGAGAAGTAAATAACATGTCCAAGGTTACTTGAACGAATGAAAGAACCAAGATTCACACTTGGTTTTGTCTGATTTCAAATTCCTTCTTGAAAATTCCCATGCTATGCTGCCCATTTCAGCCTTATTTCCATGTCCACACAGGCATTTCAAATTTTATTTTTTTATGTTTTTTATTTTTTATAGGTCTGCCTTTCCTTTTTTTATTTTTTCTTCATCATTATTTTTTTATTGAGGTTTACAATACAGTGAATGTACAATTTTTTTAATTGTTGATATTGTACAGTTTTCTGTCTTTTACCCCGCCCCCAGCCCACCACCCCAGCCCTCCTCACCTTCCTCCCATTTCCACTCATAGTTTTTGTCCATGAGTCCTTTATACTTGTTGCTCTAAACCCTTCCCCCTTTCCCCTGAAATTCCCTCCCCTCCCCCTCTGGTCACTGTCAGACTGTTCTCAAATTCCCTGTCTTTGTTTATATTATGCTTGTTTGTTTGTTTTGTTGATTAGGTTCCTGTTAAAGGTGACATCCTATGGTATTTGTCTTTCACTGCCTGGCTTATTTCGCTTACCATGATGCTCTCCAATTCCATCCATGCTGTCGCAAAGGGTAGAAGCTCCTTCTTTCTTTCTGCTGCATAGAATTCCATTGTGTAAATGTACCACAGTTTTTTGATCCATTCATTAAATGATGGGCACCTAGGTTGCTTCCAACACTTGGCTATTGTAAATTGTGCTGCTATGAACATAGGGGTGCATAGGTTCTTTTGGATTGGTGTTTCATGGTTCTTAGGATGTAATCCAAGCAGTGGAATTGCTGGGTCAAAAGGTATGTCCATTTTTAGTTTTCTTAGAAAATTCCATACTGTTTTCCATAGTGGTTGTACTAATACTATTTTCTTTAGCCGTGCAGAAGCTTTTTCTTTTGATAAGATCCCATTTGTTTATTTTTTCCTTTATGTCCCTTGCTTTAGAGGACATATCAGTAAAAATGTTGCTGCGTGAAATATCTGAGATTTTCGTGCCTATGTTCTCCTCTAGGACTTTACTGGTGTCACAGCTTATGTTTAAATCTTTTATCCACCTTGAATTTATTTTTGTGTATGGTGTAAGTTGGTGCTCGAGTTTCACTTTTTTGCACGTAGCTGTCTAGTTTTCCCAACACCACTTGTTGAAGAGGCTAATTTTACTCCATTTTATATTGCTGCCCCTTTTGTCGAATACTAATTGTCTGTAAAGACTTGGGTTTATTTCTGGGCTCTCTGTTCTATTCCACTGGCCCATGTCTATATTTTTATGCCATTATGAGGCTGTTTTTATTCCAGTGGCCGTGTAATACAGTTTGGTATCAGGTATGGTAATCCCTCCTATTTTGGTCCTCTTTCTCAAGATTGCTGCAGCTATTCGAGGTCATTTATGGTTCCATATAAATTTTTGACATGTTTCTTCTATGTTTGTGAAATATGCTATTGGTACTTTAATAGGTATTGCGTTGAATCTGTAAATTGCTTTGGGAAGTATGGACATTTTGATGATGTTAATTCTTCCCATGCATGAACACGGTATACATTTCCATTTGTTTGTGTCTTCCTTGATTTCTTTCTTCAGTGTTGTGTAGTTTTCTGCATACAGGTCTTTTACCTCCTTGGTTAGGTTTATTCCTAGGTATTTTATTTTTCTTTTTGCTAAATCGAATGGGATTTTTTTCTTGATTTCTGCTTCTGCTGTTTCACTGTTGGTATACAAAAATGCCTTTGATTTCTGGATATTGACTTTGTATCCAGCTGTTTGGCCAAATTCATTTATTAGGTCAAAGTTTTTTGGCCAAGTCTATAGGATTTTCTATATACACTATCATGTCATCTGAAAACAATGATAGTTTTGTTTCCTCCTTTCCCAGTTGGATGCCTTTTATTTCCTTTTCTTGTCTAATGGTTGTGGCTAAGACTTCCAATACAATATTGAATAGAAGTGGTGAAGGTGGACAACCTTATCTTCCTCCTGTTCTTAGTGGAAAAGATTTTAGTTTCTGCATATTGAGTATGATGTTGGCTGTAGGTCTTTCATATATGGTCTTTATTACATTGAGGAATGCTCCCTCTCTTCCCACTTTGGTGAGTGTTTTTATCAATAATGGGTGATATACATTATCAAATGCTTTTTCCGCATCTACTGACATGATCATGTGATTTTTGCCTTTGCTTTTGTTTATGTGATGTATTACATTTACTGATGTCCGAATGTTGAACCATCCTTGTATCCCTGGGATGAATCCCACTTGGTCATGGTGTATGATCTTTTTAATGTATTGTTGGATGTGGTTTGCCAATATTTTATTGAGGATTTTAGTGTCTATGTTCATCAGTAATATTGGCCTGTAGTTTTCTTTCTTTGTTGTGTCTTTGTCTGGTTTTGGCATTTGGATGATGCTGGCTTCATAAAAAAAGTTTGGGAATCTTCCATCATTTTGGATTTTTTGGAATAATCTGTGAAGGATAAGGGTTAGCTCTTCCTTAAATGCTCTGGAAAATTCTCCTCTGAAACCACTAGGACCAGGGCTTTTGGGTGTCGGGAGTTTTTTGATTACTGCTTTAATTTCATCTGCTGTTTTTGGTCTGTTCAGGCTTTCTGCTTCTTCTTCATTGAGTTTTGGAAGATTATATTTTTCTAGAAACTTGTCCATTTCACCTAGGTTTTCCAATTTTTTGGCATACTGTTCTTCATAGTAGTTTCTTACAATCCTTTGTATTTCTGTGGTGCCAGTTGTAATCTCTCCTCTTTCATTTCTGACTGTGTTTATTTGGGTCTTCTCTGTTTCTTGATGAGCCTGGTAAAATGCTTGTTGATTTTGTTTATCTTTTTGAAGAACCAGTGCCTGGATTCATTGATCCTTAGAATTGTGCGTTTAGTCTCTATGTCATTTAATTCTGCTCTGATCTTGGTTATTTCCTTCCTTCTCCTTGCTCTGGACTATCTTTGTTATTGTTCCTCATGTTCTTGTATATGTATGGTTAGGTTGTTTGTTTGACATGTTTCTATCTTTTTTTAGGTAGGCCTGTATCGATATGAACTTCCCTTTGAGGACTGCCTTCAATGTGTTCCATAAGTTTTGGGTCATTGCGAGTTCATTTTTGTTTGTTTCCAGAAACTTTTTGATTTCCTCCCTAATTTCATTCTTGACCCATTCCTTGTTTAATAGCATGCTATTCAATCTCCATGATTTTCAGTGTTTTGGGTTTTCCCCCTTGTGGTTGGTTTCTAGTTTCAGTCCCTTGTGATCAGAGAAAATGCATGGTATCATTTCAATTTTCTTGAATGTGTTGAGGCTTGTTTTATGTCCTGTCATATGGTCTATCTTTGAAAATGTTCCATGTGCATTTGAAAAGAATGTGTATTTAGTATCTTTGGTACGAAGGGCTCTCTATATATATCAGTTAAGTCCATTTAATCTAGAGTGTTGTTCAATGCCATAATATCTTTGTTGAGTTTTTGTTTGGAAGATCTGTCCATTTTTGACAGTGGGGTGTTAAAATCCCCTACTATAATTGTGTTGCCGTCAATATCTTTTTTGAAGTTCTCTGAGATTTTCTTGATATATTTAAGTGCTCCTATATTAGGTGAATACATAATTACAATATTTATGTCTTCTTGGTGGATTCTTCCCTTCAGTATTATGAAGTGACCTTCTAGGTCTCTCTTTATGGCCCTTCTTTTGAAGTCTATTTTGTCTGATATGAGTATTGCTACCCCAGCTATTTTTTTTCCTGTCCATTTGCTTGGAAAATTTGTTTCCAGCCTTTACTTTGAGTCTGTGTATGTCTTTTGTCCTGAGGTGGGTTTCTTGTAGGCAGCATATGTGTGGGTCATGCTTTCTTATCCATTCAGCTATTCTATGTCTTTTAATTGGAGTATTTAATGCATTTACTTTTAAGGTTATTATTGGTAGGTACTGACTCATTGCCATTTTCATGCCTGTGTTCCTCTCTCTCTCTCTCTCTCTCTCTCTCTCTCTCTCTCTCTCTCTCTCTCTCTCTCTCTCTCTCTGTCTTTTCTTTCCTTTCCTTAAAGCAGTCCCTTTAGTATCTCTTGCAGAACTGGTTGGGTAGAGGTGTATTCTTTTAGACTTCTTTTGTCTGGGAAGCTCCTTATTTGGTCTTCTATCTTGATTGAAAGCCTTGCTGAGTAATGTAGTCTTGGTTGCAGGCCTCTGGTTCTCATTACCTGGAATATTTCTTGGAATTCTCTTCTGGCTTGGAGCATTTCCATTGAGAGGTCAGCTGCTAACCTTATCAGTGCTCCTTTGTATGTTACTTCCAGTTTCTCCGTTACTGCCTTTAAGATTCTCTTTTTGTCTTGGAATTTTGCCATTTTAATTATGATGTGTCTTTGAGTGGGCCTCTTTGGGTTCCTCTTGGTTGGGACTCTGTGTTTTTCCTGGATTTGTGTGACTTTTTCTCTCATCATATTAGGGAAGTTTTCCATCATTACTTTTTCAAATAGGTTTTCTATCCCTTGCTTGTCTTCTTCTCCTTCTGATATCCCTATTATACTGATATTATTACATTTCGTATTGTCTTGCAGATCTCTTAACCCCTCTTCATTCTTTCTGAGCCTCTTTTCATTTTTTTGCTCTTTCTGGGTATTTTTTTTTGTTTGTACTTTGTCTTCCAACTTGCTGATCCAATCTTCTACTTCATCGATTCTGCTTTTCATTCCTTCTCCTGTGTTCTTCAGTTCAGAAATTGTATTCTTCATTCCCTCTTGGCCGTTGTTGATAGTTTCTATTTCCTTTGTCAATTTGATATAGTTTGCAGTGAGTTCATCGTAGCTTCCCTGTAGTTTCTGGTACCTCATTGAGAGCTCATGGAGCTTCCTGACAACCACTGCTTTGAACTCAATATCTGATAGTTGAATTGCCTCCGTTTCATTTAGCATTCTTTCTTGGGCTCCCTCCTTTCCTTTCATTTGGGGATTGTTTCTTTGTCTTCCCATTGTTTGTGAGCCTCTTCTTGTTAGCTTCAGCTTCTTAAATTAATCTGCTCTGGCTCCCTGGATTTATGGTGTGAACTTCTGTGTTAGAATACCTGTGAAATTTCATGGTGCAGTCTCCTTTAGGTATCCTGGTGTTCATAGCTTCCACTGTCTCAACTGTTGGGATGCCCCCTCTTTGGGTCCAACTGTGGTTTTTTCACATTTCCAGGGTTTTTTGTCTCACTTGTGGGTATTTAAAAAGAGAAAAGAAAAAAATGAAAAAGGAAGAAGAAAGAAGATGAAAGAAGAAGAGATAAAAATTGGAAATAAAGGAAGAAGGAATAATACAAAGAAGGAAAAGGAACTGAGGGATAAAAAAGATAAAAAATAATAAAAATAATAAAAGTATATAATTAAAACAAAAAATCCCACAAAAACAGAAAGCAACCCTCCCAAAAAAATTGGAAAAAAAGAACCACACACTCAAAAAATTCTCTTGCTCTTTTTAAACTGGCCATACTAGTTTTTCTGGTCTTGCTGGCTGCAACAGGCTGAGGGTCGACTGGGATGCTTTTCCTCCCTGTTTCACACTCTGTCAGCTTTGGGCTACTCTCCTCAGTGCCAGCCGTGCACTCTCCCCAGGGCTAGAGGTGCACTCTCCATGCAGGGTTTTGGGTATGGTTTCTGAGCCTCCTGCAGAGCCCTCACTTTCCCGAGTTTAAGGGTGTGAGGTGGGATCTCCTAGGGATCGAGCACTCCCCATACTTATTACTGTGAGTTCTGGGTCTCCTACAGGGCACACGCACCTACCCAAGTTTACCGGTGTGGGCTCCGTGAGTTTCCTCAGTTGTGCACACTCACCCTAGGATCCTGGGTATGAGCTCTGGGTCTTCCATAAAGCCCCCTTCTCTGGGCCGCAGGGCCACCTCTAATTGGTCACAGGGCAGCCTCCAGTTGGTCTCAGAGCCACCTCCAGTTGCAGGGCTGCCTCTGTCCTGGTCCCAGGGCTGCCTCCAGTCGCTCAGCCGCCAAGTCTGGTTTTCCAATGTCCGCTACAGATTTTGATCTCCTATTTTCATATATGCTGTTGTACTGTTGGCTGTCTGCTCTGTTCCTCTGTAGATCGGCTAGGTTTTTCTCCCATGTCTCTTCTTTTCTTTCTAACCAATTTGTCCCTCTGCTCATGATTCACTGGATAAGAAACAATTATTGCTAGCATATATTATATGTGTCATATGCTCCAGATCCTTGCATAATGCTCTCCAGCTACTATATTTTTTAATTCTAAACTTCTTATGTATGTATGTATTATTATTATTTACATTTTACACATAAGAAAATAAATTACAGGAAGCTTAAGTTGCCCAAAGTCACATATAACTGTTAAGTGGAAAACCCTGGATTTGTACCCAGGAAATTTAATTCTGGAGTCCATACATTATTTTTTAATTTCTCACTAACATAAATAATACATTCAACTCTTTCCAAAACCAAAATATTCATCAAATAAAATAATTCACATTAAATGCTCTATAAATTGTAGGCTCTTAGCTATTCATTAATAGAAAAACATTTAGAAACAAATATATAAAAAAGTAAAGAATTGAGATTAGGATTCAGACGGCAAGAATTTTGCTAATAGGTACCTTTCATCTGAACTCAGCTGATAGATGAATTTTTTAATAATGAGGAAATAAAAAAGTTAAAACCTCTTTCTTCTGTCTTTTTCTGAAGTGTATGCAATTTTAGTGTCTAGATGTCTCTGGATTTCTAAAATGCTGCATAGATTTGGTTTTTTAAAATACTCAGAAACTCAATATTTCATAGAACATCTCCTAAAAGACATGAATTGAGCAATTGCCCATAGCAACCATCTTAAACATCTGAGTACAGCTGCAACCCAAGGTCTCAAGGAACTGGTTGTTTGGATTTGGTGCTCAAAGCTGTAGGAAACAGTTTTTAATTTCTATACTTTAATGTATCTTTAATACCAGAGCAAATTTACAACTTTTCTTCCTGTCCCTGGCCTGAGTAAAGAAAGGGGGTAAGTCCAGGGTCTTCAGAGACTGGACTAGAGCCAGAGCTCAGTCAAGGGCTGCTGTAACCTCACAAATAAAGGTGATGCTCAGAGCCATCTATCAGATCAAGGTATTTGATGCCTTTATGATTATTTGATTATAAAAAACTGTCAGAGCCAGGACTCTTCTCTAAAAAAGGACATACTTACAGTAATATTAGTAGACATGTAGTATACATTGAGTGCTTGCAGGGGACGGGGCAAGTATATAGCCATAAGGCTTTTGGGATGATTCTGAAGCCCATAGAAGCCATCCATGGATCAAAACTAAATGTCTATACGGTGCTCAGAGTCTCTGGTAAATCCAGTCAGAGTAGGATTTGAGTAGAGTTTCCTTACTAGAATGATTTGTAGGTGAAAGAGATATAACACTTCTTTATTTTTGTCTTTGAGTTTATTGAGAAATATAGCACAGCCTCAGAATTAAAAAAAAAAAAAAAAGATCAATCACACTCATACTAAAATATAGGTTCAAATCTTTCTAACTTCTTTTCTTTGAGAGTTGAGAAATTGTTTGCACATACTCTAAAATCTATATTGGGGGTTATGTCTGTGTACATGTAGTATAGGACTAGGTTCATTTATTATGTAATCTGGCATGAGTCCTGCATAGGTCAGTAAAACTTGTAGTCAGGTTTGTACTATTTTAGTTTTTTTTTTAATTCTGAGGCTGTGCTATATTGGGAAATTGTCTGTGATGACTAAAGAATGAATGTTAACCATGTATCTACTTTAGAATTTGGTAGATAATATAGAAAATCATTGATGTTATTCACTGATGATTTTATGGCCATGACCAGCACAACAACAACAAAGTCAGAAGTAATATTTTTTTCCTTTTCACATTCTACTTTTATGGCTAATTTTTTTCCTTTAACCCAAATGCAAAGCTAGCCTTTAGGGAAAGACTTCATTTCACTTCAGACTGACTCCCATATATTGCACTAACAATGAAGCATCAAGCTGTACCCTGGAAACCCAATCAAAAGAAAGTTCATCTCCCAGTGATCTAATGGCAGTAGACTAGGGTATCTTCCTTCAAGAAATGTATTCCAGTGGCCTTAAAACAAAAGCTCATCTTCAAGAGAGAAACCTTTTGATCTTAGTACAAGATGGAATGCCAAATGATGCCTCCAAGGATGACTGACCTAGCCCTTGACTACCTTTCTAGTTCCTTATCACCCAGCTCTTTTTCTTACCACTGTGCCCCAGCCACAAGAGGCTTCCAATCAGTTCTTCAAACCCACCACACTCATCCCTATTCAGGGCCGCCTGGGACTTTCACATTTTATCGATACATTTAGATTTATCTCTTTCCCCTCCTCCCCTTCCACGAGTATTTGATTTGGTAGGCTAAACCCCCCAGGATCCCAGAATACTTGTCGATTCCTCTAGGAATTCTTCCTTTATCTTTACATTTCTCTTTGGAGCACTTAAATAATCATTGGGGTCTGAATTCCCTGCTAAAATGCGTATGAGGGCAGAGACACTCTTAGTCTTATTCTTCCCTATTCCCAGCAGCCAGCACAGAGAAAGGAACAAATGTTTTGTAAATGAATGATGTGGGCTGTGTAGTACTTATCTTTATCATCACTGCCTGAACACTAGAAAGACTAAGTGTCTGCTGAGTGAATAAACAAATGAATCAGTGACAGACTGTTCACATAAATACAATTTAGTATTAAAATATTGAATGTGAGTATTAAATATTCTTCTTTTTATCATTTAAGTTACATTCATGGTATCCCCTACACACAGGTTCTAGGAAATTCTATTGTGAAAAACAAAAACTTCAGGGTACATGAAAAATTTCCCAACCCACAAAGAGCTGACTTGAAATCTTTTCACTGGTAAGCAACACTTCTCCCAACACTGGACTCATTTTTGAAGTGAGTCATTGTTCCAGTGTCAGACAAGCTCTTATTTGGTCCTGTCTTTGACCCATTTCTGAACATCTGTGTTTATTTTTCTTTTTTCTTTTCTCCTCCCCCTTCTCCTCCTCCTCCTCCTCCTTCTTCCTGTCTCTTTGTTCCTTTTCAAAATATGCCCCACGCATTAAGAGAAATGAGAGGTTTCACATTGTAGCCTAGAAGCTAATAGAATCTGGCTGTACTGGATTACAATCTAAAAGAGTCCACTACTGTCTTTTCCTAAGACAATGTCCTTTCTTCTTATTGACCTAGAACCCCAGGAAGCCAAGACTAAAACCTCCAGAGTCAAAAGTTTAAGTTTAAAGGGAGGAACATTTCACACTACATATACACCCCACACCAAAGCAATCCTACACCCACCCACCCACCTAACACCCACAAATAACTCTACCACACACCCAATATGCACACAGCACTGACAAACACCCCAAACACACACACACACACACACACACACACACACACACCTCATACTCAAGAACAACCATACACACAGCAGATTTATACTCCACACACATACCCCAGGTGGAGACCTAACATTTTTTTAATCCTACAATAAGGGTTTCATTAAGGTCTATCTTCTCTTCTTTTTCTTCTCCCGTTCCATCTAATTTAGCTCCTACTTGTACTTGAGGTTATTTGCCCTTACATTAAAAGTTATTTTGATTAGGAAGGCTCAAAGTAATGTCAGTTTGGGGGAAAATGTCCAATAAAAGAAAATTTGGGGTTTGAACCCTATTGTGGTTTTTTTTTGTTTGTTTGTTTTGTTCATTTTTAGTCCTTTGCTTGGGGATTGAATTTATACCACAATCAAGGTGACAATGGATTATTTAGTAGTGCTAAACTCAAATACAGCTGCCTCTTTTCTAGAATTAGCCCTTTTCCTCGTTTTCCTTTATAAATCATCTTATTTTCTACCTTTAAACCCTCCTATTATGGAGGAAGATAACCAATGTATTAAATCACTCACAATTTAATGCCATTTAATTATTTTTCATAGGAGTGCTGCACTCTAAAAGAGGATATGAGCAATGTTAGGAAAATGCTGCATTTCAACATAGGAATGGCCCTCTAAAGATGGAATTTCAATATAGTGGTGTCTGAGAGGCAAGATACATATAATTTATTGCTGGTCATTTGTTCTCATAATCCTACTTAGAGCACATGAGACAATGAGAATGTGAATGTAAGAGGTTCACCTCTGACCCCAGCTGCTCAGGAAAAACTAGCATGTGTGATTCAACATGACTTGTGTATCTAAGGCCTCAAAAACAGAAGATAATTCAGGTAAGGTGTGCAGTGGGAGAGTGATGTGGACAAGTCCTTGCTCTCCAGTCAAGCAAGGGCAGAGCTCCTGAGAATAGCCCAGGCAGAGTGGACTTCATCGGTCAACCATCAGGCATTCTGCATTGGAAAGGTCTCAAAGACTATTTTCTAAATAGACAATTTTAGAGCAGAACCCCTTTGAATTCACATAACACTAGTTACCATAGTGATGAAACACCTGGATGCTAACTTTACAGACTTCTCATTGAAGCCTCTAAGGAGCTTTACCAGGAATAAAATGAGATGAACATACTGGGGATCCTCATTATTATAATGCACTTTTTCAAATATAAAGAGAGGGGTAAACGTTCTGCCCCCTCAGAATCTCCATGTGACACTTCCAAAATAATAGCACAAATTTAAAGCTGAATGTCCAGCAACAGTTCACTAACATCTTCTAAATAAAACTTCTTTCCTTTCTATTCAAAAGCCCTGTTTCTACATGGTGCCTGACTGTGTGATACTATTCTCTTTGAATAGATATAGAGAAGAGTTGAAGTGGGCTTGCAAATACCCATCCCTCACAGGTTCTTGAAATATACTGGTTCTGACCTGTTTTACCTCCAACTTGTCCAGTCCAGGCAGTGTTAAAGGACCGGTGATCAGTTGGCTTCTGACCTCCTTGTTTCATTCTCCTGAGGAGACATGGAAAGGAGCCCTTGCTGACCAACAGGACCTCAGGGGTCAGTGGGCAGTCACTAATGGTCCAAAACATCCCTCCCCAGGGAGGTCTAGCTCTGGAGAAAGGATGTCCAATCTACTAACCAAGAGGAAAAAATTTCACTTTTCTTCTCACTTCCAAATTTGCGCTGCATGTAGCCTGCATCTTTAAATAGCAATGACAGTCAACTATTCTTGTGCACCTGTCATATGCCAGTATCTGCTGGCACTTTGCATGATTGTCTTATATAATCCCAGCTTCCTCGCTAACATATTCCTCTTCCTCTCTCCTTCATTCTCCTCATTATCCTTCAACCATGTTGACCCTTGCACATGCCAGGCCTGGCCAACTCTGAACCTTGGAACTTGGCACTTGCTGTTTCCTTTGCTTGATTCTTTTTTCCCCTTCAGTGTTTCTCTTCTTCATTTCCTTTTTTTTTCTTTGAGAAGTTTACTTAAATCATTTTCTCAGGCTGCAGTATCTAACATTTCTCCCCAACCCCACATCTAGTACACTCACAGCAAATGGACAGTTGATAACCCCCAATTCCATTCACGGCTTTTTTTTCCTCCTGAGTTTCTACCTTTAGAGTACCATATATTTCACTTAAAAACTTACTGCCTGTTTCCTTCTCTCAATTATAAGCTCTGGGCAAAGATCCTTGTCTATTTGTTCACTGCCATATTCCCAGTGAACAAGCACCTAGAACATGTGGAGGCACACAGTGGGTAAAAGTAGGATCAATGGCTGAACAGTGCCTGCCTTCCTGGGTTGTTATTATTAGTATTATTATTGTTATTATTATTATTCCCTCTTCTCCAATGAACACTTTAGACTTTAGAAAGTTTGAATAATGTTCAAAAAGGTACACAGTTGCTAGGTGAACCCAGCTCTGGACTCTGCCCAGGCCCCAACGCTGGTGGACACACAGTCCTCCTTTCCTGTTTGGTTCTTCCTGCTGTCACACAACTCTCAAAATGTGCATGGGCAAGAAGATGTTAGAAAGAGGAGGAAAATCTTGCATGTCCAAGCGTGGATCAACTATAGAGTATTGGCAATTCTCATCTATGTCCCATAATGTCAATAACAGTGTTTAGTGATTTTTTTAAATCCTCACCCAAGGACATATTTATCGATTCAAGAGGAGAGAGGAGACAACTATCAATGTGAGAGAGAAATATAGATGAGTTTCTTCCAGTACCCACCCCAACTGGGGATCAAACCCTCAATCTAGATGTGTGCCCTGACCAGGAATCAAACAAGCAACCTTTTCCTATGCAGGACTATCTCCAACCAACTGAGCCATCCAGCCACACATGATTTCTAATTTGCAAAGTCTAATTGCATGCCATTTGATCGCCACCAAAAACTTGCAAGTAAATCATGACAGGTATTATTTTCTCCATGAAGATACTCAAAGTAAAGGGAGGTTAGTGACTTGCAACTTGCAGGGATTCCAGTAGAATTGACAGCTAGTCTTTTTTTTCCCAGTCACAACACTGGTCTGCATCTCCACACTGGGTACTAGGGTTGGCCTGTCTGCTCTATCCCAAGCATTGTTCTCAAAAGAGAAATGCTTACCAGTCCTCTCCACTCCTCCCTGCCTTCCAGGAAGTCAGCACCATCTGCTGCTCAGAACTGCAGAACAATGCTCTGGGCATTGGCCATTTCCCTGGCCCTACAGGCGGAATCAGCTGATTGAAGCATGGAACCAAGAAAGGCGGGGAGTCCATCCACTCATTTACTTATACACAAGTCAGCCTATCATATTCTTTTAAAATAATTTCTATTATGAAAAGTTTGAATCATAAACAAAAATAAAGAGAACTGCATAAGAAACTTTCCTGAGCCATCTACCTTCAACAATAAAGGACTCAGAGCTATTTTATCTTTTTTTACCCCTGAGCTCACTAATTTATGCTTCCCTGGATTATTTTGAAGCCAATTCCAGAAATCATATCATTAATATTTGTAACTTTTTGAAATATGTATCACCAAAAGCCTTTCTTAAAAATGAACACAATACCATCATTATACACACATACACACAAATTCATACTTCTTTAATATCAACATATATCCTATCAGTATTCACACTTTCCCAACAGTCTCATCTATTTTTAAAAAGTGTGGTTGTTTGAATGAGGATCCCAATAAGCCCTATACCCTGTGACTGCTGAAGAGGTCACTTAAGTCTCTCAATCTAGGTTTATTCAACATCTTCCCCCCGACACTGCAGATTTTTTGTTGTTGTTGATGGAAAAAAATGAATCTTGTCTGAATTTTGCCGATTCATACTATATTCCTCTAACTCATTTATTTTCTCCAAATTATTAATTATGTCTAGAAGCTTGATCAAACTCAGTTTTGTATGTTTTCATTAAAAATCATTCAGAGGTGGTATTGCATGTGTGCTTGCACTGGGAGCCACATAATGTCTGGGTGCCTAGGTTCTGCTTTACTCTTAACTCATAATGTAGAAGGGAGAGAGGAACAAAGGAAAAGATAAAAAATGAAGGGAAGAAATAAAAAAAGAAGGAAAGAAATAATTAAGTAGGTAAATAAACAAATCCAGTATGGTGTATGGTATCCCTTTTTGCCCATACTTACATGAATCCACATTAGACTGCACTCAAGTAATGTCATGGGGTAGAGTGTCTCAATATCTTGACATACAGCACCCACCAGGCTATTCTGTTCTTTTTGTGCTACTTTTGAGAATATTGGTTAAAAAGTGTGGACTCTAGGTTACAACCCAAATTCAAATCCTATACTGCCACTAACTGGCTGTGGGGATTGTCTATGAGACTTAGTTTTCTTTATAACAGTGCTTTCTAACTGGGATAATTTTGTTCCCAAGAGGACCAGTGGCAATGTCTGCAGATATATTTTGTTATCATAAGAAGGTGTGCTATTGTAATCTAGTAGATACAGGCCAAGGATATGTTCAACATTCTGCAGTGTACAGACAGACCCCTACAATAAAGAATGACTTGGCTCCAAATGTCAATGATACTGAGGTAGGGAGGCCATACTGTATAAATGATGATAATTTATACCTTGAAGATTTGTTGGGAAGATTAATTGAGACAGCATTGCTCCCCAAAACACACGAGTGTGTCAGCCTCCTTCCTTTTGTGGTGAAATGCTCATTTTGCTTCAAGATAAGATGTGAGTAACATGCCAAGAATGAAACTGGGACTACTGTTATGACCACATTGGGTCAGGGACAGGGGCTCTTGTGCTGCCTTGCTGCCAGCTGGCTGAGCAACCTGAGGTCTACTGTGTTCCTATTTGGGCCTCAGTTTCCTCATCTGTAAAATGAGATGTACTCTGAAGATCTCTTTGTCCCTTTCAGCTCTAAGAGTCTTTGAATCTGATTTTATTCCTCCTTTGGAAATGCCTGACTAGGTTTTGTAGACACCAGACATGTAAATTAATTGATCAGTTTCTAGAATGCCAAAATGATCATTTTCACAGTTCTGTTTATCATAATAGGTGCTTTGAGGAAAGATGATTTATTGACCTCTTCATTTTGCTGTGCTGGAAGTAAATCTTCCCATGTTCTTATTGTCCTCTGACTATCAGTAAAGCTCACTCTGGGTGAAAAGGACAAGCACACTAGAGTTCTGGGTCAGCATGCATGGTTTATAGTCATAGTTAACTCTCATTGGCCCACAGAACAGGTTTGACAGCAAAAGAAAAGGCTTATAGAATTTTGTAGTTTTAAAGAACTCCATGTTCATCCATCTGGCCTGACTGCATGCTTTCCTTTGGGATGGATGTGGCCAATGGCATACACCCAGAAATGGCTCAGCTGTGAGTTTTCCCATCTTTCATGTCCTGAAGCCAGACTGACAAGTAAGACCTGGCTTAGGCCTCACTCTAGGAGGAAGGCTGCAACAGCAACCTTAGCATTTCCTTGTCATTTCTGTCAGTGCTCCCCTTCCCACTTTCAACCATTAGTGCTTTATCCACCACCACAAGTTCACTGCATCAGAAGTGAGGATCTGACCTTGCAGTAGTTCACTGTGTTTGCAATCAGAAGAGTGCAAGAGCTAATCATTTAACTAGAAGTAGAAATCACAATCAAAACATTTCTTTTGCAGGGTCTGCTGGCCATCCAAGAACTATTGCTGGCCCACTATTGATTAAATTGAGTCAATGTCTCACCTAAATATAGCATGAGTTAGCTTCCACATTTTCTAGGGGGAAAATAATATTTTTTTAAAATATAGACAGAGAGCTACCTTACTTTTTGAATCCCAATCCCTAATATAATCTAATCATAATTTTTTAAACTACAGAACACAGAGAATATGCTGATAATTTTGAATGTGGTTGACAGTTCATTAAAGTCCTCTTGATCTTTTAACTTAAAATTTATTAATTTACATTATCACTTAATATCTTACTATAAAATAGATTCAGAATCTCTCAATAGTTTTATACTTTTGCCCAGTACAGTTTTGTAGCTTATAACTATTTTCCAATTTTTTTTTGTTTAAATCTGACAATTCAAGAGACACCATGGAAAATCATAAAACAAAAATCATTCTAAATATGTGTTTAAGATATCTTTTGTTTATTAACAGTATCTGTAAAGTTCCCAATTAATATAGACAAGATTCAAAACTAACACCATAGGTGATTTTTTTACAGTATAAAATAGCATTTTATAATTTAAATTGGACAATTAAGACATTTTGCTTTTGATGTTAGTTGCAACTTGCAAGGATTATAATTTATTAATATAATTCATTTTCATATTTGACGTACATTAATAATCACTTTTGAAATGTCACATTGTTAGTAAATGAATATCAAGTTTTCATACAGCTGTGTAGAGGAAAGTAAAAAATATTTATGTTCACTGATATTCATAAAAAGATACATACAGTAGTACCCTCCTCTTGTATGTCATTAATCAAGTAACTGTTTCCTATAGAGTCAAGGGGGAAAAATCATTGGTCATTAAGATAAATTTCAGTTGTATCAGAACTGTGAATTAGTGGAACACTTGGCAAAGCCTTGAATGAGCTAAGTGTGTAAGATAGACTAATGGATATGAAATACATGGAATGGCTGAGACATAATACAGGGATTGGCAGCAAGCATACCAGCTACCAAACTCCAACAGAAGGCTAGGATTGATGCAGTGTGAAGCATAGGGGGCTAAAGCAGAAGTAGGGGCAATACAAAGGAGGAGGACTTCTCTGCTCTGTTCTCAGTTTATTCCACCTCTAATCTGAGGGTCAGTAATAACGGTGTTAAAAAATAGTTCCATACATGGTGAAGAAGTTCTGTAAACTTGGGATTATTGTGTCAAATCATGATGAGCTGTATTCTTATTGTTTAAAAACATTCTAATGAATAGAATTTAGCAAATATTGCTAAAAATGGCACCATCCAGGCAGGCTAACCTGCAGCTTCTCAGGCATGTTATTACTTGCTTCTGTAGAGTGTTCCTCAAACAGTTTACTTAGAGAGCTATTGAGCATGTCAGAAACAAAAAGAAATTTACCCCTCCCTTAAAGAACAGTGTTTGCTATCAAATAGTAGGATATATTTAAAACTAACAACCAACCAACCTTCTGATTCCCTCACTCATTCAATTGGTATATTGGTATTATGCTCAGCTTTTATATTTTTCAGCCTCTCTCTCTCTCCCTCTCTCTCTCTCTACACACACACACACACACACACACACACACAAACTATACACACACACATATATATGTATCTTAAATGATATGTATGATATATGTATCATATATACATACTTATATGATATTTTTGAGGAAGGACTTGGTGTTGAAATAGGTTCAGGCAGCAGCTTATTTTGAAGTCACAGTAGTATTGGTTTGGGAAATAACTTGGTGACTGAATATGTTTAGCCATCTTAAAAATGGAACCAATTTTGCTCCTTGGTTTTCCTGTGGGGAGCATTATACTGTGTGGGGTAGGAAATCCCTCTGAGAACTGCACCTGGATAAATGCGTCAGGAGAGGGCAGCTGCTTCAGCACTGGGATATCAGGGTACTCTCTCAAAGTCAAGCCTCCACATTCAGAGCCAAGACCCTAGGCTTCAGTAAGCAGAGAGCAAAAAGAACATGGAAAACAATTTCAGTTTCCACTTACTTTGTCTTTATGGATTGTGAAGGTTGAAAAAGAACATTCTAATGTTCTTTTTTGAACATTCCATAAGTGGAAACTGAAAACTCTAAAATAAGAGCAGAATAAGAGTGAGGGGCTCCTTCTTTGATATCCCTTAATGACTCTCTTCTGGAGTTGATTTTCCAGAGGAAAAGGAAATTACATGGATGAGTTCCTCTAACACCCATAATATTTTAATGTCTGCTATGTTATGACCACCATAAAGGTAGCACTGTGTACACAGTTCCCCAAAGTCTGACTATTATGTCCTCTTACAAAGCCTTCTCTGGTCCTCCAAATTCTACAAGCCTATAACACAACTATGAAGGAGCCAGCACCTATTAAGTATATTTTGGGAGAAAAGAGTGGTATCATTGAACCCATGAGATGTCTTTCTGTTTCCTCATCCAATCAATCTAGGAAACCAACCTTGGTACTATCTCAAGAAAACAGAGTACTGTCACCTGAGCTCTGTTTTTAATGTTAAAATAGCAAGTCCCAATATAATTTTTAAGTTTCTAACATTTTATGGAAAATATGAATTTTTATGAGGTTTTATTTTACAGAATTTTATGGAATGTCATTTTGAGAACTCTAAAGGATAAGAAGGAGCAATCACGTTAGGGGAAGTAGAATTCAGTTTGTTCTTTCTTCTCCCCACCCCCCACCACCACCTTTCCATTAACTACATTGAGAAACTTACAAACCTAAAACTTCATGATTCATCATCTGACCCCATTAACCTATCTTTCTAAGATGATAACACATTCTTAGCCAGATCAGATGCTATTTTCATAAAAATGTTCTGAGGTGGTGACCTGATGCTGTAAATAAGGATATAATCAAATTTCTTATTCATCCCCAGACCTTTGGCAATTTTTCATAGGTTGTTACTGCAAGCAGGTCCATAAATGCCTTCAGAAGCACCTTCTTCAATCAATCATTATAATAGTGCCCTGGGTAACCAACTATTGTTTTAGTCCTATTTACAGGCCAGGAGTCAGGCACAGGCGGACAGAATGTTTTCCTCCAGGTGACATGTGTAGAAATAACTGTGACACACATCTCTTTAATTCCCAGTGATAAGCTTTGAACCACATCCCACATTGCTTTGTTTTTTTTTACAAAGACCCTGGCTGAAAACCTTCACTTTACCAGGCATGCCCAGGAATGCTAACAAGTCCACCTTGGATGGATGTAAGAACTAACCAGGGCTAACCCAGATGTTGCTAACAATAAGTTCAACCAAGGTCCAGAAATGAAGGAGGGCTTCATGGAAGAAGAGGAGCTCAGGGTGGCCTTGATCAATTATCTTACTTAATGATGGAGGGTGTCTAGTCAGTTATGATAGAATCAGCAAAGCCATGGAAGTAGGAGTGATCAGGGAACACATAGAGGGTGGTAACAAAGGTCAGACAGAAAAGGTACAGGAATGACCAGTGGACATGTCATCAGATGGGCCGGTAAGGCCCTGGAATACAAGAAACGGAGTCTGGATCTGACAGCACTAGTGATGCAACCACAATAGCTTCATTCATTCAATAATTACTTATTGAGTACATCTTGCATGCCAGACCCAGTGCTGGGTGATCTGGATATAGCAGTGGGCAAGGCAGGCTAAGTCCCTTCCCTCACAGACATCATATTCAAGTAAGGAAGAAGATGGACATTTTAAAAGCTTAATTGTTGGGAACTGCTCTGCCTGGTTTCAGAGGTTATAACCCCCCATGGCTAAGGCTGAGTAAGAGACTTTGGGACCATAAGCCACTAAGAAGACAAAGGTTATCTCCCTGGCAGGGGTGCCACCTCTGTCCCCTTTATTTCACCCTGCTTGGCCCCAAGCAGATGACTGGTTAGCCAATGATGGGTAAGATTCCTCAATGGAAGGATGACCTAAGACAGGCGTTGTCACAAAGGGACCTGAGGGAAGGACTTGGGGAGCTATAGAAAAAGGGGATGATGGACTCTCACCCCTTGGCTTTGACATAGCCTGAGTCCTCATTCTGTCTGCGAGAGGTCTCCTAATGTCTTGGCTGCCTTACTTCCCTTGCCTGACTTAAGCCTGAAACAGTGCCAGAGGTGGGTGTTGCCCTGTGCTGGAAAGGGCAGGTTCCCCGGGGCAGTCAGGCCTAAGAAAGAAAGCATAAAATCCTATGAAACCCACTTTGCTAAGAATACCCTCAATTTTCTGATAAGGGTTCAAGGATGAAATGAGTTTGCTTCCCAAAGTTTTATAACCCTTTAGCTAACTGACCCTGACTCACAATAAGCCCTCGTAGTTCTTTGTTTGTTATCTATTGTTTGATCCTTACTGCCTGACAATGATTGATGAGCTTTACCTGTATTCCTATGCCAAATGAACCAATAAAAGCCCACTGAGGAAAAGGCTCCTGGCCCTTCTCCTTTGAGAGATTGGCCACCTTTCCTTCCCAGACAGATCATGTCTTGGTAGACTTATTCTCATCCATGGAGGCTGGGGGACTCTGCCCACAGTCAAATAAAGTTCACCTTTAGTTGACATTCTATTTCCAGAGACATCTGTCTTTCCTCCTTTTAAATGTCCAAATGCCAATGGACTAAAGATTTTAGTTTCCGATGCTTTTTTGTTGTTGTTGTTGTTTGTTTGTTTTCTTTTTTCTTTTTTGTTTTTTTCTTTTTTACTTTATTTAATTTTAATTTTAAATTTTTTATTCAAGTATAGTCATCTCCATCCCCACCCCCCACTCTTTCATGACTCATCTACCCCTATCTTCCACCCTCAATCCTACTCCCCTTTGGCTTTCCCCACAGGTCCTTTATACAAGTTCCTTGACAGCCCCAAAGGTCAAATGACAGTTTTAACTCTGCCTTCAAATCCCATCTCTGCCTCTTAAGCTAAAGAATCACAATAATGTGTGTCAGGAGTATACCTGAAATCATTCAATAAATGCTGTTCATTTTACAGATAAAGAAACTAAAGGCCCTGAAAAGTGACCTCATAGGCCTAAAGTCATACAGAGAATGAGATTCACTTCTAGATCTACTCACATCTAACCCAGTGCTCTCTCCACTGTGCCATTTACCTCCCTGTCATGACCTTTACTCTTTGTGCTTCTGTTCTTTCTTTTCTGGAAAAGTCACAGTGAGAAGAATTAATTCTTTTATACTGAACTGCATGCTTAGCTCTCCAGGAAAGAGCAGAGCCCCTGTCTTTCAGCTGTAGGAGACCGTTCTGCGTGGCATGGGCCCAGCTCCCACTCAAAGATGCACTGGACCCACACCCACTGATAGGTTCTCCAGTGGGGAATCAGGCCTGCATTTGCACCTAAGCCACTTTGGGACTTGCTTTTGCTAAAACTCCCTCACCCTGCATTGAGACAGCAAGTGCTTATTGTAACTTCCTAAAATCCATGCCAAACCTTCCTAGGATGAGTATAACCGGTTCAACCACTTTTCCCTTTTTCATTTGCAAATATCCTTCTGTAATGTGATTAGTGGCATTGGCTCCTTTGTTTTCTGTAACCACCTAAAGCGAACCTGTACATAGTAAATGAGGATCATAATGTAATGTGGGGAGAAACCCAATAAAGGACTGTTATGGCAGAGGCTTTGGGCTTTTGCTCCCCTTTGAGAGGAAAGTCATGCTGTCCTTTTTCCTCCATCAGACTTGGTAATCCATGTGAATGTCTCATTTCATCCATAATGATGTGGACACTGTGGGCCGGTGTCTACATCATTCAGCTGGCAAGACTGGAGAAGGCAATTACCAAAAAAGACAAACATTACAGCCTCCCTGATGCCCTGAAAACCAGAAATTGGCCCAACCTTGTGAAGGTACGAGTGGAGCAGAGCTGAAAAGAAATAGGAACAGGATTCCTACTTAAATAGATAGAGAATGCTTTCCTAAAGGGGGAAAAGTACCCTAGCCAAGTGAATAATCACCTCTCCATTTATGTTTCTGACAAACAGGAATTCCATATCGAATGTTTATAAAGAGAGGCCATAAACAGCCCACACACAATCCCTTGCCTAATATTTTAAAAATGCACCAAAAGTCTGGAGAAAGTTCAAGTCCGGGTGGCAGGAGAAAGCGAGTTGGTCTCAGACATTCAACAGATTCACACAGACACCTTGAAGTTGCCATCATATAAGGCAAGAATGTATCTAGACTTTACCCAGTGCAGCAGAAACACAGGATTCTGAAGGAATAATGAAAAGGTGATTTTTGGTATAGGATGACATGAAGACCCAACTAAAACAAGTAGCCTGAAGAAGATATTATACAACATGCATTAACCAAACTTGAACCCTGTGGGTTCCTTGCTGGTATAGATGGTTTGTTTGTTTGTTTTGACTTTAGCAGCTTTCTATCTCTACTTCTGGTTTCAAGAACCAAAGACAGGTTCTTCCCCAGAGACCAGTGCTCATCTACTTTCTTATAGATTAAGCATTAGGCTCTGTGTTCTATGATAAAAGAAAATATTAGTGATATTCTCAATTATTCTTGCTTGGCAATATTTCCAACTTAAAGAGGGTCTAAGAACTGCCCCACTAGAATCAATGAATGGCCTGATATTTTTAGGCTCATGGCTTACTGGTTTTTTGTTGTTGTTGTCGTCGTCATCATTTTGTTGTTGCTGTTGTTGTTGTTTTGTGTGGGGGGGGGTTGGTTTTTTTTTTTTTTTTTTTTGCTCTTTGGCTGTTGAAAGAAATTACAGGGGCATAAAAACAACACATTGCCCTCAACAGATTATTCTTTACTGAACAATATCATATATCATGCGTTTTGATATTCTGCTTCAGAAATAGCTTTCTGCCTCTGGGTTCTCTTGTGCCATACCTAACATAGCCTATGTACCACTAAACTTTCAAAACCAAAGCCCATGATTTCACAGACACAGAAATGTTTATTTTCTCTCGGCCAGTTGGCTTAAATCTCTGCCAACTCTATACTGGAGTCATACACATTATAATGAAGTATGAAGTTCAGAATAATACAATAGAATGAAGAGAGTTGAAAGAAATTTACAGCCCATTTAGACCAACCCCTTTCTTTGACAATGTAGTTCCCTGATCCAGAGACATTAAGGGTTTATTGCAAGATACCTTGGCTGGTTGAAGGCAGAGGTAGAATTTAAAGCTTTGTCTTCTGATACCAGCCTTCTAGGGCTCTTGCCTAGAAGTCACACTGCCTTGAGGACAGAAGTTGATAACAATTGGGCAGAAGTAAAAGCAGGGGGGAAATCCAAGTACTGTCCTCTGACAAATGCTCACGTTTTCTTTGGGCCAATATTCTTTCCAATTATCCTTAAGTAAATACCCAGAATTTAATTTTAAATAAAGTCCAGTGGTTCCTCCAAGGAATTTACAAGGGCCTATCTTAATTACAGAAATATTATCTAAACAAGAAGAAACTACTTCTTGAATATTTTCTGGAAAACCTACATGTGGTATGAACCAAAAAATTATGCTTCATCATATCCCTTTTCTGTTTGAGAAACCTTAGTGATTAAAAAGGAAGTTCCACTTGAGAGGGGCAGATAAAAATCTATTTCATCTTTATGAAAAGGTTGCTGTACTAAAACTGGGAAATAGAGAGGTGAGCTACAAAACAGGAACAAGTTTACTCAGACAAGAGTCTAAATATCTGGGCCCACTTCTCCCTGTTAGATGACCTGCTGGTTTATTATTCCTTGGAATGGCCACATGGAATTGCCATGTCTCTGCTTGCAGGAGGCTCTGGTGAAACAGGAATTTAAATTGTGGTGCTTTTAGGGTCAAGATATTTGACAATGGCATCAGTTTCTATGCTTTAGGCACTGTGTGGGACTTTGGTGAGGTTTATTTCCTGAGAATGAAAGCTTTTCTTCTGGAACTGACACACAGGGACCACCTGCAGACAATGTTTATAAATCCACTAACAGGGCCTGACTGATCTTATAATGGAACTGTTCAATGTAAGCACTTCATTATTCTACAAATGAACATACACAATGCCAACTAAGTCCTCTAAGTGCCGGTCCATTGGATTACAATGGGAAAACAGCACCCACACAGATATAAGAACCTTGTTTCTTTTAAGTACCATGAATATTAACTCTACCCACATTAAAAAAAAAAAAAAAAAAAGGAAGGGAAGGAGGGAGAGCGGAAAGAAAAGAAAAGGAGGGAAGAATAGCCTTTGTTATTCAATGTACAATAAGCACCTCCTGAACAAATCCTGGATGAGTTTTTGGTGGGGACAATCAATTGCTTTTAACCTAATGTAATCCATTCAGTGTTCTTGAGACTTAAAAATATCATTAGGTATACATACCTATAGAGGCCTATGAAAACATGCTGACTTCTGTTCAGGTCCTTTGCCCATTTTCT
This sequence comes from Glossophaga mutica, assembly GCA_039655065.1. Classification (NCBI taxonomy): domain Eukaryota; kingdom Metazoa; phylum Chordata; class Mammalia; order Chiroptera; family Phyllostomidae; genus Glossophaga; species Glossophaga mutica. The sequence goes on along the minus strand of CM077307.1, from coordinate 96,426,614 downwards.
AATTGTGTCGTTTTCTTCCTGGAGTAGAGTCATGTGTGTTCTTTCTATATTTTAGACATCAAACCCTTCTCTGCGGTAGCATTGGCAAATATATTTTCCAATATGGTTGGTCCCCTATTCATTTTGCTGATGTTTTCTTTAGCCAAGCAGAAACTTTTTATTTTTATGAAGTCCCATTTGCCCTTTCTTTTATGTCCCTTTAGGATACATATTGATGAAAAAAAATTTGCGTGGAATATATGAGATTTCCCTGCCTATGTTCTCCTCTAGGACGTTTATGGTATCGCAATTTCTATTTAAGTTTTTAACCATGTTGAATTCATTTTTGTGTATGGTGTAAGTTGGTGGTTAAGTTTCTTTCTTTTATTTATTTATTTATTTATTTTTTGCATGTAGTGGTCCAGGTCTCTCAATACCATTTGTTGAAGAGGCTATTTTTACTCCATTTTATGCTTTTGCACACTTCGTTGATTATTAATTGATCGTAGAGACTTGGGTTTATATCTGGCTTCTCTATTCTTTTCCTTTGACAATGTTCCAAGGAGGACATACACGGGGCCTAGAAACATATGAGAGGATGCTCAGAATCACTAGCCATTAGGGAGATGCAAATTAAAACCACAACAAGGTATCACTTCACACCAGTCAGAATGGCCATCATAACAAAATCAACAAACAAATGCTGGTGAGGCTGTGCAGAAAAGGGAACCCTAGTATTCTGGTGGAAATGCAGACTAGTGCAGCCACTGTGGAAAACAGTATGGAATTTCCTCAGAAAAGTAAAAATGGAATTGCTTTTTGACCCAGCAATTCCACTGCTGAGATTGTACCCTAAGAACCCTGAAACACCAATCCAAAAGAACTTATGCACCCTAATGTTCATAGCAGCACAGTTTACAATAGCCAAGTGCTGGAAGCAACCTAAGTGCCCATCAGTTAATTAATGGATAAAAAAATATGGTACATTTATACAATGGAATACTACACAGCAGAAAGAAAGAAGGAGCTCCTACCCTTCATTGACAGCAAGGATGGATCTGGAGACCATTATAGTAAGTGAAATAAGCCAGGCAATGAAAGACAAATACCATATGATCTCACCTATAAGTGGAGCCTAACTGGCAAAACAAACAAGCAAGCAAGCAAAATATAACCAGACAATTGAAATAAAGAGCAAACTGACAGTAACTGGAGGGGAGCTAGAGAGGGATAATGGGGGAAAACAGGGGAAGGGTCATCAAGGAACATATATGAAGGACAAATTGACAAAGCCAAAGGAGTTAGGAGTGAGAGTGAGAGGTGGGGAAGGATGGGGAGGGAGGAAGTGGTGGGAGGAAATTGGAGAGAGCTATACTTGAGCAACCATAAATAAAAAGAAAAGAAAACATGCTGACTCTAACAAAATAGATGTGAAAGGAAATGTGTTTTAGATCCATGTAGAGCTGATTTATTTCCAGAAGGTACAAGGAAGCAGAAAATAAGCCCTTTGATGGTGTCCAGGCACCTGGACAAGAGATGACATTAGTGGTGGAGAGAGAGGGATGGCTCCAGTGAAATGGGATTTCCTTGTGTTTGGGAATAAACAAACACCACAGGTCATTGAGATCTATGACCACTGAGATCTCCTGTGTGAACATGTCAAGTTCATATACACAAAAGATATTCCTGTTGTAGCCATAATATAACTACTTCAGGTTATTATACACCTACAAACTGAAAAATAAAATATGAACAAGGTCTCATTTTACATGGCATCAAAGCCTTGAGAATGGTATTTGGAACAGGACCAGGAAGGGGTGGAATGCAATGTGATGACTGAACACTAATGCCTCTCCAACCTTTGGGTATTTTTCTTTTTCCTTGACTCAAAGTTATAATAATAAAGAAAAGTAAAATCATTTTAGAAAGAAGAGAAGACTTACTTTACAAAAATATATAGATTTCAAAGCAAATTTTGGTCTAAGACTAGATTATTTAAAATGCGATTAGGTTTTAAATAGGCTGATGATTTATGAACTGTATTTTGGTGAAGACTAAGATCTAGAAATCAATAGCTGAGTTTCCTAACTTTAGATTAAAATCATAATGAGTAGGATATAGATTGGAGCAGGAAAGAGCAGTGCATCTGAATTCACTTCACCTTTAAAGGGTAAAATAAACTAAACTCATGACCTAAAAACTGGGAGAGATGAGTCAAGCAAGGAGCTAAAGACAAGTCAGAGCACATTGCCCAGACAAGAATGAGAGGCCATCAGCAACCATTTTCATGCCATTCAGAGACACTAATTGCCAAAAGTATGTAGTGGCTTTCAAAAGAGATTCAGAAACAAAAACTTAAATAAGACCTCATGACTTATGAGTTCTTGGTTCTTGGCATTGCTAAAGCTCAGATTCATTCCTGAAACAAGAGCAGAGAGAAGGAGGCCTACAGAAGTAGAAGCCCCAGGGCAACAAGAGAGGTCCTAACAGGGGGACAGGGCTCTTCTTTCTGTATCCTTAGAGTTCTGCCCAATGCTTGAAACATAGTAGGAATTCACTAAATAATTTTGAATAAATGAATGAATTGGACTGGACCGGATATTGTGGAAGATAGGAAAGGATTTTTCAACATAGTCAACACAATTAAGGAGGTTATAGTCATGTTGAAGAGAAAGGTGACACACAAAATTAAGAGCAACACAAGAAAAGAGGGGAGTCTCTTCTTTTTCCTACTTATCACCTCTTTCTCAGTAGGGTAAGTGGGACAACATCCATATTCCCTACAACACCCGTATTCTCTGCTCAGGGTATGACTCTAGGCATCTATTTTCTGTTTCAGGAAATGCCACCCATGTTCTAAATGAAGCTTTTGGACTAGGGGAAGCCCTTTGATACAAGGCAAGATAATGGCCTGGCAAAAATATGTTCTCCCCAGATGGGACATACCAGCTCCGTTCTTAAGAATTTGAACTGGCAAACACTGGGAGCAAAAGCTGAAAGTATGTTGAGAGAGGCCACAAACAAGGTGTTACCATGGGGATTTTAGAGTTGATATAAAGTATAAATTACAAGTAAAACTTGAGAAAGAATATACAAATGAAGTCTTTGGTAGTAGGGAAAAAGAGTGAGACAGTGGTTGAATCATGGTAAAGGTGGTGCACTGGGGTAATGGACCGAAAACCCCTCCTGAAGAGGGTAGTGGAGGTGCTATGGATCCAAACAACCTTCTGAGTTTAATTTCCATGTGGTCAAATTTGACTATAAAATTTCTTTGTCCAATTGGCATGGGATTCCTTTCCCCCTATTGCCATGCACAGCCTTACAATACCCTTCATTTTTTTCCCAGCTGGTTTGAGTGAATTCCTGTGTCTGGTAAGTCCAGGAGCCTCCCTAATTCAAGAAGGGTTCTCACAGTCAGTGCTTGAAAATGACAGGCTGAGACAGTGAATGGCATGGGCTCTTAGAATAGAAAAAAATAATGTTTAAGTCTGGAATGTTCAGAACATTTTAAAATAAAGCAGACATTGGGAAAGTAGAAAGTGAAAGGGGAGAAAAGGCGGCCAAACAAAGCATGTTGTATTAGCAGAGGCCTGTTGACATGACAAAAAGGCAACCATCTGTGTGGAAGCAGGAGTGACCGTGCTTGTTTCTTGCCTTTCTGCCATCAGATGCCCTGCACTTGCTGACATGTTGTGCATCACATCCCAGGGTTTTCCTGCTCTATGGCTTTCTGGCAGGTTAGCCAATGCCTGGAGGGCAAGAGGAAGGGAAAAGCTTGTGTATTTTTTTCTTGCTCTCTGAGTTAGGCAATATCTCTGTTAGCATCTGCATCTCCTAACAGTCCAAAGAAAATCAATTTAACATTATTTACAGTTCTTTAGAAATTAGGGGTTAGAAACAAAAGGTCATTAATAGCCAGAGTTGGTAACAGTGTGGCAAAAGACCCAGGCTTACACTTTGGTGGAAATGCACATTGATACCACCACTTTGAAGGTAATATAGTAATATCTTTTATAATTTAAGAGTTGCAGACATTTGACCCAATTAGAAATATAGGGACCAAGAGACTAGGCATGTAGACATTTAGGAGTTTATCTGGAGTCTAGGAATCTATCTCACAAGTAACAGTTACATGTCCACAGCCATTTAAAGGTTATAATAGTGAAAGATTAGAAACAATAAAGCTCACCATCAGTAGGGGAAATCTTACATGAATTACAATATGTTTATACTATGGAATGTTGAATCTTCCGAAAAGCATTAAATAAATTATTTGTACTGATATGAAAAAAACTGATATACTGTTACACTTAAAAATCAAAAGGCAGATACTGTATGTTAGTGGTCTCGCTCTGTGAATGTGAAGGCAGATAGTTATTTGCCTCCTTGTCACTGGCATTGCCTCCAGGAGCAGATGGAAGGTGAGACTATCACAGAATGCTGCAGAGATAAAGGGCACAGGGCATGGCATGGGGAATTAGACCAGGTTCTCAAGCACTGGTTACCCGACCTTGAATTATGCTCCTAACCTCTCTTTCAGTTTTTTCATCTCTCAAATAGAGTTAATAATTGTGGTCTAGCCCATATTTACAAAGGAGGTGAGAGACATAAATAAGGTAATTGTATAAAAATGCTTCCAGAACTTCAAAACGCTGCAATATATGAGGTGCCACCATCACCATTACCATTGTTATGGTCATGTTCTTCATGTTTATGTTCCCTCAAAATTTACATGTTTAATTCCTAACACCCAATGTGATGGTATTAGAAGGCAAGACCTTGAGAACTGATAAGGTCATGAAGGTAAAGCCCTAGTGAATAGGATTAGTGACCTTATAAATGAGACCCTAGAGAGCTAACTAGTCTTTTTGACTGAATAAGGAATCAATGAGAAATCTGTGATCCAGAAGAGGACCCTCACTAGAACAATCTTGCTAGCCCCCAAACTTGGATCTCTAGTTTCCAAAACTGTAAGAAAAAAAAAATTCTCTTGTTTATAAGCTACCCAGTCTCTGGTATTATGTTATAGCAGCCCAAACTGACTAAGACAATTATCATCATCAACTCTGGCTTTTTGAGCCATTATCATCTTTGGAATAGGAAAAATTGAGTCACATGGCTCACTGATTCAAATCTAGGGTTTTCATGAAGTTGTCCACTTCCCTTTCCACTCAAAATGGAAGATTCCTCACTGCTTCTCTTTCACTTTGAGCAGGGTAGTAAGCCACTTTGCCTGATAAAATGATGCTCCCAGCACTTAAATACAGACCTGCAGGGATCTTTTCCATTCAAAAGGCCAAGTTTTTATCAACTCATCTTGCACCTGTCAGGGGAAACATTTTCTTCATTGAAAATAAACTAGGATATGAGCCACTTGACTCCTTTTACATCTAACCCACTGAAACTCCAGTTTCAATAAATGTTCTTTTGTAGAAGAAAAGAATAACTCTCATTTTAATAAAAAAAGTAATCATGCTAAAAAAACAAAATTTAGATCTACATTCGGTTACTACAAAATAGAATGAAATTAAACTGTTTTCAAAGGTACATTGTGCACTTATAAGAAGCTGGTCCCTCTGCTAGGTGGTTCAGATGACACAGAGATGGACAAAATGCATTGCTAAAACACAACACCAGACACATATTTGAATTAAAGCAATCTGGACAAAATTCAAATCTTAGCTTGGAAAAAAAATCATAAATTCTTAGAGATGAGAGATATTCTAAGATTTTTTCTAAGAAATATGTTTGTAGATATCTTTATGGTGATCAAAACTGCACTACTCTGCTTCAGTGGGCCTCCATGATGTGCTTTAGGGAATCTTACAACCTCTCTCTAGGAACCTGTTTCACTTCTAAAAGCACCTGCAAGAGGAAATTCTCCAAGAGCCCCATGCTCAAATTAAGCCAGTTTCTCTTCTCAGTACTAAATGAATGTTTTAAAGCTCACCATTTATACAATTGAAAGATAACTGAAAAATTCCTTCATTCATTAATTTATCATCAGAGTTGAGCCCATTCCATCTCTGCACCACAGGCTGTGGTGGATGGCTCTGAGCACATGAGGATGAGTGAGATCTATCCTGCTCCCTCTACACCACTGAGAGCAGAGAAGGAAGTAACCAAACAACAAAGAGGAGGAAACACTTCCTGAGGAGATGAAGAGAGGTTGACAAGCAAGACTTCTCATTTTGGTTGAAACTAGAAAACTACATTTGTTCCTGCAAACCCTTCTCCTTTTCCCCTGAAATTCCTTCCCTTCTCCCCTCTGGTCACTGTCAGCCTATTCTCAATTTCAGTGTCTTTGGTTACATTTTGCTTGTTTGTTTGTTTTGTTGACTAGATTCCTGTTAAAGGTGAGATCATATGGTGTTTGTCTTTCACCTCCTGGCTTATTTCACTTAGCATGATGTTTTCCAGTTCCATCCATGCTGTCGAAAAGGGCAGGAGCTCCTTCTTTCTTTCTGCTGCATAGAATTCCATTGTGTAAATGTACCATAGTTTTTTGATTCATTGTGGTTTTAATTTGCATCTCTCTGATAGCTACTGATACTGAGCATCTTTTCATGTGTCTTTGGATCCTCTGTATGTCCAATAACAAGGGGGGAGGGTGGAAATGGGAGGGAGATGGGGAGGGCTGAGGGGATGGGCTGGGGTGGGGGTAAAAGGCAGGAAACTGTACTTGAACAACAATTAAAATTAAAAAAAAATAAAAGCATAAAAAAGAAACTAGAAAACAAAATATTCTGTGCTGAACAAATCGAAATCTTTTAACAATCATCCCTGCTGCATCCTTTTACAGGTAAGTCTGTGTTGCACCTCTAACCACAAATGTGATTTCCTCCTCTCATTGTCTGAGTGAGCTAAACTCCCTTAGCTTTTGTCATTGTTTTGTAAACACGAATCTTGATTCCCAATAGGCTGTCAGATTCTCAAGAATGGAAATCATACTGTCTTTTGATTTGCAACTTTCACTACACTTAGCCCATCATAAAGCCCACAGCAAGAGCTAAGGAAGTGCTTACAGGTGGGCTGACTATCTCACAGGTCACACTCCAGCTCTCACTGCCCCAAAACTTCTGTGCAACCTTGCATTGCATATTGTGACTGCTATTTTAATACACTCAACGAGTACAGCTCAAACATGTCTACTAAGGTGGGGACTTTCAAACTTGTTTTACTACAACCCATGGTAAGAAATGTTTCTTCCATCATCACCCATCACACACATTTCTATAACTGAAAAAAGGGTATCATGAAATGAAACTGTTTTTATGTGTTTCATATATTCTGTGTTTTTATCACATTCTAGTTTACTTTGGTCCATTTGTTCTAATATATTTAGTTCTATTCTGTCCTATTTCAATTTTAAAATTCTAGAAGTAGGTTCACCAAATTGGTGTTGCACACCAAGGATGGCAAACCCTGCTCTAGGGATTCCTGCCATCCTGCAGCACCAATATGAACCTTAGGTAGCAAAAATGAGTAGCAAACAGTCCCAACTCCCAAGAAGCTCACTTTCCAGGGATAAAACAATCATATTAAAATTATTAACATATTTTATCATTAACATTTTCAAATTAGCATGTATTATGCAATTTGTTATGCAATTGCCTTTCTAGAAAAGCTATTATTAAATCAGTGGTATGAGTTACAATGAACAGTGTGTCAGGAATGAGGAAAGCAAGGCATCATCATGCTTTAAGGATGATGTTGTCACATAACTGACTATGCCTCACATTCTCCTCTTCTGAATACCCTACGTACTGCAGCTACTTTCAGGAGGAGTGACTTGTGCTTTCCAGTTAGCTATAGAATAACTCTCCATAAGAGTTTCTCTCCATTCACTGGAATCTTAAGTGAGAACTTCAATTCAGACTCCTCCCATGCTGTCACTACCAAAGACCCTGATGCTAATGCTGCCTCACTAAACCATGGGTTAACAAGCTTCTTCCAGAAAGGGACAGATAGTGAATATTTAGGTTTTGCAGGTCATATGGTCTCAATTACAACTACTAAATTCTGTTCTTGTTGCACAAATATTGAAAGAATGATATGGTTATGTTCCCACAAAACTTTTTTATGGACACTGAAATTTGAATTTCATATTGTTTTCACATGTGATGAAATATTAATCTTTTGACTTTGTTCAAAATTGAAAGTCAAATGATTCTTAGCTCATGGGCTATACAAAAACAGGCTGGGAGCTGGAATTGGCTTCAGAGACTATAGATTACTGGCCCAACTTTAATCCAAGAGAACCTTTGATGTTAGAGAATATTTTGTCTCCAACATGAGCTGAGAAACTACAACTTAGGGCTCCTGAGCACCCTGGAACAGAGACAGCTGAAGAGGACATCCAGGCAATTTTCTCTTGATGTATGTACTGAAAAAGGATTGTATGGAGAATATAGAGTTGTTTATAAAGAGGTTGTTGCCTGGGGCAAGAAATCTTAAAACAACTGTACCTTTTTTAAAAGGAGGAAGAGGTTATAAGTGGAAGGGCTGGCAAGAATGTTTCTCCACTATTGCTAGTGGGCACAATTCCTCTTAGGATTAAAGGAATAAATCTGCCTTTTAAAACAATCAGGCTCTGCCTATCATGTGGACTTTTGCACATCTTTCCAGGAAAAACTATCACCTTGTTTCACAATGCTGTAATCCAGTTTCAGCTGAGATGGAAAATGTTTATAATCCAATAAGCAGCATGTTCAATGAAGTGTTTCATTAGCCAGGTAAGTCTGATCAATCCTCAGTGCTGTTGAGCAGTTACACAAACCAGACACATTGCTGTGTGGTCAGTGTTCCAACAATGGTGCTAAAATTAATGCAAATCCTAATTGGGATTTACAGTTATGCCATTTCTTGAGGAGTTAAAGTGTAGGACACAAGCAAACGGACAATTCAGTCACAACTTCCATCTTTCTTTTTCTTTGCTCTTTTGTTTACAAAATTAATACAGGCTTCTTTTAAAATATCAATCCAGAAGTGCCCAAACTAAATGAACAAAAGGGGTAAGACCCTGCCTTACCCCTTTCTCAAACAATTCCATCCCTCTCCCCACAAAAACATTACTGTTGAAAACTTGAGGTGTCCTATGTAAATACAGACGCATGTATGAACATCATGCACATGTTTGTGCAATTCCCACATATTTTACATGTTTTTCAACATTTTGATTTTTTGACTCTCCGTGTCAGTATTTATGTCACTATCTTATTCTTATTCAACAGCTTTACAGACACCAATAGGGTATATTTTCTTTACATGTTATCAGATGAGCATGATATTTTTATCTTGGAAAAGAGCAAGCTCTTTCCTCCAGAAGAAGCAGTGAGCAAATTAATTATTTTTTTAATTTAAATTGTTTTATTGAGCCCTGGCTGGCGTAGCTCAGTGGATTGAGCGCAGGCTGCAAACCAAAGGGTTGCAGGTTCGATTCCCAGTCAGGGCACATGCCTGGGTTGCAGGCCAGGCCCCTAGTGGGGGCCACGTGAGAGGCAACCACACATTGATGTTTCTCTCCCTCTCTTTCTCCCTCCCTTCCCCTCTCTAAAAATAAATAAATAAAATCTTTAAAAAAAAATAAAAAATAAATAAATTGTTTTATTGTTGTTCAGTTACAGTTGTCCAATTCTCTCCCCACCCTTCCCTCTCACCCATGCCAAACCCACCTCCCTCCCTTGCTTCCACCACCCCCCTTGGTTTTGTCCATGTGTCCTTTATAGTAGTTTCTGAAAACCCTTCTTCCCACTGTCCCCTCCCCCCTCTCCTCTGGCTGTTGTTAGATTGTTCTTAATTTCAGTGACTCTGGTTATATTTTGTTTGCTTGAACTGGAGAGCATTATGCTAAGTGAAATAAGCCAGGTGGTGAGGGACAAATACCATATGATCTCACCTTTAACTGGAACATAATCAACAGATTAATTAATTTTTATATTTCATTTTTATTGCAGTTTGCATTCAATATCTTTTTGTTTTAGTTTCAGGTGTACAGCATAGTAGGTAGACATTTATGTAAGTAACAAAGTGTTCCCTCCAATAATTCAAATGCTCACTTGGTACCATAGACGGTTATTACAATATTGTTAACTATATTCCCTATGCTTTACCTTATATCTCCATGCCTATTTTGTAACTACCAATTAGTACTTCTTAATCCCATCACCTTTTTTACCCCATCCCCCAACACCCCTTGCCTCTGGTCTTCATCAGTTTGTTCTTTATATTTATAAGTCTGTTTCTATTTTGTTTGTTTATTTGTTTTGTTCTTTAGATTCCACATATAAGTAATATCATATGATGCCTGTCTTTCTCTAAATTGGCTATATTCACTTAACATAATATTCTCCAGGTTTATCTATTCTGTTACAAAAGGTAATATTTCCTTCTTTTATTAAAGCTGAGTAGTATTCTATCATGTAAATGTACCACAACTTGTTTACCCAACACCTACTGATAGCCACTTGCTTCCATACTTAGGCTATGGTAAATAAAGCTGCAAAGGACAAGGGGTTCCATATGATGTCTGTTCAGAACAAGTCCAACCATTGTTAATATAATGAGAATGGTCTGTGTGAAATTGATGTAACCTGATAGCCAATAAGACTGGAATGCACATGACTGAACAATGATGACTTCACTGTACTAGTCATTGGGAGTAGTAGACACCACTGAGTGAGCATGTATACTGTGTGGCAATCACATTCAAAATGATCAAGGAGAGCAATGAATCTGCACCAAATTTTGCGTTAAGCTTGAACATTACTCTGCAGAAACTATTCAGATGATTCACAAGGCCACAGCTATGAGCAACTGGTGACTGACAGCCTCATCATGACAATGCGCCCGCTCATGTATTACATCTCAGTGCAGAATTTTTTGTGAAAACATCAAATCATCCAGGTGACTCAGCCCTACTACAGCCCAGACTTGGCGCTCTGTGACTTCTGGCTTTTCCCAAAACTAAAAACACATTTGAAAGGGAAGAGATTTCAGACTGTAGATGAGATTCAGGAAAATACAACAGGGCAGCTGAGGGTGATTGGGAGAACTGTGTGAGGTGCCTACTTTGAAGGTGACTGAGGCATCATTGTCCTATGTACAATGTTTCTTGTATTTTGTATCTTCTTCAATAAGTGTTTCTATTTTTCACATTACATGGTAGAATACCTTCTGGACAGACCTCAAATATCCTTTCAAATCAGTATTTTGGATTTCTTCAGATATGTACTGAGAAGAGGAATTGCTCGGTCACAAGGCATTTCCATTTTCAATTTCCTGAGGAACCTCTACAGTACTTTCCATAGTGGTTGCACCAATATGCATTCCCACCAACGGTGCATAAGGGTCCTCTTTTTTCCAAATTCTCATTTCACCAACACTTGTTTGTTGATATAGCTTTTCTGACAGGTGTGAGGTGGTATCTAATTGTGGTTTTGATACACATTTCTCTGATGAACTAGTGATGTTGAGCAACTTTTCACATGTCTATTGGCCATCCATATGTCCACTCTGTAGAAATACTTATTCAGTTTCCTGCCCACTTTCTAATTGGGTTGTTTGTTTGTATTTAGTTGCCTGAGTTCTTTATAAGTTTTGGATATTAACTGCTTATTAGATGTATGTATCATTGGTGAATATCTTCTCCTATTTGGTAGGTTGTCTTTTCATTTTGTTGATTGTTTCTTTTGCTGTGAAAACCCTTTTTATTTTATTGTAGTACCATTTCTTGTTTTTATTTTGTTTCTCTTGCCCAAAGAGATATGTCAGAAAAAAATATTGCTAGAAGAAATTTCTGAAATTTTACTGCATATGTTTTCTTCCAAAAGTTTTATGGTTTTAAGTCTTACATGTAAGTCTTTAATCCATTTTGAGTCCATTTCTGTATATAGTCTAAGAAGATAGTCAAATTTTATTTATTTTTTGCAAGCATCTAATCCAATTTTTCCAACACCATTTATTGAATCTACTGTGTTTACTCCATTGTATGTTCTTGCTTCCTTTCTTATATATTAACTGACCTTATAAGCATGGGATTATTTTTGGGCTCTCTATTCAGTTTCAATCTAGGTATCAGTTTTCATGCCAATATTTGATAAATATAGTCTTTTAATATAGTTTGATATCAGGTACTATAATATCTTCCACTTTTTTTGTTTTGGTCAAAATTGCTGTCACTATTCAGGATCTTTTGTCTTTCTACACAAATTTTTGGATCATTTGTTCTAGTTCTGTGAAAAATATTATTGGTATTTTGATAGGAAGTGCATTGAAACTATAGACTGCTTTGGGTAATATGGACATTTTAATGATGTTGATTCTTTCTATCCATGAACATGGTATACATTTCCATTTATTAGTATCTTCTTAAATTTCCATGTCTTATAATTTTCCAAGTACAGATCTTTTACTTCCTTGGTCAAATTTATTTCTAGGTATTTTTGACACAATTATAAATGGGATTATTATCTTAGTTTCTCTTTCTAATAGTTCATTATTCATGTAAAAATTCAACTGATTTTTGTATTTATTTTGTATCTGATACTTCACTGCATTCATTTATCAATTTTAGTGTTTTTCTGGTGAAATCTTTATGGGTTTTTATGTACAGTATCATGTCATCCCCAAATAATGTCAGTTTTACCTCTTCCTCTCCAATTTGATACCCTTTCTTCTTCTGGTTGGATAGTTGTGTCTAGAACTTCCTGTACTATGTTAAATGGGAATAGTGAGAGTAGACATCTCTGTCTCACTACTGATCTTAAGGGAAATGTTTTTAGTTTTTACCCATTGACTATGATGTTGGTGGTGGGTTTTTCATATATGGCATTTATTATGTTGAGATATGGCCCCCCTCTTCCTATTTTGCTGAGAGTTTTTATCATAAATGGGTATTAGATTTTGTCAAATGCTTTTTATGCATCTATTGATATGATCATATAATTTTATCCTTTACTTGATTTACAAGGGTATCCAAAAAACACAGAATTTGTTTATAAAATATTGTATATTTATTCTTACATGTTTAAACTTCAGTCACCTTCAAAATACTCTCTATTTGATGCTATACACCTATCAAGATATTTTTCTACTTCTCAAAACAGTTTTTAAATTCATCAATTTTGATGCCTTCTAGTGCTCTGACATTTTTCATTTCACCTCTTCTACATTGGCAAAATGTTTCCCTTTAAGGACTTTTTTTACCTGGGGAAACCAATAAAAACTCACTCAGGGTGAGATTGGGTTAATAGGCAGGGTGGGCCAGGGGCTTATGCTGTTTTTGGTCAAAAACTGCTGAAAACTCATTGTGGTGTGGGAAGGTACAGTCATAAATCATCCATCATGAAATGGGCAAACACATTGAAATATTCTTCCAAAAAATTCACTGAAGTCAGGATGCAGCCTCTTACAATGCCAGTTGGTGCACTGATACACATGGGTTTTTACAACACTCACCTAGTGGGGGAAGCTTGAACCACAAGGGGCCTGCCCTCCAGAAGATAGTTCTGTTTGTTTGCTCTGCCCCGCCCCCCAGTATATGGTGTATCATATTAATTGACTTGAGGATATTGAATCAACCTTACATCTAAGGAATAAATCCCATTTGATCATGGTCTATAATCTTTATAATGTATTGCCGAATTCATTTTGCTATTACGTTTTGAGTATTTTTGAATCTATGTTCATCAGGAATATTGGTCTATAATTTTCTTTCTTTGTAGTGTCTTTTTCTAGTTTTGGAATCAGGATAATGCTGACTTCATAAAATAAGTTTGGAAGTCTTTCCTCTTCTTAAATATTTTGAAATAGTTTCTAAAGAATAGATATTCTTCTTGGAATGTTTGGTAAAATTCACCTATGAAGCCATCAGTTCAGGACTTTTGTTGGTTGAAAGTTTTTTGATTATTGCTTCAATTTTGTTGGTTGTAATTGGTCTCCTCAGATTTTTTGTTTCTTCTTAATTCATCCATCATCTTAGGATGATGGAGCTTGTATGTTTTTAGGAATTTATCCATTTCTTCGATTGTCCAGTTTGTTGGTATATAATTGTTCCAAGTATTTCCTTATAATCTTTTGCATTTCTGTGGTGCCAGCTGTGACTTCTCATCTTTCACTTCTGATTTTAGTCATTTGTGTGTGTCTCTCTCTTTATTCCTGATGAATCTGGCTATCTTGTTTATCTTTGCAAAGAGCAAACACTTGGTTTTATTGATATTTTGTATTTGTATTTAGTTTCTATTTTATTTCCTCTCTGATCTTAATTATCTCCTTTCTTCTACCCATTTTTGGCTTTATTTGTTGTTGTTTTTTTCTAGTTTCTTTGGATTTAAGGTTAGATTATTAATGCAATATTTTTCTTGTTACAGAAGCTGTGAATTTCCTTCTTAGGACTACTTTTGTTCTGTCCCATAAACTTGGTGTTGTTGTGTTTTCATTTTTACTGTCTCAAGGAATCTTTTGATTTCATCCTTGATGTCATTATTATCTTATTCATTGTTTAGTAACAGGTTATTTAGCCTTTATCTGTGTGTTTTTAGTTTGTTTCTTGTAATTGACTTCTAGCTTCATACTATTGTGGTCAGAAAAGATTTCTGAAATGTTTTCAAACTTCTTAAATTTGTTGAGACTTGTTTTGTTGCCTAACATGTGATCTGTCCTGGAAAATGTTTCATGTGTGCTTGTAGAGAATGAACATTATGCTGCTTTGGTGTAAAATGTGTTAAAACTATCAATCAGATCTATCTGGTCTAATATGTCATTTAAGGCCACTGTTTCCTCATTGATGTTTTGTCCAGAAGATTTATTCAGTGATGTCAGTGGAATGTTAAAGTTCTCTACTATTACTATATTACTGTTGATCTTTCCCTTTTATGTCTATCAATATTTTTTCATATACTTAGATGCTCTTACACAGGTGAATAAATGTTTATAAGGGTTATTCCCCTTGTTGGACTAATTTTTTATCAGTATGTAATGACCTTTTTTATCTCTTGTTACAGCTTTTGTGATAAAGTCTATTTTGTCAGTATAAATATTGCTCCCCTGGCTTTTTTTTTTTTTCATTTTTATTTGCACAAAATATCTTTTTCCTTCCCTATACTTTCATTCTCTGTGTCTTTCATTCTGAGGTAGGTCTTTTGTAGAAAGTGTACATATAGGCCTTGTTTTCTTATTCATTCAGCCACCCACCCTATGTCTTAATTGCAGCATTTAAGCCATTTACATTTAAAATGATGATTGATATGTAAGCATTTGTTGACATTTTGTTCTTGTAATTATGTTCCTCTTTTTTTTCTTCTCAAAGAAGACCCTTTAACCCTGTGGAGTTCACACCTTATCTGAGAGATACAATCTCTTTTATTAAATATTGTTAAATATATTGGATGCATAGGTTCAAGGCCATGACTAGCTTCACATTTGTATGTAACTAATGTTAAGCAATAACATTTTAGTTGACAGTTTGGTTATACTACATGTTTTGTAAGGGTATGTGATATTTGTCAGTAAACTGTATCTGAGAGATACGAAACATTGAAGTCCATGTTGGTGTATTTTTTTTTTAATGAACTTCAAAGTCAGTGTTGTGTTTTTTTTTAATTTACTATTGAAAAGGGCTGGAAAACATATTGATTTGATAATCCAAGTGATGATAAAGGACTTCAGGGAAAGCTACTCAAGTCACTGATCAAAACACCTTTGCAAGTGTTGTGAAAAGTACTTATGCCTTGAGAACAGCAATATTGTTTGCAATGACTGTTACGAATATTTTGTGAAGCCAACTATTGAAGATTCTAATTAATTAATGTTTAAGACATTTTTGGTTGTATTTTTAATAATAACCATGTTTCTGTTATTTGAAAAGAAAAAAAATTATTCTTTAGGTTATTATATTATTTGTTTAATAATTTCTAGATTATAGCTGAAAATAAATTAAAACTCATGTGTTTTATTATATAGATACAATAAATGCAAATTTGGGGTTTTTAAAAATTTTTTTGCATTTCAGTATATACTAGTAATGAACGTATCTCTCAGATACACATGACCTTATGCTCTAACGTTTTAAAAAATTTTTAAATGCCTTCTATTCCATTTTCAAATGCCTTATAGGACCTATTGATATGATCATGTAATTTTTGTCTTACCTTTTGTTTATGTGATATGTTACATTTATTTATTTGTTACTATGGTACCATCCTTCATCCCTGGGTTGAATCATACTTGATCATGGTGTATGATATTTTTAATGAATTGCTGGATGCAGTTTACCAGTATTTTGTAGAGGATTTGAGCATCTATGTGCAAACAAATATATTGGCCTGTAGTTTTCTTCCTCTGTTGTATCTTTACCTGGTGTTTAATTAGGATGATGCTGGCCTCATAAAAGGAGTTCAGAAGTCTTCCATCTTCTTTTGGTGTTTTGGATTAGTCTGAGACGGATAGGGGTTACCTCTTCCTTAAATATTTTGTAAAATTCTGTGAAACCATCCAGTCCAGGACTTTTGTATGCCAGGATTTTTTTTCCAGGATTTTTTTTCTATTACTGCTTCAATTTCACTAGATTGTATTGGTCTTTTCAGGCTTTCTGCTTCTTCTTCATTCATTTTTGGAAGATTATATGTTTCTAGAAATTTGTCCATGTCCGCCAGGTTTTCAAATTACTTGGCAGGTAGTTGTTCATAGTAATTTCTTATAATCCTTTGTATTTCTATCATATCAAGTGTAATCTATCTTCTTTCATTTCTGATTTTATTTATGTAGGTCCTCTCTCTTTTTTTCTTGATAAGTCTGGTTAAAGGCTTGACAATTTTGTTTATCTTTTCTAAGAACCAGCTCCTGGATTCATTAATACTTTGAATTGTTCTATGTGATTTAATTCTGCCCTGATCTTGATTATTTCCTTCCTTCTATCTGCTCTGGGCTGTGTTTGTTGTTGTTCCTATAGTTATTGTAGATGTAGAATTATGTTGTTTATTTGAAATATTTCGATCTTTCTTAAGTAGGGCTATATTACTATGAACTTCCCTCTCAGGATTGCCTTCACTGTGTCCCATAGGTTTTGGGCTGTGTTGTGTTCATTTTCATTTGTATCCAGAAACTTTTTGATTTCTTCCTTGGTGCCATTGTTAACCCATTCATTGTTTAATAATGAGTTATTCAGTCTCCATGAATTTGACTGTTTTTGAATGTTTTCCTTGAGGTTGCTTTTAGTTTCAAGCAATTATGTTCTCAGAAAATGCTTGATGTGATTTCAATTTTCTTCAATTTGTTGAGGCTTGTTTTGTGACCTACCATGTGATCTATTTTGAAAATGTTCCATGTGCATTTGAAAAGAATGTGTCTTTTGCTGTACATATCATTTAAATCCATCTGATCTGATGACATGTTAGTATACATAGAAAATCCTATAGTCTCGGCCAAAAAACTGCTCGACCTAATAAATGAATTTGGCCAAACAGCCGGATACAAAGTCAATATCCAGAAATCAAAGGCATTTTTGTATACCAACAATGAAACAATAGAAGCAGAAATCAAGAAAAAAATCCCATTTGATATAGCAAAAAGAAAATTAAAGTACCTAGGAATAAACCTAACCAAGGAGGTCAAAGATCTGTATGCAGAAAACTACACAACACTGAAGAAAGAAATCAAGGAAGACACAAACAAATGGAAATGTATACCGTGTTCATGCATCGGAAGAATTAACATTATCAAAATGTCCATACTTCCCAAAGCAATCTACAGATTCAATGCAATACCTATTAAAGTACCAATGGCATATTTCACTGATATAGAACAAACTCTTCAAAAATTTATATGGAACCATAAACGACCCAGAATAGCGGCAGCAATCTTGAGAAAGAAGAGCAAAGCAGGAGGGATCACAATACCTGATACCAAAATGTATTACAAGGCCACTGTAATCAAAACAGCATGGTACTGGCATAAAAACAGGCACGTGGACCAGTGGAATAGATTAGAGAGCCCAGAAATAAACCCTAGTCTCTATAGTCAATTAATATTCGACAAAGGGGGCAGCAACATAAAATGGAGTAAAAATAGCCTCTTCAACAAGTGTTGTTGGGAGAACTGTACAGCTTCATGTAAGAAAATGAAACTCGAGCACCAACTTACACCATACACAAAAATAAATTCAAGGTGGATAAAAGACTTAAACATAAGCCGTAACACCATTAAAGTCCTAGAGGAGAATATAGGCAGGAAAATCTCAGATATTACACGCAGCAACATTCTTACTGATATGTCCCCTAAAGCAAGGGACATAAAGGAAAGAATAAACAAATGGGATCTCATCAAAATAAAAAGCTTCTGCATGGCCAAGGAAAACAGTATTAAAATAAAAAGAGAACCGACTGTGTGGGAAAACATATTTGCCAATGATATCTCAGATAAGGGTTTAATCTCCAAAATATACAAAGAACTTACATGATTCCACTCTAAGAAGACAAGCAACCCAATAAAAAATGGGCAAAGGACTTGGGCAGACACCTCTCCAAGGAGGACATACAGAGGATCCCGAGACACATGAAAAGATGCTCGATATCGCTAGCTATCAGAGAGATGCAAATTAAAACCACAATGAGATACCACTTGACACCAGTCAGAATGGCCCTCATAAACAAAGCAACAAACAGCAAGTTTTGGAGAGGTTGTGGAGAAAAGGGGACACTAGTGCACTCCTGGTGGGAGTGCAGACTGGTACAACCACTATGGAAAACAGTATGGAATTTTCTAAAAAAACTAAAAATGGACATACCTTTTGACCCAGCAATTCCACTGCTTGGATTATATCCTAAGAACCCTGAAACACCAGTCCAAAAGAACCTATGCACCCCTATGTTCATAGCAGCACAATTTACAATAGCCAAGTGTTGGAAGCAACCTAGGTGCCCATCAGTAAATGAATGGATCAAAAAACTGTGGTACATTTATACAATGGAATTCTATGCAGCAGAAAGAAAGAAGGAGCTCATACCCTATGCAACAGCATGGATGGAACTTGAGAGCATCATGCTAAGCGAAGTAAGCCAGGCAGTGAAAGATAAATACCATATGATCTCACCTTTAACAGGAACCTAATCAACAAAACAAACAAACAAGCATAATATAACCAAAGACATGGAAATTGGGAACAGGCTGAAAGTCACCAGAGGGGAGAGGGGAGGGAATTTCAGGGGAAAAGGGGAAGGATTTACAGGAACAAGTATAAAGGACACATGGACAAAAACTATGGGGGGATGGAAATGGGAGGGAGGTGGGGAGGGCTGGGGCGGTGGGTTCGGGTGAGAATAAAAGACAGAAAACTGTACAAGATCAACAATGAAAATAAAAATTAAAAATAAATAAATAAATAAATCCATCTGATCTGGTGCATCATTCAGTGCCACAATATCTTCATTGATTCGTTTGGAAGATCTATCCATCGTTGACAGTGGGGTGTTAAAATCCCTAGTATAAGTGTGTTGCTGTCTATATCTTTCTTAAAGTACTCCAAGATTTTCCTTGTAATTTTGGGTGCTCCTATGTTGGGTACATTTATGTTCACAAAGTTTATGTCTTCTTCATGGATTCTAGCACTGAATATCATGAACTGTTCTTCTTTGTTTCTTTTTGTGGCTTGTGTCTTGAAATCTATTTTGTCTGATATTAGTATTGCAAGCCTAGCTTTTTCCTGTCCGTTTGATTGTAATATTTCCTCCCAATCCTTCACTTACTGTCTTTGTAAGTCTTTTATCCCAGATGGGTCTCTTGTTGGAACCATGTGTATAGATCATGTTTTCTTATCCATTCAGCTACTCTATTTCTTTTGTCTAGAGCATTTAATCCATTTGCATTTAAGGTTATTATTGGTACATACTTATTCATTGTCATTTTCCCCTTTGTACCTGTGTTCCCCTCTCTCTCTCACTCTTTTTCTTCATCTTCTTAAAGCAGACCCATTAGCAGGTCTTGAAATGCTGCTTTGGTGGAGGTGTATTCTTTTAGTCTTCTTTTGTCTTGGAAACTCTTTATTTCATCTCCCATTTTAAAAGAGAGCCTTGCTGGGTACAGTACTCTTGGTTGCAGACATTTGTTATTTATTACTTGGTATATTTCTTGCCATTCACTTCTGGCTTGTTTTGTTTCTGTTGAGAAATCTACTGCTGGCCATATCAGAGGACCCTTGTATGTTACTTCTTATTTCTCCCTTGCTGCCTTTAAGAGTCCTTCTTTGTCTTTGAATTTTGCCATTTTAATTATGATGTGTCTTGCAATGGGCCTCTTTGGGTTCTTCTTGATTGGGACCCTCTGTGATTCCTTGACTTGTATGACTTTTTCTCTCAACAAATTAGGAAACTTTCCTGTCATTATTCCTTCAAATATGTTTTCTATCACTTGCTCTTCTCTTTCTCCTCCTGGTATCTGTGTTGTATGCATATTATTACATTTCATGTTATCCTCCATTTTCCTTAACCCTTATTCATGCTTTTGAGTCTTTTTTCCTTTTCTTCCTCTTTCTGGGAGTTATTTTCTACTTTGTCCTCCAGCTCACTGATTTGATCCTCTGTTTCATCTAGCCTGATTTTGATTCCTTCTACTGTGTTCTTCAATTCAGAAATTGAATTCTTAATTTCTTCTTGGCCCTTGTTGATTGCTTCTATGTCATTTTTTATACTGATATAGTTTGCAGTAAGTTCCTCATAGTTTCCCTGTAGTTTTTGGTAATTCGCAGTGAGCTCACTGAAGTTCCTTATAATTGTTGTTTTGAACTCAGTATCTAATAATTGACTTACCTCTATTTCATTTTGCACTCTTCATGAGGATTCCTCCTTTCCTTTCAAATAGGGTTTGCTTCCTGCCCTCCCATTATTTGTGAGACTCTTTTTGTTTGCTTCTATTCTTTAATTGATCTGTTTTAACATCCTGACTTTGTGGTGTGAACTTCTATCTTAGGAGGCCTGTGAGATTCACTGGTGCACTTGATCACCCAAACTAAATGCTCTTGGGATTTCCTTTATGCCATTTATGTTGGCTTTATGAATGTAATTAGGTTTTGATGTGTTGGTTCACTCTTTGATAGGTCCTTCCCTCCAGCTGGCTGACTAAGGGTCACTCCACCCACCATGTCTTGTATGTTGTTGTTCAGGTGCTGCCAGAAGAAAACCATAAAGCACAGGAAACAAAACCACACCCACAAAAATAACTCCCGCCCACAATCCCACTATCAACAGCTAATGAATAAGCATTAATAAGGGTGTAAAAATATTAAGAGTACTATAAGAACAGAGAAGTAACTATGTGATGACTAACTGAAATAAAAATGATTTTGAGACAGTAGAGGGAGGAGCAATAATAGAGTAGCAAACTAGAGCAATGCAAAGAGAGAAAGTAAAATTTAAATCATAAATAAAGATGGAAATGAAGAAGATGGAATGGAGTAATAGAAGGAAAATGTATGGTATTAGGTTTCAACTGAAAATTAAAAAGGTGACAGGAAGAAAAATTAAAAAAGTAAATAAATAATATAAAAATAAGAAAGGTATTAAAGGAAAAAAATTACTACAGCCCTATTAATAACAAATGAGCTAAGATTAATATAGATAGGATGGGAATAAGAGAGGAAAAAGAAAGAAAGAAGGAAAAGCTTAACAGTTGTCTAGAGGAAAGAGTAGTAAATTTGAGATGATAGAAGAAATATTAAGGGTGAGGAATGAAAACCAGGCCAAGAGAGGGAAGACCCTCACCCCCCAAAAAAGAAATTTGAGATGAAAAAAAGAAAAGGAAAGATGAAAGAAAAAATTGAAAACAACAAAATAAAACAAGCTAAGACAGGGAAAAGTTAAAATTTGAGATGAAGAAAGAATGGGCAGGATGAAGGCAGCATGGAGTAGAAGAAGGGAACTGTAAATTTGAGATTTGAAATACAAGGATTATGAAGATCTAGAGATAAAATTGAAAAAATGCAACAACTATCCTATCCAAAACCAATGAGCAAAGATTCCTAAAGATGGATAGAGGACACAATTATTTTAAGAGCTGGAAAAATAATGTTAGATGACCATTGATAAGAAAATTGAGAGGTTCCAGCCAAGATGGAGGAATAGGTAGAAACCCTTCACTTCCTTGCACAACCAAAAAGAGGATAACAACCAATCTAAAAAATCAACAAACAACCACAGGTGCAATAAAATCAAACTGCCTGGGATTCTGACAACCAAGGAATTAAAGAAAAGATCAGTCAAAACAACCAGACTGGTATGGTGGCAGCCCACATGGGGCAGAGAAAAACTGCAGCAAGACTGTGGACCTGTCAGGCAGGGCTGGCTGTGGCAAGGTGGTGGGCTGCGCAGGTGGGGCTGACTTAAGGAAAAACTGAGACTTAGAGTTGACAGTGGACTATGGAAGTTGCTACAATGGGAGAAACTCCCAGTTTCACGTGAGAGTCCATCAAGTGTGCTAGAGTCGAGCAGGTGAGCTGCATTGTTCCCTCTCTGGCTCCTCCACTACAGGCAGCGCCACAGCACAGTAAGAACATTTGCCCTACCTAGGTGCATACTTAAGGCCCCGCCCCCTTGAAACTTATCAGGTGTGCCGAGACAAAGAAATATGGCCCATATCAAAGAACAGAGCAATCCATCAGAAAGAAAGCTAAGTGATGAGGACATAGCCAACCCATCTGATGGAGAATTTAAAGCCCTGGTAATCAAAATACTCAGAGATCTGATTAAGCTTGGTCAAAAAATGAAAAAATAAATGAAAGAACCCAAAATGAAATAAAGCAAAATATTCAGGGAACCAGCAGTGATGGTAAGTAAACCAAGACTCAAATTAAGAATTAGGAGCAGAAGGAAGAAATAAACATTCAACTGAACAGAATGAAGAAACAAGAAATCAGAAAAGTGAGGAGAGGCTTAGGAACCTCTGGAACCACTATAAATGTTCCAACATCTGATCATAGGGGTGCCAGAAGGAGAAGAACAAGAGCAAGAAATTGAAAACTTATTTGAACAAATAAGGAAGGAAAACTTCCCCAATTTGGTGAAGGAAATAGACTTCCAGGAAGTCCAGAAAGCCCAGAGAGTCACAAAGAAGTTGGACCCAAAGAGAAACACACCAAGGCACACCATCATTAAGTTACCCAAGATTAAAGATGAAGAGAAAATTCTAAAAGAAGCAAGGGGAAATGAGAGAGAGTTACCTACAAAGGAGTGCCCATTAGGCTATCAGCTGATTTCTCAAAAGAAACCTTGGAGGCAAAAAGGTGCTACACAGAAGTATTCCATGTCATGAAAGGCAAGGACTTACAGGCAAGAATACTCTCTCCAGAAAAGCTTTCATTTAGAATGGAAGGGCAGATAAAGTGCTTCCCAGATAAGGTCAATATAAAGAAGTTCGTCATCACCAAGCCATTATTATATGAAATGATAAAGAAACTTAAATAAAGAATATCAAAAATATGAACAGAAAATTACAATAAACTCACAACTATCAACAAATGAACCTAAAAGAAAAACAATGAAAACAAAAATTAAGCAAACATCTAGAACAGAAACAGAATCAGAGAAATGGACATCACACGGAGGAATTTCAGTGGGGAGAAATAGGGGATGAAATACAGGGAAGAAGAAGCATAATTAGTAGGCATAAAATAAATGGGGAGATATAAAAATGGTATAGGAATCAGAGGACTCAAAGAATTTTTATGTACAACCCATGGGCATGAACTAAGGTGGGGCGATGCTGGAGGGTTGGGAGGACAGAGTGGAGGGAGCATAAAGGAAGAAAAATTTGGGAAACTGTAATAGCATAATTAATAAAAGATACTTTAAAAAGAAAATTTATTTTGAATGACTGTACAGGGGAGAAATAGTAAGAGTGTGGAATGGAAGCAATTGTAGTAACAGAGAAAACAAAATTTAAAATGAAAATAATAAGAGGAAATAAGAAGGTAAAGTGGGATTTTCCTGTCTATGTTCTCCTGTAGGACTTTTATGGTGTCATCACTTATATTTAAGTCTTTTATCCACCTTGAATTTATTTTTGTGTATGGTGTAAGTTGATGATTGAGTTTCAATTTTTTTTTTTTTTTTTTTTTTTTGCACATAGCTGTCCAGATCTCCCAACACCATTTGTTGAAGAGGCTACTTTTACTCCATTTTATGCTTCTGCCCCCTTTGTTGAATAAAAATTGACTATAAATACTTGGGTGTATTTCTGGGCTCTTTATCCTGTTCCATTGGTCTATGTGTCTGTTTTTATGCAAGTACCAGGCTCTTTTGATTACCGTGGCTTTTTTAATACAGTTTGGACATTATACAATGGAATACAACACAGCAGAAACATAGGAGCTCCTACCCTTTGCGACAACATGGATGGAACTGGAGAGCATTATGCTAAGTGAAATAAGCCAGGTGATGAGGGAAAAATAACATATTATCTCACCTGTTAGTGGAACCTAATCAATGAAACAAGGAAGCAAGAAAAATATAACCAGAGACAGTGAAATTAAGAACAAAGTGACAGTAATGAGAGGGGAGGTTGCAGGTGATAATGAGAGGAAAGGGGGGAAGGATTTTCAGGAACATGTATGAAGGACACAAGGACAAAACGAAAAGGGGATAGGATCAAGGGTGAGAAGTGGGGATGGCTGGGGTCAGGGGGCGTGGTGTGGGGAAAATGGAGACAACTGTACTTAAACAACAATAAAAAATAAGGCAAAGTGGAGTAAGAGAAGAGAGTAGCAAAGTCTGAGAATTGAAATAAACTATAATATAAAATCTAGTGACTTAACAAATTTGAAGGACAAGAAATGAATGTTAAAAAACTCTGCAGGAAAGAAAATATCACACATCATGGAGAAGACTGCGGTGGATTTTGTCTCAGTAGCATCTAATATTTACCACTGTTTTTTTTTTTTTTTTTTTTTTTTCTGGATCTGCCTCTGGTGGTGTCAGATGGTATCCCTGCCTGGCCTTAGGCAGCCTGTTTGAGAGTACCAGAGATCTACAGTCTGTGGTTGACTCCTTCAGTTGTAAATCTAGTCACTCTGCAATCAGTGATCAGGCTTAAGCACCACAGGGTGGGGCCAAGTAATTCCTGGGGTCAAGGCTATTGCTTCCCCTCAGGCTGGTGACACTAGGAGGGGAGAGGTCTATCTGAGGGAGATGGCTCCTCCAGTATGGAGGATGATTCAGCACTGGGATCATGGTAGGTGCTCTCTCAGTTCTCTCCTGAAAGCCACTGTCCACAGTCTCTCCTCCAGAGTCTCTAGTCCACTCTGCAGCCCCCTTTGCCAGAGCTGAGGGTAAGTGGGTGCATATTAAGAATTTATGCATTTGCTCTTAACCACCTCTCTACTTCTCCAGGTGTCCATCTTTGGCAGAGGGAAAGCCTGCCGCTTTTCACAGCTGGATGTTATTTGTGTACATTTTGGGCCCTGATGCTGTAGGCTGGAGAGCCCAGCTTGGGGGTTTAGACCTCACACTTCTCACAGAGATCCCCCTGGGAGCTGAGATATTCCTCTAGCACTTCAGCTGCCACCCCTGGGGGCCCAGCCAGCCCTCTTACATCTCCTCCACAATCCCTACAAGTTGCATTGTGTTAAAGCTGTTTCTTCTGTCTGTCTGTAGTTATAGGATTCTCTCCCACTATTGTTCAGTTGTTTATTCCAGATTATTTCTCCACAATTCAGTTGTAATTTTAGATTAGTCCTGGGAGGAGGTTAGTGTGACTTCCACTCACTCCTCCACCATCATTTCTCATAATACTGTGGAGATGGGCTCTGTCTGTACAGCCCCCAGAGCTGCCACAAATGAGAATAAGTCTACCAAGACATTATCTGCTTGGGGAGGAAAGGTGACCAATTTCTCAAAGGAGAAGGGCCAGGAACCTATTCCTCAATGGGCTTTTATTGGGTTCAATTTGCACAGGAATACAGGTAAAACTCATCAATCATTGTCAGGCAGTAATGATCAAACAATAGATAACATTCAAAGAATTATGAGAACTTATTGTGAGTCAGGGTCAATTAGCTAAAGGGCCATAAAACTTTGGGAAACAAACTCATTTTATGCTTGGATGTTTATCATTTAAATTGAGGGTATTCTTAACAAAGCAGGTTTCACAGGATTTTATGCATTCTTTTCTTAGGCTTGATTGCCCCGGGGAACCTGCCCTTTCCAGCAGCCCAGGGCCATACCCACCTCAGGCATTGTTTCAGGCTTAAGTCAGGTAGGGGAAGTAAGGCAGCCAAGCAATTAGACTTGTTACAGATGGAACGAAGACTCGGGCTATGTCAAAGCCAAGGGGTGAGGGTCCATAGCCCCCTTTTTCTATAGTCCCCAAAGTCCTTTCCATAATGAGTGTGCCTGTCTTAAGTCATCCCTCCCTTGAGGAATCTTACCCATCACTGGCTAACCAGTCATCTGCCTGGGGCCCAGCAGGGTGAAGTAAAGTGGGTAGAGGTGGTGCCCCTGATGGGAAGGTAAGCTTTGCCTCCTTAGTGGCTTGTGGTCCCAAGGTCTCTTACTCAGCCTTAACTGGAGGGGCAGGGGGTGGTTATAGATTCTGAAACCAGGCAGGGCAGTTCCCAACAATACTGGATTGGTGATAATGCCTCCTTTAGCTTTTTCTTGTCTAGGAGGTTCTTTATTTCTCTTTCTACTTTAAATGGTAGTCTTGCTAGGTAAAGTAGTCTTGTTGTAGGTCCTTGTTTTTCATCACTTTGAACATTTCATGCCAGTTTCTCCTGAGAAATCAGCTGACGGTCTTATGGGACCACCCTTGAAGATAACTAACTTTCTTTTGCTGTTTTTAAGATTTTCTCTTTGCCATTTTAATTACGATATATTTGGTTTGGGCCTCTTTGGGTTTATTTTGTTTGGGACTCTCTTTCCTGCATCTGTGTCTTTTTCCTTTACCAAGTTAGAAAAGTTTTCAGTTAGAAATTATTTCTTCAAGTAGGTTCTCAATTCCTTGCTCTCTCTCTCTCTTCTCCTTCTAGTACCCCTATGATGTGGATCACGTCCATCATGCTCGATATTGTTGCAGAGGTCCCTTAGACTATCCTTATTTTTTTTTCTGTTCTGCTTGGTTTTATTCTGTTACATTGTTCTTCAAAGTACTGATTTTTCATCTACTTCATCTATCCTCCTGTTGATTCATTCCAAGTGTATTCTTATTTCAAATATTGTAGTTCCCATTTCTGACAGATTCCTTTTTATGGTTTATATGTTTTTTTATGCTTACTTTAAAAAATGCTTACTCTTTGTTTATGTTCCCACTGAGTTCATCCATTCTTCTCCTAAGTTCCTTAACCATTTGTATAACTGTTGTTTTAAATTCTTTGTTTGGCAGCTTGCTTGCCTCCATTTCACTTATTTCTTTTTTCTGGGGATTTCTCCTCTTCTTTCATTTGGGGCACGTTTCTTTGTTTCACCTGTTTGGCTTCCTTCCTGCATTTGTTTCTGTGTATTCAGTAGATCTGCTATGTCTCCCAATCTTTGTATGATGGCCTTATGTAGTGGGTGTCCTGTGGAGCTTAGTGTCTCAGTCTTTCTAATCACCTGAGCTACGTGCTCCAAGAATATTTCTTGTGTGGTTTATATGAGCCCTCCTGTTTTATGTGGGGTTTGATTGCTTTGGGCTCCTCAATGGGTGGGTTTGACCTTTAATCTTAGTAAATGTGAGCATTAACCTCAAACTCATTGTATGAGCTGTTGTGCAGGGGCTGACCCCATGATTTGTAATTCACCTAGCAGTATCTGGTGTCTGTAGGGATCTCCCTTTAAGTATGTTTTACAAAGCTAATTAGGTTGTGCTCTGTTATGGTCTGATGTCTGCCACTGGGTCTTTTGGTTCTGAGGCCTCTTAAGAGGCACTCAGGTTCAAATCAATAGCAGTTATTGCCTGTGATGTAACCAGCCTTGAGCTACTTGTCTAGAGCTACCAACCAGTCCTGTTTGTGTCTACCTTTGCTGGGCCTGGATGTGTATAGGAAAGGGTATGCTGCATACCAAGGCTGGCTTTCACCAGCTCTGAGCCCAGGGACTGGTCAGCCAAAGGCCAAAGGCACCCCACAATCCACATGTGCTTGCTAGCTACCTGTGAGCCTCAGTCCTAGAAAAACCTCTGGTGGTGTGTGAGTTGTGTGATAGAATCATCAGGTAGAGGTTAGTGGTGTTTACCAGGTTGATACAGATTCACAGTTGTTGCCAGTGCTAGGTCTGAGGCCACTCAGCAAAAGTCTCAGTGGACACCTGGGTCCCTTAGACCTTTGTAGTGGGACAGAGTCTTAGGGACTTGTCAGGATAAAGCCAGCAGGGATCACCAGTCTAAAACATACCCACATTTGCCCATGTTGGGAGAGGGCACTGCACAGGAATAGAGGTGCCACTTAGGAACATGGGGTAAGAAATAGCCCTCCCCTCCAGCACCACAACTCAATCTCTCCCCATGTTATTTTGGCAGTGTTCAAGCCTGCCTTAACTCCCTCAAGACCTCTTCAATAAGCTCTGCACCATGGACCCAGGCTGGAGTTCACCAAAGACCTGTCCACTGAGAGGGATGCCTACAGCGTGGGGCCTCCAGTAGTCAGCAGCAAGAGGTTATTGTCCTGTACAGGTTGATACCCTAGGTATGTGGAGGCAGGCCCCTCCTGCAGTGTCAGTGCCACTCAGGCCAATGGGAAAAAATAGTCCTCTCCTCCAGTCCTGCAGTTTCTGGTAGCAAGTCCCTCTCAATTAGCCATTATGAATTTGCCTTCTGATGAAACACCCATGTGTCTGTAGATGTGGCAGGCACTGAGCATGAGGACAGCAATCAAACGATCAATTAAAATTAATTAACCCAATCAATTAAAATCAATTGCTCCAATTCGGCAAGAGGTTCCTCTGTAAAGCATTTCTGGGGTTTTTTTTTTTTTTACTTTTTTTTCTTTTTTTAATATATTTTATTGATTATGCTATTACAGTTGTCCCATTTCTCCCCCATCATTCCCCTCCACCCTGCACACCCTCTCCCACCCACATTCCCCCCTTTTTGTTCATGTCCATGTGTCATAAGTTCTTTAGATTCTACATTTCCCACACTATTCTTGCCCTCCCCCTGTCTATTTTCTACCCACCGTCTATGCTACTCATTCTCTGTAACTTTTTCCCCTCTCTCCTCCTCCCACTCCCCTGTTGCTAACCCTCCATATGATCTCCATTTCCGTGGTTCTGTTCCTGTTCTAGCTGTTTGCTTAGTTTGCTTTTGTTTTAGGTGTGGTTCTTAATAGCTGTGAGTTTGCTGTCTTTTCACTGTTATATTTTTTATCTTCTTTTTCTTAGACAAGTCCCTTTAACATTTCATATAATAAGGGCTTGGTGATGATGAACTCCTTGAACTTGACCTTATCTGAGAAGCGCTTTATCTGTCCATCCATTCTAAATGACAGCTTTGCTGGATAGAGCAATTTTGGATGTAGGTCCCTGCTTTTCAAGATTTCAAATATTTCTTTCCAGCCCCTTCTTGCCTGTAAGGTCTCTTTTGAGAAATCAGCTGACAGCCTGATGGGAACTCCTTTGTAGGTGACTGTCCCCTTTTGCCTTGCTGCTTCTAGAATTCTCTGCTTCATTTTAATCTTGGCTGATGTAATTACGATGTGCCTTGGTGTGTTCCTCCTTGGGTCCAACTTCTTTGGGACTCTCTGAGCTTCCTGGATGTCCTGGTAGTCTATTTCCTTTGCCAGATTGGGGAAGTTCTCCTTGATTATTTGTTCAAATAAGTTTTCCACTTGTAACTCTTCTTCTTCCCTTCTGGTACCCCTATAATTTGGATGTTGGGACATTTAACCATGTCCCGGAAGTTCCTAAGGCTCTCCTCGTTTTTTTTAATTCTTGTTTCTTCCTTGTTTTCTGTTTGGTTGTTTGCTTCTTCCTTCTGGTCCATCCATTGATTTGAGTCCCAGTTTTCCTTCCATCTCTATGAGTTCCCCATGCATCTTCCTTCATTTCATGTATTGTAGCCTGCATTTTTTCATCTAATTTGTGAGCAAAATCAACCAATTCTGTGAGCATTTTGATGACCAGTGCTTTGAACTGTGCATCTGATAGGTTGGCTATCTCTTCACGGCTTAGAGGAATTGGCTCTGGGGCTTTCATTTGCTCTCCGGTTTGAGCCATTTTTGGTGGGTTTTTTTGTTTGTTTGTTTTGTTTTGATTTGGTTTTAGTCTGGTTGCGGCTATTACGTAGTGAGGGGTGGAGCCTTAGGTGTTCCTCAGGGCGGGGCAGCCCAGTCGCTGGGTTGTGACGCTGTATGTGGGGACGGGGTCAGAGAGGGAAGAATGGTGCCTGTTCTGCCCTCTCCTGGACTCCAGTCCTTTCTGCCGCTTCCCCTTCACCTGGATTATCTGCGCACACGCGCGTGCTGTTACGTAGCAAGGAGTAGAGCCTTAGGCGCTCCCTAGTGCGGGGCAGCCCAGTCGCTGGGTTGTGATGCTGTATGTGGGGGTGGGGTCTGAGAGGGAACAATGGCGCCTGCTCCACTCTCTCCTGGATTCAGTCCCTTCCGCCACTTCCCCTCTGCCTGGACCGTCTGCGTGCGCGAATGTGGAACCACCTGGTCAGCCAGCCACCTTGTACGGCCTCACTGGGTCTGCACAGTTGCCCCCCTGTGCCTGGGGTCCGCCAGCTGCTGCCTGTGGGCCCGGGGACCGCCAGCCGCCGCTGCTTGCGTTCCCGGGTCCACACCTCCACTTTTTCCTGCCGCGACTCCGCCCCTCTTACCGGTCTAGATGAATGGTTGTTGGACTTCCGTACAGTTCAATTTTCTATCAGTTCTGGTTGTTTTCTTGTTTCTAAATATTTGTTGTCCTTAATTTTGGTTGTAAGAGGAGGCACAGTGTGTCCGCCTACGCCTCCATCTTGGCCGGAAGTCACATTTCTGGTTTTAATGCTTCTGAAATGCATCTTAAAATAACTCCAACTGCTTGTGTAATATTTGTGATATTATCTGGGCAAATTTGACTTAATAGAACTCTTTCAGAGTCAAAAGTGTTGCAATGAATCTGCAGAAATCCAGCCCAGGAAGTGTTCTTTACAAATCAGGCTCTGTAGAACTAAGGCCAGAAGAAAAAAGAAAAAGCAAGTCTGGTAACCTAGTTGGGAACATAGGAAGTATGTGACATGAAAAAGTTTACTGCAATTTAATGTGTACCTGTTTATAGAATTTACTCTCTTACATATATAACTGAATCATTTTCAGTAAATTTATAGAGTTGTTCAACCATCACTCCAATGTAATTTTAGAATAGTATTTCCCTCCCTACCAAAAAAGACCCCAGTGCCAGAAACCACCAATCTTCTTTTTGTCTCTGTAGATTTGCCTTTCCTGGAAATTTCATAAAATGGAATCATATACTTAGCGATCATTTGTGACTGGCTTCTTTCACTTGGCATGATATATTTGTAGTTCATACAGTGTGTAGTATGTATCAGTATTTCATTCCTTTTTATGGATGACTGAATAATTTTCCAATAGTTGGTTATAACACAGTTTGTCTATCAACTCATCAGTTTTCACTCTTTTGGCAATTATGCATAATGCTGCTATAAACATTTGCATACAAGTCTTTGTGTGTAGATATGTTTTGGGTAGTCTCGATTATTTTACGTAAATACCTAAGAGTAGAATTGCTAGGTCATATGGTAAATCTATCTTTAGCATTTTAAGAAACTGCCAAACTGTTTTTCAAATTGACTACAATATTTAAAGTACGTGACTTTTCTATTTGCTTTAAAAAAGACCTTGGGATTATTATTAGCTAACCTAATAGCAACTCAAAGTTAATAATTGAATTCTGTTGGCCCATTCGAGGAAAAAAAAGTATTTATTTTCATGTTGTTATATACATAACTAATTTAATTTTAATAGTTTGTAATGACTTGTAATATCTAGGGGTTTCCATTCACACTGGATGTGAAACTATAACAATGATACTCAGGAAGCCTTAACTCATTCTGATCATTTCTTTTATTTAATTTGTTTTTTATTGTTGTTCTATTACAGATGTCCCAATTTTCCCCTGTTGCTCTGCCCTGCCCCACTCCCCATCCTCCCCACTCTCACAGTCCATCCCCACCCTGTCATCCAGGTCCATGGGTCATTTATACCATCCTGATCACTTCTTTATTATCTTCTGTACAGTACTTGGGTAGTTAAAGTTTATGACAACAGCCTCTCTTTGCATGAGAAGAGACAGGGATCCAGGCAGAGGTAAAAAAAGAAAAAAAGAAAGAGATTCAAATTCACTCCATAAGTAAATGCTTTAATAATCTAAAAAAATGATCATGATCTTTTATTTTTTAAAACATATGATCCTGCATTAGTCATGCTCTCTTCCAGTAATAATTAACAAATGTATTTATATATATTACTTAGGACATGCTCTTGTAATTTTTATATTTCTAGTAGGACTTTACAACACAGATCATTAAGAAGCATGCTTTTGTAATTCTCACAAATGTGCTAAGAAAGTGATGGTGATGGTTACATCTTAAGAGTTACTTTGAAAGTAGTATAATCTAGTGAATTAAGAACAGTGTCTTGGGGTTCAAGATGGCGGCATGGTAGGAGGACCCAGATTGTCCTTCCTCCTGCACATGGGAGAAAAACCTAACTGATCTACAGAGAAACAGAGCAGACAGCCAACATTACCACAGTATATATGAAAATAGGAGATCAAAATCTGTAGCAGACATTGGAAAACCAGAAGTGGCAGCTGAGCGACCGGAGGCGGCCCTGAGACTGGAACAGAGGCGACCCGGCGACCGGAGGCGGTTCTGCAACCGACCGGAGGCGGTCCGGCGAACGGAGGGGGCTCTGCGACCCACCGAAGGTGGCCCGGTGATCGGACCTGGCTCTGCGACCGGGACGGAAGCGGCTCTGTGACCGGACCTGGCTCTGCGACCCATCGCAGGTGGCCCTGGGTCCTGAGAGAGCTCCGCAACCAACCGGAGGCGGCCCTGCAACCTGAGGCGGCTCTGCGACCAGGTTGGAAGCGGAACTGCGGCCACAGGTGACCCTGCAACTAGAGAAGGGGACTCTATGGAAGACCCGGAGCTCACATCTGTGATCCTGGGGTGAGTGTGCGCAACTCGGGAAACTCACGGAGCCCATGCCTGTAGTCTCGGGTGGGCGCTCGCAGCCTGTAGGAGACCTGGAGCTCACAGCAATAGGCTCGGGGAGGGATGGATCTCTAAGAGATTCCAGCTGAAACCCATAAACTCTGGAAAGCGCGCCTCCTGAAGGAGGCTCAGAAATCGCACCCAAAGCCCTGCATGGAGAGTGAGCCATTAGCCCTGGGGTCAGGGCTCGGCTGGCACTGAGGACAGTAGCCCAAAGCAGACTGAGTGAGGAACAGGGAGAAAAGTGGTACGAGTCACCTCACAACCTGCTACAGCCAGCAAGTCCAGAAAATCCACTTTGGCCTGTGTGTAAATAGCAAGAGATTTTTTCTTCTTCTTCTCTTTTTTTTGTTGGTTTTTTTCTTTGTTTGTTTGTTTTTTGTTTTTGGGTGTTTTGTTTCATTTTGTTTTGTGGGTTTTTTTTTTTTTGATAGTTGTTTTTTGTCTGTTTAGTTGGGTTTTTTGTTTGTTTGTTTTGGTTTGTTTTTCATTTTTGTGGGGTTCTTTTTGTTTTGTTTTGATTATATATTTTTTTATTACTTCTACATTTTTTATCCCTCAATTCCTTTTGCTTCTCTTTACTTCTTTCTGGCTTTAATCCTTCTTCCTTTCTTTCCAATTCTATCTCTCCAACCTTCCTCTTTTTTTATTCTCTTCTTTTTTCACTTGATTCTTTTCTCTTTTTAAATACCCATGAGTGAGGCAAAGAAATCCTAGAACTGTGAAAAAAACCAGAGTTGGAACAAAAGAGGGGGTATTCCCACAGCTGAGACAGTGGAAGCTGTGAACACCAGGATACCTGAAGAAGACTATAACACTGAATCTCACAGGTATTCCACCACAGAAGTTCACACCATAAACGCAGGTAGCCAGAACAGATCAATTTAAGAAGCTGAGGTTTACAAGAAGAGTCTCACAAACAATGAAAAGAAAAAAGAAATCCCCAAATGAAAGAAAAGGAGGAAGCCCCAGAAAGAATGCTAAATGAAACAGAGGCAACTCAACTATCAGATAAGGAGTTCAAAGAAATGGTTGTCAGGAAGCTCCATGAGCTCTCAATGAGCTACCAGAAACTACAGGGAAGCTACAATGAACTCACTATAAACCATATCAAAATGAAAAAGGAAATAGAAACTATCAAAAAGGGCCAAGAGGAAATGAAGAATACAATTTCTGAGCTGAAGAACACAGTAGAAGGAATGAAAAGCAGAATTGATGAAACAGAAGATCAGATCAGTGAGTTGGAGGACAAAGTAGAAAAAAGCAGTCAGAAAGACCAAGAAAAGGAAAAGAGGCTCAGAAAGAATAAAGAGGAGTTAAGAGAAATGCAAGAAAACATGAAACGTAATAATATCCGTATAATAGGAATACCAGAAAGAGAAGAAGAAGAGCAAGGGATAGAAAACCTATTTGAAAAAGTAATGATGGAAAACTTCCCTAATTTGATGAGAGAAAAAGTCACACAAATCCAGGAAACACAGAGAGTTCCAATCAAGAGGAACCCAAACAGGCCCACTTCAAGACACATCATCATTAAAATGGCAAACTTGCAAGACAAATAGAGAATCTTAAAGGCAGCAAGGGAGAAAAGGGAAGTAACATACAAGGGAGCCCCGATAGGGTTAGCAACTGACTTCTCAACGGAAACGCTCCAAGCCAGAAGACAATGGCAAGAAATATTCCAAATAATGAGAACCAAAGGCCTACAACCAAGACTACTTTATCCAGCAAGGCTTTCAATCAAGATAGAAGGACAAATAAGGAGCTTCCCAGACAAAAGAAGTCTAAAAGAATACACCTCTACCAAACCAGTACTACAAGAGATACTAAAGGGACTGCTTTAAGGAAAGGGGGAAAAGAGAGAGTGAGGAACACAGATATGAAAATGGCAACGAATCAGTACCTATCAATAGTAACCTTAAATGTAAATGGATTAAATGCTCCAATCAAAAGACATAGAGTAGCTGACTGGATAAGAAAGCATGACCCACACATATGCTGCCTACAAGAGACCCACCTCAGGACAAAAGACCTACACAGACTCAAAGTGAAAGGCTGGAAACAAATTTTCCAAGCAAATGGACAGGAAAAAAAGGCCGAGGTAGCAATACTCATATCAGACAAAATAGACTTCAAAAGAAGAGCTATAAAGAGAGACCCAGAAGGTCACTTCATAATACTCAAGGGAAGAATCCACCAAGAAGACATAAACATTGTAAATATATATGCACCCAACATAGGAGCACCTAAATACATCAAGAAAATCTTAGAGGACTTCAAGAAAGATATTGACAGCAACACAATTATAGTAGGGGATTTTAACACCCCACTGTCAAAAATGGACAGATCTTCCAAACAAAATATCAACAAAGATATTGTGGCATTGAACAGTACTCTAGACGAATTGGACTTAGCTGATATATATAGAGCCCTTCATCCCAAAGAAACTAAATACACATTTTTTTTCAAACGCACATGGAACATTTTCAAAGATAGACCACATGATAGGACACAAAACAAGCCTCAACAAATTCAAGAAAATTGACATCATACCAAGCATTTTCTCCGACCACAAGGGACTAAAACTAGAAACCGACTTGATGGGGGAAATCCCCAAACCATCAAAATCATGGAGATTGAATAGCATGTTATTAAACAATGAATGGGTAAAGAATGAAATTAAGGAGGAAATCAAAACGTTTCTGGAAACAAATGAAAATGAACTCACCACAACCCAAAACTTATGGGACACAATGAAGGCAGTCCTCTGAGGAAAGTTCATAGCAATACAGGCCTACCTAAAGAAGACAGAAACATTTATAACAAACAACTTAACCCTACGCCTACAAGAACTCGAGGAACAACAACAAAGACAGCCCAGGGCAAGTAGAAGGAAGGAAATAACCAAGATCAGAGCAGAATTAAATGACATAGAGACTAAAAGCACAATCCTAAGGATCAATGAATCCAGGAGCTGGTTCTTTGAAAAGATCAACAAAATCGACAAGCCTTTAAGCAGGCTCATCAAGAAAAAAAGAGAGAGGACTCAAATAAACACAATCAGAAATAAAAGAGGAGAGATTACGACTGACACCACAGAAA
Source organism: Glossophaga mutica (assembly GCA_039655065.1). NCBI lineage: Eukaryota > Metazoa > Chordata > Mammalia > Chiroptera > Phyllostomidae > Glossophaga > Glossophaga mutica. The sequence continues at coordinate 96,390,362 of CM077307.1, read as the reverse complement.
TACAAAGGATTGTAAGAAATTACTATGAAGAACTGTATGCCAAGAAATTTGAAAACCTAGGTGAAATGGACAAGTTTCTAGAAAAATATAACCTTCCAAAACTCAATGAGGAAGAAACAGAAAGCCTGAACAGACCAATAACAGCTGGTGAAATCGAATCAGTAATCAAAACACTCACAGCACACAAAAGCCCTGGACCAGATGGCTTCACAGGAGAATTCTACAAAACATTTCAGGAAGAGCTAACCCCTATCCTTCACAGACTATTCCAAAAAATCCAAAATGATGGAAGACTCCAAAACTCTTTTTATGAAGCCAGCATCATCCTAATCCCAAAACCAGATAAAGACATAACAAAGAAAGAAAACTTCAGGCCAATATCACTGATGAACATAGACGGTAAAATCCTTAACAAAATATTGGCAAACCGCATCCAACAATACATTGAAAAGATCATACACCATGACCAAGTGCGATTCATCCCAGGGATGCAAGGATGGTTCAACATTCGCAAATCAGTAAATGTAATACATCACATAAACAAAAGCAAAGACAAAAATCACATGATCATATCAATAGATGCAGAAAAAGCTTTTGATAAAGTACAACACCCATTTATGATAAAAACACTCAGCAAAGTGGGAATAGAGGGAGCATTCCTCAACATAATAAAAGCCATATATGAGAGACCTACAGCCAACATCATACTCAATGGGCAAAAACTGAAATCTTTCCCACTAAGATCAGGAACAAGACAAGGCTGTCCACTTTCACCACTTCTATTCAATATAGTATTGGAAGTCTTAGCCACAGCAATTAGACAAGAAAAGGAAATAAAAGGCATCCAAATTGGAAAGGAGGAAACAAAACTATCATTGTTTGCAGATGACATGGTAGTGTACATAAAAAATCCTATAGATTCGGCCAAAAAGCTGCTCGACATAATAAATGAATTTGACCAAACAGCCGGATACAAAGTCAATATCCAAAAATCAAAGGCATTTTTGTATACCAACAGTGAAACAGCAGAAGCAGAAATCAAGAAAAAAATCCCATTCGATATAGCAAAAAGAAAAATAAAATACCTAGGAATAAACCTAACCAAGGAGGTAAAAGACCTGTATGCAGAAAACTACACAACACTGAAGAAAGAAATCAAGGAAGACACAGACAAATGGAAGCATATACCATGTTCATGGATCGGAAGAATTAATATCATCAAATGCCCATATTACCCAAAGCAATTTATAGATTCAATGCAATACCTATTAAAATTCCAATGGCATATTTCACAGACATAGAACAAACACTTCAAAAATTTATATGGAATCATAAACGACTCCGGATAGCAGCAGCAATTTTGAGAAAGAAGAGCAAAGTAGGAGGGATCACAATACCTGATACCAAACTGTATTACAAAGCCACTGTAATTAAAACAGCCTGGTACTGGTACAAGAACAGACACATGGACCAGTGGAATAGAACAGAGAGTCCAGAAATAAACCCAAGTCTCTACAGTCAATTAATATTCGACAAAGGGGGCAGCAACATAAAATGGAGCAAAAATAGCCTCTTCAACAAGTGGTGCTGGGAGAACTGGACAGCTACATGCAAAAAAATGAAACTCGAGCACCAACTTACACCATACACAAAAGTAAATTCAAGGTGGATAAAAGATTTAAATATAAGCCATGACACCATTAAAATTCTAGAGGATAACATAGGCAGGAAAATCTCAGATATTTCACCCAGCAATATTTTTACTGATACATCCCCTAGAACAAGGGACATAAAGGAAAGAATAAACAAATGGGATCTCATCAAAATAAAAAGCTTCTGCACAGCTAAAGAAAACAGTATTAAAATAAAAAGAGAACTGCCCTGGCTGGTGTAGCTCAGTGGATTGAGCACGGGCCTGCGAACCGAAGGATCGCGGTTCGATTCCCAGTCAGGGCACATGCCTGGGTTGCCAGGCCAGTTCCCGGCAGGGAACATACAAGAGGCAACCACACATTGATGTTTCTCTCCCTCTCTCCTTCCCTTCCCCTCTAAAGATAAATAAATAAAATCTAAAAGGAAAAAAAAAAGTACTTAAAATAAAATAGAACCAACTGTATGGGAAAACATATTTGACAATGATACCTCTGACAAGGGATTAATCTCCAAAATATATAAGAACTTACAAGACTCTACTCTGAGAAGACAAGCAACCCAATTAAAAAATGGGCAAAGGATTTGAACAGACAATTCTCCAAGGAGGACATACAGAGGATCCAGAGACACATGAAAAGGTGCTCGATATCTCTAGCTATCAGAGAGATGCAAATTAAAACTACAATGAGATACCACTTGACACCAGTCAGAATGGCCTTCATAAACAAAGCAACGAACAGAAAGTGTTGGAGAGGTTGTGGAGAAAAGGGGACCCTCATGCACTGTTGGTGGGATTGCAGATTAGTACAACCACTATGGAAAACAGTATGGAGTTTTCTAAGAAAACTAAAAATGGATATACCTTTTGACCCAGCAATCCCACTGCTTGGATTATATCCTAAGAATCCTGAAACACCAATCCAAAAGAATCTATGCACCCCAATGTTCATAGCAGCACAATTTACAATAGCCAAGTGCTGGAAGCAACCTAGGTGCCCATCAATTAATGAATGGATCAAAAAACTGTGGTACATTTACACAATGGAATTCTATGCAGCAGAAAGAAAGAAGGAGCTCCTACCCTTGCGACAGCATGGAAGGAATTGGAGAGTATCATGCTAAGGGAAATAAACCAGGCAGTGAAAGACAAATACCATATGATCTCACCTTTAACAGGAAGCTAATCAACAAAACAAAGAAACAAGAAACAAAGACACTGAATTTGAGAACAATCTGACAGTGACCAGAGGGGGAGGGGAGGGAATTTCAGGGGAAAAGGGGAACGGTTTAGAGCAACAAGTATAAAGGACTCATGGACAAAAACTATGGGGGGTGGAAATTGGAGGAAGGTGGGGAGGGCTGGGGTGGTGGGCTGGGGTGGGGCAAAAGACAGAAAACTGTACAATATCAACAATTAAAAAATACTGATTAAAAATAAAAAAATAAAAAAAAAACAGTATCTTTTTTTTAAATTTCAAGTATACAGTAACAATCATTTAAGTCCTAAAAGGCCTCTTGAGAAGTTATCTATCTGATCTACCTGCATCCTTCTATTCTGGAAGTCAAGCTTGCCTTTTTAGGTACCTTAGACAAAATATCTAAGATAAAAAATTCAAAACGTATTTCTGGCAACCAACCAGAAAGTCTTAAATTTCCCCCACATTTCCCAAGATAGCTAACTTAATTCTCATCTTGAGATCTAACTTGGTTTATCTTTACATATGAGATTATTTTCAGGGAACTAAAGGAAGCCAGAACAGAGGGTTCCTGGATCATGGAGAGAAAAGAGTGGCAGGGATGAGACATGCATCAGATCAAAGAAAGATTCTGCGGCCATAGGAATGACAGTAAGCTTTATGCCAATGAAAAGTGGTTTGACATGATAACAGTTGATATGAGTGAACATTCCAATGTGAGATCATGGCCACTTCTTTCATGATAATGGCTGCAAGAGAAGCAATTGGGCAATGTAAGATAGTAGTTGAAGGCAAAATGGTAGAACTTGGGAAATTATTGGAAGAAATGTTAGAAAATGACTTGAAGTTTCTAATATGTAGAGCTGGGAGGCTAGTGGTGCCATCTACTGAGAAGGAGAATATTGTAGGAAGTTTGGGGAAAATATCATAACTTCTGTTTCAGACATGTCAATGGCATCTCCAAGTGAGTTTGGAATTTAAAATATAAAGATATAAATTTTTCACTTATTGGAAAATTGATGGGTAGTGGGAACAGGTCTCCCTAGCAATGGCAAGTGTAGCCCAGCCCTATCGGGAAACCAGTAGGTACAAGTCGGTACACAGGAGATAAACCCACAGATCGGCTTTCTGGTGGGAAACCAGGCCTGCATTATACCTAGGCTGCTTTGAGACTTGCTCTTGCTAAAACTCCCTCACCCTAAATTGAAGCTGCAAATGTTTACTGCATATCTTTAAAGTAACTTCCTGCAGTCTGTGCTAATTCTCCCAAGGACAGTGTGTAACCAGATCAATCACTCTTACCATTCCCTGGCATTTGCAACATTTTTTCTTTGTTAATCCGTAAGAAGTTATTAGCAACATCCTTTCCTTTCCTATCTGTAAAAAGTAATCACCTAAAGCAAACCTGAGCATAATGAATGAGAATCTTCTTTGATGTATACTATTAGAAAGCAAAAAAGCCTGTCCAGGCAAGGGTCAAGGTGCTCTCTCTCTCTGAGTGTGGCCATGCTGTCCCTTTTCTCCACAGGACTTCTGAAGTCTGTGTGAATTTGTTTGTTGCATCCACAGCACTGAGGACACCACCGGCCAGAGTCCACATCAGATGAGAACTGAAGTGGTGAAAGTACCTATGATTGCCAAAAGAGATGGTAGCAAGTAAGGAAGGAAGGTTTAAGGCAAATCCCTGAAATACTTTAATATTTAAGGATCAGGAGAAGGAAAGGTAAGGTTATAAGGTCAAAAGAAAAGAACTGATGACAGAGGGGAGGGGAAGAATACAGAGAGAGATTCCAGAAACAGAACATTGAATAATGCTGGAGAAGTGAATTAAGGTTAAGAGTTGAGATCTGGAGCACCACTGGCTCTAAAGATTTGGTGTTACTCCAGCTTCATCAAAATAGGCCCAGTGAGATGCTGGAGCAGACACATTACTGATTGTAATGGATACAGGATGAAGAGAAATAATGGGGATCCTCTTGAATGGGAATTCAAGAGGATTGAATTCAAGTAACAAGGGTAAGACAATACCCAGTCAAAAAGGCTAAAAAATTTTTAAAAGGTTGTCTTCACATTCATAGGCTGTATTGCTTGGCTTGGTTTTGCATTTTAAGTCTCATTTGCCTTTTGTTTCGCCTTTCTCTGTCATCACCCTCCCTCTCTGAGAGAGAGCCAGGAGGTGCTGGGTAAAGTTGAGGTTTTGGTGGTATCCTTTCCCAAAACCTCCAATTCTCTCCCTTTCTGTTGCAGACCGTTCAGCCTGGTCTCAGGAGCTATAACTGCACCCCATAGCTAGGCTGAGTAAGAGCCAAGGGACCCGTTTCATGTGGGTCTGTTCTTTCAAGAGGATATGAGCTACTAAGGAGACAAAGCTTATCTGCCTGGCATGAGCGCAGCTTCTGCCTCATTCATCTTTGGCCTCAATGCTTAGTCGGTTAGTCAATGACGGGTAAGACTTCTCATAGGAGGGGCTACCTAAGCTAGACACGACCACTTGGAAGGCCCTCCTGTAAGGACTCAGGGGGCTGCAGCAAAGAGGGGGTGATGGACCCTTACCCCCTGGCTATTCTGACATAGCCTGAGTCCCCATTTCTGTCTGGGAGATGCTTCCTGGCTCTAATCCGATTAAGCCTGAAACTGTGACTGCGGGTGGTACAGCCTTGTGCTGGCCAGAGCTGTTCCCCAGGTGATTGGGCATAAGAAAGAATTCGTAAAGTCCTGTGAAACCTGCTTTGTTTGCTAACAGTGCTCTCATTTAAATGATAAGGGTCCGAGTAGGAAATGAGTATGTCTCCCAAAGTTTTGCAACCCCCTTTCCTGACAGACACTGACTCAAATTAAGCCCTCAGATTTCTTTGAAACATTAACCATTGTTTGATCCTTGCCAGCTGATTTACCTGAATTCCTGTGTATTTGAACCCAATAAATGCCCAGTGAGGAAGGGGCTCTATGTCATTCTCTTTTGAGAGTTTGCCCACCTCTCCTCCCCAAGCAGATCATGTCTTGGTAGTTTTATTTTCATCTGTGACAGATGGGGGTCTCTGTGGGGGGAACCGCCCACACCTTCCTATATAACCAAAGGATAGCCAAACCATATTCTCCTGCCACCCTTCTGAAAACATCTCTATTTTTATTATTTAAAAAAGCTACTTTCACTCTATTACTTGATGAACAAACTGTTGGTTTTCCTCCATCAACCATCATCCATCAGCCATCAATCATTTATGTTCCCTACACACTAACATTATAAGGTCATTCCTCACTGTCTTTGAACATCCCTGGTCTACTTTTTCAGAAAGGCCTTTCTGACTCAGAATATATTGAAGCAGCTTCACACTTCAACCAAGTGTGCCAAAGTAAGTTTACCAAAGTAACCAAGATTTCATCACACAGGCCTCACAGTAATGGAAAGGGAGCTGTTTAAGCTGAGGACATTTCCTCCTGGGGACAAAATTCCTCACACCTTCCTTCCCTTTGTTTTCCTTTCTCTGACCCCCCCCCCCCCCCCCCCCCCCCCCCCCCCCCCCCCGCTTATGAACCATTTCCTCCCACACCCTTCTCCTTTCTGTTCCTGGAGCTTCTCCTGGTACTGAATTAGAACTGCAGCAGACATCCTGTGGGCCATCTCAATCACAACAAACAAGGGCAGTTTAAGTTTAAGGATAAAGGCATTGTTGTGCTCAGGAATGGATTTAATTGCTTCTCCCTGGGTGTAGCAACCACGACTTAGAGCTTTAAGAAGGGATGGTTCTGCTATGTCTTAAGTCTGTCTCTGTGGAGAGTACCCCAGCATCAACTGCCATTTCCCTGTCACCTACACTAGGATGAGTCTCCAGTAACCCACTTGCCATAGATTGGAACTAGAGAGTGTAGTTAGGTGTCTCCTCATCTTCTGGAGAAAATGAGTAAAAAAACCTCCCTCCTTTGAGGGTCTCCCTTGTACTGGTATGGTGTGTGCAGTCTCTCTACTTTTAGAATAGGACAATTTCTAAAGAGAATTATACTGTAGATGGAAGACTGCTATACTTCTACTGAACTTGGGTTGCCCTTAGGTATTACAAGTTATCTGCCTTTCACAAAGAAGTCCCTTTTGGGCATGTCCCTGGACTCCTAATCTAGTGTTCCTTTTCTCAGGTCTTCCCCATCTTGCCAAACAACTTCTTTATATCCCCATCTGAAACATCATTCCCCATCCTAAAGACATGGGAAATAGGAAGAACATCTCTTCCCATTGACAGCCACCTCGCTCCTTAGGTCTTATACTACCTTTTCTGCCCCAAATCTGAGATATGCAGTGTTGACAAGTCACAGGTTTCAGCCATGTATGAAGTTGAACCTCTAGGTTGAACCCATTCTCACATACCAATGAAGAACATGGGGAGCCTGAGGAAGAGGAAAGGAAGGCCTTCAAATCAAGATTCTTTCTGATGCCCCCTATTCTATGTTCTGGCTTTGCTGAAACTCTAAACTGAAGTAACACTAAAACAATATTAAAAGATGTTACATTTGTAACCATGTAGGAAATTTAACTTTAAAAATAAGTCTGATTTTACAGTCAAATATAATGTTTTTGAATCATTATGGAATGAATCCATGAGAAAAAACTGATCCCTCAATTATGAAAGCAGCCACTTGGCTCATGGATTCTCTGGGTCTCTAGTATTGCACAGAAACACAAGTAAAGTTTTTCCTTCTTCACCCAGAGCCTGCTAGGATCATGAAGGAGCAACACTAGATCAGATGATTTTTATCCTGTGACTCTTTTTTGAAGAAAGGCATGGAGGCTGCTGCTTCTTTTCACTGTGAGATGCTGTTTTGGAGACAAGTAGACTGTATCTGGACTCCTCAGCTTAGATCACAGTCTAGTCTTGGGCTGGTGCTGAGAATTATCAGGATGCTGGATCCTGGACAGGGACTGGGAGAGGAAGGTGGCAAGAATCCACATGACATCTCTAGCACAGGAAGAAGGAAAAAGAGAAAGTGAAGGAAATTCCAAGAAGAAATGGCAATTAAAGAAAAAAGTTTCCTGAGTCTGGCTGACCTTTATAGAAGGGAGAGACTTATGATGTTTCCTTTGTGATATTGGAGCACTTACAGAGGCTGCTATTAGAGCCTGCCTTTTGTGCTTTTCTCATGCTATGTACTTGGATCTAGGTCAAAAAATTGAGATCGAGATCTGTCTGTGGCATTCAATAAATTTGGATTAATACTGTGTGACTTCTTGACCTGGGCCAGAGGTACCAGTGGGAAGTTTTAGGAATTAAGTCCATCTTTAGCTATTGAGGCTAGTTGAGTTGGAGATTTTCATTAGCCTCAAAACAAGCACAATATCTCTACTTCCTCCAAAGAATACTTTATACCTAGAATGCACTCATATTTCTATTTCCTAAGGGCTAAACCCTGTAGACTTATAAGAACAGTCCTGGGCCATGTACTTGAACCCTCAGAGCTCCTGGCACTTAGGATCCCTTACTGTCATGATTGATGGTGATTTAAGATGATGTGGGTGTGTTCACATTTTTCATATGTAGGTGTGCATATGTGTGTATTTGGGGATAAGTATAATCCCTGACGATTTCATCAGGGATATGATCTCTGTACACCTCCCTTTCTTTGAATAATTCCTCAGGGAACTTGTGTCTTCTGAAACCAAGGCAGGCTTTGACAGAGACTCTGACTCAGATCTAGGTGATTTTAAGGACATTTCAACTTTCTGATTCTTATTCTAAAATTATAACCAAAATTTTAAAATACCATTGTTTCCCATTAAAATCTCCATAAAGATTATTAAAGACTATAATTTTTATTAACTTGATAAAATTAATTAAATCAAAACCATCCATATTAAATTTCTTACATTTTCCCTTATAAAGATTGTTTATTCATATTGTCTCTGTGGCTATTTAGTGTTAGGATATAAAAGCTATAATTACACTTTTTTTTTAGAGTTTTTTAAAAGATTTTTATTTATTTATCTTTATAGGGGAAGTGTAGGAGAAAGGGAGAGAGAGAGAAATATCAATGTATGGTTGCCTCTCATGTGTCCCGTGCTGGGAACTTGCCTACAACCTAGGCATGTGCCCTGACTGGGAATCGAACCGTGATCCTTTGGTTCACAGGCCTGCACTCAATCCACTGAACTACACCAGCCAGTGCTATAATTACACTTTTGAAAAAAGGAAGAAATAATCCCACCAATAGAATGAGAAAAAATCATTATATAGAAAAATTTGATTATAAAAAAGCATTGCCCATTTTAGCCTTAATATTCAGGTCCTGTGTTAACAAAGAATCTCAGTAGACCACATGATTGACTTTCTGCTGCTCTGGCTCAAGCCTGAGTTCCCTGAAGCCTGGGACTCTATGCTATTTATATTTTAATTTTCAAGACTCACCCCAGGGGCTGATCCAGCCCTGGTGGTCAGTGTTTATATCCAAACAAAGATTTTGGCTCCTTTTGATTAGATTTGTTAGCAATCATTTTTTGTCATTAGCACTGGACATGTTAATTTATTCATATTATTTATATTTTCTTAAACAATCACATATATCATCATCACATCATTATTGAGGTGACTTTTTATAAGAACAGGTTAACTTTCTCTTTATCCAGAGACTTGTAAAGATTTCAGTTCATCAGTGATTCTCATGTGTGAATAAGAACAGGGTAGAAAAGCTCATCTGTTTCTGATTCTTGTGTGTCTTAGAAGGCCAAGCAGGGTCCCATCTGTAAAAATGATAACCCTGTGAAAATGCCTCAAGGGCTGGCTTTTAAGGTGTCTCTGGTAGGTCTCAGCTACTGACAATCCAATCAAATCCACCCAGTCTTATTAGACATCTGTTTGTCCTCAGGGGAGCTAGCTTATTCTGATTCTCCCAACCTGTCACTAGGAAAGCATTAGATCCTTACATGGGACAAGAGCACTAAACAAAGGGAAAGAGACTTCATTTTTGTAGCAACATTTGTACTATACTTGCTCATTGCCTCATGTTTACTGTGCTGTATGTTCCTTTGTGTCATAGGCACCTGTTGGCAATTCCTAGTCATAGACTCATCAGATAGATGTTTAATAAAAGGCTTAAAAATAAAACTCTTTTCACCCTTGTTTAAAAGTGATGCATAATCATTGTCATAAAATATAGCAAAGTGTCAAAAAGAAAATAGTGAGTTATTAATATCACCACCTAGAGATTATTAATCCTCTTGCATAAATATTGCATATTCCATTTATTTTTACATACATATTTTTATAAAAGTTAGTCTATGCTGTATTTTTTTTAATTTTTATTTTCATTGTTGATCTTGTACAGTTTTCTGTCTTTTATTCTCACCCGAACCCGCCACCCCAACCGTCCCCACCTCCCTCCCATTCCCACCCCCCCGCCATAGTTTTTGTCCATGTGTCCTTTATACTTGTTCCTGTAAATCCTTCCCCTTTTCCCCTGAAATTCCCTCCCCTCTCCCCTCTGGTGACTTTCAGCCTGTTCCCAATTTCCATGTCTTTGGTTATATTATGCTTGTTTGTTTGTTTTGTTGATTAGGTTCCTGTTAAAGGTGAGATCATATGGTATTTATCTTTCACTGCCTGGCTTACTTCGCTTAGCATGATGCTCTCAAGTTCCGTCCATGCTGTTGCATAGGGTATGAGCTCCTTCTTTCTTTCTGCTGCATAGAATTCCATTGTATAAATGTACCACAGTTTTTTGATCCATTCATTTGCTGATGGGCATGTAGGTTGCTTCCAACACTTGGCTATTGTAAATTGTGCTGCTATAAACATAGGGATGCATAGTTTCTTTTGGATTGGTGTTTCAGGGTTCTTAGGATATAGTCCTAGCAATGGAATTGCTGGGTCAAAAGGTATGTCCATTTTTAGTTTTTTTAGAAAATTACATACTGTTTTCCATAGTGGTTGTACCAGTCTGCACTCCCACCAGCAGTGCAGTAGTGTCCCCTTTTCTCCACAACCTCTCCAAAACTTGCTGTTTGTTGCTTTGTTTATGAGGGCCATTCTGACTGGTGTCAAGTGGTATCTCATTGTGGTTTTAATTTGCATCTCTCTGATAGCTAGCGATATCGAGCATCTTTTCATGTGTCTCTGGATCCTCTGTATGTCCTCCTTGGAGAGGTGTCTGCCCAAGTCCTTTGCCCATTTTTTTAATTGGTTTGCTTGTCTTCTTAGAGTGGAGTCGTGTAAGTTCTTTGTATATTTTGGAGATTAAACCCTTATCTGAGATATCATTGGCAAATATGTTTTCCCACACAGTCGGTTCTCTTTTTATTTTAATACTGTTTTCCTTGGCCATGCAGAAGCTTTTTATTTTGATGAGATCCCATTTGTTTATTCTTTCCTTTATGTCCCTTGCTTTAGGGGACATATCAGTAAAAATGTTGCTGCGTGTAATATCTGAGATTTTCCTGCCTATGTTCTCTTCTAGGACTTTAATGGTGTTACGGCTTATGTTTAAGTCTTTTATCCACCTCGAATTTATTTTTGTGTATGGTGTAAGTTGGTGCTCAAGTTTCATTTTCTTGCACGAAGCTGTCCAGTTCTCCCAACACCACTTGTTGAAGAGGCTGTTTTTACTCCATTTTATGATGCTGCCCCCTTTGTCGAATATTAATTGACTATAGAGACTAGGGTTTATTTCTGGGCTCTCTATTCTATTCCACTGGTCCACGTGCCTGTTTTTATGCCAGTACCAGGCTGTTTTGATTACAGTGGCCTTGTAATACATTTTGGTATCAGGTATTGTGATCCCTCCTGCTTTGCTCTTCTTTCTCAAGATTGCTGCCACTATTCTGGGTCGTTTATGGTTCCATATAAATTTTTGAAGAGTTTGTTCTATATCTGTGAAATATGCCATTGGTACTTTAATAGGTATTGCATTGAATCTGTAGATTGCTTTGGGAAGTATGGACATTTTGATGATGTTAATTCTTCCGATCCATGAACACGGTATGTGTTTCCATTTATTTCTGTCTTCCTTGATTTCCTTCTTCAGTGTTGTGTAGTTTTCTGCATACAGGTCTTTTACCTCCTTGGTTAGGTTAATTCCTAGGTACTTTATTTTTCTTTTTGCTATATCAAATGGTATTTTTTTCTTGATTTCTGCTTCTGTTGTTTCATTGTTGGTATAGAAAAATGCCTTTGATTTCTGGATATTGACTTTGTATCCGGCTGTTTGGCTAAATTCATTTATTAGGTCGAGCAGTTTTTTGGTCGAGACTATAGGATTTTCTATGTATACTAACATGTCATCTGCAAACAATGATAGTTTTGTTTCCTCCTTTCCAAGTTGGATTCCTTTTATTTCCTTTTCTTGTCTAATCGCTGTGGCTAATACTTCCAATACTATGTTGAATAGAAGTGGAGAGAGTGGACAGCCTTGTCTTGTTCCTGATTTTAGTGGAAAAGAATTTAGTCTTTGCCCATTGAGTATGATGCTGGCTGTAGGTTTCTCATATATAGCCTTTATTATGTTGAGGAATGCTCCCTCTATTCCCACTTTGCTGAGTGTTTTTATCATAAATGGGTGCTGTACCTTATCAAATGCTTTTTCCGCATCTATTGATATGATCATGTGATTTTTGTCTTTGCTTTTGTTTATGTGATGAATTAAGTTTACTGATTTGCGAATGTTGAAACATCCTTGCATCCCTGGGATGAATCCCACTTGGTCGTGGTGTATGATCTTTTTAATGTGTTGTTGGATGCGGTTTGCCAATATTTTGTTGAGGATTTTAGCATCTGTGTTCATCAGCGATATTGGCCTGAATTTCTCCTACTTTGTTGTGTCTTTATCTGGTTTTGGGATTAGGATGATGCTGGCTTCATAAAAAGAGTTTGGGAGTCTTCCATCTTTTTGGATTTTTTGGAATAGTCTGTGGAGAATAGGGGTTAGCTCTTCCTTAAATGTTTTGTAGAATTCTCCTGTGAAGCCATCTGGTCCAGGGCTTTTGTGCATCGGGAGTGTTTTGATTACTGATTCAATTTCACCAGCTGTTATTGGTCTGTTCAGGCTTTCTGTTTCTTTTTCATTGAGTTTTCGAAGGTTATATTTTTCTAGAAACCTGTCCATTTCACCTAGGCTTTCAAATTTCTTGGCATACAGTTCTTCATAGTAATTTCTTACAATCCTTTGTATTTCTGCGGTGTCGGTTGTAATATCTCCCCTTTCATTTCTGATTGTGTTTATTTGAGTCCTCTCTCTTTTTTTCTTGATGAGCCTGCTTAAAGGCTTGTCGATTTTGTTGATCTTTTCAAAGAACCAACTCCTGGATTCATTGATCTTTAGGATTGTGCTTTTAGTCTCTATGTCATTTAATTCTGCTCTTATCTTGGTTATTTCTTTCCTTCTACTTGCTCTGGGCTGTCTTTGTTGTTGTTCCTCGAGTTCTTGTAGGCGAAGGGTTAGGTTGTTTGTTTGAGATGTTTCTGTCTTTTTTAGATAGGCCTGTATCGCTATAAGCTTCCCTCTGAGGACTGCCTTTGCTGTGTCCCATAAGTTTTGGGTCGATGTGAGTTCATTATCGTTTGTTTCCAGAAACTTTTTGATTTCCTCCCTAATTTCATTCTTGACCCATTCATTGTTTAATAGCATGCTATTCAATCTCCATGATTTTGAGGGTTTTGGGCTTTTCTCCTTGGGGTTGGTCTCTAGTTTCAGTCCCTTGTGGTCAGAGAAAATGCTTGGTATGATTTCAATTTTCTTGAATTTGTTGAGGCTTGATTTGTGTCCTATCATGTGGTCTATCTTTGAAAATGTTCCATGTGCATTTGAAAAGAAAGTGTATTTAGCTTCTTTGGGATGAAGGGCTCTATATATATCAGTTAAGTCCATTTCCTCTAGAGTGTTGTTCAATGCCACAATATCTTTGTTGATATTTTGTTTGGAAGATCTGTCCATTTTTGACAGTGGGGTGTTAAAATCCCCTACTATAATTGTGTTGCTGTCTATATCTTTCTTGAAGTCCTCCAAAATTTTCTTGATGTATTTAGGTGCTCCTCCGTTGGGTGCATATATATTTACAATGTTTATGTCTTCTTGGTGGATTCTTCCCTTGAGTATTATGAAGTGACCTTCTGGGTCTCTCTTTATGGCCCTTCTTTTGAAGTCTATTTTGTCTGATATGAGTATTGCTACCCCAGCTTTTTTTTCCTGACCATTTGCTTGGAAAATTTGTTTCCAGCCCTTCACTTTGAGCCTGTGTATGTCTTTTGTCCTGAGGTGGGTTTCTTGTAGGCAGCATATGTGTGGGTCATGCTTTCTTATCCATTCAGCTATTCTATGTCTTTTGATTGGAGCATTTAATCCATTTACATTTAAGGTTATTATTGATAGGTAATTATTCATTGCCATTTTCGTACCTGTGTTCCTCTCTCTCTTTCTCTCTCTGTCTTTTCCTTTCTTCCCTTAAAGCAGTCCCTTTAGTATCTCTTGCAGCATTGGTTTGGTAGAGGTGTATTCTTTTAGACTTCTTTTGTTTGGGAAGCTCTTTATTTGGCCTTCTATCTTGATTGAAAGCCTTGCTGGGTAAAGTAGTCTGGGTTGCAGGCCTTTGGTTCTCATTGCTTGGAATATTTCTTGCCATTCTCTTCTGGCTTGGAGCGTTTCCATTGAGAAGTCAGATGCTAACCTGATTGGGGCCCCCTTGTATGTTACTTCCTTTTTCTCCCTTGCTGCCTTTAAGATTCTCTCTTTGTCTTGGAATTTTGCCATTTTAATTATGATGTGTCTTGAAGTGGGCCTGTTTGGGTTCCTTTTGATTGGGACTCTCTGTGTTTCCTGGATTTGTGTGGTTTTTTCTCTCACCAAATGAGGGAAGTTTTCCATCATTACTTTTTCAAACAGGTTTTCTATCCCTTGTTCTTGTTGTTCTCCTTCTGGTATCCCTATTATACGAATATTATTCCGTTTCATGTTGTCTTGCATTTCTCTTAAACCCTCTTCATTCTTTCTAAGCCTCTTTTCCTTATCTTGCTCATTCTGAGTGTTTTTTTCTATTTTGTCCTCCAACTCGCTGATCCGATCTTCTGCTTCATCGATTCTGCTTTTCATTCCTTCTACTGTGTTCTTCAGTTCAGAGATTGTGTTCTTCATTTCCTCTTGGCCCTTGTTGATAGTTTCTATTTCCTTTTTCATGTTGATATAGTTTGCCGTGAGTTCATCATAACTTCCCTGTAGTTTATGGTAGCTCATTGAGAGCTCATTGAGCTTCCTGACAACCATTGCTTTGAACTCGATATCTGATAGTTGAGTTGCCTCTGTTTCATTTAGCATTCTTTCTTGAGCTTCCTCCTTTCCTTTCGTTTGGGGATTGTTCTTTTGTCTTCCCATTGTTTGTAAGACTCTTGTTGTTAGCCTCAGCTTCTTAAATTGATCTGTTCTGGCTCCCTGGGTTTGTGGTATGACCTTCTGTGGTAGAATATCTGTGAGATTCAGTGGTGGATTCTCCTTCGGGTATCCTGTTGTTCACCGCTTTCACTGTCTCATCAGCTGGTATACCCTCTTTTGGGGGCCAACTCTGGTTTTTGTTTTTGTTTTTGTTTTTCCCCACAGTTTCAGGCTTGCTTGTTTGTTTGTTTTTTCTCACTCGTGGGTATTTACAAAAATAAGAGGGGGGAAAATGAAAAAAAGAAGCAAGAGGAAACAAGAGGAAGGTAGAAGAGATAAAATTGAAAAGAAAGGAAGAGGGGATAAGAGAAGAAGGAATTCAAGGGAGGCAAAAGGAGTTGGGGCGTAAAGAAGAAGATATAAACGATGAAGAAGGAGTAGTTAAAAACTCATATAGATAGACAGGCTTACAAACAAAAAGACACTAACAAACTGGCAAAACAAAAAAGAGACACACACACAGACACCCCCACACAAATATAAGCAGCCGGGGGAGGGGGGAGGAACAAGCAAAGCACAACAAAATATTTAAAAATAAAATAAAATAAAATAAAAATATATTAAAAAAATAAAATGAAAAAACAAAACAAAACAAAACAAACAAACAAACAAAAAAAAAAAACACCCTCTTGTTGTTTTCAAACTTGCCAGCCTGTTTTTCAGGTCTTGCTGGCTGCAATGGCCGAGGGGTGATCTTACTGCTTTTCTCTGTGTTCAGAACTCAGTCCTCATTGTGCTATGTATCCCAGCGTTAGTGGGCGCCTCTCCCCACAGGGTTTCCAGCATGTGATCTGAGCCTCCTTGTGTGTGCGCACTTCACCGAGTTTATGGGTGTGTGTTAGGTTCTCCAGACGTGCACAGCCGCCTGCCTTTGTCCCTGGGAGGCTTTCAGTGTTCGGGCACAGCTGCCTGCCTTTGCTTCTGAGAGGGGCCTGCGTTCCAGCTGCTATCCGGCGCCTGCACCTTGGGCCTGAGCTGTCTGCGTTTGCACCTCTGGCTCCACAGCTGTCTCTAGCGGCCTGCGCCTATGTTTTCACGAGTGTCCACTAGCCCGCGACCATGTGCGGTCCCCTGAGGGTGTCTATTTTCATGCAGATGTCTCACTTCGCCTGCGCCTGTCTCTGTTGGGGGGGCCTGTGTTTTCGTAGTCGCCCGTCGACCACGAAAACTCGGTTCAAAGTCGCGCATTGACCTGGTGCGGGGCACCCACTTTCGCTCCCTCGCGGGGCACCCACTTTTGCTCGGGCGCAGTCGCGCGGTGGCCCCTGAGATCTCCCAGCCGGTTCAGCGGCTGACCCAGCTCCCTCCCCAGGGCCCTGGGGCAGGCTTGGCAGAGCGCCAGGCCGGGGCCTCAGCCGCCGGGCTCTCCGCGCGCTGGAACCCTAGGCTCTTATTGTTCCGAAGAGCTCTCCTTACCGCTTGTTTTTCAGTGTCCGCTACAATTTCCGACCTCTTATTCTCCAATATGCTGTGTTACTGTTCCTTGTCTGTTCTGGTCTTTCAAAGATTGGTTTGGTTTTTCTCCCGTGTGTAGAGGGGGAATAGGGCCTGCTTCCTCCTACCACGCCGCCATCTTCCCATCAATTTATGCTGTATTTTTTTACTCCACTAAACATCATAACATAAACAGAAACAGAAAATAACTAATTTTAATGGCTTAAAAGTATTTTGTGGTGTGGTATAATGTGATTTTTTTAAGTTATCAAATCTAGGGTACATGAATCACTAATAGTAGATAAGATTATTTTAGCTAGCATACAGATAAATATTTATAATAGCTATGTTTTATGTTAATATATATCAGAAAAATATATAACTACTACATATTCCTGTAATGGCATGGATATTATCACCTAGAATGAGGCTGAGTTAAAAGAAGGGCAATTGTTTTAAAATAGATTTAAAGAAAAGTATAAAATGAGTAAAAATACAAGTTGATTATGAGTGTAGAAAAATCATGAATGATTGAAGTCTGGGAAGCAATATTGTTAATGACTTTTTGTTGTTGTTTTGGACAGTTAAATAGTTTCCAATGTTTAATTATAATACACAATGCTAGGATTAATGCCTTGGTACACAGTTTTTTTGTTTATGTGTGTGATTATTTCTTTAGAATGGATTCCTAGAAGTAGATACTAAAGTTAAAAGTTGACCAATTTTGTGACTGGTTCAAGTTCCGCAACACTGAAATCCTAGGGAAAAAATTTTGCCTCTTGGTATCTCAGTGCTTTTATCAATAAACATCTTTAAGTCAATTTTTTTAATATATTTTATTGATTATGATATTACAGTTGTCCCATTTCTCCCCCATCATTCCCCTCCACCCTGCACACCCCTCCCACCCACATTCCCCCCCTTCGGTTTATGTCCATGTGTCATAAGTTCTTTAGCTTCTACATTTCCCACACTATTCTTGCCCTCCCCTGTCTATTTTCTACCCACCATCATATGGAGGGTTAGCAACAGGGGTGTGGGAGGAGGAGAGGGGGAAAGGTTCAATTTTTAATTTATATGATAATTAAAGTAATGCAGATCGATTGAACATATTGTCCAAAGATCTTTGATCCCTCTAAGTTCTATCTCAATTATATACCTGATGGTAGCAGTTGTGGAAGGTACACGTGAGAGCAACTGACAGAGGTGAAAAATGCCTGCAGATCATCCAGTCATCCTTACCCATGTGATCAGAGAAACTGGAGTAGCAATTTCAAGTCATGGGAGCACGACACAAAGTCCCACTCAAAGAAACCTACGGAAGGTAGGGGAGAGCCAGGCATCAAGACCTGGCGTAGGACCTGGTCCTGTAGTGAAACCAGATATGGAGGTTGTCCAAAGGTATAGCCACAAGAGCAAAGCATGGTGTCTGAAGGATACCTCCAACTTGGATTTGATTTACCAATGCTTCATTTTGGGGTGTTATCAAATAAAACAGAAGACGCTGAAATGCTGGTCAAACAACAGAAGATTTCTGAAAACTCTGTATATAGGCAGCACACAAGTTTAAGTACTTAAAGTATGAATTAATTTATAAACAAACATTCAGGGAAGCCAGAACTGAAAAATGAGTTTGACTTATGTGGAGGAAATAGGCACAGGACAATAATACAACCTGTCAGCAAAGAATAGAATAAAATGAACTGCCACAATTGGCTGATACTACAAAAAGGTCCATGAGTGTGGTGTTATGGAATGAAGATTGCAAGCTGAGCCAAACTGCCGTAGATATCTCGTTTGATAGAGATGGCTGTCTCCCAGTATCCATTCTCACATTTTTCTTTTTGGAACCACTCAGGTTGCTGTTGGGCACATGGTCACCCATCTAAACACTACATTTTCTTGTCTACTTTGTAGCTAGTGGTCGAATGGTGAAGTCTGATCCAATGAAATGTGAGTAAAAGTGATGCCACATTAGATGAACATGTTCTGCTTTTTTTTTTTTTTCCTGTTAGTTATCAAATGGTAATGATTGGAGCAAACTTGTAGGCAGGGTGTGATGGGGAGCTTCTCACCTTGCACCATTCATCCTAGGAGAAAAATAAACTCTTTTTTTTTATTTTATCTTATTTTGGGGATCATTGTTATAGCAGCTTAGTGTGTATCTAGAGAATATCCTATTAATTTGGCACAAAGATATGCTGACTAACAGTAGATTTTATGTAAGACTTCCCATGTGGCCTTTGAAACACTATTTTTCACAAATGGTCATCAACACCATTCTAGATGAGGGAATTTTAGTGGCTGTGGGACTGGGAAGAGATGTGGTATTATCAAGGGAAAAGCTGTGTCTCTGATCCTTAAAATCAAGCAAAAACCTTTCATTATACTTTCTTATTTAGGTGTGCCATAGCTATAGGTGGGGGTTTATTTGATTATCTTTCATCTGTTCATCTTCTGAAAGAAATGCAAAGAAGTCACACTGTTGGGCAAGCAGACAGAACTTTCCATTGATTAGGAAACTGGCTCTACAGCTGATTGTGCTTTCAATTTCTTACTCCCCTGTTGTCTCATGACTTCATTTACAAAATCAGGGAGTCTGGTGTTCAGAAGAGCAAAATGATAGGAGGTAATAGCAGATATCTAAAATAATTAACCTGAGCTGAAAATGATGCTTGGGGCAATAGCCTTAACCAATTTCTCTGCCTCCTGACTTAGACTTGGAGCCTCCTTCAGAGGTGATTGCTCTTCTCCCTTTTCCCACCTGAACTTTCTCTTGCCTTCTTTCCAAACTTAGGCATATCCTCTCATTCTAGGTAGTGCCATTTCATTAGATTGAGGAGAGGTGAAAGTGTAAAAGTTATCAGCAGCTATAGACCAAGTCTCAAGGTAGGAGAGGATGATTATTTCCTATTCTTATTTATAGCTCTAATCATTGATAATTGTAATGATGTAATTAGTTGTAAAAGTTCTCTACAATCAATATTTCTTAGGAAAGAGAAAGGTTTATTTTCTTTGTAGAAAGTGATAAAAATTAGGTACAATTCTCTTGGAATAAGTTGACAATTGTTCTACTCAAACTTTCTTCTCTTGGCAGGTCTCTCTCCAAAGATGGAATGAATTTCTGGCTACATATGAATTTAGTTCACTATGAGTGTAAACTGTGTAAAATACAGCAAGATAAGGCTATATACCAAGAGAAAAAAACAGTAAAATGAACACAAGTTTAGAATTCAATCAGAAGACAGACTCAGGTCCATGTGTGACCACAGCATAGTTAAATATAAAATGCATACAATGTTATATTTGTAAGTTTTTAAATGATCAAACCTGATCACATACCAAAAATAAAATAAACCTTCAATGCTATGTGACATTAATTACTCCTGTTGTGCTGGGTATGGTCTACGCTCTATTGCTGCTCCACTCTCCTATAGAACAGTGATTTTCAAAGGAATAGGGAGAGGTCTCTTGTAAATAAGAAAGGCTTTGTCTCACTGCTTTGTTATTTTTTTAGCTAAAATATATGGTCTGTTTTTCAATTTACATTAAGAGAGTGTATGGGATTTTTTATATTTCTAAAAAGCGGACTATTTTGTAAAACAATTATATAGCACTACTCTTAGAAAGAATTCCAATAGGTCCAAGGTAGCAACAGCATAGGAGAGTGCTAAACTTGTCCCCACCAATGAGAAAACCCAAATACACATGTATGTATAAAGGAATTACTTCTAAAAAAACAACCGAGGCCTGAACAACACTTCTGAAGAGAAAACAAGAGAAAGACTGAATAGAGAAGGCTGGGAAGCTAAGGAAGCCCTTCAGGAGTTGTGAGAACTCTCTAGGCTGGAGGAGCTGATAATGCAACTGCTTATGTTCACCTCTGCTTTAATAGGGTAGGAAGGAGTTCATTCTGGTGCTTTCACCTACTTGCAAGATTACTGCAGGGCTTTCCCAGTTACATTGCCTGCAGCCTCTTTGCCTCCAGTCAAAGAACACAACAGGAACAATAGGGTATAACCACAAACGCCTGATCTCCTGCTGGGCAGAGCTCCAGGCTTCCAGGCCAGTGACTTAGAGGCAGCATGCTCCTGCTCAGCTTCAAACAAAATCCCAAAACTACCTGTGATAAAAACCTATACAGCAGTTGTTTCTACATGGGAACACTTTCTCTACAACAAAAAAGAGATATACTATAGAGAAGGCTGAGGAGCCATGGGAGCTCTCCCAGAATGTGAGAATTCTCGAGAGTCAGAGGTGCCCATGCTTCCATTATGATACCTCAGCCTACGTAGGGTGGGTTGGAGTCCCATCCATGTGTTATGTCTGCCTGCAAGGTTGCTGCAGCATATTTGCAGACATGTTGCCTGAGCCTATTTTGTCCTTGAAAAAAATGGAGCAAGTAGGATCAATAGAGCATTATGACAAGTACCTTGCTTCCCCACCTGGAGGTGCTATGACTTGCTAGGTCAATGCCCTGGATGCTTTCTTTAGGTGCCAGCTCAGCTCCTAGAGGCTGCTAAAACCATCCAGCATTCAGAGCTAACACAGAGGTTGCTTTTATACAAGGCTGCCTTATGTAGATGGGAAAGAGAGAGATTTTAAAAGGCTTATTCACATAAGCAAGCATAGAAAGTTAAAAAAAAAATGAAAAGACAGAGGTGTATCTCTCAAATGAAGGAAAATTCCCCTGGGAAAAAAATAACCCCTGAGCAATGGAGATAAGTAATTTTCCTGATAAAGAAATCAAAGAAAGGGTCATAAGGATGTTAAACAAATGAGTAGATTAGAGGAATTTAGGGAGAACATCAACAAAGAGTTAGAAAGTTGGGGATGTTATGTTTTTTTTGGATTCTGCCTAAAGAGGATCTCCAACTCAACTAGCCTCAATAGCTAAAGATGGACTTAATTTCTGAAACTGTCCACTAGTACTTCTGGCCCAGATCAAGGAGACATATAGTACTAATGTAAGTACATGGAGTGCCAAAACCAGATCTGACCTCAATTTTTTTACCTAGATCCATGTACATAGCATGAGAAAAGCACAAAAGGCAGACTCCAATATCAGTATCTATAAGTGCTCCAATACCACCATGGAAACTTCATAAGTCTCCCCACTGATTTCTCCGCAGCTTTACAGGCCAGAAGGGAGTCATCGGTCATCTTTAAAATGCTGCAAGTAAATAAGCTATAACTTAGAATAAATTATTCAGCAAGGTTATCATTCACATTTAAAGGAGAGATGAAGTGTTTCCTGGACAAGCAAAATCTAAAGGAATTCATCACCATTACACCAGCTTTATAAGAAATGTTAAGCAATCCATAAGAACCTGTGTACCCCAATGTTCATAGCAGTACAATGTACAATACCCAAGAGCTGCAAGAAACCTAAGTGCCCATCAGTAAATGACTGGATCAAAAAACCATGCTACATTTACACAATGGAATGCTATGCAGCCCTTCATGACAGCATGGATGGACCTGGAGAGCATTATGCAAAGTGAAATAAGCCAGGCAGTGAAAGACAAATACCATATGATCTCACTTTTAAGTGGAACCTAGTCAACAAAACAAACAAGCAAACAAAATATAACCAGAGACATTGAAATTAAGAACCATCTGACAGTAACCAGAGGGAAGGTGGGAGGGGATAATGGGGCAAAAAGGGGAAGGGTTTTCAGGAACAACTATAAAGGACACATGGACAAAACCAAGGCAGAGTGGAATCAGGGGAGGAAGGTGAGGATGGCTGGTGTTGGGGGCAGTGGCGAGGGGTAAATGCAGACAACTGTACTTGAATAATGATAAAATATTTTTTTAAGAAAAAGTCTTCTTTAATCCAAAAAAGTAAAAACTATAACCAAAAATAAGAACTATGAGAAAAGGAAAAATCTCACAGGTAAAGTCCAATATTTAACAAAAGCAGTGAATCAGACATTTAAAAAGCTACTATGAGGTCAAATAAAAGGTATCAAACTCAACACACACTACAATAAGTAGTTAGGAGATATACAACATAAAAAATTTTAAAACATGACATCACTAACATACAGTGTGGAGAGGAGAGTAAAAATATAGTCCTTAGACAAAATGTTCAAACTTAATCACCTATTGACTTCAAATATACTGCTGTAGTTATGGAGTGATATACAGAAACCTCATGGTAACCACAAAACAAAAATCTACAGAAGATACGAAAGGAACAAAGAGAAAGGAACCCAAGTAAGACACTAAACAATAAAAGCAAACCACAAGGGAAGATGTCAGGAGAGAACAAAAAAAGAAAGAACTATAAAAGCAACAAAAACTTGGTAATAAGTACATACTTATAATTACTTTGAATGTAAATAGATTAGATGCTTGAATAAAAAGTCATAAGGTGGCTGAATGTATTAAAAAACATGACCCATCTACATCCTGCTTATAAGAGACTCATTTCAAATCCAAAGACACATATGGACTGAAAGTAAAGGGGTGGAAAAAGATATTCCATGATAATAAAAATGTAAAGAAAGCTGTGGCAGCAATACTCATATCAGACAAAATGGACTTTAAAACAAAAACAAAGTTAAAAAATGCAAAGAAGGATATTCTATAATGATAAAGTGGTCAATCAAAGAGGGTATAAAAGTCATAAATATCTACACAGCCAATGCAGGAGCACCTAAATGTATAATGCAATTATCAAAGAATGTAAAGGGAGAAATCCACAGATACAGTAACTATACAGGATTTTAATACCCTATTCATGTCAATGGATAAAAATTCATAAGGAAATAATGACCTTATTGCCAGATGAGACCAGATTGAGTTAATAGACACTTTTGAAACATTTCATGCCAAACCTACATAATACATTTTTCTCAAGTGCATACAGAACATTCTCCAGCATATTTCACATATTAGGCCACAAAACAGGCCTTAATAAATGCAAGAAGATTGATATTATAACCAGTATCTTTTCTAACCACATCATGAAACTAGAAATCGACTACAGGAAAAACACTGAAAAAACCTCAAATATGTGAAGAATAAACAACATGCTATAAAAACAACCAATGTATTAAAGAGGAACTGACACAAGAACTAAAAACAATCCTGAAACAAATGAAAATTAAAATATAACTTTTCATAATTTATGGGATGCAGCATGAGCAGTTTTAAGAGCATAGCTATACAGGCCAGCCTTAAAGAACAAGAAAAGTCCCAAATAAATGATCTAAACTCAACGCCTAAAGGAATCAGAACAAGAACAAACAAAACTCAAAATAAACAGAAGGAAGGAAAGAGTTAATATCAGAGCAAAAATAAAAGAAATAGAAATTTAAAAAACAGTAGGAAAAAATCAATGAAATTCAGAGCTGGTTCTTTGAAAAGATAAATGAAATTGACAAAACTTTAGCCATCAAAAACAAAAGACAGCCCAATTAATAAAATCATTAGTAAAACAGAAATTACAACTGACAACACAGAGATATTAAGAATTATTGAAGAATGCTATGAATAATTATATGTCAATAAATTTGACAATCTAAGAGAAATGGATACAGTTCTAGAAGTATATAACCTCCCAAGACTGAACCAGGAACAACCACAAAATCTAAACAGATTGATTACTACCAATTAAATCAAAAACTCCCAGCAAATAAAAACAAAACAAAACAAAACAAACAAACAAAAAACCCTCCCAGCAAATAAAAGTCCAGGAACAGGTGGCTTTACAGGTAAATTATACCAAATATTCAAAGAATAATTAATACCAATCCTTCTTACACTATTGCCAAAAAATAACAGAGGTAGGAACATACCCAAACTTATTCTATGAAGCCAGCATTAACCTGATAGCAAAATCAGACAAAGACATTATTTTTTAAAAAGGAGAACTTCCAGCCAAGATGGAGGCATAGGTAGATACACTTTACTTCCTTGCACAACCAAAAGAAGGACAAAAACAAATTTAAAATGAAAAAATACCAGAACTTCCAGAAAATCAAACTATATGGAAGTCCAACAACCAAGGAGTTAAAGAAGAAACATTCATTCATACTGGTAGGAGGGGCAGAAATGGACAGCCATGGCAGAGAGGACATGAAGCAAGGCAGGGGATAGAGGACCAGGTGGTCCCGCATTTGTGTGCAGACAAACTGAGAGGAACAACTGGGGAGTGAGACAGACTGCCCAACCAGGGTTCTAGCACAAGAAAAGAAAACCTCAAAACCTCTGACTGTAAAACCTGTAGGAGGTGCATCAGTGGGAGAAACTCCCAACCTCACAGGAAAGTCACTGGAGAGATCCACAGGGTCCTAGAACATACAACCCACTCACCCAGGAATCAGTACCAGAAAGACCCAATTTGCTTCTGGGTAGCAGGGAAAGTGACTGAAAGCCAGCTGAGAGATAAGCACATGCCATTTTTACCTCTGTGACCCCTCTGCCACATACAACAATGTGAATGCCCCACAGTGGTGAATACCTAAGGCTCCACTCTTTATAATGTAACAGCTTCTCTGAGACAAAGAATATGGCCAAAATGAAGGAACAGATCAAAGTTCCAGAAAAAATACAACTAAGCAATGAAGATATAGCCAACCTATCAGGTGCAAGTTTAAAACACTGGTATTCAGGATGTTCACAGAAATGGTTGAGTGTGGTTGCAAAATAAAGGGAAAAAGTGATGCCTATGCAAAGCGAAATAAAGAAATATACAGGGAACCAACAGTGAAGGGAAGGAAACTGGCACTCAAATCAATGATTTGGAGCAGAAGGAAGGAATAAACATTCGACAAGAACAGAATGAAGAAACAAGAATTCAAAAATATGGGGAGAGGCTTAGCAACCTCTAGGACAACTTTAAATGTTACAACATCAGAATCATAGGGGTGCCAGGAGAAGAGCAAGAACGAGACATTGAAAATTTATTTGAAAACATAATGAAGGAGAACTTCCCCAATCTGGCAAAGGAAATAGACTTCCAGGAAGTCTAGAAAGCCCAGAGAGTCCCAAAGAGATTGGACCCAAGGAAGCACACACCAAGGCACATCATAATTACATTACCCAACATTAAAGATAAGTAGAGAATCTTAAAAGCAACAAGAGGAAAGGAGATAGTTACCTACAAAAAAATTCCCATAGGACCATCAGCTGATTTTTCCAAAGAAACCTTGCAGGCAACAAGGGGCTGGAAAGAAGTATTTGAAGACATGAAAGGCAAGGACCTACATCCAAGATTACTCTATCCAGCAAAGCTATCATTTAGAATGGAAGGGTAGATAAAGTACTTCCTAGATAAGGCCAAGTTAAAGGAGCTCATCATCACCAAGCCCTTATTATATGAAATATTAAAGAGACTTATCTAAGAAAAAGAAGAAGATGAAAATTATGAACAGTAAAATGACAACAAACTCACAACTATCAACAACTGAACCTAAAAACAAACACAAAAACAAACTAAGCAAACAAGTAGAACAGGAACAGAATCACAGAAATGGAGATCACAGGGAGGGTTATTAGCAGGGATAGGAAATGGGGGAAAGTGGTAGAAAAGGTACATGGAATAAAAAACATAAATGGTAGGTACAAAATAGACAGGGGGTGTTAAGAATAGTATAGGAAATATAGAAGACAAAGAACTTATATGTATGACCCATGGACATGAACTATGTGGCAGGGGGGGCAATGCTAGTGGAGAATGTAGGGCAGAGGGGAATAAAGGGGAGGAAAAAAATGGAACAACTGTAATAGCATAATCAATAAGATATACTTAAAACTAAATAATTAAAAAGAAAGTTATAATCCAATATCCTTGATGAATACAGATGCAAAAATTCTCAATGAATTATTGGGTGGGGGAAAATGGAGACAACTGTACTTGAACAACAATAAAAAAAAGAAAAAAATAGCAAACCAGGTTTGACGATGCATTTAAGGGATTATTAACCAGAACCAAATGGGATTCATCCCGATGATGCAAGAATGGCTCAATACCCATAAATCCATCAACAAGATACATCACATTAACAAAATAAGGGATAAAAAAACCATATGAGTTGCATGAAGTTGTCCCAGAGGCTGCTCATACTATCCTCATTTTTTTAATTCTTTTAAATTCTTGTTTCTCTGATTAGTTTGTTTTTGCTTTCTTATGTTCCAAATCATTGACTTGATTCTTGACTTTATTCACTTTACTGTTGTTTCTCTGTAAATTGTTCTTTATTTCAATTACTATATCTTTCATTTCTGACTGGATATATTTTATGATGTTGAGGCCCTCAGTTCCTTGAGCATCCTTATAACCAATGTTTTGAACTCTGCATCTGACAGATTGCTTATGTCCATTTTGTTTAGTCCTGTTTCTGGAGTTTTGATCTATTCTTTCATTTGGGTCATGTTTCCTTGTCTCCTCATTTTGGCAGACTCTCTGTGTTTGTTTCTATACATTTGGTAAAGCTGCTATGACTGCCTGTCTTGGTAGTATGGCTTAATGTAGGAGATGTCCTGAAGGGTTCAGTGGCAGGACCTACAGCCAAGATTGCTCTACCCAGGAAAGATATCATTTGGAATTCAAGAGCAGATAAAGAATTTCTCAGACAGCAAAAAACTGAAGGAGTTCATCATCACCAAACCATCATTATATGAAATGTTAAAGAAACTTAGTTAAGTAAAGAAGATCAAAACTATGAACAATAAAATGGCAATAAATACATACCGGCCAACAATTGAATCCAAAAAACAAACTAAGCAAACAAGATGAATAGAGATAGAATCATGGATACAGAGACCATTTTTATGGTTGCCAGATGGGAGAGAGGTTTAGGGAATGGGTGAAAATGTGAGGGGATTAAAAAGTACATATAGGCAGTTACCGAATAGTCCTCAGGATATAGAGTATAGGAAACAGAGTAGCCAAAGAATACACATGACTCATGGACATGAACAATAGTGTGAGGATTACCTGAGGGAGTTGAGGGTGCTGGGTGGAGGGGGGCAAAGGGAGAAAATTGGGACAACTGTAATTAATGTATACCCCAGCCCACAGTCCATGTGTTGTGGCTGCGATGGACAAATTCACATGGACTGCAGAAGTCCTGTGGAGAAAAAGGGACTGTATGGCCACTGTCTTGAGTGAGAGAAGGCTGCGACCCTTGCCTGGACAATCTTTTATTGATTTTCTAGGCACATTACATTAAGGATGGTCCTCATTTACTATACACAAGTTCACTTTAGGTGGTTACCTTTTACAGAGAACAAAGGAGAGGATGTTGCTAATTACACCAAAGAAGAAGGATATTTGCAAGTGCAAAGGAAAAAGTGGTTGAACTGGTTAAACTCATCCTTGGAAGATTTAGCATAGATTTTAGGAAGTTACTTTAAAAATATACAGTAAACATTTGCTGCCTAATTCAGGGTGAGGGAGTTTTAACAAAAGCAAGTCTCAAAGCAGCCTAGGTACAGTGCAGGCCTAATTCCCCCACAGGAGAACCTATCCGAGATCATGGGTCCTGTGTGCCAGACCTCGCTCCCCATTGGCCTTTCCAAGTGGGGGCTGGGCTACATTTCCCATGCCACACAGAACAGTCCAGTATATAGAATAGCATAATCAATAAAAATAAATATGATCACCTCTGTCCTGGCTGGGTGGCTCAACTGGTTGGAGTGTCACCTCATACACCAGAAAGGTTGTGGGTTAAATTCAGTCAGAGCACATACCTCAGTTGTGGGTTCAATCCCTGCGGCATGTGTATGGGAACCAAACAATCAATTTTTCTCTCTCTAATCTCTCATCTCTCTCTCTCTCTCTCTCTCTCTCTCTCTCTCTCTGTCAAATCAATAAACATGCCCTTGGGTGAGAAATTAGATATATGTTTTATATATATATATATATATATATATATATATATATATATATATATATATATATATATATATATATATATATATATATATATATATATGTATATGTATGTATATGTATGTATATGTATGTATATGTAATGTTTATTTTTATTTAAAATATATATTTATATATAAAATAATTTAATATATATAATGATCTCAATAGGTGCAGAAAAAGCATTTGACAACTTTCAACAGGTATGAAAGTAACATATCTCAACATAATGAAGTCTATATATGACAAACACAGAGATAATATTATACTCAAGGGTGAAAAGCTGAAAGCTTTCCCCTAAGATCAGGAACAACTCAAGGATGCCCAACACAGTATTAGAAGTCCTAGCCACAAAAATCAGAGAATAAAAAATAAAAAGGCATCCAAATCAGAGGGAAATAAGAAAAACTCTCATTATTTGCAGATGCCATGATACTACATGTAGAAAACCCTAAAATTCCACCAGAAATTATTGGAAATAATAAATGAATGCAGGAAAGTTGCAGAATACAAAATTAATATACAGAAATATGTTGTGTTTCTATACACTAAGAACAAATGACCAGAAAAAATTTTTTTAAAGAATTTATTTTATAATTGCATCAAACAGCATAAAATACCTGGGAATAAATTTAACCAAATATGTGAAAGACTTGTACTATGAAAAGTATAAGACATTGAAGAAATTGACAATACAAATAAATGGAAGAATGAACCTTGCTTATTAATTAAAAGAATTAATATTGCTAAAATATTTTTACTATCTAAAACAATATACAGATTCAATGCAATCTCTATTAAAACACCAGTGGCATTCTTCTCAGAATTAGAACCAGTCCGATAATTTCTATGGAACCACAAAGACTCAAAATAACCAGAGAAATCTTAAACAATTTTTAAAGGATTTTATTTATTATTTAGAGACAGGGGAAAGGAGGGAGAAAGAGAGGAAGAGAAACATCAGTGAGTTGCCTCTCACGCACCCCTAACTGAGGACCTGGCCCACAACCCAGGCATGTGCCCTGAGTGGGAATCGAGCCAGCCACCTTTTCGTTCACAGGCTGGTGCTCAACACACAGACCCACACCAGTCAGGGCCCAAAGCAATCTTGAGGAAAAACAAAGTAGAAAGTGTCACACTCACTGGTATCTAACTGTACTACACAGCTACAATAATCAAAACAGTATGCTACTGGCATAAAAACAGATATATAGATCAATGGAATAGAATAGAGACCCTGGAAAGAAATCTTCATTTATATGGTCAATTAATCCACAACAAAGGGGGCCAGTATATACAATGGGATAAAGGCAGTCTTTCCAATGAGTATTGTTGGGAAAACTGGACAGACACATGCAAAAAAGAAAAAGAAACTAAACCATTTTCTTCCACCATATCCATCATATGCAAAAATAAACTCAAAGTGGAATAAAGACTTAAATGTAAGACATAAAGCCATAAAACTCCTGGAAGAAACATAGGCATTACTCTGATATTGCCCTTAACAATAGCTTTTGGGATATATCTTTCCAAACAAGGGCTACACATACACACACACAAAGGAAACAAATTGGACTACATAAAACTAAGACTATGTTTTCACAATGAAAGAAACCATAACAGAATAAAAAGGCAACCCACTGAATGGGACAAGGGCAAGTGATACATCCAATAACAGGTTAGCATCCAAAAGAACTCAGACAAAACCAAAAAAATCAAACAATAAAGTTAAGAAATGGGCAGAGGAACTGAATAGACATTTTCCTGAACATAGAGATGGTCAATAAACATATAAAAAGATGCTCAACTTCACAATACATCAGAGAAATGTAAATCAAAACCACAATGAAATATCATCTCACACCTGTCAGAATGGCTATCATCAACAAATCAACAAAAAACAAGTGCTGGTGATGAGTTAGAAAATTGGTTTAGCCACTAGAGAAAACAGTATGGAGTTCTTCAAAAACTTAAAAATATTATTGTCATATAACCTACCTATTCCACTTCTGGCTATTTATCTAAAATAATACAAAACACTAATTTGAAAATATAATACCACTGTGTTGATTGCAGCATTTTTCACAATAACCAGGATATGGCAACACTCTTAAGTGACCATTGATAAACAAACAGATAAATATAATTTCACTTATATATGGAATATGAAAAATATCTAAAGGAAAATATAAAGAAAACAAAAGAGAAACAGACTCACATTTACAAAGAACAAGTTGATGGTCACCTTAGGAAGGATCATGAATGGGTGATAAAAACAAACACTCCAAAGAAAAGTCTCATTTCAGACATTTTTGTTTATTAGAAATATAAAACACACCTCAATTTCTTTTGTAACCTGAGTATCCTTATCTCTGTACAGAATACTTTAAACAAACAGTAGAGCAAGTTCTCATTGCCATAAGTGCTCCCTTCTCCCTCTCAGTAACAGATCCCCACAGTTTTAGTTAGGCATATGGTTTCTACATTAAAAAAATTTTTTTTTGCTGGGCTCCTTTGCAATTCGGTATAGCTGCATGACTAAGTTAAGGGCAACAGGCCATGAATAGGAGAGAGGTGTAAAACTGTGAGCAGTCTCACTCAAGATGGAGCCATGGGTGCTCTCCTGTCCCCTGCCCATTTTTAGGAATGGCAAAGATTGTAGCTATCTTGGAAGTCATATGTTAGGAATGGCAGAACCACTGTGCCAATCTTATTCCACTCAACCCTGGATCATGACCATCAGTAAGAAAGTAACTTTGTTGTTCTAAATCTACTGTATTTGGGATATTTCCTTAACAACAATTTATTATATAACCTAACTAATTAAAAAGCAATTCCATAACAAATCTGTGTGTGAGAGGTGGAGGGATGAATACAAAATTAGGAGAAAATGATGGGGCAGACAGAGGAAACAAGTAGCATGGGTGCAAGTTCAAAGTGTGATGTCACCTGAGGTCAGCCTTAAAAGACAGACAGAATTTCAAGAAGCCAGAGAAGTGGAGGGTGTTGTGGGCTCTTCTAAGGCAGGTTCACAAGATGAGAGTCTTTTACAGAACACAGTATCATACAAACAATAGGAATTCAGTAAATATTTCAGTGATGGCTGTTGAGGGCCATCTAAGTGTTGAAACTTCAGTTTGTAGCCAAACGTAAAGTAGTAGAGTGATATGGTAACAGAGATGCTTGAGTAAAACTAACTTGGAGAGGCATAAAGAACTGGAGGCAAGTATTGAAAAAAATAAAAAACAAACAAAATATCTGTAGTCTCATAAAAGAGAGAGGATGGTAATTTATCAACCAAAATTATGGGTGAATGAGGTGCTATTAGTAATTAAACTGGAATATTGGGCATAAATTGGAATTTTCTTGGGCAAATCACAATGTACAGTCAATTTGGAAATTGATAACATGAGTGAACTTCTCAAAGTGTACTCCTTGATTTTCAATACCTGTTAAAATTCCTTCCCCCAAGACTTTCTGTATCTATCCTGGATCTATCTTTATTCTGTCTCGAAAGGTTTGGGACCAGTATTATATTATATGCTCCATTGTGTTGGATGAGAAAAGAGTATTTTCAAGAAGTTTTCTTATGACTTACAATTATTTTATTATCATAGGAAATAAACATTGATTTTTTTTAATCATCTCTTTTTTCACTATCCTTTCTGGAGCAGTGGGTTTGTTAGATTTAAAACCTAGCCATAAGAAAATTCCTATGTTCACTTTTTTCTTTCTTCTTTATTAATAGAAATAGGCTGACATTCTCTCACCTGGTATAGAGGAATCCATAAGGATTCCTCCATATGGAAACCCACAGGCTTGGCTTTAGTGGAGAGTATAGACACACTTGGAAAGGAGACAGCTACAGAAAGAATGATGACCATGAGAGCTTCCCTTAAGGAGCTGGGATTCATTCAACATTGTTGAAATTATTCCTTTTCCCCTTTATTAATATTTCATATTAACAAGTTTTCAGCACTGAATCCTTTGGAAATATCTAGAAAGAGATTTACCTAGGTTCACTGCATTACACAGGTATTTGTAGATTTATCATTTTAGCAAACAAACCCAAATAGTCCTGCTTTCAGATGTCTTGTAGAGGTAAATTCTACAAAAGGGAGGTAAGCAAAACTTTCCTCACAGGAGATCCTTTGAATCACTGCCTCAGATTCAGTCAAGGTAAGCATTGCCTCTGGTGGGTGTGAAGTACTTGGGAGATTTCAGGTTATAAATCAAGTGTAAACATGCTTGAGCTGCCACCCAAGAGTCAAGTATTTACCTGTTGAAGTTCAACAGCTTCAGGGCCATGCATATACCCCATGCCACCTAATGGAATTGTCATGAATTCCAAGGCTTCACAACCTCCATTCGCCCTCAGTCCTATAAGGGATCTGAGAAATCTGAGACATCACTCAAATCAATCCCCTGATTTATAAATAGAGGTGGTACCTGAAAAACCAAGTGGCTTGTTCAAATTCACCAAGTTGTGGCAGTGCTATGCTATTGAATTTGCCAACTTCAGGATACTGAGCATATCGGAAGAATTTGCTGGGCTTGCTTTGGATAGGTGAAGAAGCCAACATAAATTAGGGACATAGGGAGGTACCAGGGGAACCTGCAAGGCTAGTGACTTTTCCAAAGCAGCCAAGAGCATGCCTACAATACAGGGCTGACCAGTGTTATCTTTGATGACCACAGACCACTGCTTATCCTTCAGCTTGCCAGGAAGTCAGAAATGTACAAAGTGTCTATTACCTGCTGATTCTGTCCAATTAAAAAACCCAAAGTTGTAGAATCTTTACTGATTTTGGATCCTCATAACCTGTCTGTGAGAGGAAAGGATCACTTTAAAGGATCAAACCAATCATTTTAATTTTAATCTATTGACTTTCCCTTCCTGTGCCTTCCTTGTATATTAGACATATATGTTAACCAAATATTAAAAATTGCCTGTTTTTCAGTGTACTAGTACATGGTGTATGTTTAATACAAAAGTGTGGACTAGAATCAAAACTTCTGAATCAGTTATCACAGAGAGTCATACTCTATTCAGAAATTTACCATTTTATAACAAGTGAGTGCTGGAAACTATGTGAAAGAAGACAAGTGGGGGAGTCAGTGGGGAGATGTGGATGAGGTCCTTGGCTCTTATTTAAGAAGGATGCTTCTGTTTGGAGCCCCTTGTAGAGAGACTAGGAAAGAAAGACCCCTTTAAACTCCAAAGCCCAGAGATTCCTTTGGGAGCCATGGCAGAGCCTGGCAGGCTTATGTAGACCCATGAACTGATGACATTTGTACACACAGGTATTAGCACAACTGCATGCATGTGCCCATCAACAGGCAGACACACACTATAATGCTCTATGCAACAACTCATATGGGCTAAGAAATTAAATGACAGCATAAAGAAATACAGATTACATAAGGAGGCAGAAGGATCAAGGCTAACAAGCTCCAGGGCAGAAAGATAAACCACATTTGAGTAACAAACCTACCTATAAGAATTCTAACAACTATGCCTAAAAGAAAAAACAAGTTTAGCTATGATGTTTTCATTGCAAATTACAAGGCAGTCTCTTTTTTATAGAACTGAATGCAGGGGAGAATGGACCTACTGGGACTGAGGTAGAAGACAGTCCCATCTGTGGAATCAGAACAGGGACCCTTGCTCACTTCTCTCATCCATAACTCTGCACTGGGGGATCCATTAAAAAGATCTGGGAGCTTTAGACAGAAAACAGCCCAACTGTCTAATTGCACATATTAGTAAGCAGTCACCACCAGCTTCTGTGGCTTTAGCAGTACCACTAACCTGCCAACCTAGAGTAGTAGATCAGGTCTGCCTTTCCAACTCAAAAGGAGTATGACCCCTACATATATTGCATATTCATTTTCTGGATTCTTACAACAAACAATAACAACTCTGTACCAAATTATTTTTATAGCAAACTGAGAAATGGAGAAAAATGGAGACTCTCTGGATCCCTGTATATTGGTCAGAATTCTTGATGACTAATAATAGAATGTACTCTGGACATATAGTAAAAGGAAAAAAAGAATAGAATTTACTGGAAAGTAGTTATAGAAACATCAGGAATGCCAAGAACCAGGCTTGTAAAATAGGCAGAAAGCAGGATCATCTCAGTGGCTGAGGACATGCCCAAGGCCCATCCAAAGTACTGGCTCCACCATGACCCCCTTTCGTAGAGTTTCCAATGGGCTTTGCATATTTTAATTTCCTTCTCAATATTAAGTCCCACACAAGCCATCTAGTTAACCAAGTCTGGCTCACACCTGGCATAACACAAGTCATGAAGGGCCCTTTCAGGGTGATGAGCACAGCACCCTGCTTCTTACTAAGATGAATGCATTGGTGGAGCCAATAAAGGGAGTACAGACACCGACCAGCAAAACAATAACACCAGCAGCAACAACCATAAAATCTAGTAGTTGTCCACTACAGGAAGAACCAATCAAGTATATGTGCGTCTGTGACTTCGGGAGGACAGTGGGCAGTAGCCATGAGGCATAGTTATTGGGGGGCGGGGGTACAGGGAGAAGGAAGAGGCAGAGAAAAGGAAGAAGAAAAATGAAAAGAAAATCAAAGATAAAATCTGTGAAAAAGACTGAATTTCATCATTGTTAAAAAATTCTCATGGGCATGTGTGATTTCTTTACCTATCAAGAAGCTGAGAACTTTCAATGAGTGTCCTCAAACTGTCACTAGTACCCTGGAGTTTTCTTAATCACCCAGGATAGAAATCAAAAGAGATCACCAGACACTGATATAGAGTCTGGGGTACTGGCTGGAAAGCTAATCCAGGCCTTCCATCTAGAAGGCAAGTATTTTACAACTAAACTACCCTGGGGCCTTGTGAGGTCCCAAGATAGAAATCAAAATATCACCAGAAACTGATACAGAGAAAGAAGATTCACATATACACAAGGGAAGCCAACACTGCAAAGGGAAAGGAAACCAGCTGCTCCTTGAACAGTCTTGGGAGAATTTTAAAGAAGCTAGGCAGGAAAAATGACATCTAAGCAAATGGAGGTGAGGACTTTTTGGCACTTGCAGAATTTAACTACATGCTTCTTCATGCATTAGATGTCTTATTAGCATGCTAAAGCTCTACCTGGAGGTATGTCCTTTTGCATTTAAAAGAGGGAAGGTCACTGGAAGGACGGTCTTTCTTGCTAGCACTAATGCAGTGTCCTTCAGCCTCCTCACTGATTGGCTGTAAGGTGAAGGGTTGACACTAGGGGCAATTAATGGGTTCTTGGTTTTCTGTCAGTTGGGCCTAGGCATATGAGGAATAGGAAAATATTACTGAATTACTCTCATTGTTTTGTAATGTATCATGTATAAAATAAGCTTTCAGGAATTTGCTTGCAGTCAAGATGGTGGAGTAAGCAAATACAGGCATCACCTCCCCTCACAACCACATCAAAATTACAACTAAATTAATGAACAACCACCCTTGAAAGCCACCTATAGACTAGCTGAACAGAACTCCTACAACAAAGGATATAAAAAAGAAGCCAAGTCAAAACTGCTTGGAGGGGTGGAGATGTAAAACAGTTTGTTTCCACACCTTGATGTGGCAGTTAAGAATTGAGAGGGACATCTTAGCTGCAGAGGATCCCCTGAGAAGTGAGGCATCCCTGCCCCACACCAGGCTCCATAGTCTGGACCCCCAGTGCCAGAAAGAGGAGTTCTCATATCTGGCTGTGAAAGTCAGCAAAGATTTTCTCTGGGTAAAATAGAGGGCTGCTGAAGTCCCAGCATTTCCGTTACACAGCCTGCACATGGACTTACTTGCTGATGGATGTACTTACTTGGAGCTCCAGTGATGGGTCAGCTCAAAAAGGGCCAGGGACATATGGGGAGGAACTGAATTATCTTGTTTCAGGGAGACGGTAGGTGGGGCAGCTGGCTCTCAGACTAAAGTGTCTGCCGACACTTTGATGAGCCCACCCCTCAAAGAGACAGCAGGCTCAGGTAGATGCCATATCTGAGTCTCCATCAAACTCTCCCCACCCTGGTAATTTTCTGAGGCCCTGCACCATTCAGCTCACACAAAGGCTGGACCTCTTTCAACACTGTTACTCAAAAATTGATAACATCAGCCCCTAATGTGGACTTTCTTAAAATTGCTGAAACAGCCACAAAACCCATACAAGCCCATGGTTGGCCATGGAGTGTCCTGTACCTCTTGCTAAGCCTCCCCTAGCCCAAAACTAATGGCAGCTGGCCTCAGTTCACAGTATAGCATCCTCCAGGTGCCTCCAAGTCCAGCAATGTCCCAATCACAGATTACTTTGTAGCTCCTAACAGGTGGCCCAGGCCAGGCACACACAGCAACTGAACTGGTCCTGCACTGGAGTCTCTCCTAAGAGGTCCCAGAACCAACGCACCCAGTGACCAACTTCAGACCATATTACAGTACAACCCAATTAGCTCCACAAGTGACACACTCAAAGGGTAGACTCAATAGAAACCAAAGCACCACTAGAGGAAATCCAACTTTGTGGGGTAAGCCCCCATATGACAACTTGCCTGTTGTAGTTATGGTCAGTTCCCACAGCCAGTCAACCTCACCCACTGACACGCCAAGAGCAATCAAAGCTTAAATACATCAGGAGGGTGCACACAAGCCACACAAGGGACATACCTGGAGCAACAGCTCCAGTGACCAGGAAGACTGTGCTACTGGACCCCACAGGACGCCAATTATATAAGGCCACCTTGACAAATCTAGGGGACATAGCAGATCTAATACATTGAAGCAAACATAGGAAGACAGTCAAAATGAGGAGATAGAGAAAAATGTCCCAAAGGAAAGCAAAGGACAAAACTTCAGAAAAAAAACTAAACTAAGGTCACAGGCAGGGCCCACCTGCTGCTGCCCTAGACTTCAGTGACTGCTGCAGCTCACTAGAGCCCTGGAAGCTGCCCCTTCTCAGCAGTCATGATGGACAGTAAGATGGTGTCTGCTAACAGGGTTATTCAGGTAGCCAAGCCAAATTCCATTAGTAAGTTTCCCTAACAGAAGAGACCACTCTAAACAAAATGAGTCAGAAGTTTTGAAATCAGCAGAACCACCATCTCACTCTTCTTCAATTTCACAGCATTTTGAGGGAAGTAAATCACCAGATTGGCTGATGCATCAAGGTCCAACAGGTGCTGCAGAAATATTAAAAACATTATCTCAGAAATATAGAAGGAAACCTGTATCTCAAGAAAAAATCGAATTTATCCAATGTGGAGGTCCAGAATAATCAATGACACTGGCTGCTGTTTGTCACCAGACAAAAGAATTTTCTTTACAGTAATGGACTTCCAAATTGGCAAATGAAAAATTGTACATTAAACAGCTTTAATAAATATTCTGTAAACAAAAAAATATAGAAAATTT
This sequence comes from Glossophaga mutica, assembly GCA_039655065.1. Lineage (NCBI taxonomy): Eukaryota > Metazoa > Chordata > Mammalia > Chiroptera > Phyllostomidae > Glossophaga > Glossophaga mutica. The sequence goes on along the minus strand of CM077307.1, from coordinate 96,352,380 downwards.
AGATGGACACTTATATCTCATAATTTATGTATCTTGGTCAGCTTCTCCACAAGATTACCTAACTGTTCATATACTTTATACTATTAAATTACACATTTTAAAATGTTAGTCTATTAATTTACTATTGATTAACCTGTATTACCAGTGCTGAACTATTAAAAGTACATAATATATAGTAAATCATAATAGGTTTCCCATAATTTCACCTTTCTTTTTTGAATTACTTTATAATTGTTCAATTACAGTTATCTGCATTTTCTCCCTACCTCTTCCCCCCCACCCCAGCCAAACCCACCTCCTTCCCTTGCTTCCCCCTCCCCCTTGTTTTTTCCATGTGTCCTTTATAGTAGTTCCTGAAAACCCTTCTCCCCACTGTCCCCTCCCCTCTCCCCTCTGGCTATTGTTAGATTGTTTTAATTTCAATGTCTCTGTTTATATTTTGTTTGTTTTTTTCTTTTGTTGATTATGTTCCAGCTAAATGTGAGATCATATGGCATTTGTCCCTCACCACCTGGCTTAATTTCACCTTTCTTTCAATTTCTCGTTAGACACGAATTTACCAGGAAAAATTTCTGCTTTTTGGAAGTGATTTTCCTGAAACTGGATGAGGATCAGTGAAATAATGGCTTCATTATTTATTCTTAATTTTTAATATTTTTGTATTCACAAAGTTACTGGAGTATAACTGGCTTAATAAGCATATCCTACTCTAAATCATAAAAATACAGCCAAAGTAAAACCAGTGACTTTGTGGTATTAAGATTAGGGAGTAAACACGAAAGATTATTTGTCACCTATTTTTAGAAAATAAATGTCACTATAAAATCAGAGGTCAAAATGAATTAGCATAGGTATAAATATTTAACTAGAAATTATATTTTCTTATGTTTTTAGGTATGTTAAGAAAGTCTTGTTTTTTGGTTTATTTTTACTGTTTTGATTGTAATAACATTTGCAAACCCTGGTAATCATTAACTTTCTCAAACTTAATGTCTGAAAGCTCCATAAAATCAACCTAAATATTTACCTTGTTAAGGCAATTTATGAAACTTTAAAAGGGTCTTCCTGTTCCAAGGGTATATATTATTGTGAAAATAAAATCTCACAAAGCTAAATAAATTTTCTTACATACCTTTAAAAAATAAAGAAAGGAACTAAAAGGAGGTGAGTGTACTTGAAGAAATAATGATTGATTTTCAAGATAGCTGCAAATGGAAGCTACAATAACCTCTTTCTGATGCCAAACTAGATTTACAGCTAAATTCTAAATAATCTGATGAATGACCAACTTAAGAAAAGTTAAACAAGAGTATTATATTAAAGGGTTTTTAGAAGAAACTACATGGAAACTGTAAGAAGGGCAGAGGTGCACGGAGGGTTGGCCCCTATACCCACATGTGGCAGCTGAAAAGCTGGAGGGATATCGACACTACAAAAGTACCCCCTAAGGAATGCGGAGTCTCAACCCTATGCCAACACCCCCAACCCAGAGTAGCCTGGAATTGAAGCCTGCATATGAAAAACAGCAGGGACTCTGTTTACTGAGAAGAAGAGGGAGTCTGCTGGAATCCCAAGCACTCTGATAAAGGGCCAATGCACAAGAGCTTGTGCTCTTGGGTACTCACCCAGAGCTCTGGTAGAGGGAAGGTGACTCAGGGCATAGAGTAGTCATAAAGAGAAGATATGGGTGATGTGGCCACAAAGAGAGATTGGAGGGTCAGCTACTGATGTCCCAGTCCTGAATCAATATCCCAAACTGCCATCAGGTGCCACCTTCTCAGGGTCTGGCACTCTTATTCTTATAGCACCAGCCTGGGCTGTGCACTAACCCAGTATTTCAATACAGGTAACACCTCCCTGCCAAGGTTGAATCTGGCAAAAAGGACTGTTGATGAGACCCAACAAAAACCTGTGGAGCACTCTTTCTCTGGAGAGACTACAGGCAGACACTCAGACATTCAACTGTGAGGATTTGGAATGAGGGTCAGTCTCCCCCCCATCCCCAGCTGCAGACTCAGCCAGCACCACCCCCAATGGGAGATTGTTTTTTTTTTTCTATTATCCCAAGTCCCAGTGGACCAGGACTGCTGAGGTCAATTCCTAGGGGAACGGAAGTGCTCCTAAAAGCTTGGAAATTCCAAACAGGTCTCTATCAGAGGCTCTGGTCCAGATTTCAAGTGAGCATGGCTGTGGAGCTGGGGCAAGTATAGAGCTCTCCTTCTTCCCACAGGCTCAGCTGGCACCCCCAAGGGAAGATTGTCTTGATCTGTTTTCCCAATTTCAGTGGCCCCACCCTGCTTAACCTGCTTCTGCTGTTGGGATAACTGACTGTACCCAACCTACACCTATGGTATGTCCCTCCTCAGGGAGCTAGAATTGAAGATGTTAGCAGAAACTGGTGTGGGGGCCATATTCACACTATTGAGTGCCTGACTTTGCTGTCCCCATGGAGAGGACCCACTATTCCCATCCTCTCTACTGGGTCATCCCACCCTACTGAGTTTGCATGGTGTGAAAGAGTCAGGGGGTGTGTCCACCTTGAGCCACAAGTCTTACTTCCAAGGTTTTCCTTCCTACAGTCTTTCCTCTACAGGAAGTCCAGGCAACCTCAGGTGGTAGTGTAGTTGCCAACAGGTGGACACCAACCTCAGAGGGAACTTAGACATTTTATTGATCTACTGTGAGCTCAGAGCTGCAGGAAGCCAATTCTTGTACACAGCTTGGCCCCTCCCATGCACACCCAGGCCCAGTCGAAACAGTCATAATTAGTGAATAGTGTGATAACTCCAGGCAGGTAAACCAAGGCTGGTTACACACAATGTCTGACACTGACATGCACCAGTACCTGGTCCAAGTGGGCACAGAAGCAACACAACTGGTTTTGGGCTTCAAACTTTACCAAAGCTTTACACAACTAGCTTCACAAATAGCATAGCTGAAAGGGCATATTGGCAGGCACCTGATCCTGGTAGGAACAACTCCATTTTGTGAGACAGCCCCTGACAATGCCTCATAAACAGTGAACGAGGTCTATCTTTTAGTCTGCAAGAATGAGGGTCACCTCTACCCATAATGGGCTAGTAGCATTCAAACCTCAACTATAACAGGAGGGGTCACATAATCCACATAAGAAACATTTCAGAAGCACCTGTCTCAGGTAATCTAGAAGACTGTGCCACTGAGATCCACAAGGCACCTACATCGGAAAGCCCTCATAACAAGCTTGACAGTCATAGCAGATCTACACAATACACAAGGTCAAACAGAAAAAGGCAGACAAGATAGGGAGACCAAAAAATATGCCTCAAATGAAAGAACAGGAGAAATCCCAAGAAAAAGAATGAAATAAAATGGAAGCAACCAAGATAACAAATATAGAGTTTAAAACAATGGTTATAAGGATGCTCAAAAATCTTAAGGGAAGAATGGATGATCTCAGTGAAATCTTAAACAAAGAGACAGTAAGCATGAGAAAAGGGTAGAGATACCTTAAGCAACAACCAGTCAAAAATGAAGAACACACTAGAAGGAAGCAACAACAGGTTAGATGAAGAAGAGGATCAAATTAGCAATTTAAAGGACAAAAGTAAGCAGTCAAGCAGAGCAACAAATAGAAAAAGAATTTTAAAAAATTAGGAAGGACTGAGGAACTTCTGTGACAACAGCAAGCATAACAACAACCCAGTATAAGGCTACCAGAAAGAGAAGAGAGTGAGAAAGGGATCAAGAATCTGTTTGAAAAAATAACAGCTTAAAACTTCTTCAACCAATGAAGTAAAAAGTAACACAAGATAAGGAAATACAGAGAGATAAATCCTACCAAGATAAATTCAAAAAGGCTCAATGGCAAAGGTTGAAGACAAAGAGAGAATCTTGAAAGCAAGGAGAAAGAGAGTTATTTACCTAAAAGGGGGCTCCTATATGACTGTCAGGTTATTTCTAAACAGACACACTTCACACCAGAAGGGATTGGTAGGAAGTATTGAAAGTGATGAAAGGCAAGAACATAAAACTAAAACTGCTTTATCCAGCAAGGCTATCATTTAAAATTGAAAGCAAAATAAAGAACTTCCCAGGAAAAAATAAAGCTAAAGGAATTCACTACTACCAAACGAGTATTGCAAGAAAAGTTAAAGGGCCTTCTTTTAGAAGAAGAAAGAAGAAAAGAAATAAAGAGAGATAGGAGCACAGGTATAAAGAATAAAATGGTAATAAACAAGTAGCTATCAATAATAACTTTAAATGCAATTAGATTAAATGTTCCAATCAAAAGGCATAGGGTAGCTGAGTGGATAAGAAAAAAAATGATGCATATATATGAGGTCTACATTAGATCCACCTCAGAACAAGATAAACACAGACTGAAAGTGAAGCAATGGAAAAATAATCCATACAAGCAGAAACGAAAAAGTAGCTGGGGTAGCAATACTTAGATCTGACAAAATAGACTTCAAAACAAAGACCATAAAAAGAGACAAAGAAGGACATTGCATAATACTAAAGGGATCAATACAACACGAGGATATAAGCCTTGTAAACATACATTTAACCAACATAGAAGCATTTAATATAAAGAAAATCTTGGTGGACATTAAGGTAGAGATTGACATCAATACAATCATAATGAGTATTTTAACACCCCATTCATATCAACAAATAGAATTTCCAAGCCAAAAAAAAAAAAAAAAAGCCAACAAGGATACAGCAACCTTAAATAACACACTGGACAAGATGGATTTAATGGATATTACAAAATATTTTATGCTAAGCATCAGAATATACATTCTTTTCAAGTGCACATGTAACATTCTTTAACATAGACCACATGCTGGCACAAAAATAAAACAATAAATTCAAAAAGATTGAAATTATGTCAAACTCTTTTCTAAATACAATGCCATGAAACTAGAAATCAATTACAGTTAAAAAACATTCAAACACATGGAGGCTAAATAACATGTTATTAAACAATGAATGGATTAAGAAGGGATCAAGGAAGAAATTAAAAGTTACCTGGAGACAAAAGAAAATGAACACACAATACTAAGTCTATGAGGCTCAGTAAAAGAAGTTCTGAGAAGGAAATTTATGGCTTTACAAGCCTACATCAAGAAGCAAGAATAATCTCAAATTAAAAATCTAACCCTACACCTAAAAGAACTATTAAAAGGACAAAAAAATCTGAGAATAAGTAGAAAAAAAGAAATAATAGAGATTAGGACAGAAATAAATGATATAGTAACAACAACAACAACAACAACAAAGTATCAATGAAACCTAAACATGGTTCTTTGAAAAGGTAGACAACTGGCAGAATTTGAGCCAGATTCATGGAGAAATAAAAGGTTCTAATACATAAAATCAGAAATAAAACAGAAGATACAAAAACTGATGACAAAAATACAAAAAATTGTAAAAAAATATTATGAATGACTATATGCCAACAAAATGAACAACCTGGGAAAAATAGATAAATTTCTGAAAATATACCATCTTCTGAAACTGAATCAGGAAAAATCAGAACATCTAAATAGACCAATTACAACTAATGATATCCCAGCAGTAATCAAAAAACTCCCAACAAACAAATGTCCTGGACTGGATGGCTTCACAGGCAAATTTTACCAAACATTCCAAACAGAACTAACACCTATTTTTCTCAAACTATTTAAAAAACTCAAGGTGAGGGAAGACTTCCAAGTTTATTTTACAAGGCCATTATTCTAATTCTAAAACCTAAACCGAATAGGCACTACAAATAAAGAAACTTACAGGCCAATATCCCTAATGAATATAGATGCTAAAATCCTCAACAAAATATTAGTGAATCAGATTCATCAATACATTAAAAAGATCATACACAATAATAAAGTGTAGTTTATTCTGGAAATGCAAGGTTAGTACAATATTCACAAATCAATAAATATGAAACTTTACATAAATAAAATCAATAATAAAAATCACATGCTCATCTAAATAGATGCAGGAAAAGCATTTGATAAAATCCAGCATCCATTTATGATTAAAAACTCTCAGCAAATAGGGAATAGAGGAAACAAATCTCAACATAATAAAGGCCATACATGACAAACTCACAGCTAACATCATACTCAATAGGCAAACACTAAGTATTTCCCCTCAAGAATAACAGCCAGACAGAAATGTCTGTTTTCACCACTCTTATTCAACATAGTACTGGAAGTCTTAGCCACAGCAATTAGACAAGAAGAATAAATAAAAGGCATCCAAATTAGAAGGAAGGGAACAAAACTGCCATTAATCATAGATGACATGGTACTGTATATAGGAAATCCTGAAAATCACCAAAAACTACTATAATTGGCAAATGAATTGGTAAAGTAACAAAATACAAAATTAATATTTAGAAAATGGTGGCATTTTTATATACCCATAATGAACCATCAAAAAAGAAAATTTTAAAAATCTCAATTACAGTTGGAAAATATGTAAGATGCCAATGAAAAAGAATTAACCAAGGAGGTAAAACACCTATACTTGGAAAACTACAGGACACTGAAGAAAGACATTAAGGATGTTACAAAAAACTGGAAGCATATACTGTGTTCATGGATAGGAAGAATTAACTTCATTAAAAGGTCCATACTACACAAAGAAATCTATAGATTCAACACAATTCTTTTTTTCCTTACCCACAAAAATTTTATTAAAACAGTATCTCAAATAAGGAAGCCTAATGTGTAAGACAGATGAATATCGTGAAAGCTAGGTTGAACTATAGTGGAGGAAGCAAGACAGGCACTATTCCCATAACACTCCCCACTTGACACCTCTGTGGAGTGAACCTTTGAGGACCCAGTAGAATCTCTAAAATCTCAGATTAACATTTCTTTTTTATTGTTGTCTAAACACATTTGTCTCCATTTCAGCCCTCCGCTCTCACCCACCCCACCCATCCCCACCTCCCACCCTCAAACCTACCCTCTTTGGCTTTGCCCATGTGTCCTTTATACATGTACCTTGATAGCCCTTCCCCTATTTTCCCCCATTATCTTCCATCTCCTCACTGGTTACTGTCAGTTTGTTCTTTATTTCAATGTATCTTGTATTTTGCTTGCCTGTTTGTTTTGATGATTAGGTTCAACTTATAGGTGAGATCATATTGTATTTGTCTTTCACCACCTGGCTTATTTCACTTAGCATAATGCTCTCCAGTTCCATCTATGCAGTCATGAAGGGTAGGAGTTCTTTCTTTCTGCTACACAGCATTCCATTGTGTGTGCTTCCGCACACCTAAAGAAAACAGCAGTAAAATGAAAAGGGAACCAACCACATGAGGAAACATATTCGCAAATGATAACACACAAGGGTTTGATGTCCAAAATATATAAAAAACTCACACAACTCCACTCCAGAAAGACAAACAACCTAATTAAAAAAATGGGCAAAGAGCCCGAACAGACACTTCTCTTAGGAGGACACACAGAGGGCCCAGAGACATATGAAAAGATGCTCAGCATCTCTAGCCATCAGAGATATGAAAATTGAAACCACAATGAGATACTGATCAGAATGGCCACCATAAAACAAATCAACAAACAAGAAGTACTGGCAAGGTTGTGGAGAAAAGGAAACCCTAGTGCACTTTTGGTGGGAATGCAATTGATGTAGCCAGTGTGGAAAACAGTGGAAAAGTATGGAATTTCCTCAGAAAACTAATAATGGACTGCCTTTCGATCCAGCAATCCCACTGCTAGGATTATATCCTAAGAACCCTGAAATACCAATCCAAAAGAACCTATGTACCCCAATGATCATAACAGCAGAATTTACAATAGTCAAGTGCTGGAAGCAACCTAAGTGCTCACCAGTAAATGAGTGGATCAACACAATTCTTATTAAAATACCAAATGGCATGTCTCATGGATCTAGAACAACTATTCTAAAAATTTATATGGAACCACAAGACCTTAAATAGACACATCACTCTTGAGACAGAAGAACAAAGTTGAGGGTATCACACTATCTGATATCAAATTATATTTCAAGACCATAGTAATCAAAACAGCATGGTACTGGCCTAAAAACAGATATGAAAATAAATGGACCAGAATAGAGAATCAATGGACCCATACCTTTATGGTCACTTAATATTTGACAAAAGAGGCAAGAACATATGATGTGCTAAAGACAGTCTCTTCAATAAATGTCAGAAAATTGGACTCATATATGCAAAAACTGAAACTAGGCCACCAACTTACACCATACATAAGAATAACTGAAAATAAATAGAAAACTAAATGTAAGTCATGAAACCAGAAAAATCCTAAAAGAAAACATATAGAATAAAATCTCAGGTATTTCTAATAGCAATATTTTTGCCGCTATTTCTTCACAGGCACGAGAAACAAAGGGAAAAAATAAAAGGGAGTACATCAGAGTAAAAAGGTTTTGCACAGCAAATCCATCAACCTGTCTTCTCTATTACCCACCTTGGAGATCCACAGAGGATCTACCCCAACCAAATTACAGGCTGACCCAAACTGCTTTTCCACAAGAATGGCTTGGGCTTGGCTCCTAAATCCTATCAAGCAAAGGTTGGTTTCAGTGAGCCCTAGTGGCAACTAGTTTAGAGTCACAGATTAGCTTCACCTAGGAATCTCCAAGTCCAGCACAAGTTGAAGCCATGTCTGACTGCTTTGTAGCTCAGGCAGGGTGCCCCAGGCAAAACACAGGTAGGGGCTGACCTTGGCTTGAACCACACAGGAAACCCCAGAGGCCAGGACACCCAGTGAACAGCTTCAGACTATGTCAATACACCACCACCCAACCCCTGCAGAGCTGATCCTCCATGGAGGGTGGACATTGGTGGTCAGTGGTCACAGCCAATACTTGTAGCTGACTGGCCTGGGTAAATCCCTCCCATTGATCTGCCAATGGCAACCAAGGCTCAACTACAAGAGGAGGATGTATTCAGTTCACACAAATGGTGCACCTTGAGGACCCAGCTTGGATGAAAGGGGAAGCTGGGCCACTGGGCCCTCCAGGACACCTACTATATTAGGCCACACTAAAAAGACAGAGTCAAAGTAGCTCTACCTAATACATAGAAACAACCTCAGGGAGGCCATCGAAATAAGGAAACAAATAAACATGGACAAAATGAAAGAACAAATCAAAACTCCAGAAAAAGAGCTAAATAAAATGAAGATAAACAATCTATCAGATGCAGAGTTGAACTAGTGATCAAGGAACTAGTGAGGACCTCACCACCATAAAAAAGATCCAGTCAGAAATGAAGCATACACTAATTAAAATAAATAACATTTTGCAGGGAAACAACAGTAGAATGGATAAAGCCAAAAGTAAAAAAAAAAAAAAAATGATTTGGAAAATGGAAAGCAAAAACAAACAAACAAACAAAAAATCAATGCAGAACAACAAGAAAAAAAACCTTAAAAATGAGGATAGTATAAACTACCTCAGGGACAACTTTTTAAAAACATTTTGTATTGTTGTTCAAGTACAATTTTCTGCCCTTTGCCCCCACCTTTCCCCACCACCTCAACTGTCCCCACCTTCCTGCTCTGTTCCCATCAACCCGTTATTGTCCATGAGTCCTTTACAATAGTTCCTGTAAACCCTTTCCCTTTTTACCCTATAATCCTCTTCCCTCTCTCCTCAGGTCACTGTCAACCTCTTCTAGATTGCAATGTTTTTGGTTATATTTTGCTTCCTTATTTGTTTTGTTGATTAGGTTTCTGTTAAAGGTGAGATCATTAGGTATTTGTCCCTCACTGCCAGGCTTATTTCATTTAGCATAATGCTCTCCAGTTCCATCCATGCTGTCATAAAGGGTAGGAGCTCCTTCTTCCTTTCTGCTGCATAGAATTCCATTGGGTAAATGTGCCATAGTTTTTTGATCCATTCATTTACTGATGGGCACTCAGGTTGCTTCCAACACTTGGCTACTGTAAAATTGGGTTGCTATGAACATTGGGATGCATAGGTTCTTTTGGATTGGTGTTTCAGGATTCTTAGAATATAATCCCAGCAGTGGAATTGCTGGGTCAAAAGGCAGTTACATTTTTAGGTTTCTGAGGAAATTCCATACTGTTTTCCACATTGGTTGCACTAGTCTGCAATCCTGCCAACAGTGCACTAGGGTTCCCTTTTCTCCACACCCTCTCTAACACTTGTTATTTGTTACATTGTTTATGATGGCCATTCCCTCCAGTGTGAAGTGGCATCTCATTGTGGTTTTAATTTGCATCTCTCTGATAGCTAGCAATACTGAGCATCTTTTCATATGTCTCTGGATCCTCTCTATGTCCTCCTTGGAGAAGTGTCTGTTCAAGTCCTTTGCCCATTTTTTGATTGTGTTGCTTATCTTCTTAGAGTGGAGACATGTGAGTTCTTTATATATCTTGGAGATGAAACCCTTGACTGAGGTATCATTGGCAAATATATTTTCCCATATGGTTGTTTCTCTTTCCGTTTTAATGCTGTTTTCTTTACCCATGCAGAAGCTTTTTAATTTGATGAGATCCCATTTGTTTATTCTTTCCTGTATGTCCCTTGCTCTAGGGGACATAATATTGCTGCATGGAATATCTGAGATTTCCCTGCCTATGTTCTCCTCTAGGACTCTAATGGTGTCATGACACATACTTAAGTATTTTATCCATCTTGATTTTATCTTTGTGTATGGTTAACTTGGTGCTCAAGTTTCTTTTCTTTTTCTTTCTTTCTTTCTTTCTTTTTTTTTTTTTTTTTTTTTTTTTTTTTTTTTTTTGCATGTAGCTGTCTAGCTCTTCCAACACCATTTGTTGAAAGGTTATTTTTACCCCATTTTATGCTTTTTCCACCTTTGCCAACTATTAATTGGCCATAGAGACCTTGGTTTATTTCTTGGTTTATTCTGTTCCATTGGTCTATGTGTCTGTTCTTATGCCAGTACGAGGCTGTTTTGATTACAGTGGCCTTGCAATACAGTTTCATAAAAGGCATTGTGATTCCTCCCACTTTCCTCTTCTTTCTCAAAATTGTCACAGTTATTCGGGGTCATTTATGGTTCCATATAAATTTTGAAATGTTTGTTTTACATCTGTGAAATATGCCATTGGTACTTTAATAGGTATTGTGTTGAACCTACAAATTGCTTTGGGTAGTATGTACATTTTGATGATGTTAATTCTTCCAATCCATGAAAATGGTACATGCTTCCATTTGTTTGTGTGTTCCTCAATTTCTTTCTTCCATGTTGTGTAGTTTTCGGAGTACAGGTCTTTTACCTCCTTGGTTAGGTTTATTCCTAGGTATTTTATATTTTTTTGTTGCTGTATCAAGAAAATCCTATATAGAATTTTCTATATACAGTGTAATGTTATCTACAAACAATGACAGTGTTGTGTCCTCTATTCCAATTTGGATGGCATTTATTTCCTTTTCTTGTCTGATTGCTGTGGCTAGGACTTCCAATACTATGTTGAATACAAGTAGTGAAAGTGGAAAACCTTGTCTTGCTCCTGATCTGAGTGGGAAAGATTTTAGTTTTTGCCCATTGAGTATGGGCTGCAGTACAGTTTTCCTCTATATAGTTTTCTAGGCTATATGATGTTAGCTGCAGGTCTCTCATATATGGCCTTTACTATGTTGAGGAATGCTCCCTCTATTCAAACTTTGCTGAGTGTTTTTATCATAAATGGGTGCTGTACCTTATCAATGCTTTTCCCATGTCTATTGATATGATCATGTGATTTTTGTATTTCTTTTTGTTTATGTGATGTATTTTGTTTATTGATTTGTGAATAATGTATCATTCTTGTATCCCTGGGATGAATCCCACTTGGTCACAGTGTATGATCTTTGTAATGTGTTGCTGGGTGCAATTTTCCAGTATTTTCTGGAGGATTTTAGTGTCTATGTTCATTAGCAATCAATATTGGCCTGAAGTTTTCTTTCTTTGTGAAGTCCTTATCTGGTTCTGGGATTAGGATGATGCTGGGTTCATAAAAAGAGTTTGGGAGTCTTCCATCTTCTTGGAGTGTTTGGAATAATTTGTGAAGGATGGGAGTTAGCTCTTCCTTAAATGCTTTGTAGCATTATCCTGTGAAACCATCTAGTCCAGGGCTTTTGCATGTTGGGGCATTTTGATTACTGCTTCAATTCGTCTCCTGTATTGGTCTGTTCAGGATTTCTGCTGCTTCTTCACTGAGTTTTGGAAGATTATATTTTTCTAGAAATTTGTCCATTTCATCTAGCTTTTCAATTTTTTTGGCATACAGTTCTTCATAGCAATTTCTTACAATCCTTTGTATTTTTGTGGTATCAGTTATAATTTCTTCTCTCATTTCTGATTGTGTTTATTTGGGTCCTCTCTTTTTTTCTTGATGAGCCTCCTTAGAAACTTGTCAATTTTTTTTTATTTTTTCAAAAAAACAGCTCCTGGATTTATCAATCCTCAGAATTGTGCTTTTAGTCTCTATGTCATTTAATTCTGCTCTGGTCTTGGTTATTTCCTTCCTTCTACTTGCTCCCAGGTCTCTGTGTTGTTGTTCCTCGAGTTCTTATAGGTGTTGGGTTAGGTTGTTTTTTGAAATGTTTCCATTTTTTTAGGTAGGCCTGTAACACTATGAACTTCCCTCTCAGGAAAGGGGGGGTGTTGAAATCCCCTATTATAATTGTGTTCTGTCAATATCTTTCTTGAAGTCCTCCAAGATTTTCTTTATGTATTTCGGTGTTCCTATGCTGGGTGCATATATATTTACAATGTTTATGTCTTTTTGATGGATTCTTTCCTTGAATACTATGAAGTGACCTCTGGGTCTCTTTTTATGGCCCCTTTTGGAAGTCTATTTTGTCTGATATAGTATTGCTCCCTGGCTTCTTTTTCCTGTCCGTTTGCTTGGAAAATTTGTTTCCAGCCCTTCACTTTCAATCTGTGTATGTCTTTCATTCTGAGGTGGGTCTCTTGTAGGCATCCTATGTGTGGATCATGCTTTCTTATCTATTTAGCTATTTTATGTCTTTTGATTGGAGCATTTAATCCATTTACTGTTAAGGTTATTATTGATAGGTACTTATGCATTGCTATTTGTTTGTACCTATGTTCCTTTCTCTCTCTCTCTTTTCCTTCGTTTTCTTAAAGCGGTCCCTTTAGCATCTGTTGCAGAGCTGGTTTGTTGGAGGTGTATTCTTTTAGTTTCTTTCTTTCTTTCTTTCTTTCTTTCTTTCTTTCTTTCTTTCTTTCTTTCTCTCTCTCTTTCCTTCTCTCTTTCTTTCTCTCTCTCTTTCTTTCTTTCTCTCTCTTTCTTTCTCTTTCTCTCTCTCCCTTCCTTCCTTCCTTCCTTCTTGGAAGCTCCTTAATTCACTTTCTATTTTAAATGAGACACTTGCTGGGTAAAGTAGTCTTGGTTGCAGGCCTCTGGTTCTCATTAACTGGATTATATTTTGTCATTCTCTTCTGGCTTTGAGCATTTCCATGCAGAAGTCAGTTGCTAGCCTTATCAGGGCTCCCTTTTATGCCACTTACTGTTTCTCCCTTGCTGCCTTTAAGATTCTCTCTTTGTCTTGGAATTTTGCCATTTTAATGATGATGTGTCTTGAAGTAGGCCTGTTTGGGTTCCTCTTGATTGGGACTCTCTGTGTTTCCTGGATTTGTGTGACTTTTTCTCTATCAAATTAGGGAAGTTTTTTATCATTACTTTTTCAAACAGGTTTTCTATCTGTTGCTCTTCTTCTTCTCCTTCTGGTATCCCTATTACATGGATATTATTACATTTCATGTTGTCTTGCAGCTCTCTTACCACCTCTTCATTCTTTCTGAGTTTCCTTTCCTTTTCTTGCTCCTTCTGGGTGTTTTTTCAACCTTTTCCTCTAGCTTTCTGATTCAATCCTCTGCTTCATCCAATCTGCTTGTAATTCCTTCCAATGTGTTTTTTTTTTTATTTCTGAGATCTTAATGTTCATTTCTTTCTGGTTTTTCTTTATAGTTTCTATTCATTTTTCATGAAGATGTAGTTCTCACTTACTTCCTTGTAGCTGTCTGTGAGTTCCTTAAGCATTTTTATATCCATTATTTTGAATTCTATATCTGATAGTTTGGTTGCCTCCATTTGCTTTAGCTCTTTTAGTGGGGAGTCTTTCATTCCTTGTGATTGCATGTTCTTTTTTGTCTCCCCATTTTAGATGACTCTTTTATTTTTATTTCTCCACTTCCTGATTCTCTTTGCTAGCTGTCCTTGTAGGGTGAACTTCTATGGTAGGAATTCTGTGAAGTTAAGTGGTGTGGTCTCTTTGATCTTCTTATCTGGATGCTCTAGATTTGACCTTTTTTCTGTTTGTGTGGGCTGTTTTGTACATGGGCTTTTATCTTTTGGTGGTTCCTTTGTTGGTGATTTTTCTCTTTCAGCAGGTATACTGATGTTCGCGACTCCCACCTATTCTTGTATGTGATCAGTGGCAGGGGATAGACAAAATGGATTAGGACAGTGGGAGAGTATTTTTGGGGATTTAAAATACCAGCAAGTATAGAAGAGATAGGAGATTCTTTAAATCTCCTATCTCTTTTATACAGTTAATGCACAGTATTGCATTAACTGTGACATTTCACACAACTAGTCCCTTTATATAAAAGGTGAAGGAGAGATCAGACTCTTGTTAGAGGTGGGTAGAATTGTGAGCTGAATATAGAAACAGAGCACTTGTGCAAGGTTAGATGATGAGACATAGTGAGAGTAAAGGATAGAAAGTAGGCATAGTGAGAGAAAGAATATAGTTAACCACAATAATAATAATGCTCAGGATTGAAGTGAAGTGGGCTGAGATCAGGGAGGGTTACTGTGTAGTACATAAAATTGTATGGAACAACAATTATTCACAATAGTACTGGAACAACAACAATATGACAAGAAATATATGATTTGATAACCAGAATAGAGTACCTGATGAAGAGTTGTGTGTTATTGGAACATGGGTGAAGTGAAAGAAGGAAAATTAAAATACAAGAAATAATAAGGAAAACAAGTCAAACAATGCAGTTAAACAGAAATAAAATGAATAAAACTAAGCATAAGTAAGAGAAATAAAATAATATTAATAAAATAAAAGTGGTAAATATAATGAAAAGTAAACAATAATACACATAAACAATAAAATGCCAGCTATATGGGATAGCCAAGTGACATTTGTCTCAATTTCTTAGTTTTGGGAGGTTATCCTTGTGCTCCCCCTTACGAACTGTCTCTGGACCCTTCATAACCCCACATCTTATTGTCTCATTTGGGGGAAGAAAAAAAAAAGAAACAAAAAAAAAAGAGAGTGGATCAAAAAAAAAAAAAAACCCACAAAATAATAAGCCTCCTGCTGACTTTAAACTTGTTTAGCGAGTTCCGCTGGTCTTCCTAGATGCCACAGGAAGAGTGGGGTTGGGCTTCACTTTTCTCTCTTTCCATCATTTTGAGAGGATGGGAACCAGGTCTGGGTTGCAATTTCCCGGCTTCCAACAGCACAGGTACTCTGTGAGCTGCCAGGCTCAAATCAGACACTCAGTCTCTGTGCACAAAGCATAAGTCAATCTCTGGCATGAAGCCTGAGTCAAGCTGGGCTTGGGGAGTTCTTCTTAGCTCTTCAGTCACTGGGTGCACAGTGAGAGACAAGTAGGGCACTCAGTTCCACTCAGCTACTCAGCCACTGGGCCCGCGCAGCTGAAATTTCCCACAGGGAGTGCTAGCTGCTGCTGAGAGTTCTTCACAAAGCAGCTGCCTGCCATTCTTAACACGTGCCCAGTTTTTCACATAGCCCAAATTTCCAGCCAGTCCAGAGACTATCTGAGTCAGGGTCCAACACGGCCCAACTCCTCTCTTCTCCAGGTGTCTCCTGGCACCCCAGTTTCTCTTGTGCCGGTGTCCACAGTCCCAGCAGATGTATACCACCTCTGCGTGTCTCCCACTTCATCTCTATTCACCGCCCCCCCAGTGACTTCTAGCATCCAGGTCCCTCCTGGTGCCAGACTGCCTCCCTGCTCTGGTAGGGGAGGGATCTGGTGATCTAACTCTCATACCCATAACCTGTAGCAGGTGCCAGGCCCCCACAGCAGCCATGGACCCTGGGCAGATCCTAGGGGCCTTACTCTCCCAGCGCAATCTCCTCACCAGTTGTTCATTCTGTTCCTCAGAAGATTAACTAGGTGTTCCATCTGGGCACAGGGAAAACTGGGCTCTGCTCCCACCTACCTCGCTGCCATCTTCCCAATATGGGACAACTTTAAGAGGTCCAACATTCACCTCATAGAGGTGCGAGAATGAGAAGTGAAAGAGCAAGAAATTAGAAAGCTATCTGAAAAAATGTTGAAAGAAAACTTTCCTAATTTGTTGAAGGAAATAGACATGCAAGCCCAGGAAGTTCACAGAGTCCCAATAATGATGTATGAAAAAAGGCCAACTCTAAGACACATCACTATTCGAAGGCCAGAGGTTAAAGATAAAGAGAATTCTTAAAATCAAGAGAAAAGATGTTAGTTACCAGAAGTTTGCCAGATAGGAGAGGTGAGGGGAAGAATGGGTGAAGAGATGAGGAGATTAAGAAGTACAAATAGGGCTCTGACTGGTGTGGCTCAGATAATTGAGTGCTGGCCTGTTAACCAAAGGGTTGCAGGTTTGATTCTGAGTCAGGACACATGCCTGGGTTGTGGGCCAGGTCCTCAGTAGTGTGCATGAGAGGCAACCACACATTGACATTTCTCTCCTTCTCTTTCTCCATCCCTTCCTCTCTCTAAAAATAAATAAATAAAATCTTTTTTAAAAAGTACAAATAGGCAGTTACAGAATAGCCATGGTGATATAAAGTACAGTATAGAAAATGCAGTAGCCAGAGAACTTATACATGGACCCATGGTAGGAATAATGGGGGGAATTGCCAGAGGTATTACAGGGCATTAGGTTGAGGGGGCCAGAGGGGAAAAATAGGGACAACTGTAATAGCATAATGAATAAAATGTAATTTTTTTTAATTTTTATTTTCATTGTTGATCTTGTACAGTTTTCTGTCTTTTATTCTCACCCGAACCCGCCACCCCAACCCTCCCCACCTCCCTCCCATTCCCACCCCCCCGCCATAGTTTTTGTCCATGTGTCCTTTATACTTGTTCCTGTAAATCCTTCCCCTTTTCCCCTGAAATTCCCTCCCCTCTCCCCTCTGGTGACTTTAACAGGAACCTAATCAACAAAACAAACAAACAAGCATAATATAACCAAAGACATGGAAATTGGGAACATGCTGAAAGTCACCAGAATAAAATGTAATTTTTAAAAAGGCAACCCTCTAAATGGGAGAACATATTCCCCAAATATCCAAAACATAAAAACCTTATACAACTTAACATAAAAAAACAAATAATCCCATTAAAAAATGGGCAAAGGAATTATATAGACACTTCTCCAAAGAGGACATATGGATGGCTAAAATACATGAAAAGGAGATCAAAGTCACTAATCATCAGTAAGATACAAATTCAAATCTCTGTGAGATATCACCTCACACCGATTTGAATGGTTATAATCAATAAATCAACAAACAAGTGCTGGCAAGGATGTGGAGAAAATGGAGCTCCTATGCACTGTTGGTAAGAATGCAGACTGGTGCAGGCACTGTGGAAAACAGCATGAAGTTTCTTCAAAAATTTAAAAGTGTAACTATATTATGACCCAGTGATTTAGCTTTTGGATTTGTATCTGAAAATCCCCAAAACTCTAAGTCAAAAGAATGTATACACTTTTATTTTCATTGCAGCATTACTTACAATAGGGAAGATCTAGAAATCATTCAGTGCCCATCAGTAGATGAGTGGATGAAAATCTGTGGCATATTTACACAATGGAATACTACTCAGTCATAAAAAAAAGAAAGAAATCTTATTTGCTGTGACATTATGGGTGGACCTAGAGATTGTTATGCTAAGTGAAATTAGCCAATGAGAGAAAAAAATATAATATTATATTATCTCACTTATATGTGAAGCCTAATGAACAAAATTATTCAACAAGCAAAGTAGAAACAGAAGCATAGATACATAATACAGACTGACAGTGAGGACAGTAGGTTGAGGACCATTCAGCCTGGTTTCAGGAGTTGTAACCCTCACCCCATGGTGGGCTGAGTAAGAGCCTAGAGACCTGCTTCATTTGGGTCTGTTCTGTCAAGAGGACGTGACCTACTAAGGAAACAAAGTTTATCTCCCTGGCAGGAGCACCGCTTCTGCCTCATCCATCTCTGGCCCCAATGCTTAGTCGGTTAGTCAAGGAGTTCCTGTTGGTTAGACAGGTAAGACTCCTCATGGGAGGGGCAACCTAAGCCAGACATGACCACTTGAGAGGCCCTCATGGAAGGACTGGAGGGGGCTGCAGAAAAGAGGGGGTGATGGACCCTCACCACCCAGCTATTCTGACATAGCCAGAGTCCCCATTTCCATCTGGGAGATGTCTTCTGCTTCCTGAGCCTAATTGGCTTAAAGCCTGAAACTATGACGGCGAGTGTGCAGCCCTGTGCCGGCCAGAACAGTTCCCCAGGTGATCAGGCATAAGAAAGAATTCCTAAAGTCCTGTGAAACCTGCTTTGTTTGCTAACAGTGCTCTCATTTAAATGATAAGGGTCTGAGGAGGAAATTAGTATGTCTCCCAAAGTTTTACACCCCTCTTTCCTGACAGACACTGACTCAGATTAAGCCCTCAGATTTCTTTGAAATGTTAAACCTGTATTCCTGTGTATTTGAACCCAATAAAAGCCTAGTGAGGAAGGGGCTCTGGGTCATTCTCCTTTGAGAGTTTGACCACCTCTCCTCCCCAAGCAGATCATGTCTTGATAGTTCTATTTTCATCCATGACAGACGGGGGGTTCTGAGGGCATTGCCCCCCACAACAGTGGAGACATCACAGTGGAGGAGGGTTGGGAAGATGAGTGAAAAAAAAGGTGAAGGGATTAAACCAAATATACATACATATACATATGAGGTCTGTCTAGAAGGTATCCTAACATGTAAAGTAAAAACTAGAGACATTTAGTGAAGGATATACAAGATACAAGAAACATTGTACAATGATGTTTCTTAGGAAATAGGACAATGATGCCTCAGTCCCCTTCAAAGTAGGTACCTTGGGACCTCACATAGTTCTCCCAATCACCATAAGCTGCCCCACCATATTTTCTTGAATCTCAATGATGGTCTAAAATCTTTTCCCTTTCAAGGGTGATTTTAGTTTGGGGAAAAGCCAGAAGTCATAGGATACCAAATATGGGCTGAAGAGGGCTATGTCACCTAGGTGATTTGATGTTTCACCAAAAATTTCTGCATTAGACACGATGCATGTATAGTGTGTTGTCATGATGAAGCTACCAATCACCAGTTTTCCGTAGCTGAGGCCTTCTGAATCATAGCAATAGTTTTCATGGAGGAGTGTTCAAGCTTAATGCTAAATTTGATGCAGATTCATTGCTCTACCTACTGAATCATTTTGCATGGGATGGCCAAACAGTACACATGTTCATTCAATGGCATCTAATGCCCCAACTGACTAGTACAGTGAAGTTATAATGTTCTTGCAGGTGAATCCAGTCCACAATTCTTGGCTGCCAGATTATACCAATGTCACACAAATCATTCTCATTATATGAACAATAGTTGGACTTTTTCTGGACAGACTTCATATATTATTTTTATAAAGATTATACACTACAATGAAGTGGGATTTATTCCTGTGATGCAAGTTTGGTTTAATATCTGCAAATCAATTAATGTGATGCACAACATAAACAAAAGGAACTATAAAATTATATGATCACCTCAACAGAGGCAACAAATTTTTGACATTTTTTTTTGTAAAAAATTAGACAAAATTAGGGGGTTCAAGATGGCGGCATGGTAGGAGGACGCAGATTGTCCTTCCTCCTGCACATGGGAGAAAAACCTAACTGATCTACAGAGGAACAGAGCAGATAGCCAACAATACCACAGTATATATGAAAATAGGAGATCAAAATCCATAGCAGACATTGGAAAACTAGACGTGGCAGCCGAGCAACCGGAGGTGGCCCTGAGACGGGACAGAGGCGACCCGGCAACCGGAGGAGGCTCTGCAACCGACCGGAGGTGGCCTCGCGACCAGAGGAGGCTCTGCGACCGGGTTGGAAGCAGCCCTACGGCCAGAGGCGACCCTGCAACTAGAGAAGGGGACTCTGGAAGACCCGGAGCTCACATCTGTGATCCTGGGGTGAGTGCGCGCAACTCGGGAAACTCTCAGAGCCCACGCCCGTAGTCTCAGGCGGGCGCCTGCGCCCTGTAGGAGACCTGG
This sequence comes from Glossophaga mutica, assembly GCA_039655065.1. Taxonomy (NCBI): domain Eukaryota; kingdom Metazoa; phylum Chordata; class Mammalia; order Chiroptera; family Phyllostomidae; genus Glossophaga; species Glossophaga mutica. Next base: position 96,332,056 of record CM077307.1, on the reverse strand, counting down.
AGCTCACAACAATAGGCTGGGGGAGGGATGGATCTGTAAGAGATTCCAGCTGAAACCCATAAACTCTGGAAAGCGCGCCCCCTGCAGGAGGCTCAGAAATCACACCCAAGGCCCTGCATGGAGAGTACGCCATTAGCCCTGGGGACAGTGCGGGGCTGGCACTGAGGACAGTAGCCCAAAGCTGACTGAGTGAGGAACAGGGAGAAAAGCGGTACGAGTTGCCTCGCACCCTGCTACAGTTTGGCCTGTGTGAAAATAGCAAGAGATTTTTTTTTCTTCTTATTCTTTTTTTTTTTTTGGGGTGTTTTGTTTCATTTTGTTTTGTGGGTTTTTTTGATAGTTGTTTTTTGTCTGTTTAGTTGGGTTTTTTGTTTGTTTGTTTGGTTCGTTTTTCGTTTTTGTGGGGTTCTTTTTGTTTTGTTTTGATTATATATTTTTTATTTCTTTATTACTTCTACCTTTTTTATCCCTCAATTCCTTTTGCTTCTCTTTACTTCTTTCTGGCTTTATTCCTTCTTCCTTTCTTTCCAATTCTCTCTCTCCTTCCCTCCTCTTTTTTTTCTTTTTTTTTCTTTTTTCTCTCTCTTCTTTTTTCACTTTATTCTTTTCTCTTTTTGAATACCCACGAGTGAGGCAAAGAAATCCTAGAACTGTGGAAAAACCAGAGCTGGACCAAAAGAGGGGGTATTCCCACAGCTGAGACAGTGGAAGCTGTGAACACCAGGATACCTGAAGAAGACTATAACACTGAATCTCACAGGTATTCCACCACAGAAGTTCACACCATAAACGCAGGTAGCCAGAACAGATCAACTTAAGAAGCAGAGGTTTACAAGAAGAGTCTCACAAACAATGAGAAGACAAAGAAACAATCGCCAAATGAAAGAAAAGGTGGAAGCCCCAGAAAGAATGCTAAATGAAACAGAGGCAACTCAACTATCAGATAAGGAGTTCAAAGAAATGGTTGTCAGGAAGCTCCATGAGCTCTCAATGAGCTACCAGAAACTACAGGGAAGCTACGATGAACTCAGTGCAAACTATATCAACATGAAAAAGGAAATAGAAACTATCGAAAAGGGCCAAGAGGAAAGGAAGAATACAATTTCTGAGCTGAAGAACACAGTAGAAGGAATGAAAAGCAGAAACGATGAAGTAGAAGATCGGATCAGTGAGTTGGAGGACAAAGTAGAATAAAACAAGCAGGTAGAGCAAGAAAAGGAAAAGAGGCTCAGAAAGAATGAAGATGGTTTAAGAGAAATGCAAGACAACATGAAACGTAATAATATCCGTATAATAGGAATACCAGAAGGAGAAGAAGAAGAGCAAAGGATAGAAAACCTATTTGAAAAAGTAATGATGGACAACTTCCCTAATTTGGTAAGAGAAAAGTCACACAATACCAGGAAACACAGAGAGTCCCTATCAAGAGGAACCCAAACAGGCCCACCTCAAGACACATCATCATTAAAATGGCAAACTTCCAAGACAAAGAGAGAATCTTAAAGGCAGCAAGGGAGAAAAAGGAAGTAACATACAAGGGAGCCCCGATAAGGTTAGCAACTGACTTCTCAATGGAAACGCTCCAAGCCAGAAGACAATGGCAAGAAATATTCCAAGTAATAAGAACCAAAGGCCTACAACCAAGACTACTTTATCCAGCAAGGCTTTCAATCAAGATAGAAGGACAAATAAGGAGCTTCCCAGACAAAAGAAGTCTAAAAGAATACACCTCTACCAAACCAATGCTGCAAGAGATACTAAAGGGACTGCTTTAAGGGAAGAAAGGAAAAGAGAGAGTGAGGAACACAGATATGAAAATGGCAATGAATCAGTACCTATCAATAGTAACCTTAAATATAAATGGATTAAATGCTCCGATCAAAAGACATAGAGTAGCTGACTGGATAAGAAAGCATGACCCACACATATGCTGCCTACAAGAGACCCACCTCAGGACAAAAGACCTACACAGACTTAAAGTGAAAGGCTGGAAACAAATTTTCCAAGCAAATGGACAGGAAAAAAAGGCCGGGGTAGCAATACTCATATCAGACAAAATAGACTTCAAAAGAAGGGCCATAAAGAGAGACCCAGAAGGTCACTTCATAATACTCAAGGGAAGAATCCACCAAGAAGACATAAACATTGTAAATATATATGCACCCAACATAGGAGCACCTAAATACATCAAGAAAATCTTAGAGGACTTCAAGAAAGATATTGACAGCAACACAATTATAGTAGGAGATTTTAACACCCCACTGTCAAAAATGGACAGATCTTCCAAACAAATTATCAACAAAGATATTGTGGCATTGAACAGTACTCTAGACGAATTGGGCTTAGCTGATATATATAGGGCCCTCCATCCCAAAGAAAGTAAATACATATTTTTTTCAAACGCACATGGAACATTTTCAAAGATAGACCACATGATAGGACACAAAAGAAGCCTCAACAAATTCAAGAAAATTGATATCATACCAAGCATTTTCTCCAACCACAAGAGACTAAAACTAGAAACCGACTTGATGGGGAAAATCCCCAAATCATCAAAATCATGCAGATTGAATAGCATGCTATTAAACAATGAATGGGTAGAGAATGAAATTAAGGAGGAAATCAAATAGTTTATGGAAACAAATGAAAATGAACTCACAACAACCCAAAACTTATGGGACACAATGAAGGCAGTCCTCAGAGGGAAGTTCATAGCAATACAGGCCTACCTAAAGAAGACAGAAACATTTCTAACAAACGACTTAACCCTACGCCTACAAGAACTCGAGGAACAACAACAAAGACAGCCCAGGGCAAGTAGAAGGAAGGAAATAACCAAGATCAGAGCAGAATTAAATGGCATAGAGACCAAAAGCACAATCCTAACGATGAATGAATCCAGGAGCTGGTTCTTTGAAAAGATAAACAAAATCGACAAGCCTTTAAGCAGGCTCATCGAGAAAAAAAGAGAGAGGACTCAAATAAACACAATCAGAAATGAAAGAGGAGAGATTACCACTGACACCACAGAAATACAAAGGATTGTAAGAAATTACTATGAAGAACTGTATGCCAAGAAATTTGAAAACCTAGGTGAAATGGACAAGTTTCTAGAAAAATATAACCTTCCAAAACTCAATGAGGAAGAAACAGAAAGCCTGAACAGACCAATAACAGCTGGTGAAATTGAATCAGTAATCAAAACACTCCCGATGCACAAAAGCCCTGGACCAGATGGCTTCACAGGAGAATTCTACAAAACATTTAAGGAAGAGCTAACCCCTATTCTCCACAGACTATTCCAAAAAATCCAAAAAGATGGAAGACTCCCAAACTCTTTTTATGAAGCCAGCATCATCCTAATCCCAAAACCAGACAAAGACACAACAAAGAAAGAAAACTTCAGGCCAATATCACTGATGAATGTAGACGCTAAAATCCTCAACATAATATTGGCAAACCGCATCCAACAATACATTAAAAAGATCATACACCATGACCAAGTGGGATTCATCCCAGGGATGCAAGGATGTTTCAACATTCGCAAATCAATAAATGTAATACATCACATAAACAAAAGCAAAGACAAAAATCACATGATCATATCAATAGATGCAGAAAAAGCTTTTGATAAAGTACAACACCCATTTATGATAAAAACACTCAGCAAAGTGGGAATAGAGGGAGCATTCCTCAACATAATAAAGGCCATATATGAGAGACCTACAGCCAACATCATACTCAATGGGCAAAAACTGAAATCTTTCCCACTAAGATCAGGAACAAGACAAGGCTGTCCACTTTCACCACTTCTATTCAATATAGTATTGGAAGTCTTAGCCACAGCAATTAGACAAGAAAAGGAAATAAAAGGCATCCAAATTGGAAAGGAGGAAACAAAACTATCATTGTTTGCAGATGACATGATAGTGTACATAGAAAATCCTATAGACTCGGCCAAAAAGCTGCTCGACGTAATAAATGAATTTGGCCAAATAGCTGGATACAAAGTCAATATCCAAAAATCAAAGGCATTTTTGTATACCAACAGTGAAACAGCAGAAGCAGAAACCAAGAAAAAAATCCCATTCGATATAGCAAAAAGAAAAATAAAATACCTAGGAATAAACCTAACCAAGGAGGTAAAAGACCTGTATGCAGAAAACTACACAACACTGAAGAAAGAAATCAAGGAAGATACAAACAAATGGAAGCATATACCATGTTCATGGATCGGAAGAATTAATATTATCAAAATGTCCATATTACCCAAAGCAACTTACAGATTCAATGCAATACCTATTAAAGTTCCAATGGCATATTTCACAGACATAGAACAAACACTTCAAAAATTTATATGGAATCATAAGCGACCCCGGATAGCGGCAGCAATTTTGAGAAAGAAGAGCAAAGTAGGAGGGATCACAATACCTGATACCAAACTGTATTACAAAGCCACTGTAATCAAAACAGCCTGGTACTGGCACAAGAACAGACACGTGGACCAGTGGAATAGAACAGAGAGCCCAGAAATAAACCCAAGTCTCTACAGTCAATTAATATTCGACAAAGGGGGCAGCAACATAAAATGGAGCAAAAATAGCCTCTTCAATAAGTGGTGCTGGGAGAACTGGACAGCTACATGCAAAAAAATGAAACTCGAGCACCAACTTACACCATACACAAAAATAAATTCAATGTGGATAAAAGATTTAAATATAAGTCATGACACCATTAAAATTCTAGAGGATAATATAGGCAGGAAAATCTCAGATATTTCACGCAGCAATATTTTCACTGATACATCCCCTAGAGCAAGGGACATAAAGGAAAGAATAAACAAATGGGATCTCATCAAAATAAAAAGCTTCTGCACAGCTAAAGAAAACAGTATTAAAATAAAAAGAGAACCAACTGTGTGGGAAAACATATTTGGAAATGATACCTCAGACAAGGGATTAATCTCCAAAATATATAAAGAACTTACAAGACTCTACTCTAAGAAGACAAGCAACCCAATTAAAAAATGGGCAAAGGATTTGAACAGACACTTCTCCAAGGAGGACATACAGAGGATCCAGAGACACATGAAAAGATGCTCGATATCTCTAGCTATCAGAGAGATGCAAATTAAAACTACAATGAGATACCACTTGACACCAGTCAGAATGGCCTACGTAAACAAAGCAACAAACAGCAAGTGTTGGAGAGGTTGTGGAGAAAAGGGGACCCTATAGCACTGTTGGTGGGATTGCAGATTGGTACAACCACTATGGAAAACAGTATGGAATTTTCTAAGAAAACTAAAAATGGACATACCTTTTGACCCGGCAATTCCACTGCTTGGATTATATCCTAAGAATCCTGAAACAGCAATCCAAAAGAATTTATGCACCCCTATGTTCATAGCAGCACAATTTACAATAGCCCAGTGCTGGAAGCAACCTAGGTGCCCATCAGTTAATGAATGGATCAAAAAACTGTGGTACATTTACACAATGGAATTCTATGCAGCAGAAAGAAAGAAGGAGCTCCTACCCTTTGGGACAGCATGGAAGGAATTGGAGAGTATCATGCTAAGCGAAATAAGCCAGGCAGTGAAAGACAAATACCATATGATCTCACCTTTAACAGGAAGCTAATCAACAAAACAAACAAACAAGCATAATATAAACAAAGACACTGAATTTGAGAACAGTCTGACAGTGTCCAGAGTGGGAGGGGAGGTAATTTCACGGGATAAGGGGAACGGTTTAGAGCAACAAGTATAAAGGACTCATGGACAAAAACTATGGGGGGGGGTGGAAATGGGAGGAAGATGGGGAGGGCTGTGGTGGTGGGCTGGGGCGGGGTAAAAGACAGAAAACTGTACAATATCAACAATTAAAAAATACTGATTTAAAAAAAATAAAAAATAAAACTATTTTTAAAAATTTGACAAAATTTAGGACCCATTCAGTGGAGATTATATATATCTATCACATCACATAGATGCAGTCTACAGTATGGTGATAGCCAGAAGGAAAGTGGTATCAAAGAGGAAGAAGAAGGAGAAGAAGGCAAATGTTGGATAAATGGGGATAGAAAGATACTTTACTTTGGGCAATGGGTGCATGATTCAGTATGAAGCCAATGTTTTGTTCAATTGTACACTTAAAACCTATATAGTTTGGTTAACCAATGTTACTCCAACAAATTATATTAAAAATATAAACAAACAAACAAATAAACTTTAAAGGAAACACAAAATTAATAAAACTAAAATAAAGTAAAATAAAGAAATAATGATGGAGAACTTACCTAAGCTGGTGAAGGAAATAGTCAGACAAGTCCAGGAGCACAGAGTCACAAAACAGACAAAGTCATAGAGGCCCACACCAAGACACATCATAATTAGAATGACATAAATAGAATTTAATATTTATTAAAGACAAATACAGAATATTTAAGTTAGCAAGAGAAAGGCAGTTACTTACCTACAAGGGAGCCCCCATTGGACTGTTTGCTGATTTCCCAATAGAAACATTTCAGGTCAGTGGGATTAGCACAAAATATAAAAAGTGAGGAAAAGCAAGGATTTACAGATTACCCTACCCATCAGGGCTATCATTAAGAATCAAAGGTGAGGTAAAGAGCTTCCCAGACATGAAAAAGCTAAAGGGGTTCATCATCAACCAATCACTACTAAGCCAAATGTTTGTGACAGAATGGATGAAACTGGACAACATTATGCTAAGTGAAATAAGCCAGGCAGTGAGGGACAAATACCATATGACCTCACCTTTAACTGGAACATAATCAACAAAAGATAAAAGCAAACAAAATATAACCAGAGACATTGAAATTAAGAACAATCTGACAGTAGCCAGAGGAGAGGTGGGAAGGAATAATGGGGAGGGTAAAGGATTTTCAGGAACAACTATAAATCACACATGGACAAAACCAAGGGGGATGGTGGAAGCAAGGGAGGGAGGTGGGGATGGTTGGGGTCAGTGTGGCGTGCTGGGTAAATGCAGACAACTGTACTTGAACAAGAATAAAATAATTTTTAAAAAACAGAACAAGGGTATTTAAAATGGGGAGACAAAGAAACAACCCCCTATAAAAATGAAAAAGGGGAATCCCCAGAAGGAGTGCTCAATGAAATAGAGGCAAGTAAATTGTCAGATACAGGGTTCAAAATAATAGTTATAAGGAAGCTGAATGAGCTTGGTAGAATTACAAAGAACTACAGTGAAAGTGCAAGGAACTTACTGTGAACTACATCTATGAAAAAGGACATAGAAACTATTAACAAGAGCCAGGAGGAAATGAAGAATATAATTTCTGAATTGAAGAACACAGTAAAATGAATTAAAAACAGGCTAGATGAAGCAGAATATCGAATCAGTGACCAGGAAGACAAGGTAGGAAAAAATTTCCAGACAGTGCAGCAACAAAACAGAAGAAGACTCAAAAAGAACAAAGAGGATTTAAGTGAGCTGCAGAAAAACATTAAATGTTATAATATCCATATAATAGGGATACCAGAAAGAGAAGAGGAGGAGTAAGGGATCAAAAACCTTTTTGAAAGAGTAATGACAGAAAACTTTTCTAATTTGATGAGAGAAAAAGTCATACAAGCCCAGGAAGCACAGAGGATCTTAATAAAGAGGAACCCAAAGAGGCCCACTTCAAGACACACAAATACTTTATGATCTCACATTTAACAGGAACCTACTCAGCAAAATGAACAAGCAAGCAAAATATAACCAAAGACACTGAAATTGAGAACAGGCTGACAGTGAGCAGAGGGGACAGTGGAGGGGATTATAGGGGAAAAGGGTGAAGGGTCTGAAGGAACAATTATAAAGCACACATGGACAATAACAAGGGGGCGTGGAAACAGGGGAGGGAGGTGGGAGGGCTGGGGTGGTGGGGAGGTGTAGGCAAAAAGACAGAAAATTGTACTTGAACAACAATAAAGAAATGTTTATAAAAATTTTTTAAACACACATCATAATAAAAATGGCAAAATTGAAAGACAAAGAGAGAATATTAAAAGTAGCAAGGGAGAAACAGGAAGTAACATACCAAAGAGCCCCAATAAGGCTAGCAGCTGATTACTCAACAGAAATAAAGCAAGCCAGAAGGGAATGACATGAAATATTCCACATAATGAAGAGCAAAGGCCTGCAACCAAGACTACTCTGCCCAGCAAGTCTCTCATTTAAAATAAAAAATTAAGGAGCTTCCCAGACCCCCCCCCCCAAAAGGATAAAAGAACACATCTCTAACAAACTAGCATTGCAAGAGATGCTAAAGGGACTGCTTTAAGAAGATGAGAGAGAGGAGGGGGGGAGGCGGGGAGAGAGAGAGAGAGAGAGAAGGAAAAGTGGTCATGAATACATACCTATCAATAATAACCGTAAATGTAAATGGATCAAATGCTCCAATATAAAAAGACATAGAATAGCTGAGTGGATAAGAAAATATGACCTGCATATATGCTGTCTATAAGACACCCACCCTGGAATAAAAGGACTATACCAACTGAAAGTGAAGGGATAGAAAAAAATATTCCAAGCAAACAAACATGAAAAATATTCTGGTATAGCAATACTTATATCTGACAAAATAGATTTCAAAAAAGGCCATAAAGAGAAACAAGGGAAGACGCTATAAAATACTTAGGGAACTATCCATCAGGAAGATGTAACACTTGTAAATGTATATGGACCCAAGATAGCAGCACCAAAATATATAAGGAAAATCTTGGAGGACTTCAAGGAAGATACTGACAATAACACACTCATAGGAGTGGATTTTAACACCCCTTTATCAACAATGGAGAAATCTTCTAAGCAAAGAATCAACAAGGATATTGTGCAATTGAACAACACTCTACATCAAATGGATGTAACTCATATATACAGAAACATTCACACCCAAGAATCAAAATATATACTCTTTTAACATATACATTGAACATTTTCAAAGATAGAGCACATGGAAGGTCACAAAACAAGCTTCAACAAACTCAAGAAAATTGAAATTGTATCAAGCATCTTCTCAGATCACAATAGCTTTGTGAAAACAACTGCAAGTAAAAACTCAAAAACATTCAAATTCATGGAGACTGAATAGCATGCTACTAAATAATGAATGGGTAACAATGAGATCAAGGAAGAAATGAAAAAGTTTCTGGAAACAAATAGTCCAAAACCTATAGGACACAGTGAAGGCACTGCTGAAAGGAAAGTTCATAGCAATACAGGCCTATGAAAAAAAGGAAAAAATTTTTAAATACACAATATAACCCTACATCTACAATAACTAGAGGGACAACAACAAACAAAGCCCAGAGTAGGTAGAAGGAAGGAAATAATCAAGATCAGAGCAGAATTAAATGGCATAGAGACTGAAAGAACAATTCAAAGGAACAATATCCAGGAGCTGGTTCTTTGAAAAGATAAACAAAATTCACAACCCTTTAACCAGATTCTTCAAGAAGAGAGAGAGAGAGGGTCCAAATAAACACAATCAGAAATGAAAGAGTAGAAATTACAATTCATACCACAGAAATACAAAGGACTGTAAGAAATTACTATGAAAAACTATATGCCAACAAACTTAAAAACCTAGGTGAAATATACAAAGTTCTATAAACATATAATCTTCCAAACTGAATCAAGAAGAAGCAGAAAGCCTGAATAAATCAATAACAATTAGTGAAATTGAAGCAGTAATCAAAATATTCCTAAGCCCTGGACTGGACAGATTCATAGGCAATTTTACCAACCATTTATGGAAGAGCTAGCTCCTATCTTTGTCAAACTATTTCAAAAAATTAAAAAGGGAAAATCCCTAAACTCTTTTTATGAGGCCAGTATTATCCTAACTGGAAAACCACATAAAGATACAATAAAGAAAGAAAACTACAGGCCAATATCACTGATCAACACAGGTGCTAAATTTCTCAACAAAATATTGGCAAACTGCATCCAGCAATACTTTAAAAAGGTCATATACCATGACCAAGTGGGACTCATCCCATGAATGCAAGGATGGTAAATATTTGCAAATCAATAAATGTAATACATCACATAAATAAAATGAAATACAAAAATCACATGATCATATCAATAGATGCTATGGAAAAAATTTGGTTAAATACAGCATCTGTTCATGATAAAAGCACTCTGCAACATGGGAATAGAGGGAGCATACCTCAACATAATAAAGGCCATAAAAAGAAACCTACAGTGAGCACCATACTCAAAGGACAAAAACTACAGCTTTCACCCTAAGGTCAGGAATAAGACAAAGATGTCTGCTTTCTCCACTTTTACTCAACATAGTACTGGAAGTTCCACCTAAGCAATCAGACAAGAAAAAGAAATAAAAGACATCCAAATTGAAAAGGAGCAAGTAAAACTGTCTTTATTTGCAGGTGACATGATAGTATACATAGAAAACCCTCTAGACTTCACCAAAACCCACTCAACCTAATAAGTAAATTTGGCAAAAAAGCAGAATACAAAGTCAATATTCAAAAATCAAAGGCATTTTTGTACACCAACAATGAAATTTCAGAAAAAGAAATTAAAAAAAAAACACAAACATTTGCTATAACAACAAGAAAAATAAAATAGCTAGGAATAAACTTAACTAAGGTGGTATAACACCTGTACCTGGAAATCTACAGAACACCGAAGGAAGAAATTAAGGAAAATACACACCATTGACAGCATATATTGTTTTCAAGGACTGGAAGAAGCAACATAATTAAAATGTCCATACTACCCAAAGCAATCTACAGATTCAATGCATTCCTTATTAAAATACCAATGACGTATTTCACAGATTTAGAAAAAAATATTTCAAAAAATTATATGGAACCAAAAATGACCCTGTGTAGCATAAGCAATCTTGAGAAAGAAAAATGAAGTAGGAGGTATCACAATACGTGATATGAAACTGAATTACAAGGCCACTGTAATCAAAACAGTCTAGTACTGGCATAAGAATAGACCAATGGAACAGAATAGAGCACTCAGAAATAAACCCAAGTCTCTACAGTCAATTAATATTCAACAAAGGGGGCAGAAGCATAAAATGGAGTAAAAATAGCATCTTCAACAAATGGTGTTGGGAGAGCTAGACAGCTACATGCAAAAAAAGAAAAAAGAAAAAAAGAAAGAAACTCGAGCACCAACTTACACCGTACACAAAAATAAACTCAAAGTGGATAAAAGACTTAAGTATACATTGTGATGCCATAAAAGTCCTAGAGGGAAACATTGGCAGGAAAATCTCAGACATTCACCACAGCAATATCTTCACTGATATGTCCCCTAAAGCAAGGGACATAAAGGAAAGAATAAACAAATGGGATCTCATCAAATTAAAAAGCCTCTGCACAACTAAAGAAAATACCATCATAATGAAAAGGGAATATTTACACAATGGAATACTATGTAGCAGAAAGAAGGAAGGAACCTTTTACAACAGCATGGATGGAACTGGAGAGAATTATGCTAAGTGAAATAAGCCAGGCAGTTGAAGATGCATACTATATAATCTCACCTATAACAGGAGCCTAATGAACAAAACAAACAAATGAGCAAAATAGAACCAGAGGCATGGAAACAAGGATTAAACTGACAGGGACCAGAGGAGAGGAGAGGAAGGAGGAGGATAAAGGAGGAAAGAAGGGGAAGTGTCAAGTTAAAGGAAAATTATAAATGACCCATGGACATGGACAACAGTGTGGGAATTCACTGTGGGAGCAGGGGATTGGGTGGGGCAGGGGAGAGCAACTGGAGAAAATTGGGACAACTGTAATAGAACAACAATAAAAAATTAATAAATAAAAATAAAATATTTCACACAAAAGCATAGAATATATTCTTTTCAAGAACACATGGATAAACAGACACTTCTCTAAGGACATACAGAGGGTCCAGAGATATATGAAAAGATGCTCAGCATCACTAGCCATCAGAGAGATGCAAATTAAAACCACAATGAGATACCACTTCACACTGGTAAGAATGGCCATCATAAACAAATCAACAAACAAGTGTTGGAGAGGATGTGGAGAAAAGGGAACCCTAGCACACTGTTGGTAGGAATGTAGACTGGTGCAGCCACTGTGGAAAACAGTATGGAATTTCTTCAGAAAACTAAAAATGGATCTGCCTTTTGACACAGCAATTCCACTCCTGGTATTATATCCTAAGAACCCTGAAACACCAACCCAAAAGAACCTATGTACCCCAATGTTCATAGCAGCACAATTTACAATACCAAGTGCTGGAAGCATCCTAAGTGCCCAGGTAAATAGTGGATCAAAAAACTGTGGTACATTTACATAATGGAATACTATGCAGCATAGAGAAAGCAGGAGCACCTACCCTTTGAAACAGCATGGATGGAACTGGACAGAATTATGCTAAGTGAAATAAGCTAGGCAGTGAGGGACAAATACCATATGATCTCACCTTTAGCTGGAAAATAGTGGACAAAAGAAAAAAGCAAACAAAATATAACCAGAGACTTTGAAATTAAGAACAATCTAACAGTAACCTGAGGGGAGGGTAGAGGGGGTAATGGGAGGAAGGGTTTTCAGGAACTACTATAAAGGACACATGGACATAACCAAAGGGGAGGGTGGAAGCCAGGGAAGGAGGTGGAGATAGCTGAAGTGGGGGGAAGTGGTGGAGGGACAATTCAGAGAACTGTAATTGAACAATAATAAAATAATTAAGAAAAAAAGCAGTAGAATCTGACCCCAAGATAGTCCAGAGGTCAGATTTGGCAGATGAAGGTGCTGAAGCACCTAATCCATGGTTTGACACATAGTAGAAGCCCAGTAAATGCCAGCTACTGATCTCCATCTGTACAAATTAATCATTTGTTTCCCAAAAAGCTTTGAAACCCAAAGATGAATAAAGGGAAATACATCCAGTCAAAAAAAATATAAAAAAAAAATGAAAGAGCACATGGAACATTTGCCAGGCTAGATCACATGTTAGGCCACAAAATAAGTCTCAATAAATTTAAGAAGATTGAAATCATATTAAGCATCTTCTCAGACCAAAATAATATGAAACTATAAATCAATTATGAAAAACAAATAGAGGTTAAATAACATGCTACTAAACAATGAATGGGTAGGTAGAAGAAACGTTCTTTTTTTCCATCTGTATGCAGCCATAAGATAAGCCAAGATGGGACCTTACAAGTACATTCATGGAGGAAGAAGCAGTCTGATGTGATGTGCACTTCCTTCTCAGGGTGCACTGCTGGCAGTATTGGCAGCTCTCTGTGCTCCACAGGGCCCCCGCCTCACCAGGCCTGATAAAGCGCATAGGCTGGGATAGAAGGCCAAGCAAGGTTATATCATATATTGGATTTGTGTTCACCATGGTGGCTGCAAATGCCCTGTTCCTAAGGGTGCGACCTATGACAAGCCTGTCCATCATGGTGTTAACCAGCTGAAGTTTGCCCAAAGCCTTCAGTCTTTTTCTGAGGAGCGAGGTGAGTGCCACTGTGGGGCTCTGAGAGTCCTGAATTCTTACAGGGCTGGCGAAGATTCCATGTACAAATTCTTTGAGGTTATCATCATTGACCCATTCCATAAGTCTATCAGAAGGAATCCTGACCCCCAATGGATCACCATACCAGTCCACAAGCACAGGGAGATGTGAGGGCTGACATTTGCAGGCCACAAGAGCTGTGGCCTTGGAAGGCGCCACAAGTTCCACCACACTACTGGTGGTTCTCACCGTGTGTGCAGCTTGGAGAAGGTACAAAACCCTCAGATCCACTGCTACCACTAATATGTGTCATGTTTGTAAAATTTTTACCTAATAAACAATTTAGAACAAAAAAAGAATGGGTAAACAATGAGATAAAAGAAGAAATCAAATGATACATTGAGACAAATGAAAATGGAAGCACAATGACCCCAAATCTATGGAACACAGGAAAGCATTTGTAAAAAAAGATATTCATAGCAATACAGGACTAACTTTAAAAGCAAGAAAACTGTCAAAAATCAATTTAATATTACACCAAAAGAAACTAGAAAAAGAACAACAAAGAAAACCCAAAGTGAGCAGAAGGAAGGAAATAATTAGAGAAAAAATAAATGAAATAGACTCTAAAAAAATACAACAGTTCAGTGAAACTAAGAACTCGTTCTTTGTAAACATAAGCAAAATTGGTAAACTTTTAACTAGACTCATCAAGAAAAAAACACATAGAACAAAAAAATTAAATCTAAGTGAAAGGGGAAAAGTGACATCTGACACCACAGGAAGAAAATATACGAGAGGAAGTCCTGGCTGGTATGGCTCAGTGGATTGAGTGTCAGCCTTCAAACAAAGGGTTGCCAGTTCAAATCCCAGTCAGAGCACATGCCTGGGTTGCAGGCCAGGTCCCTAGTAGTAGGCACATGAGAGGCAAGCATACATTGATGTTTCTCTCCTCTTTCTCCCTCCTTTCCCCTCTGTCTAAAAATGAGTAAATAAAATCTTTTAAAAAAAAGAAAATTTATGAGAGGAAAATATTATGAACAATTATGTGCCAACAAACTGGACAACCTGGAAGAAATGGACAAATTCCTAGCATACGATCTTGGAAGATCAAGAAGGAATGCAAAAACTGAACAAAGAAATTCATACCTATGAAATCAAATCAGCAATCAAAGTACTCCCAACAAAAACATCCTGGACTGGACTGTTTCACAGGTAAATTTTACCAAACACTTATCTTTGTTAAATTGTTCCTATATATACAAATTAAGGAAAGGGTCTCAAGCTCACTCAAGCAAACTCCCTGGTTATTAGGTTTATGTTGTAAACTGAAGAAAATGAGACACCTGCTTCCCCAGCAATGGATTTTGAATCCTGGTGGGCACAATCACTGTGCCACAATCACTGTGAGTGTCCTTTTCTGCTGACTTAGTGACCCTCTGCCTCAGGTTCTAACAGAGACAGAACTAGGACAGGAATCTTTTCAGCAGGTGGTGAAACACACAAGGACTGGAAGACTGGCCTTTAGTTTAACCTGAGGTATTCACACTTAGTCATTTAAATATAGAAAAACCTAATAACTTGTCATTAATATAGCAAGCCAAAGGACAATTTTTGTAGGAACTTAGTGACATGAATGTTTCAAAGAGCATGTGAGATACTGTTGCAGATAAAGCAGTAGGGCCCAGAGCTACTGCCCTTAGGGAACAGCTCTCTTTTGTACCCATGAAGCACTCAAGAAACCCTCTGAGGTAAGAAGAGAGACCCTAGTCATTTCTTGAAGTAGGTAGCTGACTTGGAGTAGACCTTATGGAACAACAGATTAGAATCTAAAGGGAACTTGTATTTGAATATTTGGGAACAAACAAATGCATCCCAAATCTAGATGTGAACCTTTTCTGGTAAGCCTGTGTCCTAGAAGGAAAATAAAATTAAAGTTCTGTGTGATACCCTCTCTTGTGACATCTCTAAGTACCCTCATGAATCGACTCAGCTAGACCACAATGGCCACGACCTACTCTAATTGTTCTTTTCGCCGCCTCCAAGGCCCAGTCTTTGTCTCCTTCCCTGTTTGCTCCTTGTTAATGTTCCCAGTCAATTGGCATATTTGTATCTCTGATTGGCATGATTAAACAATCCTTTCTTCAGTTCATATGACAGGTCCTGTGTGTTAGTCACAGAATACCAGGAATGCCCCGGAGGACTAGAGAACATAAACAGGTTATTTTTTCTAGCTCTGACATGCAATGCACAGCACTCAGCACTAAATAAACAGCCATATGGACAGAGTGCTACAGCCTTCAGGCCAGAATAACTACACACAGATTGTTAGTTTAGCTTAAATTTAGAATTTAAAGAGGTCTTAATTCTTGATTTAAGACTTTCTGTTTTCAGTGTTGCATTTGGATTTAGACTTAGGAGACAGAGAGTGTGTGCGTTTGTGTGTGTGTATGCATGCATGCACAAGCATGTGTGTGTGCACCTGTGTAAACTAGATACTTTAGGCACTAGACTTGCCTGACCTCCAACAAATTTTCACCTGAACCCCAAATATGTTTCTGCTTTTGCAATCAGAGTCATTACCATTTGATCTTAAAGTTAGAGGTGGATTCTAGGAGAAGAAAGAAAGAACTATCTCCTATGAAGTGTAAACATCCCTCTTTTTTAATCAGATATTTATTTATTCCTCATAAAAAGGGCTCCATTGGTCTTTACTGAGATTTTATTTCTATTAGAATATCAATTTTCCAGCCTTCATATTTTATGGGTGAGGAAATTGAGTTCACTAAAGGGGGAGTGATATGTCTGTGGTCAGTAGTTTTAGGAGGGAAATCAGATTTTCTGACACCTCAAGCAGGCATTTTCCATCACAGCACATTGCATCTTGATCTTTAGCACTCCACTTTTCTCCCAAAATGAGGGTAGGACAAAAGTAGGGCTACAGTTGTGACCACATGAAACACACAGTTTATTCTTATATAATTATTTATTAATTATTATTTATTATAATTGTTACTTATTAATTATAATAAATTATTGATTTATGTTAATATAATATAATTATTATATGAATAACTGTAAACCTACTTTTGTCACACCCAGCATAGTGCCAAGTTAAACCAGTTCTATGACCCTAATCTCCAAGTCCTAGGTAACGTCTTCCTTAAACTCAGAATCAAGAAATATGATGGCTGGCCCCAGAGTTTCCATCTGAGTTTAAGAAGTGGTTTGTTGAGTATTCAGCTGAGAAGAAATATCCTATGTAAGGTGAAGTACCTGAACATGAGACACAACACTGCAACATCTTTACAATTTCAAGAAAAATATGTCAAGTGCTGTACTAAATTAAACCACTACGGTATTGACAAGAGAGAGAACTCAGGATCTTTAACCTATTAATTCCAAACAACAGTCATCCATACTACTAGTTTTAGTATTTTCCAGGGCCTGTGAGAAGACCATTACTTTGAAATCATTTGGTTTTATTTAATCACAATAAAATGTATATGAATAAGATATGTATTCACTTTTTCCTCTTATACATAGAAACATGAGAAATCACTAAAATGCCAATCCTATAAGAAAGATACTGTGCCTGTCCCCATGACAAACACAGCACCTGGTACATAAGAAGCCTTCAGTAAATATTTACTTATTAATTGAATAAATAAATGAAAAGTATGGGTAAATAAAATATATTTGATAGGGTTCTATTATATAGCAAAGATTCTATTATAAGATTTGTATATATTATGGCGTTTGATAGCTCAGTCAAAATATACCATAGAAATATATGATTTATGCATAGTTATAACTAAAAGTAGATTCCTTAGGTAAAAATGTTTACAAACTCTGATAGTTTAAAAGACTACAAAGACTTCAAGTTTATGGTAGTGGCACATTAGCTTCTATTAGACTAACCATCTCATGGAAAATAACTATAAACAACTGGTCAACAAAAAAAATTGAAGATAAAAATAAATGGAAAGATATTCCATGATACTTTATTGGAAGAACTAATATTGTTACAATGACTATACTATCCAAAGTGATCTACAGATTCAAAGCAAAATCTCATCAGAGAAACAGATATTTATTCAGAGTCAAATGGAGGACAGGCAGATCCAAGATAGTGGCATACAAGGACACTGAGCTCACTCCCTCCCAAGAACACATCAAATATACAGTGGTATTTAGAGCAAGTTCTCCTGAGAAACACCTGGGGGACAATTGAACAGCTTTTGCATAGGAAATAAGAGAAAGAGAAATTGCATGGAGAATGTTGGGGAGCCTTGAAATCTCTCTGAAACTGAGGGAACTAGCTAGGACTGAAGGAACTACCATTGTTTAAGTTTCCCCTGAAATTGAATAGAGAGTAGAAGCTCTATCCAGGTGGTCTGGCTGACCTGAAGGATTGCTATAGTGTGTCCTCAGCCACCTCTCCTGGAGCTAGCTTCAGCAGGTAAAAGAATGTACCATAACACATGCACATAGGACATTTTCATCTAAAAAATTGATTCAACAGGTACAACGGAACACTGCTGCACACACCCACTGGGATGCCCATGCAGACAGGGCTGCTTTGTCCAGAGAAAGTATAAAATTTACATGGTACTGCTGTGTAGACACACAGGTCTGCCCTGAGCACAGAAAGTGCAGAATTAGCAAAGTACTACACACATGCACACAGGACTTCCCCACCTGGGGAAGTATAGAACTAGCAATACACTACAGTACATGCACACAAGGCTTCCCTAAGAAGAGAAAGTGTGAAACTAGCAGAGTGCTATGGTGTGTATATTCCCCCACCTAGACCTGGTTTGTGCAATAGGTAATTAGAGCAGTAAGGCATGTCAGGTGCACACTGAGTAGTCCTTCCCAGATCAATAGAACAAGGAAGTATGTAAACATCAGGTTTCTTCCACTGACTCTTCTGGCCATGAGCAGACAATACAAGAGGGAGCTACCACACACAAGTATACACCAGGCTTTTCCACACAGAACTAGCTCTTTCTGGCCAAGTATAACACCAAACACTTCACATGTCTGCCCCAACTCCTACTGGACTGCCCAAACCATCCACCATTCAGTCTACACAAAGATCATGTATGTATAAGACTACCTTTTTCAAGATAAGGAAGCATAACTATTCCATCTAAGCCATAGGAACAAAATCAGACAATCGAACAAAATGGATGAAAGAATATGCCCCAAATGAAGGTATAGGAGAAGAACCTAGAGGAAAACCCTAATATATGAAGATATGTAATTTTCCTGGTAAAGAATTCAAAGACATAGTCATAAGCATGCTAAACAAACTTTAGAGTAGAATATAAAGGGTCGCAGAAAGAATTTAGACAAAGATTTAGAAAACATAAATAAAAGCTAATCAGAACAAAAAACAGTGTAAATTAAACGAAGAATGCATTAAAAGGAATTGACAGAAGATTAGTTAATATAGAGGAAAGAATTAGCTCCCCAGAAAAAAGAACAGTCAAAATCACCTATTCAGGACAGCAAAATGAAAAAAAATAATTTTAAAAAATGAGGATAGTGGACTTCCGGCCAAGATGGAGGCGTAGGCAGACACACTGTGCCTCCTCTCACAACCAAAATTAAGGACAACAAATATTTAGAAACAAGAAAACAACCAGAACTTATAGAAAATTGAACTGTACGGTCAACTTGAACTGAACAGTCCAACAACCATTCATCCAGACTGGTAAGAGGGGTGGAGTCTCGACAGGAGAAAGTGGAGGTGCAGACCCAGGAACGAAAGCAGCAGCGGCTTGCAGTTCCCAGGTGCACAGACGGCGGCTGGCAGTCCCTGGGCCCACAGGCAGCAGCTGGCGAACCCTGGGCACAGGGGGGCAACTGTGCAGAACCAGTGAGGCCACACAAGGCGGCTGGCTGACCAGGTGGTCCCACATTCAAGCACGCAGACGGTCCAGGCAGAGGGGAAATGGCGGAAGGGACTGGAATCCAGGAGAGAGTGGAGCAGGTGCCATTGTTCCCTCTCAGACCCCACCCCCACATACAGCGTCACAACTAGGCGACTGGGCTGCCCTACCCTGAGGAACACCTAAGGCTCCACCCCTCACTACGTAATAACCGCGACCAGACTAAAACCAAACCAAACCAAAACAAAATAAAACAAAAAACCCCACCAAAAATGGCTCAAACTGGAGAGCAAATGAAAGCCCCAGAGCCAATTCCTCTAAGCAGTGAAGAGATAGCCAACCTATCAGATGTACAGTTCAAAGCACTGGTCATCAGAATGCTCACAGAATTGGTTGATTTTGCTCACAAACTAGATGAAAAAATGCAGGCTACAATACGTGAAATAAAGGAAGACACATGGGGAACTGATAGAGATGGAAGGAAAACTGGGACTCAAATCAATGGAGTGGACCAGAAGGAAGAAACTAACAACCAAACAGAAAACGAGGAAGAAACAAGAATTCAAAAAAATGAGGAGAGGCTTAGGAACCTCCGGGACATCTTTAAATGTCCCAACATCCGAATTATAGGGGTCCCAGAAGGGGAAGAAGAAAAGCAACAAGTGGAAAACTTATTTGAACAAATAATCAAGGAGAACTTCCCCAATCTGGCAAAGGAAATAGACTACCAGGATGTCCAGGAAGCTCAGAGAGTCCCAAAGAAGTTGGACCCAAGGAGGAACACACCAAGGCACATCGGAATTACATCAGCCAAGATTAAAATGAAGGAGAGAATTCTAGAAGCAGCTAGTGATAAGGAGACAGTTACCTACAAAGGAATTCCCATCAGACTGTCAGCTGATTTGTCAAGAGAGACCTTACAGGCTGGAAAAGGGCTGGAAAGAAGTATTCCAAGTCATGAAAGTCAAGGACCTACATCCAAGATTGCTCTATCCAGCGAAACTGTCATTTAGAATGGAAGGGAAAATAAAGTGCTTCTCAAGGTCAAGTTCAAGGAGTTCATCATCACCAAGCCCCTATTATATGAAATGTTAAAGGGACTTATCTACGAGAAAGAAGATAAAAATATGACAGTGAGAAGACAGCACACTCACAGCTATTAAGAACCACACCTGAAACAAAAGCAAACTAAGCAAACAGCTAGAACAGGAACAGAACCACAGAAATGGAGATCACATGGAGGGTTAGTAACAGTGGTGTGGGAGGAGGAGAGAGGGGGAAAAGGTACAGAGAATGAGTAGCATAGATAGTGGGTAGAAAATAGACGGGGGAGGGCAAGAATAGTACGGGAAATATAGAAGCTAAAGAACTTATGACACATGGACATGAACTAAAGGGGGGGATGTGGGTGGGAGAGGATGTGCAGGGTGGAGGGGAATAATGGGGGAAACTGGGACAACTGTAATAGCATAATCAATAAAATATATTTTTAAAAAAATGAGGATAGTATAAGAGACCTGTGGGACAACATAAAGTATTCTATCATTTGAATTATAGGAATTCCAGAAGGAGAAGAGAGAGAAAGGGGCAGAAAGTATATTTGAAAAAAATATTGGCTGAAAGAAATCTTTTCTAATCTGGGGAAGAAAACAGACATTCAGGTCCAGGAAAGACAGAGAGTTTCAAACAAGATGAACCCAAAGATGCCCAGAGCAACACTTATTATAGTTATTATGGCAAAAGTAATTCCAGTACTATGTTGAATAAGAGAGGTGAAAGTGGACATCCCTGTCTTGCCCCTGATGTTAAGGGGACTGCTCATAGTTTTTGCCTATTGAACATAATGTTTGCAGTGGATTTGTCATATATGGCCTTTATTACACTTAGGTATGCTTTCTCTATTCCACGTTGCTGAGAGTTTTTATCATAAATGGGTACTGGATATTATCAAATGCTTTTACTATATCTATTGATAGGATCAGGTGGGTTTTATCCTTGATTTTTTTATATGGTTTATCACATTTATTGATTTGTGAATGTTGTACCAACCTTGTATGTCCAGAATAAGTTTTTGCACAGCAAAGGAAACCATCAACAAAATAAAAAGACAACTCACTGAATGGGAAAGGAGATTTGCCAATACATCTGATATAAAGTGTTAATATACAAAATTTATAAAGAACTTATAAAACTCAACACCAAAAAAAAAATGAATAAATAATCCAATTCAAAAAATGGACAAAGGACCTAATAGACACTTTTCCAGAGGACATGCAGATGGCCATTAGACATATTAAAAAATGCACAATGTCACTAATCATCAGAGAAATGCAAATTAAAACTATAATGAGGTATCACCTAACACCAGTCAGAATGTATATATTAATAAATCAACAAATAACAAGTGCTGCCAAGGATGTGAATAAAGGGGAACCCTTTTGCACTGTTGGTGGGGATGCAATTTTGTGCAGCCACTGTGGAAAGCAGTATGGAGTTACCACAAAAAAAATTAAAAATGGAACTACTTTATGACCTGGTGATTCCAGTTCTGGAAATTTATCCAAAGAAACCCAAAACACTAATTTGATAGAATATAAGCAACACTATGTTCATTGCTGCATTATTTATAATAGTCAAGATTTGCAAGCAGACCAAGTATTCATCAGTAGATGAGTGGAGAAAAAACTATGGTACACTTACACAATGGAATACTAGTTGGTTATAATAACAAAGAAAATTTTACACTTTGGAAAAGCATGGATGGACCTGGCAAAGATTATACTAAGTGAAATAAGCCAGTCAGAGACAGACAAGTACCATATGATTTTATTCATATGTCAAATCTAATGAATAAAGTGAACTAACAAGTAAAAGAGAGACAATTATAGATAGAGAGCAGGCTGACAGCTCTTCAGGTGGGGGATTGAGGGATGGAGGGATTGAGACAGACAATGTTTGGGTGATTGTGGGGGCAGGGGCAGGTGGAGGAAGAAGAAGTTATGAGGGAATAAGTGATTATGGAAAAATACAATAAAAATAAACTATTCAAAAAAGATAAAGAGAAAAAAATTGAAAGGAACCACAAAAAAATTTAAGGAGTCTGAAATCATATCAACCCTATTGTCCAACCACAGTGAAATGAAACCAGAAATTAACTACAAGAATAAAATTGGAAAAAATATCAAGATTAAACAACATGCTACTAAACATCCAAAGAATCAAAGATGAAATAAAAAAAAACTATACTGACACAAATAAAATGAAAACACAACTTTTTAAATTTTATAGGAAGCAGCAAAAGCAGTTCTACAAGGAAAGTTTATACCAGAACAGACCTTCCTGAAAACATAAGAAATATCCCACATAATAAATTTATCTTTAAATCTAAAGGAACTAAAAAAGTAAAAATAAATGAAAGCCAAAGTAATTAAAAGAAAGGAAACAAAACACCAAGCAGAGATTTCGAATTGCATCGCTACCACAGTTCCGCTCCCTCTAAACTGAATTCACCCTCTTTCTCATACAAACTATCTGGGAACTGCACTGAAGGGAATCTGCAGGACTTCAGAAAATCAAAAGAAAAAGACAGACAAGGGGGTTCTTGCTATTGACATCATAAAGAGTCCAGACTACATGCCTGAATGGTGTCCTTGTGACTATATTCAAGTTATAAAAGGAGAGAAGGAAGATGGTTCCGCAGTAGGAGGGAGCAGATTCCACTTCCCCCTACAAATGGGAGAAAAACCTGGCTGATCTACAGAAGAACAAAGCAAATAAACAATAGTAACACAGCATATTTGAAAATGGAAGAATGAAAATTGAAGTGGACATTGAGAAACCAGATGGTAAGGAGAGTACTTCAGAACAACAAGAGCCCAAGGATCAGCGTGGAGATCAGGGTGGCTGAGGCCCCGCCCTGCCCTTGCCAGGCCTGCCACAGGGCTCTACAGAGGGAACTGGGTCCACCGCTCCCTCCCAAGGCAAACAAGATTTGAACAGCACAGAGAGACCTGGTTGCTTGAAGTCTCACAGGGAGGAGTTAAGGTCGGAATGGCAAACACGCTGAAGATGTGAGGATCCACAATAGCCCTAGGAGGAGTGCACGCCAGAGCTGGCAACATCAGGTGCCCAAGCACAGCTGCAGACAGCTTCGCGACCATAGGCACCTGCACGACCACAAACAGCTGACCATGCACGACTTCAGATGGCTGCACATGAGCAAACAGAGATGGCTGTGCAACCATAGGCGCTGGCACACAAACAGAGAAGGCTGTGTGATCAGCGACCAGTGATCTGAGACCTTTAGTCCACGCTGGGGACCCAGGGAGTGCGAGTGATCCATGGGAGAACCAGAGCCCATGTGTGTGAACCCAGGGAGTGTGCATGACCCGTGGGAAACCCAAAACTCACTCCTGTGAACTTGGGGTGAGTGCACGCAAAGCAGAAAATCTGGAACCCACACCGGTAAACTTGGGGTAGGCGCACACCCTGTAGGGAAACCAAGCTCACACCCATAAACTCAGGAAAGTACGCACTCCCAGGAGGCTCAGAACATATGCCCCTGAGGCCCCGTGGGGAGAAGTGCTGGGCTAGCTCTGAGGAGAGTAGCCCAAAGATGACTGAGTACTCAACAGGGAGAAAAGTGATACCGTAACCACTGGGCCATTGCAGCCAGCAAGACGAGAAAAACAGCTTGGCAAGTGGCAAGTTTGGAAAAAGCAAGCTTTTTTCTTTCTTTTTTTTTTAATAATTATCTATTTATTATTATTTTTATTATTCTTATCTTTTTTACCACTCAACTCCTTTTCCTTCTCTTTTTTATTATTTTATTCCTTCTTCCTTTCTAATTTTATCTCTTCTTCCTTCCCCCTTTTTCTTCTTTCTTCATTTTTTTCCACTTTTGTCTTTTTAAAGACCCATGAGTGAGATGAAAAGAAACAAACAAACCTGAAACTGTGGAAAAAAAAAACAGAGCTGGTCTCAAAGAGGGGGCATCCCAGCAGCTGAGACAGTGGAAGCTGTGAACACCAGGATACCCAAAGGAGACTGCACCACTGAATCTCACAGGTATTCTACCACAGAAGTTCACACCATAAACCCAGGGAGCCAGAACAGATCAATTTAAGAAGCTGAGGCTAACAAGAACAGTCTCACAAACAATTCGAAGACAAAGAAATAATCCCCAAATGAAAAGAAAGGAGGGAGCCCCAGAAAAAATGCTAAATGAAACAGAGGCAACTCGACTATCAGTTATTGAGTTTAAAGCAATGGTTGTCAGGAAGCTCCATGAGCTCTCAATGAGCTACCAGAAACTACAGGAAAGCGACGATGAACTCACGGAAAACTATATCAATATAAAAAAGGAAACAGAAACTGTAAACAAGGGCCAAACGGAAAAGAAGAATACAATTTCTGAACTGAGGAACACAGTTGAAGGAATGAAAAGCAGAATTGATGAAGCAGAAGATCAGATCAGCGAGTTGGAGGACAAAGTAGAAAAAACACCAAGAAAGAGCAAGAAAAGGAAAAAAGGCTCAGAAAGAATGAAGAGGGATTAAGAGAAATGCAAGACAATATGAAATGTAATAATATCCATATAATAGGAATACCAAAAGGAGAAGAAGAAGAGCAAGGGATAGAAAACCTATTTGAAAAAGTAATGATGGAAAACTTACCTAATTTGATGAGAGAAAGAGTCACACAAATCCAGGGAACACAGAGAGTCCCATTAAAGAGGAACCCAAAGAGGCCGACTTCAAGACACATCAGAATTAAAATGGCAAAATTCCAAGACAAAGAGAGAATCTTAAAGGCAGCAAGGGAGAAAAAGGAAGTAACATACAAGGGAGCCCCAATAAGGTCAGCAGCTGACTTCTCAATGGAAACCCTACAAGCCAGAAGATAATGGCAAGAAATATTCCAAGTAATGAGAACCAAAGTCCTGCAACCAAGGCTACTTTACCCAGCAAGGCTTTCAATCAGGACAGAAGGCCAAGTAAGGAGCTTCCCAGACAAAAGAAATCTAAAAGAGTAGACCTCCACCAAACCAGTTCTGTAAGAGATACTAAAGGGACTGCTTTAAGGGAAGGAAGAAAAAGACAGAGAGAGGAACACAGGTAAGAAAATGGCAATGAATCAGTACCTATCAATAATAACCTTAAATGTAAATGGATTAAATCCTCCAATAAAAAGACATAGAATAGCTGAATGGATAAGAAAGCATGACCCACACATATGCTGCCTACAAGAGACCCACCTCAGGACAAAAGACAAACAAAAACTGAAAGTGATGGGCTGGAAACAAATTTTTCAAGCAAAGGGACAGGGAAAAAAAAAAAAAAAGCCAGGGTAGCAATACTCATATCAGACAAAATAGACTTCAAAAGAAGAGCCAAAAAGAGAGACCCAGAAGGTCACTTCATAATACTCAAGGGTAGAATCCACCAAAAAAATACAAACATTGTAAATATATAAGCACCCAACATAGGAGCACCGAAATACATAAACAAAATCTTAGAGGACTTAAAAAAACATATTGACAGCAACACAAATATAGCAGGGGATTTTAACACCTCACTGTCAAAAATGGACAGATCTTCCAAATAAAATATCAACAAAGATATTGTGGCATTGAACAATACTCTAAAGGAAATGGACTTAAGTGATAGAGAGCCCTTTATCCCAAACAAACTAAATACACGTTCTTTTCAAATGCACATGGATCATTTTCAAAGATAGACCACATGATAGGACACAAAACAAGCCTCAACAAATTCAAGAAAATTGAAATTATACCAAGCATTTTCTCCAACCACAAGGGACTGAAACTAGAAACCAAACCCAAGGGGAAAAACCCAAAACGCTCAAAATCATGGAGAGTAAATAGTATGCTATTAAACAGTGAATGGGTCAAGAATGAAATTAGGGAGGAAATCAAAATGTTTCTGGAAACAAAAGAAAATAAACTCATATTGAACCAAAACCTTGGGACACAACAAAGGCAGTCCTCAGAGGGATGTTCATAGTGATACAGGCCTACTTAAAAAAGAAAGAAACCTTTCAAACAAACAACCTAACCCTACATCTACAAGAACCCGAGGAACAGCAACAAAGACAGCCCTGAGCAAGAAGAAGGAAGAAAATAGCCAAGATCAGAGCAGAATGAAATGACATAGAGACTAAAAGCACAATTTTAAGGATCAATGAATGAACCAGGAGCTGGTTCTTTGAAAAGATAAACAAAATCAACAAGACTTTAAGCAGGCTCATCAAGAAAAAAAGAGAGAGGACTCAAATAAACACAATTAGAAATGAAAGAGGAGATATTACAACTGACACCACAGAAATACCAAGGATTGTAAGAAATTACTATGAAGAACTGTATGCCAAGAAATTTGAAAACCTAGGTGAAATGGACAAGTTTATACAAAAGCATAATCTCCCAAAACTCAATGAAGAAGAAGCAGAAAGCCTGAATATACGAATAACAGCAGAGAAATTGAAGCAGTAATCAAAAAACTCCTGACACACAAAAGCCCTCCACTGATGGTTTCACAAGAGAATTTCACAAAGCATTTAAGGAAGAGCTAATCCCTATCCCTCATAGACTATTAAAAAAAATCCAAAATAATGGAAAACTCCCAAACTCTTTTTATGAAGCCAGCATCATCCTAATCCCAAAACAAGAAAAAGACAAAACAAAGAAAGAGAACTTCAGGCCAATATCAGTGATGAACATAGATGCCAAAATCCTCAACAAAATATTGGCAAACCACATCCAACAATATATTAAAAAGATCATAAACCATGACCAAGTGGGATTCATCCCAGGGTTGCAAGGATGGTTCAACATTTGCAAATCAGTAAATGTAATACATCACATAAGCAAAAGCAAAGACAAAAATCACATGATCATATTAATAGATGTGGAAAAAGCATTTGATAAGGTACAGCACCCATTTGTGACAAACACACTCTGCAAAGTGGAATAGAGTGAGCAATCCTCAACATAATAAAGGCCATATATGAGAGACCTATAGCCAACATCGTACTCAACGGGCAAAAATTAAATCTTTTCCACTAAGATCAGGAACAAGACAAGGATGTCCACTTTCACCACTTCTATTCAATACAGTACTGGAAGTTTTAGCCACAGCGATCAGACAAGGAAAGGAAATAAAAGGCATCCAAATTGGAAAGGAGGAAACAAAACTGTCACTGTTTGCAGATGACATGATAGTATACATAGAAAATCCTATAGAATCCACAAGAAAACTGCTGGACCTAATAAATGAATTTGGCAAAACAGTGGGATACAAGTCAATATCCAGAAATCAAAGGCATTTTTGTATACCAACAATGAAATAGCAGAAGTTGAAATCAATAAAAAATTCCATCTGACATAGCAAAAAGAAAAATAAAATACCTAGGAATAAACCTAACCAAGGAGGTTAAAGACCTATATGCAGAAAACTACACAACACTGAAGAAAGAAATCAAGGTAGACACAAACAAATGGAAACACATACCGTGTTCATGTATCAGAAGAATTAACATCATCAAAATGTCCATACTTTCCAAAGTAATTAACATATTCAATGCAATACCTATTAAAGTACCAATGCCATATCTCACAGACATAGAACAAACAATTCAAAAATTTATATGGAACCATAAATGACCTTGAATAGCTACAGCAATTTTGAGAAAGAAGAGCAAAGTAAGAGGGATCACAATACCTGATACCAAACTGTATTACAAACCCTCTGTATTCAAATCAGCCTGGCAGTGGCATAAAATCAGGCACATGGACCAGTGGAATAAAACAGAGAGCCCAGAAATAAACCCAATTCTCTATGGTCAATTAATATTTGACAAAGGTGTCAGCAATATAGTATAGGGTAAAAACAGCCTCTTCAACAAGTGGTGTTGGGAGAACTGGACAGCTACATGCAAAAAATGAAACTCGAGTACAAACTTACACCCAACACAAAAGTAAATTTAAGGTAGATAAAAGATTTAAATATAAGCCATGACACCATTAAAGTCCTAGAGGAGAACATAGGCAGGAAAATCTCAAATATTTCATGCAGCACCATTTTCACTGATATGTCCCCTAAAGCAAGGGACATGAAGGAAAGCATAAACAAATGGGATCTCATCAAAATAAAAAGCTTCTGCATGGTTAAGGAAAACAGTATTAAAATAAAAAGAGAACCAACTCTATGGGAAAACATATGAAAACATACCAATGATACCTCAGAGAAGGGTTTAATCTACAAAATGTATAAAGGTCTTATACAACTCCACTCTAAGAAGACAAGCAACCCAATTAGAAAATGTGCAAAGGACTTGAACAGACACTTCTCCAAAGAGGACATACAGAGGATCCAGAGGCACATGAAAAGATGCTCAGTATTGCTAGCTATCAGAGAGATGCAAATTAAAACCACAATGAGATACCACTTCACACTTGTCAAAATGGCAATTATAAACAAAGCAACAAACAGCAATTTTTGGAGAGGTTGTGGAGAAAATGGGACCCTAGTACACTGTTGGTGGGATTGCAAGCTCATACAACCACTATGGAAAACAGTATGGAATTTTCTAAGAAAACTAAAAATGTATCTACCTTTTGAGTCAGCAATTCCACTGCTTGGATTATATCCTAAAAACCCAGAAACACCAATCCAAAAGAACCTATGCACCCCAATGTTCATAGCAGCACAATTTAGAATAGCCAAGTGTTGGAAGCAACCTGATTGCCCATTAGTAAATGAATGGATCTAGAAACTATGGTACATTTACACAATGATATTCTATTCAGCAGAAAGAAAGAAGGAGCTCCTACCCTTCACAACAGCATGGATGGAACTGGAGAGCATTATGCTAAGCAAAATAAGCCAGGGGGGTGAAAGACAAATACCATATGATGTCACCTTTAACAGGAACCTAATCAACAAAAGAAACAAACAAGCAAAATTTAACCAAAGACACTGAAATTGAGAACAGGCTGACAGTCACTAGAGGGGAGAGGGGAGGGGATTTCATGGGAAAAGTGGAAGGGTTTAGAGCAACAAATATAACAGACACATGGACAAAAACTATGGCAGTGGAAATAGGAGGGAGATGGGGAGGGCTGGGGCAGTGGGCTGGGATGGGAGTAAAAGACAGAAAACTGTACAAGTACAACAATTAAAATAAAAAAATTATATAGGGAAAATATATAGCAATAATTGAGAGATCAGATAGACATCTTTTTAAGGATATCATAAAACCTAACATCATTAACAATGAAATAAATTGATAAATATTTTCTATTTGTAATATATTACATCACAAGAAAGAAAAAGAAAAATACCGAGCAGAAATAAATGAAATTGAGGCTCGGGAAAAAAAAACAATAGAAAATATCAATGAAAAATTAGCTTGCTCTTTAAAAGGATAAATAAAATTGACAACCCCCCAGGCAGATTCATAACAAAAAGAGAATGTTCCCAAATAAATTGAATCAGAAATGAAAATGATAAGTAACAACCAATACCACCCTTTTGTTCATTGTACCATTATTTACAATACTCAAGATAAGGAAGCAACTTAGGTGTCCATCTATCAATCAAAGGACGAATGAATAGAGAAGAACTGTGGGACTTCTAGACAAGATGGAGATGTAGGTAGATACACTTTGCCTTCTCATACAACCAAAAGAAGGACAGCAACCAATTTAAAAGGGAAAAATAACCAGAACTAACAAAAAATCAAACTTCATGGAAGTCTGACAATCAAGGAGATAAAGAAGAAACATTCATCCAGACCAGAAGGAGGGGTGGAGACTGGCACCTGGGGCAGAGAGGATGTGCAACAATGTGGCAGCTGGCAAAACAGATGATCCCACATTTGCATATGGATAAACGTGGAGGCACAACTTGGGAGTGAGACAAACCATACAACCCAGGGTTCCAGTGCAGTGAAATAAAGCCTCCAAACCTCTGACTGAAAAAAAACCTGTGGAGGTTGCTGTGGCAGGGGAAACTCACAGGAGAGTTCCTTGGAGAGACCCACAAGGTCCTAGAATGTACACAAACCCAGCCACCTGGGAATGGGCAGTAGAAGGGCCAAATTTGCTTGTGGGTACTGGAGGAAGTGGCTGACAGCAGACCAAGAGCACAAGTGGAATTGTTCCCTCTTAGACCCTTGTACCATATACAGTGCCATAACACAGCAGAGGGTTCTCCTGCCCTTGTGAACTCCTAAGGCTCCATCCCTTACTATGTCACAGGCACTCCAAGACCAAAAAAAAAAAAAAAAAAAAAAAGGTCCAAATGAGAGAACAGATTAAAGCTCTAGAAACAATAAAACTTAGCTATGAAGAGATAGCCAACCTATCTCTTCAAAGAGTTCAAAACACTGGTAATCAGGATGCTTACAGAAATGGTTGAGTATGGCTGCAAAATAGAAGCGAAGGCTATGTAAAGTGAAATAAAGGAAAATGTACAGGGAACCAACAGTGATGGGAAGGAAAGCGAGACTCAAATCAATGATTTGGAGCAGAAGGAAGAAATAAACAATCAACCAGAACAGAACAAAGAAATAAGAAATCAGAAAAGTGAGGAGAGGCTTAGAACTTCTAGAGAAGTTTAAGTGCTCTAACATCAGAGTTATAGGGGTGTCAGAAGGAGAAAATAAGAGCAAGAAATTAAAAACTTATTAGAAAAAATAATGAATATATATTAATTATTGAATATATTATGAATATATATTCCTAATTATATTCATAATATATAATTACATGTGATCAAGTATAATATTATCATATATAATCACATAATATAATTATTACATAATCAAATGATTATATAATCATATATAATATAGAATTCCTAATTATATATGATTAGGAATATACTCATTAATATATGTTCATAGTTAATATATTAATATATTCATGCTTATATTTTTATATAATTATGAATAATGAAATCTATTTTCCCAATATAGCAACAGAAATAGACTTCCAGAAAGTCTGGGAAGACCAAAGATTCCCAAAGAAGTTGGACCCAAGGAAGCACATGTCAAGGCACATCATAATTAATTTGTTCAACATTGAAGATAAGGAGATAATCTTAAAAGTAGCAAGAGAAAGGGAGACAGTTACCTGCAAAGGAGTTCCCATAAGACTGTGAGCTGATTTCTCAAAAGAAACTTTACAGGCAAGAAGGGGCTGTAAAGAAGTATTCCAAGTCCTGAATGTCAAGGACCTATGTCCAAGATTACTCTATCCAGCAAAACTATCATTTAGAATGGAAGGGCAGATAAAGTGCTTCCAAGATAAGGCCAAGTTAAAGGAGTTTATCATCACCAAGCCCTTATTATATGAAATGTTAAAAGCACCTAAGAAGAAGATAAAAAATATTAACAGTAAAATGAAAACAAACTCACAAATAACAAAAATCAAACCTAAAAAACTGAACTAAGCAAACAAATAGAACAGGAACATAGTCACAGAAATGAAGATCATATGGAGGGTTAGCAGCAGGGAGATGGAGGGGGAATGATGGGGAAAAGGTACAGGAAATAAGAAGCATAAATGAAAGGTACAAAATAGACAGGAGAAGGTTAACAATAGCATGAGGAACGGAGAAGCCAAAGAATTTATATGACTCATGAATTTGAACTAAGGGAGGGGAGATGCTGGTAGGAAGGTTATATAGGGCAGAGGGGAATAAAGGGGAGAAAATGGAACAACTGTAATAACATAATTAATTATATATATGTAAAAATGGAAAGGCCATCTAAAAAGTAACTTTTCAGATTTTAGAAATTCAGGTTTAATTTAGGTATAATAACAATGATACTTAGATTTATTAAATATGCATTTAACAAGTAATGTTAACTGGTATTTAAGGAAAATGTGATTCTTGCCATATATTTGGTGAACATCCAATTTAATAAAAGTGAACCAGCTGGGTTAGGGAAGATGGTGGAGGAGTGAATGGAAGTCACACTGACCTCCTCCCAGGACCAATCTGGAATTTACAATTCCTTTGTGGAGAAACCACCCAGAACAAACAATTGAACGATAGCCAGAGAGAAGCATATAACTTCGGACAAACAGAAGAACCAGCTTCAGCACAATCTGTCTGGTAAGGGGTGTGGTAGAGACACAAGAAGGCTGACTGGGTGGCCACAGGTGGCAGAACCAGCAGGATAATTAAGTGGCTAGTTGGATCCCTGAAGAAGACTGGGGTCTAAACCCTAAGGTAGGATTCCCAGCCTAAAACACCAAAGCCCAAAAAGTACACAAATACAACCAGTGGCAAAAAAGGGCAGGGTTGCTCTCTGCCAGAGACAGATGGCTGGAGATGCAAGGGCTGTGTAAAAGGCCAACACACAAATTTTCATTTTCAGCCATTTACCTTGGGCTCGCAAAGGCGAGGGCAGAGTGGGCTGGCGACACCTAAGGAAAGACAGGGGACAGAAGCCTTTGGGAGAGAACTGAGAGAGTAGCTGCCAAGATCCTGGTGCTCAGTCATCCTCCAGACAGCAGCAACCTCTGTGCTCAGGCAGACCACTCCTCTTTAAGCAACAGTAGCCAGAGGGGAAACAACAGCCCCGCCCCCAAGGAGGTCTCTGCCCGGGTGGTTTGGTGCTTAAGTGTAACTGAGAGTCCTAGTGACAAGATGAACAATCAAAGGAGATAGTCAGAGACAGTAGATCACTGGCAAAGGGGGGACAGAGAGGACTAGAAAGACTTAAGGAGAGACTAGGGACAGAAGCTTTGGGGAGAGATGGGAGAGAGTAGCCCCCAAGAGCCAGTGTTGAGCCAACCCCCATATGCAGCAAACATCCTGCCCAGGCAGACCACTAGCCCCCAAGAAGCAGCAGCCTGAGGGGAAACAATATTCCCCACCCCAGGAGGGATTTGGGCCTGCCCTACAGTACATAACCCTGGCTGCTGAGTGCAGAATGACCAGATTAACAATTGAAGGTGACAGACAGTAACAGCAGATCACTGCAAGTATCTAAAAGGCTGCCTAACGTCAGGTCAATATCTGACATCACCAGAGGCAGATCCAGAAAGAAAATAACAGTGGAAAATACAGGAGGCTACTGATACAAAAGCTCCTGTGGTCTTCTTCATGATATGTGATTATTTTCTTTCCTGCATAACTTTATTAACCTTCTTTTCTTGTCCAGCAAGTTTGTATATAATAAGTCACTAGATTTTATACTGTAGTGTATTTCAATTCACATATTTTGCCCCTCCTTTCTCTTAACCCATTTTACCTTCCTCTTTCCTTGCAATATTTTCATTTCAAATTTTGTTTTCTCTCTAGCTATAACTTGTTTCCATTGCACACTCTTACCATATCTCCCCTCTCCAGACACTCAAAACCAGTTTTCTTCTCAAGGGTCATTTCCCATAATTTCTCCTAGCTCTTAAAATACTCACATTCTCACTATACTTTTAACAAACTTTGCTACTTAGTTGTGGGTAGGGTAGTTGTTGTTGCATTGTTTTTTCAATTTTCCCACTAGAACTTCACTAATTCTGTATTTCAAATATCAAATTTTACTGTTCCCCTTTCCTACTCCTTTTTTACCTGAAATTTTAATTTTGCCATCTTAGATTTTTTCTTTTTGTTTTTTCTCTTTCTTCTATTTCTTCTTCATCCTGTCTTTTATTTTTCTTTATTCTACTTTTCTTTTCCCTTACAACCCAAATTTTAATTTTCCCTCTCTTAGCCTGGTTTTTGTTCCACAATTTTAGTATTTCCTCTCCCTCTGTCATTTCAAAATCAATTCCCATTCCTCTAAATATCTCAGATATTTCTTGGTTTCTTTTTTTGCCTCTTATTCCCATAACAACTATATTCATTTTAGCTCGTTTGTTGTTGATAGTACTGTGGTGGATCTTTCTCTCAAATTGGGCTCCTATATTTTTATTAATTATTTAATATATTTCCTTCTTTTTTCTTTCTCTCCCTCACTTTATTTTATTTTACATTATTTTAATTTCTGTTTAAACCTAATATTATATGCTTCCCCTCTTATACTCCATTCCATACTCTTCATTCCCCTTTTCATACATGAGGTAAATTTTATCATCTCTCTATTGCTCCAACTCTCAACTCTTATTAGTGCCATTCCCTCTACCCTCTCAGTATCATTTTTCTGTCAGTAGGTCAACTCATATTCACTATCCTTATTTATAATAGTATTAATCTTATTACACTTATTAACTGGTTCATTTGCTATTGATAGTGGGATTGTGGGAAAGAGTTATATTTTCAGGTGTGAGTTTGTTTCTTGGGCTCTGTGGTTTTATCAGGCAGCACCTGTACAACAGCACACAAAAATGGAGGGTGGAGTGACCCTCAGTCAACCAGTGGCAGGGAAGGAACCGTGAAAGAATTACCCAACAACAATCAAAAGCCAATTACATCCAGAAAACCAGCATAAAAGGCATAATAGACATCCTAAGAACATCAAGTTTAGGTGATCAAAGAGACTACCCCGCTAAATCTCTCTGGCCACCCACCATATATATTCACACCACAAAGTCAGAAAGTCAAAACTTATTAATTTAAGAATCAGAAACAAAGAAGTACAGTCCCACAAACACTGAGAAGACAAAGAAACAACCCCCAATCAAAAGGAAAGGAGGAACCCTCAGATGAATGCTAAATGAAAAAGAGGCAAATCAACTATCAGGTATTGAGTTCAAAACAATGTTTGTAAGGAAGCTCAATGAGCTCAGTGCAAACTACAAAAAACTACAGGGAAATTACCACGAGCTTACTCAAAACTATATCAGCACAAAAAAAGGGGCATAGAAATAATCATGAAGGGCCAAGAAGAACTACAGAATATAATTTCTGAACTAAAGAACACAGTAGCAGGAATCAAAAGCAGGCTCAATGAAGCGGATGATTGAATTAGTGAGTTGGAAGACAAAGTGGAAGAAAACTCCCAAAAAGATCAAGAAAAGGAAAAAAGACAGAAAAAAAAATGAAGAAGGGTAAAGGGAAATGAAGGACAACATGAAATGGAGTAATATCCATATAATAGGGATACCAGAAGGAAAAGAATAGGAGCAAGGGATAGAAAACCTGTTTGAAAAATTAATGATGAAAAACTTCCCTGATTTGATGGGAAAGTTTTGATGAAGCCACAGAAGACCAAGAAGCAGAATGGGTCCCAATCAAGAGGAATCCAAAGAGGCTCACTGCAAAACACATCGTAATTAAAATGGCACAATTTAAAGACAAAGAGAAAATCTTTAAAGCCGCAAGGGGGAAACAGGAAATAATATACAAGGGAGCCCCAATACGGCTAACAACTGACTTCTCAGAGGAAACATTAGAAGTCAGAAGGAAATGGAAAGAAAAATTCCAAGTAATTGAAAACAATGGCCTGCAACTGAGACTACTATATCCAGCAAGTCTATCAATTAAAATGGAAGGCCAGATAAAGAGCTTCCCATACAAAATAAGGCTCAATGAATATGCCTCCCACAAACAAGCAATGCAAGCATGCTAAAGGGACTACTTTAAGAAGACAATTAAAAAGGTAGACCCAGGAATACAGGCAGCAGTGACTGGCAGTTCCCAGGCCCACAGGCGGCAGCTGGCAGACCCTGGGCATGGGGTGGCAACTGCGCAGACGAGTGAGGCCACACAAGGCTGCTGTCTGACCAGGTGATCCCACATTCACGCACGCAGACAGTCCAGGCTAAGGGGAAGCAGCGTAAGGGACTGGAATCCAGGAGAGAGCAAAGCGGGCGCCATTCTTCAGTCTCGGACCCCACCCCCACATACAGCATCACAACTCAGCAACTGGGCTGCCTCACACTGGGGAACACCTAAGGCTCCACCCCTTGCTATGTAACAGCCACGCCAGATCAAAACCAAACCAAACCAAACCAAACAAACAAACAAACAAAAAATCACCAAAATGGCTCAAACAGTACAAATCAAAACCCCAGAGCTAATTCCTCTAAGCCATGAAGAGATAGCTAACATATCAGATGCACGGTTCAAAGCCCTGGTCATCAGGATGCTCACAGAATTGGTTGATTTTGCTCACAAATTAGATGAAAAAATGCAGGCTACAATACGTGAAATGAAGGAAGATGCATGGGGAACCAACAGAGATGGGAGGAAAACTAGGACTCAAATCAATAAAGTGGACCAGAAGGAAGAAACTAACAACCAAACAGAAAATGAGGAAGAAACAAGAATTCAAAAAAAATAAGGAGAGGCTTAGGAACCTCTGGGACATTGTTAAATGTCCCAACATCCAAATTATAGGGGTACCAGAAGGGGAAGAAGAAGAGCAACAAGTGGAAAACTTATTTGAACAAATACTAAAGGAGAACTTTCCTAATCTGGCAAAGGAAATAGAATTCCAGGAAGTCCAGGAAGCTCAGAGAGTCCCAAAGAAGTTAGACCCAAGGAGGAACACACCAAGACACATCATAATTACAGTAACCAAGATTAAAATGAAGGAGAGAATTCTAGAAGTAGCAAGGGATAAGGGGATAGTCACCTACAAAGGAATTCCCATCAGACTGTCAGCTGATTTCTCAAAAGAGACCTTACATGCAAGAAGGGGCTGGAAAGAAGTATTTCAAGTCTTGGAAGGCAGGGACTACATCTAAACTTGCTCTATCCAGCAAAGCTGTCATTTCGAATGGAAGGGCAGATAAAGTGCTTCTCAGATAAGGTCAAGTTGAAGGAGTTCATCATCACCAAGCCCTTATTAAATGAAATGTTAAAGGGACTTATCTAAGAAAAAGAAGATAAAAATATGACAGTGAAAAGACAGCAAACTCACAGCTATTAACAACCACACCTAAAACAAAAGCAAACTAAGCAAACAACCAGAACAGGAACAGAACCACGGAAATGAAGATCATATGGAGGGTTAGCAACAGGGGAGTGGGAGGAGGAGAGAGGGGGGAAGGTACAGAGAATGAGTAGCATAGATAGTGGGTAGAAAATAGACAGGGGGAGGGTAAGAATAGTATGGGAAATGTAGAAGCTAAAGAACTTATGACACATGGACATGAACTAAAGGGGGGAATGTGGGTGGGAGGGGGTGTGTAGGGTGGAGGGGAATGATGGGGGAGAAATGGGACAACTGTAATAACATAATCAATAAAATATATTAAAAAATAAAAAACATAAAAAAAATAAAAAGAATTACTCTGATTTACTAAATTAAAAAAAAAGACAACGAAAAGCAGTGAGAGAGAAAGGAACAAAGGTACAAATGGAGTAAAATGACAATGACTAAATACCTATCATAATAACCTTAAATGTAAATGGATTAAATGATGCAATCAAAACACATAGGGTAGCTGAATGGATAAGAAAATAAGACTGACACATATGCAGCCTACAAAAAACCCACCTTACAACAAAAGACCCACACAGACCAAAAGTGAAGGTCTGGAAAAAAATATTCCAAGCTAACAAACAAGAAAAAAAGCTGGGGTAGCAATACTTATATCTGACAAAATAGACTTCAAAATAAAGGCCATTAAAAGACACCCAGAAAGACACTTTATAATACTCAAGGAAAGAATTCATCAGGAAGACATAAACATTATAAATATACATGCACTCAGCATAGGAGCACCCAAATACATAGGGAAAATCTTGCAGGTTTTCAACAAACATATAAAGAACAACACTATTATAGTAGCGGAGTTTAACACCCCACTGTCGACAATGGATAGATCTTCCAAAAAAAAATCAACAAAGATGTTGTGGCACTGAACAATGTCCTAGATCAAATGGACTTAACTAATGTACATGGAGCTTTTCATCCCAAAGAAGCAAAATTCACATTTTTTTCAAATATACAAGAAAAAATTTTCAAACTTAGATCACATGATAGGACACAAAAGAAGCCTCAACAAATTCAAGAAAATTGAAATCATATCAAGCATTTTCTCAGACCACAAGGGCATGAAATTAGAAACCAACCCCAAGGAAAAAACTCAAAAACACTCAAACTCATGGAGATTGAATAGCATACTATTAAACAATAAATGGGTCAAGAATGAGCTCAAGGAAGAAATCAAAAAGTTTCTGGAAACAAATGAAAATGAACTTACAACAATCCAAAACCTATGGCAGGCAGCAAAGCAGTCTTGAGAGGGAAATTCATAACTATATAGGCCTACATAAAAAAAGATAGAAACATTATAAATAAACAACATCTACAAGAATATTGTACATACATCTACAAGAATTGGAGAATAAAAAAGAAAGCACACAGCAGATAGAAGGAAGGAAATAAGAGCAGAGCAGAATTACATGACATAAAAACTAAAAGAACAATTTAAAGAATCAATAAATCCAGGAGCTGGTTCTTTGAAAAGATAAACAAAATTGACATACCTTTAACCAGATTCATTAAGAAAAAATGAGACACAACCCAAATACATAAAATCAGAATTGAAAGAGGAGAAATTACAATTAATACCACAGAAACACAGAAGATTGTAAGAAATTAACAAAGAACTATATGCCAAGAAATTTGAAAACCTAGGGAAAATGGGCCAATGTATATAAAAATATAATCTAAAACTGAGAGAAGAAGCAGAAAGCCTGAACATAATAATAAAAGCTGGCAAAATTGAAGCAGTAATCAAAAAATCCTGTCACACAAATGCCCTGGATCAGATGGTTTCACAGGAGAATTTCATAAAACACTTCAGGAAGAGTTAAACCCTATACTTCTCAGACTATTCCAAAAATTAAAGAGGGAAGACTTCCAAATTCTTTTTATGAGGCCAGCATCACCCTTATCCCTATACCAGACAAAGACACAACAAAGAAAGAAAACTACAGGTTAATATCACTGATGAACATAGACGCTAAAATCCTCAACAAAATATAGGCAAACCACATCCAGCAATATATTAAAAAGATAATACACCATGATCAAGTGGGATTCATCTTAGGGTTTAAAGGATGGTACAATATTTGCAAATCAATAAATGTAATATATCACATAAACAAAAGCAAAAACAAAAATCACATGATCATATCAATAGATGCAGAAAAAGCATTTGATAAGGTACAGCACCCATTTATGATAAAAATACTCAGCAAAGTAAGAATAGAGTGAGCATTCCTCAACATAATAAAGGCCATATTGAGAGACCTACAGCCAACATCATACTCAATGGGCAAAAACTAAAATCGTTTCCACTAAGAACAGGAACAAGACAAGGATGTCCACTTTCAACTCTTCTATTCAACATAGTATTGGAAGTCCTAGTCACAGCAATCAGACAAGAAGAAGAAATAAAAGGCATACAAATTAGAAAACAGGATGTAAAATTCTCATTGTGCAGATGACATGACAGTGTACATAGAAAACCCTACAGACTCCACAAAAAAAACTGCTCAACCTAATAAATGAATTTGACAAAACAGCAAGATACAAAGTCAATATTCAGAAATCCAACAATGGATATTTCATTGTACACCAACAATGAAATATCAGAAACAGAAATTAGGGCGAAAATCCCCTTTGATACAGCAACAAGAAAAATAAAACCTAGGAATAAACCTAACCAAGGAGGTAAAAACCTGTATTCAGAAAACTACATAACGCTAAAGAAAGAAATTAAGACACAAATAAATGGAAGCATATACCACATTCATGCAATGGAATAATCAATATCATCAAAATGTCTATATTACCCAAAGCAATTTATAGATTCAATGTAATCCCTATAAAAATACCAATGACATATTTCACAGATATAGAAAAACATTTCAAAAATTTATATGGAACCATAAATGACCTTGAATAGCTGCAACAATTTTGTGAAAGAAAAACAAAGTGGGTGGAATCACCATACCTAGATTTTAAACTATTTTACAAGTCCACAGTAATCAAAACATTCTGATACCAGCATAAGAACAGACACATAGATCAATGGAACAGATTAGAGTGCCCAGACATAAACCCAAGTCTCTATGGTCAATCAATGTTCAACAAAGGGGGAAGAAGCACAAAATGAGTAATAAAAGCATCTTCAACAAATGGTATAGATCTGGACAGCTACGTGCAAAAAAATGAAACTCAATCACCAAACTTACACCATATACAAAAATAAACTCAACATGGATAAAAGACGTAAAAATAAGTCATGATACCATAAAAGTCCTTCAGGAGAACATAGGCAGGAAAATGTCAGATACTACAAGTAGCAATATTTTCACTGATATGTCTCCTAGTGGAAGAGATATAAAGGAAAGAATAAACAAATGGTATTTCATCAAAATAAAAAGCATCTTCACAGCTAAAGAAATAATCATCAAAATGAAAAGGGAAGCAACTCTACAGAAAAATATATTTGCCATTGATATCGTGGAGATATGTTTGACCTCCAAAACATATAAAAACCTCACACTGCTCCACACAGAAGACAACAATCCAATTAAAATATGGGCAAAGGACTTGAACAGACACTTCTCCAAGGAGGACATACAGAGGATCCAGGGACACATGAATAGATATTCAGTATTGCTAGCTATCAGAGAGATGCAAATTAAAACCACAATGAGATACCACTTCATACCAGTCAGAATGGCCATCATAAACAAAGCAACAAACAAATGTTGGAGAGGTTGTGGAGAAAAAGGAACCCTAGTGCAAAGATGGTGGGATTGCAGACTGGTACGACCACCATGGAAAACAGTATGGAATTTTCTCAGAAAACTAATAATGGATCTGACTTTTGACCCAGCAATTCCACTGCTAAGATTATATCCTAAGAGCCCTGAAACACCAATCCAAAAGAGCCTATGCATCCCAATGCTCATAGCAGCACAATTTACAATAGTCAAGTGTTAGAAGCAACCTAGGTGCCCATCAGTAAATGAATGGATAAAAAAACTATGGTACATTTACACAATGGAATTCTATGAAGCAGAAAGAAAGAAGGAGCTCGTACCCTTTGAGACAGCATGGATGGAACTGGAAAGCATTACACTAACTGAAATATGCCAGGTGCTAACGGACAAATACCATAAGATATACTTTTAACAGGAACCTAGTCAATAAAACAAAACAAACAAACAAACAAAAAACAAGCAAGCAAAATAAAACCAAAGACCCTGAAATCAAGAATAGGCTGACAGTGACCAGAGGGGAGAGGGGAGGGAATTTCAGGGGAAAAGGGTGATTGGTTTGCGGGAACAAGTATAAAGGACGCATGAACGATAACAGGAGGGGCTGGAAATTGGGAGGGAGAGAGGGAGGGCTGGGGGGTGGATTGGGATGTGGATAAAAGGCAGAAAACTGTACTTGAACAACAATTAAAATAAAAAAATCACTTAGATGTTATAATTAGCAGATAGGAGTTTTAATCTCCATTCTAGGACATAAAGAAAATAATACTTTTTTAGCCTTACAGAAACTTTTTAAATTTGATGTTGTCCCATTTGTTTATTCTTTCCTTTATCTCCCTTGTCCTAGGGGACATTTTGGTGAAAATATTACTGTGTGGGATATCTGAAATTTTCCTGCCTATGTTCTCCTCTAGGACTTTAAGTTGTGGTGTCACAACTTATGTTTATGTCTTATCCATTTTAATTTTATTTTGGTTTGATCTCCAAAATATATAAAGAACTCATGTAACTCTACTCCAGGAAGACAAAAAAAAAAAACAATTACAAAATGGGTAAAGGACTTGAACAGACACTTTTCCAAGGAGGACATACAGAGGGCCCAGAGATATATTAAAAGATGCTCATCATCACTAGCCATCAGAGATAGGCAAATTAAACCTACAATGAGATACCACTTCACACCAATGAGGATGGCCATCATAAACAAATTAACAAATAACAAGTGCTGGTGAGGTTGTGGAGAAAAGGGAACCCTAGTGCACCCTTTGTGGAAATGCAGACTGGTATAACCATTGTGGAAAACAGTATAGGATTTCTTCAAAAACCTAAAAATGGAACTGCCTTTTGACCCAGCAATTCCACTGCTGGGATTATACCCTAAGAATCCTGAAACACCAATTCAAAACAACCTATGCACCCCAATGGTCATAGAAGCCCAATTTACAATAGTCAAGTGCTGGAAACAGTGTAAGTGCCCATTAGTAAATGAGTGGATCAAAAAACTATGGTATATTTACACAATGGATTACTATGCAGCAGAAAGAAAGAAGGAACTCCTACCCCTCGTGACAGCATGGATGGAACTGGAGAGTATTTATGCTAAGTGAAATAAGCCAGATGGTAAAAGATCAATGCAATATGATCTCACCTATTAAGTGTAACCTAAGCAACAAAACAAGTAAGCAAGCAAAGTAGAACCAGAGACATGGATATAAAGAACAAACTGGCAGTAACCAGAGGGGAGAAGGGGATAGTACAAGAAAGATGGTTAGAGTCAAGGCAAGGAACATGTATAAAGGACCCATGGACATGGACAACAGTGTGGGAATTGACTGTGGGAACCATGGGGTGGGCAAGGTAAGAAAGAGATACAGGGGAAAACCTGGACATCTGTAATTGAACAACAATAAAAAATGAAAATAAAGTAAAAATTAAAAAGAAAATTGTACTTGTAATGAGTGAACAACTAGAGAAATTCATCAGAGAAGTCAATAGTTATTAAGGATAAACTTGGAATTCTAAATTCAAAAATAGAAACTAAAACATAATTTTACGAGGTTACAAAACAGGAGAGAGGAAGTAACAAAAGATTCAGTGAACATAAACATTGATCATAGAAATTAATCAGTCTGAAGAATAAAGAGCAAAAAATGGAAGAAAAATGAAAAAAGTCTCAGTGACAAAATTAGAGCATATAAAATACATACAATTAGTGTAATTGGTGTCCTGGAAGGAAAAGATAGAGGGGAAATGGCATAGGATGTTTTAAAAAATAATGGCCAAAAATTTCCCAAATTTGGTGAAAGACATAAATTTACCTATTCAAGAAGTTTAAAAGACACCAAAGACTTTAGAGTGAATTGTACAGAGCATCTATATTCAAGTACTTATCAATACTTTTTTCTTACTTTGTGTATCATTAGGAAACATAATTCTACGACTGTTCTAGTGTTTAATTGCTTCTATTTATACCGGACATTATCATGGGAACCATGTTTCTCTTACATTCTGATTCTTCTTTTGTCCTCATAGAATATGATCAGAAAACACTTTCTTCTTTTAGAGTTTAGCTGGTCCTAAACTACTTTAATTTAAGATATAAGAATTTTTAACTCTAAAACAAAAAGTTGAATTTAGAACCCTTTCGAACTTAAAAATATGGCATACATTTATAAGCAAAGAAAGCACAGATTTTATGGCATCAAAGAAAGCTCATTATCTTTTGCTTGCACTAGAGTTCAGTTTACCCCACAAGATAATAAATAGAAGTCCTGAAACCTCAATGACTTCTTATTTTCATAAGGGAGATTTTAATTTAGCAACAGCTGAAGCTGGATCATTTAATTTTTTGTGACCTATTTCTCCATGCCCCTGACATAACAAGAAAGAATGATCTGCATTGTCTGAGCATTACCCTTATGGCTTTGCTGGGAGTGTGCACCCTCAGAATCAGTATTTGATGCCCAGGACATGCCCAGGTCATCTAGAGATTGTAAAATTGTAAAATCACATAAGCTTTGGGACATTGTTCCTTGGAAGAGGCATATCTAGATATTGGGCAGGGGAGACAGGGGGAGAACAGTATACAGCTCTCCTGACATCTCTCCAGAACAAAGAGGCTAACATGCCTGTTAAAGGGCTTCATTCTCTGTTTCTTGATCCTTCCCAACAGACCAGAAATTAGCCTTTCAG
Source organism: Glossophaga mutica (assembly GCA_039655065.1). Classification (NCBI taxonomy): domain Eukaryota; kingdom Metazoa; phylum Chordata; class Mammalia; order Chiroptera; family Phyllostomidae; genus Glossophaga; species Glossophaga mutica. The sequence continues at coordinate 96,287,779 of CM077307.1, read as the reverse complement.
CTTAGGCCAATGAGACATGTTTGTTTGGCCAATAGTACAGGCAAGTGAGGTGTGGCTCAAGGCCTTGGAAATCACCCCACAGTGACATGTGATTCTAAGTCCTTGTTGCCAACATTGATCATACTTTTGTAGTCTCCTTACAGAGAATACAAAAACCAGTTTTTCCCTTCTTGCTAAGTATCTCCTTTATTATTATCATCAATATTTGGTGGAATTTAAAAATCATGCTGTGTTTTGCAAAAAGATGCAACCTGCCAAATTCTCTGCACGAGATGGAGGGTTAGTCATTTGGCACTGTCACTTTTCCTCATTCACTTTGGCATAAAGATTCATTTCAGCAAGGAAAAATCATCATGTCAGCTGAGACATGTGATTTTTCTCAGCGTCACTGCTAATGCCAACTCGTAGTAAATTAGGTGCCTAACTTATTAATGGTGATGAATCCACTATAGCTGACAGGCATCTGGCTGTGCCACCTGGAATTAACTGTGAGAGGTCAGAAGTGCTGTCAGTGACCAGGCATGAACAAAATCAGGTAATAAGTGGGGCTGCCACTTTTCCCTGGGCTTTTACAAACTGGAGAGTTCAGGATCAGATAGACAGAAGCGCACATGATGTTTGAGATTAAGAATCTGAGCTACAATTAGAAATATTTATAGCTTGTCGCAAAAACTTAAGTTGTTATAAAAATAGGACATTTAAAAAAAATCTCTCTACTTCCAGCCAAGATGGAGGCATAGGTAGACACACTGTGCCTCCTTGCACAACCAAAAGAATGACAGCAACAATTTAAAAACAAAAACCAATCAGAACTGACAGAAAATCAAACTGTATGGAAATCTGACAACCAAGGAGTTAAAGAAGAAACATCCATCCTAACCAGTAGGAGGGGCAGAGACATGCAGCTGGGCAGAGAGAACTCCCAGCAAAGCAGTGGTGGAGGACCAGGGCAGGCAGTGTGAGGCAGCAGCTGGCTGACCAGCAAGGTGGCAGCTGGTGGAGTGGGCAGTCCCACATTCACTTGAAGGGAGACCAGTAGGAACACCTGGGGAGGTAGACAGACCTCTCAACCCAGGGTCCCAACATGCAGAAATAAAGCCTCAAACTACTAATTGAAAACACCTGGGGGTTGAGGCAGCAGGAGAAACTCCCAGCCTTACAGGAGAGTTCACTGGAGAGACCCATGGGGTCCTAGAATGTACACAAGCTCACCCACCTGGGAATCAGCACCAGAAGGGCCCAATTTGCTTGTGGGTTGCAGGGAAAGTGACTGATATCTGGTAGAGAGCTGAGCAAGCAGAATTATTCCCTCTCAACCGTTTCCCACATAGAAAGTCACAAATCAGCGACATGGGTTGCCCCACCCTGGTGAGCACCTAAGGCTCTGCCCTTATATGTAACAAGTGACCCAAGATCAACATAAATAAATAATAAAAAATAAAACATGGCCCAAATGAAAGAACAGATCAAAGCTCCAGAAAAAGCACAACTAAGTGATGAAGAGATAGACAACCTATCGGATGCACAGTTCAAAACACTGGTAATAAGGATGCTCACAGGACTGGTTGAATTTTGTCACAAACTAGATGAAAATGAAGGCAATACTAAGTGAAATAAAGGGAAATGTACAGGGAACCAATAGTGACGGGAAGGAAACCACTGGGACTCTAATCAACGGTGTGGACCAGAAGGAAGAAATAAACATTCAACCAGAACAGAATAAAGAAACAAGAATTCCAAAAAAAATGAGGAGAGGCTTAAGAACCTCCAGGACATTTTAAATGTTGCAACACACAAATTATAAGGGTGCCAGAAGGAGAAGAGGAAGAGCAACAAATTGAAAGCTTATTTGAACAAATAATGAAGGAGCACTTCCCCAGTCTGGCAAAGGAAATAGATGTCCAGGAAGTCCAGGAAGCTCAGATAGTCCCAAAGAAGTTGGACCCAAGGAGGAACACACAAAGGCACATCATAATTAGATTACTCAAGATTAAAAATAAGGAGAGAATCTTAGAAGTGGCAAGAAAAAATAATAGTTACCTACAAAGGAGTTCTCATGAGACTGTCTCTCAAAAGAGACCTTACAGACAAGAAGGGGCTGGAAAGAAGTATTCCAAGTCATGAAAGGCAAGGACCTACATCCAAGATTGCTCTATCCAGCGAAGCTGTCATTTAGAATGGAAGGGAAGATAAAGTGCTTCCCATATAAGCTAAAGTTAAAGAAGTTCATCATCACCAAGCCCTTATTATATGAAAAGTTAGAGAGAATTATCTAAGGAAAAGAAGATGAAAACTATGAACAGTAAAATGACAGCAAATTCACAGTTATTAACAACCACACCTAAAACAAAAACAAAAGCAACCTAAACAAACAGCTAGAACAAGAACAGAACCACAGAAATGGAGATCACATGGAGGTTTATCAACGGGGGAGTGGGAGGGCAGGGGAAAAGATACAGAGAATAAGTAGCATAAATGGTAGGTAGAAAATAGACAGGGGGCAGTTAAGAATAGTATAGGAAATGTAGAAGCCAAAGTACTTATATGTATGACCCATGGACATGAACTAAAGGGGGCGAATGTGGGTGGGAAGGGGTGTGCAGGGTGGAGGGGAATAAAGGGGGGAAATGAAACAACTGTAATAGCATAATCAATAAAATATATTTTCAAAAAAATCTCCACAGCTAGACATAATTGGACTCTCCCATCTTGTTTGAAATTCTTTTGTCTTAATGGTACAAAGTGTTCAGTAAGAAGTACCAGAATCCTGCTCCTGGGTTGGCAGAGCAACCGCCTGCTTTAAACTCGAATTTATTTTAATTACCACACAAATATTTGAAAAATGTATTAATGTATTTCAATCCATATGCATACACCTAAAAAAGACAATGCCTGTCACTTTAATAGGGCCCAAATATGCCTAGAAATGGGGCATGAATTGGGTTGGTGCAGACATTTACTAGTACGTATTTCAGCAGGGAACCATAGTGTACTTCTGTTTGATATACACAAAGCATCTCAGAATGTGATTGAGCTAGACACTAAGTTCTCCAATGCAAGGTGATATTTGTGATTATCTTAAATTATATGACTTGTTTTATTAGTGAGTGGAACTTTTAAAAATAGCTTGCTGCTTTAATAAAATCAAGTGAATTGAAAAAATCCCTCAGAGCGACTTTCCAAAATCAAGAATTCTAATGATACCCAAATGGTCTATTTTAAATTCTAGTATCACTCATTATGGTATAGTCAGAAATTTGACGCCATAAAATTTGCAACATGGGAGAATAATTCATTGTAAATGACCTGAAACTGGAAGCTTAATACGTTTTACACTTATTAAGTTTATACTGTGCAGGACAGTATAAACTTTGGCTATATTAGTCAAGCATGGCATTTTAGCCCAGGTTCATTAGATATTAGCAATACCCAGAAAAAGAGAAAGTAAAGGGTGAAGTGACTCTTTAAGGTCTCTGATCATGGACTCCATACATTTCAACACTTGAAAATATTATTCTTTTTATTTGAAGGAATTGGAAATTACACAAGTTAGAAATGGTCTATTTCCTCTTCAAAATGGTCTTATCATATCCTGAATTCCTCCATCCTTCCATCCATATACACAGTACCCACCCATTATTATGTGTTGAATGTGAGTTTTCCATCGCTAGACTTTCATAAGGGCAGGGACTATATTTTTACCCATTATATCCCACCTTGTACTATATATATTTGTTGAAAGGATGAATGACATTTCTTTAAGATGGAATGCTAACAGCATGATTTCTCCTTAGCCGAATTGTTTTTTTCAGCCTCACTTATATTTAAACAACACTTTGATGCTTCAAAGTGTTGATGTTAAAGTTGATGCTTCAATTTAGACTTGTGAGAAATGAAGACTGGTAGTGGGACTTTTTCCATTTTCTTATTTAGTGTATTTTCCTGCATTAACTCTAGCCTATTTTAAATTATAGGGCTTCTAAAAAATCAAAATATTTATAGTCTTATTAGTCAGTAGGGATCAGATTGATTTTTAATGTATAGTCAACCTAGGTACTAAAATTAGAAATAAAACTATGTAATCTATAATGTGAATTGTGATACGCTTAGAGTCTCTGCTAATTTACAATTGTTTATCTTCCCCCTTGAAAAATCCATTTAACTATATGACTATTCATATATTTTCTAAATGAATCAAAGGTGGCCTCTGTGTACTGGCCCCTGCATTAATATTTCACTAAAGTCTGAGACCCATATACTCAAAAGCCTGCAGACACAAAATTCAAAATTTAATTCAATTATTTTTAAAATTCTCCAAACAAGGAATTTTTGGCCATTTAGAATCTGCTATTGACTTTGTATCCCATGTTTTGCCAAATTCACTGATTAGGTTGAGTAGCTTTTTAGTGGAATCTATAGGATTTTCTATGTACACTATCATGTCATCTGCAAACAAGTATAGTTTTATTTCCTCCTTTCCGATTTGGATGCATTTTATTTCCTTTTCTTGTCTGATAGCTGTGGCTAAAACTTCCAATACTATGTTGAATAGAAGTGGTGAAAGTGGACATCCTGGTCTTATTCCTGATCTTAGTGGAAAAGATTTTACTTTTTGTCCATTGAGTATGATGTTGACTGTAAGTCTCTTGTATATGGCCTTTATTGGGTTGAGGAATGTTCCCTCTATTCCCTTTACTTAATATTTTTTATTATAAATGGGTGCTGTACCTTTTCAAATGCTTTCTCAACATCTATTGATATGATCACGTTATTTTTGGGTTTCATTTTTTATGTGATGTATTATGTTTATTGATTTGTGAATATTGTACCATCCTCGAATCGCTGGGGATGAATCCCACTTGGGTCATGGTGTATGGTCTTTTCAATGTATTGCTGGGTGTGGTTTGCCAGTATTTTGTTGGTGAGATTAGTGTCCATGTTCATTAGAAATATTGGCCTGAAGTTTTCTTTTGTTGTTATGCCTTTATCTGATTTTGAGAGTAATATGATTCTGGCTTCATAACAACACTTTGTGAATCTTCCATTTTCTTGGATTTTTGAAATAATCTGTGAAGAATAAGGGTCAGCTCATCCATAAATGTTTTGTAAAATTCTCCTATAAAACTGTCTGGTCCAAGACTTTTGTGTGTCAGGAGCTTTTTGATTACTGCTTCAATTTCATCTGCTGTTATCGGTCTGTTCAGGTTTTCCACTCCTTCTTCACTGAGTTTTGGAAGATTATATTTTTCTAGAAATTTGTCCATTTCACCTAGGTTTTCAAATTTCTTGCCATACAGTTCTTCTTGTAATTTCTTACAACCTTTTGTACTTTTGTGATATAAGTTGTAATCTCTCCTCTTTCATTTCTGATTGTGTTTATTTGGGTCCTCTCTCTTATTTTCATGATGAGTCTGCTTAAAAGCTTGTTGATTTTGTTTATTTTTTCAAAGAACCCACTGCTGGATTCATTGATCCTTACAATTGTGCTTTTAGTCTCTATGTAGTTTAATTCTGCTCTGATCTTCATTATTTCCTTCTTTATACTTGCTCTGGACTGTCATTGTTGTTGTTCCTTGAGTTCTTGTAGGTGTAGGGTTAGGTTGTTTATTTTAAATGCTTTCTGTCTTTTATGTAGGCATGAGTTGGTATGATCTTCTCTCTCAGGACTGTCTTCAATGAGTCCCATAAGTGTAGCATTGTGGTGAGTTCATTTTAATTTTTTTCCAGAAATTTTTGATTTCTTCCTTAACCTCATTCTTGACACATTCATTGTTTAATAGCATGCTATTCAATCTCCACGATTTTGAGTGTTTTGTGGTTTTCTCCCTTGAGGCTGGTTTCTAATTTCAGTCCCTTGTGGTCAGAGAAAATACTTGATATGATTTTAATTTCTTTAATTGGTTGAGACTTGGTTTTTTCTTTTTCTCTTTACTTTTATTTTAAGTGTTGATCGTGTACAGTTTTCTGTCTTTTACTCCCATCCCAGACCACTGCCTCATCCCCCTACCTCCCTCCCGTTACCAACTCCCCTAGTTTTTGTCCATGTGTCCTTTATACTTGCTACTGTAAAACTTTCCCCTTTCCCCTAAATCTCCTCCCCTCTCCCCTCTGGTCACTGTCAGACTGTTCTCAATTTCAGTTCTTTGGTTATATTTTGCTTCTTTGTTTGTTTTGTTGATTAGGTTCGTCTTAGAGGTGAGATAATGTGGTATTTGTCTTTCACTGCCTGGCTTGTTTCGATTAGCATAATGCTCTTCAGTTCCATCCATGCTGTTGCGAAAAGTAGGAGCTCCTTCTTTCTTTCTGCTGCATAGAATTCCACTGTATATATGCACCATAATTATTTGATCCATTCATTTACTAATGGGCACCTAGGTTGCTTCCAACACTTGGCTATTGTAAATTGGGCTTCTATGACCATAGGGGTGGATAGGTTCTTTTGGATTGGTGTTTCAGGGTTCTTAGGATATAATCCTAGCAGTGAAATGGCTGCCTCAAAAAGTAGATACATTTTTAATTTTCTTAAAAAATTCCATACTGTTTTCGATGGTGGTTATACCAGTCTGCAATCGCACCAGTTGTGCACTAGGGTCCCCTTTTCTCCACAACCTCTCCACCACTTGCTGTTTGTTGCTTTGTTTATGATAGTCATTCTGACTGGTGTCAAGTGGTATCTCATTGTGGTTTTAATTTGCATCTCTTTGATGGCTAGCAATACTGAGCACCTCTTCACAAGTCTCTGGATCCTCTGTATGTCCTCCTTGGAGAAGTGTCTGCCCAAGTCCTTTGCCCATTTTTTAATTGGGTTGCTTGTCTTATACTGAAGTAGTGTAAGTTCTTTATATATTTTGGAGATTAAACCCTTGTCTGAGTTATCATTAGCAAATATGTTTTCCCATACAGTTGGTTCTGTATTTATTTTAATACTATTTGCTTTAGCTGTTCAGCTTTTTATTTGGATGAGATCTCATTTGTTTATTCTTTCCTTTATGTCCCTTGCTCTAAGGGACATATTAGAAAAATGTTGCTGCATGAAATATCTGAGATTTTCCTCCCTATGTTCTCCACTAGGACTTTAATGGTGTCACAGCTTATATTTACATGGTATATGCTTCCATTTCTTTGTGTCTTCCTTGATTGCTTCAGTGTTGTGTAGTTTTCTGCACACAGGTTTTTTTACCTCCTTGGTTAGGTTTATTTCTAGGTATTTTATTTTTCTTTTTGCTATAACAAACGGGATTTTTTATTGATTTTGCTTCTGCTGTTTCATTGTTGGTATACAAAAATGCTTTTGATTCTAGATATTGACTTTGTATCTGGCTGTTTGGCCAAATTCATTTATTATGTTGAGCCATTTTTTGGCTTATTCTATAGGATTCTCTATGTACACTATCATGTCATCTGCAAACAGTGATAGTTTTGTTTCCTCCTTTCCGAGTTGGATGCGTTTTATTTCCTTTCATTGTCTGATCACTGTGGCTACGATTTCCAATGCTATATTGAATAGAAGTGGTGAAACTGTACATCCTTCTCTTGTTCCTGGTTTTACTGGAAAAGAATTTAATTTTTATCCATTGAGTTTGATGTTGGCTGTAGGTCTTTCATATATGGCCTTTATTATGTTGAGGAATGCTCCCCCTATTCCCACTTTGATGAATGTTTTTATCATAAATGGGTGCTGTATCTTATCAAATGCTTTTTCCACAACTATTGATATGATCATGTGATTTTTGTCTTTGCTTTTGTTTATGTGATGTATTACATTTATTGATTTGTGAATGTTGAACCATCCTTGCATCCCTGGGATGAATCCCACTTGATATGGTGTATGATCTTTTTAATATATTGTTGTATGCAGTTTCCCAATATTTTGTTGAGGATTTTAGTGTTTATGTTCATCAGTGATATTGGCCTGAAGTTTTCTTTCTTTGTTGTGTCTTTATCTGATTTTGGGATTAGGATGATACTGGCTTCATAAAAAGAGTTTGGGAATTTCCATCATTTTGGATTTTTTGAACTAGTCTGTGAAGGGTAGGGGTTAGCTCTTCCTTAAATGCTTTGGAGAATTTTCCTCTGAAACCATCAGGTCCAGGGCTTTTCTGTGTCAGGAGTTTTTTGAGTACTGCTTCAATTTCATCTGCTGTTATTGGTCTCTTCAGGCTTTCCGCTTCTTCATTGAGTTTTGGATGGTTATATTTTTCTAGAAACTTGTCAACTTCACCTAGGTTTTCAAATTTCTTGGCATACAGTTCTTCATAGTAATTTCTTACAATCCTGTGTATTTCTGTGGTGTCAGTTGTAATCTCTCCTCTTTCATTTCTAATTGTGTTTATTTGAGTCCTCTCTCTTTTTTTCTTGATGAGCCTACTTAAAAGCTTGTTGATTTTGTTGATCTTTTCAAAGAACCCACTGCTGGATTCATTGATCCTTACAATTGTGCTTTTAGTCTCTATGTCATTTAATTCTGCTCTGATCTTCATTATTTCCTTCCTTTTACTTGCTCTGGGCTGTCTTTGTTGTTGTTCCTCGAGTTCTTGTAGGTGTAGCCTTAAGTTGTTTGTTTGAAATGTTTCTATCTTTTTTAGGTAGGCCTGTAATGCTATGAACTTCCGTCTCAGGGCTGCCTTCGCTGTGTCCCATAAATTTTGGGTTGTTATGAGGTCATTTTTGTTTGTTTCCAGAAACTTTTTGATTTCTTCCCTAATTTCATTCTCAACCCATTTATTGTTTAATAGCATGCTGTTTAATGTCCATTATTTTGAGTTTTGGGTTTTTTTTCCTTGAGGTTGGTTTTTAGTTTCAGGCCCTTATGGTCTGAGAAAATGGTTGATATGATTTTGATTTCCTTGAATTTGTTGAGGCTTATTTTATGTCCTATCATGTGGTCTACCTTTGAAAATGTTTCATGTGCATTTGAAAAGAATATGTATTTAGTTTCTTTGGAATGAAGGGTTTTATATACATCAGTTAAGTCCATTTCATCTAGGGCATTGTTCAATGTTATAATATCTTTGTTGATTTTTTTTAAGATATATCCATTTTTGATAGTAGGGTGTTAAAATCCCCTACTGTAAGTATTGCTGTCAATATCTTTTTTGAAGTCCTACAAGATTTTCTTTATGTATTTGGGTGTTTCTGTGTTGGGTGCATATATATTTACACTGTTTATGTCTTCTTGGTGGATTCTTCCCTTGAGGATTATGAATTGACCTTCTGGGTCTCTCTTTATGGCCCTTTTTTTGAAGTCTATTTTGTCTGATTTGAGTATTGCTACCCCAGCTTTTTTTTCCTGTCCCTTTGCTTGGAAAATGTTTTTGCAGCCCTTCACTTTGAGTCTGTGTAGGTCTTTTGTCCTATGGTGGGTCTCTTGAATGCAGTATATGTGTGGGCCATGCTTTTTTTCTGCATTCAGCTATTTTATGTCTTTTGATTGAAGCATTTAATACATTTAAGCTTAAGATTATTATTGATAGGTATTTATTCATTGCCATTTTCTTACTTGTGTTCCTCTCTCTCTCTCTCTCTCTCTCTCTTCCTTCCTTTCCTTAAAGTAGTCCCGTTAGCATCTCTGATAGAGCTGGTTTGGTGCAGGTGTATTCTTTTAGACTTCTTTTGTCTGGAAAATTCCTTATTTGGCCTTCTCGCTTGATTGGAGCCTTGTTGGGTAAAGTAGCCTTGGTGGCAGGCCTCTGCTTCTCATTGCTTGTGGTATTTCTTGCCATTCTCTTCTGGCTTGGAATGTTTCCATTGAGAAGTCAGCTGCTAACCTTATCGGGGTTCCCTTCTATGTTATTTCCTCTTTCTCCCTTGCTGGCTTTAAGATTCTCTCTTTGTCTTGGAATGTTGCCATTTTAATTCTGATGTGTCTTGAAGTGGGCCTCTTTGGGTTCCTCTTGATTGGGACTCTCTGTGTTTCCTGTATTTGTGTGACTTTTTCTCTCATCAAATTAGGGAAATTTTCCATAATTACTTTTTCAAGTAGGTTTTCTATCCTTTGTCTTCTTCTCCTCCTTCTGGTATCCCTATTATACATATATTATTACATTTCATATTGTCCTGCATTTCTCTTAATTCATTTTCATTCTTTCTGAGCCCCTTTTCCCTTTGTTGCTCTTTCTGGGTGTTTCTTTCTACTTTGTCCTCCAGCTCACTGATCCAATCTTCTGCTTCATCGATCCTGTTTTTGATTCCTTCTACTGTGCTGTTCAGTTCAGAAATTGTATTCTTTATTTCCTCTTGGCTCTTGTTGATAGTTTCTATTTCCTTTTCCATGTTGATATAGTTTGCAGTGAATTCACTATAGTTTTTCGTAATTCTCTGTGAGCTCATTGAGCTTCCTTATAATCATTACTTTGAATTCAGTATCTGATTCAGTTGAGTTGCATCTGTTTCATTTAGCATTTTTTCTGAGGCTTCCTCCTTTACTTTCATTTGGGGATTGTTTCTTCGTCCTCCTATTGTTTGTGAGAGTCTCCCCGTTATTCTTAACTTCTTCAATTGATCTGTTCTGACTCCATGGATTTGTGGTATGAAGTTCGATGGTAGAAGACCTGGGAGATTCAATAGTGCAGTCTCCTTGTTCTCCTTAGTTTGCTACTCTTGGGCTGTCATTTATGTTGGCTCTCTACATGTCTTTTTGTTTTGATTGTTGTTTTGTCTTTCTTTGGTGGGTTCTTCCCTCTAGCTGGTTAATTGAGGGTTACTCTATCCACCAGGTCTTTTATTATGTTGTGCAGGTGTGGACAGGTTGTGTTTAAGCTGGTTCTTCTGTCTCTATGTGATTTGAGGCTTCTCTCTCACTATTGTTCGGTTGTTTATTCTGGGTAATTTCTCCACCATTTAGTTGTATTTCCAGATCGGTCCTGGGTGGAGTTTAGTGTGACTTCCAGACATTCCTCCACCTTCTTCCATTATTATCTGCTGGTGGTTTCTTTGTTGGTGGGTTTCCTCTTCCAGCAGGCATACTAGTGTTCACAGTTCCCACCTACTCTTTTATGTGATCAGTTGGAAGGGGAAGGCAAAATAGATTAAGACAGTGAGAATGTATTCTATGGTATTTAAAATACCAACCTGTAGATAGGAGATAGGAGATCCTTTGTATATGTATAGTGTTGTCTGTGATATTTCACCCAAGTAGCCTCTTTTTAGAAAGGACTGAAAAAAGATAAGATCTTTTTGGGAGGGAGAAGGATTGTGAGTTGGATCTCGAGAGCAGTGAGCTTGTGGGAGGTCAGATTATGTGATAAAATGAGAGTAAAGGATAGAAAATAGGTATATTTTGTGCAAGAATAGAGTTAACCACAATAGTAATAAAGTTTCAGAAACAGTGAAGTGAGCTAAGATCTGGGAAGAGTGCTATGTTGTATTTACAATTGTATGGAACAGCAATTACTTAAAATAGTAATGGAGCAACAAGCATATGACAGAATCTATGTGATCTGAATAACAAGAATAGGAAGCGCATGACCTAGAGTAGTATGCTACTGGGACACAAATGAAGTGAAAGAAGGAAAATTTAAAAATACACTATGAAGGAGAGAAAAAAATCTGTCAAACAATGCAATTTAACAAACAAAGTGAAGAAGGCTAATCAGAAAAAAAGAGAAATAAAAATACTAATAAAATAAAGGATATAAAAATAATAATAATACAAATATACACTAACTTGCAAGTTCTCTGGAATAGCAAAGTGAAGTTTGTCTCACTGTCTCAATTGTTTGGATGACCCCTCTTTGGATCTAACTTTGGTCTTTTCACAGATCCAGGTTTTATTGTCTCACTTGTGGGAATTAAACAAAAGAAAGAAAGAAGAAAGCAAGAAAGCAAGAAAGAAAGAGAGAGAGAGAGAGAGAGAGAGAGAGAGAGAGAGAGAGAGAGAGAGAGAGAGAGAGAGAAAGAGAAAGAAAGAAAGAAAGAAAGAAAGAAAGAAAGAAAGAAAGAAAGAAAGAAAGAAAGAAAGAAAGAAAGCCTCCTTTTGGCTTTAAACTGGCCAAGTCAATTCTGCTGGTTTTCCTGGCTACAGTAGGCTGAGGGGTGATTGGTTTCCCTTTTCTCCCTTCCTGTGCTTTTGCGGGGACGAGGGCCACGTTGAGCTGCACTCTTCACTGTTGCTCAGCCTCCAGCCCAGTTCCTTAGTTCGTTTCCATTTCCGAGGCCCCAGTGCCTTTCTGCACTCATCCTTTGCCCTCAGTCTGCCAGTCGTTCTGTCCTTGAAGTGTACTAATTAGGGGAAACAGAAATACAACCTTATCGCTCTCTGCTGCCCTAGATGCTAGTGACTCTCAGAGTCTCTTTAGGGTAGTTTGGCTCCCCCACTGGGTTAAGTTTTTCCGGGGATTGCTGACTCCCTGTGCCCTGCTGTTCTGCCCTGTGCAGGTGCAGGGAGGTGTGAGGGTGTCTCCACCTTCTTCTTAGCGAGGCCCATATGGTGGGGGTGCCACCAGGGTCGGGGCATTGGACAGGGCACATGCCTCCTCTGCTGCTGTGGCTGGGGCAGTGGGTGGGCACACAGTGCCTCTGGGCTGCAGGTTTGGGGGTGCTCAGTCCTGGGGCCTGCAGGCGTGAGCACTTGGCCTCTGCTGCTGCAATAGGAGCCCAGTCGAGGGGCAATGGTGTTGGGTGTGTGCCAGCCTCTGCTGCTGCATTGGTAGCTGTGGTGTTACTGTTCTTTCTGATCACATCTTTTCCTTAAACCTCTTCCCAAATCCTTTGAACCCTATACAACATATAGTTATAAAGAGGTTAATCCCTGAGAAGGTATTCATAGAAATTCATATCCAGGAAATATCTTCACTACAAGCACTCCATTGATCATAAATAGATTATTTCACCCCAATTTTAAAGCCAGAGCTCTTAACCACAAGGATCCATAAATATACTTTCAAAGATGTATAATTAACACCATTCCTGAAAATATTATATGCCAAGTGATGTGTGTATGAACTTCTTTTAGGGGAGCGAGTCCCTAACCTTTATTTGATTCTTCAAGAAATTAAGAAACCCAAAAAGTTAAGAACCACTACTTTGCAATCTCCTGTAGGCTACAATTCTCTTCTTCATTTTATATGTGTATATTATGCACATAATCTTGGGCTGGACTTGCTCAGCTGGATGGAGCACAGAGTGTAAGGGAAAGACTAAATCAGGAAGCAAATTTACCAACCAGAGTTCTGACCACTTGTGACAGTTGAATCTTCTAAGCACAACCTGATATTCAATGATATAGATACTATAAATATATGGCACAGATAGTCAGTTATGCAGATTTAAGGAAAAGCAGTCAAGTGTTCCAACAGGTAAAATGATAATAGGAACCATTAGCATGTATAAGTGGAAGTCTCCCTCTAAATTCAGATGATGATTGGCTTAGGAAATTGGAGGCTGTTATCAATCAAGGGATTCTCACAATGGGAAATGGCTGTAGAGGTGAGAACCAGGCTGGATTGGGAAAAAATATATACCTTTATGGTAAAAGGCTACCAATAAAGAAGGAAGGAAGGGAGTGAGGGAGGAAGGAAAAGCAAAAAAAAAAAAAAAAAAAAAAAGAAAGAAAGAAAGAAAGAAAAAGAAAGAAAGAAAGAAAGAAAGAAAGAAAGAAAGAAAGAAAGAAAGAAAGAAAGAAAGAAAGAAAGACAAAGACAGAAGGGGGAAAAAAAAGAAAAACAGACAACTATGGTTCCAAGATTCTGGACAGCAAACAGCAAAGGACCAAGGTTCCTGAGACATATTCAGCAAATGAGATATGCTGTATGATTTCCTCAACTTAGTGCCTTGAGATAATCCAGACAGAGCAAGGAAGATTCCTTGTATTGAAGAGACAGATCTTAACATTCAAGGAAAACAAAGCAACTAGAGCTTTTGGAACAGAGTATTGAAAGAAGACAGCCACAGAGACAGAACTCTGGGGATGTTCAGAGGGTCCCTCTTAACTATTCAACAAATTACTGCTCAGCACATGTGTGTAAAGAAACTAAATGAGTCTGACGAAGTTTCTGAAAGGATTAAAGTGGGGTCAAAGTGCTCACACAAGGCTAATAATAGTGCCTCTTCCTACTAAACAGGTTGGGGAAAAAACATAAATTATGGATATTTGTTGGACTATGAAAAAAAGGTTGTGTTGCAGCAATGAGAAGTTATTAGCTCTACGTGAACCACTGCTCTTGACTCACCTAATAAATCATAAAAGTAAAAACTGAAATCATCAAACTGTTTCCAAGAAATTTAATTGCAACCTAGAAAAAAGATCAAGGATACTCACAAGAATAAATGCTCTGGCCTGTGTGGCTCAGTTGGTTGGAGCATTGTCTTGTAGACCAAAAGATCATAGGTGTGATTCCCAGTGAGGGCACATACTTAGGCTCCAGGTTTGGTCCCAATTTGGGGCACATGTAAGGGGTAACCAATCAATGACTGTTTCTCACATCAGTGTTTCTCTCCCTCTCTTTCTCCCCCTTTTCCTCCTCTCTAAAATCAATAAGTATGTGCTTGAGTGAGGCTAAAAAATTACTCATAGGAACACAGAAAAAGCCAGGACCCAACAAAATAAAATTTCCCACAAAGATTACCAAGTACATAAAAAGTATGAAAACATGACCCATAATAAAGAGAATAATCAATTAACTGAAAGCAACTCATAATTGACATATAATTAGCAGACAAGGATATTAAAACATTTGTTACATTGTACTCCATGTATTTCAAACTTGTAGACATGAAAACTAAAATATGAGATTAAAAAGTTCACTGGATGGAATTAATAGCACATTAGACATGGTGAGATAAAAGACCAGTATATGTGACAACAGCAATGTAAACTGTCCAAATGATACACAAATACACAAACAGAAAAAGAATAGCCAAAAAAATTGAAAAGAACAAAAGCATCTCTGGGCTTTGGGACCACTTAATAATACACACACACACACACACACACACACACACACACCTTTAGAAACAAAAATATTTGAGAGATAGTGATCAAAATGTTTCCAAATTTAATGAAATGCATACATCCACTTATCTAAGACACTGAATGAACTGCAAACATAAGAAACCTATAAAAAGGCATAGGTCTCTATGGCATATCCTTTCAAATTGCTCAAACCAGCAATAAAGATGAAATCTGAAGAGCTGTTGGAGAAAAGGACACATCACACACAGAGGAGCAAAGATAATAAGGATGATGTCAGAATTCTCATTGTAAACAACACAAGTGAGAAGATAGTGGAGGCATATCTTTAAAATACTGAAAGAAAACAACTGGTAACCTAGATTTCTATACCCAGAAAAATAAAATAAAACAAAACAAAACTTTCAAAAGGCTACACAGTGAAATACTACTCAGCTATAAGAAAGAAAAAAATGTTGCCCTTTGTGACAGCATGGATGGACCTGGTGAACAATATGCTAAGTGAAATAAGCCAGTCAGAGAAAAAAATCATATGATTTCACTCATATGTGGAATCTAATGAACAAACAGAACTAATATGGAAAATGGGAACAGACTCATAGATAGAGATCAGGATGACAGGGAGGAGAGGAGGCTAGATGGTAGAGGAAATGAGCAAAAAGAAAAAAGGACTTATGAACATGGACAAGTGTAGTGATTGCTGATGGGAGAAGGGTATAGGGGATTAAATGATAATGGCAAACACAATAAAAAATAAATTAAAAAAATAATAAAACCACAATGACATATCATCTCACACCTGTCAGAACAGCAATTTAAAAAGTGAAGGCAAAATAAAGATGTTTTCAGACATACAAAAGCTAAAAGAATTTATCATCAGAATTTTTGCACTACAAGAAATGCTAAAAGTCCTTCATACAGAAAGAAAATGACATCAGATCAAGATATATATATCTACACAAAGGAATAAAAAGCGCTGTGAATGGTAACTATATGGGCAAATATATAGTTTTTAATTTAAATTTAATAGAAGGCATTTGGTTGCCAGGGGATGAGGGAAAGGGGTAATAAATAGGCAGAGGCAGAGCAATGAGGATTTTGAGACAGTGAAAATACTCTTAATGATATTATAAGAGTAAATACATGCCAAATATTTGTCAAAAATCATAGAATGTGCGGAGAAGGAAGATGGCGGCGTAGTACTAGGGAGCAGATCCCACTTCCCCCTACACACAGGAGAAAAACCTGGCCTACATATGGAAGAACAGAGCAGATAAGGAACAGTAACACATCATATTTGAGAATAGGAGATTGAAAATTGTAGCGGACATTGAAAAACCAGTCAGTAAGGAGAGCACTACAGAACAATAAAAGCCCAGGGATCAGCGGGGAGACCAGGGCGGCTGAGGCCCCCAGCTGGGGGCTTGCTGGGCCTGCCCCAGGGCTCTAGGGAGGGAGCTGGGTCAACCGCAGAAAGGGGCTGAGCAATCCTGGTGCCCGTGACTGCAGACTGAGTGACCCTGGTGCCCATGACTGCAGGCTGAGCAAACCTGGTCACGCTCGACTGCAGACAGCTGTGCATGTGAACTGAGATGGCTGCATGAAAATAGGCACCCACATGTGACCACAGATGGTTTGGGGATCATAGGCACAAGCGAGATCATAGGCGCTTGCCACTGAAGACAGCTGTGGGACCATAGTCACACTCGGGCGAACGCAGACAGCTTGGTGCCATAGGTGCACAGGCACGAGATGACTGTGGGATCATAGGCCTCAGGACACCACAGAAAGCTGCACCGGGGGGCCAACGGAGACAGCTACCTGGGACCAGAGACCCGAGCTCACACCCATAAACTTGGGAAAGTACTCGCACTCCAGGAGGACGATACTAGCACAATGATGACTGAGTGCTGAACACAGACAAAAGCAATACCGTCACCCCTCAGCCACTGCAGCCAGCAAGACCAGAAAACCCAGCTTGGCAACTTTGAAAACAGCAAGTTTTTTGTTTGGTGTTTTGGGGTTTTTCTTTGTTTGTTTGTTTGTTTTTGGTTTTTTAGTTTGTTTTTTGTTTTTGTTTTTGTTTGTTTGCTTGTTTTGTTTTTTAGTTTGTGTGTCTGTTTATATAATTGTTCTTAATTCTTATGTCTTTATTATTTTATCTTCTTTTCTACTCAACCGCTGTTGCCTTTCTTCTTTCTTGTTTTATTCCCTCTTCCTTTCTTTCCAATTTTATCTCTTCTACCTTCTTCTTTTTTCCTTCTTTTTTCATTTTTTTCCCTCTTTTCTCTTTTTAAATACCCACGAGTGAGACAAAACAAACAAACTTGGAACTGTGAAGAAAAAAACAAACAAACAAACACAGATGGTACCAAAAAGAGGGTTTCCCAGTAGCTGAGACAGTGGAAGCTGTGAACACAGGATACCCAAAGGAGACTCCACCACTGAATCTCACAGGTATTCTACCACAGAAGATCACACCATAAACCCAGGGAGACAGAACAGATCAATTTAAGAAGTTGAGGCTAACAAGAGCAGTCTTACAAACAATGGGAAGACAAAGAAACAATCCTCAAATGAAAGGAAAGGAGGAAGCCCCAGAAAGAAGCCTAAATGAAAGAGAGGCAACTCAACTATCAGATACTGAGTTCAAAGCAATTGTTGTCAGGAAGCCCCATCAGCTCTCAATGAGCTACCAGAAACTACAGGGAAGCTATGATGAACTCACTGCAAACTATATCAACATAAAAAAGGAAATAGAAACTATCAACAAGGGCCAAGAGGTAATGAAGAATACAATTTCGAAACTGAAGAACACAGTAGAAGGAATGAAAAGCAGAATCAATGAAGCAGAAGATCGGATCAGCGAATTGGAGGACAAAATAGTAAAAAACACCCAGAAAGAGCAAGAAAGAAAAAGAGTCTCAGAAAGAATGAACAGGGATTAAGAGAAATGCAAGACAACATCAAGCGGAATAATATCCATATAATAGGGATACTAGAAGGATAAGAAGAGCAAAGGATACAAAACCTATCTGAGAGAGTAAAAATGGAAAACATCTCTAATTTGATGAAAGAAAAAGTCACACAAATCCAGGAAACACAGAGAGTCTCAATCAAGAGGAACTGAAACAGGCCCGTGTCAAAGCACAACATAATTAAAATGTCAAAATTCCAAGACAAAGAGAGAATCTTAAAGGCAGCAAGGGAGAAAAAGGAATTAAAGTACAAGGGAGCCCCAGGAAGGTTAGCAGCTGACTTCTCAATGGAAACACTCCAAGCTAGAAGAGAATAGCAAGAAATATTCCAAGCAATGAGAACCAAAGGCCTGCAACCCAGACTACTCTATCCAACAAGGCTTTCAATCAAGATAGAAGGCCAAATAAGGAATTTTCCAGACAAAAGAAGTCTAAAAAAATACACCTCTACCAAACCAATTCTGCAAGAGATACTAAAGGGACTGCTTTACAGAAAGGAAGGAAAAGACAGACAGAGAAAGAGAGAGAGGGGGGAGAGAGAGAGAGAGAGAGAGAGAGAGAGAGAGAGACGGACGAACACAGGTAAGAAAATGGCAATGAATCAGAACCTATCAATAATGACCATAAATGTAAATGGATTAAATGCTCCAATCAAAAGACATGAATAGCTCAATGGATAAGAAAGCATGACCCACACATTTGCTGCCTACAAGGGACCCACCTCAGGACAAAAGACCTACACAGACTCAAAGTGAAAGGATGGAAACAAATTTTCCAAGTAAATGGACAGGAAAAAAAAGCCAGAGTAGCAATACTCATATCAGACAAAATAGACTTCAAAAGAAGAGCCATAAAGAGAGACCCAGAAGGTCACTTCATAATACTCAAAGGAACAATCCACCAAAAAGACATAAACATTGTAAATACATATGCACCCAATGTAGGAGCACCTAAATACATCAAGAAAATCTTACAGGACTTCAAGAAAGATATTGACAGCAACACAATTATAGTAGGGGATTTCAACACCTCACTGTCAAAAATGGACAGCTCTTCCAAACAAAATATGAACAAAGATATTGTGGCATTGAACAACATTCTAGAGGAAATGCACTTCACTGATATATATAGAGCCTTTCATCCCAAAGAAACTAAATACACGTTCTTTTCAAATGCACATGGAACATTTTCAAAGATAGACCACATGATAGGACACAAAACAAGCCTCAACAAATTCAAGAAAATTGAAATCATACCAAGCATTTTCTCTGACCACAAGGGACTGAAACTAGAAACCCACTCCAAGAGGAAAATCCCAAAACTCTCAAAATCATGGAGATTGAAAAGCATGCTATTAAACAATGAATGGGTCGATAATGAAATTAGGGAGGAAATCAAAAAGTTTCTGGAAACAAATGATAACAAATTGACATCAAACCAAAATTTATGGGACATAGCAAAGGCAGTCCTCAGAGGGAAGTTTATAGCAAAACAGGCCTACTTAAAAAAGATATAAACATCTCAAACAAACAACCTAACCCTATGCCTACAAGAAATTGAGGATCAACAACAAAGACAGCCCAGAGCAAGTAGAAGGAAGGAAATAACCAAGATCAGAGCAGAATTAAATGACATAAAGACTAAAAGCACAATTCTAAAGATCAATGAATCCAAGAGCTAGTTCTTTGAAAAGATAAACAAAATCCACAAGCCTTTAAGCAAGTTCATCAGGAAAAATAGAGAGCCCAAATAAACACAGTCAGAAATGAAAGAGGAGAGATTTCAACTGACACCACAGAAATACAAAGGATTGTAAGAAACTACTATGAAGAACTGTATGCCAAGAAATTTGAAAACCTAGGTGAAATGGACAGGTTTCTAGAAAAATGTAATCTTCCAAAACTCAACGAAGAAGAAGCAGAAAGCCTGAAAAGACCAATAACAGCTGATGGAATTGAAGCAGTAATCAAAAAACTCCCGACACACAAAAGCCCTGGACCAGATGGTTTTACAGGAGAATTCTACAAAGCATTTAAGGAAGAGCTAACCCCCCCTATCCTTCACAGACTATTAGAAAAAATCCAAAATGATGGAATACTCCCAAACTCTTTTTATGAAGACAGCATCTTTTTAATCCCAAAACCAGATAAAGACACAACAAAGAAGAACTTCAGGCCAACATCGCTAATGAACACAGATGCTAAAATCCTCAACAAATACTGGCAAACTGCACCCAGAATACATTAAAAAGATCATACACCATGACCAAGTGGCATTCATACCAGGGATGCAAGGATGGTTCAAAATTCACAAATCAGTAAATGTAATTCATCACATAAACAAAAGCAAAGACAAAAATCACATGATCATGTCAATAGATGCAGAAAAAGGGTTTGACAACACCCATTGTGATAAAATCACTCAGCACAGTGGGAATAGAGGGAGCATTCCTCAACATAATAAAGGCCATATATGAGAGACCTACAGCCAACGTCATACTCAATGGGCAAACACTAAAATCTTTTCCACTAAAATCAGGAACAAGACAAGGTTGTCCACTTTCACCACTTCTATTCAATATAGTATTGGAAGTCTTAGCCACAGCCATTAGACAAGAAAAGGAAGTAAAAGGCATCCAAATTGGAAAAAAGGAAACAAAACTATCATTGTTTGCAGATGACATGATAGTGTACATAGAAAATCCTATAGACTCAGCCAAAAACCTGCTCGACCTAATAAGTGAATTTGGCCAAACAGCCGGATACAAAGACAATATCCAGAAATCAAAGGCATTTTTGTATACCAACAGTGAAACAGCAGAAGCAGAAATCAAGAGAAAAATCCCATTTGATATAGCAAAAAGGAAAATAAAATACCTAGGAATAAACTTAACCAAGGAGGTAAAAGACCTGTATGCAGAAAACTACACAACACGGAAGAAAGAAATCAAGGAAGACACAAACAAATGGAAACGCATACCGTGTTCATGGAAAGGAAGAATTAATATCATCAAAATGTCCATACTACCCAAAGCAATTTACAAATTCAATGCAATACCTATTAAAGTGCCAATGGCATATTTCACAGACATAGAACAAACACTTCAAAAATTTGTATGGAACCATAAACGACCCTGAATAGCTGCAGCAATCTTGAGAAAGAAGAGCAAAGTAGGAGGGATCACAATACCTGATACCAAACTGTATTACAAAGCCACTGTAATCAAAACAGCCTGGTACTGGCATAAAAACAGGCACATGGACCAGTGGAACAGAACAGAGAGCCCAGAAATAAACCCAATTCTCTACCATCACTTAATATTCGACAAAGAGGGCAGCAGCATAAAATGGAGCAAAAATAGCCACTTCAACAAGTGGTGCTGGGAGAACTGGACAGCTACATTCAAAAAAATGAAACTTGAGCACCAACTTACACCATACACAAAAATAAATTCAAGGTGGATAAAAGATTTAAACATAAGCCGTTACACCATTAAAGTCCTAGAGGAGAACAGAGGCAGGAAAATCTCAGATATTCCACACAGCAACATTTTTACTGATATGTGCCCTGAAGCAAGGGTCATAAAGGAAAGCATAAACAAATGGGATCTCATCAAAATAAGAAGCTTCTGCACAGCCAAAGAAAACAGTATTAAAATAAAAAGAGAACCAACTGCACGGGAAAACATATTTGCCAATGATACCTCAGACAAGGGTTTAATCTCCAAAATATATAAAGAATTTACACAACTCCACTCTAAGAAAACAAGCAACACAGTTAAAAAATGGGCAAAAGACTTGGACAGACACTTCTCCATGGAGGACATACAGAGGATCCAGAGACACATGAAAAGATGCTCAGTATCTCTAGCTATCAGAGAGATGCAAATTAAAACCACAATGAGATACCAATTGACACCTGTCAGAATGGCCTTCATAAACAATGCAACAAACAACAAGTGTTGGAGAGGTTGTGGAGAAAAGGGAACCCTAGTGCACTGTTGGTGGAATTGCAGACTGGTACAGTAACTATGAAAAACAGTATGGACTTTTCTAAGAAAAGTAAAAATGGACCTACCTTTTGACCCAGCAATTCCACTGCTTGGATTATATCTTAAGAGCCCTGAAACACCAACCGCAAAAATCCTATGCACCCCTATGTTCATAGCAGCGCAATTTACAATAGCCAATAGCTGGAAGCAACCTAAGTGCCCATCAGTTAATGAATGGATAAAAAAACTGTGCTACATTTACACAATGGAATTCTATACAGCAGAAAGAAAGAAGGAGCTCCTACCCTTTACCACAGCATGGATGGAACTGGAAAGTATCATGCTAAGTGAAATAAGCCAGGCAGTAAAAGACAAATACCATGTGATTTCACCTTTAACAGGAACCTAATCAACAAAACAAACAGAAAAGCATAATATAACCAGAGACACTAAAATTGAGAACAGGCTTACAGTCACCAGAGGGGAGATGGGAGGGAATTTCAGGGGAAAAGGGGAACGTTTTAGAGTAACTAGTATAAAGGACACATGGACAAAAACTATGGGGGGTGGAAATGGGAGGGAGGTTGGAAGGCTGGGGTGGTGGGCTCGGGGGGGGGAGTAAAAGACAGAAAACTGTACAAGATCAACAATTAAAAAAAAAAAACTAAAAAACAAAAAAGAAAAGAAAAAAAAAAAAACCTGAAACACCAATCCAAAAGAACCTATGCACCCCTATGTTCATAGCAGCACAATTTACAATAGCCAAGTGTTGGAAGCAACCTAGGTGCCCATCAGTTAATGAATGGATAAAAAAACTGTGGTACATTTACACGATGGAATTCTATGCAGCAGAAAGAAAGAAGGAGCTCCTGCCCTTTGCTATAGCATGGATGGAGCTGGAGAGCATCATGCTAAGCGAAATAAGCCAGGCAGTGAAAGACAAATACCATATGCTCTCACCCGTAAGAGGAACCTAATCAACAAAACAAACAAACAAACAAACATAATATAACCAAAGACCCTGAAATTGAGAACAGTCTAACAGTCACCAGAGGGGAGATGGGAGGAAATTTCAGGGGAAAAGGGGAACGGTTTAGAGTAACTAGTATAAAGGACACATGGACAAAAACTATGGGGGTTGGAAATGGGAGGGAGGTGGAGAGGGCTAGGGCGGTGGGTTGGGGGGGAAGTAAAAGACAGAAAACTGTACAAGATCAATAATTTAAAAAAATACTGACTAAAAAAATAAAACTGAAAAAAAGTCAACATAAAAAATAAAGAATGGATCATAGTGCGTAGCTCATAGTAAGTATTCCATAATCATTATCTGTAAATTATACTCATTTGATA
The DNA here is from genome assembly GCA_039655065.1 of Glossophaga mutica. Classification (NCBI taxonomy): domain Eukaryota; kingdom Metazoa; phylum Chordata; class Mammalia; order Chiroptera; family Phyllostomidae; genus Glossophaga; species Glossophaga mutica. The sequence goes on along the minus strand of CM077307.1, from coordinate 96,264,552 downwards.
AGGATTTAAATGGCTGCTGGAAGCAAATGACCATGAGATACAAGGGAATGAATGTTTCTAAGCACATAATTTGCATCAGATATTATGCTGGACACTCTAGATTTCAGTAACTGGGGGGAAGTGTGTGTTGAAAAAATTAAAAAGAAAACACAACATATCAGAATTTGTGAAATTCTGTTCAAACAGAACTTAAAGGAAATTATCCAGGATTAAACACCTACATTAGAAACAAAGGAATTCCTCAAATCAATTACTTCAGATTTCACCTTAAGAAAATAGAAAATGAAGAGCCAATTGAAGACAAGTCAAGCACAAAGAAAGAAATAATAAAAATTAAAGAGAAAATTCAATGAAATAGAAATAGAAAATCAATGAAAACAAAATCTTGTCTGAAGAAATTAACAAAATAATTTCTAATCTCTAGCCAAACAGTCGGAAAAAAACAAAAAGAAAAAGAAAAACACAGCAAATATCAATATCAGGGCAGTACATAACAACATCATACTGTTATGGAAGAAACGCCCAGAAACTCAGTTCCTTTTGCTGACACTGTAAAGAAGTACAGATCAGCGAACCTACTAGAGTACAAGCAAAGTTTATTAGTGCTAAGTTCTAATGAGAGACCAAAAGCAAGGGTGGCCAGAGACCAGTGACCAACACCCAGGTGGCCAGAGGTCCCTCAGTCAGAGGCTGGGTGGCCAGGAGAACACTGTGGGGGAAGAGGAACAAGAGAACAAGTCCTTTGTTCTAAGGACTTATGTAGTTCAAAGGATGGGGGCTGAGGGAGATACATTTTGATTGACAGGTAAAGGTGGTGCCATCTTCCCCCTGGGGAGACATGATCAACCAAACATAGGTATGTGTTGAGGTCTGTTGGCCCAAATCCTAGTCTTGCTCCAGACTTTATTTGTTCATGTTGCATATGTGATAGGAGGCAGGCAGTTAACCAAAGCTGCTTTATTGGCTTTTTCGTTGGACACTCTAGACCCATTCCCTTCCCGCTTCCAGGCCCTAGAATAAATACACTGTCTCAAGATTTTCCTTTTCCCAGCTAGTGGAGATGATGCACACAGACTTTCAAGGGCTAACCCTGCCTCACCCTGCACTATCATAGTTTTGCTTCTTATTTGGAATGCCTGGCAGTCTTGTGAAACAAGGCTCAGGACTTCTGGGTCAATGTGTAACACATGTTCCTTTGCTTTTAGCCTCCTTTATTAAGTTCTTTGGTAGATTGCAATGATGAGAGTCCTGCCTTTATTTCCCTTCTGGCCACTCATTCCTAGCTGTTGCCATAACAGTACCAAAGTTTACAGACATGAAAAGAATTATAAGGGAATGTTGTGAACAACTTTATGCCTATAAACTTGACAACTTTGAAGAAATGGACTCATTCCTCAAAAGGGACAATTCACCAAACTCACTTAAGAATTAAATAACCTGAAAAGCCCTATATCTATTAAAGAAATTAAATCTGTTGCTAAAAACCTTTCTAGAAAGAAATGTCCAGACCCAGATGACTTCAATGGGCAAGTCTAACAAACATTTAAAAAACAAATATTACCAACTCTATGCTAAATCTTCCTCCCAAAATGTAAAAATTCTCTACTTATTCTTGGAGACCAGCATTATCCTGATACCAAAACTAGGTAAAAATACAGCAAGAAAAGAAAAAAAACTGACCAATACCTCTTTTGAAGATAGATCCAAACATGTATATTATATTTAATTTTTCAAAATGTTAGAGTATTTGCACCTGTGCTCATATATTTATGAATTTATTTATGAATATATGAACAGATGCAACTACCCTAAAAATAGGATATATATATATATACATACACACATATAGACATACCCACACATACATGTATAGACCTACATCATAACAAAGTGGGACTTAACCCAAGAACGAGAATTTGGTTTAACATTCAAAAATCAATAATATAACTTACGATATTAATAAAGCAAAAAACAAGTACCATATGATGATCTCAATGAACACAGGAGATACATTTTATGAAATCCACTTTCACAGTAAGCTAGGAATAGGAGGGAAATTTCCTCAATTGAAAAGGAGCACCTAAAGGTGAAGGCCTCCCTTCAAGATCAGGGAACAAGACAAGGATGATGGCTTTCAGAACTTCTATTCACCATTTTACTAGAGGTCCTATACAAGTTAATCAGTCAAGAAAAAGAAGTCAAATGTTCCCAGATTCACAAGGAAGAAATAAAATCATCTCATTTGCAGACAACATAATCACCTATGTAGAAAATCTAATGGACTCCAAGTGAAAATGATGTTAGAATTAATAAGTAGAGAGCATCTAGGAAGCAAGGTACAGATCAATATTAAAAGATCAAATGCATTTTTATATATCTGCAATGAATGAACACTTGGAGATTTAATTAAGAACACAATACCATTACAATGTCATCAAACCTATGACTAAATCTGAAGCAACATGTGGAAGGTCTATGAAACATTGCTACTAAGAGAAATCAGCCTTATGTTAGAGGAGAAATACACCTGACTCCTGAGTTGAAAGACTCAAGACTGTTAAGATGTCAATTCTCCTCAAATTGATACACAGATTCAAAGCAATCCCAGTCAGAATCCCAGCAAGCATTTGTACATCCTTCTGGTAAAGCCTTTCTTCACAAAGAAGTTCTATCCAATTTTTGTCAAAATCAAAATCGAAGAAGCCTACTCATGGACGTATGACACACCTAAATCCTGTCTTTGGTCATTCTTCCTTTTTTAATATCTCACTGATTAGTCCTTTTTAAAAAATGATGTTGACAGATCTACTTGTGGAGAGAAAAAAAGAAAATTTGTTTCAGAAAGATGATTAATTTCTTTAGGGGAAGAAATAGCCAAAACTGGACAGATAAGGAAGGACTAGGTCAAAAGGCTTTAATCCATTGGTGACTGTGCCAACCAAATTCTTCTGAAGTGCCCTGATAATGTAATAATAATCTTTGCAAAGCCTGGAAACCTAGAAGGCAGTCTGGTATGCTGTACAAGTTCTGTGAACTGAGAGCCTGGCTCCCATCTGCCTCCACACAGCAGCTGTTTGTCTGCATGGGAGAAAAGCCCTTCACTCCCCATCTTCCTAACTGCATAAAGAAGGGGGTGTGTTAGACCAGTAGTTTCCAAGCTATGTCCATTATTAACACACTGGCCTCAAAACTTTTGAATTGCATACTCCTCCTCCAAGAAACTCTTGGAACATCTATATCCAGTAGATGTATATTTATTTTTAAATTACAAATACATATATGTACAACTATATCAACATATTATATGAATTGTAAAAAGTTGTATAAATGACTTCTTTAACTATGAGATGAAAACAAACAGATGTTCTCACATTTCCTTCCTGAATGTCCACTGATCACTTTGGAGCCCAGGACCAAGACCAGGCCTCATGATCCATCATTGCCAGAGTGGAAAGGTAACCACGTAGGCAGGGGCTTCTGAGGTCCCACCTGCCTCAACAGCATCAGCTTCACTTTTGCATGTCCTATGTATTACAGGTCCAGTGATTAAATCAGTTTTGAAAACCATTAAACTAGCTGTTCCCTAAGCTGCTTCTTTTTTATTCTCAACCCATTTTCTTATTAAATTTCCCACCATATAGAATATTATGAATTCCTACTACCAGGCATGCAGCAAACTATGCAGTACTAGTACAAATGTTTCTGTCTAGAGGAACATATTAAACTTCTTTAATTTTTTTTGTTTTGTTTTTCAACATGACCAGCTTCAGACATCACACTACCATGCAATGGAAAGTAAGAAAAGAAGGTGAGGCAGATAACTGTGAAAAAGATAAAAGAGATTTTTTTTAACAGCTAAACAGTGAAGTAAGTGAAGCCCACAATATAGACCATTTCTTTTCATATCAAAATTATTCTAAGAAAAATACCCAGAGGGACAATCAAATTAGATACAAGCCTTGATGCATCTTCCAACAAATAGCTCCCTGTGGCAGAAGTTTCTGTGCAACAGGTGGTTCTAACGGAGGGCTACCAGGGGTCACCCAATGACGTGTTAAAGTACCACTTTATGAAAGGAAGGAAACACCATGTGTCCAGCCTGTTTCTCCAAACAGCAGGACCCTGCACTGAATTTTGGATCTAGGATGCCCAGAGTGTACTGCATTTCTAGTCAGGATCCCAGAAGGCAGGTGGCCACTGACTTTGGGATGGTTTTGTTCCAAATCCCCACAGGAAATTCAAGAAGTCACCAAAACAAAAAAATCGTTTTCTGACCCTGTTTTCTAGGAGTCAGTCCACCCTCAAAAACAACCTGGGGAAAGGAGTACTTTTCTCCTAAAATCCGGGTTGCTGACCTCTTCAGATACAGCAAATAGCCTCCATGACAACTCATAAATGTGTTTTTCAGAACTGCCCTTTCATCTGCCTCTCTGGGACACCCTAAATGTACAGCCCCTGTTGGAGCCATCCAAATAGTTTCCTCCTGCCCACTACAGTTGGGAGAGTTCATGTGAGTGATGGCATAGAGGTGGTGTACATAAATTCAAAGGATAATTATTCTTTTATATTGGATTGCAGCCCTAACAAGCTCACCTCATCATTAAAAGCATTGTAAAGATAACTAATGCTTTCTGTGGTTCTCTGTGAGCACCCTGCTTTCCAGGGGGCACAGGCCCTCGCTAAGAGCTTGAACAAAGCTATTTATGAGTAGTTCAATTGTCTTTAAGCTAGCAAACCCCAGACTTAATGGAGCATGTCCACAGATCTATTGCAAGCTGCTGCTGAAGGCAAAGCCTCATATTTTCTGCCAAGAAAGCCTCTCTCCACATCAAAGAAGGCTTACATTCCTGCAAATATATGCAAAATGGTTCCCCTCCAGTTCACCCTTTAAAAAATGAACTCACCTGAGGGATTAGCCTAATACAATAGGATCCACAGACAACAGAGGACTGATCATCTTTTCCTGAAGGCAGAAGAAAGTACATGTGTCAGTGCATTAATATAACTCTCCTCCACAGTCAACAAATGGGGCAGGGATAGGACATAAGCAACTGTTCACCCCACAATCATGTCCTGGATGCACACACGTGCTTCGCACACATGTGCGCACGTGCACACACACACATAGATACCTGAAGAGAAACAGAAACAAAGAGAGGAAGAGATGTGGGCTGCCTCTTAGCCATCACCATCCCCATGAATATACCTTTTCCTTTCCAAAGTGATTCTCTTCTCTCCTCATCCCATAGCTAGTCAAGTTCCTTTTCATTGATTAAACACCCAACTTTTTATACTTAGAAAGAAAAGATGGTATCATTTTTGTAGGTGAGGTTGTACTGTTTTGTAGGTGAGGTAAGTTTGTACTCAGGAGCAGAAAGCAGAATTGGGGCCCCTGGGTGAGGCTATTGTGGTCTGATTTCCCAGGGGCTCATGCATCTCTAGCCACTGCCATTGCCCAGATGGCCCTGATGAGCCACCAAGGCCACTCACAGAGTCCCCTCTTCTGTTTGCCAGGGCTTGGCAGCCTTGCAATGTGTGGCCATTTTCCTCTCTGAGATCATAGTTTCTGGATCACCAGGGAGCACATACGATGTTATTATAGGAGGAATGAGATTATACATGGTCACATTACCATCTTGTTCTTCATCTTGGAGCCCAAATGTCACATCAGATCAGCCACAGGCTCAGCTCCTACCCCCAAAGACTACCCCCCCAGCATGGCTCCCAGGACCTATCCAGGCCCTGACAGCCTCTGGTCTGACTCACAGGAAAAGCATTGAAATCCTTGGGATATCCCTATTCTTAACCACATTTTTGTTATAGATCAATAACAAAAAGGGAGTTGATCAATGTTGATTGAATAGCTAGATGAGACCTGTGCATGGAATTACTGTGAAGAAAGTTTCCCCAATACACGAACAGGCTAAAGCTGCCAGTTGGCATAGCCATGTTGTAACCTCATGCAGGGTGGGGCCAGGTGCTCTTCATCGCCATGCACCCCATGCTTACCAAGTCTTACAATTGCAAGGGCACAGTGAATGTTTTTGGAGTTAATGAGCAAAGCAGCCACTGCAGGTTCATGGAGCTTTGCCTGATGTGTGTCCTCATTAAAAATTTGTGAAAGCAGACAATCTCCACATACTCACCTCCTGCCCCTGAAAGTCACAGAGCAGCTGCAAAGTAGCAGGGCTCTCTCCTTAGACTCAGATGTCAGCAGGTTTTATTTAAGAAATTCCTATTTGGAAAGTAATTAATAGTGATTAAAATGGCAAGAGAAGTCTAAAAATGACCCCAAGTGAAGGCTATGAGCATTGCAAATTTACTGTCTCATCTGTTTCTTCATTTGAGGGAACTGATGATTGGAGGGATCTCTAAATGTTTACCCCAGGATTTTGTCTCTGAAACCCACCCACATTGGGGGATAGTTGGTGGGACAGTGAATTAGCATCCAGCAAAGCCTGACAAACTGGGGGCAGGAGGAATGACAAAAGATATAAACAATGGAGGGAGCCCACCTGGCCCTGGTGTGCCTGCTGACAATTGCATTAAGCCACTTTCGAAGCTTTCCTAATTAAGACAGGCAAAGACATGACGGTCATCTGCATAGTAAATACCCTTATTTTCAAACTCTAAATAAAAACCTTATGTACATTTTTAAAAGCTTAGTTGTTATCACTCAATCTGTTACTAAATGGCCTTCACCCCTCTCATTTTTCTCCTTCCTTTCTTTACTTTCTCCTGGTGCTTTTCCGTTCTGGTCATGGGACAGGCTTTATCTGGAGCCACACTTCTGGGTTCAAGTAGTTCAGGATCATAAGGCTGGAGAAGTGGCTTCTCTCACTTCAGGGCAATGTAATGAGAATTATTTTCAGTGGTATAATATTAATGACTTATGTTCACATGTTTATCAAGTTTATCTGTGAACAATAAATTCATAAGACAAATATTTATTGTCTATGATATACATTTGACCACCTTGTTATATTTTGCCTTAATGTCAAGACTGTAGTTAACTATACACAGCAGGGTTCTAAACATTCTTTCTGTTAAGGGGCAGATAGTAAGTATTTCAGGTTTTGTGGGCCATAAAGTCACTGTAACACTATTAAACTCTAGCTATGTAACCCAAAAGCACCAAAAAAAAAAAAAATTCATTGAGAAAAACAGGCAGAGGGCCAGATTTTGCCTGCTGCCATAGCACTCTGACCCAAATCTACAGAAACATCACTGCATCAGCAACCTTAGCTATTGAACCAGAAGTTTAGTAATTTGAGAGGGGGAAGATTCTAAGGAGTCAAAAGAGATAGTAACAGGTTGGAGAACAAAAACTTTCCTGATTTATACATAGAATAGGTACTCAGGTCCATAATCCCTACTGATATACTTTTAGAAAGTATTCTTATAAGCCGCATATACTTATTGTGCCTATTTTTGTAAATGAATTTTTATTGGCACACAGCCATGCAAATTTGTTTATGTATCATCTATGACCTCTTTCCTGATGCAATAGCAAAGTTGGGTAGTTGAAACAGAGACCTTGTGATTTGCAAAGTCTGAAATATTTGGTATTTGGCCTTTTAGAGAAGAAGTTTACCAACCTCTGCCTTAGATTATTATTTGGAGGATTAGACTTTGAGAAATCAGGACCTACAATATAATTGTTGGTCATATCTCTCCCTCAACAGTTAATAAGGGACCATTGTTTATGTATGTTTATAAATATAAAATTCCCAGAAGGAAAAGACATGGATGTACTAATTAAATTAAGACAATTCAAGTAGGTACTCATCAACAGTTATAACTTACACACATATTTGCTTAGCATATTGATGCTAACTCCCCTAAAATATCTAGTCATATAAATATTCAGCTTTACAACTCATTAGTATATTTGCTTTGGTAATAGCTACTTTTTATCTTTTCTAAGTAAATAAAATATATATATGAAAAATTGATTAAATCCCATAACAGTTTTATCCCCTGAATTTTTAAAAACTTATCAGACTTTCTATAAGTGTGGGGTTCCTCTGAAGAAGCTAGGCAAGTTAAGGTCATTGTGAACCCCTCAAAAAAAAGATAATGAATAGATAAGTATTAATGAAGCTAGTTTTAGGCTGTTAAATGAATGGTGAAATAAAATGCACACAAGCATTATTTAGAATTTGAGAAAATAATAGAGTATAAGGATAAATGGAAACCAAGAAACAAATTCAACCATTTCTGAAGCTGAGCAAACTTAACAGATAAGTTTCTATAGTAGCTAACATTCAATCTGAACTTGTCAATATGTTCCTGCCTACCTCAGCACTTCTCATGACTGTCAATGATAAAAGAAGTAAAAAGTGGTAAATTCTCAAAAGTTGAGAATGGGTAATTATTTTTAAAGTGTTTAAGAAACTTGAATTTGGAAAACGTGGCACCAGGATGGCCCTTTTTCTTAGCTGTATTTCTCTCATCTTCTCTGCCTCCACACATCTGCACTCTGTCTTCCTCTGTTTTCCCCATTCACTCCGTCTTCTCCTTCTCCTTTCCTTTATTTTTCTTTCTTTTTTTAGATTTTATTTATTTAGTTTTAGAGAGAGGGGAAGGGAAGAAGAAAGAGAGGGAGAGAAACATCAATTCATGGTTGCCTCTTGTACACTTCCTACTTGGGACCTGGCCCGCAACCCAGGCGTTGACTGGTGCCCTGACTGGCAATTGAATCAGCAATGCTTTGGTTCACAGGCTCACACTCAACCCACTGAGCTACAACAGCCAGGGCTCTAACTTTCTTTTTTTGTTTTTCTGTCTCCTATTTTATTGCCAGACCTCTCATTGCCCACTGGTGCTCCCTCATTCTAATAAAGTAGGGAATTCAGTGGGGGTGTCCCTCCAGTCACAAGTGTGATGGAGGTGGAAACTGCTTTCCCTTCACTAAAATAACAAGGTAGGATGCCTCCAGTTTTATCTAGCTTCATTCAGAAATAGATGTTCTCTGCTACCTAAAACTTGTCCTCTTAGGCAAGAACACATGTCTTGATTTAACATCTTAATATTAACTGGCTGATGGGTGTTCAGCTACATATATTATATCCTGTTTAATCAAAGTTATTTGTATTGCCTTAGAATCCAGAACCTACTTCCGGCCAAGATGGAGGTGTAGGCAGACACACTGTGCCTCCTCTCACAACCAAAATTAAGGACAACAAATATTTAGAAACAAGAAAACAACCAGAAGTAATAGAAAATTGAACTGTACGGAAGTCCAACAAGCATTCATCCAGACCGGTAGGAGGGGCGGAGTCGCGGCGGGAGAAGGTGGAGCTGCGGGAGCGCAAGCAGCAGCGGCTGGCAGTTCCCAGGTGCACAGGCTGCGGCTGGCGGTCCCTGGGCCCACAGGCAGCAGCTGGTGGACCCTGGGCACAGGGGGACAACTGTGCAGACCCAGTGAGGCCACACAAGGCGGCTGGCTGACCAGGTGGTCCCACATCCGTGCACGTAGACGGTCCAGGCAGAGGGGAAGTGGCAGAAGGGACTGAATCCAGGAGAGAGCGGAGCAGGCGCCATTGTTCCCTCTCAGACCCCGCCCCCACACACAGTGTCACAACCCAGCGACTGGGCTGCCCCGCACTGGGAAGTGCCTGAGGCTCTACCCCTCACTACGTAACAGCACGCATGCGTGCTCAGATAATCCAGGTGAAGGGGAAGCGGCGGAAGGGACTGGAGTCCAGGAGAGAGCGGAACAGGCGCCATTGTTTCCTCTCGGACCCCGAGCACACCTATAGCGTCACAACCCAGCGACTGGGCTGCCCCGCCCTGAGGAACACCTAAGGCTCCACCCCTAACTACGTAATAGCCGCGACCAGAGTAAAACCAAAACAAAACAAAACAAAAAACACCAAAAATGGCTCAAACCGGAGAACCAATCAAAGCCCCAGAGCCAATTCCTCTAAGCCGTGAAGAGATAGCCAACCTATCAGATGCACAGTTCAAAGCACTGGTCATCAAAATGCTCACAGAATTGGTTGATTTTGCTCACAAATTAGATGAAAAAATGCAGGCTACAATACGTGAAATGAAGGAAGATGCATGGGGAACCGATAGAGATGGAAGGAAAACTGGGACTCAAATCAATGGAGTGGACCAGAGGGAAGAAACTAACAACCAAACAGAAAACGAGGAAGAAACAAGAATTCAAAAAAATGAGGAGAGGCTTAGGAATCTCCGGGACATCGTTAAACGTCCCAACATCCGAATTATAGGGGTCCCAGAAGGGGAAGAAGAAGAGCAACAAGTGGAAAACTTATTTGAACAAATAATAAAGGAGAACTTCCCCAATCTGGCAAAGGAAATAGACTACCAGGATGTCCAGGAAGCTCAGAGAGTCCCAAAGAAGCTGGACCCAAGGAGGAACACACCAAGGCACATCATAATTACATTAGCCAAGATTAAAATGAAGCAGAGAATTCTAGAAGCAGCAAGGGATAAGGGGACAGTCACCTACAAAGGAGTTCCCATCAGACTGTCAGCTGATTTCTCAAAAGAGACCTTCCAGGCAAGAAGGGGCTGGAAAGAAGTATTCCAAGTCATGAAAGTCAAGAACCTACAACCAAGATTGCTCTACCCAGCAAAGCTGTCATTTAGAATGGAAGGGAAGATAAAGTGCTTCTCAGATAAGGTCAAGTTCAAGGAGTTCATCATCACCAAGCCCTTATTATATGAAATGTTAAAGGGACTTATCTAAGAAAAAGAAGATACAAATACGACAGTGAAAAGACAGCAAACTCACAGCTATTAAGAACCATACCTAAAATAAAAGCAAACTAAGCAAACAGCTAGAACAGGAGCAGAAACACAGAAATGGAGATCATATGGAGGGTTAGCAACAGGGGCATGGGAGGAGGAGAGAGGGGGAAAAGGTACAGAGAATAAATAGCATAGACGGTGAGTAGAAAATAGACAGGGGGAGGGCAAGAATAGTATGGGAAATGTAGAAGCTAAAGAACTTATGACACATGGACATGAACTAAAGGGGGGAATGTGGGTGGGAGAGGGTGTGTAGGGTGGAGGGGAATGATGGGGGAGAAATGGGACAACTGTAATAGCATAATCAATAAAATATATTTTAAAAAAAAGTTATTTGTATTGTCATCTGAGGTTCTTCATTCCTTTAAGGAAATTACAATCTAATTTAAGAGAGAAAATTAAGGCACACCTTTCAGAAAACATTGAATATTTCAAAAGCACTAAGGTTAAGATAGAGTAAATAATGTGTACAGCATTCTACCTTCTTGCAAGGGCTTGCTTGAAACTAGCTTCTTTCGTCGACCTTACCCACATGAAAATTCTTGAACAGGGGTTCATAATCTGGAGCTTATGGACACTCAGCACAAGCATGAGAACCTGTGAATGAATATATATTTGTGTTTGTTCAAGCAGTGTTTAGAGAGAAGAGCTGGTAGCTCTCTTCCATAAGTATCATGTCCACCCCTACACATAGAGACATACACAGGCACATACATTCAAATGAAGAATGAGTAAGATTTTAGCACAGAAGATAAGATGATAGGTTAAATAAATAAGGGTGGGAAAGTGGTCACTGAAAATGAATAAAAGTCAACTGTGTGTCAGAAACCCTGAGGCGACCAACCCACTGACCTCAGTGGGGTTACTTTTCAGAGAGTGGAGGAAGGTGAGATCGCAAGAAAAAGATTATAGGGACCCATAAATGCCTAGAACTGTCAAATGCAGTATAAGAAGAAAAAGGCTCATCAAAGGTTTTTGAGCAGAAAACATAAAATATGTTGAGGACAATATGCAGGATCCACTAGGCAAGAAGAACATTGACTGGGAGAGCCCCTCTAGGAAACTTTGCAATGAGATAAGGTAAGAAGGAACTCTCCCATAAATAGAAAAACAAAAAAGTGGGTACTGAACTTTATAATGTGTCAAAGCACACAGAAAAATACATAAAAATCCAAAACACTCATTTGATCAAATGTGTTCAAAGATATTATTTGCTTAGGCTATATTAGAGCTGAAATTTATCACCATGACAGGAAGTTTCATTTTAATAGAACATGATATACATCATGTGGATATTGAAAGCAAGTTTACAAATAACATGTCTGTAGTGTCTTATTTTCAAATATTTATTTTTTGATGTTTTCCAAAAATTTAGTTCTAGTGTCAGTGTCCTTAACTGCTATGAAGTAAAAGTGGTTATACTGAAAAGTTGATGTTGATGGGGGTCCAAGTTTAAAAGAGTTTATGAACAAGCAAAAATGATTTAAAACACAGAAGAGGATTGAGTTATTAAAAAAGTCTCAAATTTTTTACTGAAAGACATTTAAACACCTATAGAAAACAGCAGCTTTTGAAGTGATGGTAATTTTAATATCAGAAATATCTACAGCTTTATTCTTTTTAATTAACTTAGTTAATATTGAAGAAAATCATTCAATTCCTTGAAAAATAGATAAACTGGCCTATCTTTTCTGTTAAAAATAAGAAAGAAGTAGAAGGGAAAGGAGAAGACTGAGTTAATTACATAATTCATTATTATACATTTCTATGACCTGAAGGAAAGCCCATTTGAATTTTATTTTAAAATATTTTTTTAAATAAATAAATTTTATTTAAATATGACAGTTACAAATATGAAGCAGATTAAAAATCCGTATGCTATTTTTATAAAAATAAACATGGGGAAAATATACAGAACATGTAAGGCTGTGATTTTAGTTAAGCAGGAGGGTTAGCAACAGAGGTGTGGGAGGAGGAGAGAGGGGGAAAAGGTACAGAGAATGAGTAGCATAGATGTTAGGTAGAAAATAGGGGGAGGGTAAGAATAGTGTGGGAAATGTAGAAGCTAAAGAACTTATGACACATGGACATGAACTAAAATGGGGGAATGTGGGTAGGAGGGGGTGTGCAGGGTGGAGGGGAATGATGGGGCAGAAATGGGACAACTATAATAGCATAATCAATAAAATATATTTAAAAAAGCAATTTAAATGTGTATTTCATTGTGACAGTAGCTGTCCTCCTAATAAGTACAGTGTATAAAATATCCTCTCCAAATTCATAATTGATACATTTAATAAAGGACATTTCACCTTGCAAAGACTTAATAAGTATCCACCTCAATTAGTAACCATACATATATAAACCAAATTAAACATCATGTGTCTTCATTTAACTGCCAAATTAATCTGAAAAAAGTTATTAAATAAGTACTATTTCAATATGAATGGTGTGCCTTCATTCTGTTTCTCTCACCCCTCCTCTTCCTACTCTCCCTCCTTCTTCCTAAAGGAAAATGGGTTTAACTGAAACAAAAGGCATTAAAACAAATCTACCTAAAATCAATCATCAGTAAATGGATAAACCTTGGCAATTTAGATAAATTTATGCACTGGTTCCTCAGAAAACCTGATAGGTGAGATAACCATTTGTCTCAGAATGTTTTCATGCTTCAAGGCAAAGTTCTGACCTAGAGGAAAGCTGAAAGTGCCTGGAGCTCCATGGCTCTGACTCATAAGCCAAAAAGATTGTAGTCAGACCCTTCAAGCAACCATGTTAAACTGTGGATTCCAGAAAATGTTCACCCTGCCTTTGAAGAACAAAATGAAGCCCTGTTATTGTTATTCTACACACAAAATGCAGTAATTTAAGCATTTTTCAGAAGAACAATTCTTCTATTGAACAAGTAAAACAGAAAGAAAATATCTGGGTAGATTTTAAGCCAAGCTTTGTAATGCTGGGACTCTAAGGATATTAGAATTGCCTTCAGAAGGAGGTAGTGAGAACTTGACTTCTTAAGATAGTTCTGCTGAAATTGGATAAAGCCCTAGGAAAAAATTGGCATCACCCTGTAACTGAGAGTGGAGCTGGTGAATTCTTAGGTCCTTTTCAGGGTTTTACCATGATTATATAAACCCAGGGGCAAAACAAAGCTGGTTCCCATTGAGTGTCTGTGAATCTCTTTCCTACAAAGTCCTCTCCTCTCTCTAGAAAGACCCTCTCCTAATTCTGTTATTCACCCACCCAAAAAGGAGTCCTTCATTAGCCATACCCACCACTATAGCTGCAAAAAGAAAGATGCAGAATCGCTTTGATTCGATGGGGGAGAGTACAAGAGCAGGGGTCACGTTAGAATTTGCAACAGCAGCATGATCAAGATTAAGGGCACCAAGAGGGGTGGAGGTTGTGAACTGTGTGCAGCTGGTGGTCTCTCCCTCTCCCAGAAAACAGGGTTTCCTACATGTGACTTCTCTGAGCCCAAAAGTCTGGGCCATGAAAAAGGCTGATGAGGATGCCTTACCATTTTGAATCTCATAAATTGAAGAATTACATGTTTTGGGCAAAGACTAGTGATCCTTTTCTACCAAACCAATAGTTCTCAAACTTTGGTGTGTGCTGCAAAGGGGTAATAGTAATAAAAACAGCTAGCTGCTATTGAGCACTTATCGCCAGGCAGTATTTGAGTTGCTTTATTTTGATTTCTCTATAAGGTAAAAAGAGTTAAGCAGTTGTATGATGGTAAATGTTTAAAAATCAGTTCTATGAAAACATGAAATCCCTGATTCATAGCATTTTCTAATTTCTGTGGTGTAGATACTCCTATTCAAGCTACCAATGTGGCCTCATTAAACACAACTGACTCGCTTATCCCCACTGTACTGATGAAGAAACAGAGACATTAAGAAGTCCCAGACTTTCCAAACCACAAGTCTCTAGCTGTAAAACTTGGGCATAAATATTTTCATTTATCAGCTCCACTGGTAGATCTGATGTTCCCTTGGATAAATAACTGCTAAGGGCCATATTGGAGTATGGTCTACCACATCAACTTAGTCATAAAGCTTAAGGTGTGTGATTGTGTTCTTGGCTCAGCCAGTAGCAGCTAAATTTTGTAGAGAGGATTTGGACCACATATGGAAATAAAAGCTGTAATGCTAAGGTCCCAGAAGAATATCAAAACTCCACCTGGATAACAGTGAAAATAGTATTTTACAATCTAGCCACTCTTCTTTTCAACTACCAGAGGAGGAAAGAGAGCTAGAAACTCCCTTAGAGTCCATTATCCCCTAAAGAGGTTTTTATACACACATGCATACTGATAAAGTTTTTAAATATTTATTAACTCACTTATTTAAAATAATAAATTTATCAAGAAAAACCCTGTTTTCAAAAAATACATTAATGAGAAAAGTGGCATTGCTTTTTGAGTATATTTTATTGATTATGTTGTTACGGTTGTCCCAATTTTTTTCCCTTTGCCCCTCTCCACCTGGTACTCATTTCCCTCCAGCAATCCCCACCACCACCCTTAGTTCATTTCCATGGGTCATGCATGAAAGTTCTTTGGCTTCTCTCTTTACTATATTATACTTAACTGCCTATTTTATTCCTACCAGTTATGCTTCATGATCCCTACACCATTTCTCCCTTTCTCCCTCTTCACCCTCCCAGCCGATAATCCTCCAAATTATGCCCATATCTATGATCCTGTCCTTGTTCTAGGTGTTTGTTTAGTCTGTTTTTGTTTTTGTTTTTCAGATTCAGTTGTCGATACTTGCGAGTTCATTGTCATTTTAATGTTCATAGTATTGATCTTCTTTTTCTTAAATAAGTCCCTTTAACATTTCATATAATAATGCCTAGATGATAATTAATTCCTTTAGCTTTACCTTGTCTGGGAAGCACTTTATTGGCCCTTCCATTGTAAATGATACCTTTGCTGGGTAGAGCAATCTTCATTTTAGGTACTTGCTTCTCATCACTTTGAATACTTATCATTTTTATTCATGGCATATTTTTTTATTTATTTATTTTTATTATTGTTCAAGTACAGTTGTCTCCATTTTTACTGTACCATGGAACCCTGCCCCACCCATTCCCACCTCCTGCCCTCAAACCCACCCCTTTCAGTTGTATCCATGTGTCCTTTATACATGTTCCTTGATAGACCTTCCCCTATTTTCCCATATTATCCATATCCCCCCTCCCCTCTGGTTACTGTCAGTTTGTTCTTTATTTCAGTGTTTCTGGGTATATTTTCTGGCTTGTAGGTGTTGTGGATTAGGTTCCACTTATAGGTGAGAGCATATGATATTTGTCTTTTACCACCAGGCTTATTTCACTTAGCAAAATGCTCTCCACTTCCATCCATGCTGTTGTAAAGGGTAGGAGATCCTTCTTTCTTTCTGCTGCTTAGTATTCCATTCTGTAAATGTACCACAGTTTTTCAATACACTCATTTACTGATGAGCACCTCGGCTACTTCCAGCATTTGGCTATTTTAAATTGTGCTGCTATGAACATTGGGATGCATAGGTTCTTTTGGATTGCTGTTTCGGGATTCTTGGGGCATAATTCCAGCAGTGGTATTGCCAGGTCAAAAGACAGCTCTATTTTTAGTTTTCTGAGAAAATCCCATTCTGTTTCCCTGCAGTGCCTGCACCAGTCTGCATTCCCACTAACAGTGCTCTAGGGTTCTTTTTGCTCCCCAACCTGTTCAGCATTTCCAACTTCTCCAACGACCTCTTCAAAATTTGTTTGTTGATTTGTTTATGATGGTCATTCTGACCAGTGTAAAGTGGTATCTAATTGTAGTTTCAATTTACATCTGTCTGATGGCTAGTGATGCTGAGGATCCTTTCATATGTCTCTGGGCCTTGTGTATGTCCTCCTTTGAGAAGTGTCTGTTCAAGTCCTTTGTTCCTTTTTGAATTGCGCTGTTTATCTTCCTGGTGTGGGATCATGTGAGTTGTTTATATATTTGAAAGCTAAAACCCTTGTCCAAGGTATCATTGGAAAATATACTTTTGATATGATTCATTCCTTTTTCAATTTAATGCTAATTTTTAGCCATGCAGAAGCTTTTGAATTTGATGAGATCCCATTTGTTTATTCTTTCCTTTATGTCCCTTGCTCTAAAAGACATATCAGTGAAAATATTGCTGCATGAAATATCTGAGATATTCCTGCTTATGTTCTCCACTAGGACTTTCATAGTGTTATGACTTATATTTAAGTTTCTTAACCACCTTAAATTCATTTTTGTGTATGGTGTAAGTTGGTGATCAAGTTTAATTTTTTTACATGTAGCTGTAAAGCTGTCCCAACACCATTTGTTAAAGAGAGTATTTTTACTCTATTTTATGCTGCTGACCCCTTTATTGAATGTTAATTGACCATAAAGACTTGGGTTTAATTCTGGGCTCTGTATTCTGTTCCATTGGTCCATGTGGCTGTTCTTATGCCAGTACCGGGCTGTTCTGATTATAGTGGCCTTGTAATACGGTTTGGTATCAGGTATTGTGATTCCCTCCTACTTTGCTCTTCTTTTTCAAGATTGCTGCTGCCATTCACAGTCATTTATGGTTCCAAATAAATTTCTGAAATGTTTGTTCTATATCTGTGGAATAGGTCATTGGTACTTTAATAGGGATTGCATTGAATCTATAAATTGCTTTGGGTACTATGGACATTTTGATTATGTTAATTCTTCTGATCCATGAACATGGTATATGTTTCCATTCGTTTGTGTCTTCCTTGATTACTTTCTTCACTGTTGTGCAGTTTTCTGAGTAGAGATTTTTTATCTCCTTGGTTAGGTTTATTCCTAGGTATTTTATTTTTCTTTTGGCTATATCAGATGGGAATTTTTTTCTTGATTTCTGCTTCTGCTGTTTCATTGTTACTATAAAAAATGTCTTTGATATCTGGGTATTTACTTTGTATCCTGCTGTTTTGCCAAATTCATTTATTAGGTTGAGCAGTTTCTTGCTGGAGTCTATAGGACTTTCTATGTACACTATCACGTAATCTGGAAACAATGACAGTTTTGTTTCCTCCTTTGCGAGTTGGATGCCTTTTATTTCCTTTTCTTGTCTGATTGCTGTGGCTAAAATTTACAATACTCTGTTGAATAGAAGTGGTGAAAGTAGACATCCTGGTCTTGTTCCTGATCTTACTGGAGAAGATTTTAGTTTTTGCCCATTGAGTATGGTGTTGGATGTAGGTCTCTCATATATGGCCTTTATTATATTGAGGAATGGTCCCTCTCTTCCCACTTTGCTGAGTATTTTTATCATAAATGGGTGTTGTACCTTATCAAATGCTTTTCCTGCATCTATAGATATGATCATTTAATTTTTTCATTGCTTTTGTTTATGTGATATATTATCTTTATTGATTTGAGAATATTGTACCATTCTAGCATCCCTGGGATGAGTCCCACTTGTTCATAGTGTATGATCTTTTTAATGTATTGTTGGATGCAGTTTGCCAATATTTTGTTAAGGATTTTAGTGTCTATGTTCATCCGAGATATTTGTCTGAAGTTTTCTTTCTTTGTTGTGTCTTTATCTGGTTTTGGGATTAGGTGATGCTGGCTTCATAAAAAGAGTTTGGGAGTCTTCCATCTTTTTGGATTTTTTGGAATAGTCTGTGAAGGATAGGGGTTAGCTCTTCCTTAAATGTTTTGTAGAATTCTCCTGTGAAACCATCTGGTCCAGGGCTTTTGTGTGTCGGGAGTTTTTGGATTACTGCTTCAATTTCATCAGCTGTTATTGGTCTGTTCAGGCTATCTGCTGCTTCTTCACTGAATTTTGGAACATTATATTTTTCTAGAAATTTGTCCATTTCACCTAGGTTTTCAAATTTCTTAGCATATAGTTCTTCATAGTAATTTTTTACAATCCTTTGTATTTTGTGGTGTCAGTTGTAATCTCTCCTCTTTTATTTCTGATTGTGTTTATTTGGGTCCTCTCTCTTGTTTTCTTGATGAGCCTGCTTAAAGGCTTGTCAATTTTGTTTATCTTTTCAAAGAATCAGCTTCTAGATTCATTGATCCTTAGAATTGTGCTTAGTCTGTTTGTCAATTAGTTCTGCTCTGATCTTGGTTATTTCCTTCCTTCTACTTGCTCTGGGCTGTCTTTGTTGTTGTTCCTTGAGTTCTTGTAGGTGTAGGGTTAGGTAGTTTGTTTGAAATGTTTCTATCTTTTTTAGGTAGGCCTGTAACGCTATGAACTTCCCTCTCAGGACTTCCTTTCCTAGGTCTTATAAATTTTGGATTGTTGTGAGTTCATTTTCATTTGTTTCCAAAAAGTTTTTCATTTCTTCCCTAATTCCATTCTTGACCTATTCATTTTATAATAGAATGCTATTCAATCTCCATGACTTTGGGTATTTTGGGTTTTTTCCTTGGGATTGATTTCTAGTTTCAGTCCCTGTGATCAGAGAAAATGTTTGGTATGATTTCAATTTTCTTGAATTTGTTGAGGCTTGTTTTGTGTCCTATCATGTGGTCTATCTTTGAAATGTTCCATGTGCATTTGAAAATAATGTGTATTTAGCTTCTTTGATATGAAGGCTCTCTCTCCCTCTCTCTCCCTCTCTCTCCCCCTCTCTCTCTCTCTCTCATATATATATATATATATATATATATATATATATATATATATATATATATATATATATATATACCGGTTAAGTCCATTTCATCTAGGGCATTGTTCACTGCCACAATATCTTTGTTGATATTTTGTTTGGAAAATCTGTCCATTATTTATAGTGGGGTGTTAAAATCCCATACTATAATTGTGTTGCTGTCAATATTTTTCTTGAAGCCCTCTAACTTTTTTATGTATTTGGGTGCTCCTATGATATGTGCAATATATTTACAATGTTTATGTCTTCTTGGTGGATTCTTGTCCTGAGTCTTATGAAGTGACCTTCTGGGTCTCTCTTTATGGCACTTTTTTTGAAGTCTATTTTGTCTGATATGAGTATTGCTACCCTGGCTTTTTTTCCTGTCTCTTTGCTTGTTAAAAATTTTTTCTAGCCCTTCACTTCGAGTCTGTGTATGTCTTTTGTCCTGAGGTGGGTCTCTTGAAGGCAGCATGTGTGTGCATCATGCTTTTTTTTTTCTCCATTCAGTTATTCTATGTCTTTTGATTGGAACGTTTAATCCATTTACATCTAAGGTTATTATTGATAGGTACTTATTCATTGCCATTTTCTTACCTGTGCCCCCCTCCACCTTTTCTTTCCTTTCCTTAAAGCAGTCCCTTTGGCATATCTAGCAGAGCTGGTTTGGTGCAGGTGTATTCTTTTAGACTTCTTTGGTCTGGGAAGCTCTTTATTTGGCCTTCTATCTTCATTGAAAGCCTTGCTGGGTAAAGTAGGCTTGGTTGCAGGCCTCTGGTTCTCATTACCTGGAATATTTCTTGCCATTCTCTTCTGGCTTGGAGCATTTCCATTGAGAAGTCAGCTGCTAACCTTATCGGGGTTCCCTTGTATGTTACTTCCTCTTTCTTCCTTGCTGGCTTTAAGATTCTCTCTTTGTCTTGGAATGTTGCCATTTTAATTCCGATGTGTCTTGAAGTGGGCCTCTTGGGGTTCCTCTTGATTGGGACTCTGTGTTTCCTGGATTTGTGTGACTTTTTCTCTCATCAAATTAGGGAAGTTTTCCATCATTACTTTCTCAAATAGGTTTTCTATCCCTTGCTCTTCTTCTTCTCCTTCTAGTATCCCTATTACACAGATATTATTACATGTCATATTGTCCTGCCTTTCTCTTAATCCATCTTCATTCTTTCTGAGCCCCTTTTCCTTTTGCTGCTCTTTCTGGGTGTTTCTTTCTACTTTGTCCTCCAGTTCACTGATCCAATCTTCTTCTTAATCGATCCTGCTTTTGATTCCTTCTACTGTGTTGTTCAGTTCAGAAATTGTATTCTTCATTTCCTCTCAGCCCTTGTTGATAGTTTTTATTTCCTTTTTCATGTTGATATAGTTTGCAGTGAGGTCATTGTAGTTTCTGGTAATTCACTGCGAGCTCATTGAGCTTCCTTATAATTATTGCTTTGATCTCAATATCTGATAGTTGAGTTACCTCTGTTTCATTTAGTATTTTTTCTGAGGCTTCCTCCTTTCCTTTCATTTGGATACTATTTCTTTGTCTTCCCATTGTCTGTGAGACATTTATTGTTAGCCTCAACTTCTTAAATTGATCTGTTCTGGCACCCTGGGTTCCTGGTGTGAAGTTCTGTGGTAGAATACTTGTGAGATTCAGTGGTGCAATTTCCTTGATCTCTTGAGTTCGCTACTCTTGGACTGTCATTTAAGGTGGCTCTGTGTTTGTCTTTGGGTTTTGATTGTTGTTGGGTCTTTCTTTGATGGGTCCTTCCCACCAGCTGCTTACCTGAGGGTCACTCTGTCCACCACCTCTCGTATTTATTTTGTTGTGCTTGTGTTGGCAGGTTGTATTGAAGCTGGTTCTTCCATGTGTACAAGGTTTTGAGGATTCTCTCTTGCTTGTGTTCACTTGTTTGTACTGAGTAGTTTCTCCACTATTTAGTTGTATTTCCAGATAGGTCCTGGTTTGAAGTTAGTGTGGCTTCCACTGCCTCCTTCACCTTCTTCTGTTGTTATCTGTTGGTGGTTCCTTTGTTGTTTGGTTTCCTCTTCCAGCAAGTATCCTGGTGTTCATAGCTTCCATCTACTCTTTTTTGTGATCCTTTGCAGGGGGAAGGCAAAATGCTTTAAGACAGCAAGAGAGTATTCTATGATATTTACAGTAGCAGCTGGTAGAAAAGAGATAGGAGATCCTTTGGCTATGTATAGTGTTAACCATGATCTTCCACCCAACTAGCCACTTTTTAGAAATGATGGAAAGAAAATAAGACTCTTGTTGGGGAGGGAAGAATTGTGAGTTGGATCTCGAAAGCACTGAGATTGTGAGATGTCAGATTCTGAGGTAAGGTGAGAGTAAAGGAGAGTAAGTAGGTGTAGTGTGTGAGAGAATAGTTAACCACTGCAATAATAGCATTCAGGAAACTGTGAAGTGGGCTAAGATCTGGGAGGGGTGCTTTGTAGTATTTACAATTGTATGGAACAGCTATCATTTACAATAATATTAGAGCAACAATCACATGACAAAATCTATGTGATCTGGATAACAAGAATCAGGAGCATAGGACCTTGAGTAGTGTGCTAATGGAACACAAGTGAAGTGAAGGACAGTAAATTAGCAATACACTATGAAAGAGAGAACAGGGGAAACCTGTCAAATGATACATTTTAACCAACCAAGTGAAGAAGATCAAACAGAAAGAGAATGAATACAAAAATACTGTTAAAATAAAAGATGTAAGAATAATGAAAGAATAATAATACAAATATGCAATAACTTGCAGGTTCTCTGTAACAGCAAAGTGAAATTTGTCTCACTGTCTCAACTGTTGGGATGCCCTCTCTTTGGGTCCATCTCCGGTCTTTTCACAGTTCCAAGTTTTTTTGTCTCACTGGTGGGTGAAGAAGAAGAAGAAGCAGAAGAAGCAGCAGAAGAAGCAGCAGAAGAAGCAGCAGAAGCAGAAGCAGAAGAAGAAGAAGAAGAAGAAGGAGGAGGAGGAGGAAAGGAGAAGGAGAAGAAAGGAAGAGGAGATAAAATTGGAAAGAATAGAAGAAGGAATAAAACAAGAAAGAAGGAAAGAGAGGAAAAAGGAATTGAGGGCTAAAAATTAATAAAAATTAAAAAATAAAGAATTACTTTAAAAAAAAAAAAAAGCCTCTTGCTGGTTTCAAACTGGCCCAACCGGTTTTTCTGGTCTTGCTGGCTGCAGCAGGCTGAGGGCTGATTGGTTTAGCTTTTCTTGCTCCCTGATCAGTACTCAGTCAGCCTCTCTATCACTCTCCCAAGAGCTAGCTTGGCACCTCTCCCAGAGGCTTTGGGTGTGGGATCCAGGCCTTCCTCAGAGCGTACTCTCCCCAGTTATAGACACGTGCACTAGGGCAAGCCACCTCCAGTCTCTCAGTTTCCAGTGTGCACCCTTCCCAGGGCTATGGGAATGCATGAAGGGCCTTCCATGCCACTTTGGGAGCACTGCCCGGCTGGGTGGGGAGGAGGCCGGAGGCCGGAGAGATTGCTGCAGGAGAATTCCCCAAACAGTGTCTCTGTTTTCACTTTTTCTTTTTGAGAAATTCATCCTACTCAAGCTTCTGCTCTGTTTAGAGGCCTGGCCTCTCACATAGCCCAGTTCTCCAGATAGGTCAGGGCCCATCACAGCCTGACTTTCAACTCTCCCCACCCAGCATCCACAGACTCTGTGGGTGCTCACAGCCACTGTGTTTGCCACTTAGTCCTCTCTGCTACTTCAAGCAACCAGGTCTCTCCCAGTGCTGCTCAAACCTTGTTTGGCTGGGGAGGAAGCAGTTGACCCAGCTCTCTCCCAAAAACCCTGTGGCAGACCCAGCGGGCACTGGACCTGGGGCTGCAACTGTCCTGGTCCCAGTGCTGGTCCCTGGGACTTTATTGTCCTGAAGCAGTCTCCTTACCATCTGGTTTCTCAATGTCCACTACAATTTTTAGTCTCCTATTTTCATATATGCTGGGATACTGTTGGCTATTTGCTCTGCTCTTCCGTAGATCGGCTAGGTTTCTCTCCTGTGTGTAGGGGGAAGTAGAATCTGCCCCCTCCTATCTCGCCACCATCTTCCTCCTCCAAGATCCTTATCCAGGCTTTGATGCACTTTGAATACTTCTTTCCATCCCTTGTTTGCCTGCAAACTTTCTTTTGAGAAATCAGCTGACAGTCTTATGGGAACTCCTTTGTAGATAACTTTCTCCTTTTCTCTTGATGCTTGTAAGATTCTCTGTTTATTTTTAACCATTGGCATTTTTATTGTGATGTGTCTTGGTGTGGGTCTTTTGGGTCCAATTTGATTGGGACTCTGTGCTTCCTGAAATTGTATGTCTATTTCATTCACCAAATTAGGGAAGTTTTATTTCATTATTTTTTCAAATAGATTTCCAATTTCTTGCTCTTTCTCTTCTCTTTATGGCACACATATAATGTGAATGTTGGATCTTTTGAAGTTGTCCCACAGGATGTTTATACTACCCTTATTTTTTTAGATTCTTTTGTTTTCTTGTTGTTCTGATTGGTTGTTTTTTGTTTCCTTATTTTCCAAATCATTGATTAGATTCTCAGCTTCATGTATTCTACTGTTGTTTCCCTGTAAATTGTTCTTTATTTTAATTAGTGAATCCTGACTGGGTCTTTTTTATGCTGTTGAGGTCCTCACTTGAACATCCTTATAACCAGTGTTTTGAATTCTGCATCTGATAGGTGGCTTATCTCCATTTTGTTTAGCTCTTTTTCTGAAGTTTTGATCTATTCTTTCATTTGAGCCATGTTTCTTTTTCTCTTTGTTTTGGCGGCCTTCCCTTGTTTATTTCTATGTACTAGGTAGAGCTACTTTGACTCCGTGTCTTGGTAGTGTGGTCTAGTGTAGTAGGTGTCCTGTAGGGTCCAGTGGTATAGCCTCCCTTATCACCCAAGTAGGGTATCAAAGCGCTCCCTTTGTGTGGGCTGAGTATACCCTCCTCTTGTTGTTGAGCCTTAGTTGCTGTTAGCAGATCAATGGGAGGGATTTACCCAGGCCTGTCAGCTACCAGGATTGGCTGTGACCACTGACCACCAACATCCACCCTCCATGGAGGATCAGCTATGCAGGTGCAGGGTGGCAGTGCTCCAAAGTGGTCTGTAGCTGACCAATGGGTGTGCTGTCCCTAGGATTTCCCAGGTGGTGCAGCGCAAGGTCAGCCCCCACCTGTGCTTTCCCCAGGGCCACCCTTCCTGAGCTATAAATCAATCTGAGAAGGCTGCTACTTGTGCTGGGCTTGAAGATTTCCAGGTGAAGTCAAGCTGTGAAACTAATCTGGCTCATTCTAGTGCCTGGGCTGGAGATCACTGAGGCCAGCTGTTGCTTGGTTGACAGGATTTAGGAAGCTGTGAAGCATGAGCCAAAACCAGTTACTGATAATGAAAAGCAGCTAGAATGAGCCCATAAGTTGGGTGGGGCCATGTCTCTGGGAATCTCCAAAGTGGGGAGAATAGTGTTAGCCAGGTTGATAGAGTCTCAAATATGGCACCAATCTTCCAGCTCCATGACTCTGTAGGGGGAAGGCTCAGAAAAGGGACAATGACTTCTGCTTGCCCCGATAGTGGCATTGTTTTACATTTTTGTAAATATTTTCTATATCTGGACTCTCAAGTCAGCTCTGCATTCAGTTGTCTGCAATATGCTGTTTTGGCTCAAGTTTGGAAAATCCAAACTCACATATATGTAAATACTTAACTGGGAATTAAAGGAAGGTTTTAAATGTCTTTTCAGATAACTGTATATATTTTTTGATTACTACTTCAAAACTTGAGAAGTAGTTTCTTAAAGGTGAGTTTTAATGTGGAATCTGAAACATTATCAAAGAACTTTTCATGCTGTCACTTTAAAAGCCATTGCTTTCTCATGCATGATTTTGAAACGTCATACATTGGTAATGTGAAAAATAGGGGTTCATGGCTCTATACTGATAGGTCTTCTAATGTTGAACATTTTCATTATATAATGTTAAAAATTACTGATACCAATAGACAGCCTGTCCAGAACACTGGGGGTGAACTAAGGGTGGGGAACAGGAGGGTCACCAGCAGAGGTTGGAAGTTCGGGGATAGAGATTGGAGGTTTGAGTACTGAGGGCATGGTGTGCCACAAAGAATGCCTTTGTGAACCACCTGGGGCCATTGCTAGGACACTGACTGAGTTTTGCAGTGCCAGGTTGTACTTCCACTGGACTGGGAGGCTGTGTTACCCAAGTAATTGAGCCCCTGACTTGTGGATGCTCCACCTCAGGTGGGGAGGCTCTGCTTCTGGCTACAGATGCCCTGCCCCTCCTGCTGAGACTATGTTCTGGGCTCTGGCTGTGAGGCTGTGCTGAGTTCCAGTCTTTCTTTGGTGCAGTCACTCTCAACTGGTGGGTACCCAGTATGAACAGTGTGCTGCATGCTGGGACTAGGGCATGGGAGGTGTGGAGCTGACAGAGTGCCAGGGGAATCCCTCTGCCCTCAGCCATGATGGTGGCAGGGGGAGGTTCTTATACTTAACACGTGCAATGATAACAAGACAATTGTATATAGGAAAAAACCCTCTACCCCCTTCCAGTACCAGATTGAAGGTGGGACTAGGGAAAGGCAGGCACAGGCACAATATAAGTTAAAATGATGGCAGGGGGTAGTGCTGGACCAAATAGGCCTGTCAGTCTAGGCTGGAGAAGGCAGGAATTGGTTGGGAGGTGGTCCCACTCAAAGTACATGCAATTTTGAGAAGTTGATAGGTCATTCTGAGAAAGCACCTGATCTGTCCCACACCCAAAACAAATATAGTCCCAGGGCCACAAAGAAACATACTCTTGCTTGTTACTCACATGATGCACTCAAAGGGTACACTGATCTGTCCTCTCCATGAGCCACATGGCCTTAGCACTCATGTGTGCCCCTGGCCTGCAGAAGGGAGTCAGTCTCTCTCTCTCTCTCTCTCTCTCTCTCTCTCTCTCTCTCTCTCTCTCTCACTGACCTGATGGAGCATTTGCTGGTGCATTTGCACACTCCCTTGCTCAGGACACATGACCTTGTATCCTTAGCAGCCTCATGGCCATGGCCACTCTGGCTCCACATACAACCTCCAGGAGGGAGTCTGAAGCTGTACAGCAGCTGGAAACAAGCTAGGCTACCTGGGTGACTGCTTAGCAGCCACCTGTGATCTCCAAAGGATAGTACTTTAAAATGGAACAGGAACTCGGTGCACTGGCTTTCGTTTTGGTCTTGTTGAGGACAGCAGGGTTTCGTCTGGCTTTTGTGGAGAAGATGAGCTTTAAGACAAGCAGTCCACCATTCTCCCAGATAATTCTGAATTCAAATAAAAACTTCCTTTATCACTAGCCTCTGCCTCTCAAGTTTGCCTTTCCTGGCAGCAGGCAGCCAAACCTCTCTTTTTGTTTGGTAACATTACCTCCATTATTAACACTGATCTTACAAGAAAAATCTTTAAGTATTGTAAAGCTTATAGTGATAGATAAAAGTTTTGCAAAATTCCAGTTTTCATTTCAAAACTCAAAGTTTATCATTGCCAACAAATATAATTAGTTTTCTTCCATAAAGAAACAAATTCATTTCCTTCATTTTGAAAAAAAAATCTGTCACACTCTCAAGTCTGAATAACCTTAATTTTTCTGTAATTTGTTTTTGTGTGTAAAAATGTGGTACCACAAAAAAGCACTGGTCTACTTCATAACTCAGTAGCCACGTAGCTTTTCTAGAGATGATCATGCACTAGTTATGCTGCAGAAATGCTTGATGTGGATGATCCATTCTATCACCCAAAATGGGAACAGGAACTGTTCTCCAGGGCCAAGTTGAAACACAATCAATGATTTTTACTATTGATACTTTATCAAGGCTATTCTTAAATGAGGTTAGTTTTCGGTTTCGCTCATTTCCTTTTCACAAGACTATGTGGAGAAACACAATGACCAGAAGCCAGTGTTTTGCCCACCACTGCTTTGATACCATCAATGTGACAGTGAAAAGGATTCAGTGTCTCAGACCTTCAGAGGGCTGCAGACCAAACTTTGAGCGCCACTCCAGGGGAACCACATGTGGTAATGGGGAGGAAACAGACATACGAGCAAAACCTTGCCTGCTCACCCACTACAACCTATGCTAAACTATAAGTCAGTAGGCCTAAATCATGATTGCTAATTAAATTTGGATCACTTATCTCATTTGGGACTCAAATGGAGAAAACTTGAATGAATTAATTCTGCCAGTCATGAATCTTTGCCTCTCAACCACCATGTTAAAAACTGGCTAATCAACAAAACAAACAAACAAGCATAATATAAACAAAGACACTGAATTTGAGAACAGTCTGACAGTGTCCAGAGTGGGAGGGGAGGGAATTTCAGGGGAAAAGGGGAACGGTTTAGAGCAACAAGTATTAAGGACTCATGGACAAAAACTATGGGGGGTGGAAATGGGAGGAAGGTGGGGAGGGCTGGGGTGGTGGGCTGGGGCGGGGTAAAAGACAGAAAACTGTACAATATCAACAATTAAAAAATACTGATTTAAAAAAAAAAAACTCAATGATTCACTGATTTTAAAGTCCAAGTACAGTAATCAGAAAGACTAGGAACTTTTGTGCTGCGCTTATACCTTGAGATGCCAGGAACTTCTCCAAATCTAAGAAAGGAGAGAATCTGAACCATGCTCTATCTCTTTCTGGACATTCTGCAACACAGACTCTCTTTATGGCACAGACCCAGAACTCAGACAATCTTGGATATCTATCCAAACACTTCATAGCCTCTTTTATCCCCCTCATCTGTCAGTGGAGAAAATAATAGTACCTATTTCTTAGGAATATTATAACAATTAGATGGGATAATGCATTGAGAATGTTTAGCACTTCCTGGCACTTAATGAGTACCCTCTCCTGGTTAGCTATTTCAGGCACTTATGAAAGCAAAGTTAACCTTCTTCTTACATTTTTTAATGTCATACGGAAGATAACTTCGGATGTTTCTGCCTTCAGACATTAATTAACTAGAGGACATTTCCACCTAGAAAAATGTGTGCTGACACCAAGAAATGGAACTTCATAATAGTGTTTAACGATGCCTAGTATAAGCTACCAGACTGTGACTTATGTAAACTCTGCTAATTTATTAGGAAGGGAGTGGCAGATGAAGGATCAAGCTTGATTTGTTCATGTCTGAGACAAGGAAAAAGTCATGATTTTCAAGTCTAACCATGTCAAACTATGATGGTTAAATGGTCAAACCTAAAGACAATCTCCAAAATAGCAGGCAGTGAGTAGGAAGGGGAAGGGTTTGGGTGAACAGGAAAGCACTGTATTACTTCCTCGTAGAGTTTATCTGTGATTGTCTCTGAGCTGAATCTTCTCCTACACATAAGCCTACTTCAGATAATTGCCACCAACCCATTCTTGATAACAGCACTAGTTCCTCTGCAGAGTCTGAGCAGGGTGACTCCACCAAATCCTCCAGCTAAGCATGTTTTAACCCATGTATGTTTGGGTGGGCTATTAGCAGAAACACAGGCTTCCAGAAATGGAGTTTATAACAAGTGAATAGAAGTACATGTTTTTCTATAACAGGAGAAAAAGCAAAGGGTGGTTACCTAGTCTCATGTAATAAAATATTTGAGAGATTATCAGTTAGGAAAAGCACAGAACTGCAATTAATGGAAAACCCAATTATAGTGGCTTTATAAGAAGGGTTCATTTATTGACAAAATAAAAAGTTTCAATGTAAGATATTGCTCAGTAAGGTCAGCAGCCAGTACTGTCATGACTTACATATCTGTACTTCTGTTACCCATTTCCTCAAGGTTACAAAATAGTTGCTGCAGCTCCAACTATTACATTCCCATTTAAGAAAGAAAAAAGAAGAAAAGAACACACTAGCCATAATCTGTCCCTTTTTATCAGGAAAAAAGAAGCATTCCAAAACCTAGGCAACAGATTTGTGCTTATGTCTAATTGGCTTGAACCGTGGCATCTGTCACTGGGATAAATATGTCATCCCTAGTTATAAGGGAGACTTCAAATGTAAGCATCTGGGCTTATTCCCTCCTCCCACAACATTGTTGTAGTTAGCAAGAAAGTGGAAATAAGTATAGTTTAGGTAACTAGAAAATTCCAAGGAAACATCAATAGCTCTTTTATCATGAGCACACTTACCTGCATTGTGCACAGCCACCAAAACTGGTGATGAAGTTAATTTGAACATCGCTGTCTTTCCAGGCAATGATGATGATAAACCCTTATTCTCCAAACACCAGGATTTCCATTTTCTTCTGCTTGAGGACCTCTGATAAGAGGTTCTTGATTATTAGCAAGGAATAAACAAGAACAAAGAAAAAGTGAAACTGGTATCAGTCTTCTAGCTGGAAATGCTTAGCATTTGGGGCAGAAAAAATTGAAATAAATGAATGGTTATGAATCTGGGAGATACATTCATTCAACTGTGCTTATTTTCCTGGGATAGCTAAAAAGAACAATGTAAAGAAAACTGAGTCTCTGGAACTCAACATAAGATGAAAGAAAACCTGTTATCAAACTTAGGCCTGTGACATCATTTATTTCACTGGGCCGCCCTCCTATTCTGAAGTCTCTAAGTGTGTCCAGGTAAGTGCAATATTTTTGCTATTTAGAGCCAAAATTTACAAAATTAAATTTTTGGCAAAACAGGTAGAGGAATATCACATTTGTTGAAAATTCATCAGTCCTAAATGCTTCAATAGTGCCTGAGGCAAAAAGACAAATAGTCCCTCAGCCTTCTCAGAGATTTCATTAAGGCTTTACCCATAGATAAGCATAGAGTATGCTCTTAATATGTGCAACACTTAATGAAGTTCAAGTTTGTTTTCCAAAATGAAGGATGAAGAACAACGTGTTCAGAAAGTATCAGAGTAAACCATGCAATCTCTTCAACTGTAAATGTGCATATATTGTAAATATGCATTTGGGATTAAGGAAATGATTCTTAATCTTTGTGGGAACTGGTTCCTAGAGGGGGAGGGAATGAACTAAGAAAACACAACAGAAAATCCCACAAGTAGATACATCTGACCTATAGGAATGAGGAAGGGAGATAAACCATTATATAAAGATGCAGGAGGGACAGATGAAATAATGACACAAGGAAAAAGTAAGGGAGAATGATGCCACTCATAAAATCAGCAAGTTGAACAAAAAGGAAAGATGAGTGAGAATGATCAAAGGAGGAAACGATGATAGAATCACAGAATGATTATCAGAGTTGGAAAATTCTTCATATCATCTAGTATGAACCTCTTATTTACAAGTGATCAAACTGAGATCAGAAAGTTTAAGACACTGTTCTAATGTTAAATAGGACAAATGTTTCAAGGTCTGGGCAGTTCTAAATGTTATTTCTAGCTGTGTGTTAAAATGTAGCATAGACTACCAGTTAAGATGGTGGAATAGGTAAACACCACCCTGTCTCTGCACAGAGGTCAGAGTTTATGGGTCAGTGGTTACAGTAGCCCTTGCAGTTGACTAGCCTGAGTAAATCCCTCCTATTGACCTGCCAACAGCAATCAAGGCTTAACTACAAGAGGAAGGTGTACTCAGTTCACATGAAGGGTACACCTGGAGTACCCAGCTTGGGTGATAGGGGAGGCTGTGCCACTGGACTCTACAGGAAAACTATTATATTAGGCCATGCTACCAAGACAGAGAGTTATAGAAGCTCTACCTAACGCATAGAAACAAACACAGGGAGGTTGCCAAAATGAGGAGACAAGCAGAC
Organism: Glossophaga mutica; assembly: GCA_039655065.1. Classification (NCBI taxonomy): domain Eukaryota; kingdom Metazoa; phylum Chordata; class Mammalia; order Chiroptera; family Phyllostomidae; genus Glossophaga; species Glossophaga mutica. The sequence goes on along the minus strand of CM077307.1, from coordinate 96,233,369 downwards.
ATGACCCAAGTGAAATAACAGATCAAAACTCCAGAAAAAAACAAAACAAAATGAAGAGAAGCTATTTATCAGATGCAGAGTTCAAAACACTGATTATAAGGATGCTCAAGGAACTTAGTAAGGACCTCAACAGCATGAAAATGACATAGTCAGAAACAAAGGATACACTAATTGACATAAAGTACAATTTACAGGGAAACAACTGCAGAGTGGATAAAGCCAAGAATCAAATCAATGATGTGGAACATAAGAAAACAAAAGACAACCAATCAAAGCATTAGGAAAAGAATCCAAAAAAATGACGATAGTGGAAGGAGCCTCTAGGTCAACTTTAAGCATTCCAACATTCACGTCATGGGAGTGCCTGAAGGAAAAGAGAAAGAGAAAGAAATTGGAAATCTGTTTGGAAAAAACAATGAAAGAAGACTTCCCTAATTTGGTGAAGAAAGAGATAAGCAAGTCCAGGAAACACAGAGTCCCACTTATGATGGATGCAAAGATGCCCACACCAAGACACGTCACAATTAAAATGTCAAAGGTTAAGGACAATCTTAAAAGCAGCAAGAGAAAAAGTTACCTACAAGGGAGTTCCCATAAGACTATCAGCTGCTTTCTGAAAAGAAACTTTGCAGACAAGAAGGGATTGGCAAGAAATACTGAAAGTCACAAAAAGCAGGGACCTACAGCCAAGATTGTTCTACCCAGCAAAACTATCATTTAGAATCAAAAGGCAGTAAAAGAGCTTCCCAGACAAGAAAAAAACTAAAGGGGTTCATCATCACCAAAACATTATTACATGAAATGTTAAAGGGACTTATTTAAGAAAAAATTAAAAAATCAGAACTCTGAACAATAAAATGGCAGTAAATACATATCTATCAGCGATTGAATCTAAAAATCAAACTAAGCAAACAAGAAAAACAGAGACAGAATCATGGATAGGAGAGCATTTTGATGGTTGCCGGAGTGGGTGGTATGGGAAAATGGGTGAAGAGGTAAGGAGATTAAGTACAAACAAGTAGTTACAGAATAGCCATAGGGATATAAAGTAGAGTATTGAAAACAGAGTAACCAAAGAACTTATACTCATAACCCATGGACATGAACAATGGTATGGAGATTGCCTGAGGGATAGGAGTGTGCTAGGTGGAAGGGACTAAGGGGGAATAACTTGCACAACTGTAATAGCAAATCAATAAAATACAATTTAAAAAAATGAAGTGTAGCATAGTATTTTGTAGATGCAGCTATTAATGAGATGATCTGACAGGAACTCTATCAGATGAAAGAAGCATCTGCAAAGAAGAAATCAACCTGTAATTGACCAAACAGTGTATATAAACAATAGTTAAGCTTCCCTTGGGGAAGAAGAGCTTCATATGAGTATCCTGTCTCTTTTACTTACTGAAAGTAAATAAAACTACCTTGCAACAACCATGTCTTGTTTTTAAATAGAATACCCCAAGTGGTGAACCCCTTGAGTTTGCTAATGCTAAAATCATAGTGTTAAAATATTGGCAGAGCCAAGAGCATAACCCAAGCTTTGAGAAGTTCTTCATCCCTTGAAGAATGAATGAATCAATGGAGGCAAAGAGGCTAAGAGGAAGCCAAGGAGAGGGGGTAAACTAGATTTCCTGTAACTGGAAATAGCAATAATTGGAAGCAGGAAAATCATAGAAATTGGGTATAGAGGGACAAGGCCACTTGTTATGACTAATTAATTTGTACTTTAAAAAAAAATCATTTCCCTTACATATATATGATCTTTCAAAAGTCTAGCCTTTAGTCTTGATTTTGCAGTGTGTTCCTCTGATACAAATTACAAATTTAGGTTGACCACAAGTATGGCACCTGGGAAGAGTCTCTGTATAATTCAATTGTGTATGGCATGCATCTATAATACTACAGCCTCTGAAAACCCCATCTAAAGGGTTAAAATGCATACATAGTAAATTTGCTCTTAGTTAGTAACTACATTGTTCACTTGCTATGAAAAAAATTTCTATTCCTTTAAACATTAAGCCTCTCAGTTGATATTGTATCAAAAATAGGGAGAACAAACAACTGCCAAAGAGAAAAACCAAATAAGTCATCACTTCTGTTTCACCCTCAAAGCTTCTTCCACTCTTGCCCAAGTCACTTCTGATTTAGGTCCAAGAAAATGGCATTTTCTGAAATCACAGAGACCTTCTAACCTTTGTTTGCCACCAGGCTAGTATATTTATTTGAGAAATTCTTAAACTTACACTTTTAAGATTATAACACCAAAAAATTAAAATGTACTTTTTGAAAAATATAGCTGCAGTGAAGTAATAAGGGATTAAATAGATAGGAAGAAATAAGCACCTAGGAAAATTGGTGGAAAAATATTTAATCCCAGGCACAAGAATTTTGATTTTGTTAAATAAACAAACTGTAGTTTCATACACAGAGAATTAAAAATTGGTGAAAATTCAAGATGAGTGTTTTTTTATTTCTGACATATAAAATAGATGACAATTAGAAGAAACTAAGGAAGTGAAACAGAAGATTGCTTCAGTGTTGCTCACCCAGATGTTGCACATTTATCAAATAGAATTTATAAGTAGCTGCAGTATTGATGACACTTGATTAGATACAAATTAATGCTTACTTGAACTAGGGCAGTGGCTACAGAAATAGCAATAGTCCTGTTGATTATTAATAAAATCATTAAACCATATTCAAAAAGAAAGAGTCTAGCCCTGGTTGGTATGGCTCAGTGGTTGAGTGTTGGCCTGTGAATCAAAGGGTCATCAGTTTGATTCCCAGTCAGGGCACATGTCTGGGTTGCGGGCCAGGTCCCCAGTAGGGGATGTGCAAGAGGCAACCACACGTTGTTTCTCTCCCTCTCTTTCTCCTCCCTTTCCCCTCTGTCTAAAAATAAAAATAAATATAATCTTTAAAATATAAAATAAAATAAAATATAAAAGAAAGAGTCTGTGGTTAGTAGTCATTGGACATTCAACTGATACCTGTTAGGTTCCAACCAGGTTATTATTGCCAAGTGAGGCATATAAGCATCATTCAGAGATTTCACAGTCTGTCTCCAGAGAAATGAGAGGCAGGAGCCACACTCGAAATTCTGAAATGGCTCCAATGAAGTAACAGGACCACTACCATGTGACTTTTACAACTTAATGGAGTTTCACACCCTAACAGAAGAAAGTCATCTGATTCACAACTTGTCAGTGACCCATGACTTCTCTCACGAGAGGGGCCAGTGTGCAGCTGACAGACATAGAGCTAACAAAGGCAAACACCTTCCACGAAGCCAGCTCAGAGCAAGCAAGAACATTCCAATGCACTGTAATGTGATTTTTAAAACTCTTCTGTTCTTTTTCTATCATTTTCTTGACTGACAGCAGCTACATCTTCAATAATTACACTTCAAGATGTGCTTTAGTGACTGCTGAGTCAGTTTCCTTTTAAATTACATATACCTTTCATTCTAAGCATATAAGAGATAGAAGCTAAGGTTTTCATCTTAAGCATTAATGGAATCAAACCACATATTGTGTGATGTAAGTGCTTATACTTAACAGATTAACTAGTTTCCTCCCCTGAAATTCCACAAATACGATATGCAAATATTATGAATGCAAAAACTGTCTTTATACTGCTTAGATGTTTGCAATCTCTGTTATTTAATAACATCAAGTGGTGTTTATAGTGCCTACTAACAGGTAAGGCTGGGGAATAAAATAGGGAAATGCCAAGGGAGAAACTTAGAGATAATAAACAGTCTAAGAAGGGAAGAAGCTTAAAGCTGGGAGATGTGGTTGAACATCAGAATCACGGACCCTCTCTGTATTGTCGGCCCCCAAAACCTGGGGTTATTTTGAAAAGTTCTTTGTCATTGGGATCTTTGCCACCTGAAATGTTGAACTGATAAATGGGCAAAAATACATCCACAGAAACTCCCAGTTAGTGAAACATTTTGCAGACTTTAACTTTGTCCAGAAAATTCCCGGTGTTATCACTGCAATTATCAAGCTTCTATCCTGAAAAAGCACACAAGTTCTTTCACTCTGACATGTTTGGTGAGCCGTATCATACTGTGACTGATGGAAATATAAAACACTGGCTTCTGGACTAAGAAAGTTGCTTGAATCAATGCAACTTTTTATTCCTGTGGAAATCTTATTAAAACTAGTCAAGGATTATTTAAAGACATAAACCCAAGATGGCGGTAAGGTAGGTAGGAGTGGAGTCCAGTTCTCCCTGTGGACAGCTGGAACACCTGGCCAATTTTCTCGTTAACAGCCAACAGAATCCCAGCTTATATGAAGTTTAGAGGCCAAAATTGTAAAGGGCATTGAAAAACAAACAACGAGGAGATTGCATTAAGGTGGTATGCTCTGGGATCTGCACAGGGACCCAGGCTGCTGTGGCTCTCTGCCCAGCACCTGCCACAGGATACTGGGAGGAGATTTAGATCACCAGCTTCCTCCCCTACCAGAGCATGGAGAGCAGCATGGCACCAGGAGGGACCTGGATGCTTGAAGTCACTGGGGAGGATAGAGACAAAGTGGGAGACACACAGAGGTGTATATACCTACTGGGACTCTGGACACCAGGTAGGTCATTACCAGACAAATTGGGAAGCTAGACGACATCTGGAGAAGGGAGAAGAGTTGGGCCATGTGGGACCCTGACCCAGATAGTCTCTAGTCTGGTTAGAAAGTTGGGCTGTGTGAGAGGCCAGGTGCTTGTTAAGGGTGGCAGGTTTGAACAGGAGAATTTTGTTCAAAAAAAAATTTAACAAGGCTGGCAGCTTTGTAAGGAACTTTCATGCAGTGGGTAGCTCAATCGGAGGGTGATTTGAGCTGCTTGCCTGCACTTGGCTCAGCCACTCATGCAACTGTGGATTCAAGCCATATGCCTAAGCTTGATTCAGGCAGCTTACTGGGCAGCTGATTTGCCCCACTGGCCCTCAGGCTGATTCGAACTTCTTGCCTGCACCAGACTCTGGCAGCTAGCCCAGCACCTGAGTGGAGTCACTCACCTGGAGGCTGACTGGTTCTGTGGCTGGCTCCGACTACAGTGGGCTGGAAAAGAGCAAGGAGGAGGCTCATGGCACAGAACTCTGTGCAAATGGTGAATTAAAGGCACAGGCCTGGCACAGATGGACAGCCGGGGCCCAGCAGCTCACAGAGGACCTGGGCTAGAGGCTGGGCACTGTGAATATTGCGGCCCATCCCTGGCCCCAGCCTCAAAAAGCCATAGGAAAGGAGAAAAGTGAAGCTCAGCCCCCCCGCCTTCGTGTGGCATCTAGGAAGACCAGCAGAACTGGTTCAACAGATTTAAAATCAGCAGGAGGCTTATTTTTTTCTTCCCTCTTTCTCTTTTTCTCCTTTTTTCTTCCCCCAAACAAGACAATAAGACCTGGAGTTGTGAAACGTCCAGAGACAGATCAGAAGGGGGAGCACAAGGGTAACCCCAAAAATGAAATACTGATGCAAATTTCACTTTGCTATCCCATAGAACTGGCAGTTTATTGTTTGTTTGTATTATTTATCTCACTATTTTTCATTTTTTTACATCCTTTATTTTATTAGTATTTTTTATTTCTCTTCTTTCTGTTTAGTTTTCTTCATTGTATTTCTCTGTTTAATTGCATTGTTTGACTGGTTTTCCTTATTCTCTCTTTACTATATTTTAATTTTCCTTCTTTCACTTCATTTGTGTTCCAATAACATACTACTTTTGATCATGTACTTTCTATTCTGGTTATCCAAATCATATATTTCTTGTCATATTATTGTTGTTCCACTACTATTGTGAATAATTGTTGTTCCATACAATTGTAAATACTACACAGCGACACCCCCAATCTCTTATCCCATTTCACTTTATTCCTGAGCTTCATATTGTTGTGGTTAGCTCTATTCTCTCTCACACTACTCCTACTTTCTATCCTTTACTCTCACTATATCTCATCATCTAACCTTGCACAACTGCTCTGTTTTCTGGATTCAGCTCACAATTCTCCCCCCCCCACTCTGATCTCTCTTTTACCTTTTATAAAAAGTGGCTAGTTGAGTGAAATATCATGGTTAACACTTTACTTATCCAAAGAATCTATCTCTTCTCTACTTGTTGGTACTTTAAATCTCATAGATATTCTTCCACTGTCTTAATCCATTTTGCCTATCCCCTGCCACTGATCACATATAAGAATAAGTGGGAGCTGCAAACATCAGTATGCTTGCTGGAGAAGAGAACCCAGCAACAAAGGAAACACCAAAAGGTAAAAACCCAAGTACAATAAGATAACCCACACAAACAGAAGAAAGGGCAAATCTAGAGCATCCAGACAAGCAGACCAAAGAGACCACACCACTGAACCTCACAGAATTCCTACCATAGAAGTTCACTCTACAAAGACAGCTAGCAAAGTGAAATATCAGGAAGAACAGAAACAAACAAAAAGAGTCACCTAAAATGTGAAGACAAAAAAACATCATGCAATCAAAAGGAATGGAAGACTCACCACTAAAAGAGCTGAATGAAATGAAGGTAAGCAAACTATCAGATATAGAATTCAAAATAATGGTTATAAAGATGCTCAAAGAACTCACAGACAATGGCAAGGAACTGAGTGAGAACTACAACAGTATGAAAAAGGAAATAGAAACTATAAACAAAAACCAGGAAGAAATAAACAATAAAATCTCAGACATAAAAATACACTAGAAGGAATTACAAGCAGGCTGGATAAAGCAGAGGACCGACATAGTGAGCTGGAAGACAAGGTAGAAAGAAACACCTAGGTAGAGCAAGTACACACAAAAAAAAGACTAAAAAAATATGAAGATAGATTAAGGGAACTCCAAGATAACATGAAATGAAACAACATTAGACTCATAAGAATACCAGAAGGAGAAGAAATGAAATAAGGGATAGAAACCATGTTTGAAAAAACAGTAACACAAAACTTTCTAGACCTGGGAAGGGGGAAATGCATACAAGTTCAGGAAGCACAGAGAATCTCAATCAAGAAGAACTTCAAGAGTCCAACTCCAAGACATATCATAATTAAAATGCCAAGTATTAAAGACAAAAATAGAATCTTAAAAGGAGCAAGGGAAAAACAAGAAGTAAGATACAAAGGGGCTCCAATAAAGCTAACAGCTGATTTCTCAACAGAAACACTCTAATCCAGCAGAGAATGGCAAGAGAAACACCAAGTAATAAAAAGCAAAGGCCTGCAACGGAGACTACTCCACCCAGCGAGGCTCTCAACTAAAATCAAAGTTAAAATAAGGAGTTTCCCAGACAAAGAAGGCTAAAAGAATACATCTCCACCAAACCAGCCCTACAATATTTACTAAAGGGATTACTGCAATAAGAGAAAGGAAAGCAGTGGAAGAAAGAGGAACACAGGTACAAAGGGGGAAAATGAACAAATACCCATAAATAATAACCATAAATGAAAATGAATTAAATGCTCCAATCAAAAGACATAGAATAGCAGAATGGATAAGAAATCATGACATACACATAAGCTGCCTACAAGAGACCCACCTCAGGAAAAAAGACCTGTACGGAGTAAAAGTGAAGGGTTGGAAAAAAATATTCCAAGCAAATGGACAGGAAAAAAAATGCCAGGGTAGCAATATTCATGTCAGATGGGTAGCAATATTAATATCAGACAAAATAGACTTCAAAACAAGATCCATGTAAAGAGACCCACAAGGACATCTCATAATACTCAAGGGAAGAATCCATCAAGAAGACATAAATATTACAAACATATATACACCCAACATGGGAGCAACCAAATACATAGGAATATCTGGGCAGACTTCAAGAAAGATATAGAAAGTGACACTATTATAGTAGGGGGTTTTAACATCCCACTGCCAAAAATGGATAGATCTTCCAAACAAAATATCAACAAAGATGTTGTGGCAATGAACAATGTCCTAGATCAAATGGACATAACTGATATATATAGAGTCCTTCATCCCAAAGAAGCAAAATACACATTCTCTTCAAATGCACATGAGAGAGTTTCAAACAGAGACCACATGATAAGACACAAAACAAATCTCAACAAATTCAAGAAAATTGAAACCATATCAAGAAATTTCTCTGACCACAAGGGACTGAAACTGGAAACCAACCTCAAGGAAAAAACTCTAAAACACTCAAACTCATGGAGATAGATTGGCATGCTATTAAACAATGAATGACTCAAAAATCAAAAAGTTTCTGGAAAGAAATGAAAATGAACTCACAACAATCTAAAACTTATGGGACACAGCGAAGGCAGCCCTGAGATGGAAGTTCATAGCAATATTGGCCTACCTAAAAAAGACGGAAACATTTCAAATAAACAACCTAACTCTACATATACAAAAATGGGAGGAACAACAACAAAGACAGCCTAGAGCAAGTAGAAGGAAGGAAATAACCAAGATCAGAGCAGAATTAAATGACATAGACTAAAAGCACAATTCTAAAGATCAATGAATCCAGGAGCTGGTTCTTTGAAAAGATAAACAAAATTGACAAGCCTTTAAGTAGTCTCATGAAGAAAAAAAGAGGACTCAAATAAACACAATCAGAAATGATAGAGGAGAGATTACAACTGACACCACAGAAATGGAAAGGATTGTAAGGAATTACTATGAAGAACTGTATGCCAAGAAATATGAAAAGCTAGGTGAAATGGACAAATTTCTAGAAAAATATAATGTTCCAAAATTCAGTGAAGAAGCAGCAGACAGCCTGAACAGACCAATAACAGCTGATAAAATTGAGGCAGTAATCAAAAAACTCCCAATGCCCTGGACCAGGCACTTTCACAGGAGAATTCTATAAAGCATTTAAGGAAGAGCTAACCCCTGACCTTCACAGACTAGTCCAAAAAATCAAAGATGGAAGATTCCCAAGCTCTTTTTATGAAGCCAGCATCCTCCTAATCCCAAAAACAGATAAAGACTTAACAAAGAAAGAAAACTTCATAACAATATCACTGATGAACATAGACACTAAAATCCTCAACAAAATATTGGCAAACTGCATCAAGCAATACATTAAAAAGATCATACAACATACAGGAGAAAAACTTAGCCGATCTACAGAGGAACAGAGCAGACAGCCAATAGTACCACAGCATATATGAAAATAGGAGATCAAAATCTGTAGAGGACATTGGAAAATGAGACATGTTGGCCGAGGAACCAGAGGCAGCCCTAGGACCAGAGGTGGCCCTGCAACTGGAGGAGGGGGCATTGTGGAAGACCCAGAGCTCACACCTGGGATCCTAGGGTGAGTGCACTCAACTCAGGAAACTGGAGGAGCCCACACCCGTAAACTTGGGTAGGCACAGGCGCCCTGTAGAAGACCCAGAGATCACAACAATAAATGCAGGGAGTGCTCGATCTGTAAGAGATGGAGGCTCAAACCCATAAACTCAGCAAAGCACACACTCTGCAGGAGACTCAGAAATCACACCCAAGGCCCTGCATGGAGAGTGCACCTCTAGTCCTGGGGAGAGTGCACTGTGAGCCCTGGAGAGAGTGCGAAGCTGGCACTGAGGAGAGTAGACCAAAAATGATTGAGTGGGGAACAGGGAGAAAAGTGATACCAGTCATCTTTCAGCCTGTTGCACCCAGCAAGACCAGAAAAACCAGTTAGGCCAGTTTGAAAACAGCAAGAGGTTTAGTTTTTTCTTTGATTGTTTGTTTTTTGTTTTTGTGGGATTTTTTGTTTTGTTTTAATTATATATTTCTTACTTTTTATTATTTTTACCTTTTTTATCCCTCAATTTCTTTTGCTTCTCTTTACTTCTTTCTTGTTTCATTCCTGCTTCCTTTCTTTCCAAATTTAACTCATCTTCCTTTCTCTTTTTTCTCTTCTTTTTTTATTTTTATTCTTTTCTCTTTTTAAATACCCACAATTGAGAACAAAAAAAAAACCTGATTGTGAAAACACCACAGTTGGACCCAAACAGGGGACATGCCAACAGCTGAGACTCTGGAAGCTGTGAACACTAGGAAACCTGAAAGGGACTGCACCACTGAATCTCACAGGTATTCTACCACAGAAGATCACACCATAAACCCAGGGAGCCAGAACAGATCAATTAAAGAAGCTGAGGCTAACAAGAAGAATCTTGCAAACGATAGGAAGACAAAGAAACAATCCCCAAATGAAAGGAAAGGAGGAAGCCACAGAAAGAATGCTAAATGAAATGGAGGCAACTCAACTCTCAGATATTGAGTTCAAAGCAATGGTTGTCAGGAAGCTCCATGAGCTCTCAACGAGCTACCAGAAACAACAGGGAAGCTATGATGAACTCACTGCAAACTAGATCAACATGAAAAAGTAAGTAGAAACTATCAACAAGGGCCAAGAGGAAATGAAAAATACAATTTCTGAACTGAAGAACACAGTAGAAAGAATGAAAAGCAGAATTGATGAAGCAGAAGATCGGATCAGTGAGTTGGAGGACAAAATAGAAAAAACACCCAGAAAGAGCAAGAAAAGAAAAGGAGGCTCAGAAAGAATGAAGAGGGATTAAGAGAAATGAAAGAAACCATGAAACGTAATAATATCCGTATAATAAGGACACCAGAAGCGAAAGAAGAAGAGCAAGCAATAGAAAACCTATTTGAAAAAGTAATGATGGAAAACATCCCTAATTTGATGAGAGAAAAAGTCACACAAATCCAGGAAACACAGAGAGTCCCAATCAAGAGAAACCCAAACAGGCCTACGTCAAGATACATCATAATTAAAATGGCAAAATTCCAAGACAAACAGAATCTTAAAGGCATCCAGGGAAAAAAAAAGGAAGTAACATATAAGGGAGCACTGATAAGGTTAGCAGCTGACTTCACAATGCAAACACTCCAAGTGAGAAGAGAATGGCAAGAAATATTACAAGTAATTAAAACCAAAGGCCTGCAACCAAGACTACTTTACCCAACAAAGCTTTCAATCAAGAAAGAAGGCTAAATGAGGAGCTGCCCAGACAAAAGAAGTTTGAAAGAATACACCTCTACCAAACCAGTTCTGCAAGAGATACTAAAGGGACTGCTTTAAGAAAAGGGGGGGGGGGGGAGAAACACACAGGTATGAAAATTTCAATCAATAATCAATAATAACCTTAAATGTAATCAATAATAACCTTAAATTTAAATGGATTAAATGCTCCAATCAAAAGACATAGAATAGCTGAATGGATAAGACAGCATAACCCACACATATGCTGCATACAAAAGATCCACCTCGGGAGAAAAGAGCTACACAGACTCAAAGTGAAGGGCTAGAAACAAATTTTCCAAGCAAATGGGAAAAAAAGCCCAGGAAGCAATACTCATATAAGACAAAATAGACTTCAAAAGAAGACCAATAAAGAGAGACCCAGAAGGTCACTTAATAATACTCTAGGGTAGAATCCACCAAGAAGACATAAACATTGTAAATATATATACACCTAAATACATAAACAAAATTTTAGAGGACTTCAAGAAAGATATTTGACAGCAACACAATTATAGTAGGGGATTTTAACACCCCACTGTCAAAAATGGACAGATCTTCCAAACAAAATATCAACAAAGATATTGCGGCATTGAACAACACTCTAGAGGAAATGAAATTAACTGATATATGTAGAGCCCTTCATCCCAAAGAAACTAAATACACATTCTTTTCAAATACACATGGAACATTTTCAAAGATAGACCACATGATAGGACATAAAACAAGCCTCAAAAAATTCAAGAAAATTAAAATCATACCAAGCATTTTCTCCCACCACAAGTGAGTGAAACCAGAAACCAACCCCAAGGGAAAAAACCCAAAACCCTCAAAATCATGGAGATTGAATTGCATGCTGTTAAACAGTGAATGAGTCACGAATGAAATTAGGGGAGAAATCAAAACACTTCTGGAAACAAAAGAAAATGAACTCACAATGACCCAAAACTTATGAGACACAGTGAATGCATTCCTCAGAGGGAAGTTGATAATGATACGGGTCTACCTAAAGAACACAGGAATGTTTAAAACAAACAACTTAACCTTATACCTACAAGAACTCGAGGAACAACAATAAAGACAGCACAGAGAAAGTAGAAGGAAGGAAATAACCAAGAGCAGAATTAAACTACATAGAGACTAAAATCACAATTCTAAGGATAATGAATCCAGGAGCTGGTTCTTTAAAAACATCAACAAAATTGACAAGCATTTAAGCAGGCTCATCAAGAAAACAAGAGAGAGGACCCAAATAAACACAATCAAAAATGAAAGAGGAGAGATTACAACTGACACCAGAGAAATACAAAGGATTGTAAGAAATTACTATGAAGAACTGTATGCTAAGAAATTTGAAAGACTAGGTGAAATAGACAAGTTTCTAGAAAAATATAATCTCCCAAAACTGGATGAAGAAGAATTAGAAAGCCTGAACAGACCAATAACAGCTGATGAAATTGAAGCAGTAATCAAAAAACTCCCAACACACAAAAGCCCTGGACCAGATGGTTTCACAGGAGAATTCTACAAAACATTTAAGGAAGAGCTAACTCCTATTCTTCACAGATTATTCAAAAAAATTAAAAATGATAGAAGACTCCCAAACTCTTTTTATGAAGCTAGCATCATCCTAATCCCAAAACCAGATAAAGACACATCAAAGGAGAACTTCAGGCCAGTGTCGCTGATGAACATAGATGCTAAAATCCTCAACAACAAAATTTTGGCAAACCACATCCACCAATACATTTAAAAGATCATACACCATGAGCAAGTGGGATTCATCCCAGGGATACAAGGATGGTTCAACATTCACAAATCAGTAAATGTAATTCATCCCATAAACAAAAGCAAAGACAAAAATCACATGATCATATCAATAGATGCAGAAAAAGCATTTGATAAGGTACGACACCCATTTATGGTAAACACAATCAGCAAAGTGGGAATGGAGGGAGCATTTCTCAACATGATAAAGGCCATATATGAGAAAGCTACAGTCAACGTCATACTCAATGGGCAAAAACTAAAACCTTTTCTACTAAGATAAGGAACAAGACAAGGTTGTCCACTTTCAACACTTCTATTCAATACAGTACTGGAAGTTTTAGCCATAGTGATTAGACAAGAAAAGGAAATAAAAGGCATCCAACTTGGAAAGGAGGAAACAAAACTATCATTGTTTGCAGATGACATGATAGTGTACATAGAAAATCCCATAGACTCGGCCAAAAAGCGGCTCGACCTAATACATGAATTTGGCCAAACAGCCAGATACGAAGTCAATATCCAGAAAGCAAAGGCATTTTTGTATACCAACAATTAAACAGCAGAAGCAGAAATCAAGAGAAAAATCCCATTTGATATAGCAAAAAGAAAAGTAAAATACCTAGGAATAAACCTAACCAAGGAGGTAAAAGACCTGTATGCAGAAAACTACACAACACTGAAGAAAGAAATCAAGGAAGACACAAACAGATGGAAACACATACCATGTTCATGTACAGGAAGAATTAACATCATCAAAATGTCCATACTTCCCAAAGCAATTTACAAATTCAATGCAATAACTATTAAATTACCAATGGCATATTTCACAAATATAGAACAAACACTTCAAAAACTTATATGGAACCATAAATGACCTCGAATAGCTGCAGCAATCTTGAGAAAGAAGAGCAAAGTAGGAGGAATCACAATACCTGATACCAAACTGTATTACAAGGCTACTGTAATCAAAACAGCCTGGTACTGGCATAAAAACAGGCACGTGGATCAGTGGAATAGAACAGAGATTCCAGAAATAAACCCAAGTCTCTATGGTCAATTAATATTTGACAAAGAGGGCAGCAACATAAAATGGACTAAATATAGCCTCTTCAACAAGTGGTATTGGGAGAACTGGACAGCTACATGCAAGAAAATGAAATTTGAGCACCAACTTACACCATACACAAAAATAAATTCAAGGTGGATAAAAGATTTAAACATAAGCCGTTACACCATTAAAGTCCTAGAGGAGAACATATGCAGGAAAATTTCAGATATTCCACGCAGCAACATTTTTACTGATATGTCCCCTAAAGCAAGGGACATAAAGGAAAGAATAAACAAATTGGATCTCATCAAAATAAAAAGCTTCTGCACCGCTAAAGAAAACAGTATTAAAATAAAAAGAGAACCAACTGTATGGGAAAACATATTTGTCAATGATACCTCAGACAAGGGTTTAATCTCCAAAATTTATGAAGAACTTACACAACTCCACTCTAAGAAGACAAGCAACCCAATTAAAAAATGGGCAAAGGACTTGAACAGACACTTCTCCAAGGAGGAGATAAAGAGGATCCATAGACACATGAAAAGATGCTGGATATCGCTAGCTATCAGAGAGATGCAAATTAAAACCACAATGAGATACCACCTGAGACGTCAGAATGGCCTTCATAAACAAAGCAACAAACAGCAAGTGTTGGAGAGGTTGTGGAGAAAAGGGGACCCTAGTGCAATGTTGGTGGGATTGCAGACTGGTACAGCCACTATGGAAAACAGTATGGAATTTTCTAGGAAAACTAAAAATGGACATACCTTTTGACCCAGCAATTCCACTGCTTGGATTATATCCCAAGAACCCTGAAACACCAATACAAAAAAACCTATGCACCCCTATGTTCATAGCAGCACAATTTACAATAGCCAAGTGCTGGAAGCAACCTAGGTGCCCATCGGTTAATGATTGGATCAAAATATTGTGGTACATTTACACAATGGAATTCTATGCAGCAGAAAAAAAGAAGGAGCTTCTACCCTTTGAGACAGCATGGATGGAACTGGAAAGCATTATGCTAAGTGAAATAAGCCAGGCAGTGAATGACAATTATCATGTGATCTCACCTTTAACAGGAACCTAATGAACAAAACAAACAGACAAGCATAATATAACCAGAGACACTAAAATTGAGAACAGGCTTACAGTCACCAGAGGTGAGATGGGAGGGAATTTCATGGTAAAAGGGGAAGGGTCTAGACCAACAAGTATAAAGGACACGTGGACAAAAACTATGGCAGTGGAAATGGGAGGGTAGGGGGTGCTGGGGCGGTGGGTTGGGGTGGGATTAAAAGACCAAAAACTCTACAAGAACAACAATTAAAATAAAAAAAATTTTTAAAAAGCAATAACTTTGAAAATCTAAAAAAAAAAATCATACACCATTACCAAGTGGGATTCAACCCAGGGATGCAAGGATGGCAAAATATTCACAAATCAATAAATGTAATACATCACATAAACAAAAGCAAAGTCAATAATCTCATGATCATATCAATACATGTGGAAAAACATGTGATAAGGTACAGTATCCACTTATGATTAAAACACTACAAAGTGGGAATAGAGGGAGCATTCCTCAAAATAATAAAGACCATACATGAGAGACTTACAGCCAACATCTTACTCAATGGGAAAAAAATAAAATCTTTCCCACTCGGATCAGGAACAAGACTAGGATGTTCACTTTCACCATTTCTATTCAACATGGTATTGGAAGTACTAGCCATAGCAATCAGACAATGAAAAGAAATAAAAGGCATCCAAACTGGAAAAAGGGAAACAAAACTATTACTTTTTGCAGGTGACATGATAAGGTAACTAGAAAATCCTATAGACTCCACAAAAAACTGCTCAACCCAATAAGAGAATTTGGCAAAACAGTGGGATACAAACTCAACATTCAGAAATAAAAAGCATTTTTGTATACTAATGAAATATCACAAGTGGAAATCATGAAAAAAATCTGATTTGCTATAGCAACAAGAAAAATAAAATACCTAGGAATAAACCTAACCAAGGAGGTAGAAGACCTGTATTCAGGAAACTACAATGAAGAAAAAAATTTAGGAAGCCACAAATAAATGGAAGCATATACCGTGGTCATGGACTGGAAGAATTAACATCATCAAAATGTCCATAGTTCCCAAAGCAATTTATAGATTCAATGCTATCCCTATTAAAGCACCAATCCCTATTAAATCCCTATCTGTGGACCCATTCCACAGATATAGAACAAACATTTCAGAAATTTATTTGGAACCATAAATGACTGTGAATGGCAGCAGCAATCTTGAGAAAGAAGAGCAAAGTAGGAGGGATCACAATACCTGATACCAAACTGTATTACAAGGCCACTGTAATCAAAACAGCCTGACACAGGCATAACAACAGCCACATGGACCAATGGAACAGAATACTGAGCCCAGAATTAAACCCAAGTCTTTATGGTCAATTAATATTCAATAAAGGGGGCAGCAGCATAAAATAGAATAAAAATACTCTCTTCAACAAATGGTGTTCGGACAATTTGACAGTTTGACAATTGTTTTGCTGCATGCAAAAAAATGAAACTTTATCACCAACTTATGCCATACACAAAAATAAATTTAAGGTGGATAAAAGACTTAAATATAAGTCATAACACCATAAAAGTCCTGGAAGAGAACATAAGCAGGAATATCTCAGATATTTCACACAGCAATGTTTTCACTGATATGTCTTTTAGAGCAAGGGACATAAAAGAAAGAATAAACAAATGGGATCTTATCAAATTCAAAAGCTTCTGCATGGCTAAAGAAAACAGCATTAAAATGAAAAATGAATGAATCACATCAAAAATATATTTGCCAATGATACTTCAGACAAGGGTTTGATCTCTCACATATATAAAGAACTCACAGGACTCCACTCTAGGAAGGCAGACAATCCAATTAAAAAATGGACAAAGGACTTGAACAGACACTTCTCCAAAGAGAACATACAAAGGATCCAGAGACACATGAAAAGATGCTCAGCATCACTAGCCATCAGAGAGATGCAAATTAAAACCACAATTAGATACCACTTCACACTGGTGAGAATGGCCATCATAACCAACTCAACAAACAAGTATTGGAGAGATTGTGGAGAAAAGGGAAACTTAGTGCACTGCAGGTGGGATTGGAGACTGGTGCACCACTGTGGAAAACAGTATGGAGTTTTCTCAGAAGACTGAAAATGGAACTGCCTTTTGACCTGGCAATTACACTGCTAGGATTATATTCTATGAACCCTGAAACACCAATCCAAAAGAACCTATGCACCCTGATGTTCATAGCAGCACAATTTACAATAGCCAAGTGTTGGAAGCAACCTAAGTGCCCACTAGGACATGAATGGATCAAAAAATGATGGTACATTTATAGAATGGAATACTATGCAGCAGAAAGAAAGAAGGAACTCCTACACTTTGAAACAGCATGGAGGGACATGGACAGCATTATGCTAAGTCAAATAAGCCAGGTGGTGAAGACAAATACCATATGATCTCACCTTTAATGGAACCTAATTAATAAAACAAAGCAAGAAAAATGTAACCAGAGACATTGATATTTAAAACAATCTGACAGTAACCAAAGGGGAGATGGGAGGGGATAATGGTGGGGGAGGGTGAAGAATTTTTAGGAACAACTGTGAAGGACACATGGACAAAACCAAGGGTGAGTCAAATCAGGGGAGGAAGGTGGGAATGGCTGGGGTGAGGGGGAGAGTAGGGGGGGGAAGGCAGAAAAGTGTACTTGCACAATAATAAAATTTAAAGAAATTGAAAAAATAAAAGACATAAACCCCTGGGTAGAGCAAGAGCAAACAGCCACCACATGCTAGAAGCTGGAAGGCACATGTGAAATGATTGTAAATTGTGAACAGACCCAGAAAGCTAAATTCTCAGGCAGCAGTGGTGAAAGGCTGAAAATCAACACAAATTATATGAGGAAATCACCACAGGCTTGGGAGCTTTTATAACAGTCCCTTTCAGAACTTGGAATAAAAAGTAAACTGAAAAAAGGAAGATTGGACATCAACTGTCTGAGAAGCAGAGAGAGTTATTAGTTATGTTTTCTTACAACCCCATGATCAGGTGACCAAAGTGAGAGAAAGGGAGAGATTCTTCTTAGGCTGGTCAGGTACACTTGAGGGCCTGGTTCCTGCATGTGGAACAGGGGTATGTGTCAGACACCACAAGGCTGAAGTGTAGCCTTCACTGTCCCTCCAAGTCAAAGACCACAGCATGTCACTTCAAATTACACACATGGTTATTCCATTAGCTGTAAATCCATTGCAATGCCCTGTAATTCAGCCCACGTGTCCTTATATCTCCATCCCAGGATATCAGAAGACACCATTGAATACCATGCCAAAATTAAAAGTCATTTAATGTAATTAAGCAACCTATTGCTCATTAATTTGGAGTTTTAAAGCCCTCTTAATGATCTTCTATTTGTCCCATTCCTTTGAGTTTTAATGTCACGCTCCTTGAAGGAAAAGGCAGATATAAATTTAGGATTAAATAATTCTGTGTTCACACTTTCATCTCAGCATCACACCACCAGCCTCAAGCTCAGAGTCCACACATTCCACGTGGAGTTTACTACAAACATGGCTTCTTAAAGACCTCTTGGTGTGGTCTTAGCATTTTCATAAGCCACAGCTTTGTCTCTGAGTTTGCTCTCCCACACTACTTCTAGATACCCACTCCTCCTGACTGCTTGGATTGTTGGTTATCAGGCCCTCCTTTTATCTTTCCTTTAAAATCTGAATCATCCAGTTGCTCTCAGTGTCAGCATTTGTTTTTCTGGATGCTAGGTTTCTCTTCTTTCTTGTTGACATCATGTGATTATATTGTCAGCCAATCATTTTTTAAAGCCTCCCATCCTTCTTGAGCCAATTCACCACACAAACTCTCTGACCATCAGATCACAAATGATCTTTCCTCTGAACCAGGTGTTACCTAGTTAAGGTAACCTCTGCATCTTCATTATAAACATCAGGAAAAGCCCAGTGAATCAGGACAGCAGACAGGATGAAGTCATTAAGGGGCCAAGTCAGCCCTTCCAGAGCTTGACCCTGTGGTTTCAGATGCCTGGAGGTTTCTAAAGTTGTCTGAGACCACTGGGCTAGGCCCGGCACCCCTCCCTACTGTGTCATGTCTGGATATGGAACCACCAAAGTAGTAGAGCCATGGTGCGTTCTGCAAATGCACAGAAAAATAGCCAAACAAGCACCCAGCCATGCCATCCGAGTCTTTTCTATCAGCTTCTGTATACCAACCCAGTGAGTGATTCGTTCTCATTTTATTTTTTCCATAAACTGTGTCTATTCTCAATTTGTGTGATCCAAAGGCCTCCCCAAGTTCTTCTCTCCTCTGCCCAACATTAGAGCCTGGAGAGTTACAGTTTCTCCCAAAGCTCTGTCTTAGATGAATTCATCTTGGGAAATGGTGACTCTCATTTTAAGGAAAGACAAAGAAATTTATCTGGAAGAGACATTTTCAAGGTATATTCTCAGTATCTATGATCAGCTGAGTAATGGCTTCCCCAAATATGTCTACTTTCTAATTCCTAGAACTTGTGAGAGATACCTTATTTGACAAAAGGCACTTGGCAGATATGATTAAGGAATGTGGGTGGGATTTTCCTATAGAGGCTCCAGAAGGAACCAGCCCTGCTGACACCTTGACTGCAGCCCAAGGAAACTGATTTTGGACTTCTGGCCTCCAGACATATTAGAGAATAAATCTGTGTTGTTTTAAGGCACTAAATTTATGGTAAATTGTTATAACAGCTACAAGAAACTAAGATAGCATCCTATCAAGACAACACTTTTTTAAAGTTTATGCTGTTTGGACAAGAGCCTATGGTTTCAATTCTGTCCTAGAATTAAGTTTCAGTCCTTCAACAAAATATCCTTTGTACTTGGATCTTACATACTCCATTTTATAAATCTATTTTCATCCATGAATTACATATGAGCAAGAAAGCCTCATGAACACAAGAGACCAGGATTCTAAACTTGAGTGAATAAGTAATAAACCATAATCACAACAATAACAGCAAACATTTATTGAATTCTATGTGCCAGGTACTGTTCTAAGAGCTTAAGGTAAGAAATCATGTAAGAAAGGCATAAATTTTATTCCTGCTTTACATATGAGGAAACTGAGGCAAAGGGTTAAATAATAAATCCACTGACAATCTTTACCCCTATACATACACACACCCATTCACACAATTTGGACATAAAGATCATAATGAATATTTAGGGACTGTTTAGCATGGCCAGACACTGTAGTAAGTGACTCAAGTATATTAACCCATTTAATCTTCAATGACACCAGGTGGTAAGTACTATTATCATCCCATTTTATAGATAAGAGAACAGTTATACAGAGGAATAAGGAACTCAGCTCCAAGTCACACAGCTGGAGAGTGACAATGTGTTTCCTACCGAGGCAGACCAATCCCAGAGCTCACACTCAGCCACTGTGCGATGCTGCAGAAGGGCTGTGAAGAAAGACCAGAAAAATGTGAACATGTGTATACACCTGCTGGGGCTGGGAGTGGGGCAAGGCCAGGTGGCACCAGGAAAGCCAAAGAAAGACCAATAGAAGGGAGAGTGTCAGGACCAAGGGTCTGGGATTAGGAGCACAGTCAACATGGTGGAAGGTATGCTTCACTCAGGTCACAGTCACTAATGGGATGTGGAGCCCACCCAACTCATCTGCAAGTGGTAGCCTTCAGAAACCAACCCTGACCTGAGAAGATAACTGATTACGAATGGATCAAAATAAGAATAACATGAGGGAGCCCAGAAGTAGGAATGGAGAGTTGCCACTCACTCCAGAGAACCACTGTGGCCACCAAGTGGTAGTGGGAACAGCACTGCAAAGTAGCTTGATGGAGCCAGACCTGGGGATAGGATGAGGGAAGTACAGGATACAGGCTCCCTTCCAGCCCCTGCTTCTCCATGTGTGGTCTTTGGGTAAAGTTTCAGAATCACTGGTCCACATGGCAACTAACCTCCCTTCCAAAATGACTCTGATGTAAGTCTGCCTGTCCATAAGTTTCATGTCTTTAGAAAGTTTAACAATAATTCTCTTACATCAACCAACTCAAGACCCTTATTTGAGCCATTCTGTTAAATTAATAACTCATTTAAATGGTTTAATGACCCTAATTTACACTATGATCTGGGAAAAAAACTTATAGATTTTTTAAAATTTATTTATTTATTTCCAATTTTTTATTTATTTTTATCAGTATTTTTTTAACTGTTGATCTTGTACAGTTTTCTGTCTTTTACTCCCACCCCAGCCCACCACCCCAGCCCTCCCCACCTCCCTCCCATTTCCACCCCCCATAGTTTTTGTCCATGTGTCCTTTATACTTGTTGCTCTAAACCCTTCCCCTTTTCCCCTGAAATTCCCTCCCCTCTCCCCTCTGGTAACTGTCAGCCTGTTCTCAATTTCAGTGTCTTTGGTTATATTTTGCTTGTTTGTTTGTTTTGTTGATTAGGTTCCTGTTAAAGGTGAGATCATATGGTATAAAAGTTCAATTTGAATATCTTTTTTAAAAATTCAAATAATAGAACTAGACTTTGATACTTATGTCTAGCTCTTTAGAAAATATATGGAATAAAATTCTTATCCTTTTCAAAGAAAATGGATACTTGTCAAGCTTAAAGTGGCTTTAAAACAATTGATTTTCTTTAAAAGTGTTAAATAAATTCTTGTAATTTTATTTAACTATTGATTTATTCACCAAATTCTTTCTTTGGCTGGTAGTTGAAAGTGAATCACTTCAACTTCTGTCTCAATTACTATATATGTAAACTATAAGATTTCAAGTCAATTGGTTTATATTGCACAAATACAGATAGCTAAACAGATGATATTTGCCAAGCCAGATAATGGCTAAGGTTAAAACTAGTAAACATCAACAGTGGATAATCTCATCATCCAGAAAGATGATAAGGGAAACAGATTCATTGTAAAGACTATACAAACAGCATTGTTAGCCACATTGAGAAGCCAGAGAGAGCTGGATTGCCTACCCACTGAATGTAAATGAATGTGGCTGACACTAATATTAGCCTGTTAATTTTCATATGAGCCACACTCAGATTTGAAGTCAAGCCACATATATATTGGGATATTTGTCAATACCCACATACCTCCTTTTCTTCATTTAAGTCCGTGGTATAAAGCCCTTAATTCCACTTCCTCACTACCACCTGCTCAGTAAAGTGCCAAACTTACAGCATTGCCTGTCAAGACACTTTTTAAATGCTGTTTTGTAATTATCTCCTATGTCTTTCCAATTCTGGGCTGCAAGCGCCTTCTTGGTTGGATTCAGGTATTTGTATCTATGCTATCTGATATATACTTTGTGATAAAAACAAAACAAAACAAAACATGTTATTGGCTGAATGAAAGAAGAGCCCTTTATAAACCACAAACAGGTATAAAAATGTAAAAAACAAAGAATGTATTAAAATCCCATCTCTTCTTCCTCTTGAAAGTTCTGATTCAAGAAAGGAACTGAGTGCAATCTGATTGTAGCAGGTACTGTCCATGAACAGAACAGAGAGACAATACAACTGAACCAAGATCATAGTGCTCTCATTCGTGAGCTTGCTAGAGATCAGACATATCACTTACCTGCTGTCAGCTGGATGGCACGCTTAGGGAGCAGTAGATCTGCAGCTGAAACCCACCTTGCAAAAGCCTGTGGGATTCTGTACTTATGTCAACAGGGAGCCCTTTACCTAGCAAATGATTTGATATATTTCTCATCTTCCTTGACAATTAATGCTCAAGTGAGGCATGTTTGTGTTTCAGGTGAAAGGTTTGAGGCACTAAGAGAGAGTCACTGTTGTATCTTAAACAGCTAATTAGCTGGCATTATTTCCATAAAGTGTTTGATTAAAGCCTTTGAGGCAGTGACAGTAAAGAACAAGGTCCAAGTCTTTATGAATCAAACAAAACAAATGCCATCCACAACAGTCATGTCTTCGAGCTCACTGTCAGAAAAATAAACCTACCAAAGACCAGCCATCATTCAAGATCATCTGAAAGCAATCTGAAAAAGTATCCAAGCCTAAAGCATAGCAAAATGCCCTGAAGTGCCTAAAATATAAAGAGGATAAGAATTATTTTCTGATGAGACTAAAAGAAGCTCCATTTCCCCCAGCAGAGAATATAGATAATAAAACATGGGCCCTTGTGGTGAGAGCAATGTTAAAATATCTCCAACCAGATTGTATTGCTGGCCAACAGGTGCAGGTTACAAACTGGAGCATACATGAAATTGTATCTTCAGCCTTAACCTCCTGCTCTTCATGTTTCCCTCCCCTCAACCTGTTACTGGCCATCTCCCCTGCTGTCCCAGCCCCATGCACACCTTGTCACTCTTCTCTCCTTTTGCATCTTATTGAGATCAAAGGCTGCAACTGATATCAATAAATTACACGTAGTGTAAAAAAAAACACACACACAAAAATACCAATAAAATAACAACCAGTCATTTTATTGTTTTACTAGATCATCAGATTTGGGTAATAAAAGGAAAGCTTTGTACCTGCGTAGAGGAGAGGGTGGGCATAGGATATCTTTCTGTTGCTCTTTGAATGGAGTTACCCCTGCTTCTGCTGAGACCTGTTCTAAAGCATCTGCATTCAGTTCAGCACCTGTTGGGTGGCTCCTCTGTGTCAGGCACTGTGCTAAGCACTGAGGATGAAAAAATGGGCAAGACACATGCCTCTCTCACCTTGCTTGGGCCTGGTTGCAGGGCTACAAGAGTGATTTTGCTGAGCAAATTCAGTCAGTGGGGAAGCCTTTACTTCCACCTCCATCAGAAATTCAGAATCTATTTTCCCTGATTTTGTTTCCAGTTCAGATCTTCCCTGGTCCCATGTAGTGACAGCATTTCCACACACTAACTCAGTCACAGGCAGCTTCCTTAAGCTGGATGGATTGCTCATAGCAGATTTTCTTCCCTAATTTTGTTCCGCTTTTGGTCCATAAAACAATATGAATCTGTTTACATTTTCCTGGAATCACATTAACCAGAAACTCAAGGGCCACCTTATTTCCAAACAAGTTAGATTCTCAGTGTCAAATTGTTGTGGACCATTCAGCCTGGTTTCAGGAGTTGTAACCCTCACCCCATGGTGGGCTGTGTAAGAGCCCTAGGGACCCACTTCATCTGGGTCTGTTCTGTCACAATGATGTGACCTACTAAGGAGACAAAGCTTATCTCCCTGGCAGGAGTACTGCTTCTGTCTCATCCATCTCTGGCCCCAATGCTTGGTTGGCGGTCAGTGACAGGTAAGACTCCTCATGGGAGGGCCAACCTAAGCCAGACACAACCACTTGGGAGGCCTCATGGAAGGACTCGGGGGGTTTCAGCAAAGAGGATGTGATGGACCCTCACCCCCCGGCTATTCTGACATAGCCCTAGTCCTCATTTCCATCTGGGAGATGTCTCCTGCTTCCTAATTGGCTTAAAGCCTGAAACTGTGGGGGCGAGTGGTGCAGCCCTGTGCTGGCCAGAATGGCTCCCTGGGTGATCGGGCATAAGAAAGAATTCCTAAAGTCCTGTGAAATCTGCTTTGCTAAGAGTGCTCTCATTTAAATGATAAGGGTCCGAGGAGGAAATGAGTATGTCTCCCAAAGTTTGGCAACCCCCTTTCCTGACAAACACTGACTCAGATTAAGCCCTCAGATTTCTTTGACATGTTAAACCTGTATTCCGGTGTATTGGAACCCAATAAAAGCCTAGTGAGGAAGGGGCTCTGGGTCATTCTCCTCTGAGAGTTTGACCACCTTTCCTCCCCAAGCAGCCATGTCTTGGTAGTTTTTATTTTCATCCGTGACGAAGGGATGGGGCTCTGCGGGCGGAGCCCCCCCCCCCACACACACACATCTGGCACCCAGGACAGGATCCCCTGCATCAAACAACACCAGGAAGAATTCACTAGGCACACACATTTTACTAACAAATATACAAGATCTGGCTTAATGAGATCAAGGAAATTAAAACAAAACTGTGAATGCAGAATCAAAGGTTGAAAATTGTCTCAAAAAAGTGACTCATTAGTGATGTTATAATCTCTTTAACCTAAATAGGCAATATTTACTCAAGGTTCAGTTAATTGCCCTAACATTGAGAATCATGGTAAACTCAGTACAGGTAAATAATAAAATCTTTGTACCTGTATGGAGGCATTTTGATCCTTCTTTTTGGTTATTATTTTTGTTTGTTCATTGTTGGTGAACTGGTAATAAATGTGCAAGTCTTGGGTTGATTTTCATTAATGTGCAATTTAAAGGTATAAGATTCTTCCTTCTGCCCTGGCTGGTGTAGCTCAGCGGATTGAGCATGGGCCTGAGAATCAAAAGGTCACCGGTTCAATTCCCAATCAGGGCACATGCCTGGTTTGCAGGCCAGGTCCCCAGTTGGGGGTGCATGAGAGGCAACCACACGTTGATGTTTCTCTCCCTCTCTTTCTTCCTCCTTTCCCATCTCTCTAAAATAAATAAATAAATAAATAAATAAATAAATAAATAAATAAATAAATAAATAAATAAATAAATAAATCTTTTAGAAGAAGAAGAATTTGAGCTTTAAAAAAAAAGATTCTTGCTTCTCATGCACAAATTAATTGGTAACTTGATCTCTAGAGGTCTCATGTTCTATATAGCATCCTTTTTTTACTCTGAGGCCAGGCTGAGCCTTTATAGAGGCTATTTTCTACTATTTGTTACCTATGGAATTTCAAAATAAAATGACAGTAACAGGTACTCTGTCCCTTGAAATGCACAAAAGGTCCATGAGACATTGTCGAAGTGAGGAAAACACAGAGCCCCTACACCTGCAAATATTTTAAAATAATGGAAAACTACTGAACTTGGAGGACTAAGGTTATATACAAGTTCTGTCCAGAAAAAAGTCTAGCCATTGTTAATATAATGAGAGCAGTTTGCATGACATCAATGTCACCTGGCAGCGAAGGAGGGTGAACTGGAATGTGCATACATGAACACTGACAACTTCACTATACTAGTCAGTGGGGGGCGGTAGATGCCATTGAGTGAGCATGCGTACTGTGTGGCTGTTGCATTCAAAATGACTGAGCAAGTACAGTACAAATCCGCATCAAATTTTGTGTTAAACTTGGACATTCCTCTACAGAAACTATTTGGATAATTCAGAAGGCTGCAGCTATGGATAACTGGGGATTAGCAGCTTCATTACAACAATGCACCCACTCATGGCTCCCATCTTGTGCAGGTTTTTTTGTCAAAATATCAAATCATCCAGGTCACTCAGCCCCTTTATAGCCCAGATGACTTCTGACTTTTACCAAATTAAAATCACCTTCAAAAGGGAAGAGATTTCAGAATGTTGATGAGATTCAGGAAAATATGATGGGGCAGCTGATGACAACAAGGAGAACCATGTGAGATACCAAGATGCCTACTTTAAAGGGGACTAAGGTGTCATAGGCCTGTGTACAATGTTTCTTGTGTCTTGTATCTTCTTCACTAAATATGTCTGTTTTTCATATTATAATGGCTGGATACCTTCTGTACAGACCTTGTATACCCTGGGATTAATCTCCAGGACATCCTCACTTTCCTTCTAGTTCATGACTTGGATTAATAATGGGACAAAATATCTTAGTGGGACTAGAAGAAGAAAAAATATTTTTTCAGATGGTTTACTTCTTTCCCTGCTGCAACCACACAGTGTGTCTTGCCAGACCCAACACAATGCCCTGTACCTCTGCCTGCATAAGATAAACAGGACTGAGGATCTGATGAGCCCTATCTTGGCTGAGATCTGAGACAGATCAAAATTCTGTGTCCAGCCCTCTCCTGAATGAGTCAGCACAACTCAAACCACCCTATCATCAAAGCATGACTTATTCTGGAGCCCTGAACCCACAGCAAATGTTAGATAATAACTAGCCTATTAGTACGAGATGAAAGTATTATTTTTTACATTAGGTTAAACTAGACTCAATTTTGGCTTACTAAAATGACTGAGATTATATATACATATTAACAGCTTACCTACTTACATACTTAGCAGTTCTCAAATAAACAGGCACATATCTACTCTCATAGCTCTCTGTGGCATCTGATGGACATATATGATCTAGGTAAGTGTCACCTCTGAAAAAATGCATCATGTTTTCCCTCTTAGAAAATACTTTAAAATCTATTCCAAATGCTGTGCAAACCAGATCCTGTAAAGATAATACAAATTCAACACAAGTTACACTGTGACTACAGTTTCACACTGAGTTAACATCTGCTCATTCCTCTCTTTGTTTTTTTTTTTTTTTAATGGGTGGATAGATGATAAACACAGGCATCATACAGTGTCAGAATGATTGTTGCAGGGGTGTTATAGTAAGATTTTTAAAAGAGAATTCATCTTTCAATTTCCATGTGGAATTAACTTAAAGAGTATGAGGAAGAATATTAAGAACACATTTGTTTTTCAGAAAAAAACCTCTTTCTATTTTGTTTAGATGCAATAGCCTTGACAATTATATAAATGAGATAGTATGCCCATTTTATAGAAAAGGGAATTGAGACCAGACTCATTATCACAAAACATTTTCTACTTGATTCTGTAATGAAACCCAACTTCATTATTTTAACTTTATTGCTATGACCTAGATACATGTATTTTATTATCTGAGTAGGTTAAGTGAGACCAGAAAAGAAATGAAACTCCTAACTCAAAATTATTAATACAGGACTTTTATTTCTAGCTCTGGTGGAGTAGTAGCCTGGTTCAATCTAACCATGCTATGGAAAACAACCATGCTATAAAACCTGAATAAATAAAACCTGAACAACTATAAAACCTGAATAAAAGCAGTTGTTGAAAAACAATAGGCAGTATCCAAGTCACCTAAGACTTGAGGGAAAATGATCTCAGAAAAGAGCAACATAGGCGAGCTCTGCATTCTTCTTTGCTTTTCCCTTGAAGTATTTGCTACATCCTAAACAACTGTCCAGCACAGGCAGAAAGCAGCTTCCACCAGGCATCACAGAAAAGAAGAGACAAAATTGGAATCCAGGACTGCCAAGGCAACAACAAAGAATCCAAGAATATGGAGGCACAGAAATCACAGATAACTCAGCACAACATTCTGCATTTCATTTCACCCTGAGGTATTTGTCAGTTCCAAACTATGTGCAATGAGAATCTGAGAAGCCAATAGGAGAGTATCAGCCAAGAGGTAACAAAACTTAACAAAGCTTTCAGAAAATTCATGGTACCAGAGAGAAAAGAGAAACACCTGAAGATCTAGACTCTGATAATAAGAGAAAACTAGAAACAGAATAGCCCACATAAAGAACTGAAGCATCTCAACGCATTATTGGCACAAGGTGATCTACCTTTATGTAACTGTCTGTTAGAAGAAAAGTAAATTGTCTGTGAGAAAAAAACATTACTAGAGAATATACAACTTTATCTGCAATATTTAATCATAAATAATCAGGCATGCTTATAAATAGAACCAAATGAGTGAAAAGTTGGAGGAAAATGTAGACAGTAGCAACAAACACACAGGTAATCTAGGTATTGTTATCAGATAGAAATTTTATATAACTATGATAAGTATAGTCAAGAAAATAGATGACAAAGATGGGGAACTTATATTTTTAAAATCTATTAAAAATGAAAAGGTTAGAAATAAAAAATTTAATTATCAAAATTAAGAATTCAAAGATGTGCTCAGTGATAAACTAAAGAGAACCAATAAATAGAAATAGTAATTAGAAAACCAGTTAATAAAAAGAGTGAAGCAAAGAGAAAAAAATATGGAAAATAACATAAGGGCATAAGAAATACATAACACAGTGAAAAGATCTAACATATTAGTAATTGGAGTTTAAGAAAAAGAGAGAAAGAGAAATATGTAAAGGACCAAAAGCTGTATTTGAAAAGAAGTTGGCCAAGAATTTTTGCAAAATGGTTAAAATATTATTCCACATATTTAAGAAATTCCACAAATTTGAAGCAGGGTAAATACAAAAAGGGAAAAACACTTTTCGATACCTCGGAGTTACATCAATCTGAAAACATCATAGCTCAACATGCTGAGAACTAAAAACAAAGAGAAATCTTAAAAATAGGCAGACGTGAGAGCTGGAGGCAGTAAAGAGGGACCTATCTCACATTGAGAAGAGCAACAATTACACTTCCAACAGACTTTTCAAGAGAAACACAGAATCCAGAGATTATGGAATGAATAATCTTTAAAATTCTAAAAGAAAACAGTTGCCAAATTCTAGACCTAGAAAAATACCTTTTGATAAGAAGTCCAAATAAGGTATTTAGTTATACCTATAGCAACATAGCAGAGGAGAAAAAATTGTAAATATTCGTGAAAAATATCATTTGTGAGAGAGGGAAGATGGCAGCGTGACAGGAGAGAGCAGATTGCATTTTCCCCTAAACACAGGAGAAAAACCTGGCTGATCTACAGAAGAACAGAGAAGACAAGGAACAGTAACACAGCATATTTGTGAATAAGACATCGAAAATTGTAGCGGACATTGAAAAACCAGTCGTGAGACAAAAAAAAACAAACAAACAAAACTGGAACTGTGAAAAAAACAAGAGATGGTCCCAAAAAGAGGGTATACCAGCTGATGAGACAGTGGAAGCTGTGAACAACAGGATATCCGAAGGAGAATCCACCACTGAATCTCACAGGTATTCTACCACAGAAGGTCACACGACAAACCCAGGAAGACAGGACAGATCAATTTAAGATGTTGAGGCTAACAACAAGAGTCTTACAAACAATGAGAAGACAAAGAAACAATCCCCAAATGAAAGGAAAGGAGGAAGCTCCAGAAATAATGCTAAATGAAACGGAGGCAACTCAACTCTCAGATATTGAGTTCAAAGAAATGGTTGTCAGGAAGCTCCATGAGCTCTCAATGAGCTACCAGAAACTACAGGGAAGCTACGATGAACTCACTGCAAATTATATCAACATGAAAAAGGAAATAGAAACTATCAACAAGAGAAAATGAAGAATACAATTTCTGAACTGAAGAACACAGTAGAAGGAATGGAAAGCAGAATTGAGGAAGCAGAAGACCAGATCAGTGAGTTGGAGGACAAAAGAGAAAAAAAAAAAAAAAAAAAAAAAAAAAAAAAAAAAAAAAAACACCCAGAATGAG
The DNA here is from genome assembly GCA_039655065.1 of Glossophaga mutica. NCBI lineage: Eukaryota > Metazoa > Chordata > Mammalia > Chiroptera > Phyllostomidae > Glossophaga > Glossophaga mutica. The sequence goes on along the minus strand of CM077307.1, from coordinate 96,203,262 downwards.
CAAGATAAGGAAAAGGGGCTCAGAATGAAGGAAGAGGGATTAAGAGAAATGCAAGACAACATGAAACAGAATAATATCCGTATAATAGGGATAGCAGAAGAAGAAGGAGAAGAACAAGGAATAGAAAACCTATTTGAAAAAGTAATGATGGAAAACTTCCCTAATTTGGTGAGAGAAAAATCCACAGAAATTCAGGAAACATAGAGAGTCCCAATCAAGAGCAACCCAAACAGGCCCACTTCAAGACACATCATAATTAAAATGGCAAAATTTCCGGACAAAGAGAGAATCTTAAAGGCAGCAAGGGAAAAAAAGGAAGTAACATACGAGGGAACCTCGATAAGGTTAGCAGCTGACTTCTCGATGGAAACGCTCCAAGAGAATGGCAAGAAATATTCCAAGTAATGAGAACCAAAGGCCTACAACCAAGACTACTCTATCCAGCAAGGCTTTAAATCAAGATAGAAGACCAAACAAGGAATTTTCCAGACAAAAGAAGTTTAAAAGAATACAACTCTACCAAACCAATTCTGCAAGAGATACTAAAGGGACTGCTTTAAGGGAAGAAAGGAAAAGACAAAGAGAGAAAGAGAGAGAGGAACACAGGTATGAAAATGGCATTGAATAAGTACCTATCAATAATAACCTTAAATTTAAATGGATTAAATGTTCCAATCAAAAGACATAAAATAGCCCTGGCTGGTGTAGCTCAGAGGATTGAGCATGGGCTGCGAACCAAAGGGTCGCCAGTTCAGTTCCCAGTCAGGGCACATGCCCGGGTTGCAGGCCAGGTCCCCAGTGGGGGCCATGTGAAAGGCAACCACACATTGATGTTTCTCTCTTCCTCCCCTCTCTCTAAACATAAATAAATAAAATCTTTAAAAATAAATAAATAAATAAAAGAACTTAACCTCATTTAAAAAAAAAAGACATAGAATAGCTGAATGGATAAGAAAGCATAACCCACATATATGCTGCCTACAAGAAACCCACCTCAGGACAAAAGACCTAAACAGACGCAAAGTGAAGGGTTATAAACAAATTTTCCAAGCAAATGGACAGGAAAAAAAGGCTGGGGTAGCAATACTCATATCAGACAAAATAGACTTCAAAAGAAGAGCCATAAACAGAGACAGAGAGGGTCACTTCATAATAATCAAGGGAAGAATTCACCAAGAAGACATAAACATTGTAAATACATATGCACCCAACAGAGGAGCACCTAAATACATCAAGAAAATCTTAGAGGACTTCAAGAAAGATATTGACAGCAACACAATTATAGTAGGGGATTTTAGCAGCCCACAGTCAAAAATGGACAGATCTTCCAAACAAAATATCAACAAAGATATTGGGGCATTGAACAACACTCCAGAGGAAAAGGACTTAACTGATATATATAGAGCCCTTCATCCCAAAGAAACTAAATACACGTTCCTCTCAAATACACATGGAACATTTTCAAAGATAGACCACATGATAGGACACAAAACAAGCCTCAACAAATTCAAGAAAATTGAAATCATACCAAGCATTTTCTCCCACCACAAGAGACTGAAATTAGAAGCCAACTCCAAGGGGAAAAACCCCAAACCCTCAAAATCATGGAGATTGAATAGCATGCTATTGAACAATGAATGGTTCAAGAATGAAATTAGGGAGGAAATCAAAAAGTTTCTGGAAAGAAATAATGAACTCACATCGAACCAAAACTTATGGGACACAACAAAGGCAGTCCTCAGAGGGAAGTTTATAGCGATACACGCCTACCTAAAAAAGATAGAAACATCTCAAACATACAGCCTAATCCTATGCCTAAAAGAGCTTGAGGAACAACAACAAAGACAGCCCAGAGCAAGTAGAAGGAAGGAAATAACCAAGATCAGAGCAGAACTAAATGACATAGACTAAAAGCACAATTCTAAAGATCAATGAATCCAGGAGCTGGTTCTTGGAAAAGGTAAACAAAAGGGACAAGCCTTGAAGCAGGCTCATCAAGAAAAAAAGAGAGAGAACTCAAATAAACACAATCAGAAATGAAAGAGGAGATTACAACTGACACAACAGAAATGCAAAGGCTTGTAAGAAATTGTTATGAAGAACTGTATGCCAAGAAATTTGAAAACCTAGATGAAATGGACAAGTTTCTAGAAAAATATAATCTTCCAAAACTCAATGAAGAAGAAACAGAAAGCCTGAACACACCAATAACAGCTGATGAAATTGAAGCAGTAATAAAAAAAACTCCTGACACACGAAAGCCCTGGACCAGATGGCTTCAAAGGAGAATTGTACAAAAAATTTAAGGAAGAGATAACCCCTATGCTTCACAGACTATTTGAAACAATCCAAAATGATGGAAGACTCCCAAACTCTTTTTATGAAGCCAGCATCATCCTAATCCCAAAATCAGATAAAGACACAACAAAGAAGGAGAACTTCAGGCCAATATAGCTGATGAACATACATGCTAAAATCCTCAACAATATATTGGCAAACCGCATCCAACAATACTTTGAAAAAAATCATACACCATGACCAAGTGGGATTCATCCCAGGGATGCAAGGATGGTTCAACATTTTCAAATCAGTAAATGTAATTCATCACATAAACAAAAGCAAAGACAAAAATCACATGATCATATCAATAGATGCAGAAAAAGCATTTGATAAAGTACAACACCCTTTTATGATAAAAACACTCAGCAAAGTGGGAATAGAGGGACCATTCCTCAACATAATAAAGACCATATAAGAGAAACCTACAGCCAGCATCATACCCAACGGACAAAAACTAAAATCTTTTCCACTAAGATCAGGAACAAGACAAAGATGTCCACTTTCACCACTTCTATTCTATACAGTACTGGAAGTTTTAGCCACAGCGATCACACAAGGAAAGGAAATAAAAGGCATCCAAATTGGAAAGGAGGAAACAAAACTGTCACTGTTTGCAGATGACATGATATAAAAAAATCCTATAGAATCCACAAGAAAACTGCTCAACCTAATAAATGAATTTGGCCAAACAGTGGGATACAAGTCAATATCCAGAAATCAAAGGCATTTTTGTATACCAACAATGAAACAGCAGAAGCAGAAATAAATAAAAAATCCCATTCGATATAGCAAAAAGAAAAATAAAATACCTAGGAATAAACCTAACCAAGGAGGTAAAAGTCATGTATGCAAAAAACTACATAACACTGAAGAAAGAAATCAAGGAAGACACAAACAAATGGAAACACATACCATGTTCATGGACAGAAAGAATTAACATCATCAAAATGTCCATACTTCCCAAAGCAATTTACAGATTCAATGCAATAACTATTAAAGTTCCAATGGCATATTTCACAGACATAGAACAAACCCTTCAAAAATTTATATGGAACAATAAATGACCTAGAATAGCTGCAGCAATCTTAAGAAAGAAGAGCAAAGTAGGAAGGATCACAATACCTGATACCAAACTGTATTACAAGGCCACTGTAATTAAAACAGCCTGGTATTGGCATAAAAACAGGCACATGGACCAGTGGAATAGAACAGAGATTCCAGAAATAAACCCAAGTCTCTAAAGTCAATTAATATTCGACAAAGGGCGCAGCAACATAAAATGGAGTAAAAATAGCCTCTTCACAAATGGTGTTGGGAGAACTGGACAGCTACGTGGAAGAAAATGAAACTTGAGCACCAACTTACACCATACACAAAAATAAATTCAAGGTGGATAAAAGATTTAAATATAAGCTGTGACACCATTAAAGTCCTAGAGGGGAACATAGGCAGGAAAATCTCAGATATTCCATGCAGTAACATTTTTACTGATATGTCTTGTAAATAAAGGGACATAAAGGAAAGAATAAACAAATGGGATCTCATCAAAATAAAACACTTCTGTACGGCCAAAGAAAACAGTATTAAAATAAAAAGAGAACCAACTGAATGGGAAAACATATTTCCCAATGATACCTCAGACAAGGGTTTAATCTCCAAAATATACAAAGAACTTACACGACTCCACTCTAAGAAGACAAGCAACCCAATTAAAAAATGGGCAAAGGACTTGAACAGACACTTCTCCAAGGAGGACATACAGAGGATCCAGAGACACATGAAAAGATGCTCAATATCGCTAGCTATCAGAGAGATGCAAATTAAAACCACAATGCGATATCACTTGACACCAGTCAGAATGGCCCTCATAAACAAAGCAACAAACAACAAGTGTTGGAGAGGTTGTGGAGAAAAGGGAAAGCTAGTGCAGTGATGGTGGGAGTGCAGACTGGTCAACCACTATGGAAAACAGTATGGAATTTTCTAAAAAAACTAAAAATGGACCTACCTTTGACCCAGCAATTCCACTGCTAGGACTATATCATAAGAACCCTGAAACACCAATCCAAAAGAACCTATGCACCCCTATGTTCATAGCAGCACAATTTACAATAGCCAAGTGTTGGAAGCAACCTAGGTGCCCATCAGTAAATGAATGGATCAAAAAATTGTGGTACATTTACGCAATGGAATTCTATGCAGCAGAAAGAAAGAAGGAGCTCCTACACTTTGCAACAGCGTGGATGGAACTGGAGAGCATTATGCTAAGCGAAAAAAGCCAGGCAGTGAAAGACAAATACCATATGATCTCCCCCTTAACAGGAACCTAATCAACAAAACAAACAAACAAGCATAATATAACAAAAGACATGGAAATTGAGAACAGGCTGACAGTCACCAGAGTGGAGAAGGGAGGGAATTTCAGGGAAACAGGGTGAAGGGTTTGGAGCAACAAGTATAAAGAACACATAGACAAAAACTATGGGGGGGTGGAAATGGGAAGGAGGTGAGGCGGGCTGGGGTGGTGGGCTGGGGTGGGAGTAAAAGACAGAAAACTGTACAAGATCAACAATTAAAATAAAAAAAAATATATCATTTGTGCTAATGTGTATGGCCCCTTCCCTGAAGCTATAGATCTACAAGGAGGCAGACAAGATCAGAAACCACAAAGTAGTTTTAAGAGCAACCAACTAATGCATTTCATATTTTTCCCTGCTCCAATTCATAATTTTTTGCCAATATTTAGCTTTGTCTTCAAATATAAAAAAATTGTGCCTAAGAAACTATTTCTCTATATAAGTAAAACTCTTTAATAATTCAAAAACATGAGAAAAACAACTTTAAATATTTTACCTAGAACCACACAGCAGCTGAGGAAGACAGGGAAGTACATCATCCTTTGTCTTTCTATCTTATGTTCCTAATGTTCTTGCACAAAACAGAAAATGCTCAAGTTTGAGCTGTGGAGCTGAATAGATGCATCAGTAATTTTCTGGAGATGCATTGCCTGATGACAGGTACATTGAGACTATCTGAAAACATGATAGCATCTTACCTTAATCAAGTCCACAGAGTATGAAGGAACAATTGTGGACTCGGCATCAACCAAATCTTTGAGAGGACTCTTCAGATACATCAGTTTCCAGCTAAATGACCTTAAACTAAGCACTTCACCTCTTTACCTTTAAGCCTTGTTTTCTCCATGTTTTAAATGGGAATACTAATACCTACCTCAAAGAACTGCAAAATTAAATCAGATAATGAATATGAAGTTCTGAGCACAGTTCATGACTCATAGTGGGCACTCAAAATTATAGGTATTGTTTTTATTAAGTAAGTATATTGGTCTTTCAGGCAGAAGAAAAGTACTGAACAACAAAGCACTAAGTGGAAAAAATAATAGAAAAGTCCATTGTCACTCAAGAATGATGAGAAATGGGTCTGGGCTCCAACAAAGCGACTTTATATTTACACATGCTGATTCCCTATTCTGCAAGCTGTGAATTTTGGTTGCCTTAGAGATAGGGTAGCCATTAGCCACAAGTAAAAATAAGCACACTACTGAGAATTTACAGGAAAACGCATTTAATTAAGTGACATCTGAGCTACCCGCACTGTGAACAATAATTCTGGCAACAAAAGGATTCTTTTGCCAAATTCCTGCCAAATGTTATTTTCCTAAGTTGGTGTATTGTTGCTTGTGTTTTTTGTTTTTTTTTTTTTTTTTGTGATGGAGGCCTGAGCAAAGAGTTCCAAGTGCCAGAATGCAATGAAAAAACCCAGTCATCACAGACCAAAAGTCTCCCAAAGTCCAAAGATGATTGGAAAAAGCTTGAAAAATATCTCCCCTGGATGGAGGAAATGGGTGGGTAACACAAGCAAATATAAAGTAGGAAATAATGGTGGTGAAACCTTAGGGTGAATTTTTTCAGGATGCTAATTAGGGCTTCTTCATCTTGCAGTGTGCCTCCAGTGTGGTGCCTGTGCAAAGTACAAGATTCTTACTAAGTACCCATGGGAGTGAATTATATTGAGCACTAGAGAAGACACCAAATATACAGTAACAACATTAAGCACTTGTATGTTTCAGTCACTGTGTTGAGCACTTCATATGTATTATAAAATTTAATCTTTGCAACAATCCTATGAAAACTTTATATCATCCTCAATTTTTAGATGCAGAAACCCAAGTTCAGAAAGGTTCAAGAATTTTTTTGTTACTATAGAGCTAGTCAGTAACAGAGCTGGGCTCAAACAAAGATGTCTGAATTCAAAGGTCATATTGTACCACTGCACTGGAAAACCAGGGCAAAGTTCCAAAAAGTCTATTTTTACATGAATAGGTAACTAAAAAAATCAATATATAAGATTAAGATTGGCCAATAGGGCAAAATGAGATTGGCTGCAATATGAGAATATAGGTCAAAAAACTCAGAATGATATCTACTGTGTTGGGAAATCACAGGACAGTCTACATAAAAAAGAAGTTCATTGTCATGGGTTTAACAGTAAATACATTCCGAAAGGTCATTGAGAGCCAAGTATTTAACTCAGCCCCCATATTTCCACTAGAGGTGCAGAGTTTACATCTCTATGGTTTTAAAGCCTGATGCTTTCTTCTTAGCTAGTAGAAAAATGTGCATGTGCAAGTCGCAATTATTAATGAAAAATTCTTTAATTCATTGTCAAATTTTCTTCTAGATGTTAGATGTAATGACAAAGAGACACAATGAGGTCTTGTTTTCATAATTCTTTAAAAATAGAAAATAATGGAATATCGATATTCAAAGTACTTAAGTACAAGATACAAGTGCAAATTTGTCCCCTAGGAGTAACCTACCTCCACTCCAGGGTCTCTGCCACCATATAAATCTATCATCTATAAACTGAAGACCCTTATATCACTCATAAATATCTCTACTGAGTTGCAACAATGTATGTACAGTTAGCTTCTGGACAACTACAGTTATATGTTGCAAGAAGTTCAAATTTAGTATATCTAAAATTGAGTTCATTATCTTGTGATTCAAATATATTCTTTATTTAGCACCCTCTTTTCCAGTGAATAGCCTGGGTATTCTCACAGCCTTTAAAGCTAGAGACCCAAGGGTCATATCTGACTCCTCTAGCTCTGTCTCCCTTTACACCCAATCAGTCACCAAATTCTACCAGTTTCACTTGTTGTACCAGTTCATCATATACTTCCTGATTTCATCTCTTCTCCCTCTCCATCTCCCAGTGCCACTATTAGTTCATCACATTTTCTTAACTGAAATAAACCAAGCCTCCCTGTCACTCTCCCTGGAGTATTGCTCTGATGTAATCCATTCCTCATTGCACCTAGAGTGATCTTTATAAAATTTAATCTGATCTTATCACCTCATTAGCAGAAAGCTTTAACTTTTTCTACAGACACTTCTGTAAAAGGTCCAAAAGTCTTCACATGCCATGCAATATTCTTTATGATCTGTTACCTTCTTATGTCCCCTTGTTTAACCCTTGTCTTGTCCTTCTATAATCTAATCTAATCAAACTCTACACCTTATTTCAAATTGTTGTATTCTAATCTCTATTACTTTTCTAAAGGCTGCCATCTAGGAAAAAAACAATAGAAACTCTGTCATCTCTTTTTAGCTGGTTGCCTGCTAACCCCTTTATGCTCCTATCTCTGGTAAGATCTCTTCCAGGAAAATTGGGCTTGACTTCCGTCTCTGTCCTGTCATGGTATCCTGTGCTCTGTGATGGTACTTATCATATGGTTATGATAATCCTCTCAAATATGGTGTAAGCTTCTAAACAAGAATGTATTAAAAATAATAGGTGTTCAATAAAATTTGTGGAATAAATTAATTTAGAAATAGAAGAAAAAGAAGAAAAAAGACTCTCTATATGTTGAAAAGAGTTTCTTTACAGACACATTTTAACAATTGCAAGACAAAGATGATCTAGTACATCTTCTGAATTCAAGATTTCAACAGGGACATAAGAGGAATAAAGAGAATCCTGATTTCAAAGATTTAAACAAAATAAATATCAAATCAGACAAACAGGTGACCAATAGACATGTGAAAAGTTGCTCAACATCACTAATCATCATAAAATGCAAATCAAAACCACAATGAGATACCACCTCACAACTGTTAGAATGGCTATCACCAATAAATCAACAAGCAAGTATTGGCAAGAATGTAGAGAAAAGAGAACACTAGTGCTGTTGGTGGGAATGCTGATTGGTGCAATCACTATGAAAAACAGTGTGAAGATTCCACAAAACATTAAAAATAAAACTTCTTCATGAACCAGCAATTTCACTCCTGGAAATACATACAAGGAAACTCATAACACTAATTTGAGAAAATATATGCACTCACAAAGTTCATTGCATCATTATTTACAATAGCCAAGAATGGAAGCAACCCAAATGCTCATCATTAGATGATTAAAAGAAAAGCTGTGGTACATATACACAATCGAATAATACTCATCCATAAGAAAGAATGAAATATCATCTTTTGCAACAGCACTGATAGATCTAGATGGTATTATGCTAAGTGAAATAAGTCAAATATCATATGATTTCACTTATATGCTGAATCTAAGGACCGAAATAAACAAACAAACAAAATAGAAACAATACCAAGAACAAACTGATGGTGGACCATGAACCTGGAAAAAAGAATGTATAAGTATTACCCAAATGAAAAAAAGAACTAAATTCAGGATGTGCACTTTTGGCTGTGATGGAGTAACAGAGATTAGATTCAGATTCTCCTTTCTGCCTCCAACAACAACAAAACAGTATAACTGAACAACCAGTGGGGTCCTACTCCTCACCACCAGCAGTCAAAATCTCTGGAGGCAGACTTCGATGGAAAAGAAAGGTATATTTTATTCAAAGAATATACAGTTTGAAATAATGACAGATTTCTGTCTCAAAGTCCATTTCTTTTAAGACACCCAAAAAAAATCACCCTGCCACCCTCTGCTGGCTCAATTCAAGGCTGAACCAAGAGCCTCTTCTCCCACCCAAAAAGCACTATCCTTTAAGAAATGCAGGTTACTTAGCTAGTTTCCAGTCACTGTCTGGCTTCAGGCATCTTATTGAGTCTGTACATCCAGGTCCTACTCATAATGTACTGTCATTTTCCTCTGGCTTCTGCCCTCAAGTGAGTCTGTGTGCCTGGCCAGGTAGGATCCATGCAGCACAGCTTCAGTTATCAGCACTGCTTTGACTTTCATGTTAGGTAGGGACACAGGGCTTCTCACCTGGCCAAGCAGCTTCCAGAGCCTGCTGTGGGGGCTCACTCCTCTTCTGCCCTACCAGCCCAGTGACTGATGTACTTCTGACTAGGCAGGCCTGTGCAGCACTTGAGGAGGGACACCAGGAACATCCATAGACCACATGGTCTCCAGAAACTTGAGTCCATGGTGGCTGGGAGAAAGGGAAGCACACACAGAGTGGCATTTCTGTGTTCTTCACTTTGTATAGTCTGGCTTGAAATCCTCTGAATAGCAATAACACATAGGAGGGTATTTCCCTCCTTAACAACACATTGCCCTGTTGCTAACGCAACTGCTCCTGCACAGTCCTCAGCACTTCCCAACCCTTCCCCAACTCTGGGGTAGAGGGCAGGGTGCAAAGCTTCTCATGCTGATCCAGGGATCCCCACTCCCCTCTTCCCAGTGATCTGGCCAGACCCCACATTACAATTCCCACTTTTAGCGCATCTGAACTTTGTAATCTTACAAAGACAAATGGGTAAAGGTCTCATTCTTCCATAGCTACTTCCTGTTGGTGAAGGACATGGTCCTACCTATCCCCCCAATCCATAGATCCCTAACATAAGGGAGTGTGGAGTGGATGAGAGCCTTTATGCAAGGCAGAATGATCTTGCAAAGTCTAGGCCAGTTGGTTGTCCCTGTAAGTGGTGTGCACAATGTCCAAAAGATGACATTGCTGGACAAGTTGGCAACCTTGAATTCTGGAGGTGTCAAATTTGGCAAGAGGGTCAGAACCATAACAACTAAATGATAAAAGTAGGGACTAATTAACAGTGTCCCTGATTAAGAAAGTGTGGCTTCCTTAGAGGAAGGTGTACAAGGAGTGTCATATCTGTCTGAAGCCCTATTACCCACTACACTTAACTCAAATTAGGCTGAAGGGAATATTCTGAAATTCCTTTCTTTAACACTTCTGGACTTTTTTTTCTTTCTAAACCATTCAGGCAGAAAAGGAAAGCAGTTTTAAAGTGAGGCCAATAGTCTGCCCCATATTTCACCAACTCGAATGTATAGTCCAGCCAAACTGTTGAGTTTCGGGAGTCAGCAATGCAGTTGGGCTTCCTAAGTGAGGCTTATACTGTGTAACCAAACAACCAGGTGAGGTTACAGGCACTCACCATATGAAAATGGAAGGAAGAACACATAGGTAAATTCACACAACAAATCACAAACCTGTCTCTGAGTCTGCAAAACTGTCTTTTGAGAAGACATCCAGTTTCAAAGCCTTTGCTGGAGTGATATCAAGCAGTGACAATTTAACAAATCTCCATGCCTGTAAGTTAATCATATCTGGTGATAGCATCAGGTGCTGAGGTAAACCAGTTCAACTTCCAAAGGTTGATATCCACAACAGAACGTTGTGATCTTCCTTGAAACCTGACTTCTCTCCCTAAGATTACATTCATTGTCATCAAAGAGACTGAGAGTATTTAATTTTGCCTCATTATGTGCATGAGCATAACAAGAGCAGCAATTGATCACATAGGCTCTTTAAATCTCCTTTGCTGGAACTTTCACAAACAACCCTTAGATTGACCCTTAGTCAGCCCCTCAGGGCACAGAAGCCAAGCCACACACCTGCCATCCAGCTTTGCCTACAGTACCTTGCCATCTTTCAGGAAAGCAAACTTTGTTCCTTCCATGGAAAAACTGCCATGAACCACATGACCAAACAAGGCACCAGGCCATTTCTCCAGTGGGCTTACATTAGTTTTGAAAGTCAATCTCAATTTCTAGGCATGCCTTCTTTAGGCATGATATTCTAGTCAAAGTCTTGGTTACTAAAACCACAATTTGAAACTGGTATTACTGGTTTCACACAAAGAAGTTTTATGCCATTATTTATTAATTAAGAATGCCAAATCCTGGAGGTATCAGGTAGGGAGAAAAACACAAAGCAAAAAGGAAAATTCTTGTCTTTCTACAAAAATTGCATTTCCATGCCTTATGCTTTCCATTGTTTTCTTTCCAACTTAATGTGAAGTTTTAACTCTTAGAAACCCTCCATTTCCTTTCAGAACAGAAACAAAGACAAAGTTTCAGGAAAAAAAGAGGGAGGGGACCAGAACTTGCCTTAGACTCTTGTGTCGCACCAACCAATCTCACAGATGACCTCTTCTAGGTCCAAATGGCCCAAAGCCCCAATGTGAGAGATAGTCTCTTGTCCTTCAGTGTGCCAACTGGTCTTACAGCAAAGACATAACCTCTCACCCCAGCTGGAATGCCCACAAGCATCAAATGACCTTTCTTATGTCCCAGTGGCCTGAAGTCCCAATAGTAGAGACATTCTCTTGCCTACCAGTGCATCAGCTAGTCTCATACCATGGACATGAGGATTCCTGGTGTAAACCAAATAACACACTTCCCCCAGCCCCCACAAGATCAGAAAGCAAGCATAGAACCAATAATTGAGGTTTCTTTCCCTTCAAGTTAAAACTCTCAAAACTTTCTATACTCATTCAGATTTAGTCATAACTCACTTTTAACTCTTTCTTTTCAACACTGGAACAATCAAACTCAAACTCAGTATCAAGCAGCTGAAAGTCCCTAGATTTGCAAACACAGAAATAAAGTAAAAGGAACATTGTCACTTTGCATTGGGGCCTGCTATCTTAATCTGAAAGAAAAATTTTAAATCTTCCAAAGTGCAAGTGCAACTTGCCCTTTCAGCATCAACCACAACATCAGGCATTTAATCCTTCTCAGGCAATGCCCTTTTTATCCCTGTGTGGTGGATCTGAGGCTTGACTCCCATGAGTTTCAGGGAAGAGTGCTTTGTTAGACCTTTGTTCAACTAGCTGCCATTCAGGTCCTTGAGTCTTTTAGGTTTTTGGTAAGACCCGGTCCTTTTGATGGAATGAGTGTTAGGGCTCATCAGATGTGTAGATGGACCTGAAATTAGCAAACTTGTGCAAAATGATTAGTGTTTGCCCTAAATGTTGCATATATTACATAATTTTTGACTTGTGCTCCAAATATTGGTGCTCCCAAAACCAATATTTGGAAGGGTCACATAAATTATTTCGAAGGGCTTAACTTAAGCCCATTTCTGGGAGCTACCTTAATCAAGAGCAAGGGAAAGTGTCTGGTCCAATTGAAAATGCATTTCTTGAATTAGTAAGGTCAGTGCTCTCGAATTACCAAATCTTCACCACTCCCTCCTGCTTCCCCTTCAGTGTTCATTGGCAATTCCCCGCTTGGTCCTCCAAAGCACTGCAGTCTGCAACCTCTGTATTAGACGACATCCATGTCTCATCTCTTTTGCTCCTCCCATGTGAAAAAAGCATTGAGTCAAGGAATTAAGGAGAAGGCTGGCTGCTGCCATGGATTTCACCACATGGCCTGACTTGTTCTCAGAGTATTTATTCTGTTTGTAAAATTGCTAAGGATTGTAAAGATTGAATTTCATTAGTGTCAGATATTGCAACTTTAACTTAAACTGATAAAGAGCTGATTGCTAAAGAAATACTTCAGAGTACTAGATTATTATGTTCTCTGTAAAAAAAAATCATGTTAACAATTCTAAAAGTTTTGTAATATCTTTGTTTCAAATTTTAAGTTAAAGTTTTCCCTCTCATTTTTAGCTAAAAATTAACATGAAATTTATTGTTTAGAAAACTTATATGATATGTTTTGCCTCAAATGTGAGTAATTATGAAGTCACTAGGAAGTTTCAAGTAAAAATTTGCTTTTTTTGGCTTTAATGTTTATCAATGTTTATATGCACATTCTCAGTAAAAGAATATATTTGCAATTTTTAAAAATAAAATAAAATAAAATGAATTTCTTGGCTTATTTTTGACAGGGCATTATTTTTAATGTGATTCATTTTCTCAGTCTTTCCCATAAATTGAGGTCTCCAAGATGCATTCAATTTCCATTTTATTTGGAATGCCTGTCCAACATTCTGGGAGATCTGCTAAGTGAACGATGGTTTTTTTGTCACTCTGAATGCTGTGAGGAAGTCTAAACCTCCAACTATTTAAGTAAAAGTTTTGCTACCTCAGTCACCTTCTCAGTTCTAGTTGGGTGCTCCTCTACCCATCCAGAAAGTATACACAAAAACTAATAAAAATTTGAAATTCCCTCAAGTTTTAGGCATTTTTTTGGTAAAGTCCATTTGCCAGTTCTCAAATGGGAATCATCTTTTAAATTGTACTCTCACCAGAGGGGAGACGGGAGGGAATTTCAGGGGAAAGGGGAAGGGTTTACAGGAACAAGTATAAAGGACACATGGACAAAAACTATGGGGGGTGGAAATGGGAGGGAGGTGGGGAGGGCTGGGGTGGTGGGCTGGGGTGGGAGTAAAAGACAGAAAACTGTACAAGATCAACAATTAAAAAATAATATCATAAAAAAAATTGTACTTTCTTTTCCGCTGGGGCACGTTCTGTCTTAGGATTGTTTCAGCACATATTGGCAAACTTGGGTGATCCTTTGAGTGGTCCTTTGCAAATAAGGGCCTTTCATATGTGGCCTATGAAGTCCATCACAGTATCCTCTCCATAATGGGTACCTTCATGTAGGTGTTTGATAATGGGATACATTAGAGCCTTAGGGAGTAAGATCATACCAGGGATGTTGATTTCCATGTGGAATTGGGATCAGTGTTAGAGAATCCTCATTCATGGTCTCATTCCTCATCTTGTTCTGTGTAATGGAGTTTAAATTTTGTCAAGTCCAAGCAAGGGATCAAAACCCCTAGACATGGTGGCCCTCCTGCTGCTTTTCTCACCACTGTATCAGCAGTTTTGTTTCTCTGGTTCATTTGGGAACCATCCCTTTGATGCCCTGGGCAGTGCATTATGGCAGTCATATTTAGTAAATTCACCTCTAGCAACTGTAAAATCTCTTCTGCACGTTTGACATCCTTGATCCCCAAGGTTAAGAGCCCTCTCTCCTTCCATACTGCTCTATGGGCATGGATTACCATGAAGCCATATTTGGAATCCATGTAGATGTTAACCTTCTTTCCCTGAGATAATACTAAGGCTCTTGTGAAGGCTATTAATTGAGCTTTCTATGCTGAGGTTCCTGGTGCAAGGGCTTGGGCTTCTATTACCTTGTCTAAGGTGAGTATCATGTACCCTGCTATCATTGGCCATTATCCACTAAGCTGCTCCTGTCTGTATGTACCTCCCAGTATAGTGCTGCCAGGGGCTGGTCCAGTAGATCCATGCTGCTAGAATAAATGGTTAATGATTTCCAAGCAGTCACACCAAGAGTGCTGAATCTCCCTCTTTGTCTGGGAGCACAATGGCCAGGTTCAAGTTTGTGGCAATCTATAAGATAATATTTAGGTTTGTCCAACATAATGCCTTGGTATTTTCCTGTGTGCCCTGCTGTCTGTTAGTACCCTCTTTTCTGTTCCAATAAATGCAAGACTTGGTATGGTACCAATACTATAGTAGGCTGCCCCAAAGTGAATTTCTCAGCTTCCTGTAAGATGTCACAGGTAGCCGCTACTGCTCAAAGACATGGTGGCCATCCCTTTGTCATGTGATCCAACTTCTTTGAAAGATAGGCTATGGGTTTGGGGATGTTTCCCAGAGTCTGGATTAGTAAACCCAGTCCAATCCTCTGCCTTTCATGAACGTATAATTTGAAAGGCTTCTGTAAATTGGGCAATCCTAGTGTGGGAGCCGAAACTAACTTTTCCTTCAAGGTGTCAAATGCTCCTGGCAATTCCTTGTCAATTCAAAAGTTTCAGAGTCCAGGCTTTTTAAAGAATTGTACAGTGATTTTGCTATAATTACAAAGTTTAGAATCCAAATTCAGCAGAACCCTGTAATCCCTGAGAACCCATGAAGCTGCCTTCAGTTCTCTGGTATTTTCATTGTACCAATGGCTTGCTCTCTATCTGCCATCAATCTCTTAGTCCTCTGTTTCAGTTGAAATCCCAGGTATACAACCTCCTGTTTGCAAATCTGTGCTTTGTGAGGAAATGCTTTATACCCTTTTTTTGGCAAACAATTTAGAACAATGCTGGTGTTGAACAAACACCATCAGTTCTCATAGGTGCTGCTAGCTACTAGCAGTAGCACCTCATAGATGCTACTGATGTACATGGTCTGGCTGGAGAAAAGTCTGCTTGAGTATGACTGGTAGGGTAATAATATGGGTGTAATAATTTATAGTTTTAATTTGAATCTTTTACCTAAAATGCCATATAGTATGCTTGAGTATGATGTTGTTATGTTACAGAATTACATGCTTATGATTTTGTAATCAGAGTATGTGATATAAAAAAGGGGACATTATTTGTGTGAGGCCCTGTATGTTGTCTACATACTGCAAAATAACTCTTGATTTCAACTGAATATCCCTTAAGTCTTTTGTCAATACGTCCCTGAATATAGTCAGAGAGTTCTTAAATCCTTGTGGCAGTACAGTCCAGCAGTATTGGAGCATGGCTTTTGTTTCCAGGTACTGTCATTTAAGGATGAATAGTAGTTGAGCCTGTTCATCTATGGGGATGCAGAAAAAGGCATCCTTGAAGTCTAGGACTAAAAACCATTTGCTATCTCCAGGCACAATGGTCAACAGAGTATAAGGGTAGGTACTGTAGGACAAGTGAGTGTCATTTATGGTTCTAAGATCCTGTATAAATCAATATTCATCTAAGTGAGGTTTTCTGACTGGCAAAATAGGAATGTTATAGGGAGACTGGCATGACCGAATTAGTGCTGACTTTAAGAACTTTTGTAATACACAAACAAGCATAATATAACCAAAGACACGAAAATTGAGAACAGTCTGACAGTGACTGAGGGGAGAGGGGAGGAAATTTCAGGGGAAAAGGGGAACAATTTAGAGCAACAAGTATAAAGGACACATGAACAAAAACTGGGGGGGGGTGGAAATGGGAGGGAGGTGGGGAGGGCTGGGGTGGTGGGCTGGGGGGAGTAAGAGAAAACTACAAGATCAACAATTTAAAAAATACTGATTTAAATAAATAAATAAATAAATAAATAAAATATTTTAAAAAAAGAACTTTTGTAATATTGGCTGAATCTTCTCTAAAGCCTCCTCTTTAAAGGGGTACTGTTTCTTCCATGAGGTCCACACACCTTCTTTTAGGTTAATTTTTATGGGTTGGATATTAACTACTTTACCTGGGATTCCATCAGCCCAAACAAGGGCTGATTAACCTGTTCAATAGTTTGATCAACCTGTTCATAGATCAGGTGGGAAGAGTTCACCTCTGGGACCTTCCAGGCATGTCAGAAGCATCTGGAGCTAGAGACCATGTTCCAGCAGGACCTCTTACACATAATTTCTGTTTTTCAGGAGAAAAAAGTTATTTATGCAAGCAATTAGCAGACTAAATATTGGCCATACAGTGGAATAGGGCAGCCTGGCATGTAGAGAAAGCTATGCATGAGCTTTTGATCAGCAAGCTGGCATTCTAGCTACTGTCTTAGACCAGGAAGTCTGAGAATGAAGATGTCAAGCACCTTCTGAGGACATGTGAAGCTGGCTTTTCATGACATCCCTCAAGTTACACAGTTTTGGTAGCTTCCTTTGAACTAAGTATTGACAAAATCTCTACCAAGTGGAATCCACCCATACTCTAAATTTGCCTAAGTGAGCCAAGGTAAGAAACAAGTCTCATGAAACATTAAAGTTTAAATCTACTGGTGAGAAACTTTGATCCAAGGGCATAGCGTGAAAGCACACTGGAGGCCTCAGTCACCAGAATGTCTCTATTTCAACAAGCCTCTCTTCATGTGAATAATTAGATTATCACAGATCCTGGATTCATGTTATTACACGTTGAAATCCAGACCTAAACCTGTCCTGGAGCGTGTGATAAACCAGATGAGCCTGGAGCTCCAGTGTCACCACCTTTTTAAATACAGGAATCTTAATTTAAAAAATTGTTAGATTTTTGCCAAGGATTCAGATAAAATATCAAAAGGTGAAGAAGAAGTTGTCTTTCTTTCAGTTAAAGGACAGGTCCAGAGTTGGAGAATAGGGTGAAAATCCCTCAGTAGTCTCCTTGAGGAAAGATTGACCAAGGGAAACACATCCTCAGCCTGTGGAACTTTCCCATTTCCAAGAAAGATTGCTCAGATTGCTCAGTGCTGATGATCATGTGTAAAAACAAGCCTCTATCCCCACTCTTGAAGCTTGTCTCTGAAAACAGGCCTGTCCCAACATGTGGGGGAAAACATGCAAAGTATGTGAATCTCAGATTGAATCCGAATGCTGTGGAAAATAGCCAAAAAAGTGGCATCTTGTCAGCCACTAACAATACCACAGGTCCCTCTGTTCCTTTCAAATAAATTAGAACTAGAACTCAACCTTGGCTCCAAGCAGAAAACAATTTAACATGGGAGCATCTACTTTTGTGTGGCCAAGTTCAGTGCCTGGAAATAGATGCAGGGGGAAAAAGTCAGATTTGTTAGTGTCAGATGTCATCTTGGAATGACAAACCTGGTAAATGTCAACCTTGAAGTCAAGATGAAAACAGTCCTTCTCCAACAATATACTGACAGTGACCAGACAGTCTCCAGAAGTTTGGGTACTTAAATAAACAGATTTTTATAAAATGTACAATTAATACATAAAGGTTGTCAATGATGGTTGGAATACTGAGAAGATAAATGGTTATTTTAGTTAATTTTTAGTTCTCTCAATTTTACTTACTTTTACCACATCCTGAGCATTTAGTCAAACCTAAGCAGAACCAGGGACAGCCAGCAGATGAGGTTTAATGAGAATACTCACCCAAGCTTCCCTTCACTTTGGTGCCCAGAATTTGCTCTTTTCAAACATTCAGGAGTACAGAATTTGCTCTTTTCAAACATTCAGGCATACATGCTTGTCCAGTTAGAGTGGGCGTTACCCTAGGAGGTAGCAGAAATACACCAGGATATTTAGCATATAAATAAACAATAAGCCTAGAACGCTTTTTTCCTAAGCAAGTTTAACTAGAAGATTTGGGAAAAAAGGGAAGTTAAGAAAGTATCTTTGGGCACTGGCTGGTGTGGTTCAGTGAACGGAGTGCTAGCTTGAGAACCAAAGGGTCACCGGTTCGATTCCCAGTCAAGGAACATCCCTGGGTTGCAGACCAGGTCCCCAGTTGGGGGTGCTCAAGAAGTAACCACACATTGATGTTTCTCTCCTTCTCTTTTTCCCTCCCTTCCCCTTGCTCTACAAATAAATAAATAAAATCTTTTTAAAAAAACAAAAGAAAGAAATCATGATATTTTACTTTAAAAGGGGTGTTTTGGGGCATTTCCAGACCTCCTGTTATACCAGTTCTATCTTTCCATCTCTGTCTAGAAGTTTCATATACATTGCTCTAGAATTGGTGTTGTGTAACTTGTGGCCCGTGGCTGCATGCAGCTCAGGATGTCTATGAATGCGGCCCAACACGAAATTATAAAATTTACTTAAAACATTATGAGATTTTTTGCAATTACCTGTTGCAGTGCATTTAATGTGTGGCCCAAGACAACTCTTCTTTTTCCAGTGTGGCCCAGAGATGCCAAAAGTTTGGACATACATGCTAGATGGATGGTGCATCTTTGGATAGCACAGGTCTTGCTGTTGCTCCTAGTTCATTGCTCATTTTTTCATAAACCCCCAAGAGAACCAAGCATTGTTAACAATGACCAAATGTGGATGAGAGGTCCCTATTTGCATAGATTCAATTGAGTTCCTACCACAAAAATCTCCCAGTTATGGTAAGGAGATGTATCAATGACAAATTAAAGATAAGGCAATCATGACTGTGGATGCCCACAGGCTTCCATACATAGTCACTGGTAAGGCATGGAGCAGGATGGCAGAGAAAATTCAGGCTGAGGATTCTTCCCCAGGGTTTATCAAGGGCCAATTGACGGCAGAAACAACAGGGCAGACTCTACTTGGGACTTCTTCTCCAGGATGCCTAGCAGATGAGACAGCCTTTGAGGACTGGACAAGAGCCAAGCAGGAGCCAGGTCTGTACCAGGAAGTCCCATAGCTCTTCACTGCATGCCCCTGCTCCCCTGGTCTTATAGCCCTGTCTGCCTGGGACCACATTCCCAATACAGGAGGGCAGAAGGGAAGGTCTCCTCTGGCTTACACCTCCTTTCCCTCTTATCTACCCCTTCCTATCACTTCCTTTCTTGGATTCTTTCCAAAATTTGTCTCTTTGAATATAAATTCAGACAGAACAAACAGTATCACATAACTGTGAGAGATCAACATGTACATCTTCCTTTTGGCTAAGGGAGAGGGAGGCTGAAGTGTTTAGTTTTCCCATCTCCCATTATCATATGCACAAAAGGATATGTATCTGTAATTTCCCCATGCGTCTATCCTTTACATACAAAACAATTATTTTACTGTTTTTATTAAGTTTATTGGAGTGATATTGCTTAATTACATTGTATAAGTTTCAAGTAGACATAAGTGTCATATATTGATATAATCTATATGTCATTGTGTACTCACCACCCAAATCTCGTTGGCCTCTGTCACCATATAGTTGGTCTACTCTATCCTCTTTAACCTCCCCCAACCCCTTCTCCATTCGGTAACCATCCTTCTGTCATCTGTGTCTATGAGTTTGTTTGCAAAACTATTATTAATCGCTACATGAAATTCTTATTTCTTTTTCTGGAGAAAGAGATGTGGAGGTGGGGATGTTTGTTCATGTGTACTCAATAGTCTTCAATATGCATTCAAGGAGTATTTGCTCCTTGTATGGTATACATAAGGATTTCTGTGTAGTTTACATATTCAAAAATAACTTCCTGTGTCTGGCACACTCTCCCCTCCACATATGAGGGGAGATCCCCCAAAACCCAAAATTTGTTTATAAAAATTGCATATTTACTCTTACGTGTTTAAACTTCAGTCACCTTCAAAGTACTTTCCATTTCATGCAATACATCTATTGAGACATTTTTTGCACTGCTCTGAATAGTTTTTGAACTCATCAATTTTGATGCTTCTTAGTGCTTCTGCCAATTTTTGTTTCACTTCTACATTGGCAAAACATTTCCCTTTGAGGGTTTTTTTTCATCCAGGGAAACAAAAAAGTCACTTGGGGTGAGACTGGGTGAATAGGAAAGGTGGGGCACAAGGATCAAGTCATTTTGGGTCAAAAACTGCTGAACACTCAGCATGGTATGGACAGGTTAACTGAATCACCCACCATAAAATGGGCAAATGTATTGAAAGAGTCTTCAAAAAGAAAGTCACTAAAGTTGGACTCAGTTTCTCACAACAACACCAGCTGGTACACTGATACAGAAGAATTCTTAGAACACTCACCTAGCAGTGGAAGCCTACACTACAAGAGGTCCACCCTCCAGAAGATAAATCCAGTTTCTTGCCCCCCCCCCAGTATATATGGCTAATCTCCTTGCCTCCTTCAAATCTTTGCTCAAATGTCAGTCTTTCCTAATTCACCTTCTCCGCTCTACTTTTTCTTTCTCAATAACACTTACAAACTTCTAATGTATTATAGTGTGTATTAATTTAATTTGTTTGTTGTTTATTGCTTAATTTCCCTCACTGGAATTCATGTTCCATGAAATCACTGATCTTTCTCTTAGTCACTAACTCATGCACCAAGCACCACCTTGACTATGGTCAAGTTCATAGTAGATGTTCAGAAAACTTATGTTGATCCCTGAACAGTGTGGCTCAGTTGATTGGAACAGAATAAAGTATAGTATCAAACCCCAGTAGACATATTGGATAGTTTCACATTTGATAAATGGCAAAATTAATTACAGAGTTACATTCTGAAAATTACAGATAAAAAAATTAGACCACAGTATAGCTAAATACTTATCTGATCTTTAGTAGGAACAGTGTTCCCATGCATATGCACAAAAATATTTAGTAAAAAGAAAATCAATATGAATGACTATATGAAAAATTTTAATTTTCTATATAAAAAAGAGCATTAATTAAGTTAAAGGCTGAATGATAAGCTAGAGGAAAACTTAAAACAATAAGACAGGCAAGTGGTTAAAATTCTAAATAAAGCTCTTAATAAATCAATCTGTATTACTAACTCTGTGAGTATGGAAGTTTCTTTGAGTCTTCATAAATTTGTATCATTTTAATGAAAATAATAATTGAATGTACCTAATAGGATTTTGAGGATTAAAAGAGATATACATAACAACACAGTGAAAGGCTTATTAAATGTTTGCTGTCATGATTACCACTATTATTATTAAATTTTTGCTTATTATAAAAATAATCAATATTAAATATTTGTATCCCTAAACAAATTGTTATTATTAAACAACTCAAGAGAATTATGAGCAAAGAGTTTAAAATGCGCTTGTTGGGAAATGTAGAAGCTAAAGAACTTATGACACAGGGACATGAACTAAAGGGGGGAAATGTGGGTGGGAGGGGTGTGCAGGGTGGAGGGGAATAATGGGGGGAAATGGGACAACTGTAATAGCATAATCAATAAAATATATTAAATTAAAAAAAGAACAGTAGAAAAAAAAGAGTTTAAAATGTAATTGAAACCAGAAGAATATAAATGGTACATAAATGAAATTGTACTTGTTCAACAGCCATCAAAGCAGTCATATTAAAACAACAATGTGTTTAAATGATAACATATGGAGTGTGGGGAGAACATACCTTGTGGGTAAAAGTGAAAATTGGCATAATCTTTCTGGAGAGCAATTTATCAAAATGCATCAAAACATATCAAAATTATATAAAACATTGTTTATATCACAATCTAATAATTCTACTTCTAAAATTTTATATAGGCAATAATCATATGTGTGCAAAAGAAAAAGATATCAATATTATTCACTGTGATAATAAATATCTGAAACAATTTAAGGTGAAAAAAGGAATATTTTCATTATGCAATGGAATTTTACATATCCATTAAAAATTAAATGGTAGAAAAATATGTAAAAGCATGAAAAATTGTTCACAATAACTGATAAAGAAAAGTAGTAACTTAAAACTCTGTTTTATAATTTATTTCCATTTTTAAAAATTGTATGTTTTTTAAATTATTTTATTGTTGTTCAATTACAGTTGTCTGTGTTCTCCCCCCACCACTGCCCCCACAACCCAGTCAAACTCACTTTCTTCCCTTGCTTCCACACTCCCCCTTGGTTTTGTCCATGTGTCCTTTATAGTATTCCTGAAAACCCTTCCTCCCATTGTCCTCTCCCCACTACCCTCTGGTTATTGTTAGATTGTTCTTAATTTCAATGTCTCTAGTTATATTTTGTTTGCTTTTTTCTTTTGTTGATTATGTTCCAGTTAAAGGTGAGATCATATGGCATCTGTCCCTCACTGCCTGGCTTATTTCACTTAGCATAATGCTGTCCAGTTCCATCCATGCTGTCGCAATGGGTAAGAGCTCCTTCTTTCTCTCTGCTGCAGCAATGGGTAAGAGCTCCTTCTTTCTCTCTGCTGCATAGTATTCCATTGTGTAAATGTACCACAGTTTTTTGATCCACTTATTTATTGATGGGCACTTAGGTTGCTTCCAGCACTTGGCTATTGTAAATTGAGCTGCTATGAACATTGGGGTGCATAGGTTCTTTTGGATTGGTGTTTCAGGGTTCTTAGGATATAATCCCAGCAGTGGAATTGCTGGGTCAAAAGGCAGATCCATTTTTAGTTTTCTGAGTAAATTCCATTAAAATATATAGATAGACCTATATAAATATGCATGCATGTATCTGATACAGAATATAGATCTGGATGGTAGAAATGCTAGTGATTTTCATATTTCTTATGTTTTCTTTGCATTTTCCTCTATTTTCCAAATTATCTATTATTTATGTGTATCACTTCTTTTTTATTAGAAAAATGTAACAAATATTATTTAAATAATCCCTATAATAGCTTTCATCCATATCTCTATATTACTTTTTAAACTAATATTTTTATCTCAAACTGGAAATCAATTAGGCTAGCCAATCACTCTGTTAAGGGTCTTCTTCCCCGCCCCCCATTCTAATGTTTAAGTGTCTCTCTAGAGAGTCTTTATCTAAGGTAAGTTACTGCTTGACCAACAATCATGCTGACTACCTCTTCCACTTCCCTTTCCCTTTTTTGCGGGGTGGGGTCAGGGGTTAGGTAGAGACATATGCAAAGAGCTCAAAATTTGTAGTTTCATATTCCAGCTTTCTTGCTCCCTTGACCTTGGACTCAGTGTTGTGAATAGAATGTGTGCTTGGGGAAAACCCTGATAATTTCCATGAAAGACAGAGAAGAGCTTGTAATACTAAGTAAATCTAGAGAATTTGGACTTTGTTCTATAATCAGTGGGAACTAAAGGAAGCTTTTAAATCAAGAAAGCCTTGTGGTCACATGTCCCTTAGCAAAATATCACTAGTGAGAATGTGGAATAAAGACAATGTGGGAGGAAGAAACTTATTAAAGTGTTGAGTAATTCAGAAAAGATGATGGAGGATAAATACAAGATACCATAGCTAAAGAGGACATGCTATATTTGTGAGTCTGAGAATGAGTGGCTCCTTGTATGTGAGAAGAAATTGGGAAGAACTAATGATGAGTCTTAAATTTCTTGCTAAGAAAATTATTGGGTTTGGAATACTACCAACCCACACTATGCACTGTCCCCATCTTCCTTAGTCACAGAACCAACCCTAATTTCACTAAGGAGAACATTGTGCCCAGCTAAAAGACTATATTTCCCAGCCTCTCTTGCAACTCAGTACTACTTTGAGTATATTCTCAATCAAATATAAATAGAAGTTCCCGATTGGGACTTCCAGAGGAATCTCTTATAAGAACAACTGTTGTGCACATATTTGCCCTTCTACTTCTTTCTCCTACATATTATTTGGAAATTGGAGATGATAACCAGAGTTCCAAAAACTATCTTGCATCATTAGATAATATTGTGATGGAATCCACATTTTAAGAGTGATGCAACAGAAAAATAGAAGTATACTGGCTTTCTCAAGAACACCAAGCTTCCATACTAGTCCTGCGATGTGTTTATCCAAATGTCATTTAAATTAAAAATAAATCTTTATCTCATTTAAGTCAATTTTATTTGGATTCTGTTAAGTGCTAATTTAGCCATCATTAACTAATATGAAGAAAACAGGATGTGGAGCAAATGTAGGGAGATGCCAAGTTAGGATTATGCCATGTCATATTTGAGACACCTATATGATATCCAATTGGATTTATACATAAAGCAGTTGGAAATATGAAGTATTGATTAGAATTGAATGCCTAAATATGATCACATCAGCCAGGAAATGCACAGGAAACAGCTTAACCCTCATATATTATCATCTTTCCATTATAATCCTAAATATATATGTCCCTGACAAGAGTCAAAATACAGAAAGTAAAACTGATAGAACTACAAGGAGAAGCAAGCAGACAAATCCACAATTATACTCAGAGATTTTGGCACTGCTCTCAATAATCAATAGAGGAAGAAGAACATAGATTGAATAACACTATCAACCAACTTTTCTAATTCATATCCATAGAACACTTCACTCAACTTCAGCAAAATACATACTTTTCAAGTACACACAGAATATTTACCATGATAGCCCATATTCTGGGCTATAAAATAATTTTCAAATAAAGTAAATTCTCAGACCACAATGGCATTAAATTAGAAACAAATAAAGAGAAAAATATAAAAAGTCATCAAATGCTTGGAAACACAATAACATATGTTTAAATTGCCCATGGATCAAAGAAGAACAGAAAATTAGAAAGCATTTTGAAATGAATGAAAATGAAAATGCATCATAAATTGTGGGGTATAGAGCAAGCAGAATTTAGAAGAATATTTACAGCAGTAAAATACCTATATTAGGAAAAAGAAAGCTCTCAAATTGAAGATCTCATCTTTCTACTTAAGAAACTAGAAAAAGAATAAAATGAAAGTCAAGATAAGCTGAGGAAAGAAAACAATAAATATCAAAGAAGAAATCAATAAAATACAAAATAAAATGCAATAGGGAAAATCAATGAAAGAAAAATTTTGCACTTCAAGAAACTCATCAGTCAGGTCTCAGATTAAATGTGTTTCCTCGGTAAATGCTTTCCCTAACACTTAAAGTTAAATAGGTATCCCCCTACTGTCAATCTTCCTTTATTTCCCTATTCATTTGTTTTATGTCATATACTTTAATTTTTAATTTTATAGTCATTGGTTCATCTAAGATTTGTGTCTCTCTTTCTCTAGACTCCAGGAGGGCAGAAATGATTATCTAGGTTTTTCATCATTATATCCTCAGTGCCTAGCGTAGCTTTTGACGCACAGAAGGTACTCAATGACAGGAGAATAATTGCTTAATGGAGAGAGTTTTGATAAAGATAATAATGATGCTGAATTAATATGTACAGAGAAAAATAAGGTGAAGGAGAGGCAGCTTTTTCCATTCTTTTCAAGTAAGTAGTTGAGAAGAAAGAGAGAGGTGAGGGTTGATTGTACTAAAATTTAAGTTGGTTATACCAGTAGACTGGATGAGAAATGGAAAAGAGAATCCAGTTAGAAGGAAAACAAGAGAAGTTAGAGGAATAAAGAGAATGACCCACTGGGAATCTGCCAGTACTTGGTTATAGCTAGAGCACAGGACACAGGAAGAAAAAAGTAAGAAAATGCAGAGTAGGTGGCAGAAGCAAAACCAGGAAGACTCTCCTGTGCCATGATAATAAGTTTGGACTTCATCTAGTACTCCTTTGGAGCCTCAGAAAATTTTTAAGCAAAGAGTAACTTAAGCAAATTTATATTCTAGAATGTTGGGGTACCCCTTTGTGTGGTATTGAAAACTGTAGCCCTGAGCCAGCAATGCCTTGCCTGTAAGTCTCGCCCAAATGCCAGGAATGCAGGTGGCAGGCATGACCCGATACTAACACTGAGGGTTCCCGTGGGAAATCAGGAAGAATACATTGTATCCTTTGGAGCTTGCTTTGCTTTGTATAGCCCTGTTGATATAAACCAGATGTTTAAATTCAAAGCATAAGGGAGTGAACTCCTAATCTCATGAACCTCACCTTAACAACCCTCTGGCATCAGCATATTTTACACACCCTGATCTGAGGCAGATTTCTGTGTTTCCTCAATTGTTATCTATAGATAGTATCTGTTTTCTATAACTGTAGCCTTTGGACATTGATTGATGAGTTTTGCATGCATTCTGTATACCACTGCACATACCAATATTAATGAAAGCCATTTTGGAGAAGGGCTTGGGGCATTCTCCACTAGAGGGAATCACCACCCCCTTTCCCTCTGGAACAACAGATTGTGTCCAGAATGACTCATTCTCATTCATGGTGGCTGGGATTGCTCCACAAGACAGGGTATCCCTCACTAGAAAGTTGACTCTAATAGTCTGTGGAGATTAAAGTGGAGAAAATGAAGAAATGTGGGAAAGAAGAGAAGATGGTTTGATTGAACTATGTCAATTAAACTAATAGCACTTGGTCACAGTTTGGATTGGGGAGGGAATACCGTGAGGGAGTCAGGTTGAGTATCAATTATCCAGCTTAGGCAATAGAGGAGATTGTGTACAGATCAATAAAATAAGGAAAGTAGAAGGCTTTGTACAATAGAAGAAAGAGATAAGAATATCCTTTGGGACATGATCAAATGCTATTTCCCCATTTTTGTGTTAATTACATTCATTCTGCCCAGTGTTGCCTATTAAAACTTATCTAATTATACCTGGACCACATGACCCCCTCATCATATTGAACTCACCTCTTCTTAGATTCCATTCTTTTGGAGCCTAGAAATCTGCTAAGAGGAAGTGAAATAATTAGGTGAATGACTCTTAGAAATATATCCGGGTGTTACCACCCCACAGGTTATTCATGAGCATTTCAACAAGAGTCTTGTTAAAAAATAAATAAATGATTATGTTAAATGAAATTGGCTTGGCTTGTTGGGGCTACCAAGCTATAATTATTTTTTTAATTTATTTGCATTCAGATATTTATGTAATAAATAAAATCTATGACATAAAAGCCTGATAGCAAAAAATGTAGAAAAAAGTCTGTCTATAATAAATTTTTTAAAGAAAGACTTCTTGTGATGAAACTATCAGGAACTATGTGCGACACATTTTGGGCCATTGAGACATGGATTATTTCCTCACCTGCTTCACATATCTAATATCAAAAAGCAGAGGGCTAGCACCCTAATTACTATAGTGACTAAATTAACAGGATATCTCTGATCTTAGGTTTATTCCCTAGCACTGCTACTGTAACAGGGTGCAGCCAAGAGAGGGGCCCCAAAAAGGGATTTGGAATGGGGTCCAGAACTCAGGGTGTCCAGGAAATATTAGAAAGATATATAAGATGTCCTCACCCCCCACCTCAACAGGTGTGAGTTGGGAGAAGGGACAAATGGAGCAGGGCCATTGAGAGCTGTCTTGTACAGCAATAGCTTTGCAGCTAACCTCCAGGCATGGTTATTTAACATATCCATAACCATTAACTGGTTGCATAAATATGTTAAATAGCTGTGGCCATGCTTTGAGCCAGGGGGAGGGAAGCGACTTCTACCCAAGATGTAATTGGGAGGCAACTCCCCCTGTTTACAGCACCAGTGTGAGAGCTTGGAGATGATTGGTGCCACACTATGACACCACACCTGCCCAGACTCACTATGGTAGCCCAGTAAAGCTGGAAGGATACGGGAGTGATGGCAAGTGTAGCCAATTGTGGGAGGAGTCAGAAATGGGGCTACAGAGGAAGATTGGCATGGGGATTTAAACCCAGACACGGCAGCCATTAGAGGGGAACCACATGGTTTGGCCAGAGTGCAGACCCCTGCAGCTCTGGTAGAAGAGGACCACGTGGCTTTGGGGTGCTCCCTTTGGCCGTGTGGCCTTGGAGGTAGGAGAGACATTGCCTGGAAGAAGGGTGAATGAATTCTTGCCAGTAGGCCACGAGAAGGTGCCACATGGCTTTGGATTAATTAGAGATCCTGCCTGGATGGCGACACAGCTGACAGTGTCAGGAGTCTGGATCCCAGATGTTTGCTTCTTTTCCTGAGTTATGGTACCCTGAATTAAGGGCAGGAGGAGAACGAAGCACTGTGGGCATCCATGGGTATCCAAAGGGATTTTGATATCTTAATGAAGACATTAGGTCACTACTTTAAGTCTGTATAGCATTAAATAAGCATTCCCTTTCCTTTTCACAAATCTCTGGCATTGAGAAATGTCTTTCCTAAGGTAGCAGACATAATAAACCTGCGGTGGGGGGGGGGTCCTTTCAGTAATAGTATATTGTTTACCCTCCTTGGTCCCTTGTTCGGTAACACCACTTCCTAACTGTGAGTTTGGTCTCCTTGTTTCACTGTGCCTCAGTTTTCCCATCTGCAAAACCATTATAATAATTTCTATTTCACTGAGTTGTTGAGAAGATTAAATGAGACTATATAGAGAAAACCTGACACACAGTAAGTCTTAAGATTGTGTTAGCTATTCTTAGTAGTAATAAAGTATCCAGGGAATATGTATGCATTTTTATGATTTACTGTTTTTATATGATAAATTTCTTCATGCTATCACAGACTGAGAATGGTCACATTTCTTTGTCCCATTCTCAGAGTTGGAAACAAGGCATAGTCCTGAGCAGACTATGTAATCCCTAAGGAGCAGGAAGTAAACATTACAAAACACAAATAGAGTCAAACAACATGTAAACAACTGCACAAAGCTCACAATGCCTTGGGTGATCCTTGTAAAGACAACAGGAACAATTACGACAGTAAAGAAACAATTATAGCAATTAAGTCTAATGGAGGTAATTAAGCCAACTTAAATAAATGAGCATCCTTTAAATATCTTGCTTACTTCTATCACTTAAATGTTCTAGGATTCAGAAGAGCAAAGCAAACATACAACCCAGCCTTCCTACAGAAGGTTTAGTAAGAAACTACCAAAGGGACAGATGTTCCTCCTTTCTAAGAGGTACAGCCCTCGGACAGAGGGATGCGTTAAGAACTGAACTGGTTGTTTATGTGGGGCTCCCAGGCAGTGACTAGGCATCTTTTGTTTTGCACCTTTTGTTTTTTAAAGATTTTATTTATTTATTTTTAGATAGAGGGGAAGGGAGAGAGCAAGAGAGGGAGAGAAACATCAATGTGTGGTTGCCTCTCACATGCACCCAATTGGGGATCTGGCCTACAACCCAGTCATGTGCCCCAATGAGGAACTGAACTGGCCACACTTTGGTTCATAGGCTGGCACTCAATCCACTGAGCCACAGAAGTCAGGACTAGGCTCCTTTTAATAGTTTCTTTGTTTTCACACCTGGAGAGCTGAATAAGAACTGCAATCCTGAGGCCTCTGACAGTGACTATGGGGTTCCCTCTATAGTAAAGACCTTGCTCCTAAATCTCCCATTCTCCTCAGCAAGTTCTCTGCTGAAGTTCTACCTACTCTAAGAGCAGCTGGATGGAGCATAGATAAAAGCTTTAGTGTTTGTGACCAGAAAGAAAGATAATTAAGACTAGCCTATTTCAGAAAACAACCAAGCTTTTGTTGATGAGGCTTATGGGGACATGTATGGAAATCAATACATATAAAAGGTAGGAAAATAGTATCTATGATTTTAAACACTTCCCCACCCCACCTCCAAAGAGTCCTGTTGGTGTGTGAAAACAAATAGGATGCTAAGCTACACAAGAGACAAGGGGTAATAAGCAAGAACTCAGATTGCCTGGGTCCAAATCATGATTCTGTCATTTACCTAGCTGAATGAGTTTTGTCAAGTTACTTAACCTTTCTTCACTTCCATTTCCTAATCTTCAAAATGGAAATAATTGTAGTACCCCTTATGAGGCCATTTAGAGAATTAAATCGAGTTGTACATTGTAAGTACTTAGAACAATTCCTGACATATACAAAGCACTTTGTAAGTGCTAGCGTGAAACTACATGTGCATTTTTAACTTCACGGTCAACTATGAGCTTATTCCATCCTCTTAGTACCAAAGCACATCTTTCTGTGGGAATTATCCAGTGCACATGCAATACTCTATTTTTGCCATTGTTGACTTGGGACAGGTTTTTAAAACTCAACTCCTCAAATAGTATGTAGTTGATTTAGAAAGTTCTCTTAGATCACAGAATTTGTTTGCGTTCCCTTCATGTTTACCTTTAATTATTTAAATCTGCATTATTTCTCATCCTACCTAAGCCTTCAGCAACATCAACCTTTTTCTAATCGTGCCTCCTATTCTTGACCCCTCTCTGTCATCCATGATTGATCTAACTCTAGGAAAAAATTCCCCACTTCCTGTTAACAGCATTGCATGAATATTTTCATGTTTTTGCATGGTCAGAACTGTTTAACCAAAAGTTACTTGCAACCTGGGTTAAACGATGATTAAATGGCAAAAATTATGGAAATTAAAGATAGAAACTTCTGGAGAGAATAAAAACATGTAGTCCAGAAACATCTACTTACAGTCCTATCTATCTATCTATCTATCTATCATCATCTATCCATCCATTCATCTATCTAAACTATGGCAGGTTAACTTGTTATCATGCAAGTGGGATAACACGTAAGGCCCTTCACATTTTCAGACTTAGCACTTCCTATTCACCGACATCCACCTGTTCTCCCAAATTCACCTTCTATGTGAATCCATCAATGATCAAAATTATGAATTACTAAAGGACTAGTTCCATTATTTTATTTGTTTCCCTAACTTGGTACCCTCCTCTTCTTTTAAAAAAGCACAAATCCATAGAGAATTTTAAAAGTGCTCAGAGAACTAAAATGATAAAAAACAAAAGTCAAATCCAAATATTAAAAGACTCACAAGCACTGGTAACGTGGCTCAGTGGACTGAGCACTAGCCTGGAAACCAAAGAGTCACTGGTCCAATTCCCAGTCAGGGCACATGACTGGGTTGTTGGCCCAGTCCCCAGTAGTGGGCGCATAAGAGAGAACCACACATTGATATTTCTCTCCCTTTCTTTCTCCCTCATTTTCCCTCTCTCTAAAAACAAATAAATAAAATCCTTTAAAAGACTCACAAAACCACACTACTATGGCATTTGTTTGATTGCTTCTTAGAGATGGTGTCAAGCTGTGATCATAAGTGCTCACAGAGTCATTCAGGACCCCTTCCATAGTCAGCCATTCCCTCACTCAACTGCTTCTTGTACAAGGAAGGAATAGAGAGGAGCTCACACTCAGATTCCTTTAATGTTTATCAAATTTAAAATGGCTTTAACCCTCATCAAAATAAAAAGGGATAGGAGCTCCTTCTTTCTTTCTGCTGCATAGAATTCCATTGTGTAAATGTACCATAGTTTTTTGATCCATTCATTTACTGATGGGCACCCTGGTTGCTTCCAGCAATTGGCTATTGTAAATTGTGCTGCTATGAACATTGGGATGCATAGGTTCTTTTGGATTGGTGTTTCAGGGCTCTTAGGGTATAATCCCAGCAGTGGAATTGCTGGATCAAAAGGCAGATCCATTTTTAGTTTTCTTAGAAAATTCCATACTGTTTTTCATAGTGGTTGTACCAGTCTGCAATCCCACTGACAATGCTCCCACCCTATGCGACAGCATGGATGGAACTGGAAAGCATTATGCTAAGTGAAATAAGCCAGGCAGTGAAAGACAGATACCATATGATCTCACCTTTAACGGGAACCTAATCAACAAAACGAACAAGCAAGCAAAATATAACCAAAGACATTGAAATTGAGAACAGGTTGACAGTGACCAGAGGAGAGAGGGGAGGGAATTTCAGGGGAAAAGGGGAAGGGTTTACAGGAACAAGTATAAAGGACACTTGGACAACAATAAGGTAGGGTGGAAATGGGAGGAAGGTGGAGAGGGCTGGGGTGGGTGGTCTGGGATGAGGGTAAAAGGCAGAAAACTGTACTTGAACAATAATTAAAATGAAATAAGAAAATAATAAAAAATAAGTAAATAAATAAATAAGACTAGAAAAAAATAAAAAGGGAACCCATCACATAGGAGAATATATTTGTCAATGATACATTGGACAAGCATTTGATCTCCAAAATATAGAACAAACTCATATGACTCAACACCAGGAAGACAAACAATCCAATTTAAAAATAGGCTGTCCCAGCTGATGTGGCTCAGTGGATTGAGCACTGACCTGTGAACCAAAGGGTCGCCAGTTCAATCCCCAGTGGGGACACATGCCTGGGTTGTGGGCCAGGTTCCCTGGTGTGGGGCATGCAAGAGTCAATCAAACATTGATATTTCTCTCCTTCACTTTCTCCCTCCCTTCTCCTTTGTCTAAAAATAAATAAGTAAAATATTTAAAAAATAAACAAATAAATAAATAAAAATAAGCAAAGAACCTGAACAGATACATCTCCAGGTAGGACATGCAGCTGGGGCATAGGCTTATGAAAGAATGCTCAACATCACTAGCCATCAGAGAGATGCAAATTAAAACCACAATGAGATAACACTTCACACCCATCAGAATGGCAATCATAAGCAAATTAACAAAAAAATAGTTCTGGCAGGGTTGTGGAGAAAAGGGAACCCTAGTGCACTGTTGGTGGAAATGCAGGCTGGTACAGCCACTATGGAAACCAGTATGAAATTTCTTTGAAAAACTAAAAATGTAGCTGCCTTTTGACCCAGTGATTCCACTGCTTGGAATATACATTAAGAATCCCAAATCACCAATTCAAAAGAACTTATGCATAGCTATGTTCATAGCAGCACAATTTTCAATAGCCAAGTGCTGAAAACAGTCTAAGTTCCCATCAGTAAATGAGTGGATCAAAAAACTGGTATATTTATAAAATGGAATATTATGCACCAGAAAGAAAGAAGGAACTCCTACCTTTTACAATAGCATGGATGGAACTGGAGAATGACAAGTGAAATAAGCCAGGTGGTGAAAGACAAATACCATATAACCTCATCTATAAGAGAAATCTAATGAACAAAATTAACTAACAAGAAAAATAGAAGCAGGTACATAGAAACATGAGACAGACTGACAATGATGAGAGGGGAAGAGGGAGGAGGATAATGGTGGAAAGGAGGGGAAGTGATTAATTAAAGAACACAGAACACGTAGGAATGACCCATGGACATGGACAAGATTGTGGGGATCAATTGTGGGAGTGAGGGCTGGGCTGAGTGGAGGAGAGCAAAAGGGGAAATATTGGAACAGCTAAAATAGAATAACAATAAAAAATTAAATAAAATAAATAATGGCTTTATATGGGAGCATGGTTTTTATTTTGTTTTGCTTTCATTTTTGCCTTAAAGCCAGAGATCTGTCAGCAGTTACATCTGGGCAGTAGAACAGAATGAGAAGGAATGGTCAAGGGGAGAAGAGAAAGAACAAAGAAAAGTATTTCACTTTTTCTCCACCTTAAGTTCCTCAGAGCCTTCCTTCTCCTGATATTTTGATTGGTAATGATGAGTTAATAAATGCTTTGGTAAGGAAACAAAACTGATGGGCATCCTGCTGTCCTCTGCCCAGTATTACCCTGAGAAAGAGACCCAGGGAGGGGAGGTGAAGTGGGACCTCACCTAAAAGAAAGAGCAGAAAAGCAAGTTCTTGGGAAGAAGAAATAAGATTGAGGAAGAGAAGAGTGGTGTGTGGCTCTTTTAGGAGGGAAAGCTTGGGTAACTTCTCTGGGGAGCCCATGGAAGTGGGAAGAACCTCAAGGAGTCACAACTGCAAAGATCACTCAGGAAACTGTGTCACAGACGTGGGGCTCCTAGCCCAAACAGATGACCACGAAGA
The DNA here is from genome assembly GCA_039655065.1 of Glossophaga mutica. Classification (NCBI taxonomy): domain Eukaryota; kingdom Metazoa; phylum Chordata; class Mammalia; order Chiroptera; family Phyllostomidae; genus Glossophaga; species Glossophaga mutica. The sequence continues at coordinate 96,168,897 of CM077307.1, read as the reverse complement.
TACAGACCACTGTGTACTAAAGAAAAGGTAACTCCCCTACTACCATATAGCATGTGGCAGAAGAGAAGTAGAAGCCCAGATATGGCTGCCACTGACAAGGCCTTGGAAATTGGACCTTGAGGCCTCACCTGAGTGTGCTGCCAGTGTCCTGCTACAGGGGCTAGCTGGGACTACAGCAGATAGAAGTTCTGGCTACCCCAACTAAGTGAGAACCCTGCATCAGACAGATTTTTATTTATAAAAGTATTCTAATTTTTCTAGTGCATTGTGGTGTTATAAAATATATTCCAGTGTCTCATATATATCTCCAAGGAATCAACCTGTATTTTTCCACAGTTTGCTTTGTGAATAGGACTGCAGTCATTTCAACAATTCACAATTTTAAATCTCTTTTCTCTCTAACCATGCAAAGAAGAATTCATGCCCTGGCATTTTTCTCCTGTCTACCCTCTGTGAAATTCTCTGCAAGTGCTGGGGTAAGTGGCACAATGACAGTTCTGTTGATGACAGGTTGGCTCAACCTGCTGAGTGCTCACCCTCCATTCTGCTGCTCAACTACATGCAGCAGAAGGAAGTTACAAAAGCATCAGTGGTCACGGCCAACACCTCGGAAATAAAGAGAGAAGAGTCCTCCCAAGTGTTCTCTGTTCGACTTCAGAAACCACCTCTGCCGTCTCTCAGGAACATTTGTAAAGCCAGTTCCAGCCTTGGTGAAAAATCAGCGGGTCTCTTTTTTTCAGAACCTCTTTACCTTTAAACTCACCAAGTCCTTCTCCCAAGGGCTGCCCTGTGCACTCTATCCTTCCTTCCTACATCCTCCTTGGAGGTTTGCCAGCATGCATTTGGAATTGCACAACACAAACTGGGAATACATTCAACTCTGTAACTAGATTTGGTTGTTTTATGATCAATACCTCTCGCCTCAGGCTCCAAAGGAAAATTACAACTAAATCAGCCCTGTGTTTTTATAAATTGTGTGCAGCTTCCCTCTGACTTTGATCCATTCTCATATGGTACAGTAACTGGGTGTGTTTATGGCCAAGTACATGTTCAGATTATTGTATTAATACAGGATCACACTCTAAGGAAATGACCACAAAAAGCCTCATTCCCAATAGGCTCACTTTTGCTATCCTACATTGACTAGGAATCCTTTCACCTGGGCTCTCATTCTTGGATTCAGGTGCTGGTGTGTGTCCCGTGTCTTTGGAAGCTGATCTGCCATGCTATGGCTTGAGGAGGAGGAGGTAGGAGGTTTCTGGGGCCCAGGAGTAGGGCTAACTACTCTGAACCTCAGAGATTTTGAGTGTGGTATTTTCTTCACTTTAAATATGAAGTTCCAGTAAAGGAGAGTGCTAATAAAAGTTACAATACATTGAGTCTATTGAATATATTATGTGAGATATGTAAATATATTTATATTTATATAATTAAAATATATACATATTCATATTAATAGATCAATTAAAACTTACAAAGGGGGATAAAGCAACTGAAGTTCAGAGAAGCTCAGTTGTCTTATTAGCTACTGAGTGGCAAAGGACAGGGGCAAACCCAGAGATGGTTGATGCCGGGTGCTGAACTCCCTTGCTGTTCTGCCTGGTATCAGCCAGAGTGAGCTAGGAGAGCAGCTTGGAGAGGCTAAAGGGATGCCACAGGGATGGGTGGCAGTGCCCAGGACAAAGCAGAACCTGAGACTGACTCGGTCCTCCTCCATCTCTTCCAATACATGCTAGCAGATAACTAATGGGGTTCCAAGAAGAGAGAGCAGTGCTGGACAGTGCTCACTGCTTTTGTAAGGTTCACTTTGAACCTCAAAATCCCAGCCCAACATAATATTCCAGCATGGCTCTCCTTGGTAATTCTTACTTTGGGGAATTAATTACTTTCCCTCAGCTCTGGAGAAATGCTACCTCACCGACACAGACAGGTGATGGACCTAATTTTCATGCATCAGAAGACAGATTCTTCCCTGCCTCAACCCACATTTTATTTTATTTTTGCCCTGCCCAGTGTGGCTCAGTTGGTTGCAGCATTGTCCTGTACACTAAAACACTGCGGGTTCATTTTCCAGTCAGGGCACATACCCAGGTTGCCGGTCCAATCCTCTGGTGGGTTGCCTACTAGAAGGCAACCAATCGATGTTTCTCTCTTGCATTGATGTTTCTGTCTTCCCTCTCTCTTTTCCTCTTCTTCTTCCTTTTCTCTCTAAAAGGAATGGAAAATATCCTCAGATGAGGGAAAAAATTTTTTTAAGTCAACCCACATTTTACATCCCATATGAAACCTGGAAGTTGGATTTGAAAGCAGAACAGAAACTACAGCAAATAACTTTGGCAAAAAAGAGGTCCCTAAATAAGATTTTCAAAAATAAAGAGAGAAAAATGTAAAGCATGCATTTAAGGGGAAGTAATCATTTCTTAATCATAATAATACTTTAAATAACAATCTACAAAAGGCCATTCTCTGTCCCTTTAAAACCCTGCAGTTGGTGGACCCCTATAACCTTCACCTAATACTCTTTTTATGTGTGTGTGATGATACTATAACATTATCATAAAAATTTCTCCTGAGCCCCATGTGCTTTGGGCCACCTTGCACATACAAAGGCAACTTGTTCATATCTACTTTATGACCTTCCCTGGGACAAGTGGACAATGGCTCTGTCTGCATTTTGCCATACTCCATCACCTGGACTGTGAACTGCTTGCAGCAGGGGTGTGCTCACAACTCCATATCTCATTCAAGTTCCAGCAATGACTTTGGGCAGGAACTTGATATGTTGCTCAGTCATGTGTAGTGGCTGGATACATCCACACAAGTGGAAAGTTCCCCACTGCAATCTGAAGGGCTTATTTCTTATCCACTGCCTCCTATCAGGGGTCAATTAAAAACATTATTACCAAACTTTATTTCCATAAATGTGATTACTGGGCTAATTCTTCTAATCAAGAATACTGTGCAACATACAGTAACCTTTGATTTTTTTAAATTGTATTTTAACTGTTGTTCATGTACAGTTTTCTGTGTTATACTCCCACCCCAGCCCTCCCCACCTTCCTCCCATTTCCACCCTCCCTTATTGTTGTCCAAGTGTCCTTTATACTTGTTCCTGTAAACCCTTCCCCTTTTCCCCTGAAATTCCCTCCCCTCTCCCCTCTGCTCACTGTCAACCTGTTCTCAATTTCAGTGTCTTTGGTTATATTTTACTTGATTGTTCTTTTTGTTGATTAGGTTCCTCTTAAAGGTGAGATCATATGGTACTTGTCTTTCACTGCCTGGTTTATTTCACTTAGCATGATGCTCTCCAGTTCCATCCATGCTGTTGCAAAGGGTAGGAGCCCCTTCTTTCTTTCTGCTGCATAGAATTCCATTGTGGTTTTTAAAATTAGAAAACTTTGTGACATGGACCTCAGGGTAAAAGTCTGAATTCTCACATAATTCAAGGAAGAGGTCAGTATTTTAGAGGAATGATTTGAGTGGAAGAAGTGAGGTTTGCTACAAGCAGAAAAGAGACCATAAAGGTCTTGGCCACTTTTAGGATTGGGGCCTTCATTCTGCATGCCATCAGGAGCCATTAAAAACACTCACATATGCATCTTAGGATATGATCTGAAAAATGACTTCCAGGCCAGGAAAGCTGGAAATAGAGAGATAGGAAGCTGCTGCAGTGAGAGGTAAGTTCTGCCAGAACTCAGACAGTGGCATAAAGATAGACAGGAATCAATTGATCTTAGGAAGTTCCTGATATTGAGGATTCAGAAGAAGAAAAACTTTGTAATAGCTTCTGATCTTCTGGTCTAGTCAGTTGTCTAAATGATGATAAGCCCTGAGACTGAATGACTGCAGGAGAAGCAACTCTGGTAGGGTGGTCAGATTTTTATGCTTGTGGAACATTTGATGGCAGATGTCCAACAGGAAATCAAATGCCTGAGCCTAGAGCTAAGGACCACGTTTAGGGCTGGAGTTTAGATAATAAGGAAGCCATGATCATATGGGGGCTACCTGAAACAATATGGCAAGATGTGGCTCCCCAGAAGATGGAGTGGGGCAAGAAGGAAAGAAGCAGAGGATGAACCTGAAAAGAGTGCTAACATTTCAGGGACAAGACACTGAGAAGAAGCAAATAGAAAGCCACAGTAGGAATTGCCCAGTCCTGTCAGCATGATGGGAACATGTGAGGCAAAGTCCCAGCTGGTCTGCATTAGAGGTCTCAGTTTTGGAGCAGAATGCTCAATTTCACACAGATCTTAGGGGAATAAGTGTGAAGGGAAGAAAAGCTGCATTAACAGCACAGGAATGGAAAAGAGCAAGAGTTTAGGGAGTGAAGGGTGCAGAAGATGGAGGATATCCAGTGAAAAAGTGCAAGGGTGTCCCCATAATCAGGTGGGGAACCTGGGAAAGGGACAACACAAGCTTCAAGCAGCCCCTCTGCTTGGCTATCCCACATGCTTGAGGCACCCTGAGGATGCAATTTAGAGCAGAACTTGCTCCTCCCTGACTTGAACTTCCATAACTGGCTTACAGCTCTTCTCCCACTTGATTCTCAGTAAATGACAGTGAGAGGACTGGGAGGCTCCATTCTTATGTTCACGGTGTTTGCTTGCTAATCCAAAAACAGTCAGAAGCACCCCTCAACCCCAAGTTTTCTGTGCCATCAAGAAGCCTACAAAAAACCCTAAAGATTCCACAAAAAAAAACTATTAAAACTGGTAATTCAGTAAAGCGGCATGATACAAAACTAATATTCAGAAATTGCTTACATTTTCATACACCAATAACAAACTATCAAAAAGAAAAGCTAAGACAATAATCCCATTTGTAACTGCATAAGGAAAAATAAAATACCTCCTTGCAGAAGTGTCTATTCAAGTCCTTTGCCCATTTTTTAATTGGGTTGCTAGTCTTCTTAGAGTGGAGTCATGTGAGTTCTTTATATATTTTGGAGATTAAACCCTTATCTGAGGTATCATTCGCAAATATGAGGATCCAGAGACATATGAAAAGAAGCTCAGTATGCTAGCTATCAGAGAAATGCAAATTAAAACCACAATGAGATACCACTTGACACCAGTCAGAATGGCCATCATAAACAAAGCAACAAACAACAAGTGTTGGAGAGGTTGTGGAGAAAAGGGGACCCTAGTGCACTGTTGGTGGGAGTGCAGACTGGTACAACCACTATGGAAAACAGTATGGAATTTTCTAAGAAAACTAAAAATGGATCTACCTTTTGACCCAGCAATTCCACTGCTTGGATTACATCCTAAGAACCCTGAAACACCAATCCAAAAGAACCTATGCACCCCAATGTTCATAGCAGCACAATTTACAATAGCCAAGTGTTGGAAGCAACCTAGGTGCCCATCAGTAAATGAATGGATCAAAAACTATGGTGCATTTACACAATGGAATTCTATGCAGCAGAAAGAAAGAAGCCCCTGCCCTTTGAGACAGCATGGATGGAACTGGAAAGCATTTTGCTAAGTGAAATAAGCCAGGCAGTGAAAGACAAATACCATATGATCTCACCTTTAACAGGAACCTAAACAACAAAACAAACAAACAAGCATAATATAACCAAAGATACTGAAATAAAGAACAGGATGACAGTCACAAGAGGGGAGAGGGGAGGAAATTTCAGGGGAATAGGGGAAGGGTTTACAGGAACAGGTATAAAGGACACATGGACAAAAACTGGGGGTGGAGTGGTGGAAATGGGAGAGAGGTGGGGAGGACGGCGGGGGTAGACTGGGATGGGAGTAAAAGACAGAAAACTGTACTTGAGCAACAATTAAAATTTTAAAAATGGGAAAAAAAGTAAAAGAAGCTACCTAGAAATAAAGTTAATCAAGGAGGTAAAAAACTTATATTCAGAAAATTATAAGATATTAGAGAGAAACTTAAGAAGATACAAATAAATGAAAGCATATACATGTTCATGAATAGGAAGAATTAATATTATTAAAATGTCCATACTAATCAAAGTAATTTATAGATTCAATGCAATTTCAACAAAAAATACCAATGGCATTTTTCACCAAACTGGAACAAATAATCCTCAAAATTTATATGGAGCCACAAAAGATCCCAAATAGCTATGGCAATCAAAGTTGGTGATATCATGCTATCTGATATCAAACTACACTACCAGACTATGGAAATCAAAACATCAGGGCACCGGCAAAAAAACAGATGCATAGATCAATGGAACAGAAGAGAACCTAGAAATAAAACCACAGCTATATGGTCAATTAATCTATTGCAAAGCAAGCAAGAATATACAGTAGGGTAAAGACAGTCTATTCAATAAATGTTGTTGGAAAAATTAGGCATATACATGCAAAAATGAAATTAGACCACCTTCTTACACTGTGTACAAGAATAAACTCAAAATGGATAAAGAATTAAATGTAAGACCCAAAACCTTAAACTCCTATAAAAATAATCTCTGACATTTTTCTTAGCGATATTTTTTGGGATATAGCTACTTAGGCAAGGGAAACAAAAGAAAAAATTAGCCCTGGCTGGTGTAGCTCAGTGGATTGAGCGCGGGCCTGCGAACCAGAGGATCGCGATTCGATTCCCCGTCAGGGCACATGCCTGGGTTGCAGGCCAGTTCCCAGCATGGGACACACAAGAGGCAACCATACAGTGATATTTCTCTCCCTCTCTCCTACCCTTCCCCTCTAAAGATAAATAAATAAAAATCTTTAAAAAAATTAAAAAAAAAAGAAAAAGAAAAAATTAAAAACAGAACCACCTTATAGCCCAGCAATTCTACTTCTGGGCATTTACCCAAAGAAATTCAAAGCACTAGTTCAAAAAAGACTAAAAAAACTGAGGTAAACTTAAGAACAGGAGGCACAGTTTTGGTGGCTGAACAGGTTGTGGTAGATGCACTGCAATATTTTGACCAAGGTTACAAAGAAGCTGGTGTGCAAAAAGCAGCTGTGGTGCTGGTGGAAGAGGAAATTCTCAGATACCAACATATGAAGAACTACCTGAGCTACTTGACAGCCCCAGATTATTCTGCTTTTGAAATACATATTGGGAAACAAATTTGAAAGACTGGCTGCTGCGCAACCAGTTGACTTGTTCAGTATGAAACAATATGAACTTCCAACCCCTTCTTCAGGTCAGAAAAATGGCAGTACTGCATGACAAGAATGTGTAAACAATTCAAAGGTGCAGTTAGAACATCAAGCAATTCAATTAAGAATCTGGAACTAGTGTCACAGAATGGATTGCAATGCCTGGAAAACATAATGAAAATCTAATTTTTATGATTTAATACTCACAGAAAGAGCTCCGGAAGTGAAGGAAACACATTCAAGATTTAGACTGGCAGAAAAAGAACACACAGTTCACAGCTGGATCTACATTAGGAAAAATAGAGTCAAATTGGATATCTCTAGTCAGAAAGAATTATGAGATTGAAAGGACTATTGAACAATTAGAAAATGAAATCTTTCAAATGAAACAGCAATATGGAGAGGCCAACAAAGAAAACATCTGACAAGACTTCTGAAAGACAATTAATTCAGAGTGTAGAAGAGAAGATTAAGTTGGGCTTTCACAGAAAATAAGGCACCAGCACTATGGAGGACAACTGCATCTTACAGAAATCATCAGTGGTTAAGTGTTCGGAAACTCTGGAAAGTGGACTGCTATATTCTATTTGTACACTAGCAAAATAAAAATTCCAACTTGGAAAGAAAAAGGAAAGACGTATGCACCCCTCTGTTCTTTGAACTATATATCTAAACAATATAATAACCAATTTATCTAAGACAATATATCTAAGCAACCTAAGTGTCCTTCAGGAGATAAAGAAGGTGTAGTATATGTATATACAATGGAATATTACTCGGCCATAAAAAGAACAAAATCTTACCATTCACAACTACATGGATGGACCCAGAGGGTATTATGCTAAGTGAAATAAGTCAGACAGAAAAAGACAAATATGATTTCACTATATAATTTCACTTATACATGGAATCTACTGAGCAAAATAAACAAAGAAACAAAATGGGAAGACACTCATATATACAGAGAGCAGACTGATGGATGTCAGGTGGTACGGGGGTGGAGGAATGGGTAAAAAAGGTGGAGGGTTTAAGAAGTACAAATTGTGAGCTATAAAAACAGTCACAGAGATGTAAAGTACAACATAGAGAATATGGTAAATAACATTGTAATAACTATATATGGTGCCAGGTGGGTACTAGATTTATCAGGGCAATCACTTCATAAGTTATATAAATGCCTAACCACTATGCTGTACACCTTAAACAGTCAATGTAAAATAATATTGAATGTCAACTATAACTGAAAAGTAAAATAAAGGGGAAGGAAGATGGTGGAGGAGTGAATGTAAATCACACTGACCTCCTCCCAGGACCAATCTGGAATTACAACTCAACTGTGGAGAAACAACCCAGAACAAACAACAATAACCAGAGAGAAACACTTCGGACATACAGAACCAGCTTTGGCACAACCAGTCTGGTAAGGAGTGCAGTGGATAATCGAGAGGGCTGGCTGGGTGCCCATAGGTGGCAGCACTGGTGGAAAAATTAAGCCGCCAGTTGGATCACCTGAAGAAAATTGGGGTCTAAACCCTAAGCTAGAATTCCAGCCTAGAACACCAGAGCCCAAAAAGTACACAGATAACAACCAGTTGCAAAGAGCAGAAGGGTTGATCTCTACCACAGACAGATGGTTGGAGACACAAGGGCAGTTTAAAGGGCCAACACAAAAATTTTCAATTGCAGCCACTTACCTGGGGCTCAGGCAATGGCAGGGGCAGAGTGGGCTGGAGACGCCTGAGGAGAGACTGGGAATGGAAGCCTTGAGGAGAGAACTGAGAAAGTAGCTGCCAGGATCCTGGTACTGAGTCATTCCCGAGACCACAGTAGCCTTTGTGCTCAGGCAGACCACTTCCCTCTGAGTGGTAGTAGCCTGAGGGGAAATAATAGCTCCAACCCCAGGAGAGTCTCTACCCTGGACCTTCAGTGCTTAAGCCTGACTGCTGCGTCCTAGTGACCAGACAAACAACCGAAGGATACAGCCAGAGACAGTAGATGACTGGCAAAAGTGGGGCAGAGTGGACTAGAGAGACTTGAGGAATGACTGGGGATGGAGGCTTTGGGGAGATAAGTGAGAAAATAGCCGCCAGGATCTGGTGTTGGGCCAACCCCCCACATACAGCAATCATCCTGCTCAGACAGACCACTAGCCTCTGAGCAGCAACTGCCTGAGGAGAAACAATCCCCCCAATGCAGAAGGGATTCCACCCCCACCCTACAGTGCTTAGATCTGACTCCTGAGTGCAGAGTGACCAGATTAAAAAATGAAGGTGACAGCCAGTGACAGCAGATCACTGCAAGTATCTAACAGGCTGCCTAAGGTCAGAAGGGGTCAACATCTGACATCACCAGAGGCAGATCCAGAAAGAAAAAAAAACTGGTAAATACAAGAGGCTACCGATATGAAAGCCACTGTGGTCTTCTTCATGATTTGCGATATTCTCTTTCCTGCAGAAAACTTTCTAACGTTCATTTCTTGTCCAGCGAGTTTGTACATATGAAGTCACTAGAATTGATACTGTAGTGTATTTCAGTTCACATATTTTGCCCCTCCCTTCTCTTAGCCCACCTTACCTTCCTCTTTCCTTGCAATATTCTCATTTCAAATTTGGTTTTCTCTAGCTACAACTTATTTCCATTCCACACTCTTATCTCTCCCCTGTCCAGACACTCAAAATGAATTCTCTGGTCAAGGGTCATTTCACATTATTTTGCCCAACCATTAAAATACCCGTGTTCTTTCTAGACCTGTAACAAACTTTGCTAGTTGGTTGTGGGTAGGGTAGTTGTTGTTGCATTGTTTTTTCAAGGTTATCTCTAGAACTTAACTAATTCTGTATTTCAAATAACAAATTTTATTGTACCACTCTTCTGCTCTTTTTTTACTCAAATTTTAATTTTGCCATCTTAGCATGTTTTTTTCTTTTACTTTTTTGTCTTTCTTCTAATTCTTTTTCATCCTGCCTTTTTACTTTCCTTTATTCTTCTTTTCCTTTACATCAGAAATTTTAATTATTCTAGTTTTTGTCCCTCACTCTTAATATTCTCTCTCCCTCCATCATTACAAAATCAATTCCCATTCCTCTAAACATCTCTTAGAGCTTTCTTTGTTCCCTTTTTCCCTCTTATTCCCATACCACCTATATTAATTTCAGTTCATTTGGTGCTGATAGTACTCCAATGGATCTTTCTTTCCAATTTTATCTCCTATATTTTTATTAATTATTTAATATTTTTCCTTCTTTTTTTCTTTTTCTATCTCACTTTATTTTATTTTATACTATTTTAATTTCTGTTTAAACCTAATGTCATATGCTTCCCTTCTCATACTCCATTCCACACTCTTATTCCCTTTCTTTATTCATGAGATAAAGTTTGCCTTCTCTCTTTCCACTGCCCCAGCTTCCAACTCTTATTAGTGCTCCTCCCTGTACCCTCTCAAAATCATTTCTCTTTCAGTAGGTCAACTCATATCTATTCTCTTTTCTTATAATAGTCTTAATCTCATTACGCCCTTATTAATACTAGTTCATTTGTTATTGATTGTGGGATTGTGACAGGGGAGTTATATTTGCAGGTGTAGGTTTGTTTCTTGGTCTCTGTGGTTTTGTTCAAGCAGTGCCTGTACAACAGCACACAAGAAGTGGTGGGAGAAGTGACCCTCAGTCAACCAGCAGCAAGGAAGGACTCACAAAAGAACGACCCAACAACAATCAAAACCCAATTACATCCAGAAAAAATAGCACAAAAGGCATAAAGGACATCCCAAGAACATCAAGTTCAGGGGATCAAGGAGACTATACCACTGAATCTCACAGGTCTCCCACCATAGAAGTTTACCTCACAAAATCAGGAAGTCAAAACAGGTCAATTTAAGAAGCAAAAGCCAATAAGAGAGGTCTCATAAATAATGGGAAGACAGAGAAACAACCCCCAATCAAAAGGAAAGGAGAAATTCTCAGAAAGAATGCTAAATGAAATAGAGGCAAGTCAACTCTCAGATATTGAGTTCAAAACCATGGTTATAAGGAAGGTCAATGAGCTCAGTGCAAACTACCAAAAACTACAGGACAATTACAAGGAGATTATTCAAAACTATATCAGCACAAAAAAGGACACAGAAACAATCAACAAAGGCTAAGAAGAAATAAAGAATACAATTTCTGGATTAAAGAGCACAGTAGAAGGAACCAAAAGCAGGCTCAGTGAAGCAGAGGATCAAATCAGTGAACTGGAGGACAAAGTAGAAAAAAACTCCCAAAAATAACAAGAAAAAGAAAAAAGACTGCAAAAGATTGAAGAGGGGTTAAGGTAAATGCAGGACAACATGAAATAGAATATCTATATAATAGTGTTGGGAACTGTCCTGCCTGTTTTCAGAAACTGTAAGCCCCCATGGTAAGGTTGAGTAAAAAGGCCTTAGGGACATAAGTCACTAAGGAGACAAAAACATATTCCCTCTCTTATATCCACCTGCTTGGCCTGGGCAGATGACTAGTTAGCCAATAATGGGTAAGATTCCCCAAGGGAGGAACAACCTAAGGGAGACACAGTTGCAAGGGGACCATAAGGAAAGAACTTAGGGAATTATAAAAAAGGGATAATGGACCCTCACCCCTTGGCTTTGTTATAGTCTGAGTCCTCATTCTACTACAGGAAGTCTCCTACTATCTTGCCTACTTTGTTTCCCTGGCCTGACTCAAGCCTGAAAGAATGCTAGATAAAGGGGGCTCAGCCCTACATTATTACAAGTGGTTCCCAGGGGCAATAGGGCCTGAAAAGAACACATTAGATCCTGTGAAATCTGCTTTGCTGAGAACATCCTTAGGTTAATCTATGTGGCTGTTTAGATTTCAAGCATAAAATGAGTTTGTTTACCAAAGTATTATGGCCCTTTGGTGTCACTTTAGGTACCAGACCCTAATTTAGAAAAAGCCCTTCTAGTTATTTGAATGTTATCTATTAACCATATCTCCTTTCCTTGATCATTACTGCCTGACACTGATTGATGAGCTTTACATATAAACTTTGTGTTCCTATACAACCTAAACCCAGTAAAAACCCAGGGAAAGAGGTGCTTGAGGCTCTTCTCCACATGTCAGCTAATCGAGAGATTAGCTAACATTTTCTCCTCAAGCAGATCATGCATTGGAAGTCTTACTTCATCCTCAACACAGGGAGGCACGGCCCCCCTCATAGTAGGGATACCAGGAGGAGGAGAAAAGAAGCAGCGATAGAAAACCTGTTTGACGAATAATCATGGAAAACTTCCATAATTTAATGAGAGAAGAAGCCGCACAAGTCCAGGAAGCAGAGAGGGTCCCAATCAAGAGGAACCCAAAGAGGCCCATTAAAAGACACATTATAACTAAAATGGAAAAATTTAAAGACAAAGAATTTTAAAGGCAGCAAAGGAGAGATGGGAAGTAATATACAAGGGAGCCCTAAAAAGGCTAGCAGCTGACTTCTCAACAGGAACATTACAAGCCGGAAGAGAATGGCAAGAAATATTCCAAGTAATGAAAAATGAAGGCTTGCAACCAAGACTACTCTAGCCAGCAAGGGTTAAATTAAAATGAAAGGCCAAATAAGGAGTTTCCCAGACAAAGAAAGCTCAAAGAATATACTTCTTCCAAATGGGCTCTGCAAGAGATGCTAAAGGGACTGCTTTAAGAACAGGAAGGAAAGCAGTGAGAGAGAAAGAAACAAAGGTACAAAGGTAGCAAAATGGCAACGAATAAGTACCTGTCAATAACAAACTTAAATGTAAATGGATTAAATGCTCCAATCAAAAGATGTAGGGTAGCTGAAAGGATAAGAAATCATGACCCATACATATGCTGCCTTCAAAATAACTACCTCGGAAAGAAAGACCTACATAGACTAAAATTGAAGGGCTGAGAAAAAATATTCCAAGACAACAGAGAGGAAAAAAAGCCAGTGCAGCAATACTCATATCAAACAAAACAGACATCAAAACAAAAGCCATAAAAAGACACCCAGAAAGACACTTCATAATACTCAAGGAAAGAATTCATCAAGGAGACATAAGCATTAAAAATACATATGCACCCAAAATAGGAGCACCCAAATACATAAGGAAAATTTTGGAGGACTTCAAGAAAGATAAAGACAGCAACAAACTTATACTAGGGAATTTTAACAGCCCACTGTCAACAATGGATAGATCTTCCAAACAAAAGATCAACAAGGTTATTACAGCATTGAACAAAGCCCTAGATGAAATTGACTTAACTGATATATATACAACCTTTCATCCCAAGGAAGAAAATTACACATTCTTTTCAAATGCACATGGAACATTTTCAAACATAGACCATAACATAGGACACAAAACAAGTCTCAACAAATTCAAGAAAATTGAAATCATAGAAACCATCTTCTGAAACCACAAGGGCCTGAAACTAGATATGAGCACCAAGAAAAAATTCAATAACACTCAAACTCATGGAGACTGAATAGCATGCTAATGAACAATGAATGGGTTAAGAATGAGATCAAGGAAGAAATCAAAGATTTCTGGAAAAACATAGAAGTAAACTCACAACAGTAAAAAATATATGGGACACAGAAAAGACAGTCCTGAGAGGGAAGTTCATACCACTACTGGCCCACCTAAAAAAGATAGAAACAATTCAAACAAACGACCTAACCCTACACCCACAAGAACTCAAGGAACAACAACAAAGACAGCCAGAGCAAATAGAAAGAGGAAATAACCAAGATAGGAGCAGAAATAAATGACATAGAGACTAAAAGCACAATTCTAAGGACCAGTGAATTCAGGAACTGGTTCTTTGAAAAGATAAACAAAATTGACAAGCCTTTAAGCAGGCTCATCAAGAAAAAAAGAGAGAGGACCCAAATAAACACAATCAGAAATGAAAGAGGAGAGATTACAGCTGATACCACAGAAATACAAAGGATTGTAAGAAATTACTATGAAGAACTGTATGCCAAGAAATTTGAAAACCAAGGTGAAATGGACAAATTTCTAGAAAAATATAATCTCCCAAAACTCAAAGAAAAAGAAACAGAAAGCCTGAACAGACCAATAAATTGAAGCAGTAATCAAAAAACTCCCGGCACACAAAAGCCCTGGACCTGATAGTTTCACAGGAGAATTCTACAAAGAATTTAAGAAAGACCTAACCCTTATCCTTCACAGACCATTCCAAAAAATCCAAAATGATGGAAGACTCCCAAACTCTTTTTATGAAGCCAGCCTCATTCTAACCCCAAAATCAGATAAAGACACAGCAAAGATGGAAAAATACAGGCCAATATCGCTGATGAACATAAACGCTAAAATCCTCAACAAAATATGGGCAAACAGCATCCAGCAATACATTGTAAAGATCATACACCATGACCAACAGGGATTCATCCAAGGGATGCAAGGATGCTACAATATTCACAAATCAATAAATGTAATACATCACATAAACAAAAGCAAAGACAAAAAAACATGATCATATAAATAGATGTGAAAAAAGCATTTGATAAGGTACAGCACCCATTTATGATAAAAACACTCAGCAAAGTGGGAATAGGGGGAGCATTCCTCAACATAATAAAGACCAAATTTGAGAGACCTACATCCAACATCATACTCAATGGGCAAAAGCTAAAATATTGTCCACTAAGATCAGGAACAAGAAAAGGATATACACTTTCACCACTTCTATTCAACATAGTATTGGAAGTTTTAGCCACAGCAACTAGACAAGAAAAGGAAATAAAAGGCATCCAAATCAGAAAGGAGGAAACAATACTGTCATCATTTGAAGATGACACAATAGTGTACAAAGAAAACCTTATAGACACAGCAAAAAAAAAAAAAAAAAAAGCTAAATCTAATAAATTAATTTGGAAAAACAGCAAGATAAAAACTCAATGACCAAAAATAAAAGGAATTTTTGCATACCAACAATGAAACATCAGAAGCAGAAATCAAGAAAAAATCCGATTTGCTATAACACCAAGAAAATTAAAATACCTAGGAATAAACCTAACAAAGAAGGTAAAAGACCTGTACTCAGAAAACTACACAACACTGGAGAAAGAAATCGAGGAAGACACAAATAGAAACATATACCGTGTTCATGGATCAGAAGAATTAACATCATCTAATTGCTCATACTACCCAAAGCAATTTACAGATGCAATTCAATAACTATTAAAGTACCAAAGGCATATTTCACATAGAACAAACACTTCAAAAAATTTATATGGAACCATAAATGACCTCAAATAGCTGCAGCAATCTTGAAAAAGAAGAGCAAAGTAGGAGGGATCGCAATACCTGATACCAAAGTGTATTACAAGGCCACTGTAATCAAAACAGCCTAGTATGGGCATAAAAACAGGCACATGGACCAGTGGAAAAGAACAGAGAGCCCAGAAATAAACCCAGGTCTCTATGGTCAATTAATATTCAACAAAGGGGGCAGCAACATAGAATGAAGTAAAAAAGCCACTTTAACAAGTGGTGTTGGGAGAACTGGACAGCTACGTGGAAAAAAAATGAAACTGGAGCACCAACTTACACCATACACAAAAATAAATTCAAGGTGGATAAAAGATTTAAATAGAAGCCGTGACACAATTAAGGTCCTAGAGGAGAACATAGGGAAGAAAATCTCAGATATTTCACGCAGCAACATTTTTACTAATATGTCCCCTAGAGCAAGGAGCATAAAGGAAAGAATAAACAAATTGGATCTCATCAAAATAAAAAGCTTCTGTACAGCTAAAGAAAACACTATTAAAATAAAAAGAGAACCAACTGTATGGGAAAACATATTTGCTGATGTTACCTCAGGCAAGGGTTTAATCTCCAAAATCTATGAAGAACTTACAGGACTCCATTCTAAGAAGACAAGCAACCCAATTAAAAAATGGGCAAAGGACTTGAACAGACACTTCTCCAAGGAGTACATACAGAGGATCCAGAGACACATGAAAAGATGCTCGATATCGCTAGCTATCAGAGAGATGAAAATTAAAACTACAATGAGATACCACTTGACACCAGTCAGAATAGCTATCATAAACAAAGCAACAAACAGCAAGTGTTGGAGAGGGTGTGGAGAAAAGGGAACCCTAGTGCAGTGATGGTGGGATTGCAGACTGGTACAACCACTATGGAAAACAGTATGGAATTTTCTAAGAAAACTAAAAATGGACATACCTTTTCACCCAGCAATTCCACTGCTAGGATTATATCCTAAGAACCCTGAAACACCAACCCAAAAGAACCTATGCACCCCAATGTTCATAGCAGCACAATTTACAATACCAAGTGCTGGGAAGAACATAAGTGCCCATCAGTAAATGAGTGAATCATAAAACTATGGTACATTTACACAATAGAATTCTATGCAGCAGAAAGAAAGAAGGAGCTCCTACCCTTTGGGGCAGCATGGATGGAACTGGAAAGCATTATGCTAAGTGAAAGACAAATGATATATGACCTCCCCTTTAACAGGATCCTAATCGACAAAACAAACAAACAAGCAAAATATAACCAAAGACACTGAAACTGAGAACAAGCTGACAGTGACCAGATGGGAAAGGGGAGGGAATTTCAGGGGAAAAGGGGGAAGGGTTTACAAGAACAAGTATAATGGACACATGGACAATAATAAGGGGGCAGTGGAAATGGGCGGGAGTTGGGGAGGGTGAGGGGTTGGGCTGGGATAGGGATAAAAGGCAGAAAACTGTACTTGAACAACAATTAAAATTTTAAAATGAGAGAAAAAATAAACCTCCCAGCACACAAAATCCCTGGACCAGATGGTTTCACAGGATAATTTTTTAAAATATTTAAGGAAGAGCTAAACCCCATTTTTCACAGACTATTCCAAAAAATCCAAGGAGAGGGAAGACTTCCAAACTCTTTATATGAAGCCAGCACCATCCTAATCCCAAAACCAGATAAAGACACAAGAAAGAAAGAGAATTACAGGCCAATATCACTGATGAACATAGACGCTAAAATCCTCAATAAAATATTGGCAAATTGCGTCCAGCAATACATTAAAATGATCATACACCATGACCAGTGAGATTCATCCCAGGGATGCAATTATGGTACAACATTCAGAAATCAGTAAGCATAATACATCATGTAAACAAAAGCAAAGACAAAAATCGCATGATCATGATCACATCGATATATATATGAAAAAAGCATTTGATGAGGTACAGCACCCATTTATGATAAAAACACTCAGCAAAGTGGGAATAGAGGGAGCATTCCTCAACATAATAAAGGCCAAATATGAGAGACCTACAGCCAACATCGCACTCAATGGGCAAAAACTAAAAGCTTTCCCACTATGATCAGGAACAAGACAAGGATGTCCACTTTCACCACTTCTATTCAACATAGTATTGGAAGTCCTAGTCACAGCAACCAAACAAAAAGAAGAAATAAAAGCCATTCAAATTGGAAAGAAGAAAGCAAAACTGTCATTGTTTGCAGACAACATGAGAGTGTGCATAGAAAACCCTACAGACTCCTCCAAAAAACTGGTCAACCTAATAAATGAATTTGACAAAACAGCAGGATACAAAGTCGATATTCAGAAATCAAAGGCATTTTTGTATACCAAAACGAAATATCAGAAACAGAAATCAGGAAAAAAAATCCCATATGATATAGCAACAAGAAAAATAAAGTACTTAGGAATAAACATAATCAAAGAGGTAAAAGACCTGTACTCAGAAAACTACACAACACAGAAGAAAGAAATTAAGGAAGACACAAACAAATGGAAGTATGTACCATTTTCATGGATTGGAATAATTAACATCATCAAAATGTCTATACTACCCAAAGCAATTTATAGATTCAACACAATCCCTATTAATATACCAATGACATATTTCACAGATACAGTACAAACACTTCAAAACCTGAATAGCTGCAGCAATTTTGAGAAACAAGAACAAAGTAGGTAGATCACCATACTTGACATGAAACTATATAACAAGGCCATGGATATCAAAACAGTCTGGCACTGGCATAAGAACTGACATACAGATCAGTAGAACAGAATAGATAGCCTAGATATAAACCCATGTCTCCATGGTCAATTAATATTCAACAAAGGAGTCAGAAATATAAAATGGAATCAAAATAGCCTCTTCACAAATGGTGCTGGGAGCTCTGGACAGCTACATGCAAAAAAATGAAATGGGATCACCAACTTACACCATGCACGAAAATAAATTCAAGATGGATAAAAGACTTAAATGTAAGTTGTGATACCATAAAAGTCCTAGAGGAGAAGATAGGCACAAAAATCTCAGATATTCCACACAGCAATATTTTCACCAATATGTCCCCTAAAGCAAGGGACATAAAGGAAAGAATGAACAAATGGGACTTTGTCAAAATAAAAAGCTTCTGCATGGCTAAAGAAAACAGCAAAATGAAAAGGGAACCAACCCTATGTGAAAATGTATTTGCCACTGGTCTCTTCCACAAGGGTTTGATTTCTAAAATATATAAAGAACCCACATGACTCCACACCAGGAAGACAAACAATCCAATTTGAAAAAGGACAAAGGACCTGAACAGACACTTCTCCAAGGAGGACAAACAGAGGGCCCAGAGACATATGAAAGGATGCTCAACATCACTAGCCATCAGAGAGATGCAAATTAAAATCACAATGAGATACCACTTCACACTGGTCAGAATGGCCATCATAAACAAATCAGCAAACACCAATGCTGATGGGGTTGTGGAGAAAAGGGAACCCTATTGCACTGTTGGTAGGAATGTAAACTGGTACAGCCTCTGTTGAAAACAGTATGGAATTTCCTCAAGAAACTAAAAATGGAATTACCTTTTGACCCAGCAATTCCACTGTTGGGTTTATACCCTTAGAAACCTGAAACACTAATTCAAAAGAACCTATTCACCCTAATGTTCATAGCAGCACAATTTACAATAGCCAAGTGCTGGAAGCAACCTAGGTGCCCATCAGAAAATGAGTGGATCAATAAGCTGTGGTACATTTACATAATGGAATATTATGCAGCAGAAAGAAAGAAGGAGCTCCTACCCTTTGCAACAACATGAATGGAACTGAACAGTATTCTGCTAAGTGAAGCAAGCCAGGCGGTGAAATACAAATAGGATCTCACCTATAAGTGGAACGTAATTAACAAAACAAACTGGCAAGCAAAATATAGCCAGAAACATTTAAATTGACAACAAACTGACAGTAGCCAGAGAGGAGGGGAGAGGTAAATAATGTGGGAAAGAGGAAAAGGGATGTAAATGAACATGTATGAGGGACCCATGGAAGGAGCCAAGGGTGAGTGGGATTGAGGGTGGGAGGTGGGCATGGGTAGTGCGGGGGAAAGTGGTGGTAGGGAAATGGAGACAACTGTATTCAAACATCAATTTAAAAACAAAGAAAAACAGAAGAAAAATGTAATAAAATAACTTAAAAATCTTTAAAAAGAGTTCTTCCTCTAAGGACCAGATAGACGCAGCACAAAATAACCTCACATGGTGTGAAACACTGGAAAGCTGACAGCCAGAATTTAATCAGATTATGTTAGGTTGTTTTTAAAATCCACCAGTAACTTCCTGTTATGAGATAAATTGTAATTCTTCAGCTGAACAAACTAGCTGAACATGCTTGCCCCACTCCAGGCCTTCCGCTTGCCCATTTCCTGACCAGGTCCAACAGTCGGGCCTCCTCTCAATCCTCAAAAAATTTCACAGCCTCTGTGCATCAGCACTTTGCAGAGGCTGTTCCTGTTCCTTGGCACTCTTCCCTGCCTAGACTTCCAGGGCTAACTCCTATCCTTGCCATTGTCAGACTGGAATATAAACCGTCCTGCTACCTACCCACCCCACTAGGTTAGGTACCCCATCAGTCACATACTCACATACCCCATTAGAATTTTTCATAAAAAAAATCTATTAATTTTCTAATTAAACACTCACTTGTTTAATCACTGACTCCTTCCCTCCACTGAGCTTCAGAGCGTAAAGAGCCCTGTATGTTATTTGCTATATCTCAGCCCTTGCCATAGTACCTGGCCTATAAACACTTGTCAAAGGAAAAAGAGCAGGAAGATAACCTTTTGTATCTATTCCATCCTTTGAAATAACACATGGTAGCAGCAGCAGCAACATCAAACCCTGGTCACAGGCTGCCCATGTGAGTGTGCACACTCAGCCCACATAGGGGCCCGGGAGGGAAAGTGGAGCTGAACTCCACCCAGGCTTCTGATCTAATTGTGGCCAAAGCCATCTCATTCAATAGTGGTCCCATTAACCATCACCCTGGCATAGACGCAATTGTTGCTCTAACTTGTTATTTAATCTTCACCATGACCCAGTGAGTTAGGTCTGATTAACACCATTTTACAAGATATGGGCCTCAGGCAGATTAACTTGCCCAAAGTAGTACTGACTTCATTCAAATTTCATTGTTTTCACACACATGCACATTCATATGCACACACACATACTTAGGGTTGCTAGATGAAACAAAGAACACTCAGTTTAATTTGAATAATTTTTCTTAGTATAAGTAGGTCCTAAATACTTCATGGGACATACCTACACACAAAAAAAATCTTTATTTATCCCTGGCTGGGTGGCCCAGTTGGTTGGAGCATTGTCCTGTACACCAAAAGGTTGTAGGTTCAATCCCTGGTCAGGGCACATACCTATGTTGCAGATTCAATCCCCAGTTGGCACTTACAATAGGCAGATCGATGTTCTCACTCATATCAATGTTTCTCTCTCTCTCTCTCTCTCTCTCTCTCTCTCTCTCTCTCTCTCTCTCTCTCTCTCTCTCTCTCTCTCTCAGTAAACGTATCCTTGGGTGAGGATTTAGAAAAGTCTTTATTCTGAAACTCAAATTTAATTGGGGGTCCTGTATTTTTATTTGCTGAATCAACTAGTACTGCTTGCCCAGTCACACTTGTACACTAAATATAAAGGTCTGGAAAGTAGGAACATTCAGTTCATGAGCCTAATACCACATTCAAATGATTTTTCTTAATCACTCACTTTCTTCCCCATCTGAGTTTCCAAAGACATCTAAAACCATACAGTTGGACAGCTGAAAGCCGGGATGCAAACTTAAGGGGAAATTACTTCCTCTGAAAATTCAGGTACTTCCTACCTCCCTAGCAGGCCTGGGAGCTCACAGAGTTACCACCCCATGAACCCTCCCCAGTCCCTGACTGCAGACTTTCACCTACCCCAACACCCTCAACTCTGATCTGCCTGCTACATTCCCTCAGAGTCACTCAGAAATATCTGGCAACATCTTTTCCCTAGAGAGTGGTACTATTGCATAATGGGAGATATTCATTCATTTGTTTGCTTATTTATAACCACTTTATATTTTTAATCAGTATTTTTTATTTGTTGATATTGTACAGTTTTCTGTCTTTTACCCCACCCCAGGCCACCACTCCAACCCTCCCCACCTTCCTCCCATTTCCACCCCCCATAGTTTTTGTACATGAGTCCTTTATACTTGTTGCTATAAACCGTTCCCCTTCTCCCCTGAAATTCCCTCCCCTCCCCCTCTGGTCACTGTCAGACTGTTTTCAATTTCAGTGTCGTTGTTTATATTATGCTTGTTTATTTGTTTTGTTGATTAGGTTCCTGTTAAAGGTGAGATCATATGGTACTTGTCTTCAACTGCCTGGCTTATTTCGCTTAGCATGATGCTCTCCAATTCCATCCATGCTGTCCCAAAGGGAAGGAGTTCCTTCTTTCTTTCTGCTGCATAGAATTCCATTGTGTAAATGTACCACAGTTTTTTGATCCATTCATTAACTGATGGGCACCTAGGTTGCTTCCAGCACTTGGCTATTGTAAATTGTGCTGCTATGAACATAGGGGTGCATAGGTTCTTGTGGATTGGTGTTTCAGGGTTCTTAGGATGTAATCCAAGCAGTGGAATTGCTGGGTGAAAAGGTATGTCCATTTTTAGTTTTCTTAGAAAATTCCATACTGTTTTCCATAGTGGTTGTACCAATCTGCAATCCCACCAACAGTGCACTAGGGTCCCCTTTTCTCCACAACCTCTCCAACACTTGCTGTCTGTTGCTTTGTTTATGAAGGCCATTCTGACTGGTGTCAAGTGGTATCTCGTTGTAGTTTTAATTTTCATCTCTCTGATAGCTAGTGATATCGAGCATCTTTTCATGTGTCTCTGAATCCTCTGTATGTCCTCCTTGGAGAAGTGTCTGTTCAAATCCTTTGCCCATTTTTTAATTGGGTTGCTTGTCTTCTTAGAGTAGAGTCTTGTAAGTTCTTTATATATTTTGGAGATTAATCCTTTGTCTGAGGTATCATTGTCAAATATGTTTTCCCATACAGTTGGTTCTCTTTTTATTTTAATACTGTTTTCTTTAGCTGTACAGAAGCTTTTTATTTTGATGAGATCCCATTTGTTTATTCTTTCCTTTATGTCCCTTGCTCTAGGTGACATATCAGTAAAAATATTGCTGCGTGGAATATCTGAGATTTTCCTGCCTATGTTATCCTCTAGGATTTTAATGGTGTCACAGCTTCTATTTAAATCTTTTAACCACCTTGAATTTACTTTTGTGTATGGTGTAAGTTGGTGCTCGAGTTTCATTTTTTTGCATGTAGCTGTCCAGTTCTCCCAGCACCACTTGTTGAAGAGACTATTTTTGCTCCATTTTATGTTGCTGCCACCTTTATAGAATATTAACTGACTGTAGAGACTAGGGTTTATTTCTGGGCTCTCTGTTCTATTCCACTGGTCCACGTGTCTGTTCTTGTGCCAGTACCAGGCTGTTTTGATTACAGTGGCTTTGTAATACAGTTTGGTATCAGGTATTGTGATCCCTCCTACTTTGCTCTTCTTTCTCAAAATTGCTGCCGCTATCCGGGGTCGTTTATGATTCCATATAAATTTTTGAAGTGTTTGTTCTATATCTGTGAAATATGCCATTGGAACTTTAATAGGTATTGCATTGAATCTGTAAATTGCTTTGGGTAATATGGGCATTTGATGATATTAATTCTTCCGATCCATGAACACGGTATATGCTTCCATTTGTTTGTGTCTTCCTTGATTTCTTTCTTCAGTGTTCTGTAGTTTTCTGCATACAGGTCTTTTACCTCCTTGGTTAGGTTTATTCCTAGGTACTTTATTTTTCTTTTTGCTATATCGAATGGGATTTTTTTCTTGATTTCTGCTTCTGCTGTTTCACTGTTGGTATACAAAAAAGCCTTTGATTTTTGGATATTGACTTTGTATCCGGCTGTTTGGGCAAATTTATTTATTATGTCGAGCAGCTTTTTGGCCGAGTCTATAGGATTTTCTATGTACACTATCATGTCATCTGCAAACAATGATAGTTTTGTTTCCTCCTTTCCAATTTGGATGCCTTTTATTTCCTTTTCTTGTCTAATTGCTGTGGCTAAGACTTCCATACTATACTATATTGAATAGAAGTGGTGAAAGTGGACAGCCTTGTCTTGTTCCTGATCTTAGTGGGAAAGATTTCAGTTTTTGCCCATTGAGTATGATGTTGGCTGTAGGTCTCTCATATATGGCCTTTATTATGTTGAGGAATGCTCCCTCTATTCCCACTTTGCTGAGTGTTTTTATCATAAATGGGTGTTGTACTTTATCAAAAGCTTTTTCTGCATCTATTAATATGATCATGTGATTTTTGTCTTTGCTTTTGTTTATGTGATGTATTACATTTACTGATTTGCGAATGTTGAGCCATCCTTGCATCCCTGGGATGAATCCCACTTGGTCATGGTGTATGATCTTTTTAATGTGTTATTGGATGCAGTTTGCCAATATTTTGTTGAGGATTTTAGCATCTATGTTTATCAGTGATAGTGGCATGAAGTTTTATTTCTTTGTTGTGTCTTTGTCTGGTTTTGGGATTAGGATGATTCTGGCTTCATAAAAAGATTTTGGGAGTCTTCCATCATTTTGGATTTTTTGGAATAGTCTGTGAAGGATAGGAGTTAGCTCTTCCTGAAATGTTTTGTAGAATTCTCCTGTGAAACCATCTGGTCCAGGGCTTTTGTGTGCTGGGAGTTTTTTGATTACTGCTTCAATTTCATCAGCTGTTATTGGTCTGTTCAGGCTTTCTGTTTCTTTTTCTTTGAGTTTTGGGAGATTATATTTTTCTAGAAACTTGTCCATTTCACCTAGGTTTTCAAATTTCTTGGCATACAGTTCTTCGTAGTAATTTCTTACAATCCTTTGTATTTCTGTGGTGTCAGTGGTAATCTCTCCTCTTTCATTTCTGATTGTGTTTATTTGAGTCTTCTCTGTTTCCTGAAGAGCCTGGTAAAATGCTTGTCAATTTTGTTTATCTTTTCGAAGAACCAGTGCCTGGATTCATTGATCCTTAGAATTGTGCATTTAGTCTCTATGTCATTTAATTCTGCTCTGATCTTGGTTATTTCCTTCCTACTACTTACCCTGGGCTGTCGTTGTTGTTGTTCCTCGAGTTCTTGTAGGCGTAGGGTTAAGTCGTTTGTTAGAAATGTTTCTGTCTTCCTTAGGTAGGCCTGTATTGCTATGAACTTCCCTCTGAGGACTGCCTTCATTGTGTCCCATACGTTTTGGGTTGTTGTGAGTTCATTTTCATTTGTTTTCAGAAACTTTTTGATTTCCTCCCTAATTTCATTCTTTACCCATTCATTGTTTAATAGCATGCTATTCAATCTGCATGATTTTGATGATTTGGGGATTTTCCCCATCAAGTCGGTTTCTAGTTTTAGTCCCTTGTGGTGGGAGAAAATGCTTGGTATGATTTCAATTTTCTTGAATTTGTTGAGGCTTGTTTTGTGTCCTATCATGTGGTCTATTTTTGAAAATGTTCCATGTGCATTTGAAAAAAATGTGTATTTAGTTTCTTTGGGATGAAGGGCTCTCTATATATCAGTTAAGTCCATTGCCTCTAGAGTGTTGTTCAATGCCACAATATCTTTGTTGATATTTTGTTTGGAAGATCTGTCCATTTTTGACAGTGGGGTGTTAAAATCCCCTACTATAATTGTGTTGCTGTCAATATCTTTCTTGAAGTCCTCTAAGATCTTCTTGATGTATTTAGGTGCTCCTGTGTTGGGCGCATATATATTTACAATGTTTATGTCTTCTTGGTGGATTCTTCCCTTGAGTATTTTGAAGTGACCTTCTGGGTCTCTCTTTATAGCTCTTCTTTTGAAGTCTATTTTGTCTGATATGAGTATTGCTACCCTGGCCTTTTTTTCCTCTCCATTTGCTTGGAAAATTTGTTTCCAGCTTTTCGCTTTGAGCCTGTGTAGGTCTTTAGTCCGGAGGTGGGTCTCTTGTAGGCAGCATATGTGTGGGTCATGCTTTCTTATCCATTCAGCTATCCTATGTCTTTTGATTGGAGCATTTAATCCATTTACATTTAAGGTTACTATTGATAGGTACTGATTTATTGCCATTTTTGTACCTGTGTTCCTCTCTCTGTCTTTTCCTTCCTTTCCTTAAAGCAGTCCCTTTAGTATCTCTTGCAGTACTGGTTTCGTAGAGGTGTATTCTTTTAGAATTCTTTTGTCTGGGAAGCTCCTTATTTGTCCTTCTATCTTGATTGAAAGCCTTGCTGGATAAAGTAGTCTTGGTTGTAGGCCTTTGGTTCTCATTACTTAGAATATTTCTTGCCATTGTCTTCTGGCTTGGAGCGTTTCCGTTGAGAAGTCAGATGCTAACCTAATTGGGGCCCCCTTGTATGTTACTTCCTTTTTCTCCCTTGCTGCCTTTAAGATTCTCTCTTTGTCTTGGAAGTTTGCCATTTTAATGATGATGTGTCTTGAAGTGGGCCAGTTTGGGTTCCTCTTGATAGGGACTCTCTGTGTTTCCTGGATTTGTGTGACTTTTTCTCTCACCAAATTAGGGAAGTTTTCCATCATTACTTTTTCAAATAGGTTTTCTATCCCTTGCTCTTCTTCTTCTCCTTCTGGTATTCCTATTATACGGATATTATTACGTTTTATATTGTCTTGCATTTCTCTTAACCCCAGTTTATTCTTTCTGAGCCTCTTTTCCTTTTCTTGCTCTTTCTGGCTGCTTTTTTCTACTTTGTCCTCCAACTCACTGATCCGATCTTCTGCTTCATTGATTCTGCTTTTCATTTCTTCTACTGTGTTCTTCAGCTCAGAAATTGTATTCTTCATTTCCTCTTGGCCCTTTTTGATAGTTTCTATTTCCTTTTTCATGTTGATATAGTTTGCAGTGAGTTCATCGTAGCTTCCCTGTAGTTCTGGTAGCTCATTGAGAGCTCATGGAGCTTCCTGACAACCATTTCTTTGAACTCAATATCTGATAGTTGAGTTGCCTCTGTTTCATTTAGCATTCTTTCTGGGGCTTCCTCCTTTTCTTTCATTTGGGGATTGTTTCTTTGTCTTCTCATTGTTTGTGAGACTCTTCTTGTAAACTCAGCTTCTTAAATTGATCTGTTCTGGCTACCTGGGTTTATGGTGTGAACTTCTGTGGTGGAATACCTGTGAGATTCAGTGGTGTAGTCTCCTTCAGGTATCCTGGTGTTCACAGCTTCCACTGTCTCAGCTGTTGGAATATACCCTTTTTTAGGCCAACTCTGGTTTTTTCACAGTTCTAGGATTTTTTTGCCTCACTCATGGGTATTTAAAAAGAGAAAAGAATGAAGTGAGAAAAGAAGAGAAGAAAAAGAGAAAGGAAGGAGAGATAGAATTGGAAAGAAAGGAAGAAGGAATAAAGCCAGAAAGAAGTAAAGAGAAGTAAAAGGAATTGAGGGATAGAAAAGGTAGAAGTAATAAAAATATAAAAAATATATAATCAATAGAAAACAAAAAGAACCCCACAAAAACGAAAAACAAACAAAAACAAACAAACGAACAAAAAACTCAACTAAACAGACAAAAAACAACTATCAAAAAAAACCCCACAAAACAAAACACCCAAAAACAAACAAACAAAAAAATTTCTTGCTATTTTCAAACAGGCCAAACTGGATTTTCTGGACTTGCTGTCTATAGCAGCTTGCGAGGCGATTCGTACCGCTTTTCTCTCTGTTCCTCACTTAGTCAGCTTTCGGCTACTGTCCTCAGTGCCAGCCGCACACTGTCCCCAGGGCTAATGGGCCACTCTCCATGCAGGGCCTTTGGTGTGATTTCTGAGCCTCCTGCAGAGGGCACGCTTTCCTGAGTTTATAGGTTTCAGCTGGAATCTCTTACAAATCCATCCCTCCCCGAGCCTATTGCTGTGAGCTCCGGGTCTCCTGCAGGGCGTGAGTGCCCACCAGAGACTACAGGCGTGGGCTCCGAGAGTTTCCCAAGTTGCACGCACTCACCTCAGGATCACAGATGTGAGCTCTGGGTCTTCCACAGAGTCCCCTTCTCTAGTTTCAGGGTTGCCTCTGGCCCCAGTGCCGCTTCTGACCTGGTCGCAGAGCCGCCTCAGGTCACCGGGCTGCCTCCGGTCGGTCTCAGGGCCGCCTCTGGTCACTTGGCTGCCACATCTAGTTTTCCAATGTCTGCTACAGATTTTGATCTCCTATTTTCATATATACGGTGGTATTGTTGGCTGTCTGCTCTGTTCCTCTGTAGATCAGTTAGTTTTTTCTCCCATGCGCAGGAGGAAGGGCAATCTGCATCCTCCTACCATGCCGCCATCTTGAACCCCCCCACTTTATATTTTAATCACATCTTTATACAGCCCAAAGTTTTTACCTGTCTTGCCTAATATCCTGAAATCTTGCACCTTTCCTATTAGAACTCCTGCGGACATTAGTTTTATTCTGTACATATATACTAAGCACACTCCTTTGCTCTTATTAGTTAGTAAAAGAACATTAAAATCAAAATGAAAAATAAACAAACAAACCCAAAGCACACTCCTGTATGAATTCCCAGCCATCCCCAGGTATCCCTGCTGAATGGTTGCTGAACTGTCTGAGAAGAAAAAATGGGCTTGGCAAAAGTATTATTTGATTCTTGACATTTCATTTGATGTGAGAATAAAATGGTGGGAGTGCAGGGGACAAAGAATAAGGAGAAATATCTTCAGCCATAAGTTAAACAGCTTAACCTTTTGTCAAATTTATTTGTTGACAATCTTTTTTAAACCGAGTATATGTAATGTATAACCTTGTGTAAATTTAAAGTGTACACATTTATATATTGTAATATGATTACCATTGTAGCTGTAATTAGTACCTCTATCATATTACATAATTATCCCTTCTTTTTACCTCCAAAAGTATCAAAGAGTTGAAGATAAGATCTAATACTATAAAATTCCTAGAAGAAAATGTAGGGAAGAAGATCCTAGACATTGATCTTGGCAGTGATTTTTTAGATATGACACTACAAGCACACAAAAAAAGTAAAAATCAACACACAACACTAGTGCATTGAGCTAAAGCATTTCTGCACAGCAAAATAAACAATTAAAATGAAAAGGCAACCTATACAATGGGCGACAAATTTTGCAAAACATATATCAAATAACACATTAGTAACCAAAAATATACAAAGAACTCACACAACTCATTAACAAGTCTTTAAAATATATAATTTTTTTAAACAAGGGGTTAGAATAAAGCAAATTGCACATATACTTTATCTCACCTACGTAACCCTGGAGATTCATACTCTTATGGAAGCACAGGGGCCTGCAGGGCTCCCAGCCGTACAGCAGGGTGTTGCCTCCTTGTGCAGCACTGCTCAAAGAACCCTGGCCCAGAGAACAGGATTTCGCCCTTTGTACATCCTAGATCCATGGCTTTCTCTGTATCCTAATCCAGTGTTACTGGAACATCAATTACTGCTGGTGATGTCTCCAGTGAAGCTATTTGATGTTGCATATAGTGTAGTGGTTAAGGGGAATACATGGATTCCCCTTATAAGGTAACTCAGCCACTTAATGGCTATGTGACCAGCCTTGGGCCCAATCAGTTCACTAAGCCTCAGCCCCTCATCTGAAAAAATAAGAGAATTAGCTGGTATGGAGATTTCAGCAATAGACAGAGTGCTTGGTATGGTGCCCATCACATTTTTCTTTAAGTCTTATTTTCTTAATTATCCAGACTTCACAGAAAGACATGTAAAGCTAGTTTCTAGATAAATATTTTCTTATTAGGATGACAACAGTTTTTCCCAGTATGAAATAATAGCCTAATTAGTTCTGTAGACATATAAATTAAATTCTATTAAAAGTTTTGTAAATACAATGAGAGAACCAGACAGATTCCAAATGCACATGTTTTAGGTTCCAACTCTGATAATAACTAACTGTCAGTGCTTAAGCAACTTGTTTCAACCCTTTGGCACTCCCCTTAGCAACACAAAGTAAGAAAGGGAGTTTAAATCATCTTTATTGATCCTTACAGTATTAAAATTTAAATTCTTTGAAGTGTCAGGTTATTCAGATTATAATTGCACTGGATTTGCTAAGAGATAGTAAATAATGCGAACAATGTACACTAAAGAGATCACCTATGTCAAGACCACATTGTTTTAAAAAATAAAAATGAAGTCCTGTAATTAGAAACTTAAAGTGTGGCTAAATTGCTAAAAACAACTAGCAAACCACAGGAATGTGTCTATGAAACTTGTCTATTGAGTTGTTCATGTTATTTTCATGCCACACCCAGTAATGTCAACTTGTCTAGTGGGGCTGCTGGCATAAATACAAATTTGGGCTTCTTCCTAAAACTCATCCTGGGAATAAAATATCAAAACTTCCTTTAGATGCAGCAGTGTGTTCCCAACTCCATACCAGGGACACACTTCTGTAGCTTGAAGTCAGACAATATTTATACCATGGGAATCAGCAAAAAAATGACAAATCAGAGACTTTTAGTTCCATCCCCTCCTCCCCAGCTGGTTTTTAAAATTTATTGGCACACCACATTAGATGTCCCATTTGGTCCAACAAAACCATGAAATTTCAAACCAAAAACTAGAATCTGTTTTGAATTAGTTTTCTTACTAATGGAATTTTTATGGAGACCGACCATTAAAGTGAAGTAGAGTTTATTTCATATATATATGTGTGCATGTGTACACATGTATATATGTGCATACATATGTGTGTATGTGTGTACATTTGAAATTAATAAATATGTTTATGGGAGAACAGAGGTGTGGTCCAAAGTGAGAACCAGGATAGATAAATAAATAAATGGATGGATGAATGAATGAATGAATGAATGAAACTTCAGAGCATATTCAATTATCTTCTTTATACTCCCTGCCTGGTCTTATGCTTAAATCTCTAAATTCTATTTATTATTTACTGATTAATTTTCTTTATGTTTTATTCCTTTCTTTCTTATTTACTCACCTACTTTTTCTGGGAAGAATTTATGATGCATATCTGTATGGTACATTGTTATAACACTGATGTATAGAGTTAGCCTTTAAACATGGACAAAATACATGAGCAGAGATAGCAGGAGTAAAAGAAAAGATATTATGCAAAGGCAAACAAGATAAAAACAAGAGTCACAGTAATAAGCATATAAAGTTTATTTAATTCAATAAGCAATATAAAAATTATATAATAGTCACAAACATGTATTCACCAAAAAACGATTACAACAGAATTTGTTCCTACTCTTTCAGAATGAGATGGATCTAATAGAAAAAAAAGTTAGCCTATAGTGATCATAATCCAATAAAATTAGAAAAATATAATAATAATTTTCTTAGAAATTAAAAGATACCTTTCTAAATAATCCATTTAATAATGTTGAAAATCAAATTTAAAATTAAATCGAACTAGAAAGCAGTCAAATAATACTTTATACCAAAACAGATAGAGCTAAAGTAGTACTACTTAAGTACTAACCTTAAGACTTTGGGATAAAATAAGTCTAAGATTAAAAAAAAGTAGGAAGACTTCCGGCCAAGATGGAGGCGTAGGCGGACACACTGTGCCTCCTCTAACAACCAAAATTAAGGACAACAAATATTTAGAAACAAGAAAACAAGCAGAACTTATAGAAAATTAAACTGTACGGAAGTCCAACAACCATTCATCCAGACCGGTAAGGGGGCGGAGTCGCGGCAGGAGAAAGTGGAGGTGCAGACCCAGGAATGAAAGCAGCAGCGGCTTGCAGTTCCCAGGTTCACAGGTGGTGGCTGGCGGTCTCCGGGCCCACAGGCAGCAGCTGGCGGACCCCGGACACAGGGGGGCAACTGTGCAGAACCAGTGAGGCCACACAAGGCGGCTGGCTGACCAGGTGGTCCCACATTCGCGCGCACAGACGGTTCAGGCAGAGGGAAAGTGGCGGAAGGGACTGGAATCCAGGAGAGAGCGGAGCAGGCGCCATTGTTCCCTCTCAGACCCCACCCCCACATACAGCATCACAACCCAGCAACTGGGCTGCCCCACACTGGGGAATGCCAAAGGCTCCACGCCTCACTACGTAACAGCACGTGGGCGTGCGCAGATAATCCAGGTGAAGGGGAAGCGGCGGAAAGGGCCGGAGTCCAGGAGAGAGCGGAACAGGCGCCATTCTTCCCTCTCGGACCCCGCCCCCACCTATAGTGTCACAACCCTGCACTGGGCTGCCCCGCCCTGAGGAACACCTAAGGCTCCAACCCTCATACGTAATAGCCGCGATCAGACTAAAACCAAAACAAAACAAAACAAAAAAACCCCACCAAAAAATGGCTCAAACTGGAAAACAAATAAAAGCTCCAGAGCCAATTCCTCTAAGCAGTGAAGAGATAGCCAACCTATCAGACACACAGTTCAAAGCACTGGTCATCAGAATGCTCACAGAATTGGTTGACTTTGCTCACAAACTAGATGAAAAAATGCAGGCTACAATATGTGAAATGAAGGAAGATGTATGGGGAAATGATAGAGATGGAAAGAAAACTGGGACTCAAATCAATGGAGTGGACCAGAAGGAAGAAACTAACAACCAAACAGAAAATGAGGAAGAAACAAGAATTCAAAAAAATGAGGAGAGGTTTAGGAACCTCCGGGACATTGTTAAACGTCCCAACATCTGAATTATAGGGGTCCCAGAAGGGGAAGAAGAAGAGCAACAAGTGGAAAACTTGTTTGAACAAATACTAAAGGAGAACTTCCCCAATATGGCAAAGGAAATAGACTACCAGGACATCCAGGAAGCTCAGAGAGTCCCAAAGAAGTTGGACCCAAGGAGGAACACACCAAGGCACATTGTAATTACATCAGCCAAGATTAAAATGAAGCAGAGAATTCTAGAAGCAGCAAGGGATAAGGAGACAGTCACCTACAAAGAAGTTCCCATCAGACTGTCAGCTGATTTCTCAAAAGAGACCTTACAGGCAAGAAGGGGCTGGAAAGAAATATTTGAAGTCTTGAAAAGCAGGGACCTACATCCAAAATTGCTCTATCCAGCAAAGCTGTCATTTAGAATGGATGGACAGATAAAGTGCTTCTCAGATAAGGTCAAGTTGAAGGAGTTCATCATCACCAAGCTCTTATTATATGAAATGTTAAAGGGACTTATCTATGAAAAAGATAAAAATATGACAGTGAAAAGACAGCAAACTCACAGCTATTAAGAACCACACCTAAAACAAAAGCAAACTAAGCAAACATCTAGAACAGGAACAGAACCACAGAAATGGAGATCATATGGAGGGTTAGCAACAGGGGCGTGGGAGGAGGAGAGAGGGGGAAAAGGTACAGAGAATGAGTAGCATAGATAGTGGGTAGAAAATAGACAGGGGGAGGGCAAGAATAGTATGGGAAATGTAGAAGCTAAAGAACTTATGACACATGGACATGAACTAAAGGGGGGAATGTGGGTGGGAGAGGGTGTGTAGGGTGGAGGGGAATGATGGGGGAGAAATGGGACAACTGTAATAGCATAATCAATAAAATATATTTTAAAAAGTAGGAAGAATCAATAAAAATATGTGGAAATTAATAAAAATAAGAAGCAAAAATAGTAGAAAAGATAAATTCTCAAACTGATTATTTGGAAAGACCATTAAAATACGTAATCTTTTCATGAGCAAAATCAGGGAGGACAATACAGATACAGAAGGGATTGTAAGAATACTAAATACACAGTATGTTAACTCTGTAGTAATGAAGTTGAAACCTAAAAAAAGTAAATAGTGATTTTTCTAACATATAAAAAACAAAATTTCCCCATGAATCAGAAAAAAATGAATACACTACTGTCATAGAAGAAGGTCAAAGAGTAATTAAAAACCTACCATCATAAAAAGATCTTAGGGCCAGTTGGCTTCAAAGCTGTGTGTCCTACCTAATATTTTTTGAAGTTAATGTTATGTACATTTGTTGATGGCATATAAAAAGATGAAAATTTTTCTAATTAGTTCTCTAATAAGAGAATAACAAAGCTTGATAAAATTGGCATGGTACCAAAAATATCCCTGTAGACAAATATCATTTATGAATAATTTTTATTATTCTGAATAAAGGTTAACAAATGAAATACAAAGCATCCCAAAAGAATAATATGATATGCTCAAATCAAGTTTAACCCAAGAATAAATGTATATTTACTATTTGGAAACACAGCAACATAATTCACTACATTCACAAGGAGACTCATACAAGCACACCAAATGATACTGAAAGACCTTTTATAACAATTCAGCAGCTTTTCCTACCACAACTTCAATTAAATAAGAATAGAAATTGAATAGTTAGTGTATCATAGAGGACCAAAACACAGCCAACATCACTGTAAATGAAGAAACACTGAAGTCATCTCCACTCCATCAGGAAGAAGCAGGAATGTCCATTGTTACCTGTGTTATTCACCTTAGCTTTTAGCATCCTGCAAAATTAAATGAGAGAACAGTCCACATAAATATTAAAGGAGAAAAGATAAATTTTCTTGTTGGTGATATGATTCTGTTCATGTAAAATTCAAGACATGAGAACAAAACATTATTAGAATTAAAGAATTTGGTAAGGTAGTTATGTACAAGATAAACATATCAAAATCCATAACCATTTTTTTATATTGGTATTATATAGCTAAAAATGAATATTGGGTAAATGTTTAATTCATAATATAGATAAAGCTATAATGCAGGAAAACATCCAATAAGAACTATTGTTCAGGCCATGTAAAGAAAACTATAAAATTTATTGAAGCACATAAAATAAGGTCTGAATAAAGAGGGAGATATATCATGTTATTGAATGAGAAGATTTAATATGACAAATTGCCAATTATCCAAAAATTAATACATAATATAATTGCAATTTAAACCCTATTGGATTTGAGAATAATGTGGGTTAATAAAGTTATCTTAAAGTACAAATGAAAAAATAAATGACCACCCTGGCTGCTGTGGCTCAGTGGATGGAGTGCTGGCCTGTGAACCAAATGGTCATCTATTCGATTCCCAGTCAGAGCCCAGGCCTGGTGTCCCTGGTTGTGGGACTGTGAGAAGCAACCAACCACATAACTCTCACACATTGGTGTTTCTCTTCCTCTATTTTTCCCTCCATTTCTTCCTCTAAAAATGTAAATAAATAAAATATTTTTTAACAAAAAAGGAAAAATAAGTAACCAAAAATAACAAAGAAAAAAGTTTTTAATTATGTGTGTGTTGGGAGTGAGAAAGAAGTGGACTCACCTTATCATCTACTGACACACACTATAAAATCATTGCACTATAATGAAAATAAAATTATATCAACACAGAGGTAGACAAAGAGATTAATGAAACAAAATAGAATCCTAAAAACACATCTTAGTTTATATGAGAATTTAATAAATAATTTGGTGGGTAGAGGTTAGTTAATGAAATAAATGATGCTGGCACAAATGGCTATCCATCTGGCGGTGAAAAAATAAGAATGCTACCTCACACTACATATAAAACTAACATTAAATAATGTAAACATTTAAATGTCAAAAATAATTAATAATTTAGAGTAATTTTAAGATAATATATCAATGACCTAGATGATAGGGAGAAAAAATAAGAATAAAGGGGGGATTGAGGGAGACTTAAATCAATACAAAATACACACACACATACACAAACCTAACTGACCACAGAAAGAAAATTAAATGTATAAGGCAAAAGTTTAGTCTAAATAAAATTTAATGACATACGATACACTGGGGGAAAATCCCTGTCATGAATATCATAAACAGAATTATTTGTAAAGTTAATTATTCATAATATATATAAAATGTTTTCACAAATTGTAAAGATAAAGACATACAATCTAAAAGTAAAGTGGTCAAAGGAAATGAGGTAAATCACAGAACACGATCAAATGGCCACCACTTGTATAAAAAGATGCTCAGTCCCACTGGTAGTCAGGAAAATGAAAGAAAAAAACAACTAGTAAGGAAAACATTTGATCATGGTAACACCCTACCAACAGGAAAGTTGGTAAAAAAAAATCACATACTTCTGGTGGAAATGTAAATGGTTGTATATTTCTGTAAAGCAGTCTGGCAATATCTATTAAATAAATGTAAAGAAATACATGCTCTTTAATATAGCACTGCTGCTTCCAGGAATCTAGCTGAGGAAAATAAAAGCATCTGTAGATTAAAGATTTTTAAAATCATAGCAATGGTCATAGTAGTCAAAAGTAAGAGAGAGCAAGAGAGAACTTAATATCCAATAAGAGAACTATTTAAATAAATGTTTGTAAATGT
Organism: Glossophaga mutica; assembly: GCA_039655065.1. Classification (NCBI taxonomy): domain Eukaryota; kingdom Metazoa; phylum Chordata; class Mammalia; order Chiroptera; family Phyllostomidae; genus Glossophaga; species Glossophaga mutica. The sequence goes on along the minus strand of CM077307.1, from coordinate 96,133,099 downwards.
GTGCAATGAAATACTGTAGTCATTTAAAAAAAATGAATTGCATAGCAGCTTTCTATATAATAGCCCACAAATGGGAACAGTCCAGGTGTTGGTCAACTAAAAAATGAACTAACTATATTCATAAAATGGAACACTAGTCAGGAAAAAAAAGGGGTGTTGGGTGGAGGGAAACTACAGGAGGCCAAACTCCTGTGCAATAGTCTAGTCTGGATAGATTTCAAAAATATTATGCCATGTAATCATGCACAGTACATACTGTATGATACACACACACACACATATATATGTGTGTGTGTACACATACAGCATGATACACACTAATTATTATATATATATCATACAGTATAATACATATATGTGTGTGTGTGTGTGTGTGTGTGTATATATACATAACAATTAAGTGGTTAATGGTTAAATCTAGGTAGCAGGTAAGCAGGTATAAGGATGTTTTCTGTAAAAAAAAATTTCTACTTTCCTATACTGTTTAAAATTTTTATACTCATTTATTATCTGCAATTTTAAAAGCTATTTATATTTTAGAGAATCATAAAACCAAGCAAACATACACAAAAAGAGAATTTTGTATTCAGAATCTTAAGGGGGTCCCCAAATCATCCTAGTCTAAGGCCCCCAGAAAGCCAGGGCCACTCCTACCTACAGGACTTGGCCAAGGTTATAATCTATTCTCAGCTTCGTGCTGCAATCTGCACAAATTCCACTGGGGAAATGCGGCCATCCACCAAGATTTGCTTGCCATAGTCAGCAACCAGCCAGATTGTGCACCCCTAGGAAGACTCTGGAAAGGCATACTTGCTAGCTTCACTTAAGGCATCTGAAAGCTCTGAGCCCTGCCTTTCCCATTTTCAGTTGCATTCTGCAGAGGTGGCCTTTGTCACCTCAGACTTGGGGCCTCTGGAGGGCTTCTGTAGCCAACAGCTGCACAGTTTACATTTGACTGTCCCTGACTACATCTCTAGAGCCACCAAGACAGGAGCCAATGCACAAAAGTGGGTGCAGCAGAAAGTTCTCTGAAGGCTGGATGTTGCAGCTCAGTGCATGGGAAAAGCTGTTCTTTGGACATGGGGTTCTGCTACCACTTTGGGGTTCAAGGGCAGGGCACTCACAACCCCAGCCTGGTGACAGAGAGGGTCTTCCAGACATTCACTGAGGGGAGCAGATCTTTTAGGATTCTCTTGAAGAGAGCAGGATCATCAACCTTAGCTGTCCTCCTCCCTGTGCCAATTCTTGGCACAGAGCACCAAGTATGATGGAGAAGCTGAAGGGGGCAAAGGAAGTTCCCAGGGATGCGTCTTCTAGAATCGACACCAATGGGAGACATGCTCACTAAGAGCTGACGCCCTGCTTCACTCCCAAATGCAAAAGAAGCAAAAATGCTGCTGGTGTCTAGACACCCCTTGCTTTCCTACTTTGTGCCTCTTTGTGAGTCCCTAGCATCTAGAATACTCCAGATAGTTTAGTGAGGTGTGTAACATGTCCGGGGAACAAAGTTCAAGAAGGCAGTATTCTCAGAGGTGCCTATTCTCACTCTCATTCTGGAAATATCTGAACACTTCAGTACATATTTGGGGAAGCAGATAACATTAAACCCATCTGTAAGCAATGTCCTCTATGTTCCAGTGATGCTCCAAACACATGTCAACTATAACAACAAGCTTTGAAATGCTTTTGCTTTGGCATTGCTTTGGCATTGCTTTAGCACAACCTCCAAACACATGTCAACTATAACAACAAGCTTTGAAATGCTTTTGCTTTTGCTTTTGCTTTGGTTCAGAGAGTGGTTCAGAGATTTGTATATGACTATCTCACCAGTGCAAACTGAGCACCACTTTTCCTTGGCTGAGCAATTTCAGCATTTAAAACAAATATCTCAAATGGCACTTATAAAATAAAAGTGAAACCTAGCTACCCAGAGTGGTTCAGTGGTTCATCCTGCTGTGCTGTGTGACATAGGGGTTAAAGCCCACATTCAGGAAGCAGGTCCAGGTCTCTATGACTATGTGATGTGGGGCAAAGGAATTTGCTGAGCTGAGCATAAACCTCATCCACAAAATGGAGATAACAACAGAATTTACCTCAGAAAGTGGTTCAGAGATAAATGAGATAATACAAGTAATGTCTGATACATAATGAGGAATCAACCAGTGCTAGTGATTTTATTATTGTTATTTATTATATTGGTAGTATGCATTAATATGCATATTTTAAAAATGTTTTACAAGTTTCATAAAATGTAAGCCTGCTATCAATCTTTCGGTAGTAATTAATTGTTGCCAGGAGAAGAATGGTGCTTCATGAAGTATCTTTGGCCCATTGGATGGGATGTTTTCAGGTATGATAAGGAAAAAAATTATATATATATAATATTTACCCATGGTTTTTCTACAGAAAATATTATTTTATAACAAGAAAATGGTGTTTAAAGCAAGCAAAATATAAGCAGAGACACTGAAATTAAGTACAATCTGACAGTAACCAGAGGGGAGGTGGGAGAGGATAATGGGGGGGGGGAAGGGAAGGGATTTTCAGGAACATCTATAAAGGACACATGGACAAAACCAAGGGGGTGGAATCAGGGGAGGGAGGTGGGGATGACTGGGTTGTGGGAGAGTGGTGAGGGGAAATGCGGACAAATGTACTTGAACAACAATAAAATTAAAATAAAAGAAAATGGTGTTTATAGCAACTCAGTTCTTTTTAATGATACCTGTTAAGAGTAAGAGTCTTTTTAAAAAACAAAAAACCTTTTTAAGCATGAGTTGCATAGACTCGTTACTAATTAATTCTTCCACTTATCTAAGCATGTGCTTACCTTTGAACCCAGACCGTTATCTGACCCTCTAGTTGAATGAACACCTGACCCATTTGTCCCAGCAGGCTTCCAAAGCAGCTTGAAGGGAAGCTCAGTCCCAGCAGGGACCACGCCTTGCTCCATTCTGGAACTCCAAAGCTGATAGGCTGCCTGAAACAGCAAAATGTTGGCAAAATTCAAGCTAAAATCCCTTTCCTATGCTCTTGATTTATTCTCCCACAGCCATCTGGAACCCTAAGCCTCTGAAACCTCCTCACTATGTATAACAAACACCCCTCTGTCAGTTCCTCTCACTGAAGAGGCTGGCTTCACCATCTGTCTTCAAAAGTAGCTACTTTAAGGAGCCACAATTTTTCTTATAGCATTGACAAAGATCTATACCACATGCTGTTCTCTTGTAGGGTGATTTAAACAGAATGTTGTCATAGACTAAAAAGCAGGGTATGGAAGCCTCTCAAGGGCCAGGACTGGGAACAAGCCTATCACAAGACATTTGGGAGGAGTGGTCAGGGAGGTGGCAGATGTGACCTTATATGCCTGTCCCATAAGCAGGCTGAGAAGCTGAGCCTCAGGGCCACAAGTCTCACACTTACTAGGGCTGCTGGGGAGGAAACTTCAATCCTAAACTACTTGGGTCCCAGGAAGATTCTACAGGTAGACTCAGGTGCCATCCCATCATTAGAACTGGGATATAGCAGGCCCAAGAGGAGGTCTGCTTATCAGAGCAGGCATATAAGGTCACATCTGCCACCTCAAATAACAGAGCATTGACCTCAGCTTGTATTTAAGTCAAATACCCGAAACTTTCTTTTGCATTTGATGAAAATCTATCCAACTATTTTTGCACAATGCAGTAACAAAGAAAAAGTTATTTTTTATCTATAAACAAAGATTTATGATGTGCAAGTATACATGGTACTGGGAAATTTTTAATGTAGTTTTATTTACAGTAATCTGTGCTAACACTCCACTAGAGAAACATTACCATCCAAATAAAGAACTAGGACATGGCAGAGCTTAAATTCAAACTCAGCTTTTATCTGATTCCAATGTTCATATTCTTTTTATTACATGACATGGACTTTCAACTATTCATGTGCATGGCAGACTTCTCTTTCTACTTATATTTTAATCTCCAAGAATTGTGCCTTAAATTGAATAGTATTCCTTGTAGTATCTAGCCTACTTTTGATTATAGAGTAGGTTTAATAAATACATTTTAATTAACTGGTGTATAAATCAATGGCCATCCATTTTCATGAAAGCAATTTCAATGGAAAGAATGTCTTCACGGTGGCCAATTTCAATCCTTTAAGTGGGAGCTCACAAGAGGAGGGGTTTTCTCTATCTAAGAAATAATGTTGCACAAATATGAATACTGCCACTCAAACCAATTCACTACTTCTGATGCTGTACATTTGGCTTCATACTGAATATCTAATAGCCACGAAATAGCTACAGTACATTCATTAGCTGACTTCAACATAGGGAGTGGCCTAGGTTAACAACCTAATGAAAAGCATAGCTGGTAGCTGGGCCAAAATGAGCTGGGCTGGGCCTCAGCATGAAGAGAGGGCCTTAGCAGTTGAGTCTAGACAAAGAAAATTTTGCTTTACCACTATACATTAGCCAAGAGAGATCAAATATTTAAATTTATTTTATATTCTGCCTGAAATAATCAGAATCTTATGGGTCTATTTACAATTATCGGAAAAAAAGGAAAAAAACGGCTACAAAGATAACTGGACAGCACCAAAAAAAGCTATCTCAGGGTATATTTCATCAACACTTGTAAAACTTGTTCCTACTTTCCAATTCAGATTAGATTTTACAGCTTCCAGGAGAAATTTACGCAATATGCTTGGCCTGATCTTGCCAATCAATGCTTTCATTTTAAAAGCAAGGTATTGTATTAGCTTAGTAAATTTGCTTTAATGCCAAGGCGGGAAATGGTAACACTGACCTGAAATGTTCCAGTGACTAATAATCTATATAAAGAAAAAGTGATGCAATTTGGGGTTATAATGACTATTGGTGATAAGGATAGCAGAGTAACATGTTTGTTACTTTGGCAGGGATTGGCCCTGAGTTCAAGTACATAAGCATCCTTTGTAACACTTTTTTTCAGAGTCAGGAAAACCAAATCCAACCACTGTAATTATGAAGGTATTTTTCCATATTCTTGGCAAAATCCAGAAATCTGGGTCAAGGATAATCATCATTCAAATTGTCTACTTGAAATAAAACTTTATATTTATACTTTTTTAATCATCTTATTCCAGAAAAAAACTTAATGTTAAATTTATTTTCTTTGAAAATATACAGTCTATCTTAAAATTCATAGTATAACATATGACTAAAACATGAATAAACATGGCACAAATAAAGAATGCTTAAATTTTCAAAGACACATCCTCTATTGGGAAGAATATGTGTAGAAGATAGAATTCATGTTTGAGAGCAAGATGTGTACTTAAGGATCATCTAATTCACCTCCTCTACCCACAATTTATACAATTTTAACAAACCGAGTGAATTGCCTAAAACATTTCTTTAACCCTTATTTCAAAAGGAACTAGGACCAGAGTCATAGTTATTTGATGCAGACACTGGCCCACAATGTCCACGTTATTGTGGATGAAATGAGACATTCACACAGACTACCGAGTCTGGTGGAGGAAAACAGACAGCATGGCTTTTCTCTCAAGGGCAGCAAAAAGCCCCATAGCCTCTTCCATGACAGGCATTTATTGGGTTTTTCCCCCATTACATCATGGTCCTCATTTACTATGCACAGGTCCACTTTAGGGGGTTACTTTTTACAGATAACAAAGGAGATGATGCCGCTAATCACATCACAGAAGAAGGATATTTGCAAATGGAAAAGTCGATGAACCAGTTACACTCCATACAGGGAAGTTTTAGCATGGATTTTAGGAAGTTACAATAAGCACTTGCTGTCCCAATTCAGGGTGAGGGAGTTTTAGCAAAAGCAAATCTCAAAGAGGCCTAGGTTTGATTCATAGCAGGCCTGATTCCCCACAGGAGAACCTATCTGTGGGTGTGGGTCCTGTGCATCTCCGAGTGGGACCTGGGCCCACGCCACACAGAATGATCTCCTACAATTATTTTATCTTCAGTACAATTTTATTTCCATCCCTTTGAGTTATCCCTATGAGTGGCATAGATTTGTCCATAACAACAAAAATAAATAATAATAACAATACATCTTGGGTTTGTTGTTTGCTTCAAATCATTTTTGGAAAAAATAGTGATAGCATTGAATTCTCATAATTTCTCTTGTGAGCTCATCAAAGTATAAATGAGTTCATTTCCCTCATTCAACCTCCATTAATGGAGATTGAGAAAAGAGTTTCCTTTTTCTTAAGTAAGTGCTCTGTTGGGAGGAAGCCAGGCTGGAGATGAGAGACAGCAGACAGTAAATTCCTCCCCAACCTTTAGCCTACAAAGCATAGTGAGCTAGTTGGCACATACACATGGCAAGGCTGGATTTGGATGAAATCCCAAACACAGTGATAATCATGCAGAACATTAGGGAAGAATCAGGCTAGCTGTGGGATCAACCACAGGAGTCAGCATAGGCTCAGCAAGGAGATTTCTTACTATAACTGGGTCTCTAAACTGAACCTAGATATCAGGCAGTTCAGGGAATAACCCTACCAGAAAAGGGTCAAAGGAAAGAGAGCACATTACTTTGTCACACTTTCCCTTTACAAAGCCCTGGGAGTTTCCCATTTTTCAGTGGGAGAACCATGAGAGAGCACATGCTTCATAACAAGCAAGGTTGTTACAATCAGTTACAAGACAAACCTTGACTTGAGCCCCAGCAAGACACCAAAAGCATCAGACCCCTGGCTGCACCACTTGATGATATCACCGTTGACTAATTCCCTAAAACCACAAGACATTTTATTTCCTCTCACCCAAGTTTCTCCTCTTTGGAGCTTGAATATCAAGTGACAGCGCCTTTCAACATCTAAGAATGACCTTTTCCTTTTTTCAACCAAATAACGAAAAGGTAAGTATTGCTCTCTACTATATTCAAATTGTCTTAACACTATAGAAAAATGATAAAACAACTTTTGTTAAACTGATGAGTAGTGATTGCTCTGAGATTGGCCTCTACCCAGTGATTTTTATGATTCTGGGTGTCTGGCAAGAGTCTGCAATGTCTAAAATGGTCCTTTAAAAAAAAAGAGAAAAAAATCTACAAAATACACAAATCATACTGGATTTAAACTCTTAGACTTCTGACATTTATTAACTTAAATTAATTATGTCTTTTTGGTTTCATTTGTAGTCCTTAATACAGGTCAATTATCAAAACAAAAAAAGGAAGGGCAACATGAAGAGGAAAGAGGGAGGAATATAACAAATTTTCAACTACATTTTATGTAAAAACTTGTTCTTATTTATTCAAGAAAATTCATTAACTTGAACTAGGCTAATTGTATCAGTGTTTTATTGCTAGACCTATGAATTGAAGTTTCCATGAATGGACGAATTATAATCACTTTATAAATTACTGTGAAACAAATGGTTAATTCCATTGAAGCATTTTCACATTGTGCCCCAAGGGAAATGAGAGATGTGTATAGGTATTCAGAGAGAAACAAAACTCCTGTAGCCAGATAACACATTCTGTAACTCCTCTTGGAAATTTCTAAGACACATTAATGTAGCAAGAGTCTATTTGGCTACAGAACCCCATTTCCTTGAAATTCCTACCAAAATTCCAGTGGGTATCAAGTTCCCTGGACCAGTTATGAAACGCAATTCTGAATTCTCCAGAGCAGTCCATTGTCGTAAGAAGTTAGAAGAGTCTACTTGTGATTTGTTTTTACTAATGGTTTGCTTGGTAAAGTATTTCCTCATAAATAATTCCAAAGCAATCTCTGACCAGGTCTAGATCAAACATCAACAGGTCAGAGTTAACAAGATTTTAACCAATGAGGGTTTAAGAATTTAAGTAGGCCACTACAGAAATGGTGAAGAAATTCCCACACATACTCTCATATGGAAATATGTCTTTACACACACCTAGTAACCTTTCTCATCTGCTCCCAACCCCACATCTGCACTTGCCCAGTGGTAAGACTGAACTTTGTGAAGCTTGACTTAGCACTTTAGTCTCTTGTGCTCCTTCATTCTCAACATCCCAACCTCATCTTCTTCCCCTACTTAAAACATGTAGCTGGCCCACACTTGCTCAATGTCCCTTGTCAAAATCTACTTTTGAAAAGAATCTGACATAGAAAATTCACCATGACTCAATGTCCAATAAAAGTTTAAGTACTACATCTCCTAAATTTTAATAAGAGCAAATAAATCAATCTCCAAATACCAAAATTCTAAGCTAGAAGGGACATTGCAGATGAAGTTAATGGCTACAATCACACAACCAAGTAGAGACAACATCAAAGTCTCTAAAATCTCAGGCCAGTTCACTACATACCTGGCCACCCTTCTCCTAACTACTTTATAAAAAAAGAGGACTTCCTGAAAGTCACCAACACCTCCTATTTTGGCTAACCATAAAAGACTCCATGATAGTGTCACTCTCAAACCTGTGAAAACTGAAGCTCTTTTGATCAGTTTTTCTCTTTGTACATCTAAGGGGAGAGAACAAAGTTTTAGATCTCATAGTCATCCAACAAGCACCCACTTTGTTCCTATCACTGTTACAGAAACCAACAGTATATTGTGAATATAAGAGATGAAGTCTCTGCCTTGTGGACCTGATATTGTAGTGGGGAAGACAAACTAAATGAGCAAACATATAAACATAAAAAAAAAATTATGTCAGATTGTGATCAATGTTCCACAGAGAATGAAACAAGATAAAGAAGTGAAGGAGGATGCTTTCTTAGATGCGGTTGTCAGGAAGGTCTCCCTGAGAAAGTAAAATTTAGTAAAGTCCTGGATTATACAACGAAGCCCGTGGAAAAGGCCAGGGGAAGAAGCTCCCAGGCTACAGGCATAGTGAGGATGAAAGGGCTGGAGCCAGAACCATAAAAGGCAGGAGCTGAGGAGGCTGGTGTCTGGTAGAGGAGGCAGGATCAAGCCTATAGGGTTGTGGGTGATGGTAAGAAGCCTAGATGTAATGCTGAATAGATGGGAATTTTGAAGGGTTATGGTCAAGAGAATGACCTAATTTTAATACAGATCTTTTATTTTTTTTGGGGGGGGGGATTTTTACTGATTGGTTTGAGAGAGAGAGAAACATCAATTTGTTGTTCCACTCATTGATTCATTCACAGGTTGATTCTTATATGTGCCCTGACTGGGGGTCGAGCCTGCAATGTTAGTGCATCAGGATGATGTGCTAACCAACTGAAATACCTTGCCAGGGCTGATTTTAGTAGAGATTTTTTTTAATTATTGTATTTTTTTCATTACCATTTATTTCCCTCATATCCCACTCCCCTGCCCCCTACCCCTACCCCACCATGCAATCACTTAAAAGCCACTCTGATGACAGTGTGAAGAAATCAGACCGGGATGGTGGGTGGAAACAGGGTGGAAGTAGTGAGTGCTGTCAGAGGCCCACTGCAGTAGGCCAAAAAAGAAGTGACATCAGCCTGGACCAGGAAGCAGTGGGGATACAGGAAAGATGAGGAAAATAAAGAAATAATCATGTATCAGGGGCAACTGGTGCTAATCCCTGAGATAAAGAAGAATGGGGGACAGATTCTAGGGTGCAGGTGGCAGGAGTGCAAAGTTCTAATGTACACATTTTTTAATTTGAGGTGCTACAGGGGAAGATGGTGGCATGGTAGGAAGGAGCAGACCCCATTTCCCCCCTACACACGGGAGAAAAACCTGGCCGATCTATGGAAGAACAGAGCAGACAAGGAACAGTAACACAGCATATTTAAGAATAAGAGGTGGGAAATTGTAGGGGACATTGAAAAACCAGCGGTAAGGAGAGATCTTCAGAACAATAGGAGCCCAGGGATCAGCTCAGATACCTGGGAGGCTGAGGCCCTGGCTGGTGCTCCACCAAGCCTGCCCCAGGGCTCTGGGGAGGGAGCTGGGTCAGCCGCTGAACTGGCTGGGATATCTCAGGGGCCACCATGCGACTGCTGCCGAGCAAAAGTGGGTGCCCCGCACCAGGTCACTGCACGACTTTGAACTGAGTTTTCGTGGTTGCCCCAACTGCAGACAGAGGCACCTGTGAAGTGAGACAGCTACATGAAAATAAACACCCACATGGGACCGCACATGGTCGCGGGATAGTGGACACTCGTGAAAACATAGGCGCTGGCCACTGGAGACAGCTGTGGAGCAAAAGTTGCCAGTGCACGGGTGGGTGCTTGAATGTGGACAGCTCAGGACCATAGGCGCAGGTGTGAGATAGCTGCTGGAACATAGGCCCCGACCCACCACAGAAAGCCACGCAGGAACAAAGGGAGGTGGCGGCGCACAACTGGAGAACCTAGCACACACCCATAAACTCGGGGGAAGTGCGCACATACCAGGAGGCTCAGAACACACGCTGGAAAACCTGTGGGGAGAGGCGCCCACTAATGCTGGGATACATAGCACAATAAGGACTGAGTGCTGAACACAGAGAAAAGCAATAAGATCACCCCTAGGCCATTGCAGCCAACAAGACAAGAAAAACCAGCTCGGCAAGTTTGAAAACAAGAGGGTTTTTGGTTTTTTGTTTTTTAAATATTTTGTTTTGCTTTGTTTGTTCCTTTTTTTTTTTTTTTTTTGGCTGTTTGTATTTTTGTGTGTGTGTGTTTGTTTTTTGTTTTTTTTTTGTTTTGCTAGTTTGTTTGTGTTTTTTTGTTTGTGTGCCTGTCTATTTATATGTGTTTTCAATTATTCCTTCTTCATTACTTTTATCTTCTTCTTTACTCCCCAAATATTTTTCCCTCCCTTTCATTCCTTCTTATTCCCTCTTCCTTCCTTTCCAATTTTAACTCTTCTACCTTCCTCTTTTTTCTTCTTTCTTCTTTTTTTCATTTTCCCCCCTCTTCTCCTTTTAAATACCCACGAGTGAGACAAAACAAACAAACAAACAAGCCTGGAACTGTGAAAAAAATCAGACTTGGCCCCAAAAAGAGGGTATCCCAGCTGATGAGACAGTGGAAGCTGTGAAAAACAGGATATCCGAAGGAGAATCCACCACTGAATTTCACAGATATTCTACCACAGAAGGTCATACCACAAACCCAGGGAGCCAGAACAGATCAATTTAAGAAGTTGAGGCTAACAACAAGAGTCTTACAAACAATGGGAAGACAAAGGAACAAACCCCAAATGAAAGGAAAGGAGGAAGCTCCAGAAAGAATGCTAAATAAAATGGAGAGAACTCAACTATGAGATATCGAGTTCAAAGCAATGGTTGTCAGAAAGCTCAATGAGCTCTCAATGATCTACCAGAAACTACAGGGAAGTTATGATGAACTCACCGCAAACTATATCAACATGAAAAAGGAAATAGAAACTATCAACGAGGGCCAAGAGGAAATGAACAACACAATCTCTGAAATGAAGAACACAGTAGAAGGAATGAAAAGCAGAATCGATGAAGCAGAAGATCGGATCAGTGAGTTGGAGGACAAAATAGAAAAAAACACCCTGAAAGAGCAAGAAAAGGAAAATAGGCTCAGAAAGAATGAAGAGAGGTTAAGAGAAATGCAAGACAACATGAAACGGAATAATATCCATATAATAGGGATACCAGAAGGAGAAGAAGAAGAAGAACAAGGGATAGAAAACCTGTTTGAAAAAATAATGATGGAAAACTTCCCTAATTTGGTGAGAGAAAAAGCCACACAAATCCAGAAAACACAGAGAGTCCCAATCAAGAGCAACCCAAACAGGCCCACTTCAAGACACATCATTAAAATGGCAAACTACCAAGACAAAGAGAGAATCTTAAAGGCACCAAGGGAAAAAAAGGAAGTAACATACAAGGGAACTCCGATAAGGTTAGCAGCTGACTTCTCAATGGACACGCTCAAGCCAGAAGAGAATGGCAAGAAATATTCCAAGCAATGAGAACCAAAGGCCTGCAACCCAGACTACTTTACCCAGCAAGGCTTTCAATCAAGATAGAAGGACAAATAAGGAGCTTCCCAGACAAAAGAAGTCTAAAAGAATACACCTCTACCAAACCAATTCTGCAAGAGATACTAAAGGGACTGCTTTAAGGGAAAAAAGGAAAAGACAGAGAGAGAAAGAGAGAGAGGAACACAGGTATGAAAATGGCAATGAATAAATACCTATCAATAATAACCTTAAATATAAATGGATTAAATGCTCCAATCAAAAGACATAAAATAGCTGAATGGATAAGAAAGCATGACCCACACATATGCTGCCTACAAGAGACCCACCTCAGGACAAAAGACCTACACAGGCTGAAAGCGAAAAGTTGCAAACAAATTTTCCAAGCAAATGGTGAGGGAAAAAAAGCTGGGTGAGCAATACTCATATCAGACAAAATAGACTTTAAAAGAAGAGCTATAAAGAGAGACCCAGAAGGTCACTTCATAATACTCAAGGGAAGAATCCACCAAGAACACATAAATATTGTAAATATATATGCACCCAATGGAGTAGCATCTTAATACATCAAGAAAATTTTAGAGGACTTCAAGAAAGATATTGACAGCAACACAATTATAGTAGGGGATTTTAACACCCCACTGTCAAAAATGGACAGATCTTCCAAACAAAATATCAACAAATATATTGTGGCATTGAACAACACTCTAGAGGAAATGGACTTAACTGATATATAGAGAGCCCTTCATCCCAAAGAAACTAAATACACTTTCTTTTCAAATGCACATGGAACATTTTCATAGCTAGACCACATGATAGGACACAAATCAAGCCTCAACAAATTCAAGAATATTAAAATCATACCAAGCATTTTCTCTGACCACAAGGGAATGAAACTAGAAACCAAGCCCAAGGGGAAAAACCCAAACCCTCGAAATCATGAAGAATGAATAGAATGCTATTAAACAATGAATGTGTCAAGAATGAAATTAGGAAGGAAATCAAAAAGTTTCTGGAAACAAACGGTAATGAGCTCACATTGACCCAAAACTTATGGAACACAGCAAAGGCAGTCCTCAGAGAGAATTTTATAGTGATACAGGCCTACCTAAAAAAGACAGAAACATCTCAAACAAACAACCTAACCCTATGCCTACAGGAACTCGAGGAACAACAATAAAGACAGCCCAGAGCAAGTAGAAGGAAAGAAATAACCAAGATCAGAGCAGAATTAAACGACATAGAGACTAAAAGCACAATCCTAAAGATCAATGAATCCAGGAGTTGGTTCTTTGAAAAGATCAACAAAATCAACAAGCCTTTAAGCAGGCTCATCAAGAAAAAAAAAAAGAGGAGGGATTCAAGATGGCGGCATGGTAGGAGGACGCAGATTGTCCTTCCTCCTGCACATGGGAGAAAAACCTAGCTGATCTACAAAGGAACAAAGTAGATAGCCAACAATACCACAGTATATATGAAAATAGGAGATCAAAATCCGTAGCAGACATTGGAAAACTAGACGCAGCAGCCAAGCGACCAGAGGTGGCACGGAGACGGGACAGAGGCGACCCGGCTACCGGAGGGGCCTCCGCAACCGACCGGAGGCGGCTCTGCGACCGGATTGGAGGCAGCCCTGCGGCCGGAGGCGACCCTGCAACTAGAGAAGGGGACTCTGGAAGACCCGGAGCTCACATCTGTGATCCTGGGGTGAGTGCGCGCAACTCGGGAAACTCTCGGAGCCCACGCCCGTAGTCTCAGGCGGGCGCCTGCGCCCTGTAGGAGACCCGGAGCTCACAGCAATAGGCTCGGGGAGGGATGGATCTGTAAGAGATTCCAGCTGAAACCCATAAACTTGGGAAAGCTCGCCCCCTGCAGGAGGCTCAGAAATCACACCCAAGGCCCTGCATGGTGAGTACGCCATTAGCCCTGGGGACAGTGCTGGGCTGGCACTGAGGACAGTAGCCCAAAGCTGACTGACTGAGGAACAGGGAGAAAAGCGGTACGAGTCGCCTCGCAGCCTGCTACAGCCAGCAAGTCCAGAAAATCCAGGTTGGCCTGTGTGAAAATAGCAAGAGATTTTTTTTTCTTATTATTCTTTTTTTTTTTGGGGGGGGGGGTGTTTTGTTTCATTTTGTTTTGTGGGGTTTTTTTGATAGTTGTTTTTTGTCTGTTTAGTAGGGTTTTTTTGTTTGTTTGTTTGTTTTGGTTCGTTTTTCGTTTTTGTGGGGTTCTTTTTGTTTTGTTTTGATTATATATTTTTTATTTCTTTATTACTTCTACCTTTTTTATCCCTCAATTCCTTTTGCTTCTCTTTACTTCTTTCTGGCTTTATTCCTTCTTCCTTTCTTTCCAATTCTATCTCTCCTTCCCTCCTCTTTTTTTTTTCTTTTTTCTCTCTCCTCTTTTTTCACTTTATTCTTTTCTCTTTTTGAATACCCACGAGTGAGGCAAAGAAATCCTACAACTGTGGAAAAAACAGAGTTGGACCAAAAGAGGGGGTATTCCCACAGCTGAGACAGTGGAAGCTGTGAACACCAGGATACCTGAAGAAGACTATAACACTGAATCTCACAGGTATTCCACCACAGAAGTTCATACCATAAATGCAGGTAGCCAGAACAGATCAACTTAAGAAGCAGAGGTTTACAAGAAGAGTCTCACCAACAATGAGAAGACAAAGAAACAATCCCCAAATGAAAGAAAAGGTGGAAGCCCCAGAAAGAATGCTAAATGAAACAGAGGCAACTCAACTATCAGATAAGGAGTTCAAAGAAATGGTTGTCAGGAAGCTCCATGAGCTCTCGATGAGCTACCAGAAACTACAGGGAAGCTACGATGAACTCAGTGAAAACTATATCAACATGAAAAAGGAAATAGAAACTATCAAAAAGGGCCAAGAGGAAATGAAGAATACAATTTCTGAGCTGAAGAACACAGTAGAAGGAATGAAAAGCAGAATTGATGAAGCAGAAGATCGGATCAGTGAGTTGGAGGACAAAGTAGAAAAAAACAGCCAGATAGAGCAAGAAAAGAAAAAGAGGCTCAGAAAGAATGAAGAGGGTTTAAGAGAAATGCAAGACAACATGAAACGTAATAATATCCGTATAATAGGGATACCAGAAGGAGAAGAAGAAGAGCAAGGGATAGAGAACCTATTTGAAAAAGTAATGATGGAAAACTTCCCTAATTTGGTGAGAGAAAAAGTCACAAAAATCCAGGAAACACAGAGAGTCCCTATCAAGAGGAACCCAAACAGGCCCACTTCAAGACACATCATTAAAATGGCAAACTTCCAAGACAAAGAGAGAATCTTAAAGGCAGCAAGGGAGAAAAAGGAAGTAACATACAAGGGAGCCCCGATAAGGTTAGCAACTGACTTCTCAATGGAAACGCTCCAAGCCAGAAGACAATGGCAAGAAATATTCCAAGTAATGAGAACCAAAGGCCTACAACCAAGACTACTTTATCCAGCAAGGCTTTCAATCAAGATAGAAGGACAAATAAGGAGCTTCCCAGACAAAAGAATTCTAAAAGAATACACCTCTACCAAACCAGTACTACAAGAGATACTAAAGGGACTACTTTAAGGAAAGGAAGGAAAAGACAGAGAGAGGAACACAGGTACAAAAATGGCAATAAATCAGTACCTATCAATAGTAACCTTAAATGTAAATGGATTAAATGCTCCAATCAAAAGACATAGAGTAGCTGACTGGATAAGAAAGCATGACCCACACATATGCTGCCTACAAGAGACCCACCTCAGGACAAAAGACCTACACAGACTTAAAGCGAAAGGCTGGAAACAAATTTTCCAAGCAAATGGACAGGAAAAAAAGGCCGGGGTAGCAATACTCATATCAGACAAAATAGACTTCAAAAGAAGAGCTATAAAGAGAGACCCAGAAGGTCACTTCATAATACTCAAGGGAAGAATCCACCAAGAAGACATAAACATTGTAAATATATATGCACCCAACATAGGAGCACCTAAATACATCAAGAAAATCTTAGAGGACTTCAAGAAAGATATTGACAGCAACACAATTATAGTAGGAGATTTTAACATCCCACTGTCATATATGGACAGATCTTCCAAACAAATTATCAACAAAGATATTGTGGCATTGAACAGTACTCTAGACGAATTGGACTTAGCTGATATATATAGGGCCCTCCATCCCAAAGAAACTAAATACACATTTTCTTCAAACGCACATGGAACATTTCCAAAGATAGACCACATGATAGGACACAAAACAAGCCTCAACAAATTCAAGAAAATTGATATCATACCAAGCATTTTCTCTGACCACAAGGGACTAAAACTAGAAACCGACTTGATGGGGAAAATCCCCAAATCATCAAAATCATGCAGATTGAATAGCATGCTATTAAACAATGAATGGGTAAAGAATGAAATTAAGGAGGAAATCAAAAAGTTTCTGGAAACAAATGAAAATGAACTCACAACAACCCAAAACTTATGGGACACAATGAAGGCAGTCCTCAGAAGGAAGTTCATAGCAATACAGGCCTACCTAAAGAAGACAGAAACATTTCTAACAAACGACTTAACCCTACGCCTACAAGAACTCGAGGAACAACAACAAAGACAGCCCAGGGCAAGTAGAAGGAAGGAAATAACCAAGATCAGAGCAGAATTAAATGACATAGAGACTAAAAGCACAATCCTAAGGATCAATGAATCCAGGAGCTGGTTCTTTGAAAAGATCAACAAAATCGACAAGTCTTTAAGCAGGCTCATCAAGAAAAAAAGAGAGAGGACTCAAATAAACACAATCAGAAATGAAAGAGGAGAGATTACGACTGACACCACAGAAATACAACGGATTGTAAGAAATTACTATGAAGAACTGTATGCCAAGAAATTTGAAAACCTAGGTGAAATGGACAAGTTTCTAGAAAAATATAACCTTCCAAAACTCAATGAAAAAGAAACAGAAAGCCTGAACAGACCAATAACAGCTGGTGAAATTGAATCAGTAATCAAAACACTCCCGGCACACAAAAGCCCTGGACCAGATGGTTTCACAGGAGAATTCTACAAAACATTTAAGGAAGAGCTAACCCCTATCCTTCACAGACTATTCCAAAAAATCCAAAATGATGGAAGACTCCAAAACTCTTTTTATGAAGCTAGCATCATCCTAATCCCAAAACCAGATAAAGACGTAACAAAGAAAGAAAACTTCAGGCCAAGATCACTGATGAATGTAGACGCTAAAATCCTCAACAAAATATTGGCAAACCGCATCCAACAATACATTAAAAAGATCATACACCATGACCAAGTGGGATTCATCCCAGGGATGCAAGGATGGTTCAACATTCGCAAATCAATAAATGTAATACATCACATAAACAAAAGCAAAGACAAAAATCACATGATCATATCAATAGATGCAGAAAAAGCTTTTGATAAAGTACAACACCCATTTATGATAAAAACACTCAGCAAAGTGGGAATAGAGGGAGCATTCCTCAACATAATAAAGGCCATATATGAGAGACCTACAGCCAACATCATACTCAATGGGCAAAAACTGAAATCTTTCCCACTAAGATCAGGAACAAGACAAGGCTGTCCACTTTCACCACTTCTATTCAATATAGTGTTGGAAGTCTTAGCCACAGCAATTAGACAAGAGAAGGAAATGAAAGGCATCCAAATTGGAAAGGAGGAAACAAAACTATCATTGTTTGCAGATGACATGATAGTGTACATAGAAAATCCTATAGACTCGGCCAAAAAGCTGCTCGACATAATAAATAAATTTGCCCAAACAGCCGGATACAAAGTCAATACCCAAAAATCAAAGGCATTTTTGTATACCAACAGTGAAACAGCAGAAGCAGAAATCAAGAAAAAAGTCCCATTCGATATAGCAAAAAGAAAAATAAAGTACCTAGGAATAAACCTAACCAAGGAGGTAAAAGACCTGTATGCAGAAAACTACACAACACTGAAGAATGAAATCAAGGAAGACACAAACAAATGGAAGCATATACCATGTTCATGGATCGGAAGAATTAATATTATCAAAATGTCCATATTACCCAAAGCAATTTACAGATTCAATGCAATACCTATTAAAGTTCCAATGGCATATTTCACAGACATAGAACAAACACTTCAAAAATTTATATGGAATCATAAACGACCCCGGATAGCGGCAGCAATTTTGAGAAAGAAGAGCAAAGTAGGAGGGATCACAATACCTGATACCAAACTGTATTACAAAGCCACTGTAATCAAAACAGCCTGGTACTGGCACAAGAACAGACACGTGGACCAGTGGAATAGAACAGAGAGCCCAGAAATAAACCCAAGTCTCTACAGTCAATTAATATTCGACAAAGGGGGCAGCAACATAAAATGGAGCAAAAATAGCCTCTTCAATAAGTGGTGCTGGGAGAACTGGACAGCTACATGCAAAAAAATGAAACTCGAGCACCAACTTACACCATACACAAAAATAAATTCAAGGTGGATAAAAGATTTAAATATAAGCCATGACACCATTAAAATTCTAGAGGATAATATAGGCAGGAAAATCTCAGATATTTCACGCAGCAATATTTTCACTGATACATCCCCTAGAGCAAGGGACATAAAGGAAAGAATAAA
The DNA here is from genome assembly GCA_039655065.1 of Glossophaga mutica. Classification (NCBI taxonomy): domain Eukaryota; kingdom Metazoa; phylum Chordata; class Mammalia; order Chiroptera; family Phyllostomidae; genus Glossophaga; species Glossophaga mutica. Next base: position 96,114,572 of record CM077307.1, on the reverse strand, counting down.
CAAATGGGATCTCATCAAAATAAAAAGCTTCTGCACAGCTAAAGAAAACAGTATTAAAATTAAAAGAGAACCAACTGTATGGGAAAACATATTTGGAAATGATACCTCAGACAAGGGATTAATCTCCAAAATATATAAAGAACTTACAAGACTCTACTCTAAGAAGACAAGCAACCCAATTAAAAAATGGGCAAAGGATTTGAACAGACACTTCTCCAAGGAGGACATACAGAGGATCCAGAGACACATGAAAAGATGCTCAATATCTCTAGCTATCAGAGAGATGCAAATTAAAACTACAATGAGATACCACTTGACACCAGTCAGAATGGCCTTCATAAACAAAGCAACAAACAGCAAGTGTTGGAGAGGTTGTGGAGAAAAGGGGACCCTAGTGCACTATTGGTGGGATTGCAGATTGGTACAACCACTATGGAAAACAGTATGGAATTTTCTAAGAAAACTAAAAATAGACATACCTTTTGACCCAGCAATTCCACTGCTTGGATTATATCCTAAGAATCCTGAAACACCAATCCAAAAGAATCTATGCACCCCTATGTTCATAGCAGCACAATTTACAATAGCCAAGTGCTGGAAGCAACCTAGGTGCCCATCAGTTAATGAATGGATCAAAAAAACTGTGGTACATTTACACAATGGAATTCTATGCAGCAGAAAGAAAGAAGGAGCTCCTACCCTTTGCGACAGCATGGAAGGAATTGGAGAGTATCATGCTAAGCGAAATAAGCCAGGCAGTGAAAGACAAATACCATATGATCTCACCTTTAACAGGGAGCTAATCAACAAAACAATCAAACAAGCATAATATAAACAAAGACACTGAATTTGAGAACAGTCTGACAGTGTCCAAAGTGGGAGGGGAGGGAATTTCGGGGGGAAAGGGGAACGGTTTAGAGCAACAAGTATAAAGGACTCATGGACAAAAACTATGGGGGGTGGAAATGGGAGGAAGGTGGGGAGGGCTGGGGTGGTGGGCTGGGGCGGGGTAAAAGACAGAAAACTGTACAATATCAACAATTAAAAAATACTGCTTAAAAAAAAAGAGAGAGGACTCAAATAAACACAATCAGAAATGAAAGAGGAGATATTACAACTGACACTGCAGAAATAGAAAAGATTGTAAGAAATTACTATGAAGAACTGTATGCCAAGAAACTTGAAAACCTAGGTGAAATGGACAGGTTTCTAGAAAAATATAACCTTCTAAAACTCAATGAAGAAGAAACAGAAAGCCTGAGCAGACCAATAACGGCTGGTGAAATTGAATCAGTAATCAAAACACTCCCGACACACAAAAGTCCTGGACCAATGGCTTCACAGGAGAATTCTACAAAACATTCTACTAAACATTGAAGAGCTAACCCCTATTCTCCACAGACTATTTGAAAAAATCCAAAATGATGGAAGACTCCCAAACTCTGTTTATGAAGCCAGAATCATCCTAATCCCAAAACCAGATAAAGACACAACAAAGTAGGAGAACTTCAGGCCAATATCGCTGATGAACACAGATGCTAAAATCCTCAACAAAATATTGGCAAACCGCATCCAACAACACATTAAAAAGATCATACACCATGACCAAGTGGGACTCATCTGAGGGATGCAAGGATGGTTCAACATTCGCAAATCAGTAAATGTAATTCATCACATAAACAAAAGCAAAGACAAAAATCACATGATCATATCAATAGATGCAGAAAAAGCATTTAATAAGGTACAGCACCCATTTATGATAAAAACACTCAGCAAAGTGGGAATAGAGTGAGCATTCCTCAACATAATAAAGGCCATATATGAGAAACCTACAGCCAGCCTCATACTCAATGGGCAAAAACTAAATTCTTTTCCACTAAAATCAGGAACAAGACAAGGCTGTCCACTTTCACCACTTCTATTCAATATAGTATTGGATGTATTAGCCACAGCGATTATACAAAAAGATGAAATAAAAGGCATCCAACTTGGAAAGGAGAAAACAAAACTATCATGGTTTGCAGATGACATGATAGTATACATACAAAATCCTATAGTCTCGGCCAAAAAACTGCTCGACGTAATAAATGAATTTGGCCAAACAGCCGGATACAAAGTCAGTATCCAGAAATCCAAGGCATTTTTGTATACCAACAATGAAACAACAGAAGCAGACACTAAGAAAAAAATCCCATTCAATATAGCAAAAAGAAAAATAAAGTACCTAGGAATAAACCTAACCAAGGAGGTAAAAGACCTGTATGCAGAAAACTACACAACACTGAAGAAAGAAATCAAAGAAGACACAAATAAATGGAAACACATACTGTGTTCATGGATCAGAAGAATTAACATCATCAAAATGTCCATACTTCCCAAAGCAATCTATAGATTCAATGCAATACCTATTAAAGTACCAATGGCATATTTCACAGATATAGAACAAACTCTTCAAAAATTTATATGGAACAATAAACGACCCAGAATAGCTGCAGCAATCTTGAGAAAGAAGAGCAAAGCAGGAGGGATCACAATACCTGATACCAAACTGTATTAAAAGGCCACTGTAATCAAAACAGCTGGGTACTGGCATAAAAACAGGCACGTGGACCAGTGGAATAGAACAGAGAGTCCAGAAATAAACCCTAGTCTCTATAGTCAATTAATATTAGACAAAGGAGGCAGCAACACAAAATGGAGTAAAAATAGACTCTTTAACAAGTGGTTTTGGGAGAACTGGACAGCTTCATGCAAGAAAATGAAACTCGAGCACCAACTTACACCATACACAAAAATAAATTCAAAATGGATAAAAGATTTAAACATAAGCCGTTACACCATTAAAGTCCTAGAGGAGAACAGAGGCAGAAAAATCTCAGATATTCCACGCAGCAACATTTTTACTGATATGTCCCCTAAAGCAAGGGACATAAAGGAAAGAATAAACAAATGGGATCTCATCAAAATAAGAAGCTTCTGCATGGCCAAGGAAAACAGTATTAAAATAAAAAGAGAACCGACCGTGTGGGAAAACATATTTGACAATGATACCTCAGATAAGGGTTTAATCTCCATAATATACAAAGAACTTACATGACTCCACTCTAAGAAGACAAGCAACCCAATTAAAAAATGCGCAGAGGACTTGGGCAGACACTTCTCCAAGGAGGACATACAGAGGATCCAGAGACACATGAAAAGATGCTCGATATCTCTAGCTATCAGAGAGATGCAAATTAAAACCACAATGAGATACTACTTGACACCAGTCAGAATGGCCTTCATAAACAAAAGCAACAAACAGCAAGTGTTGGAGAGGTTGTGGAGAAAAGGGGACTCTAGTGTACTCTTGGTGGGAGTGCAGATTGGTACAACCACTATGGAAAACAGTATGGAATTTTCTAAAAAAACTAAAAATGGATATACCTTTGACCCAGCAATTTCACTGCTAGGACTATATCCTAAGAACCCTGAAACACCAATCCAAAAGAACCTATGCACCCCTATGTTTATAGCAGCACAATTTACAATAGCCAAGTGCTGGAAGCAAGCTAGATGCCCATCAGTAAATGAATGGATCAAAAAACTATGGTACATTTACACAATGGAATTCTATGTAGCAGAAAGAAAGAAGGAGCTCCTATCCTTTGCAACAGCATGGATGGAACTGGAGAGCATCATGCTAAGCGAAAGAAACCGGGCAGTGAAAGACAAATACCATATGATCTCACCTTTAACAGGAAGCTAATCAACAAAACAAAAAACAAGCATAATATAACCAAGACATGGAAATTGAGAACAGGCTGAAAGTCACCAGAGGGGAGAGGGGAGGGAATTTCAGGGGAAAAGGGGAAGGGTTTACAGGAACAAGTATAAAGGACAGATGGACAAAAACTATGGGGGGTGGAAATGAGAGGGAGGTGGGGAGGGCTGGGGTGGTGGGTTGGGGTGAGAATAAAAGACAGAAAACTGTACAAGATTAACAATTAAAATTTAAAAAATGAAAAAATCAATAAAAAAAGAAAACTGTACAAGATCAACTATTAAAATTTAAAAAATGAAAAAATCAATAAAAAAAGAAAACTGTACAAGATCAACAATTAAAATAAAAATTTTAAAAAAATTAAAAAAATTGAGGTGCTACATACAACATCTAAGTAGTGAGGTCACATAGACAGTTTGATACACAAGTTTAAGACTCAGGAGAGAGATGTGGGAATCAGAAGAGGACAATTAATTTAATCAACGGCATTTAAGGTCACAAGGGAGACTGCCTGGGAAAAAGAAGTTAGAGAAGAGAGCTGAGGCCTGTGGCCTAGAGCACACTGACATTTATAGATTGGGAGAAAGAAGGGTAGCAGCCAAAGATACTGACAGGATGGTATTTAAGAACTTAAAATAAATAAAAACAAATAAACAAACAAAACTAAAACAATTTTGTATGTTCCAGAAGCCAAGGAAGAAAGAGACTGATCGATATCAATTATTGACTGCTATTGAGTGACAAGATTAGACAATCTGGTAGGCAACATGGAATTCACTGGTGAATATGTTCAGAAGTGGAGATAGTCCAGACAGCTGTTTATAAAGAGTTCTGCTGTGAAAGGAGAGAGAAAAGTAAGCCAGTAGCTGGCTTGGGTGGTGGGTCAAAAAAGGACTTTTTTTAAGTGGAAGTGTATCTGTAATATTAGAAGTCTATTTGGAATGATCCAAAAAGAAAGAGTAAATTAATGGTTCAAGAGAAAAAAGGCTTAACTGCAGGTGTCAACACCTTAAAGAGGAGAGAGCAAAGGGAACCAAACCCACCATAGGAGGGACTGTCTTGAGAGAAGAACAGAGATGTCCATCCATTGTAAAAAAAAAAAAAAAAAAGGTAAGTCAGTATATAGATACAGGTGAAGGCAATGAGCTATTTTACTTGTTTTAATCACTTCTCTTTTCTCAAATAAGAAAAAGATCATCAGCTGATGGTGAGGATGGGAGGTACACTGTAACTCAGGAGACAGGAAAGGCATGGAGCTTTCCTGTCAGAAGCAGGATATCAAGCTCTCATTTGAGAGCTCTGGACATAAATTGAAGCAGAGTTGTTCTGCCTCATGGACACCAGGCTAGAGTAGAGTTAGCCTGGGAATAAGCAGAGTTGGGGTTTTGCCAGGAGCACTAACAATGCATAAAAGAAGCGACAGCAGTGATGCACTTGGAACTGAAACCAGGTGGGTGGAAGTTAGGGTGTATGGGTGTCAGTGTCAGAGACTAGGGATGGGAGGAAGGGTGCCTGGAGTAGAGTGACAAAGTGAGCAAGCTGCTAAGATATGGATGGGTCCAGAGAGCAGCAAATTTAAAAATTACCATGCAAATGGTAAAGATGAATGAAATGAGGTGAATGGAAAGGTCTATAAAAATAAAACTACCTCAATGTGCAGAGGCCAAGGTGTCCATCCACATGGATCTGGAGTTACCAAGACTCAGGACAGGAGTCAAAGTGAAGAAGAAAGTCAGCCAGTAAGGTAAATCTGCAATAAATACAAGAGCAACCAGAAGTTCAACAGAAAAACTATATGAAGAAATGCAGAGAATGGGATTTCCTGAGGGTGTGGAATTCAAAGGAGATGGGAAATTTCAGGGCAAACAAGAAAAATGGTGGAGAACAGCAAAGAAGACCAAGGTGAGCATTTACCTCCAACTCCAGGCCTGATGTTCTATGAAGTTTGGGAGAAAAAGCAGCTACCACTTCACCATTTTAGGCTAAGCAAGGACCCTGTGAGTCTACAGGCTTCTGGTAGAATAAATGGTAAATTAATAACACTGCCGGTAGCTTTACAGTGAACAGAAGGAAATATCTCACAGTTATACATGCCCCAATTTATTAACCATGGCACTATTGAAATTTGAGGACAGATAATTCTATGTTGCAAGGGGCTGTCCTATGCATTGTAGGATGTTTAGCAGCATCTCAAGGCCTCTACACACTAGATACTCATAGTGTGCACATACACATGATTTTGATAACAAAAAATGTCTCCAGTTATTACCAAATGTCTCCTAGGGGGGTCACAATCTCTATATTCCAGAAACTCTGACCTATTCCTAACTACCTTGGTGTCATTTCTTTTTGGCCCTATAGAATACCTAGTAAGCTATGGAAGAGAGAACATTACATCCCATGAAGAATTAGCTTCTTCCAAGAACAAACAGCAAGTTGTCCTGTGGTCCAGTCTTATTCCTGTTTCAATAACAACCTAAAGAAGGCTACCTAAAGAAACCACTATTTGTCCCACATTTCACATTGGCCCTGAACACTGAAGTAGAATTGATTTACTGTTGATCTCTCTAGTATATTCAGTACTTACAGTTAAAATTTCCAGGGTGCAAAATGTAAGTCACAGAAATTAATATACAGGTGTCTACAAGGTTACATGGAAATCTTCCACTGGGTTTCCTAGAAAGGACTAGCCTTATATCCAAACTTACTCTGCAGATTCTGCACAGAGTAGTGAGATACACTACTGAGGGTAGACTTGTGTGAATAAGTGACAATAGGACAAGCACACAGACCTCTGCAAACAGCACACAGCTGGGCCCAGCTTCGCAGAGTGATTGAGGGTTGCACCACTACAGTACCATCATTGGGTAACAATCCAGAATCACCAATTCCCCAACAACTTTGCAATCACCCTATAATCTATGCATTTAAAAAAGGAGAAAATACACACATAGGAAAACTATCACACAGCATTTCCTTGAAGTAACCAGAATTACAAGATCTAAAACAAAGAGTATCCTTTCGGAAGCGAATTTCACCAAGGTTAACCATTGATGGGTCGGATGACTCCTTCATGCACTGGGTGCCAGCACTCAAAACTAAGAACTGAAGCCCCATCAAGAATTTTTCTAGGAGATAGTAGTCCTAGGACCCTGATCCAAAAGAACAGATTTCCTGGAATGCTATATATAGTCTAGAGCTGGAAACCAATCGGTTGGGTGACCTTCATTTATGGGGCAACTGTACTTCTGTCCTTCTCAATGCCCCGGGTTTATTCCATCCTTGTGATTTCATTTGAACATACACTTCTGACACCAAGGATCAAAGCTGGAAAAGACCATTATCAAGTGGACTTAGATATTCAGCAAATGCATCTTTTCTTTGTGTCGCACCTTTATCTGTGGGTTAGTTGGATGGTCATTGGAACCCAGCTCTTTCAAAGGCTAGGCAAGAGAAACTGAGGTTGTGAAACCAAAGAAGTCTGCTGCCCTGTTAATGAACCACTCTTCAAAGAGGGGCATGGGAAGTGAAAGCATAGACCAAAGCAGCATTCTAAGGTGATGTGACCTTTACCTAGCCCTACTCTCCAGCCCTCCATCATCACCACTGGCTAATGATTTTCTAAATATTTCCATCCTGAAATCTTCCAGTTTCCTCAAGGAGGGCAGAGGTCTCTGGCCAACAATTACAGAGCTCTGAGCAGGATTTTTTGCACCACCTCCCTTTTCAAAAAGCATACTTTCCAAATGAGCCCATGACCGTACTTATCGAAACAATCCTTTCCTCGGTGGGGACCCAGGGGGAGGAGACAGTGCCCTCAGCTGGTTCTCTTTACTCGCACCCCAAACACCCCTGTCCTTTTGTACTTCCTTTCCCTGTGTGGGAAATAGGTGGCTGGAAAGGAGAAAATGTTTTCTATGCAAAACAATTCTGAGCAAAAAGAGGAACTTTTAAATCTGAAACTAGGAGTGACATGAAGGAAGCTAATTTGGTCAGAGAGCAGAGTGTTAGCAGAACTCCCAGCAGGAGACTTGAAAAGGTAACTGGGTCATTGAGGAAAGTTTGTCACCAGATTAAAAATGAGGGTATTTCTTTTTTCCACTCATTACTTCAGTTAAACAATTTATCCACAAGTGTTTATTGGCACCTGTTATGAATCTAGCTCTGTGCTATGGATTTCAGAGAGGAGACAAAATAAATAGAAGACATTAATTCCTTTAACAAGATTCAAGAACACACTATGTTTCAGGCCCTAAACATACAAAGGCTAAACAGACTCAATCCCTGATGATGAGGAACTCAGTGTAATAGAAATGGTATACCAGAGTTTCTTAGCCTCAGCCCTACTGGCATGTGGGGCCAGATCACCCTTTGTAGTTGGTCTGTCCTCTCTTGTAAGATGTTGTGCAGCATCCCTGACCTCAACCCATTGTAGCCGTAGCACCTCCTCCCCAAGTTGTGACAACCAAAAATGTCTCTAGACATCTCCAGATGTTTTCTTGAGAACAAAACTGATACTCCTACCCTCCTCCCATTGAGAACCACTGACAAACAGATATTTGTAATATTGTATGATAAATGAAGGAGTCAAGTTATATACAAAGTGTGGTTGTCCTATAAAAAAGAGTCTAAACATCTTTGCCTAAAAGGAACTCAGAAGAGGGGATGCAGGAATAGGGCTTTGAAAAGAAAGTTGGGATCGATGGGGAGATGAGACAAGGAGTGGGGTGTTCCATCAAGGCAAAATAAGAGTATGCATTAAAAATAAGAGGCAAAAAAATGCAAGAAACTGTAGGCACACATAGAGTATGAGAGATGGCCAGTGTGAGAGGGAGAAGCAGCTACCAGATTTCTGAAGGCCTGGGTAACCACAGAAAAGAGGTTGGCCTCCTGTCACCCAAAAAAAGATGGATATGGATGGAGTGTTTTAAGCAGGGATATGACATGAATACAGTTATTAATTTTTTTATCCCACCTACAAAAAGACTTTGCATTGCTCTGAGGAAAATTGAAATGTAGCACAGAAATAAGATACACAAGAAACATTACTAACTGTGTAGCCACATCCTATACAAATACAATAAAAAGAACAGGACAGAATACTCATTACTGGTGTGTTAAAAAAGATAGCAATTCTTGTTTTTATAATTGCTTTTTATTTTAATACAGTCACCTCTGGATTTTCCTCACCAGGATTCAAATTTTTCAAAGTCAGGGATAGGTGTGTCTGGTTTCTCTGTATACCTCAACACCTAGTAGAGAGCCTAGTGTGTTGGAGCCTCAGTAAGTATCACTGGATGGATGATGTTCAAAACTGGGGGGCAGCAAATGTTTTTTATGAAGGTCCATATCCTAAATATTTTTGGTTTTCCAGGAGTTGCGGTCTCTGTCGTATCCATTTGGCTCTACTGTTGTGGTGTAAATGCAGCCACAGATTGTGTGTAAATGAATGAGTGAAACAATGTTCCAATAAAATTGTACTTATAAAAACAGGAAGAAGGCTGGATTTGGCTTGAGGGCCATGTTTTACAAACTTCCGTTGCAGACAAAGTTGCCCTCAATGTGTTAAGGAGGCTCAGTTACTCAAAAATATTTTTCAAACAACAACAAAAAAACCATCTCCACAAATGAAGGGAAGGCAACCTCTTGGCCCTGAATCCAATTAATCCATCTGCTCTTGCAGACACACATACCCACTTGCTCTAATAAACTCAAAGTGATCAATTGTTGGAAGTAGAAGACATCTAAATTTATCTCTTCCAATCTCAGAATGCTGTGAAGACTACATTAGATAGACTTCCGGCCAAGATGGAGGCATAGGTAGATACACCGTGCCTCCTCACACAACCAAAGAAGGACAACAATGAATTTAAAAACAAAAAAACAACCAGAAATCCCAGAAAAATCAGACTATATGGAAGTCTGACAACCAAGGAGTTAAAGAAGAAATATTCATCCAGAATAGAAGGTGGAGACCAGCAACCAGGTGGAAAGGAGTTGTGGCAAGGCAGAGACTGGAGGACCAGGGCGGGCATCAGCTGGTAGAGCAGGCAGTCCCACATTTGTGTGCAGATAAACAGGAGGAACAGCTGGGAAGTGAGACAGACCACACAAGCCAAGGTTCCAGCATGGGGAAATAAAGCCTCAAAACCTCTGACTGAAAAAACCTGTGTGTGTTGCAGCAGTGGGAAAAACTCCCAGCAGTGGGAAAAACTCACAAGAGAGTTCATACACAGGATCCTAGAACATACACAAACCCACCCACCTGGGAATCAACACCATAAGACCCCAATTTGCTTGTGGGTAGTGGATGAAGTGACTGAAAGCGGATGGAGAGCTGAACAAGAGGCACTGTTCCCTCTCAGACTACTCCCCCACATACAGCACTATAACGCAGTGATGTGGGTAGCCCTGCCCTGACAAATACCTAAGGCCCCGCCCCTTACAACATAACAAGTGCACTGAGAATAAAACATGCCCAAATGAAAAAAACAGATCAGAGCTCCAGAAAAAAATACAACTAAGCAATAAAGAAATAGCCAAACTATGCACAGTTCAAAACACTGGTAATCGGGATGCTCACAGAATTGGTTGGGTATGGTCACAAAATAGAGGAAAAAGTGAAGGCTATGAAAAGTGAAATGAAAGAAAATGCACAGGGAACCAACGGTGATGGGAAAGAAACCAAACCAGGACTCAAATCAACAGTTTGGAGCAGAAGGAAGAAATAAACATTCAACCAGAACAGAATGAAGAAATGAGAATTCAAAAAAAAATGAGCAGAGGCTTATAAACCTCTGAGACAACCTTAAACATTCCAACATCTGAATCATAGGGGTGCCAGAAGAAGAGAAAGAGTAAGAAATTGGAAACTTATTTAAAAAAAAATAAAGGAGAACTTCCCCAATCTAGCAAAGGAAATAGACTTCTATCTAGGAAGTCCAAGAAGCTCAGAGAGTCCCAAAGAAGTTGGATCCAAGGAAGCACACACCAAGGCACATTATAATTATATTACCCAACATTAAAGATAAGGAGAGAACCTTAAAAGCAGAAGAGGAGACAGTTAACTACAAAGGATTTCTCATAGGACTATCAGCTGATTTCTCAAAAGAAACTTTACAGCCAAGAAGGGGCTGGAAAGAAGTATTCCAAGTCATGAAAGGCAAGGACCTACATCCAAGATTACTCTATCCAGCAAAGCTATCATTTAGAATGGAAGGGTAGATAAAGTGCTTCCCAAATAAGGTCAAGTTAAATGACTTATCTAAATCCTTATTATATGAAATGTTAAAGAGACTTATCTAAGAAAAAGAAGATGATCAAAAATATGAACAGTAAAATGACAGCAAACTCACACTATCAACAATCTAATCTAAACAAAAACAAAAACAAAGCAAGCAAACAACTAGAACAGGAAAAGAATCACAGAACTGGAGATCACATGGAGGATTATCAGTGGGGAGGGGGCAGGAGGAAAATGAGTGAAAAGACAAAGGGAATAAGAAGCATAAATGGTAGTTACAAAATAGACAGAGGGCAGTTAAGAATAGTATAGGAGATGTAGAAGCCAAAGAATGTATATGTATGACCCATGGACATAAACTAAGGAGTGGAGGAATGCTGGTGGGAGGGAGAGTGCAGGGTTGAGGGGGATATATGGCAATATAGGGTGGGGGAATGGGACTATTGTAATAGCATAATCAATAAAATGTATTTTTAAAAAATAAATAAATTTATCTTTTCCTTTTACTGCTAAGGAAACAAGTCCTCATCATCTTGAGTACCTTGTCCAAAGTTCCATGGCTAGTTTGCTCTCACACCACATGTGGGGTGGGGAGTAGAAAACTCAAAACCAGTGACATCTAGGTGAAGAATTCCCTGAATATCCACTGCCTCATTCTTGTAGGAAGTGAGCCAGCCTTTCACCACAGAAGGGAGATGCTCCAGGATGAGAAAGAAAGCAGTCATTGTGCCAACCTAAGGTGGAATGTTGGCAATATCAACCTACTGTGCATCACACCAAGGCCAGAAGGGCTGCAGGGCCAGCAATGTGTGCCCTTCACACCAAGCCAGGGCCCTTATAGGATTCTGAATAATGCCAGGGGGAAAGGAGTGCCTAGACCTGACTCAGCCATCCACACACTGTGGCAATGGTTCCTTGAACTTATATTCATTGATAAGGAGGGCCTGGAGACCAACTATCCTGAGAAAGGCATCCCTTTCATTTATTTATTAGAGTGAGGGAAAGGAAGATGTGAAGGAGAGAAACATCAATGTGAGAGGGAAACATTGATCGGTTGACTCTCTTATGCACCCCTACCAGGGACTAAACCCACAACCCAGGCATGTGCCCTGATGGGGTTATAAACCAGCAACTTTTTGCTTTGCCAGACAGTGCACAACCAACTGAGCCACACTGATCAGGGAAAGAATGGCATTTCTTTTAATAATGTTGGATCACAAGACCCAACCAGGATATCTTTAAGGATCTACTTCCTGTTGATTTGGGAGAGAGAGATGTAATTTTGTTCCCATAATACAGCAGACTTTCTAACTCAATGGTAGTTAAAAATTGTCCATATCTCTGAGGGGCTTAAAGGTTTCCATGGGCCTGCTTCTCCTGTTCCCAGCATCCTCTTGAGGGAAGAACAGTCCCCTGTACTTCTTCTGTTTTACAAATGGAAAAATATGACAAGTGGAACTGATCCAGACAACAGTTTTTCCCAGCTTATATAAAGGCCCCTTGGTGCATCTCTCTCCATCCTAGGCCTTCACTGCATGAATTAGGGACATTTTGTGGTTGGAGAAACGTGTGTTCTTTGTTGTTATTGTAATCTTTAGAGTTGCTTCTTTTACTGGTCCCAAAGTAACTACATATGCAAGACAACTCACAGAAATGGCATTTCGAGTAGAAAAGTTATAATATGGGAATATAGGAATTCAATGTCAAAATTTACTTTGAAACAGTTTGGAGTCAGAAAGACAGAGAGTTACAAAGTGTTATCAAGGTAATTTCCCAGGCCCATTCCACAACAGGTTGACAAAATAAGATGGTATCTTCCTATCTCCTGTCAATGGCTCCTGATTTGTTGAAACAAACTATCCCTTTCTTTAATGCCTTGGTCAATTTGGGTTAACAAACTAACATGCCCATCTTACATAAACTGCTTCATTTAAACCCACACACCCCAAACTTACATTCAGGTGACTGATTCTCTGTTGCAGACTGTTCTGCCTGGTTTCAGGAGTTGTAACTGAACTCCATGGCTAGGCTGCGTAAGAGCCCAGTGGACTCACTTCATCTGGGTCTGCTCTGTCATGAGGAGACAAAGCTTATCTCCTTGGCAGGAGCTCTGCTTCTGCTTCATCCACATCCGGCCCTCAATGCTTGGTCGGTTAGACAATGATGGGTAAGACCCCTCAAGGGAGGGGCAACCCAAGCCAGGCACAACCCCTTGGAAGGCCCTCATGGAAAGACTCGGGGGCTGCAGCAAAGAGGGGGTGATGGACCCTCACACCCCAGCTATTCTGACATAGCCTGAGTCCCCATTTCTGTCTGGGAGAAGTCTTCCTTATCTCTTGCTTCGTGGCTCTAATCCATTTAAGCCTGAAACTATGACAGAGGGTGGTGCAGCCCTGTGCTGGCCAGAGCAGCTCCCTGGGTGATCAGGCATAAGAAAGAATTCCTAAAGTCCTGTGAAACCTGCTTTGCTAAGAGTGCTCTCATATAAATGATAAGGGTCCAAGGAGGAAACGAGTATGTCTCCCAAAGTTTCTGCAACCCCCTTACCTGACAGACACTGACTCAGATTATGCCCTCAGATTTCTTTGAAATGTTATCCATTGTTTGATCCTTGCCACCTGGCATTGATTGACGAGCTTTACCTGTATTCCTGTGTGTGATGAACCTAATAAAAGCCATTGAGGAAGGAGCTCTTGGTCCTTCTCCTTTGAGAGATCAACCACCTCTCCTCCCCAAGCAGATCATGTCTTGGTAGTTTTATTTTCATCCATGACGGAGGGATGGGACTCTCGGGTGGAGCCCCTCCACAATTCTCATTAGAAGTTTAGAACAAGTTGACATGATTTTCCACATTTTGATTCAAAAGATTTCTCATGTTCAGGGAGCATCCTCAAAGTGGGATAGGAGTAATACCACAAAAAGCCCCAGTGCAACTACTTACAGCATTCAAATCTGGGAGACTTCTTAGATATATTAGGACAAATATATCTATTATTTTGAAAATGCTATATTATTAATTTAAACTCAAGATATTTACAATTATATTTTAGTTAAGGATCTATCTGAAAATGAGAACACTGGAGGGCACATATTTTTCTCTCATGTAATTTTTGGAATAAGTCAAAATGAATTATGTCTCCATTGATGCAGAATCTAAAATATTACAATGTCTGGTGTCTTGTCTATGCTTTGCCATCTCCTAAGGAGACATTTGGCAATGTCAAGGGTCCTTTTAATTTGTCACAATTGGGAAGGAAGATGTTTCTGGCATCCAGTGGATAGAGACCAGGGATGCTGCTAAACATCCTACAGCATACAGGACGCCCTCACCCTGAGCAAAAAATAAAAAAATAAAATAAAATAAAAATCCAACCCTGGAGTCAAGAGTGCTGATGCTGAGAAACACTGGTTTGTTTACATATTGACTTACTATGAACCACACTATGAAACTGCCCAAAACTTGAAGGCCATTTTTAGTTGTATTCATAGTCCCTAATCTAAGAGAGCTGATAATCTTCATGGACAAAGCATTGGCATTGGTGTCCCACCCATGAGGAGGGTAGAAGTATAGGAGGCTGTCCAGGCTCTTGGCACAGTCCACAGGGTCTCGGTGGTTCCAGGGGATTGGGCTTTTTTCCAAAGTCTGTCTGGATTCAAGCAGACTTTTCAACAGAAAGCATGACATCAATTGGCCTTTCTTTAAGGAGAGGGGATGAAAGATGCAAGTGAAAGAAAAGTTGTAGATATACACATTGTGGTTTGTGATCTTATGAAACTCTAAAGAATAGTTTAAATTATGAAGGAGACACATTAAACTCCTTCAGGACCAAAAAGTTTATATTAAATATAAAATAAGAGGCAGTAGTTACATACACTGGTGAATTGTTTCTGCACCGAGAAAGTACCAACTAAAGTTAGGCCTTGTCTCAGCACTGGATCTTAAATGTTTTAATTAAAATATTTTTACAGGGGGGGGTTCAAGATGGCGGCATGGTAGGAGGACGCAGATTGTCCTTCCTCCTGCACATGGGAGAAAAACCTAACTGATCTACAGAGGAACAGAGCAGATAGCCAACAATACCACAGTATACATGAAAATAGGAGATCAAAATCCGTAGCAGACATTGGAAAACTAGACGTGGCAGCTGAGCGACCGGAGGTGGCCCTGAGACGGGACAGAGGCGACCCGGCGACCGGAGAGGCCTCTGAAACCGACCGGAGGCAGCTGCGCGACCGGAGGGGCCTCTGCAACCGACCGGAGGCGGCCGCGCGACCGGAGGCGGTTCTGCAACAGGGTTAGAAGCAGCCCTGCAGCCAGAGGCAACCCTGCAACTAGAGAATGGGACTCTGGAAGACCCGGAGCTCACATCTGTGATCCTGGGGTATTCCACCACAGAAGTTCACACCACAAATGCAGGTAGCCAGAACAGATCAACTTAAGAAGCAGAGGTTTACAAGAAGAGTCTCACCAACAATGAGAAGACAAAGAAACAATCCCCAAATGAAAGAAAAGGTGGAAGCCCCAGAAAGAATGCTAAATGAAACAGAGGCAACTCAACTATCAGATAAGGAGTTCAAAGAAATGGTTGTCAGGAAGCTCCATGAGCTCTCGATGAGCTACCAGAAACTACAGGGAAGCTACGATGAACTCAGTGAAAACTATATCAACATGAAAAAGGAAATAGAAACTATCAAAAAGGGCTAAGAGGAAATGAAGAATACAATTTCTGAGCTGAAGAACACAGTAGAAGGAATGAAAAGCAGAATCGATGAAGCAGAAGATCGGATCAGTGAGTTGGAGGACAAAGTAGAAAAAAACAGCCAGATAGAGCAAGAAAAGGAAAAGAGGCTCAGAAAGAATGAAGAGGGTTTAAGAGAAATGCAAGACAACATGAAACGTAATAATATCCGTATAATAGGAATACCAGAAGGAGAAGAAGAAGAACAAGGGATAGAGAACCTATTTGAAAAAGTAATGATGGAAAACTTCCCTAATTTGGTGAGAGAAAAAGTCACACAAATCCAGGAAACACAGAGAGTCCCTATCAAGAGGAACCCAAACAGGCCCACTTCAAGACACATCATCATTAAAATGGCAAACTTTCAAGACAAAGAGAGAATCTTAAAGGCAGCAAGGGAGAAAAAGGAAGTAACATACAAGGGAGCCCCGATAAGGTTAGCAACTGACTTCTCAATGGAAACGCTCCAAGCCAGAAGACAATGGCAAGAAATATTCCAAGCAATGAGAACCAAAGGCCTGCAACCCAGACTACTTTATCCAGCAAGGCTTTCAATCAAGATAGAAGGACAAATAAGGAGCTTCCCAGACAAAAGAAGTCTAAAAGAATACACCTCTACCAAACCAGTACTACAAGAGATACTAAAGGGACTGCTTTAAGGAAAGAAAGGAAAAGAGAGAGTGAGGAACACAGATACGAAAATGGCAATGAATCAGTACCAATCAATAGTAACCTTAAATGTAAATGGATTAAATGCTCCAATCAAAAGACATAGAGTAGCTGACTGGATAAGAAAGCATGACCCACACATATGCTGCCTACAAGAGACCCACCTCAGGACAAAAGACCTAAACAGACTTAAAGCGAA
The DNA here is from genome assembly GCA_039655065.1 of Glossophaga mutica. NCBI lineage: Eukaryota > Metazoa > Chordata > Mammalia > Chiroptera > Phyllostomidae > Glossophaga > Glossophaga mutica. The sequence continues at coordinate 96,097,959 of CM077307.1, read as the reverse complement.
AGGCTGGAAACAAGTTTTCCAAGCAAATGGACAGGAAAAAAAAGGCCGGGGTAGCAATACTCATATCAGACAAAATAGACTTCAAAAGAAGAGCTATAAAGAGAGACCCAGAAGGTCACTTCATAATACTCAAGGGAAGAATCCACCAAGAAGACATAAACATTGTAAATATATATGCACCCAACATAGGAGCACCTAAATACATCAAGAAAATCTTAGAGGACTTCAAGAAAGATATTGACAGCAACACAATTATAGTAGGAGATTTTAACACCCCACTGTCAAATATGGACAGATCTTCCAAACAAATTATCAACAAAGATATTGTGGCATTGAACAGTACTCTAGACGAGTTGGACTTAGCTGATATATATAGGGCCCTCCATCCCAAAGAAACTAAATACACATTTTTTTCAAACGCACATGGAACATTTCCAAAGATAGACCACATGATAGGACACAAAACAAGCCTCAACAAATTCAAGAAAATTGATATCATACCAAGCATTTTCTCTGACCACAAGGGACTAAAACTAGAAACCGACTTGATGGGGAAAATCCCCAAATCATCAAAATCATGCAGATTGAATAGCATGCTATTAAACAATGAATGGGTAAAGAATGAAATTAAGGAGGAAATCAAAAAGTTTCTGGAAACAAATGAAAATGAACTCACAACAACCCAAAACTTATGGGACACAATGAAGGCAGTCCTCAGAAGGAAGTTCATAGCAATACAGGCCTACCTAAAGAAGACAGAAACATTTCTAACAAACGACTTAACCCTACGCCTACAAGAACTCGAGGAACAACAACAAAGACAGCCCAGGGCAAGTAGAAGGAAGGAAATAACCAAGATCAGAGCAGAATTAAATGACATAGAGACTAAAAGCACAATCCTAAGGATCAATGAATCCAGGAGCTGGTTCTTTGAAAAGATCAACAAAATCGACAAGTCTTTAAGCAGGCTCATCAAGAAAAAAAGAGAGAGGACTCAAATAAACACAATCAGAAATGAAAGAGGAGAGATTACGACTGACACCACAGAAATACAACGGATTGTAAGAAATTACTATGAAGAACTGTATGCCAAGAAATTTGAAAACCTAGGTGAAATGGACAAGTTTCTAGAAAAATATAACCTTCCAAAACTCAATGAAAAAGAAACAGAAAGCCTGAACAGACCAATAACAGCTGGTGAAATTGAATCAGTAATCAAAACACTCCCGGCACACAAAAGCCCTGGACCAGATGGTTTCACAGGAGAATTCTACAAAACATTTAAGGAAGAGCTAACCCCTATCCTTCACAGACTATTCCAAAAAATCCAAAATGATGGAAGACTCCAAAACTCTTTTTATGAAGCTAGCATCATCCTAATCCCAAAACCAGATAAAGACGTAACAAAGAAAGAAAACTTCAGGCCAAGATCACTGATGAATGTAGACGCTAAAATCCTCAACAAAATATTGGCAAACCGCATCCAACAATACATTAAAAAGATCATACACCATGACCAAGTGGGATTCATCCCAGGGATGCAAGGATGGTTCAACATTCGCAAATCCATAAATGTAATACATCACATAAACAAAAGCAAAGACAAAAATCACATGATCATATCAATAGATGCAGAAAAAGCTTTTGATAAAGTACAACACCCATTTATGATAAAAACACTCAGCAAAGTGGGAATAGAGGGAGCATTCCTCAACATAATAAAGGCCATATATGAGAGACCTACAGCCAACATCATACTCAATGGGCAAAAACTGAAATCTTTCCCACTAAGATCAGGAACAAGACAAGGCTGTCCACTTTCACCACTTCTATTCAATATAGTGTTGGAAGTCTTAGCCACAGCAATTAGACAAGAGAAGGAAATGAAAGGCATCCAATTGGAAAGGAGGAAACAAAACTATCATTGTTTGCAGATGACATGATAGTGTACATAGAAAATCCTATAGACTCGGCCAAAAAGCTGCTCGACGTAATAAATGAATTTGGCCAAATAGCTGGATACAAAGTCAATACCCAAAAATCAAAGGCATTTTTGTATACCAACAGTGAAACAGCAGACGCAGAAATCAAGAAAAAAATCCCATTCGATATAGCAAAAAGAAAAATAAAATACCTAGGAATAAACCTAACCAAGGAGGTAAAAGACCTGTATGCAGAAAACTACAGAACACTGAAGAAAGAAATCAAGGAAGACACAAACAAATGGAAACACATACCATGTTCATGGACAGGAAGAATTAACATCATCAAAATGTCCATATTACCCAAAGCAATTTACAGATTCAATGCAATACCTATTAAAGTTCCAATGGCATATTTCACAGACATAGAACAAACACTTCAAAAATTTATATGGAATCATAAACGACCCCGGATAGCGGCAGCAATTTTGAGAAAGAAGAGCAAAGTAGGAGGGATCACAATACCTGATACCAAACTGTATTACAAAGCCACTGTAATCAAAACAGCCTGGTACTGGCACAAGAACAGACACGTGGACCAGTGGAATAGAACAGAGAGCCCAGAAATAAACCCTAGTCTCTACAGTCAATTAATATTCGACAAAGGGGGCAGCAACATAAAATGGAGCAAAAATAGCCTCTTCAATAAGTGGTGCTGGGAGAACTGGACAGCTACATGCAAAAAAATGAAACTCGAGCACCAACTTACACCATACACAAAAATAAATTCAAGGTGGATAAAAGATTTAAATATAAGCCATGACACCATTAAAATTCTAGAGGATAATATAGGCAGGAAAATCTCAGATATTTCACGCAGCAATATTTTCACTGATACGTCCCCTAGAGCAAGGGACATAAAGGAAAGAATAAACAAATGGGATCTCATCAAAATAAAAAGCTTCTGCACAGCTAAAGAAAACAGTATTAAAATAAAAAGAGAACCAACTGTATGGGAAAACATATTTGGAAATGATACCTCAGACAAGGGATTAATCTCCAAAATATATAAAGAACTTACAAGACTCTACTCTAAGAAGACAAGCAACCCAATTAAAAAATGGGCAAAGGATTTGAACAGACACTTCTCCAAGGAGGACATACAGAGGATCCAGAGACACATGAAAAGATGCTCGATATCGCTAGCTATCAGAGAGATGCAAATTAAAACTACTATGAGATACCACTTGACACCAGTCAGAATGGCCTTCATAAACAAAGCAACAAACAGCAAGTGTTGGAGAGGTTGTGGAGAAAAGGGGACCCTAGTGCACTGTTGGTGGGATTGCAGATTGGTACAACCACTATGGAAAACAGTATGGAATTTTCTAAGAAAACTAAAAATGGACATACCTTTTGACCCAGCAATTCCACTGCTTGGATTATATCCTAAGAACCCTGAAACACCAATCCAAACGAACCTATGCTCCCCTATGTTCACAGCAGCACAATTTACAATAGCCAAGTGCTGGAAGCAACCTAGGTGCCCATCAGTTAATGAATGGATCAAAAAACTGTGGTACATTTACACAATGGAATTCTATGCAGCAGAAAGAAAGAAGGAGCTCCTACCCTTTGCTACAGCATGGATGGAGCTGGAGAGCATCATGCTAAGTGAAATAAGCCAGGATGTGAAAGACAAATACCATATGATCTCACCTTTTACAGGAAGCTAATCAACAAAACAAACAAACAAGCATAATATAAACAAAGACACTGAATTTGAGAACAGTCTGACATTGTCCAGAGTGGGAGGGGAGGGAATTTCAGGGGAAAAGGGGAACGGTTTAGAGCAACAAGTATAAAGGACTCATGGACAAAAACTATGGGGGGTGGAAATGGGAGGAAGGTGGGGAGGGCTGGGGTGGTGGGCTGGGGCGGGGTAAAAGACAGAAAACTGTACAATATCAACAATTAAAAAATACTGATTTAAAAAAAATAAAATAAAATATTTTTACAACTGTAAAAGTTATACATAGGTTGAGGTTGGGACCAGGACTTCTGGCAGAGGTGCAGCATATGAAAGGGATCAGGAACAAACAGCGCTCAACATCCTCAGAAGTTGGGGAACTGAGGTAAGTTGTATGCTTATAGCAAAATGCTAGAAGAGGCTACAGTGGGACTCTATGACCTCACCTGCCTAGGCTTTCTCTGACAGTGGATATCTGCCTGCTCCTTGAACAGTCCTCATTCTCAGAGATGTTTCCAAGTCTGCTGACAGTGGTTCTGTGAGCACATCACCATCTGAAAAGTAATAATGTGCTCAGATTCACATGGCAAACTCATTCACAGCCATTTGTGGCTTTCTTATTCTCTCCACCTGAGGCTTTTTTCATGTCCACAAACTCTGGGCTGTGTTACCTCTTAATCACATTAATTCTCTGGCCAGGGCATGAACACAGTTTCCCCTGACAGAGACCACAGAAGCACAACAGAGCTAAGCAGCTGCCTTTCTCCCTGTCCTGTTAGTATTACCCCCTCTGCCCAAGCATGGGCCAGCCCCTCCTCACTCTTCTCTTTGCTCCAAACCTGCAGCTTTTGAACATTCATTTTTATTCAGCAATGCCTCTTTCCTAAGCCTTACTGCCTTGAGGAGTCACCCTTGCTGACATTCCCCTCGGTCTGTGCCTCTTGCTTGCCATCATCTTTGGTGATCTGCATCTTCTTCCAAGTTTACAGTTCTTCTATCAGAGCCCATCAAAATGTTCCCAATCCAGCCCCCGGGGTTTCTTTACACCTCTTAGAGGAGAGCAGACTTCCTTGGCCATTCAGCTAAGGAGCAAGACTCGTGGTCTTTGAGCTCATTTACTACGTTTCACGCCCCAACACCTTCCCACCTCCTTAAAGGTCTAACTGTGAAAATCTCCCCTTGGTGAGGTCATGCCCATCACCCCAAATACTCTGAAAGCCATCCTATTTGTTCCCTTTGCATTGTTTACTTTGAGGCATCTAGAACCTCAGTGACCATAAAGGAAGGGGCCTCTAGAATGTGAAGGGCAGGTTAAAATGCATAGGAATATGGAGAAGCACCCAAAAGGCACCCAAATGTCATTCAAGCCAACATAAATGCCCCAAGGGGAGTCACAGGGACAGTGGGTTCTAGGAAATGACATCATTGGAGTCACAAGCAGTTTGAAGAAGGGTTTCAAGGACCCAGCCAAAAATCAGCTATGTGCTTCTTGAGGAGAAAACTAACAAAGGTTAACAAAAGTTAGCTTTGTGGACAGGGAGAGCTGAACAAGCCCAGGTTCAGGGTGGGGCTCCAGCCCTGAAGTTTCATTGAGCTGCCCTAGAGATTATTGGCAGTAAAAAAGAAAAACAGAGCTAACTGACACAAACAGGGAGTTATTAAAATCATCATGATAGAGGGAGGGGGAAATGTTCCTGCCTCTAAATATTTAAGTCAAATTACCTCAATCACCCCATGGCTTGTGGCAATCAAAAGCACTTTCAAAATCCTTCAATATTTCTATGATTTCCTGAGAAGATTATGTCCCATAGATGCCTCGGCCATTGGCCCCTCCATATCTCAAAAGAAGCTCAGCCACTGACCTCAGCATTAACTGAAAAATGCAGCACCATCCACTATTTTCAAAACAAACATTTTTTTAGGAACTTACACATTTAGTAAATTCTGCAGACATTTTTATGGACTTGCCTGGATAAGGCATGTAAGACATGCCTGGCTCCCAGCTGTGCCTCCAGCTCCCTTTCCACCTTCATATCCCTTCATCTTCTCCCCCAGTCTCAGTAGAAAGTTCCAGATTCTTCTCCTGCATCCACAGCAGCTTTAAGGGAGACCCTCTGACTTTGAGTCTTGGCACGACTCACCACCAGTTCTGTGCCATTGGCTTAGTGACTTACTTTCTCTAAGCCTCAGTCTCCCCAACTATAAAGTGCAGATTTTCATAGTATCCACTCTGGGGTTCAAATAAGAAAATACATAGAAAATGCTAGCACAGCATGATAAATGGTGAGTACTCAGTAAGTGTTGGCCATTATTATCCTTATTCTCTTATTTCCTAAAGTTGTGTGATCCTGGCAACCACTGTCCACCCAAAGACCAAGAAAATTACTTTCAAACAAGGTAAAAAAAGAGTTCTCTTCCATGAGAGAATCAGGGACTCTCCCAGAACCTGACAAGAGACTGAAAATTTTAAAACACCTTTCTCTGTTCTCTCTCTCTCTCTCCCTCCCTCCCTCCCTCTTTCTCTCTTTGCCTTTCTGTCTGTCTGTCTCTCTCTCACTTATTTGCTTATTATCACCCTCACTCTTGCTCCCCCTCCCCGCCAGCCTGCCCTTTCCCACACAGCCAGGTGTATACTGCTGCACCCGAGGGACCCCACTGTGCTCAACCTGAAGCTCCCTTCCCTACATTGTTTGACACAAACCCCATGCTTCCAAATCTTTAGGCAAAGACTCTGGCTCAGCTTAAATGAGGTTTCCATACTTGGTCTGCTTAGCTGTTGCCAAAGGAGCTGGTCAATCTGGCACAAAGAGTCCATCTGTTAGCAGAGAAATAGAAATGCATGCAAGTGAAGCACATGGCTGACAGAGAGCCCACACACACTTACTGTCACAGCGGTCCTGGCAGAGATGACACATGCAGACAGGGCACAGAGAGTTGGGTGCTGGGGCTTAACCCATGTGGCAGCCTCTAGGCTTCACCACCAGTGGTTCTGAGTCTGCATATATTCTCCCTGTCATGTTCAGGACAGGACTGGCCATTGAGGAGTCAAACCCTAGATGGTGAAGGTCATCAGTGCTGTGCTAAGCCTGTAAGTATCCATACAGGAAGAAGGCAAGAAGCCCAAACCAATGCCCATAGAGCCCAAACCTGTGTGCCTCTCCCCCTTAGAGTTCATATGTATTGTTTCCCAAACAATGTCTGAAGAAGCAGAGATCGGTAAGATGTGAGCAAGTGTTCCTCACCTCCTCCTCTTTAAAATACCCTTTTGGCAGTTACATTTCAAAATCTCACAAGATTCATTCCCTGCAGGAAAGCATGCATGTTATCACCAAAGGCTGTGAAAAGTTCTGCAGGAGCAACCCATCACTGCCCAAATTAACTTGATGAGAAAATCCTTTTTAAGTAGAACACCTATTAACATCTCATAGAACCTCCTCGGAATACAGTTTGAAAGAAGCTACTCAATGGCATTCTGTTGTCTTACTCTGTGCCCATTTCAAGAGTGGCTACGCTCCTTCATAAACCCCTCTTACAGCCCTGTCCACTTTTTGGGGATCCAGAACACTGAATTTGACTTGTCCATACTGCCTGTCAACTGAGCTGCCTTCTCTTTTCTTCAGTAAGAGCCACTCTAGACTGTACTCTCCTTTTTTAAACTCTTTCCTCCCAGTCTCTAAGTGTCTGTTCCCAAAAGTTACTCCTCACTATCCATTTTTTCCTTAAGTCAGATGCACAGGTATTCCTGCAGCAGCCGGCTATCCACATGTCCCCTACCACATGCCTCAGCCCAACTCCTTCCTACTTCCATTCATTCATTCATTCATCGTGTATTGAGTGTATGTTTTGGCAGATACACGCCTCTGGGGTTGAGAATATGAGGAGAAATAAGCCATATTCCCTATTGAGTTCCCAGTCTGGGGAGGCAGTCAGGACAGGTGAATAGTATAAGGACAGATCATCATGGTCGATGAAGGAGCACACAGAAGGGCAAGGAAGGCCAGAGAGGAGGCCTGGGCTGATGGGAGCCTTGTGCAAATACTGGAAGGGAATTGGGCCTCCAGTCCAAGGGAGGCAGCTGGAGCAGGCAAGCCAGTGCCATGGAAAGTTTGACATTGCTGGAGTCCGAGGTTGAGGGCAGAGAGGCGCAAAGGGGCCCTAACAGGCAGGCCCAGGCCAGGTCCTTGTCAGCCTCTGGAAAGGCTCTGGTTCCAGTTTGGACTGTGAGCAGCAGTGGTGGGCTTTCGTTGCAGTGGTGATGTAACCCAGTGCATATCTTAGATCTCTGCAACTGGAAAGAGCCAGGGGGTGAATCAGAAGAGGAGTGCAGACACCAAGGCAAACGGGAGAAGTGGTAACACTGGAGATGTTTATGAGGGAAGTTCATAGCACTCAATTGGGTTCACCACCTGGATGCTGCCCTCATGCCTAAAAGTTTATTCAAAATAACCATCTTTTCACCCAGATGTCTCATCCTGCTCTAGTTCTCTATTCCTCATCATGATTTTTCGAGGCTCCAGGGCAAGAACCTTAAGGCCATCTTTGACTCTGTTTCTCGCCAAGTCCCATTAATCCTTCCCCATCCATAATGTCATTTGCCTCAGTACCTCTTTCTGTGTCCCTGTGGCCTCCTCCTTGCTCAGCCCCAGCACACCCACCTGCTGTTCCTACAGTGTCCTGTCCAGCCCCCTCATCATCATATCTCTTTCGAACCCACTGTAACTCACTCTCCAAGTGATGGCACACCTCTACCTTCCTGCCCTGCAGGTGCCCTGAGATATGTGCCCACTTCTCTCTATGCCAATCTGACTCCTGCCCAAATGACCTTCTCAGTTCCCTGCACCTTCTGTCATGCTTTCCCACACATGGGGTGCATGAACCTTAGGCCCCAGTGGGTGCTGCCTTATTGGTGGGACTTGACCGTACTTTACTGAGCACTGTAGCCCACACCTCCTGCTCCATTCCTCGAACCCTGAGCATGTGCTGTCTTGTACTGTCATTGACCTATTCACATTTAGGTCCTATTTCACCAGCTAGACAGTAAGTCCTGAGAGAAGACAGAGCCTTTATTCTGCACTTTGGCTTCCCCTCCCCTCAGAGGCACAGAAGGGGTATAGTAATGTCGATGAGAAAACTTGTGCTCCCATGAACTCTATGGGTCACTGTTAGCCAGCTATGGTCTCGCATGAGTTTCATGATATACTCAGGACATGACTTTCCAACTCACTACTGGGAAGTGATTCAGAGAATAGGGAGAATTTGTTTCATTGATGTTTTTCCGTGGATAACATCTGTAGGTACTAAGATTTCTAATTCTCAAATTTGCTAGAAAACAAGCCAAACCTAATCCAACAAATAGCAGCTCCTAGAAGGTAATGAACTGTGGGGCACCCTGTTCTAAGCTTGCTATGAAATAACACTTACTGGAGGATTAGCATAGATTTTTGTACCTTTTAATACTCTCCCATCATGCTAAATAAAAAATATCCTTTTCCTTACAAGGGTCTGATTCAACTAGCATTTGCTAAGTGAGTATAATATTCTAAGCATTATTCCACATGCTTTTGCATTCATTATGTCACTTTGTGATCAATGTCTTCACCATTTTAACACTTGGCTAGCTGTGTTTTACTTATTTGTGTTTTCAGATTTAACTGAAGCTAGCCAAAGTAAAGTTATAATATAAATCATATTCAAACAATAGGGTCTACTGAGCTATATTTAAACAGGTAACTAATAAATACATGTTGAATTGAATATACTTTTGGAAACACTTAACTTAAATGTTGCCACAGCCTTGCAAGGTAGTGTTATTACCCACATGTAGAATGAGAAAACTGAAGATAATAGATAGGAAATACCTTGCTAGAGGTTACACAGCCCACGCTCAGTGTGCCTCTAAGTTTTGCTCTTGACTGCCTTCTAGTAGACAACCAAAAGTATATACCCAGACAATCCCACACTCAATTCTGCCCTTCGTCTCCAGTGAGCCCAGTGGAAACAATTGGACTTTGTCTCTGCACAGAGTGCACACAACCACAAATATGTCAAAATGTACACCTTGACTAGGAGGTAAAAATGACTGTGTGAGGCTTCTCTTCCTTTTCAAACTGAAGAGTTTGTTTCTGTAATGCAACAGTTGGATACTGCTACTTTACTAAGATGGGGCTGGCTGCCTCCTCTTAGTTTGGATCTAAGATGAGGATGAGAGAAAATCCAAACCCCAGGGGAGGCCAGTGAGGACAGGGATTTGTGAGAGGGTCTGTATCTCACCCTCCTCTGCAGAAGCAGACAAAACTCAAATCTGTCTTAGACCCCTCGTACCCTGTCTATGTGACATTCAACTTGCTATTTACAAATAAATCTGATCCCAACATTACCCATAAAATGAAAGTACTTTAAACAATGCTAGAAATGACCACATCCATTCTGGTACAGCATGCCTTCCAAGGGAAAAATGGGGCACATGTGAGAACAACCAACTTGAATAGCTGCAGCCTTTATAACTTTATCTTAGAACATAACTAACTTTTAAAAGGTAGCAATTGTTTTAAATAAGGTCCTTAGGGATATATAATGTAATCATACATAATGTATATTATATATACAGATACACACAGGTGGGCAAAAGTAGGTTTACAGCTGCATGTGACATTCTTTTGAGCTAATAAAGCTAATATAATAATCATGGTTTCTTCCATATGAACAACAAACCTACCTTTGCCCACCCCTGTATACATAATCATTGTAAAGAGTTTCATTATTTTCGAACAACATTTCATCTAAGGGAAATAGAAGATGCCAAGCTTGAAGCTGAAATCTTGATTGGGAAAATCTGAATTCACATGTAGAAAAAGCTATTATCCTAATGTGAATGATTCATTTATTAAGAAGCAGGAAGCTTGTTTTTAAGAGAACAACTTCTATCCATTGCTCACTGAATTAGTAATATTCATACTATTATTCCTTGTTCCACAATTAACCTTTAGTCTTGCCATTTTTCTTACATAAGAATTACCTAGGTTGTATATAAAACTTGTGTACATATGCATAATCTTTGATCTAGAGTGCCGCCCATCCACATAGGACTAATAACATAGATTGTGAAATGCTAAGGAGGGCTAAAATTCTCTGTGATGTTGAAGACATAAAAATCATTACGTTTTGCTGTTATTCTGAGCAGTAGCACCTTCAGTTTAATTATGGATGGTAAATCTCTTAGCTAAATGACTCTTTTAAGGTTGACTATTATATTAAGACAAATGGATCCATTCCTAGGCCTAGTAAGTACAGTATGTAAAATGTCTGAACACTGAATCAAATTGTATGGTTAATCCTTTAATTGCCCATTGAGAAACCGTTTCAAGAATAATTACAGTACCTGGTCTTATTCATACGCATTGCTAACCCTTTTTAAAATCTTATGAAGCTATTTGGCTCAACAATATCCTTAGGCTGAAATTGCCATAGGTTTGATAGAAATTTGCTTTAAAATACTGCCCTGGACAAACGCACACAAACAAAATAGATTTCCTTTTAAAGCATCCATTGCATTTGAAGTAAGTGTTAACTCGTGAATTTGTCTGAGCTTCTTCTATAAGTCACCAAGCCCTTTGCCTCAGGGGTGGGAGTGAACGTTAGTGAAGATTAGACAGACTTCAGAAAATGTACTCTCCCTGACTCTCAGCCTGGCTAACTCCCATTCTCCTGGAAACTTCAGTCTCAGAAGTCAGCTCTTCCAGAAGCCTTTGCCTACTATCCAAGATGAGGTCAGGCTGCCTCATATCTGCATCTCTGCTGCTCTGGTGTCCTGGGCCTCCTTCCATGATGCAAGTAGGTCTGTGTTGATCTGAACACATGGAGGCTTAAGAGGGCTTGGCTTGGAGAAGTCTGGGAGGGCTTCAGGAAAAGAGAGAGCAAAATCAGGAATAATTTAGGCCATTTTTCAAAGAGTGTCCTATGGGTTGCCTACCAGCTAAAATTAGAGGAGCAGTGATCATTGTATTAAATCAAGTGGATCTAGTCCCCTAGAACAATTAGGTATAGAGTATAAATTGCATGAACTTTTTTCTTCTATACTTTATTTTTTTCTCTTCTTTTAAAAATTATTTTATTGTTGTTCAAATACTGTTGTCTGCATTTACCCCCACCAGTTCCATTTACCCCTCACCTCCTTCCCTGCTGCCACCCACCCTTGGTTTTATCCACATGCCCTTTATAGTTGTTCCTGAAAACCCTCCTCCACTTCCCTCCAATATCCCCTCCCACCTCCCCTCTGGTTACCATCAGATTGGTCTTAATTTCAATGTCACTGGTTATATTTTGCTTGCTTGTCTGTTTTGTTGACTGGGTTCCACTTAAAGGTGAGATCATATGGTATTTGTCCATTAACACCTGGCTTATTTCACTTAGCATAATTCTCTCCAGTTCCATCCATGCTGTCGCAAAGGGTGGATGCTCCTTTCTTTCTGCTGTGTAGTAATCCACTGTGTAAATGGACCATGTTTTTTTGATCCATTCATTTACTGATGGGCACCTAGGTTGCTTCCAGCACTTGACTATTGGAAATTGTGCTGCTATAAACATTGGGATGCATAGGTTCTTTTGGATTGGTGTTTCAAGCTTCTTAAGATATAGTCCTAGCAGTGGAATTGCTGGGTCAAAAGGCATTTCCATTTTTAGTTTTCTGAGGAAATTCCATACTGTTTTCCACAGTGGCTGCACCAGTCTGCATTCCCACCTACAGTGCACTAGCTTTCCTTTTCTCCACAACCTCTCCAACACTTGCTGTTTGTTGCTTTGTTTATGAGGGCCATTCTGGCTGGTGTAAAGTGGTATCTCATTGTGGTTTTAATTTACATCTTTCTAGTAGCTAATAAAGTTGAGCATTTTTTCACATGTCTCTGGGCCTTCTGTATGTCCTCCTTGGAAAAGTGTTTGTTCAAGTCTTTTTCTATGGTCAATTAATATTTGACAAAGAGAGCAGAAGCATAAAGTGGAATAAAAATAGCCTCTTCAACAAATGGTGTTAGGAGAGCTGGACAGTTACATGCAAAAAAAAAAGAAAAGAAAAGAAAAGAAAGAAAGAAAGAAACTGGATCACCAACTTACACCATACACAAAAATAAATTCAAGGTGGAAAAAAAACTTAAATATAAGCTGTGACACCATAAAAGTCTTAAAGGAAAACATAGGCAGGAAAATCTCAGACATTTCACGCAGCAATATTTTCACTGATATTTCCCCTAGAGCAAGGGACATAAAGGAAAGAATAAACAAATTGGACCTCATCAAATTAAAAAGCTTCTGCATGGGTAAAGAAAACAGCTTTAAAATTAAAAGAGAAGCAACTGTATGGGAAAACATATTTGCCAATGATACCTCAGATAAGGGTTTGATCTCCAAAATATATAAAGAACTCACAGGACTCCATTCCAGAAAAAGAAATTACATGAACTTTTAATGCACTAAAAAAGGTAGACAGGTCTCTTTTAGTAGTAACATTTTCTTTCTACTCCTTTCCCCCAGTTTCTCCTTTTTGGTTCTTAGCATCAACAGTCTCTTATCTTTCAAAGCCTATACAATCAGATGGGTGACTATGGGCTACCTCATTTTGAGGTGAAACTAATTAAAGGGGGCTAAAATGGGAACCAGAATGGGTTGAGGCTTTCTCCCCGGGGGTGCACTCACTAGACCAGAAAGAGTAGAGAAAGAAAGCAAAGGATGTTAGGCAGAGCTGTAACAACAAATGTCATCCTTCTTTGGCCACCCACCATCTTAACTTCTTTTCTTAGTATAGGGATGTTTTGCAGATCAGCATAGGAGGCTGAGGTTGCTCCCACTGTGGGAAGCTGACCCTTGCCTCCCTAGCCTTCCTGGTACACAGGCAGAAGAGGTAGGCTCTGCCCATCAGTGTCCCACTATGGCTCTGACTCAGAAGCTAGCAATGTATAGAACTCCTTCTGGCAGTAGCTTCCTCTAGTTTGCAGAGATGGCATCTAGTAACCACTATGGAGGCTGACATTTTGATGATATTATCATTAGGGACATCAGCAACATTGCTCTTAGTCTGTGATGTCCTTGTAGGAACTTCCTGCCTCTGCAGCCTCCAAGACAGGTTCTCCAGCCATCCTGGAGAGTCTGCAAGGTATTTAATACACTAATTTTCTTCTAAAATTAGCCTGAGTTGGCTTCCGTTGCAAGTGAAAACTTTGACTGAAGAAAGTGGATGACGCTTTGAAGTATGGTCCTGGGAGTGCTTCTCTCAGGTAAGTTCAGGTATAAGAGGGCCTTTCATTTATCTAGCCAAACTTGCCTCCACTTCCCAAGAGGACAGAATTTCAGGGAGGAGAGAGCACTCCTATCTGCTTACCACTGGGGAAAAGCAAGATGGCGAAATTAATGACTAGAGAGGAGTTTCTGACCTGAAGGCTGAGGATAGTTGAACACATGTTTCCCTTGTCCCTGAAAATCCACCTGGAAGGCATCTTGTGGGGGAAGGGCAGATCATCCCAATGTGCTCCCCAGAACCTCCACCTGAGACACAACAGGTTCCCAGCAAATGTCAGTGTGTCTCCTTTGCTATGTTGCATTAGTGCAAATGCATGTTACAGCCAGGCTTGCTGAGTGGTTCTTTCTCCCCAAGCTCTTTTTTCCCTCTCCTCCTTCTTCCCAAACATGGCTCCCAGTATTCCAGAAACAAGACCTACTCTTCCAGAGGCCTTGGCCCACCCCACACAGGAACTGGAAGGCTGTGACTGTCAGCAAACTCAGAGAAGCAGAGACCAGGATCAAGGACAGAATATCATCAGAAGCTGGGGGACAGGGAAGGGAGCCAGCCACCACCACATAGAGAACAAGGCCAGAGCCTGGATTTTGGGCTGGATTGACAAAAAGTCAATACATGCATTTAAAGAAGTGGTTCTATGATGTGGTGTAGAGAGCACGGGGCAGGGGGGAATAATTTCTTCTTCTGTTAACATAAGGCAATGAAGGGAAGAACTATAATCTTGGACCTTAATGTGTATTCTGTGAAGCACATGTTAATTGCAGTCTCATGGGAGGATTGATTGCCTTTTGTGGACAATTATCCTAGCATAATAACTATTAGGTATGATAGTATGTGTCACCTTAAATTTATAGTGTGTTTTATTTCATTATAGTACCAATTCTTATTCTTGTTTGTTCAATCTTCTGTTGCCCTATTAAAATGCTTATATGTTATAACTCTAAAAACATAGTGGTCATTTCAGTTTATTTCAACCAGATTGTTCCACCACCTCCCAGGTGTGTTCTCTTTCCCTCTCTCTCTTCTCTATCTCCACATGGAACTGTCTTAGAGAATGAAAATATATGTAGTGAATAGGATATCAGGGTAAATTAAAAAGAAATATGAGTCCAATATTATGTCATATATAAATATTAATGAAAGTTGATTGGGAATTATGCAACAGGAGAAATCTAATCAGAATAAATGACCCATTTACCATCTCTCATGATGATCAAAAAAAGTTCACAAAATTACAACTATAATAACTGGGGAGAAAAAAAATGAAAGTAAAAGAGGGAATTTCCAAACAGTATCTGACACTGACCCATGATGTGTCTGTTGTGAAAGCCACACAATTTTTCTCACTTCACATCTCAAATGAGTGTTTGACTTTTTCTTTAAGTGGTGCATTATGCCTAACTGGGGCTGATGGAGGCAGGAAGGGCAGGGTCCCAGGAGTCTTCAGAAGGTATGTGGAATGTCCATGTGCAAAAGACACTGGCATCACAGTCCTCCAACTTTCAATTCACAAGATACTTCTTTCATTACAAAAAAAAACCCAACAGCCTAAATGTACCAGTACATTTAGGAGCACCAAAACACAGTCATAAATATTCAAAGAGAACAGATGGCCCCAGTTTTAGTAAGATACCAGAAATCTGAAAACTGATTTTTATTCAGCATCAAATATGAAGTAGTAATCCATGTTTCAAGTTTATAGATCTCATCATATTATAAACACCTAATAGCAAATCACAGAAACTGAGACATTACCTAGAGAGTTGCTGCCAACCCACTGTAGTGCTTCCACCTGTGGATGGAGTCACATGACTCTTTTGGGGGAGACAGCAGCAGCAGTGAGAAGTTGGAACCAGAAGCCCTGAGCTGAATTTCAACTCTGCTTCTTATGAACTTTATGACATTGGGCACATGACTCAGACTCAACACGCTCAATTGTGAAATGGGGGTAATCACAGCATACTGCCCCAGCAAGTTTGCTATGAAGATTCCACCTAAAGTGACACATGCTGAATGTGAGTTTCCTCCCTCCCACTTATACAAAATCCATGCAAGTGGCCCATTTTCTTTTAACTTTTCTTGTTTTTCAAATGAGTATCAGTAACAACTCCTGCCATAATATGCTCACAGGTGTCATGAGGACCCCTTGTACAGTTGCTTCCATAATTCATAAATGTTTATCTTCTCAAAGTGAGGAGTTATATAGGAGCAGTTGATTTTCCCCCCAAATAAAAAACTCCTATTATTACATGTATAACTATCCAGTTGTGATAATGTATCATTATTAAGGCCATGTTGCTGGATAGAAGATTGCTATCTAAAGTTAATGAAATAGAGAAAGATCTGTGTCTGTACTAGGTGAAATTATCAAAGCTCCCAGTTCTGTTGTAGAAGCTTGCCTGTGATAGAAGCTTCCCAGATGACTCCCAAGGAACACCTCTCCTATCAAGTCTCCTCCTACCCTGTACCATAGTCTGTGTAACCAATAGGACACAGCAGAAGTAATGGTAAAAGTACTTGGTGTCTTATCTCTATCTTGAATCACTGACTCTGGAGGAAGCAGTTGGCCAACCTGTGGATACTCAGGCAACCTGTGGAGATATCCATAGAGCAAAGAACTGAGATCCCAGCAAATAGACCCCAAGCATGGAGGCCTGCTAACAACCATGTGAAGTGGACTCTCTCTCAGTTGAGCCTTTAGATGACTACAGCTCTGGCTGACAACTTATGACAGAACCTGAGCTAGAACCATCTAGCAAAGCATTCCTAGATTCCTGAGTCACAGAAACTGTGATATAGTATTTGATGTCTTTAGTTGCTATGCTTGGGGTAATTTGTTACTCAGTAATAAGTAACTAATATAATATCTAACGATACATAAAATAACATGCATACATTTGCACACATATTCATTAAAAATCCTTGCATTCTTTCAACTTCAGTATTATACTGTATTCTGAAGTGCTGCTCTGAATTTTTCACACTGAAGTACCTTCCTATCATGATGTCCTTTAGTTCTTCAGCTGAGAGACTTTGGTACCTGGAGCTTAAGATATACCCATCTCACATCAAATTCCATCATATATCAAAGAGTATATTCTAGGTTGAAGCAAAGAAAGCCTCTGGGCTTCCATGTCTTTACAGTAAAGATAAATACAAATGCAAGTATTCACCCTACTGAAAAGGCCTCCTTAGACTTACCCTGTAAGATACAAGGAAACTACAAATCTTGTGAACTGTGGAAAATCTGTTAAGCAGAAAAAGGAATCAACAAATTATCTCTTGTTTGGAGAGATTCTTCTGAAATATTTATGATATGGGTTATTATAAAAATAAACCAAAGACAGGTATGAGGTGATATCTCACTGTAGTTTTAATTCACATTTCTTTAATGATTAGTGACATTGAGCATCTTTTCATACGTCTAGTGGCCATCTGTATGTCCTCTTTGGGAAAATATCTATTCAGTCCCTCTGCCTATTTTGTACTGTATTGTTTGGGTGGTTTGTTTGTTTGTTTGTTTGTTTGTTTTGGTGTTAAGTTGTATGAGTTCTTTATACATTTTGGATATCAACCCCTTATCAAATGTCTCAGTGGTAACCAACTTCTCCTATTCAATAAATTGTCTTTTTGTTTTGTTAATGATTTCTTTGCTGTGCAAAAATGTTTTAGCCTGATCTAGTTCCATTTGTTTATTTTTTTCTTTTGCTTCCCTTTCCCAAAGGGATATATCCAAAAATATTACTAAGAAAAATGACAGAGAGTTTACTGTCTATATTTTCTTCTAGGAGTATTATAGGCTTGGGTCTTATATTTGTTTTTAATCCATTTTCTACATATGGTGCAAAGAAGTAGTCTAGTTTTACTTGTTGCGTGTTTATGCCCAGCTTTCCCAACATCATTTATTGAAGAGACTGAGACTGAGACATCACCTCACACCAGTCAGAATGGTTGTCATCAATGAATCAACAAACAGCAAGTGTTGACAAGTATGTGGAGAAAAGGGAACCATCATTCACTGTTGGTGGGAATGCAAACTGGTGCAGCCACTATGGAAAACAATATGGAAACTAATCAAAAATTAAAAATCAAACTACCTTACATCCCAGTAATTCTACTTCTGGGTATTTATCCAAATAAATCCAAAACATTAATTTAAAAATATATGCATTCCAATGTTCATTATAGCATTATTTACACTAGTCAAGATATGAAAGCAACCCAAGTGTCCATCAATATATGACCAAATAAAAAAGATTGGTACATATATGCAATGGAGTATTAATTGGCCATGAAAAAGAATAAAATCTTACCATCTGCAACAACGTAGATGAACCTAGAGGGTATTATGCTAAGGAAAACAAGTCAGAAAGACAAATACCAAGCAATTTTACTTATTTGTGGAATCTAAAAATCAAACAAAATAGAACAGACGCATAGATACAGTGAACAAACTGATGGTTTCTGGATGGGAGGGAGTTAGGTAAAAAAGGTGAAGAGATGAAATACAAACTAAAGTTACAAAATAGGCAAGGGGCTGTAAAGTACAGCACAGGAAGCATAGTCAATAATATTGTAATAACAGTATGGTGCCAAGTGGGCACTAGACTTATGAGGGGGGGTCACTTCATAAGTTATATAATTGTCTAACCAGTATGCTGTACACCTGAAACTAATATAATATTGAATATTAACTATCATTTTAAAAATACTTAAAAAATAAACAAAAAAACCAAAATGAATGAAAAATTTATGCATATATTAATTCTTATGCTTTGAAATATAAGGGAAATTTTTATAAGAATTAAAAGATATTACTATTTAGTATTTGTGTAAGACACAATACATAAATACATTAGTAAAAGATTATGCCTCAGATCTGTCATTACCTATTAAATTCTACATCCATAATTTAGTTAATCCCCAAATTCTTTGCCATCATCATGAGATGAAACACCCTTGATGAATAAAATTACTTGTTTATTATATATCACGAGTCATGAAGTAAAACTATTTCTGGTTCAAACTATGAATTTCAGTAACCGAGTAATGCTGTCATGAAGTACAGTGATCTAAATACTAATAGTGATAAAAATATTGAAGATAAGTAAAAGAAAATGAGATAAAAACTAGACTATGTAGATGTGCCATTACAAATTTTATTTTGAAGATGCAATCTGCAATTTGAATTACTAAAACTGTTTTAAGATAAGTTGGCATGTTTATTCTGTACTTTGGTCTATTACATAATGAAAAGTTAATATTCATAATAATATCCAGAAAGCAGAAGGGCTGCCTATGGGCATTTGAGAAGGACAAGTGGACTTGAAGAAATGTGGCACTGTCTCTTGCAATCAGGAAAAGACCCATACCAAATGCCATAAACCAAGCAAGAACTAGACAATTACTCTTTGAAGAACTTTCTGTAATCTACCTCGATTTAATTCAGGCTTGAATACTTAGAAATTTTCTCAAATATCAGCCTCTTTTCAATTCAGACTTGAAACCTCAGAATCCAATAAAATAAAACATTTAGAAACATCTCCAAAGCCTGGAACTCAAACAAATTAAAAATAAAACTACTAAAACTATGTGATCATTTAAGTATATGCACAAAATCACTTAACAAAATTTAATACCCATTAATTATATTTTTAAAAACTCTAAAATGAGGTATAGAGGGGAACGTCCTCAAACTGATCATCTATAAACAAAGCCAAAAGTGAATATTGATGTTTTGCTTTCTCCCTAAGATGGAGAACAAAGCAAAGATACATGCTCCCACCACTCTATTCAAAATTGTACTTGAAATCTTAACCATTTGTATTAAGGCAAGAAGAAAAGCTATAAAGCTTATAAAGGAATAAGTAAAACTGTCTCTGTTTGCAGATGACAGAATGGTTTATTTGGAAAATCTAATGAGATGTATAAAACAACCACTATAACTTAGATGAGTATTCATCAAAGTCTAGGATACAAGAGTCAATCATAGTTTTAATACTAGCATAAATAATTGGAAAAGAAAAACTTTAAATTTACATGAATCCACAGAATTTACAATTTAAATATCAAGCATATTAGAAATCAATTTTAATCCAAATATTAATTGGGTGAAAAATTGTGTTAAAAATTATAAATATATTAGTCAACCAACAAAACTTTAAGTTATCACAAATCTGAAAAAGTTAATAAGTAACAAAATTTTAGAACAAATACAAAAAAGACTTCTAAGTTTGCTATCTGGTAAAGGATACAGAGGAAGCAAAAAGTCTGATTTCCTTTGCAAAGAATATATGATTTGGTAATTAGAAACAAAACAAACTCATACAAAACAATTAGGTAACACTGAAATGTTAACCTGGATCTGTGACAGAGATTCTGAGTTTACAAGACAGGAAACCTCAGCATGAACTGGAGCAGTCAGGAGAGTAGGGTTTAGGCCTAATGGCAATAGCTTTCTTATACAACACTGTACCGTTTCTCAGTACTTTCAGATGTTTCCTCTTAACTCTTAAAACTGCCATGAGATAAACAGGGCTTAATACAGTCCCTATTTTATGAAAGCACCTGAGATCATATACTAACTGGAAAGTGATGGGTTATGACCAGAACTTAGGTCCTTCATTTTCCAGAAGGGAAGGAAAGGACTGCATGAGTAGAACAGGAAGGGAGTGAAAGTGGGGCCAGTGGTTCAGACATAGTACAGGGGGAACATTATGTGACCAGAAAATCAAACTGGACAGGTCATGCAGAGCCTGGTGATAGCAAAATCATTCACACACACACACACACACACACACACACACACAGAGCCAGTCACTTTTTAATGAAGAAAGGCAGCTTAGTAGTGTAGAGCCCAGATATTGGTGTCAGGCTCATAGGATTTCCAACCTCATGCCAAGCATTACTTACATGACCTCATGCAAGCTAGTCCCACATCTGAAAAACAACCAACATTGCTCAGCACCATTGCTTCATATTCTTTTACTTAAAGAGGGCTCCCTAACTATGAGCTTCAGGTGCCAAGAAATCTGGATTTTTCTCTGTACTCCATAATATTAGGTACTCTTATTTCATAAGTCATAACATGGAATTTTGTCATGCCTGATGGAGTCACAAGGGAGACAGGGTAGGAAGGACCCCAGAGTCCCCGCCCTAAAAACCCATGCACTAATGCCTCTCCAAACACCAAGAAATTAGTAGGTAGTGACAGCAATAATAAATACTTGTAGAACTCACCAGAATTTCTACAGAGCTCAGTCAGTCAGTGCTCAGATACACTTAAAAGGAGAAAAATCCTAAAACATTAAGTGCCAGGTTCCTCTCAATTGAAACAAATTTTGCTGTGTGCCAATACCCTCCAGGCTGCACAGATCTATCTAGGTGCCAGCAACCAGAGCACCATATTTCGAACTGGTTTGGTGAATTTTGTTCCACACAGAAGATAAACCAGCCATTTGATTGGAATTAGAGCTAAATGTCCACAGGATGTGGCTCTACTCACAGCAATGGCAATTATTTAATGGAAATTAGCTTTTCTGAAGCTCCAGGCTTAATTCTTTACACACAGAACTCCATAGGAATATTGGGAGCTGAGTACTATTCAATTCTTTTTTATGTGTCAGAAAACTAAGAGCCTCTCAAAGTGGCTAAGAGCCTTGAACAGGTAACATAGTAACAACGTTACAGAGGTAGGATGTGAGTCTGCACCCTGAGCCTCACATCACTCTGCCTCTCAAAGTGGGACAGAATGAGAAACTATGGAGCTGAAGGTGTCCACCAGCACTCACACAACCCAGGCCCCCTGTGTTAAGACTTTACATAAAATGGCACATAGTGGCAGAATCAGAGTCACAGTAGGAAGAATGGACCCTGTGCCCTCTGACTCTCAGACTCAAGGTCTTTGGAATTCTTCCATCATCTCTACCCCCACCGTTGAGAAGAAACCTTCCTCACCATGCTCCTGCACCTGTCACAATGACCAGTGTTGGACACTACCTCAGAACATTGCTGGGAAGGCCAATGCTCAATCTTCTGACTCAAACTGTCCAAAAGGACATTTGCTGAACCCCTTGGCTCTTTGCAAAGAAAGGTGAGCTAAGGGTAAGAAGTAGTTGTTTATGTAAATTTCAGTTTTTAAAACAACTACAGTCAGAGACCTGGTAGACACAGGTGAGTAAGAAAAAACAATAACAAAATGCCCTTTATTTGAGATCACAGCAATTGCTTAATTATATACTGCATTATGTAATGATGTTGCTGGGGTTTCCAGCCTCCAGTAACTTGTTGAGCCTCCAGGTCTTTCTCTGGCTGTGACTCTCAGAACCTGGCCACCAACTGAATGCTTTCCACTTGAACTCCAAGTCCTCTAGCCTTGTCAATGAGGTAATTCAGCAAACAGAGGCTGGAAGAAGTCCAGCACGCCAAATTAATGTAACAATCAAGAAACCTTTAGTTTGGTAGTAATGACTCTCCCTGTCTCAAAAAAAAATGTTGCTTTCTTTTATTTTCTTTCTAAACACAACTGCTTTCTTCTCTGTTGTTTGGTCACTCAACAAGGAAAAGGAACTATTTCTGTTCTTTGTCATTTGGTGTTTATTTAATGTACAGAGGTAGAGTCCATGCCTGTGAAAAACCTTGTGCATGAACTGGAAGTTCTGGCTTCTGAAGGGGTCTGTCCATTTCATTTTCATTTTATTTGGGGATGTGGAGATTTTCTTTTCACTGATTGTCAGCAGAATGATTAATATTGCAAAGGCGCTGGGATTTTTTGTTTGGATGTTTTAGGGTTGTTGGGGTTTTATTTCTTTTTTTTTTAACTTTAAAAGAACTGCAAAATTGTGTTAGAGAAGAAGGCTTAAGGTACATATTTTTTCTGTTCCCTTTCTTATTTTAGAAAAATGTGCTAAAGGAAAGCTAAATACAATAACTTTAAATAAAAATGTATTAGTGTGGTTAGGTGATTTTGGACAATGTTGTCAGGTATGTCAGTAAGAAATAAAAATAAATAAAACAGAAACATTACTTCAAAAATTTTTAATTGTAAAGTTGATCCGTAGATGTTTTAATCCACATTCTCTAAAATGATCACCAACAGTGCAGAGTAAAAATCCTCTATATTTCTTTGTATCCGTGGATAAATAATAAAAAGGATTTTTAAAACAATAGAAAAAAATTGAAGCATCATCAAATTATGTATTTGGAATATACTAAAAAATAATTTAGTGTTTGAATGGGCAGTTGAGATTTTTTAAGTGAGAAGTACACAGTTTAAACCAAAAAAAGAAAATAACTGGAAAATCTAATTTCATACAAACAGTATGCTATGAAGAATAAAATTTCTCCAAGTGATAAAAGTATGACCAATGTGGTAATGGCACTGAGGTAGGAGTGAAAAAATAAGTTTTATTTCCATTTCTACCACCAAGTCAATGTGTAGCTTTGGCCTTGAACTATGTGGACTCGAGTTTCCTCATTTGTAAAAGAGACAGCTCAACTTAATGATCTCTAAGGCCGCTCACAGAAATATGAATGTATTGTCACTTACATTTTTATCAGTCAGTTTACTTTTTGCTTATCTTTTATTTAAACCTTTAATATTTGAGAATATTCTGATGGAGGTACAAAAATATATGCTATTTGCTTATTCTTCCAGTCACATTTTTTTATAATCTCAGCAAACATTGCATTTTCTGGCTTTGGCAAAGCACAAAGACCATCAAATGCTATGGACACTGGAAACTGTCCCTCTGGGTACAGGAGCCATGTAGCTCTTCTTCTTCCCCTTGATATCCCTTCTTACTAGAAACCATCTTGTTCATCTCAGTGTCTCAACAGCCCTTTCTCTTTTAAAAAAATATTTTACTGATTTATTTTTAGAGAGAAGGGAAGGCAGGGAGAGAAACATGGATCTATTGCCTCTCGTGCAACCCCACTGGGTACCTGGCCCGCAACCCAGGCATATGCACTGACCAGGAATTACTCTGGCAACCTTTCAGTCCATGGGCCGGAGCTCAATCCACTGAACCACACTAGCCAAGGTTCCACAGCCCTTTCAAAAAATGTTTTAGGTTAATAGAATATACCATGCACAGACATAACTACTACCTGAGACTGAGGGTGGCAGGTGCCATAATTCAGCTGCAAGTTCTTGCTTGTTATGGGAGCTACAAATCATTTGTTTACATTTCCTTACTTGAAGGGATCTCAGCTAGCCTATAGAATAGCTCTGCTTTCCTCTCATCAAGACCTAAACTGTTTAACATTCCTGCACCACACCTAGACTTCTATATCAGGTTTATTCCACTTTCTTCCACCATGTGCCCTTTTTTCTGTTTTGACCCTACCAAGTGCCATAGCCAGGAGATCAATTGACACATAGAAGCTAAGGAGCTGAGGAGAAGGGGGAGGGGGCCTTGAAGACCAGTCAAATAAGCAGTTTGACATAGACAAAACAACAGATTTATAGCTGAAATTTTTACTTATTGTGGTGAGCTGAAATATATCAACCACCCTCTGAAGATTCATATGTTGAACTCTTAACTCTTAGTACTTCAGACTGTAGCCTTTTCTTAGAGTGGGTATTTAAAGAGATGATTAAGTTAAAATAAGACCATTAGAGCAAAAGTCCTAATTTAATCTGACTGAGTGATTTATAAGAAGAGAGACTAGGACACAGTCATGAACAGAGAACAGACCATGTGAAGACACAAAGAGAAGATGACCATCTACAATCCAAGAAGAGAGACTTCAGAAGAAATGCAGCCTGCTCACTCCTTGATTTCAGCCTATAGAAGTATAAGGAAATAAATTTCTGTTGTTTAAACCTGTGGTACTTTGGCCTTGGCTGGTGACCAAATTGGTTGGAGCATCCTCTGGGGCACTAATAAGGAAAAAAAAAAGATTTCAGGTTGGATTTCTGATCAGGGCACATACCTAGGTTGCAGGTTTGATTCCTGGTTAGGGTGCATATGAGAGGTAGCTGATTGATCTTTCTCTTTCTCTCTCTCTCCCTCCCTCCTTCCCTCCCATCCTTCATTTCTCTAAGCATGTCCTTCCATGAGAATTAAAAGTTAAATAAATAAATAGGACTTCCAGCCAAATGGAGGCATAGGTAGATACACTGTGCCTCCTTGCACAACCAAAAGAAGGACAACAAATTTAAAAACAAAAACAACCAGAACTGACAGAAAATCAAACTGTATGGACATCCAACAACCGAGGAGTTAAAGAAGAAACATTCATCCAGACTGGTAGGAGGAACGGAGACAGGCAGTGGGGGTGGAGAGGACTTGTGGCAAGGTGGCGGCTGGCAGACAGGATGGTCCCACATTTGCTTACACGTAAACTGGGAGGAACAACTGGGGAGTGAGACAGACTGAGCAACCCAGTTTTCCAGCATGGGGAAATAAAGCCTCAAAACCTCTGACTGAAAAAACGTGTGGGTATTGTGACAGCGGGAGAAACTCCCAGCCTTACAGGAGAGTTCGTTGGAGAGACTCACAGGGTTCTAGAACATATGCAAACCCACACACCCAGGAATCAACACCAGAAGAGTCCAATTTGCTTGTGGGTAGTGGAGGAGGTAACTGAAAGCCCACCGAGAGCTGAGCAAGTGGCACTGTTCCCTCTCAGACCCCTCCCCCACATACAGCACTACAACACAGTGAAGTGGGTTGCCCAACCCTGGCAAACATCTAAGACTCTGCCCCTTACTATGTAACAGGTGCACCAAGACAAAAAGAAATGGCCTGAATGAAAGAACAGATCAAACCTCCACAGAAAATACAACTAAGCAATGAAAAGAGAGCCAGCCTATAAGAAGCAGAGTTCAAAACAGTGGTAATCTGCATGCTTACAGAAGTGGTTGAGTATGGTTGCAAAATAGAAGAAAAAGAGAAAGCTATGAAAAATGAAATAAAGGAAAATGCACAGGGAATCAACAGTGATGGGAAGGAAATTAGGACTCAAATCAACAATTTGGAGCAGAAGGAAGAAATGAACATACAACCGGAACAGAATGAAGAAACAAAAATTCCAAAAAATGAGGAGAGGCTTAGGAACCTCTGGGACAACTTTAATTGTTCCAACATCCAAATTATAGGGGTGCCAGAGGAGAAGAGGAAGAGGAAGAAATTGAAAGCTTATTTGAACAAATAATGAAGGAGAACTTCCCCAATCTGGTAAAGGAAATAGACTTCCAGAAAGTCCAGAAAGCTCAGAGAGTCCCAAAGAAGTTGGACCCAAGGAAGCACACACCAAGGCACAGTAATTAATTTACCCAACATTAAAGATAAGGAGAAAATCTGGAAGTCCTGGAGGCATAGGTAGAAACTCTTTGCTTCCTCACACAACCAAAATGAGGATAACAACCAATCTAAAATCAATAAATTCCCAAAATCACCAGAAAAATCAAACTGCATGGAACTCCGACAACCAAGGAATTAAACAAAAAAATCAACCAGAACAACCACACCAGTAATGCAGCAGACCGCACAGGCCAACTCAGAAAAAGCAGAAAACTATACTTGAACAACAATTAAAAATACAAATATGCAAAATCTATGAATATAAAAATTAAAAAAAAAAGAAAAACCACTGAGAGGCTGCAGATTGTGGGGGTGAGGCTGACTGGAGCTCCATGGGCTGCGTGGGAGGGGCTGACTTAAGGGGAAAACTGAGACTCAGAGATGACTGTGGACTACTTCTGGGGTTGTCTCAGTGGAAGAAACTCCCAGTCTCACACAAGACTTCATTGAAAAGTGTGCTAGAGACAAGCAGGCAAGCTGCAGTGTTCCCTCGCTGGCCCCTCCCCCACAGGCAGCACTGCAGCACAGCAAGGAGGGTTGCCCTGCCTGGATGAATACTTAAAGCCCCGCCCCCTTACAACTTATAAGCTGCCCCAAGACAAAGAAAGAGGGCCCAAATGAAAGGACAGAGCAAAGCCTCAGAAAGAGAACTAAGTGAGGAGGAGATCGCCAAACTATCTGATGGAGAATTTAAAGCCCTGGTAATCAAAATGCTCACAGATCTGATTGAGCTTGATCAAAAAATGAAAAAACAAATGAAGGATACCCAAAGTGAAATAAAGCAAAATGTGTTGGGAACCAGTAGTGACAGGAAGGAAACCAGGACTCAAAGCAACAATTTGGAACAAAAGGAAAAAATAAACATCCATACAGAACAAAATGAAGAAATAAGAATTCAAAAAAAGTGAAGAGAGTTTTACAAACCTCTGGGACAACCTGAAATGTTCCAATATCCAAATTATAGGGGTGCCAGAAGGAGAAGAACAACAGCAAGAAATTGAAAACTTATTTGAACAAATAATGGGGGAAAATTTCCCCAATCTGGCAAAGGAAATAGACTTCCAGGAAGTTCAGAGAATCCCAAAGAAGTTGGACACAAAGAGGAGCACACCAAGACACATTATCATTAAGTTACCCAAGATTAAAGAAAAATAAAGAGAAAAACTTAAAAGGAGGAAAGGGAAAGGAGAGAGTTACCTACAAAGAAGTGCCCATAAGGCTATAAGATGATTTCTCAAAAGAAACCTTACAGGCAAGAAGGGGCTGGAAAGAAGTATTCCAAGTCATGAAAGGCAAGGACCTGCATCCAAGATTACTCTATCCAGCAAAGCTCTCATTTAGAATGGAAGGCCATTAAAGGGACTTATCTAAGAAAAAGAAGACCAAAAATATGAACAGTAAATTGACAACAAACTGAACAACTATCAACAAATGAACCTAAAAGAAAGAAAAACAACAAAAACAAAAACTAAGCAAATGATTAGAACAGGAACAGAATCACAGAAATGGAGATCATATGGAGGGTTATCAGCAGGGAGGTGGAGTGGGGAGAATGGGGAAAAAGGAACAGGGAATAAGAAGTATAAACAGGCCCGGGCTGGTGTGGCTCAGTGGATTGAGTGCTAGCCTGTGAACCAAGGGGTCACTGATTTGATTCCCAGTCAGGGCATATGCCTGGGTTGCAGGCAAGGACCTCAGCAAGGGGTGTTCAAGAGGCAACCACACATTGGTGTTTCTCACCACCCCTCTTTCTCTTTCCCTTCCTCTCTCTCTAAAAATAAAATAAATAAATTCTTTTAAAAAAGCATAAATGGCTTCCGACCAAGATGGAGGCGTAGGCGGACACACTGTGCCTCCTCTCACAACCAAAATTAAGGACAACAAATATTTAGAAACAAGAAAACAACCAGAACTTATAGAAAATTGAACTGTACGGAAGTCCAACAACCATTCATCCAGACCGGTAAGAGGGGCGGAGTCGCGGTAGGAAAAAGTGGAGGTGCGGACCCAGGAACGCAAGTGGCAGCGGCTCTCGGTTCCCAGGTGCACAGGCGGTGGCTGGCGGTCCTCGGGCACACAGGCGGCAGCTGGCGGACCCCGGGCACAGGGGGGCAACTGTGCAGACCCAGTGAGGACGCACAAGGCGGCTGGCTGACCAGGGGGTCCCACATTTGCGCACGCAGAGGGTCCAGGCAGAGGGGAAGTGGCGGAAGGGACTGAATCCAGAAGAGAGCGGAGCAGGCGCCATTGTTCCCTCTCAGACCCCGCCCCCACATATAGCGTCACAACCCAGCAACTGGGCTGCCCCACACTGAGGAGCGTCAGAGGCTCCACCCCTCACTACGTAACAGCACGCGCACGTTCGCAGATAATCCAGGCAAGGGGAAGCAGCAGAAGGGACCGGAGTCCAGGAGAGAGCGGAACAGGCGCCATTCTTCCCTCTCGGACCCCGCCCCCACCTATAGCATCACAACCCAGCGACTGGGCTGCCCCGCCCTGAGGGACACCTAAGGCTCCATTCCTAATACGTAGTAGCTGCGACCAGACTAAAACCAAACGAAAACAAAACAAAAAACCCCACCAAAAATGGCTCAAACTGGAGAAAAAATGAAAACCCCAGAGTCAATTCCTCTAAGCAACAAAGAGATAGCCAACCTATCAGATGCACAGTTCAAAGCACTGGTCATCAAAATGCTCACAGAATTGGTTGATTTTGCTCATAAATTAGATGAGAAAATGCAGGCTACAATACGTGAAATGAAGGAAGACGCATGGGGAACCGATAGAGATGGAAGGAAAACTGGGACTCAAATCAATGGAGTGGACCAGAAGGAAGAAATTAACAACCAAACAGAAAACGAGGAAGAAACAAGAATTCAAAAAAATGAGGAGAGGCTTAGGAACCTCCGGGACATCGTTAAATGTCCCAACATCCGAATTATAGGAGTCCCAGAAGGGGAAGAAGAGCAACAAGTGGAAAACTTATTTGAATAAATAATAAAGGAGAACTTCCCCAATATGGCAAAGGACATAGACTACCAGGATGTCCAGGAAGCTCAGAGAGTCCCAAAGAAGTTGGACCCAAGGAGGAACACACCAAGGCACATTGTAATTACATTAGCCAAGATTAAAATGAAGCAGAGAATTCTAGAAGCAGCAAGGGATAAGGGGACAGCCACCTACAAAGGAGTTCCCATCAGACTGTCAGCTGATTTCTCAAAAGAGACCTTACAGGCAAGAGGGGCTAGAAAGAAATATTTGAAATCTTGAAAAGCAGGGACCTACATCCAAAATTGCTCTTTCCAGCAAAGCTGTCATTTAGAATGGAAGGACAGATAAAGCGCTTCTCAGATAAGGTCAAGTTCAAGAAGTTCATCATCACCAAGCTCTTATTATATGAAATGTTAAAGGGACTTATCTAAGAAAAAGAAGATAAAAATACGACAGTGAAAAGACAGCAAACTCACAGCTATTAAGAACCACACCTAAAACAAAAGCAAACTAAGCAAACAGCTAGAACAGGAACAGAACCACAGAAATGGAGATCATATGGAGGGTTAGCAACAGGGGCGTGGGAGGAGGAAGGGGGGGAAGGTACAGAGAATGAGTAGCATAGACGGTGGGTAGAAAATAGACAGGGGGAGGGCAAGAATAGTGTGGGAAATGTAGAAGCTAAAGAACTTATGACACAAGGACATGAACTAAAGGGGGGAATGTGGGTGGGAGAGGGTGTGCAGGGTGGGGGGAATGATGGGGGAGAAACGGGACAACTGTAATAGCATAATCAATAAAATATATTTAAAAAAAAAACCAAAAAAAATAATTTAAAAAAAGCATAAATGGTAGGTACAAAATAGACAGGGGGAGGTTAAGAATAGTGTAGGAAATGTAGAAGCCAAAGAACTTATATGTACGACCCATGGACATGAACTAACAGGTGTGGGAAGCTGATGAGAGAGGGGCTGCAGGGAGGAGGGGAATAAATGGCGGGGGAGGGACAACTATAATAGCATAATCAATAAAATATGTTTAAAAATTAATAATCTGTGGTACTTACCAAATAATTGTCTTAATGAAGTTAACTTTCAGGGTATTTTGAAGGATCCAGAAGATCCTTCAAAGCGTCAGGGTTATTATCACTCATTTACCAATTGACTCTCCTAAAACTCAAAAGACTCTTTTCTCTGGGGACTAGCCTCATGATGCCTTGGCTCAGACGGGAAACTAAACTGCTGTTCAGTGGATGACCTGCAGAGTCAAAATCAGAGCAAAGACAGTAGAATTGTTTTTAAGATGGCTTCTTATTACAAAACTGGAAAGTGGGTTGGCTTATAATAGGTGCTCAAAAAACACTTGTTCAGTGAGTAAGTAAAGTCTTTGAGAGCCTGATGAATTCCCTTCTCCATGCTGAGGGTCTTTTTACCCAAAGGACCAGTCTATACTCAAAGCTTCCTCCTGCTTTTTTAGAGATCTCCTCCCTTCTTTCAGACTCTAAAAATGCTCAAGTTTTCTCTCAGATCCTTTCTGAGCTACATTCCCCTTCTGTTTTCGGTAATAAAAATCTCATAGATTGCATTGCAAAGGACAACATAGTTTTGCCTCTAGAGATTCCTGACAAATGGTAATTGTCCTGTAACATGTAGGCCAGAACAACAGCCTGGCACAGAAGTGATCCTCAGTGCTTCATCCTTTCCCCAAGGTCAGTTTTTCTCTGTAAGGGTAACAGCACTTACTGATGCAATTTACAAAGCATATTAATGGGCATTATCTCATCATTCAATCTTCATGACAAGCCAGCATGGCAAGTTCTATTAGCAAAGATACACCTCAGGAAGGTAAAATAATCTCAGCATGCAGATGTAGTGTTCACTGACTCATTCGCACAGCCTCTTCCACCATTTTACACATGAAATTATGTACAATAATGAATTATAAAGACATAAAAAGCATTTTGAGGATTTCATAGAGCTGGTAAGGAAATCTGACTATCCCTTTATCACCTGGGAAGAGTATTAGCACATGGGTGGCATGAATCCAACCATCTCTCCTGCATCCACAAAGACATGCTAACCATACACACCACCTTCCAGCTGGGCTGGACACCACCTCTCCCTCACAGACTCTGCAGTGCACTATGCCATTTCCATATCTAAGTAAATGTTTGTGAGAGAGCCTGACTGGCTCTGATCAACTGTTCAGATATTTATTTGTACATTTTGATGCCAAAGATAATCTGATGACTAGGTTTAAAGTTTGTTCATAAATGCCCTTTCTGATATTTTATCATTATGTTTTTTTTGTTCAGGGCTGGTAGGCAACAACAGCCTCTTCATAAATGTCCAAAATAATTCTGACCAAGCCAAGCCTGAACCAGTAGCTGGTGCATTGGACCAACCCAAAAGCCTCCTACTGTGGGCTGCTGGCAGCAGTAAAGGAAGCCATTTACTGCCTCTCATCAGATGCATTTCATCTTCACACGAACTCTCACACCCAGGTCCTAAAAAGAGCCAATCCCAAACGCTTGGGGAGAGAATGATTTTTTCCCATTTCTAAACTTGAATCATGTAATACAAACAGCACTAGCAGTGAGGCAGCACTAGCATGTGCAAAGCCCTTAGCTTCAGTTCCTATGCTAAATTAAGCTGCCTGCTGTCTTCCTGACCTCAGCACCACCCAGAGAACTGCTGAAAGCTGTTGTCATCTCAGATGGGCTCTTCTGTTGAACAACAGTCTTTGAAAAATTGCATTCACAGAGCATCTGGAGCTAGGGGAGAGGGCAGGTTAGCAGTCAAAGAATGTGAATTCATAAAACTGCATTTGTTCCTGAGGTCAGTGTCCAAAAAAGAAACATGTTGACTTCTTACAAATCAAGAAAACTGAGTTCTGTTACCTGTTTCATAGCTGTTGTCATGGATTGCATTTGCTCTGCATTTGATCAAAAGTGACAGTCCCACTCCTCCACATGCAAAATTTGGTTCTGAATTGTTTTGATTGCCTAGGGAACAGTATATAAAATGACTTTCATGCTTGTCTATTTCATTCCTAATTCCCATGTGGCCAGCATTGTTAGGAAGAATCAGAGTTTTGTAGCAAATAGATGATAAGATATGCAGGTTCAAACCACACCCTCGCCCTGGCTGGTGTAGCTCAGTGGATTGAGCGCGGGCCTTCGAACCGAAGGATCGCGGTTCGATTCCTAGTCAGGGCACATGCCTGGGTTGCCAGGCCAGTTCCCGGCAGGGGACATACAAGAGGCAACCGCACATTGATGTTTCTCTCCCTCTCTCCTTCCCTTCCCCTCTGAAGGTAAATAAATAAAATCTTAAAAAAAAAAAAAAAAAAAACCACACCCTCATCAGCTGAACATACCCACTGAAGAGTTGGATTTAGCCAGTCTCTTCAGGTGGACACAGCCAACCCTAGGAGTACTCCAGGCACAATAAAACTACTGCAGGAGCGCCACTACCACCACACCCACGCACGCACAGGCACACTCATACTGCACACACACACATAGATATGCACATCCCAACAACCTCTCATTGACCATCCTTATGGGCTCTTTCTCAATCCAAACTATGCTTTACTCTTTGACCCCAACTGGATTTTAAGATACTTGAAAGTTTAGACTGAAGTTTTTTCTAAAATTACATTTCTGTCCCAAGATAGAGCCATCAGAAGAAAATGGTCCCATGGGACTGACTGGCCAGGTTTAGTTGCCACCAGCATAAGGAATAGGCTGAATTCAGATGTGGACATAGAAATAATCCACAAAATAGAACAAAGATCACAGTCCTCCTCTATATAAGTGATGGTCATTGACACCTTAGGGGAAAAATAACTGTGAGAAAGAGAAAGACTAAACACCCAAACTAAACTTATTAAAACATCTTTAGAATCATTTTCACTTTATTTTCCTTGTTGACATAAGCTTCACCAGAAGCTTCCTGGAGCCATGGTGTCTCCACCACAGAAAAAAAATCTACTCTCAATTTAGTTGTTTTTGGGTTTGCTGCAATTGATCTCAAAATACAGAACAAATGAAAGACAAATAAAAAGAAGTCAAAGTTTCAAGAAAATAGCAAGACAGAGGTTACACTTCCTATAATGGCAGCCAAGATAAAATTTCCTACTTTTTCTTGGTGTCTATGAAAGAAGGAAGAGATCAAAAACTCTCAGTTTTTGGCTGAGATCCTTGGTGATAATGATAATAGAATTTCCAAATCAATGAAGGCTTGCAGGTAATCCTGTTTAACTTCCTATTTTAAAAGAGGAGAAAAATGAGATCCAGAAGACTGAAACAACTCACTTAAGGTCACTAAGGCAGTTTGTGGCAAAACAGGGCTGTTCTTGGCTCCTCTTCATGGACTTGCAGAATCCTACAGTGGGAGGAACTGCCCAGTCCAACCTCTGTTACCACACCTGCACCAGGTAAGGGACTAGTTTGCCCCTGAACTCTGGCAGTGGTTGGGGGGAGTGTAAGATTGACTTCATCTCTTCCCAGGGCAGCCTGTCCTGACTTGGACATCTCTGAATATTAAAAATATTTTAGTTTCCACCCCCCGTGCTCATGGTGTCACCTCCTTTTGCAAGCTGATCTTTATGCTTTGGATATACTTTGTCCTTGTCTTCAGAAATGCATGGCCCAAAGCTGAATGCCAATAATCCCAAAATAGTTACACCATCCTAGAAAAGAGACGGTAATTCAGCATTACAGGAGGAAACACCCTGCCATAATGAAGCCAAAGACAGACTAAGCAAACAGGTAAAATCTGTCTTCTACCATAAGCCCTAGGTTCTTTGTATACTTTATCCTGCTACTCAGCCACATTGCACTCTTGGAGTACTAGTGAAGTTAATGTTTTGAACCCAAGTAAAGAGACTTGATATTAAATCTTTTAATATGCCACTTTATGTTACTCAGCCTTTCTGTCTTACCTATGCTGTGAGGCCCTTTTAGGATCTTGACCCGGAATATCCTTCCAAAAGCATTTATCCTGGGTTAGGACAAAGCTGAATGGTATGGCTCAGCACAAGAATTGTCTCTCCACGTCACTGCTAGTCATCACATAGACCAGCCTTTGCTGGACATAGTCACTGAACCTTTAAGGAACTGCCATCATACTGACCTCTAGGCCATATGCCTTCATTTTGTACACAAGGATAACATCAGGAGAGACTGTGCCAAATGCCTTACTGAGTACCCCAAGTGGTATCATATCCTTGACCTACCAGTCTAGTGGCCCTGTCAAAAGAAACAATGGATTTGCTATAATATGACTTATATCTATAGATCTAGGCTTGTGCATTTACCATGATTGCCCTGTCACCCCAACAAATATTGACAGGCATACCCCATGCCCTGATTGTCAACTCCACCACTTAAAGTCTGAAGAGCAGTTAGCTAATTTAAAGGAGGGGGCTGTTTGTGACAGCACTGGAAACCACCGAGCTCTCTGGGCTCTGTCTACCCAAGAGCTCAGCTGGGCATGTTTCCAGAGAGCTGCCTGCCTTTTCCTTTGTGGGCTGTCAGGGGGACAGAGGGTGGGCAGAGCGTGGTTCAGTGCAACTGCCCACATGTGGTTCTACAGGAGACTGGGCAGCTTGACCACTCCTCTCCTCCAACAAAGGGTCCTCAGACCTCCCTCCATCTTCAGAGTTCCTTACCTGCTCCCCTGAAACAAGCCTCAGCTGCTGCCTGACTCTGGGTCAGCTCCCAGCTACTCGCTGGCCTGTTCTTACCTCTTGCCCAGTCTCCACAGCTGTTAACAGGAAGCATTCACTCTCCAATCTGTCTGCATGGGTTTTATGAATTTATATTGCAGAAGTAACACAGTAACAGAATAAAGTATTCCAATCAAGCTAAAGATAAAAATGCACGGAGCCTGTCTTAGACCAATTAATGTGCCACTTGTCAGTTTGGATTCCAGAAAAAAATACCTCCACCCCTTGATAGTGAGGTAAGAATTCTCTATGTTTGCAAAGCCACAAATCTTCCTGATCAGAATGCCATTTAAAATCATTACAAAGAGGTCAGTAATCTCTGCCTTCATCACAGAGGAGCTCCTTTTACATTTCTTCAGAGGTTTATTACATAGATATTAATTTTGCCATCATTCTTTAGTGTGTAGGTGGGATCTCCAGTAGGTAGAGACAGTGATAAATGAATCTCCAGGTGTTACCGCTCTTTTAAAATTTTCTTTATCAAATAGTTACGAAGACTGAAGTCATTTTCAGAAGCAGCTATTAGGGCAGACTTCCCCATTTCTTAAAGAAACATTGACATGTTCGGCAGCTACAGGACATGATCTGAAGGAGATAAAACATAATGTCCATATGTCGAATCCAATACTGTCAATTCTCTTCTCTATTCCAGCAAATACTATTTGATGCTTAGAATGCAGACAGCATTGTACATGCTGTGGATTTCACAAAGCAGGACAACATGCACTACTAATCTGACCCTTACAACATATGGTAAGCACAGAAGTGAACTCTCTCTAATTGTTTAAAAGACTCAAACTCTGAAAATTTGAGGCTTAGTCAAGACTGCCAGGCTAATAAGCAGGAAGGTTAGGACTAGAACTCCAGTTTCTTTAACCCAAGACATAGACTCTTCAGGAGAAAAACAGTGATGTGGCCTTGGCTCATCTTGTAAGTACTCTGAATGCTGGTCTTCTTATCCTCTTTGAAATTAGCATTTGGAGAATTCCACCAGACTCTAATCTCCTCAAGAACAGAGGACATGCTGGTCTTGCTTTCTGTCTTCATAGGACCTACTACAAACCCTGATAGATGATAAACTCTAAGTGAAAATGATAAATGAGTGAGTAAATGAATGAATGATGGAAGGCATAAGAAGTCCTGCTTCAGGAAAGAAAGCTATTTAACTTTGCGGGACCCAGCATTTCAAATACCTGTATAAGAGTCCATTTTAAATTGAATACCTGTAAACTGCTTTCCTGAGAAACGCTGTCCAGAGGAGTGGCTTGTCTGCAGCCCAGCCCCTTTCTGGATGTTGGGTGATTGCTGCTGGGGAGATGAGGTTAAGGAAATCCAACAGGTCTTCTCCTCTAGCCATTTCCAATTTTATAAATAGCCCCAACTGACTATTCTCATACCTAAACATAAAGCTGGCTGCCTTTCTCTATCTGCCAATTAACTTACAAAATGCAATTTTTTATTTCATTATTAGTCTATGAGAAAAAATAATGAGAAAAAAACTTAGCTAGCACGATGTCATAAGGACCTTCCAAATGGAGTCATGGAGTCATTGTATTTCCACAGAAGTGTCTGTAAATGATACTGTTGCTGAAAGGTTTCAGCAGTGATGAAAGGTGTGTGATAGGAGCAGGGGAGTTATTGCCCAGGAGCCACAGCCTTGAATGTCCCCTGCCGAGATGCTGTAGAGTGTGACTGAAGAACACAGTAGCCTCGCAGATACCAGCTGAGGGGAAAAGTGTCCTTTCCTCATAAGTCACTAACTTAGTCTGATCTGACTGCCATAACAAAATGCCACAGAGACGATGGCTTACAAAAACAGACATTTATTCTCCCAGTTCCAGCAGCTGGAAGTCCCAGGATGATAGTGCAGGCAAAAGCAGTTTCTGGTGAGAGCTCTCCTCCTGGTTTGTAGGCTACTGTCTTCTTACTGTGTGCTCACATGGTCTTCCTTTCTCATCTTATAAACCAGTCCTATTGGATTAGAGCCCCGCCCTCATGACTTAATTTTATTTTTATCATTTCTTCACATGTCTTATGTCTAAATACAGTCATATGTAGTTAGGACTTCAACATGTAAATCTAAGGGAGACAAAAACATTCTGTCTATAACCCTAGCCTGCACTGGAACAGACACTACCAGCATAGACCTGCAATGCCAACCATCTTGCAGTTATGAAACAGTCTGAGTTGAATGGGTTTGACACAAACTATGACTGGTATTCCTAAAGGCAGTACCGTCCAACCATGACTGAGCTAAGCAATGAGGAGTTGGGAGGCTATTTCACACTGCTACTCCACAGCTGACATACCTGGTCCCAAGAGCTGCATTAAAGTTCAGAAACAAACAGGAGTAAAAATGCCACTCCCCCCAAGACAACCCAAGTATCTATCAATGGATGAATAGGTAAACAAAATGTGGTATATATGTGTTGGGGACCGCCCTGACTGGTTTCAGGAGCTGTAACACCCCCATGGCTAAGGCTGAGTGAGCGACCTTCGGACCATAAGCTACTAAGGAGTCAAAGCTTATCTTCCTGGCAGGAGGGCCACTTCTGCTCCTTTTGCTTCATCCATAACTGGCCCCCAATGCTTGATCAATTAGCCAATGAAGGGTAAGATTCCCCAAGGGGGGAACAACCTAAGCTAGGCACGATCACGTGGAAGCCCCAAGGAAGGACTTGAGGGGCTACAGCAAAAGGGTGTGATGGACCCTCGCCCCTCAGCTATCCTGACATGGCCTAAGTCCTCATTCTGTCTGTGAGAAGTCTCCTAATCTCTTGGTTGCCTTGGTTACCTTGCCTGATTTAAGCCTGAGACACTGTCTTAAACCTGAAACAATGCTAGTGGTGGGTGCAGCCCTGTGCTGGAAAGGGCAGATCCCCTGGGTGATCAGGCCTAAGAAAGAATACATAAAATCCCGTGAAACCTGCTTTGCTAAGAATGCTCTCAATTAAATGATAAGGGTCTGAGCAGGAAATGAGTTTTGTTCCCCAAAGTTTTGTAGCCTTTTAGCTGACAGACCCTGACTCAGAATAAACCCTTGTAGTTCTTTGTATGTTATCTATTGTTTGATCCTTACTGCCTGACAATGATTAATGAGCTTTACCTGTATTCCTGTGCAAATTAAACCCAATAAAAGCCTGTCATAGCAAGGGCATGGGGCACTCTCTCCTTGAGAGAGTGGCCATGCCATCCCTTTCCCTCCACAGGACTCGGTAGTCCATGTGAATTTGTCTCGTATCTCATCCATAATGCTGCGGGCACTGCAGGTAGTGCTTGTGTCATATATGTACAATGAATATGTGATTCAGCCTTAAAAAAGAAGGAAATTTTAACATATGTGACATGTATGATCCTTGAGAACATTATGCCCAATGAAATAAGCCAGTCCCAAAAGGACAGGATTCCTTAAAATGTAGGATTCCATTTACACAAAGTACCTAGATTAGTAGATTCATAGAGATGGAGAGTACAATGGTGGTTGCCACAGGCTGGAGGGAGGGAAGAATAGAGACTTATTGTTTAATGGACACAGAGTTTCAGTTTTGCAAGATTAAAATAGTTCTAGATATAGATGGTGGTGATGGTTGCCCAACAATGTAAAAATACTTAACACTACTGAACTGCACCCATAAAAAGTTAAGATGATTCATTGTATGTCATGTATATTTTACCAAAATTTTAAAAAATAACATCAGCTATTATTAGAAATAAAATGCTTCTATCCAAAAAGTTATGTACGCCTTTATTCAGTTTCTTCAGCATTGCAAAGCAAGTTTCTTTCCTATCCTGGCAACCCAACCACAGATCGCAACTATAAATGCTGTCTCTCCTCACCAAACCTAGAATTGCTGCACTTGTGAGAAGTTGGACTATTTCTAAGACAACAGTTTCTTTTTAAGCCTGGACTTAACTGTCTTAATGGGATAAGGGCTGTGTTCAAGCAGCCAAGTTGTGGAAAGCTCTCTGATGTTTCATAATACACCTTCTGACTCCAACAGCACTTTCAGCATTGTATCTAGCTATAAAAGCATCTTGGTAGAAGTTTCCAGTGACTGGCATCCTTTCACAATGTTTGCTCTCCAAAATATTTTTTTTAAAACACCTCTACCCATAAATGCAACACAAAGAAATGGTGCCTTATGAGTCATAGGACTAGAACACACACTAAGTCTGTGTAATAATCTTTATGTAATTTGCTCCTTAGTCATTGTTGAACCAATTAGATCAATATGCGGCATGTATTTCTTTGAAAATATGGGCCTCTATTAAAACTATCATTATGAATGGATTGAGTAATAAGGAATTTCACAATTTTCACCAAAATGAAGTTTGAAGAGATAAAAGTAAATTTGTTTGGAAGCCACTCAGTGTGAAATATCAAACAGGAGATAACAAATACTTGAGGATATCAAATATCCTCAAGTCTACCATAGGCCAGTGCCTTTTAAAATTTACATATGGAAAAGATCATGGCCTATCTGACCAGCAGGGACAAATGAAGCCTCCTAGCAGAGATCAACTTGGCAAAGGAAAAACAGCATACAGACGCAATAGATAGAACATAGAACTCAACCAACTAGCTTCCTTTCCTAAGCTTGATGTTGGCCATACTCAACTCATTTCCACACAAAAAATATGGGTATCCATGACTCTGTCCTATGCAGAAAGAGGCTCACAAGAAAGGCATGTGTTCTCTTGTCAGCACACACAGTAAGAAAATTAGGAACTTTGGGGTTTTTTGCTTGCAAAGAATGGGGACAGAAGTTAATGCTGCTTCCAAATCTAACCTGATTTATTCTAAGTTCTTTACATTATAAATAAATGAAGAGGGTCGAACCTCACAAAGCAAACTGGGACTCTATTAGAAAGGTCCTAGAGGAGCTTGAGAGAACCAGGCATTGTCATCCATACAAAATACACACACACTCAGACAAATACACACTCAGACACAAAATACACATACTTAGACACAATGCACATACTCAGACACAATACATACACAATCCACACACAATCAGACAAACCATATACACACTCAGACACATAATATACACATTCAGACTCATTCATACCTCACACACATGCATTCACACTCATACACGTATATACACTAACACATACATACATACACTCACACATATTCACACATGCTCACAGACACTCAGATTCAAACACACATCCTTCATTCTCAGCTGTTCTGCCCAGGTTGGTAAGTATAAGACAGAGGCACCACCCTGCCTCCCTCTGGAACCCAGCAGAGACAGGAACAGCCAATGATATTGTCCTTACCCTTCAAGTCCAGACTTGCCTCCCTGCCCCTCTCAGACTTTCAGACAGTCCATCAAATTGGCAATTGAACTGGAACCTGTGTGCTCTCCCTGATTGAAGCTTCTTCCTCCTTGAATCCAGAAATCTAAAAAACTGAATCAAGAACAAATGGAATTTCATAGAATGGAATATAATTATTTTTTTTGCCCATGTGGCTGGAGGACAAAAGATATATTACTGCAAAGGGTAGGTCATAAGCCTTCTTAAATGCCAACCTGATTTTTTAATGGCTTATTATTTAATGATGGCATTACTCTGAAATGTCTCCAAAGGTGGACATGAGACAGGAATGTTCTCCTAGGGGCTCTGACTTGGGGCATGATCTGTATGGGTCGATCTAGACTTTGCATCTCTTATCCCTAGAATTTGGTGAGTTGCATGGACATGGACTGAATCCTAAACATACAGCATGAAATGGGGTGACTTTGACACTCCAGAGGTATCCAGCTTCCTAAACCTCTCTCCCCCCTTCAAGAAGAAAGGAAGCCATGTTATTTAATTAAGTTTAT
This sequence comes from Glossophaga mutica, assembly GCA_039655065.1. Classification (NCBI taxonomy): domain Eukaryota; kingdom Metazoa; phylum Chordata; class Mammalia; order Chiroptera; family Phyllostomidae; genus Glossophaga; species Glossophaga mutica. Next base: position 96,057,130 of record CM077307.1, on the reverse strand, counting down.
TGAGTAGAATTGTTACTATTGAATTAAGCTAAAAAAATTTGAACAGCTCTCCTTTCTTTTCTCTATTCTGTATGGGTGTGTGCGTATATGTTGGGATGGGGGGACTGTGTGTGGGTGTGTGTATCTATGGCCATAGGGTGGATGAGCATATATGTTTTTCTCAAGGAAAGAGAAGGGAGGACAGGAATCTTCTGGTTGAGTGGGTGTTATAGAAATTAAAAGTACAGGTATATCTACCTAGCTTCCATCACCAGCTCCTTCAAGCCTCAGAGGCTACTCTGTCCTTCTATCCAGTAAGTGGTAAATTTAAACAATTGGTTAACAAGGCCAAGGGCCTAGATAGGACAAAGAGTACTAAGAGAAAAATCAGAATTTCCAAGTGAAGCATTTTGTATCAAATACTTTAAGAAACATCACCTACAAGTCCCTTTCCCAGTGCATCCCAGAAACAGGACATACCCCAAATTTATCCTCGGTGTTAGACAGTGAGTTAGGACATCTTGCTCATCTTGCTAGTTCCTCACCAGGAGTAGAAAAGTGGATGAACACACGATGTGAAAAAGAGGAACAGTGACCTACACACATCTGTATAGTTAGTGAATCAAAGATAGGAGAGATTGAGTGACTACAGGAGAGGAGGATGGACTGCACTGGTGCCATGAAGGTCACCCAAACCCTTCCCTTCTCATTTCAGAGAACCTGCCAAAATCACCCCCACTACCTGTCATGCCTTTGCCTTCTCCTGCCACTGCCACCTCTGCACTTAAGTAAAAACACTTCAATTATTATAATGTAAAAAAAAAAAAAAAAAAAAAAAAAAAAACAGATGTACATATCAAGTGTAATTTAAAGTATACTAGTTGAAAGTTAATCAGAGGAGGGCTTGGTAAAATACCCCAGGGTGTTCAGTTTCACAACAAATATTGTGGACAGTTTCCCAGCCCTTTGAACCCTCCTCCTCCAAGTGAACTCAGGTTTTCACTCACCTTTCAAGACTGGGCTGGCTCAGGAGTAAGTGACCTTCTCATGAGTCCTTCCCAAAAACCTCTCCTCATCTGGGGTCCATCAGAGCCTCACTCTTCTAGTACTGATTACATACGAGTAGTATTGTAACTGTTGGTTAATTGGCATGTTTCCCTGGAATTTGGAGTTCTTTGGAAAGAGGAATGTCTCATCTTTGTGTCTGCAGTTCAGTTCCTGATATTAGACAATCTAGGAAAATTATGCTGAGTATTGACCTGAATGTAGACCTGACTCAATCTATCAACAAGTATTTGTTGAGTATCTATCTTCAGCCCCCAAAAGGCAAGATACCATGGGAAATGAAGAATAAGTAGAAAATATGCTTGCTTTCTCTAAATACCTGATATCTTCGCTAGCTATCAGAGAGATGCAAATTAAAACCACAATGAGATACCACTTGATACCAGTCAGAATGGCCCTCATAAGCAAAGCAACAAACAGCAAGTGTTGGAGAGGTTGTGGAGAAAAGGGGACTCCAGTGCACTGTTGGTGGGAGTGCAGACTGGTACAACCACTATGGAAAACAGTATGGAATTTTCTAAAAAAACTAAAAACGGACATACCTTTTGACCCAGCAATTCCACTGCTAGGACTATATCCTAAGAACCTTGAAACACCAATCCAAAAGAACCTATGCACCCCTATGTTTATAGCAGCACAATTTACAATAGCCAAGTGTTGGAAGCAACCTAGATGCCCATCAGTAGATGAATGGATCAAAAAACTGTGGTACATTTACACAATGGAATTCTATGTAGCAGAAAGAAAGAAGGAGCTCCTACCCTTTGCAACAGCATGGATAGAACTGCAGAGCATCATGCTAAGCGAAATAACCCAGGCAGTGAAAGACAAATACCATATGATCTCACCTTTAACAGGATTCTAATCAACAAAACAAACAAACAAGCATAATATAACCAAAGACACTGAAATTGAAAACAGGCTAAAAGTCACCAGAGGGGAGAAGGAAGGGAATTTCAGGAACAAGTATAAAGGACACATGGACAAAAACTATGGGGGGGTAGAAATGGGAGGGAAGTGGGAAGGGCTGGGGTGGTGGGTTGGGGTAAGAATAAAAGACAGAAAACTGTACAAGAACAACAATTAAAATAAAAATTGAAAAAAAAATACCTGATATCTTTGTTGGAAAGATGTACTAGGAAGGCAAAGTAAACACTATAGGCAAATTTTTAAAGTAACCCATAGGAAAGGAAGGGGAACTTTATAAGTTGGGGAAACTCCATGGAAGACCTATGAAGGCCTTAAGCACTAGGGATGTAAAAGAGGGACTTGAATTGAGAGGGAAAGTTACAGGGAAGGAATTCCATGAGTGGAAAGGGGCAGCCAACCCCAGGAATGTAAGCATGATCTTTAAGCAGTCAGTCCTGTGTTAAAACTCTTGCTGCACTGCTTTGCTAACTATGTGATATTGGGTAAGTTCCTTACAAGTCCTCTGCTTCAGTTTTCTCTGTAAAATTTGGGAATGATCAAATGGTTTGTGTAAGGAATAATGGGATAATGCATGGAAAACCTTTTGCATGTTGCAATCCAAAAGCTCTCTTTAGTATTAGCTCTTAGCATGCACCAAGTAGGAATGGGCTCAGCCTGCTCATAGGACAGGAAGACCAGTTCTGCAAGAATTTGTACTCCTTAAGTGTGTGAACATTGGATTAGAGCAATGATTTTCAACTGGTGTGCCACGAGAATTTTTAAAAATGCAGTACCTGACTATTTAGTCAGGGGCACTGTAATCTTTCCCCTTAGACTGTCAAAGGAAAAATGATAATGGCCAACACAACAATGGCTGTCCAGTATAAATGAATGAAAAGTATACCTATTTTTGTCAGATCAGCAAAAAATATATTTTTGGTGTGCTGTGGAATTTTAGTAATCAGTTTATGTGTGCCATGAGTTGAAAAAGGTTGAAAATCACTAACTTAAAAAAATGTAGTGGGCCTTGGAAAACCAGCTGAGGAACTCAAACATGATGTGAGCAGAAACAGGAAGTCCCAGGCTACCCCTGGCCTCACTGAGGATAAGGAGCACAGCCTGTGATCCTGGTACTGAGTCTCCTCATCTCACTGCTGCCTAGCACACTGACTACCTAATAGGGCTGCCAGTAAATTAAACCTTCTGGAGTGCTCTGACTATTCTGTGGGCTTTTTTCCCATCATTAACATGGAGTGCTTAAAATGGGTTAAAATTAAAAAAAAAAAAAAAAAAAAAAAAAAAAACTCTCTTCCTCTCACCCTGGCCGGTGTGACTCAGTGGATTGAATGCCAGCCTGTGACCCAAAGGGTCACTGGTTTGATTCTCAGGCAGGGCACATGCCTGGATTGCAGGCCAGGTCCCCAGCAGGGGCAACCGCACATTGATGTTTCCCTCTCTTTTTCTCTCCCTTCCCTTCTCTAAAAATAAATAAATAATATCTTTTTAAAAAAATATCTTCCCATCTCTAACTTTGTTGGACTTCAAAACCTTAGTTCAAGTAACATAGCCCTGTGCTTCTTAATTTGCCATCTTCAAAACATAAATGAACCAGCACCTCTAAGAGGATGATCATCTATCCACCTACTGAAAACCGTACTACCTATCACTCTAGAAAGGCTGAGCCTGTTCATATCTTGCTGACCCTGAAATCTATACCATTCTGAATTTTCCTCCTTTGGGTTTTTTTATTATTTTTTTGGTTTGTTTGATTTTTCTAAATATATTTTATTAATTATGCTATTAAAGTTGTCCCATTTTTTCTCCCTTTATTCCCCTCTGCCCTGTACCCTCTCCCACCATCATTTTCCCACCTTAGTTCATGTCCATGGGTCATTCATATAAGTTCTATGGCTTCTAGATTTCCCATACTATTCTTAACCTTTCCCTGTCTATTTTGTACCTAGCATTTATACGTCTTAATCCCTGTACCTTTCCCCCACTCTCCCTTTCCCTCCCCAATGATAACCTTCCATGTGATCTCCATTTCTGCAATTCTGTTCCTGTTCTAGATTTTGCTTAGTTTGTTTTTGTTTTTGTTTTTGTGTTTAGGTTCAGTTGTTGACAGCTGTGAGCTTGTTGTCATTTTACTGCTCATATCGTTGATCTTCTTTTTCTTGGATATAACATTTAGCATTTCATATAATAAGGGCTTGGTGATGATGAACTCCTTTAACTCGACCTTATCTGGGAAGCATTTTATCTACCCTTCCATTCTAAATGATAGCTTTGCTGGATAAAGTAATCTTGGATGTAGGTCCTTGCTTTTCATGGCTTGGAATACTTCTTTCCAGCCCCTTCTTGGCTGAAAGGTTTCTTTCGAGAAATCAGCTGATAGTCTGATGGGAACTCCTTTGCAGGTAACTGTCTCCCTTTCTCTTGCTACTTTTAAGATTCTCTCCTTATCTTTCATCTTGGGTAAATTAATTATAATGTGCCTTGGTGTGTGCCTCCTTGGGTCCAATTTCTTTGGGACTCTCTGGGCTTCCTGGACTTCCTGGAAGTCTATATCCTTTGTCAGATTGGGGAAGTTCTCCTTCATTATTTGTTCAAATAAGCTTTCAACTTCTACCTCTTCCTCTTCTCCTTCTGGCACCTGTATGATTTGGATGTTGGAACATTTAAAGTTGTCCCAGAGGTTCCTAAACCTCTCCTCATTTTTTGGTGGAATTCTTGTTTCTTTTTTAAAATATTTTATTTATTTATTTTTAGAGAGAGGGGAAAGGAGTAAGAGAGAGATAGAAACATCAATGAGTGGTTGCCTCTCATGTGGTCCCCACTAGGGTCCTGGCCCGCAACCCAGGCATGTGCCCTGACTGGGAATCGAACTGGTGGCCCTTTGGTTTGCGTAGCCCATGCTCAATCCACTGAGCTACACCAGCCAGGGAGAATTCTTGTTTCTTTATTTTGTTCTGGTTGAACATTTATTTCTTCCTTTTGCTCCAAATCATTGATTTTAGTCCCGGTTTCATTCCCTTGGGAAGGAAAACTGTTTGTTCCTTGCCCTTTTCCTTTATTTCACTTTCATAGCCTTCACTTCTTCTTCTCTTTTGCAACCATACTCAATCATTTCTGTCAGAATCCTGATTACCCCTGTTTTGAACTCTGCATCTGATAGGCTGGCTATCTCTTCATTGCTTAGTTTTATTTTGGAGCTTTAATCTGTTCTTTCATTTGGGTGATAATTTTTTACCTCAGGTTACCTGTTACGCAGGATGGGGTGGAGCCTTAGGTATTCCCTAGGGCGGGGAAGCCATGCTGTATGTGGGGGAGGGAGTTGAGAGGGAACACTGCCACTTGCTCAGCTCTCATTCAGCTTTCAGTCACTTCCTCTGCTTCTCACAAGCAAATTAGGCCCTTCTGGTGCTGACTCCCTGGTGTGTGGGCCAGTGTACATTCTAGAACCCTGTAGCTCTCTCCAATGAACTCTCCTATGAGGCTGGGAGTTTCTCCTGCCACTACAACCCCCACAGTTTTTTACTGTCAGAGGTGTTAAGGCTTTATTTCCCTGCACTGAAACCCTGGGTGGCACTGTCTCTCTCGATCCCCAGTTGTTCCTCCCGGTTTGTCAGAAGGCAAATATGGTACCCACCACCCACCCCCGGTCCTCTATCCACTGCCTTTCCCTGAGTCCTCTCCATCCCCACTGCCCATCTCTATTCCTCCTACAAGTCTGGATGTTTCTTCTTTAACTCCTTGGTTGTTGGACTTCCATACACTACAACTTTCTGGAAGTTCTGGTTGTTTTTTGTTTTTAAATTTGTTGTTATCATTTTTTGTTGTTGTTCAAGAAGGCAAAGTGTATCTACCTACACCTCCATCTTGGCCAGAAGTCTGCTTGGATTTTCATCCTTTTGCCTTCCATGTATCTAATTATCCTTTATAGAGGGGAAGGGTTTTCCCTTCAACACATTTGTGCCAAGAGTTCTTTTCTCCCTCTGTGTTCCCCTCAATACTTCGCATTTGTTCCAAATCTCCATGCTTCTTTCAAATTATGGAAACTAAAATACTGTCTGTCACTTGCTCTCAGAAGGTTTTGTTTAAGTTCTACCAGCAACAAAAGTATGCTGAAACCAGCTGATGTCACTTCACTAGAGGTAGTTGGCATTTTCAAGAGTCTATGAACTGAATGTGAAACAGTTGCTAATTTGAAATTGCCCAAGGCAGGAGTATTTACACTGTGGAAATTGGCACATGCTGTAAATTGGGACTGATCTATCATTTTGTTAATTGTCTAGACATAAGAAAGCCATAGAGAATGTTAATACTGTAGATTAAACTTTAAAATACGTTAACTTAGGCATTACATTTTGAGTAGCACAACAAAAAAAAAAGAAAATATTACTCCAGTATTTGAAAACTACTGTTTGATTCAATGAAAAAGTGGATCACATCCTGTCTTCATTGTTTTCACTTTCATCTCACTTGCTAATGGTAAAAAAAAAAAAAAAAAAGCACCAGCCAACATTCTTATTGGAAGCTCATTCTGAAAGCCAGCATTGCACCCATCACCACCATCCACAGCACAGAATTCCCTGGGGAAGGATGGCATTTGATAATTTTATTCCCATGAGGCCCAAGCTTGCCAGCCTTCCTTAGCCTGCATGCAAGATAGCTGACCCTTCCCCTCTCTACAGTTTCTGCCCCAGTCATACCAACTATACTTCAACCTGCACTTCAAGAAACAAACAGGACCCCCAAGGTCTTCAGTTGTGAGTACCACCTATTCATGCCTTCTCCATTCACTGGCTTTTTTTTTTGAGGATTTCTCAGTGGTGAGATGCCTCAGATATTGTGAAATAAATGGGAGTATACCTTAAGCAGGCCACCTATGAATGAGGGGAAGGGAAATAACATTCCCTCAGGCTGGGCGTTATCAAATGTTTTAGACAAACTCAAAACAAATTCAATTTGGCCTCATTTTTCTATCCATTCTGTTTTGCGCTTTGGAAAAATTTGCACCTGGGTAAAAAAAATTGTTCTTGAAAACTAATTGAACCTGCAATCAGCTAATCGGTGAGGAAAAAATCCAGTTTGCTTTCAAGTAGATAATTGCCATTGTAATTCCCTGATTAAGAACAATGATCATTATTAGATATCATTTACAGTTGTTTTCAAGTTGTTTATGAGCACCACGTAGTTATTCTTCAACAACCTCGCACACCACATCCATTTTACGATGGTGAATCAAGCTGAGAGAGAGGGAGACCAAAGCAGAGGCTCTCTGGTTATAATTAAAGAGAGACTGTGCACCTTCAAACATATAAATATCACCATATCACTCCTGGGTTTGACACAAGTAACAGTCCCCAGTATCCACTAGATAAGGTCCAAATTCTTTAGAAAAACATGCAGGATCCTCCTCATTGGGCCCAGCCTATTTCACTTGTGTGATTCCCACCCTTTCCCATCTTCCTAAAAGCACCATACACTCTAGTTACACAACTCTGTGCTATTCCCTGTGCACCATGTACTCAGAGGCACCACCAGGTATGTGCAAGTGGCCCTGTCAGATGCCCTTCTCCTTCTTCCTCACCTAGAAAACATCCACTTAACTAAGCTCAGCTGTCACCACTCCTAAAGAGCCTCCCTAGGTTACCCCAGGTAAAGCTTGTCACTACAGCTCTGGCACTCCAAGGCAAATTATCTCATATATGATATTATAACTGAGTTCTTCTTTATGTGTTTGTCTTTGAAATTAGACTCTGAACTTTCCCAGGTAGACATAATTTTTCATTCCATTTTTGTACCTTCCCCTGACCTTGGAAACCAGGTATGTTCTCAACAGTGTACACTGGATGAAAGAAATGAAGTCATTGCACTGGCTGGTGTGGCTCAGTGGATTGAGTGCCAGCCTTTGAACCAAAGGGTTGCCAGTTTGATTCCAAGTCTAGGGCACATGCCTGGGTTGCAGGCCAGATCCCGCAGTAGGGGCGCACAAAAGGCAACCACACATTGATGCTTCTCTCCCGTCTATAGCCATACCACCCTGAATGTACCCAATCTCATCTGATGCTTCTCTCCCTCTTTCTTTTTCCCTTATCCTGTCTCTAAAAATAAACAAATAAAATCTTTTTTTAAAAAAGAAATTCAGTCAGTCCAAGGAAGGCTGTGGATATTCAGTCTGGTCCCTTTGACAAAGTGACCTGATCAGCTGAGGAGGAAGTCTCAGACCTCATGGAGAGAGGGGATAGGGTAAGATGAAGATGTTGGGCAGACCGGCAGGCTGGCCCAGCCACGTTGCCTGCAGTCAAAGCATGAGCCATCCAAGTAAAGCCCCCTGTACAAGAGGCAGAAGGAGCCCTCCCCACTCCATATTGGCAGAATGAGGAGCAACCTCACATCCTAGAAGTCCTCCTATGTTGTTTATATTATCTATACATTTGGTAGTAAAATATCTGCCAACCAAAGTGAAGTTTCTATCTAAAAGTCACTTGGTATGTTCCCCCCACAAACACACACACAAAAACAAGTTTGCATCTTGAAATTTTTCTATTCTAACTCAAAGCATCACCACTATTGACCCAATTGCCCAAGCCAGTGTGGACTTCTGTAGGAGATTATTCTGCATGGCGTGGGCCCAGGTCCCACTCCGAGATGCACAGGACCCACGCCCACAGATAGGTTCTCCCGTGGGGAATCAGACTTGCACTGTACCTAAGTCGCTTTGGGACTTGCTTTTGCTAAAATTCCCTCACCCTGAATTGGGATAGCAAGTGCTTACTGTAACTTCCTAAAATCCATGTTAAAACTCCCCTGTATGGAGTGTAAATGGTTCAATCACTTTTCCCTTTTCATTTGCAAATATCCTTCTTCTGTGACTTGATTAGCAGCATCATCTCCTTTGTCGTCTGTAAAAGGTAACCACCTAAATGGAACCTGTGCATAGTCGATGAGGACCATCATGTAATGTGCCAAGAAGGCCAGTCATGGCAAGGGCCAAGGCTTTTGCTCCACTTGAGAGAAAAGCCATACTGTCCCTTTTCCTCCACCAGACTCAGTAGTCCATGTGAATGTCTCATTTCATCCATAATGATGCAGACACTATGGGCCGATGTCTGCATCAGACTTCCCTAGGCACAAAGCCCAATCTATTTCACCTCTTTAATTTCTCCCTTGTCCATCACCTCCTTTGCATCCCTAGTCACTATCTTAGTTCTGATCCTCCTCAATGCTACCTGAGTCACCACGACCCCCTTCAATTTGTCTCCCTGTCATTATCCCAGCTCTCTAAACTCAACCTAAAAGTCTTGGTTTGTTCCACATTTTATGCAAAATAAAGTCCAATTCACTAGGCTTGGCATTCAAAGATTCTATGACCCACCCTTTGCCTAAATCTGCAATGTCCAGTATAGTAGCAACTAACCACATGGGCTATTTAAATTTAAATTTGAAATATCATTAAATGAAAATAAAAATTCTGTTGTTACATTTCTAGTGCTCAAAAGTCACCTATAGCTATCATATTAATCAGTGAAATTCTAGAACATTCTGTGGTCACAGACAATTTTATTGGACATCACTGCTCTAGATATGCCTAGAGAAAAAAGAACAAGAAGCTATTTTAGGCTATTTTTCAGTGGCATCTTCACTGAGAGAGGAGGCACCAGATGCACCACTGTTTTAGGCAGGTTTATAAATGGTTCATCAGAATAAGAGTTCCTGAGGGTACTTTTTCTAGAGACAGAGGGCATGATCACAGCAGTTTAGAAACAAAGGAGATTCTACTGTTTGAGAAACCCTTTGGAAAAGCACCATTACACAGAGATTCAGGAAATCTGAGGACCCTAGACCTTTCCTGAAATGAAGTGGGAACATCAACAATTGACCTGCAGTAACTTTAGGTGAGAGAGGTGGTGACATGACTATTCAATCTAGTGGTTCTCAATCTCGGCTACATACAAAAATCCTTTAGGAATGTCCATGCTTCATTCCAGACCAACCAAATCATAATCACTTGGAGGTGGAGCCCAAGCACTGAGAGCACTGCAGATCTTCCCTATGATTCAAGTGTGTTCTTCAGGCTGAGAACCACTGGTTTAGTCCAAGATGTTGCTTCTGTTTTGGTCTTCTTTTCCTTTTTATTTTTCCCCATAGGCACACATTTATAGTAAAATGAGTAGAAAAATCAGAATTCCTTTCTTCTAATTTGATAGGAGTTCTTGGTTAAGTAGGTTGATATATAGTTGGTGCTGTTATTATTTTTAAGTTATATTTAAACATTTTGTTAACATTCCTTTCAGCAATTTTCTCTTGAAAGTCACTGGATCTCCAGGTGATGAGAATCCAGCACAAACCTCTCCCTGTCCCAACTTCTGACTCTACCCTTCAATCATGCAGCTTTTGAACTGTATTGCTGCTTCATTTGTAGTCCATTATACATACTTGATGTGGGTTTACACATATGATTCCACCACCAAAATTTACCTGAGAACATTTGCCAGTACTTACTCATGCCTAAAAAGCAAGTAAAAAGCAATTTGTTTTCTCTCTGTTTATGAAAACTATGTTAAGAATAACTGAATTGTGTAAGCATCAGAAAAATGTTTTGTCTCTCTCTTAAAGATTGAGGGCAGAAAATCTCACTCACTGACACTCACCCTGTGCTTCAGCATAGGGACCGTGACTCAGAGTGGACTGAAGTCATAGAAGGAAAGATTGGTTTGTGTGGCTTTTGGGAGAGGACTGGAGTGACAGCCACCAATGTCTCTCTGCTGAGTCCCTCTCTCATGTTGCCCACAGATGTCATTTTTGATGGGTCCAGCATTCCCCTCTACACAGCATCAGCCTGGGGATATACTAGGCCCAGCCTCTTGGATCACTGTGGCCCTGCCCTGCCAAACCCCTGTTCTGCAGAGGAGTCTGCTGACTGTGGCACCCTGAGCCAACATTGCAGTCTTTATTGGAAGGTCCCAAGAAGGTACAGTTAGACTCAGGGGGTGTCAGAGATGTGCAGAGAGAGACTGAGTTATGTGGCTTTAGAGAGAGGGCTGTTTTTCCCTGTGCACCCCTGCCAGCGCCACTGTTCATGTGCAGAGCCCTCCATCCCCACAGCCAAATCTTTTTTTTTCTGCAATGATTAAGGTGAGTTTATTTCAGAAATGGAAGGTTAGTTTAACATTCAAAAAATCAGTTATGTAACTAACCTATAGTGACAGAAAATAGACAAGTGGCTGCCTGGGTCCTGTGTAGAGGGGTAGGTGGGAGGAGAGGGACCAGAAAGATGATTACAGAGGAGCATGAGGGTACTTTCAATGATAGTCTCACAGGTATATACATACGTGAAAATGATTAAACTATACATTACAAGTATGTGCAGCTTATTGTATACTATACCTCATTATAGTTGTTTTAAAAGTCAGTATAATTTATATATATAGAATAAAGAATCCACATGATTATCAACAGATTTAGATAAAACATTTGATAAAGTCAACTTGCATTCATAATTTTAAAAAATTTTTCATTGTATTTTTTCCATCACCATTTAGCCCCCTTAGACCTCCCTTTCCCTGACAATCACCACACTGTTGTCCATGAGTCCTTTTTCCTTTTTGCTTGATCCTCCACCCTCTAACCTCCACCCCATAGCTGTCAGCCTGCTCTCCAGTTTGTCTCTATTTGCTCGTTAGTTCAGTACATTCTTTAGATTCTACATATGACTGAAATCATATGGTATTTGTCTTTCTCTGACTGGCTTTTTTCACTTAGTATAATGGTCTCCAGGTTATCCATGCAGCTTTAGATTTTTCCTTGCCAAAAATAAACAAATACATGGATCTTATTCTCTTTTAGCTTAATAAATTCTACTTGTCTCACCCTAAAGACTGCCTGAGACCACATCCCACCACAAAATCCCACAGGACCCAGGTGGGTGGTAGCTGGCCTTTGTGTATTCTGAGACTGTTACTGAGTAGCCTCAGACCCAGCACTGGCACCAAGCTTGAATATGAATGGTGTTCATTAGCCAGGTGAACACCACTTGCCCCTACATGGTGACCCACTGAGAACCTGCCTCACACAATTCAGGTATCACTACAGATTATTTCAGTGTCTGAGCCAAACAGATAGCTGGCAAGTGGAGGTGGATTTCATGTTGCCTTCAGCCTTTGCTGACCTGCCCCAGGCTAGGTACAAGTGGAAGCCAGCCCGAAAATGTAACTTGGCCCCTGTCATACACACCCAGGCCCAGCAGAAGCAGCTACAGCCACAGCCACAAACCATTTGGAAGCTCCTAACGGTTAGCTCAGGGTCCATCACAAGGCAGCATCTGACATTGACTTGCACGAAAGTCCCTTACAAGAGGCTCCAGATCCAATATACTGGGTGGCTGGCTTCAGACCACATCAGAGCACAACCTGATTAGCTTCTCAAGAGGCATACACAAAGGGAAATCTTGGCAGGCACCAGAACCTGCTTGGGCAAATTTAGCTCTATCGGCTCAGCCGCCACACAGCAGCTTTGTACACTGTGGTTGAGGTCATAGTCAGCTGGCCTGATGGTCAGCCCCACCCACAAACAGTCCAACAGCAATGCACTAACTAAAATAGGAGGGCTTGTATAATCTCAAAGGGGACATTCCTGGAGAACTGAGATCAGGTGATAAGGGAGACTGTGACATTAAGTCCTATAAGAAACCTACTACATAAGGCCACCATTTCAAGACTGAGAGATGTAGCAGATCTACTTAATATACAAACAAATACAGAGACAGGCAGCCAAAATGGGGAGGAATAAAGCATGCAGCCAATAAAAGAACAGAAGAAAACTCCAGAAAAAAGAGCTAAATAAAATGGAGGCAAGCAAACTATTAAACCACAGAATTTAAAACAATGGTTATAAGGATGCTCAAGGAACTTGGTGACAACTTCAACAAAGAGATAGAAAGTATTAAAAAAATACATGTAAACATAAAAAAGTAGAAATAAAAATACAATATCTAAAATTGTGAAAACACTAGAAGGAATCAACAACAGAACATGAAGTAGAGGACTAAATCAGTAACTTGGAAAACAAGGTAGCAGAAAAGACCCAAACAAATCAGCAAAAAGAAAACACACAAAAAAATTAGTGAGGATGGTTTAAGGGTCATCTGAGACAACATCAAGTATAACAACATCCACATCAGTGTGATACCAGAAGAACAGACCAAAACACTGAGAGCCTATTTGAGGAAATAGATATGGAAAACTTCCTTAACCTGTTGAGAAAAAGACACACAGTCTGGGAAGCACAGAGAATCCCAAGCAAGATGAACTAAAAGAGGCCCACACCAAAACACATCATAAATAAAATGGCAAAAGGTAAAAGGCAGAAAAGAGAATCTTGAAACCAGCAAGATCAAGACAGTTACCTACAAGAGAGCCCCCATAACACTGTCAGCTGATTTCTCAACAGAAACATTTTAGGCCTCAAGGAATACAACCAAGACTACCCAGTAAGGCTATCATTTAAAACTGAGAGATAGTGGCCAAGATGGAGATGTAGGTAGATACACTTTGCCTCCTCATACAACAAAAGAAGGACAACAACAAATTTAAAAACAAAAAATAACCAGAACATCCTGAATATCCAACTGTACGGAAGTCCACCAACCAAGTTAAAGAAGAAATTCATTCATACTGGTAGGAGGGGCAGAAATGGGCAGCCAAGGTGCAGAGTATGATGACAGACCAGGCTGTCTCATGTTCACGTGAGGATAAGCGAGGCAGACCATAAAACCCAGAATTCCAGCATGGGGGAATAAAGCCTCAAAACCCCTAACTGTAAAAAACCTGTGAGAATTGTGGCCACAAGGGAAACTCCTAGCCTCATGCGAGAGTTCACAGGAGAGACCCATAGGGTCCTAGAATGTGCACAAGCCCACACACCTGGGAATCAGCACTAGAACAGCCCAATTTGCTTGTGGGAGGCAGGGAAGTGACATAGAACTGGCTGAGAGCCAAGCAAACAGCATTGTCCCTTCTCAGACCCCTTCCTCACATTCAGGACCACAACACAGTGACATGGGGTGCCCTACCCTGGCAAATACCTAACACTCTGTCTCTTACTGTATAACAGGTGCACCCAGATTTAAAAAAAAAAAAAAAAAAAAAAAACCCATGGCCCAAATGAAAGAACAGATTAAAGCTCCAAAATAAAACTAAGCAATGAAGAGATAGCCAGCCTATCAGATGCAGAGTTCAAAACAGGGGTAATCAGGATTCTGACAGAAATGATTGAGTATGGTTGCAAAAGAGAAGAAGAAGTGAAGGCTATGAAAGGTGAAATGAAGGAAAAGGGCAAGAAACAAACAGTTTTCCTTCCCAAGGGGATGAAACCGGGACTAAAATCAATGATTTGGAGCAAAAGGAAGAAATAAATGTTCAACCAGAACAGAATAAAGAAACAAGAATTCCACCAAAAAATGAGGAGAGGTTTAGGAACCTCTGGGACAACTTTAAATGTTCCAACATCCAAATCATACAGGTGCCAGAAGGAGAAGAGGAAGAGGTAGAAGTTGAAAGCTTATTTGAACAAATAATGAAGGAGAACTTCCCCAATCTGACAAAGGATATAGACTTCCAGGAAGTCCAGGAAGCCCAGAGAGTCCCAAAGAAATTGGACCCAAGGAGGCACACACCAAGGCACATTATAATTAATTTACCCAAGATGAAAGATAAGGAGAGAATCTTAAAAGTAGCAAGAGAAAGGGAGACAGTTACCTGCAAAGGAGTTCCCATCAGACTATCAGCTGATTTCTCGAAAGAAACCTTTCAGCCAAGAAGGGGCTGGAAAGAAGTATTCCAAGCCATGAAAAGCAAGGACCTACATCCAAGATTACTTTATCCAGCAAAGCTATCATTTAGAATGGAAGGGTAGATAAAATGCTTCCCAGATAAGGTCGAGTTAAAGGAGTTCATCATCACCAAGCCCTTATTATATGAAATGCTAAATGTTATATCCAAGAAAAAGAAGATCAACGATATGAGCAGTAAAATGACAACAAGCTCACAGCTGTCAACAACTGAACCTAAACACAAAAACAAAAACAAAAACAAACTAAGCAAAATCTAGAACAGGAACAGAATTGCAGAAATGGAGATCACATGGAAGGTTATCATTGGGGAGGGGGAGGGAGAATGGGGGAAAAGGTACAGGGATAAGCAGTATAAATGCTAGGTACAAAATAGACAGGGAAAGGTTAAGAATAGTATAGGAAATGGAGAAGCCATAAAACTTATATGTATGACCCATGAACATAAACTAAGGTAGGGGTGGAATGCTCATGGTGGGGGGTGAGGGCAGGGTGAGGGGAAAGGGTTTCAGAAGAAAATGGGACAACTGTAATATTATAATCAATAAAATATATATTTTTTTAAATTGAGAGATAAAAAGCTTCCCAGACAAGATAAAACTAAAGGTGTTCATCACCACCAAACCAGTATTACAAAAAATGTTATAAGAGACTTCTTTAAGAAGAAAGAAAGGAAAAAGTGGAACATAAATATGTACAATAAAAGGGCAAATAATATTTACCTATCAATAATCACTTTAAATGTAAATGGATTCAATTTTCCAATCAAAAGACATACAGGAGCTGAATGAATTAGGAAACAAGACCCATATACTCCATACAAGTATACTGTCTGCCAGAAACCCAGTATAGATAGAAAAACATGCAGAGACTGAAAATAAAGGGATGGAAGAAGATATTTAATGCAAATGAAAAGATAAAAGCTGGGATAGCAGTATTAGATAAAATAGATTTTAATACAAAGCCTATAATAAGAGACAAAGAAGGATATTACATAATGCTAAAGAGATCAATCCAACAAGAGAATACAACCCTTGTAAACATTTATGTGCCCAACATAGGAGCACCTAAATATATAAAGCAAAT
This sequence comes from Glossophaga mutica, assembly GCA_039655065.1. NCBI lineage: Eukaryota > Metazoa > Chordata > Mammalia > Chiroptera > Phyllostomidae > Glossophaga > Glossophaga mutica. The sequence goes on along the minus strand of CM077307.1, from coordinate 96,041,238 downwards.
ACTGGTGGACAGAAAGGGGGAAATTGACAATAGTACAGACATAGTTGGGGGCTTTAACAACACATTGACATCAATGGATAAAATTTCCAGACATAAAATAAACAAAGAAACAGTCAACTTAAATGAAAACTAAAACAGATTGGTTCAATTGGTATTTTCAGAGGATTTCATCCCAAAGCAGCAGAATATACATTCTTTTCAAGTGCACATGGATCATTTTCCTCAATAGTCCACATATTAGGCCACAAAACAAGTCTCAATAAATTAAAGAAGTTTAAAATTATATCAAGTATCTTCTCCAACCACAAAGGCATGAAACTAGAAATCAATTACAAGAAAAAATATACAAAAACATAGAGGCTAAATAATGTGCTACTAAACAATTAATGTGTTATCAATGACATCAAGGAAGAAATCAAAAGATACCTGTGAGACAAATGAAAGAGAAAGCCAACAACCCAAAATCTGTGGGATACAGTGAAAGTAGTCCAAAGAGGAAAATTCATATTAATATAGGCCTACCTCAAAAATCAAAACAAAAAAATCTCAAAGAAATAATCTAACCTTATACCTATAGGAACTCATAAAAGAACAATAAACAAAGTTCAAAGTGAGTAGAAGGAGGGAAATAATGAAGATCAAAGTGAAAATAAATGTAATTGAGTAAAAAAAATCAATAAAACCAAGATCTGGTTTTTGAAAAAGATATACAAGGTTAATAAACCTTTGACCAGACTCATCAAAAAAAAAAAAAAAAAAAAAAAAAAAAAAAAAAAAACAGGAAAAGATAGGACCACATAAATAAAATCTGAAATAAAAGAGGAGAAGTAACAACTGACACTACAGAAATACAAAGGAATATAAGAAAATGTTATGAACAACTATATGTTAACAAATTGGACAATCTGGAAGAAATGGATAAATTCCTAGAAACATACAATCTTTTAGGACTGAATCGAGATGAAACAAAATTTGAACAATTGAAACAGATTACAACCAATGAAATCAAAGCAGTTATCAAAAAACTGCCAACAAACAAAGGCCCTGGACTGGATGGCTTCACAGATAAACTGTACCAAACATTCAAAGAAAAATTAACACCTATTCGTTTTAAACTATTTCAAAAAAATTTAAGAGGAGGATAGATTACCGAGCTAATTTTATGAGGCCAACGTTATCCTGATTCCAAAACCACATAAAGACACTATAAAGAAAGAAAAGTATAGGCCACTATTGCTGATAAACATAAATTAAAAAAATTTCAACAAAATATTCACAAACTTAATCCAGCAATACTTTTAAAAGATCATACACCATGATTAAGTGGGATGTATTCCTGGGATGGCAAGTTTGATTGATATCTACAAACCAGTTAACATGATATATCATATAAACCTAATGAAGAATAAAAATTACATAATCATATCAATGGGTGCATAAAAAGCATTTGAAAACAATCCAGTGGCTCCATTATAATTAAAAAACTTTCAGTGAAGTGGAAATAGAGGGAACGTAACTCAACATAATAAAGGCCATATGTGACAAAAGCACAGCTAATATCATAATCAATAGGGGAAAACTGAAAGTGTTTCCCTTAAGATCAAGAATAAGACAGATATTTACTCTCACCACTCTTATTGAACAGAGTACTGGAAGTAATAAACACAGAAATTTAGAGAAGAAGAAGAGGAGGAGGAGGAGGAGGAAGGGGAGGGGGAGGGGAGGGGAGGGGGAGGAGGAAGAGGAGAAGAAGAAGAAATAAAAAGTATCCAAATTGAAAAGGAAAAACTGTCATTAGGATGACATAATACTGTATAGAGAGAACCCTAAAGATTCCACCAAAGAACTACTAAAACTGATAAGTGAATTCAGTAAAATAGCCAGATACGAAATAAATATTCAGCTGCATTTTCATACACTAATAGTGAACTATCAGAAAGGGAATCTAAGAAAACAATCCCATTTACAATAGCATTAAAAAATAAAATAAAATACCTAGGAATAAGTTTAAACCAAGAAGATAAAAGACCAGTGCTCAGAATATTATAAGACATGGAAAAAATTGAAGATATAAATAAGTGGAAGTATATACTGTGCTCATGGGTATGACAAATTAACATCATTAAAATGTCCATACTATCCAAAGCAATCTACAGATTCAATACAATTCCTAAAAATACCAACAGCATTTTTCACACAACTAAAACAAGTAATCCAAAAATTAATATGGAATCACAAAAGACCCCAAATAACCAACAGCAATCTTGAGAAAGAAGGACAAAGTTGGAGGTATCATACTACCTAATATCAAACTATACTACGAGACTATAGTAATCAAAACAGCATGGTACTGGCATAAAAACAGACACATAAATTAATGGAACATAATAGAGAGCATAAAAATAAATCTATGCCTATATTATCAATTAATATCTGACAAATGAGGCAAGAATATAAAATGGTGTAAAGACATTTTATTCAAAACATGATTTTAGGGAGGTGGACAGATATTTACAAAAATAAATGAAACTAGACCACATTTTACAACATATATAAGAATAAACTCAAAATAAAGACTTAAATGTAAGACTCAAAACATAAAAATCTTAGAAGAAAGCATAGGCAATGAAGCAAGATTTTTTGCACATATCTCCTCAGGCAAGAAAAACTAAAAATAAACAAATGAGACTATGTATAACTAAAAAGTTTTCCACAGCAAAAGAAACTATAAACAAATGAAAAGGCAACCTACTGAATGGGAGAAGAGACTCACCAATGATACACTCAATAAGGAGTTAATATTCAAAATTTATAAAGGACTAATACAACTCAACGCCAAAAAAAAATCCAATTTAAAAATGGGCAGAGGACCTGAATAGACACTTCTCCAAAGATGACATACAGATGGCCAATAGACAAACAAAAGATGTTCACATCACGAATCATCAGAGAAATGCAACTTAAAACCACAATGAGATATCACTTCACACCTGTTGGAATGGCTATCCTCAATAAATTAATAAACAACAAGTGTTGGGGAGAATGTGGAGAAAAGGGCACTCTCAGGCACTATTGGTGGAAATGCAGTTTGGGACAATCACTGTGGAAAAAAGAATGAAGTTTCCTCAAAAAAATAAAAATAAAATTACCTTATGACCCAGCAATTTCACTTCTGGGAATTTATCTGAAGAAATCCAAAACACTAATTTAAAAAAATGTATGCACCCCTATGTTTATTGCAGTGTTATTTACAATAGCCAATATATGAAAGCAACCCAGGTGCCCAGGTAAACAATAGATGACTGAATAAAGAAGCCTGATGCATACGGACAACAGAATATTACTCGTCCATAAAAAAAGAATGACATCTTATGTTTACAACAATGTGGATGGACCTACGTAAAATAAGTCAAACAGAGAAAGACAAATAACATATGATTTGAAGAGCAAAATAAATGAACAAACAAAATAGAAACAGATTAATAGATACAGAGATCAGACTGATTATTGCCAGAGAGAGGTGGTTGGGGAACTGAGTAAAAAAGGTGAAGGGATTAAGAAGTACAAATTGAGAGCCATAAAATAGTCACAGGGAAGTAAAACACAGCATAGGGAATACAGTCAGTAACAGTGTAATAACTATGTATGGTGCCAGGTGGGTACTGGAAATATCCAGGGAAACCCTTTATAAAGTATATGATTTTCTAAGCACTATGCTACTATACACCTAAAACTAACACAAAATAATATTGAATGTAAACTGTAATTGAAACATAAAAATTAAAAATAAATGCCTTGTGTCACAATATTGTGCTGAACAGCTTTAAGGTAAGAAGTTGTAGAATTTTTTAACTTGAAGGCACTTTGAAATTTGTAAGTCCATGGCCTAATTTTACAGGTGAATCTCATGCTGTGGGGCTTGCCTAAGGCCATACTGGAGCTGAGATCAACCAGGTTTCCTGCCTCCCAGCCCCTTACCACCACAGCGGAAGAGGAGGGTGCTCCTGCTTTACTGAGGAAAACAAGTGTTTGCACTGTTCTTTCAAGTTAACTTTAAAATTGAAAGGATAAATCTTTGCACTGAGCCACTTAAATGCCCTCTTGCTCAGGTCCTTTTCATGCAATTATCAGCAATTAGCACAGAGATATGCACATGTATGTTTTCCTTCCACACTAACCGAAGCTCCCATAGCCTTTCTCTACTCCCTGCTCAAAGTACACAGCTCAGTTTAAGCTGATGATAGGCATCCTCTTCCTATGTGGCAGGCCATGTGTGATCACTTCACTTACACCATCTCATTTAATCCTCATCATGATCCTCTGAGGTCCCTACTATTGTTACCAGTTTGCAGATTAGGAAACTCAGGTTTAGAGACATTAGGTCCGTGTGCCCAAGGTCACTCAGGCTGGAAGTAGCAGAGCTGATATTTGAACCTTGATCTGCGTAATTTGAGCCAAACTCTGAAGCACCACAATGTTCTGCTGAAGAGTCAGTCTTAAACTATTAACGGCAGTCCTTTTGTTCAGAAAGCTTCTAAATCACCACAAGTCTGGAAAACTTCCTTAAAATGTTTCCATGTACAGTGCACAAGCCCCCTTCACTCAGAGTTGGGACCTTCAGCTTCTTCATGGACTGCTCCTCATAATTACACACTATAATCCTGTTTCATGTTTTACGGAACAATTTAAGTAATCAACTTAGATTATCACCCAAAGAAAAACCCCATTATACTGATCTGGAGCCAGCCTCCCTGATCAGCCCACTAGCTGAACATCAAACAGGTCCTTGTCAAATGTCACCCACACACAGTAGTCTTGCTGTGAGTACTTGAACCTCACAATGCTTCACAGAAACAACATTGTTATCTTAACTGTGGGGCTTGCTAAGCAAAATAAGCCTTTATTTAATGCCCTACAGGAAATTACCTCAATAATTAATTTGGAGACACTGCTCTCTCTCCCTTTTCTGTTCCTCACATTCAACTTTAAATGTAATCATCAGCATCCACTAGTTGTATTCTGATAGAACTGGTTTAGCACATTCTCCAGAAGCATGAAGATTATTCTTTTTAATTATTACATCACTGTTCTTAACACATGACATTTAGTGTACTGAATATTTTTTGTCACCACAATGAAACAAGTTCCTGTAACAACAGATCAACCAACTTGCTAAACAGAGTTCCTTTATAGCTGTAGAAACCCTCTTCCTCTAGAACCCCTTGGCAACTAAATAATATGTTGTTTCCTTAACAATGTTCCCAAATGACTTTGTACTCCAGGTCCTAAAAACACAAAGTGAATCTCTCCTCTAGGGATCCTGCTAGACTATTTTGAGTAGATCAACTCCCTCTGCTAGGTACTGAGGAGACACATACACATACACATGCATACATACACATACACACAAATATATACGGACATAAATACACACACATACATGTACATTCTCTCATAAAGTGCTCCAGTTTATCCTTAAAGAGGTCACTCTTTAGTAAGGAAAACAGGTACATATCTGAGAGTACAGTGTAATAAACATATAATGCAAGTACAGTTCCTATTGGAGCACAGAGGAGAGACATACTGCATACAAACCATAACAAGTTTCCAAGTGGAGGAAATAACTGAGTTCCACACAAAGGAGGAAATGCATACAAACTTGGATGGATGGATGGATGGATGGCTGGATTCACAGATAAGTGATGTGATAGGCATGCAAACAGTATCAATAACTAGACCAGAGTTTGCCTGAGGCACTGTGGGTTGTGGAGGAGCTGACACTAAGTTTTACTGAACATAGAGGAGCTCCCTTGGGAGAAGTGCTTCCATGAGGACCAGGAGTCACCCAGCAGAGGAAGGGCTTTGCAGGCTGCAGGGAGGGCCTGTTCAGCAGCATGAAGAAGGGAGAACTTAGCATGTTTGGGAAATGTTTGATTTGTCTAAAGCAAGGTTCAGTTAGGAAGAAGAGCTACAGGAGAAGGCTACCCATGTACCTGAAGTCATAGATCATGGAGATCCAGCAAAGGATTTGGGATTTTGTCCTGAAGATGATAGGGAGCTGTGGAACGATGACCAAGTAGATAACTTGGGCTTCAGAAAGATGGTTGTGCTAGTGGTGACTTGGCAGGTGGCCTAGAGAACTGGTCAGCATTCTAAGTCTATTGCAACAATTCCAAAGAAAAAATGAGGATCTGAAGTAGGACTGCTGCAGTGGGCAAGAAGAGACAGAGTTGGATATAGCTTTTAAATTACTTTATTGTGAGAGCATTATGCTAAGTGAAATAAGCCAGGCAGTGAGGGACAAACACCATATGATCTCACCTTTAACTGGAACATAATCAATAGAGTTGGATAATTTTAAAACACATATTTAAAGGATCGATAACTTGGAGTGAGTGGCAGAGGGGGAGCTAAGGACAGCAGTTCAGTAACCTTTCCATCACCAGCACCTAGAGTGACAGAACAAACCAATAACAGGTATGCTGTGATCACCCCCAAGGTGGGCCCTTGACCAGAAGGCTCCAAGGGCTTTCCAGCTGTATTACTCCTTTCTTGGCCCCCAAGTTGACCATTGTAGAATAGACACCATTTCTAGAACACATCTTTCTATATTCTGGACTAAACTCTTTACACACATCACCTGACCTAAGCCTGCCTAAAACTCTTAGATGAATTCCCATTGTACTGATGAGGACATAGAAGCTTCTAAAAATCAAGCAAGTCGCCTAAGATCACACAAGAGATCTGGGATTTAAATCCAAGTGTAGAGTGACTCCAAAGCCTTTTTTTCTCCACTGCAGTAGACGGCTTTGTCAAATGGCATCTCCTTAGAGTTCTGACTCTTCCTACCTCTCCACCAAATTGATTACTCTCAATTACACAGCCTAGGTCAGTGCATAGAACTAAAAGGCCATGACCCAAGGCATGGGCCAGTCATACACAGCTTTTTGGTTCTGTTAGTGCAGAGTTTACAAAAATCTACCCTCCTGGGGTTTCACATGGGACCCTCTAAGTCCCACATCTGGGTACGCACTCAAATCCCAAGAACAGTGTGCCAGAAACCGATATCAGACTCCTATAACAGATTCTCCCATTTTTTTAATGTGGCAGAACTCCCAGTTTTTTTGTCAGTCCCCTGTTGCCCTTAATTAGAACTACATTTCTCAGGCTCTTTTGTCTAGTGTGGCCAAGGGAACAAATTTTGGTCAATGAAGTTCAAGCAGCAGTGTAATATGCCCATCTTGGGAAATACTGCATACAAAGGAGAGGGCCACTTCATTGCCCCTTTCTCCTTCCTGCAGGCTGAAATGTGGACATGATGGCAGGAGCTCCAGCATCCAGTATGGATTATGAAGCCTTGGGTGTGGCGGCACAGAAACCTGGGAGGAGCCTGGGTCTCTAGGGACTTCATGCAATAGCCATATCAGCCCTGGACTTTCAACTTTCCAAACTTGTTAAAGATGACTCAGACATTTTGTGTTTGAGCCACTGTTAATTTATGTTTTCTATCACTAATAACTAACCTTATTCCTAATAGATACAAGCAACAAAATTATGGAGAAGCTCTTACTGTGTCCTCTATTTTCTCTAAATTAAACATGTGTCACCTGCTAAGTGATTCATACTGATTCTCTTAAAGCAGAAAAAGCTTCCTATGCATTGGAGGACACATATTCCTCTTCGTATCACATTTTGCTCTATCATGGAGAAAGGGGAAATGGCCAGAATAGAAAATAACACATTCTTCAGCTGAATAAGCAAACTGTCCAATTTTAATCATCTGTGCTCTGATTTCTCATGGCCTATTTATGACCTTTGTTCTGTATCATTAACGACTAACCAAAACTCAGCCAATTTTCTGACCCACACAGTCCAGAACCCTTTATCAGCCATGACATCTGTCTCCCCTATAAAGGCAACAGAAGCCTCCACATCTCAGATACTTTGCCCCAAATTACAAGCATCTGGTAATGATCCAGAATCTTCATTCATTCAATGCACTGACCATAATGGTTAGGTTTTTTTCCTTCCTGTTGACTGTTTCAAAGCACGTATTTTTTAGACAAAAGAGACACAGTATGCTAGGGAGACACTGGGTGAATAGAGACCCAGCCTGCCCTGCAAGGCCTCAGGCTATGACTCAACCTATTCTGAAATAGGCCTATTTGACCATGTTATCCTATTTTTTTAATGTATGCATTCTTCCCACAGCTACTACATTATATCAAATGGGAGGTGATCATTTGGTAAATGTCCTTTAGCATTAGTTGTCTGATATGTGTTCTAAACTGTACTAGGAGCTTAGAAGCCATGGAAAGAAAATACACAGTGATTACTGCTCTCAAGTTCCCAGGCAACAGTCATGTAATTTTTCTTATGATTCTATGAAAACCACATACTTTTTTAAAAACAAACATCCTTTCAGAGCCCAGTAAGACCTTGCACCTTCTGATCTCTGGCCACCAGAACCCCTGCAGGCCTTCTTTTTTTTTTTTTTTAAAGATTGTATTAATTTATTTTTAGATTGAGGGGAAGGGAGGGAGAAAGAAAGGAAGAGAAACATCAATGTGCAAGAGCTACATCAACTGGCCTCTCACCTGCCCCTACCTGGGGACCTGGCCTGCAATTCAGGCATGCGCTCTGACTGGGAGTCAAACTGGTAACCTTCTAGTTCACAGGCTGGCACTCAACCCACTGAGCCACACCAGCCAGGGCTACATATTTTTTTAAATATTGATTTTTCTGTGTTTCTGTTTAAAGCAGAAATCAGAATCAGAAATTATGTCTGTTTAAACGTAAATTAATGTATAACAATAATAATAGTCTACAAATGTCCTTATACATCAGAGAAACTTTTTCACTCCTTGCAATAGAGAATATGGCCATAAGGAAACATTTTAACAGTGATGTTGGAGCATCCTAGACTTACTGTGAGCACTCAGTAAGACTTATGTAAAACTCTAAAGTTTATATCAAGTTGGGCTTTTTTTCTGAAAGTAGAATTTAAGGTAGTCCAGTAGTAGAGTAGAAAGGGCAATAGATCTGACATGAAGGCTTAGAGTCGAATTTCAAGTTAACCACTTAATTAGCCAGCAACACTGGTCACACCCATTGCTTCCTGAACATTCAGTCATGGGGATAGTGATGCTTACCTCCACATGCTGTTCTGAGCATAAAGGGAGGCAGCGCATGCAGAAATGTGAAGCACAGTGCTCAACAGGTAGAGACCATTCTATAAATATTGCTTGGATAGCAGTATAAATGTACAGCTAAAAATGTGCAGCCTGGGGCAAAAGTAGGTTTACAGTTGTGAGACATGAAATACAGAGTTTATTCTTGTATAATTATTTATTAATTATTGTATTATTTTCCACATGAACAACTATAAATCTACTTTTGCTCCCCACCATGAACAGGTTCTGTAAAAGTGCAACATCAATGGTTAACCAGTTGCTCTAGAAATGTGAGGAAGGCTGTCCTGACACTGAGTGCAGATGAAGGAATACAATTCATGCACAGTCTCAAAATGAAGACAGTACTAATGATAATAACAATAGCAATAATAAGCATTTATTGAACACTTATTATGTGCTTAGCACTGTGCTAAAATTTCATAGAAATGATCTCATTTAACCCTGACAATAACTTTATAAGAAGGTATTCATATCCCTACTTTACAGATATGGATACAGATCTAGAACAAGAGGTGGCTGTAGCCAGATCCAACCCCAGGCAGTCTTCCTGCAATGTGAAGGGGAGAAGTGCTTTGACACAACCAAGTTATTCCTTTATTTAATCAGATGCTAGTATAAATTATAAACAGCATAAAATCAGAAGAAAACTTGCAAGATATTTAGGAAAGAGTATGGTAACAAAGAGAGCTAGTTTTCTGATGCTGAAAGCAAACTGATAGCAAAATTCAATAAGTAATCTAGATAAAAGTAAGTTGACTCACAAGGAAGAATTTTTCCTTGTTAATTCATTTTCTGGTACTATCTTTGAATTTCAGCCTTTAGGATCCTCCCGATCCACATCCCATTCAAAGCTTTGGACAAGAAACTGACTCCAGCATCTCTGAAACCCAAGAAATTTATACAATTTTCTTACACATGTGCATTTGTGTGTTCTTTTTATTAAAAAAAGGTTCACAGTGTTCATTGGATCTCAAGTGATCTGCTACCTGAAAACATTAAGAACCCTCAGCCCTCACCTGCCAAGAGCCAGGTGGTACTCTGTGGAGATACAACTCCACCTGGACCCTGGCCAAAGACCACCTGAAGGCCCTTTCTGACTCCAGGGACAAAAAAAAAAAAAAAAAAAGACAGAAAGCCATAAAAATGAAGCAAGTCTTTGGGAACATTCCCTTGAAGTGTCCCATTCACAGCTGCCCACGTCAGGATGCACCCACTCTGCCCAGCCACCCTTTCCTTCCTACAGAGATTAACAGTGAATCTCACTCCCCTTCTCTCTGGTTCCATTATCCACAATGGGCCGAGTAGGCTGTCTCTCCCAAGTGTACACAGGAATCAAAGTACCCCTGCTATGTACTGGTACAACATGTGACCAAAGGACATCACAAAGTGTAATGAAATCAAGTCACTTAGTCATGGGCAACCTTTTCTTTCCTCTTTTTTCTAAAAAAAAATAATAAATAGAATGTAACGGAAAGAAAAAACTAGAAAAAAACCTGAGTCATTGAATACACTGTATAGTAAGGTTAAGCTTTGCTTCTTGAAACTTTTGTTTAAGTGTTTGTAAGTGTGTGAGAGTTGGGGGGATTACAGCTTAAAATTGTGTGTCTCAGTTAGAAAACTGAAAGATAGATTGAGGGCAGTCAATGAAGCTAGTTCTGGGCTGTACTCAGTCCACGATGGCTTTCAGAAAAGCTGTGAAGTCACAAAAGAAAAATAAATAAATAAATCCAGTGGGGACAGAGAATCTGGACTCTAGTACTGGCCATGCTTTGTGTTCCCAGCCAAGTCCTACAATCTATTTGAGCCATTTCCTCATTTATAAAATAAAGATGATAGGTCCTGCTCTGCCAGCCTCTCAGGACTGGTGTGTGGTTCAAATGAAATATTGTACACACCAAAGGACAAGACTGATGTAAGCCATTTTGAAATCCTGGTTTATAGCGGGAAGAGATAGATGATAAAATTGTTTGGGAGCTATTGGGGGTTTCAGGAAGTGTTATAGATCTCCCAAATTACCACATATGACATCCTTCTAATTCCTCTATGTGTCCAGCTAGGTGACACAGTCCCGGCAATGCCTCAGGAATCCTTCTACTGCAATGATTCTAAGCAAAGGGAGTTTCAAGTTTGTTTTGTTAGGCATCATTGTCCCTACGGCTAGGATTTCATAGCACCTGAAATTCTAGTGCTGACTAGTTCTTTCTGGCTCATCTCACCCCACTCCAGCAGAGTTGTAGGAAATCCATGCAAGGCCATCTTTCACTAATGAAACAGACAATATTATATGCAGTCCTCTTACTGGAGCAAACATTAATGTTCTTTTCACTTCATGGAAAGGTCTTGCAAAACATTGTTCTAATGTCTTCTTGCATGAGTCATAGACTGAAGTATGAAGAAACACTTCTGAATGGCAACAAGGGAAAAATAAAAGAAAAAAAGCTATGATGATGTATTCTTGGAACACAACTCCAAGTCAGTTTACATGAGCAAAATCAACATGTAGATCTCTGTTTAAGGTACATGCTAGAGGACCAAAAAAAAGTCCATTCCCTTTCTTTTTCCTAATTAAAAATATAATATGCAAACAAAAATCAAATAATAAAAGTTCCCAAGAAGAAAAGAATGTCATCATTTCAGGACAAAAAAAAGTTCATTCCTTTTCTTTTTTCTAATTAAAAATATAATACACACATAAAAATCAAATAATAAAATTAGTTTCCAAGAAGAAAGGAATGACAGCATTTTAAACTACATCATTTCAAACCTGTTTCTTTTACTGAACAAACAGGTAACTAGATATAAAAGGAGACACTATACAGATGCTAATTTGCAACCCACTGTTTTCATCCATCAATATGTCAGAGAACTTGATCCTTGATGGTGAGTGAAGATCTAGAACACTGTTGTTAGTAGTTGTATACTATTCCTTTATATAAATGCAGCATAATTTATTAATAAATCTTACTGAAGGACACAAGTTACTTCTGAATTTTTAATTGGGATATAACTGACAAAAAGATTAAGTTTAAAATGCACAATGTGTTGATTTGATACATTTATAGATGTTAATTGTATAAACAACTCCAGGTTAAGCATTCTTATTTATTCATCATTATGCACTTGTACAATTATCTTCATGGGATAAATTTCCAGAAGAAGAATGAACCAAAAATTATCTGCATTTGCAATGTTAATGCATATTACCGAATTGCCCTGTAGAAATGGGGCGCCAATTCCCATAGCCCCCGCAATATATGAAAGAACCCCTTTCTCCACATCTTACCAAGAGTGCATATCATCATTTCTTTCACTTGTCTCCAATCTGACAGTTAACAAATAATATTTCACTGCTACTTTAACTGCATTTCTTCAACTCCACTGAGGTGTTAAATTATTAATATTACCTGTTATCAAAGCCCATGGAGTAGTGATAATAGCTAATGTTCATTAAAAGTGTACTATGTACCAGGCACTGTGCTAAGCACCTTGCAGAATTACTCCTTCAATTCTCACGATACCCTTTCTAGGTATGTACAATTATTATCCTTATTTCACAGATAAAAACCAAGAGTTGGAGGGGTTAATTTCCTGAAGGTCATGGAGCTAATAAATAGTGAACCCAGAACTCCCAGTGAAGTCCAGGTAGATCTGCCCCAAAGCCACGTTTTTGAGCAGAGCATTATACTTCCATAGATTTCCATATGCATGTATGCTAATTCTGTATTTTTCTATGCATGTTTTTATGTATGAGTTTTATGTGTTTATATCCTTTGTCCATTTTTCAATCTTTTTCTTATTAATTAGAAATATATCTTCATATATTAAGAATATTAACTCATTGCCATTTTTGCTACCACTATTTTCTCTATGGAATGTATCTAAACCCAGTTTACAACTTTCACTTGTGTTTATAATTAGTGTAAGAATTTGAGTAATGACTGTAATAAGACTGATGCAGTACCCCTAATGCATAGATGAGCAGAGGTATGCTAGGTAAGCTGAAGCTGCTGGATTTTGCTAGTAGCCTGATCACTGACACCAAGGAGTTTGGATAACAGAGTGCATGTGACTGGAAGAAAGAGCAGAAGTAAAAGAGAGAAAGAGTCAGACTGAGTCACAAAGTAGTTATTTCCCCTTTAATGAGTCTCTTCGGAGTTTTTTCTCCCTTGCAAGACTTTTTGTGCCACCCTGCCAACACCTGAGAAGTGGGGTTTTATCACTTGGTATGTTCATAGGGATCTAAAATCTCTTGGTCTCATTCTCAAACTCAGATCACCTTTTATTGAAACAAATGCTAAGCTTTGGCTACAGAACATTTTCCAGAAAGTGGGGCATGTGCAGTGGAGATGGCATGAGGTCAAAGATCCCAACTTGGACCTGGCCAGGAACTGACTTGCTGTGCAACCATGAGCAAGTTGTTTCATTCTCTTGGCTTTGGTTTTCTCCCTAGCAAAATGAGGATAATGTGTCATCAAGTGCTGGTGCCCTGTAGGATCCTGAGTGCTCAGCAGGTAGCCCTCTGTCCCCACCCTGAGGTTCTTAGAGATCATGCCCATGAAAGGGAAAGAGAACCCTTTTGGGCACTCACAGGAGAGTAAAGGCTTGCTATGACTCAGCTGCCCTGCTGTTAAACTAGAACTTCAGTTTTTGTGTTTCACAAACTGTCCCACAAGACACTTCCAGAGCTAAATAGCAAGGCAGCTACCAACCCAACAACCTAATTCCAGTTGGCTTCCTCACAGTCCATGTGTAGGTAGTTGAAGTGCTTCCCTGCCACCTATCCCTGTCATCTACAATCATTTGCCTGAGTGGCTATTCCTGAACTAGTAGTACACAGTCCCAGAAGTCTCTATCTTTGCCTTTGATCATACAAGATAGCAGGGTTACAATTTAAATGGAATAATACCAGTATTCATTCAGAGAAAATTCCCAAATACATCCAAACTCCTTGGAAGATAGATGAAAAAGGTGACTGATCCTCTTAATTTATTATAAGGACCAAAACAACCCCCTCATTTGCTGATACCTGCTTATTATTTCCCAGCCATCCCTCCCAACTCCCTACCACACCCTCCTTTGGCCTTAGGCTATGTTTATTAGAATAATACTCTTCCTTTGTAACACATTTAAGACGTAAAGGAAATGGACTTGCCATGTGCTGAGCCCTACTCTGTCAAACCCTTTACAAAGGAGAATTGAGCAGTTCCCAAAGCTACATAACTAGACAATGACTAAAGTGCAGTTCAAACCCAGGTGCATCTGACCCCCTTCTTCTCCCAGTGTCCACTTGCCCATCGTGCCCATCATGCCCTTCATGCCTTTGCCATCTGCACTTTACAAAGCACTTTCACATGCAGTATCTCCTTGATCTTCCCCCAGATTCTTCTAAGCAGCACAGATCCTGCTGTCTCCATTTATAGACGTGAGACTGAAAGAGGCTGCAGAATGTGCCTCCTCAGCCACCAAGGTGGAATCAGGACCACAGACATGGTATTACACCCCACCAGACAGCTGCCCACAGCCAGACCACAGCAGGCACCTGCCAGAAAAATTATAGCCAACTGAGAAGTTCTCTGTTGAAGGAAGACACGAAGGGTACATTTCAGCAAGGTCTAAGTCTGTGTTGACCAACTCACTGAGGAAAATGAAGTTCAAAGGTTCTGGACTCCTCAACCCTTCTTCCCCAGGTACTCACTTTGGCTTCAGCCTATCCCGATAGATCATTTCCACAGTTCAGTTTACTTATAAAAGTTGACCAATACAACCCACATGATAGAATGTAAAATCAAACACAATTCTTAAAAAGAAAATTCAGAAATGCAGCCAATATTAATATTGCCAAAATGAAGACTTAGGAAAAAACTACAATAATAGCTGGCACAATGAAGCACATGCACCTTGCATTATTCAAGGGGATTAGCTATCAAGGACAGCATGTCTGTGAGAGAATGCACCAACATGCTCAGCTTGCAGCCATTTTAAGCTGAATTCAGTGAGGAATCATTAAGGCTTTGGAGTATTCATACTGGAATCATAGACTGTTCAAGCTGAAAAGACTCATTGGGAAAAATCCAGTCTAATCCCTATATTTAACATTTGATTGAATATATGTCCAAATAGGTTAAGTGACTTCATCAAAGTTATATAACTGATCAATGGCAGAAAAACGACCAGAAATCTGATGGCAAAACTCCAATAACATCCTCATACATATTTCTAAGCATTCAAACTTACCTCCAATCTGCTTTCCTTCTTACATAAGTAATATATGTATGTGTACACACACGTACCTACATATACACATGCATACATACACGCACACTTGTTCATGCATTGCTTCAGATTCCATAGACCACATCTTCATCCAGCCTTTCTGGACTTTTAAGAAGGAATACAACTCAGGTTACATGGCTGACCATGAAGCTTACTGAGAGAACCATTGTGCATCAGGAGGGAACTGGTTTACTTTTAGTTTTATATCTGTACCTATTATTCAATTGATAGACCAATGACAGTATTGAGCTATACAGCTATTAAGTGAATGAGTGCAAAAATGTTCACAAAGGGCTGCACATGGTGCCTGGCTCACTGCAGCCCCCAAACATGTCCTGTCTGGGGATTTGTCAGATGGAAGACCTTGATGTGAAGAGCACAGGCTTTGTGGTCAGATAACATGGGCTGAGACCACCACATTGCTCTTGACTTTGGGCAGCTTGCCTACTCTTGCTCCACTCTGGAGTCCCTATACACATGGGCCATTGCAATAAATAAATAAGATGGTATATGTTTGCTGCCTGATTCTGTGCTAAACAAACAGAATGCCAACCAACTTTGAGATGTGCATGTGGTGGAGAAATGCACCATCTGCACCTTCCTTTCCAAAAATTCAGGTCTGCTCACGGTGAGTTTATAATCTCACAGCACCAAGACATTGGGTGTGGCACACAATTGGTGCACAGTTGTGGACAGGGAGTTTCTCAAGACCCTTTCTAAACTCACCTAGTAGGAAATGTTTGCCTCAGGATTCTGAAGGGACCCACACAGGTCCTACACGGATAGATACACAGCATTTGATCTCTACATAGATGCCCTCCACCTTGTTAAGTTGTTTTCTAAGCATTCTCAAGTTGTTTCATTTGGGTTTGTTCTTCCCAACTAGATCATAATGCCCTAGAGGGAAATAATTACCCTATGTCAGCTGAGAGAACATTTTGAACCAGTATGGACCCACAGGCCTGATGCTGGAATATCTTTTCTTCCACCCTAGTGAAATCTTGAGGTGAAGACCCTGACATCTTTTAAGAGATTCTACTGAAGTCATTGTTTCCCAGAGACTCAGTCCAGTGTGTAGGGAAAGATATGGAAAGACCCTGATTTCCCCTCTCTTCACACATTGTGAATGAGAGCTTCTCAGGGGCCAAGGGCACAAGACCAAACTGTACAGGAGGAGCAAGGAAGACACTTCATACAATGGCCTAGTCTCAAAATGAACTCAGACTTTCTGGAGTCTCACACACACAGTACCGTGCCTATCTAATGAAAAAGTTCAGCTCTAAAACATCCCTCAAATCTGGAAATACCTGAAGCAAGAGCAGTAAGACACAGGAAAAAACCATGTGTTGTAGAGTCCACTGTGAGAAGTCCCTGCTGGCAAGGATTCAGTGTCCAAAGTACTCCCCACCTACCCATTCCTCAGTTTTCACACACACACACCCTTTGTTTGTATGAAATGTCTGGGCCAAACATTTGGCCCAGGCTGAGCATTTCCAAATTCAAACTATAAACATCATGCAAGTGGCATAAACTCACAAGAGGCCTCCAGTACAGGCAGGTCACACACAGCTCATTGACTCAGTGAGTCTCCCCAGGGGCTGCCAAGGATTTGGCACCACAGACTATATGGCTCCCATAAATTGCTGTCTTATTCTCTAAAATCCTCATCATTTACTGAGCAATTATTCTAAGCTGATTATTTCAGGAACACTATCATATTTAATTTAAACATTTTTCCCAGTGAGGAAACAACTGCTGGTGGATTACAACCCACCAACATTATGCTGCTAGAAAAGGCAGAAGCCCATGTTTGGTCTGCCAGACCTAAGTCAAAATGCCACTTCACCACTGACTAGCTGAGCCACCTGGAACAAGATATTTGAGCTTTCTTCTCAGCATTTGTAGACTGAGGAATAATAATGTCACCCTCACAGGATTATTATAAGGGTTGGATATGTTAAATTAGGTAAAGAGATTAATGTAATGACTAGCACATAATATGAGGCAGGACCCCAAAAAGTAAAATTACCTTCTTCAGGGCAGGCCTGTTGTAGTGCAGGCTTCCCCCAGTAGGTGAGTATTCTAGGAACTCTTCTGTATCAGTGTACCAGCTGGTGTTGTTGTGAGAGGCTGCATTCAGTTTCAGTGAATTTTTTTTTAAGACTCAACTTGTTTGCCCATTTCATAATGGGTAATTTATGAGTGCACCTGCCCACACCGTGATGAGTGGTCAACAGTTTTTGACCAAAACAGCATGACCCCCATGCTCTACCCTCCTTGTTCACCTGATCTCACCCTGAATGACATTTTTTTTTTTTGGTTTCCCAGGATTTAAAAAGTCTTCAAAGGGAAACATTTTGCCAAGGTGGAAGAGGTGAAACAAAACAAAACAGCAACAGCAGAAGCACTAAAAGGCATCAAAATTGATGAGTTCAGAAACTATTTTGAGAAGTGGGGAAAAATCTCAACAGGTGTATAGCATCAAATGGAGAGTACTTTGAAAGTGACTAAAGTTTAAACATGTAAGAGTAAATTCACAATTTTTATCAATAAATCTGGTTTTCTGGGTGATCCCCCCTCATAAGTGCTCAGTAAAAGGTAGATTTACTAATTGTGGTTATTGTCATTTTGTTTTCTGAAATTCTTCTTCTCATGCCAGCTCATACCTTCATCCCCTTGGTAGAACTTTGGAAAAAACAGGAGGCATCTCTCAGTTAACACAGACCTCATACCTATTAAATTCTGGGTAATAACTGGCTGGTTTCCCACTGCAATGTTAAATCGACCTTCTATGTGAAAAAGAACGTCCCTTGTGGACTTTCACTTTGACGCAGCCTTGACTGCTATTAAATGCTTGTGCACAACTGAGTATGTTTTAATTTGTACAAGTCCCTTGATACAACTCTAGTGATCCTAAATGACCTTTAAAAATAAAAGATAAAGACAATATGGAAAAGAACCCACAATTTGCTTGAACTGCATGGGGTAAACCATGCAGCCCTTAAAACCTGTTATTGTTTACATGTGCATTCACTGTGAGCCCTGTGCTTCCTCCCAGTGTCAGAGCCAAGTGCACACTCAAAAGAGAACCCAGACGGACTGTCTGGGAGGGAGTTGCTAGTAGCTCTATGAATGCTGGCGCTCTCTTTCGTCTGTACTCATGTATCAATGTAAATTGAGATCTGGTAAAATTTTAAAAGATAATTTCATTTAAAATACATATCTGGCATTTGTTTTCCCCCTCCCTCCAATAAAATATCTGACCCTACTGAAATTCCCCTTTGTCTAACTCTGGGCCCACATCCCATTCCATCCTCTGCCATGAGCCCTGAACACAGGTGTCTCAACAACACTTCACTCCAAGCCTCTCCAAAGTGCGCTAGGGCCTCTGGGCACTAAAATAGGAAGTTCAGGGCCTTAACACCCACTGGACCACCCTTGACCAATGGGAAATGAAGCCATAATAAATGTCTCAGATTTTGTGGGGGAAAGCAGGCAGTACCAAGATACATTTCTTAAAGCAGCTGAGGCATTTTCTTACAGCTAGTGTCCTCTCCACAGTGCATCATATGGGAGCTTCCCTTCCCTATCTCCTCTTTCTGCTCCTTACTCCTGATCCCTGACATTATTTTTCCCTCATAAAATACCTGCATGCAGGCCTCTCTTTCAGGCTCTGCCTCAGCGCAACCAAATCACTTGGTTAAGACAATTTTCTGTGGTACAACTCAATGGCCCATAGTTTTAAAATCAACAAGCAGGACATGAGACCTTGCAAAAGATGTTTCTGTGCCATTTCTACTTCCAAGGACACAGTCTGGAAGACATGGATTGAGCACTGAAATATGCAGAATTCCAGAGCATTTCGATAATCAGTGTAAATAACTAATCAGAGATTTAGAAGCAGGAGTATTCCCAAATGTGAAATGCATGGTTGCTGCAGTTCTATAAGAATGGTAAAAATCAAGTTTAACTTTACTTCCTTCAGAGAGCAAGACAAAGGGACAAAAAATATCAGGTCTTGTTTGGCAGTATGCCAACCACAGGCCACATCAATGCTAAGAGGTTATCACCACACCTGAGCTGAGATTGCTGAAGCAACTTTTGAAACATACTTTCCAGAAAGTTGAGATCAAAATCTCACACTAAACAAATATTCTAACTTACAGAGGAGGAGTTACCCTCTAAATTGCACCTGGAGTGTGGTGGATGAGAGAATACTAATACTGCAATACTCCAAAAATAAACAGAAAAATAGAGATTGAGAAATCAATACAGGCTTTACCAAATATGCAAAACATCTTGGGAGCATTCCAGAAGGAAAGGGTTAGATGCAGATGAATATAAGCAGCCAGACAAATTACCTGCATGGCTTAGATCATTTTGGAGAGTATACCTAAACACACAATTTATTAAGCATATCAGTGAAGATCAACCAACATACTAGAAAAATGTTATAGAGCTTCCCAGGCATTGCAGAGAAATGAAGTTCAAAGCAAGACACCACAAGCAGGCCCCACCTACAATAACTATCCCCAAAACTACTCAGAAAGCACTGATATTGGTTCTTCTGCACAGGTGTGTAAGGACACAAAAGAGAACTTCCCCACCATGTTCTACAGCATGGAGTGCAGGTGTAAAACAACCAGAGGACTGGCAGCAGGAAGCCCTGGATAAATAAACTTTTCCAAGTCCCTGAATCATCCTCTGCCCCAGTTTACAAGTCTTACTACAAAATTAGGCTGAAAATATCAGAGAAAATCCTGAGAAAGAAAAAAATTAGAAAATAGAAAGTGATTTGTTAAAATACATAATTGTATGTCTACTGGTATGAGTTAGGACAGAAACCTTTGCTGAGAAAATCCTATGCTCAGAGTTAATATAAGTCAGCCCCACAAATTAGCTTTAAAAAAAGTTGAGCAAATTTATTCTACAAAAAGATTTTATATACCCTTAAGCACTACAGAAGCATCCCAGTCTTATGACTGATATGAAAATCCATTCTTGCTTCTCATTGAGGGGACCTAGGGGTGTCTTCCTTCCTGGTAGTACATGTGAACCCAGCTTTATAGTTAGAGCATAACCTTGAAAGTAGCATATATGATTGACAGAATTTGGGCTGGCCTCCAACCAGTGTGTAAAAATGAGTCAACTTTTCCTTGAGCAAGTTTAAAAATATTCCACTTTTCATTGGAGCTCAAATTTGTCATTGATATTTCAAAAACAAGTAAATGTCTGGGAATAATAGTGCCAGTTGCATAGTCTAGAAATTCAATCTAGCAGAGGCCCAGTCTTTACAATAAATTAACAAATTAAAAGAAGTGTTTTATCTAGTCATTTACCATCAATAGCTGTTAACATTACAAAAAGAGACATGTGCTTCTTGAGGGAAAAGCAAAGCAATACCTTTAAGGTTATTGAAAAAAAATCATCTGAATCTCATCAAATCTCTAAATTACTAATTACCAAAAAATGCATATGAAGAAATATATTAAAAGACACCAAGGGAATGCACTCAGTAAAATCCACAATGTGGGAAACTCTACATACTAATCTTGCAGGGTTTTTTTTTTTCAGCAAAAGAAAATGAAAGGAAAAAGAGACAGTGAAGAAGATGACAGATGGACTTAATAATTAAGTAAAGATAATATACACACCAACCAATAAAAATGTGTGACTTTTATTCAATCCTGATCCAAATATATTAACTGTTTTTTAAAATTAGGATTTAAAATCCTGGCCATGAAGAAGCTGGTACTGAATATTTTTCCTCCCCTAAACAAATAAAAAATTTGACAAAATATATTTTTAAAATTTTTCAGACAAGGGATAATTTAAAAATATTACTGTGATCCCGGAGAAAATGAAACAAAGGAGCTGAGTTTTCCAATCATCCTGGACTTTTGCATGAAAGCAATTTTATAACAACAGCTAAGAGCCAGAAAAATCCAAGAGGAGCTCTGCAATCTCATTGATGAGGAGAAACAGATCAGAGTTTATCAAGGCTAAGCCTGTTGGAATTTGTGGCAAAGTACCAGAGACACTTGAACCATGCAAAGAAGAGTTCCAGAATCTGCACAGGGGGCCCCTTGAGTCTTTCATTGAATACTAATCTGTGCATTTATAGTGTAAAAATCTACAAGGCTGGACAAAGAATTGAAGAACTACAATCAGCACAGTTCCCAGAGCTTTCACAGGGCTGGGAAGCACACAGTCTAACTAGCTAGTGTGGACTCTCCTTCTTTAAAAGTATGGAAATATGTAGACACCAAAAGGGCCACCCCTTAGTAGTAGGGATAACTATTTCCAAAAGCACACAATATGCTAGAAATGACCTTTAAAATGCTTTAAAAACAAGTCTTGTAAGGTTTAATCAATTTCATAATTATCTACCAAAACAAATTTCAAAACTCTTTAAGGAAGAAAACAAAATCCAAATATGCAGCAATATAAGCCTCACAATGTCTTACATCCAATCAAAAATTACTTCAAATGCAAAAATTCAGCAAATTATGACAAGAAAAAAATGTCAAAATAAACAGATCCATAAATGACAAAAATTTTAGAAATAGAAGACAAGGACTTCAAAAAATGCTATTAAACGTATATTTAAGTTTTTAAAGAAAAATATGAATAAGGATACAAATGAAAAATATAAAAAAGTAATCAAATGGAAATTTCAAAGAAGAAAAATACAGTGTCTCTGGGGAAAATTTTACTGGACAATTTTAACAGCAGAACAGATGCCACAAAAGAAATATCAGTGAAGATGAAGACATTACAATAGGAAATATTTAAATGATAGGTAAAAAGGAAAACAGATAAACAACACACAGAAAAACTCCTCAACCTGTGGAACAATATCAAGCAGTCAGACATACATATAATTGGAGTCTAGAAAGAAGAAGTAGAAGAAAATACAGTATGAGTAGCAAAAACAAAAATTATTTGAAGAAATCACTGAAAATTTTCCATATCTGATACAAACAATAAACCCACATATCTAAGAAGCTCAGTGAAAAATGGTTAAACCCAAACCATAGCAAGAAACATTATGAAACATCAAATTGCTGAAAACTAGTTATAAGCAGGAAATGTTCTAAGTGGACAAAACAAAATGGATAAATATGTATATTCCTATTTTTACATATTAATATAAATGTGACAAAAAGCAGATTAGCTGTTGTCTGGGGCTGAGAATGGGGAGAGGAGGTGGAATTGACTGCAAGGAGCATGAAGCCAGTTTTTGAAGTGATGACAATGTTCTATATCTTGATTATGGTGATGGTTACAGGAGTGTAAGAGATCCGTCCAGAAGGTATCCAGATATTTAACATGAAAAATAGAGACATTTATTGAAGAAGATGCAAGATACAAGAAACATTGTATGCAGGACAATGACACATCAGTCCCCTTCAAAGTAGGCACCCTGGGACCTCACACAGTTCCCCCAGCATCTCTCTTTCACTGTTCAGAACACTATGCAAAAGCCGTTGTTGGAATTGTCATCAGCTGCCCCATCATGTTTTCCTGAATCTCATCAATGTTCTGAAATCTCTTCCCTTTCAAAGGTGATTGTAGTTTTGGGAAAAGCCAGAAGTCACAGGGTGCCAAATCTGGAATGTAGGGGAGCTGAGTCACCTGGGCAATTTAATGTTTGTCCAAAAACTCTGCATGAGATGTGATGCATGAGTAGGCGCATTGTAGTGATGAAGCTGCCAATCACCAGTTGCCTATAGCTGCGGCTGTTTTCATTGCATTGCATCTCTCAACTGACAAAGAACATTGAGGCAGTGATCCTTATAAGTTATTTTTATTATAATGTTTACTCTGGAGGAGTGTACTCACGATGGACAACACCTTCCAAAGCAAAAACATTGTTAACATAATCTTGAGCTGGCTATGACTTTGTCACACCTTCTTTGGGCATGGAGAAGCAGGCGATTTCCATTGGGATGATTGGTCCTTTGTTTCCAGATCACAGCTGTGGGCTCACGATTCATCTCTGGTTATGACCTTCTTGAGGAAATCTGGTTCATTGGTAGTGGTGTGAATCAAGTCCTTAGCAACTGCAGTACAATGTTCCTTCTGTTCTGGCAGTAGAAGCTGCGGAACAAATTTTGCCACCACACATTTCATGCCAAGATTTGATTCCAAGATCCTGCATCAAAATCTCAGACACAGTAGTGTTTGGAATCCCCTGATCAGCTTCTAGTTCTCACACTGTCAGTCACTGACCTTTGTTGATTGCAGCCCGCACAGGTTCAGCATTCTCAGGTATTCTGCTTGTTGCAGGCCTTGTGGAACATGGATCACTTTCAACAGATTCTTGACCATCTTTGAAGCATTTGTGCCACACTTTTATTTATGCTGCATTCATTGCATCATCCATGAAATCCTTCTGAATCCTCTGAATAGTTTCTGTGGAGGAATATTCAAGCTTAACACAAAATTTAAGGCAGATTCATTGCTCTACTCATTCAGTCATTTTGAAGGTGATGGCCACACAGTACACAAGCTCACTCAGCGGGTCTACTGCCCCCAATGACTAGTGCAGCAAAGTCATCATTGATCACGCATGCACATTGCAGTCCACTTTCCTTGACTGACAGGTATAAAAACATTAGGGCTATCACTTTTTAGGCATTGCTTGAAGTCTGAATTCTACATTATTTCCAATTAGTTCTTTGGCAGATTCTGGTTCTAAGTCAGAATCAGCCTGCTCTAAGGACTCCTCCGTTCTTTTCATAAATGATCCCATGAGCCTTGGACATTGGGGTTCAACTTTAGCTGGGGAAAAGACATGTTTTTGTCTTTTCAAAACTAGACTGGTATACTCAGGAAGTTATCAGCTACTGTTTGCCCTGGCTGGTGTGGCTCACCTGATTGTCTTGTAACTGAAGGGTTGGTTGCAGGTTCGAACTCTAGTCAGGGCACATACAGGAGGCAACCAATCCATATTCTCTCTCACATCGATGTTTTTCTCTCTCTCCCTTCCTCTCTTTCTGAAAGCACTGAAAAAAAAGTTCTTAGATGAGGATAAAAAAATAGTTGTTGTCAGCTACTTTCTAATTAACTCAGCTTCCCAAGATAGAAACTGTGCTATTACCTAAAGTAGACTGCATTCCAATCTGTTGGTATAGTCTGACCACCAGGAAATGGTTGACGGAATTATATAAGGCTGCATCACAAAATGCTGTGCAGAATTTAACCACTATATATAATGTATAGAAACCTAAAGGGTTTGCAGGAACAAGTATAAAGGACACGTGGACAATAACAAGTGGGGGTTGAAAATGGGAGAAAGGGGGGGCTGGGGGATGGGCCGTGATGGGGGGAAAAGGCAAAAAACTGTACTTGAACAACAATTAAAATTAAAAAAGAAAAAATAAATACAGCTGAAAATAAAGAAAAGAAAGAAAGAAACCATGCTGGCTGTGGAGACTGAATCAATATATTGCTTGCAAAAATACGAATAACCTGCTTTGTGTTAACACTGATAATGATTTACTGTAATTTTCCCTTTTAAGCTTAGTGGAATTTCTGTAAGTTAATTTTTTTTGTGTGGAGTTTTTTGGGGGGTTTTTTAGAAGTAAACCTTCTTTATTCATTATCAACTGATTTTTTATGTTGAGGGAATTGATGCTTTGTCCAAAGAAGCTATAAATGTGTTTGAGGCATGATAGAAGGGGACCTGTGGTTCTTCTCAAAGGGTGACAATTCACAGGTAGCATTAGCCTGGCTCTCCTTGATCAAAAGGTGTGTCATGTTGAGCCTAGGAAATGAACTACCATTGCCTAGTGAGGTTATGAGTCTGCAGTTTAACAGGCTTCACTGAATCATCTGCAGGTTTTAAAATAATTTAAGACATTTTCAATTACAGTTGAAAGACAATTTTATATTAATATCAGATGTACAACATAGTGATTAGGCCTTTATATAACTTATGAAATGATCACCCCCATAAGTCTAAGTATCCATCTGATACCATACAGTTGTTACAATATTATTGATTATAAGTCTTGTGCTGTATTTTACATCCCTCTGACTATTTTTATAACTTCCAGTTTGTACTTTTTAATCCCTTCGCCACATTTATAACTTCTGTACCAAGTTCTTCCCATATTATAGCAGTGGAGACATCTATCCATATTACTACTTTTACTTCAAGTTTATGTTCTTAACTCTCAAAGTCCTGTACATGTCAGCTGTTTCTGCACACAGCCATGATTTAAAGTCTTTTAGGCCAGCTTTCTTGTCAGGCCAGACTATAATCTAGCCATTCTCTAGTTAACTAATAGTACCAGATAAGGGAAAGACTACGAGGAATACATAATTTTATCATTTTTAGTCCCCCCTCTGAGAATTTGGGTTATTTTTCTTCCATCTTTCTTCTCATTTAAGCTCTATACCTATAAATGAGAAAATAATTCTAGTCATGATTGATAAATAGAAGACTAGTGCTGATACTATATTAAAAGAGAAGAATGTACAAGTTATGATGGGCGATTGGACTTAATGAAGAATACTGATGCTTTTAGGAGTGCTCAAAAATTCTTTTCAAACTTTCCACAGCCCTTGGAAAAGAAACTTTAGGATTCTCAAAAGAAACTTTAGGTACAGCCCTTGGATTTGCACCTGGTCAATGATGCCCAGACATATCCTGGGATTCTTTGA
Organism: Glossophaga mutica; assembly: GCA_039655065.1. Taxonomy (NCBI): domain Eukaryota; kingdom Metazoa; phylum Chordata; class Mammalia; order Chiroptera; family Phyllostomidae; genus Glossophaga; species Glossophaga mutica. Next base: position 96,015,097 of record CM077307.1, on the reverse strand, counting down.
TTAAGCCTTGACCACTGGCTACTTGAACAAATGCAGCAAATGTGCAAACAGACAAGCCTGATTCTCTTCCATAGATATGTAAAATGACCTAATTTTTGTGTGTCTACTACCACACCAACCCTCCATCTCTGCAGGATTCTTCACAAGTGTTCAGCATCTACAAAGAATCAACCACATTACAGAGTTGGGAGTTAAAACAGAGTATAAAATACTCCATTTCTTCCCATATGTTTTCACTGGAAAAAAAGGGGGGATAGACAGGAAGCCCAGCTTTATCTTTGAAGAGGACCTGCATTGCCACCTGACTTTCAACCCTCTCTGCTCTAACAGAAATTTTGTATAGATTCAAAGCCATGCGTTTTATCCTGGCGCTGTCAACATTAGCATGTTCTCTATGCCTGGGTCTCCTCAGTTCTTAACATCATTATAGCAGACTTCTCCAGAAGCTCTGGTCCTTGCAGGAAGGCAATTTTAAGTTCACCTTCCCTTCAGACCCAGACAGCAAGAGTGTGGCTCTACTGGCAAGGGTTACCATGGCAATAAACTCAAAGCTGTTTCCAGATTGCCCAGGAGCATGTTACCAAGTTGATTCCATAGTTCCCTTTGTACTAGCAGCCTGCATGCTCTTCTAATATATAGCAAGTCACCAATATTTCCACTAGGACTCAATTCCAGTCTACCAGGTGGCCTTAGGTATGTTAAGAATTAAATTATTTCCCTCACACATCAATGTTTAGGAACTGGATCAGTGAAGCATTATCAAATTACAGAAAGTCTTAAAATGGCAGATAGTTCCCATAGTTAATTAAATTAGTTCTTGGTATCTGAAGAGAAATGCATTAACTTCCTTTGCCTAAAACCACTTTGGGGAGGCCAGGAAGTAATGGAAATGTGAACTCATCCTTTGCCATAGTTTATTCACTTATTCCCTTGGAAATTAAAGGGAAAGGATCAAAATTAGTTACTGGGTCTTTTGTACCTACAAGTAGTTCAGTCAGGCTCTGCCTATGGGCATTTATTATAACCCATCAATAGTAGACCCGCCATTAAAAAGGAGTGAGAATTAGGGGACAGAAATATCTCAGAATTTCTGGGGAACTTATGAACTAACAAAATATGATGTGAATTTTTTTCAGGGTCTGAGCTCTTAAATGGTTCATAGTTTTGAGGATATTGTGGACAGAGGTGCAGTGAATGAATGTATTTCCCATCCATTACCATTTTTCTTGTATCTACAAAAGGTAAATGGCTTCCCAGCTATAAAACAACAGTTAAAGATAATAACCACAGAATCAACCACAAAGAGAAAGAGTGGTTTTATTTCTGATCTTAACTGATTATAAATGCAGCATATTCCCAGTATGTTGCACAATGTGACAATCATTCTTGAGGCAAGGACTGGGGCTATAGTAGTGAAGGAAAAAGACAAAACTACTATCCTCATGGAGCTTACATTCTAGTTCCTGGGGATCTTTTAATCCTTTCTAGGGGGCCCCTGCCAGCCATTCTACCATGGGCCTTCCTTTCCAAAAGTGCACTGCCTATCTCTCAATGCTCTGAGTCATTCTGAAAATAGGAAAGATTTTCCTGCTGAGAATTCTCCTACCTTATTCTACTCCCTTCACCCTAAACCTTTATAGGTTTCAAACCTATAGACAGCAGCCCACCAGGGGCTCAACCCTGAGGCAAAGTGAAGGCCTATCCCACTGGAGTGATTGGCAGATCCTTTCTCTACCTAAGAAAGGAGTGAGGAGAGGCTGCTGCTGTTTAATGGGGAGGTCTCTGGGTAAGAAAAGGGAAAAGTGAAATGGGGGGAGTATACCTTCCTTCTCAGTGACCAATACTCCTTTTGTCTGCAGGAGGGGAGAGGCTGGGGGATATAACCCCCAACCCCAGGTTGCCTACGTGAAAGAACAACAATCCCATTGCCCCTCTCCCCAGGCCTGCATCCTGGGCTGCTCTAGTCTGGTTAGCTGGGAGTTCACACCAGATGGCCCAGAGAAGTCACCAATGATGGAGAAATGCACCTGCTATATATTCAACCCAAAAAAAAAGACTAGTACCTAAAAACTATCTGAAAGAAAACTTTGAGTCCATTCTGATTGGCATCTTTTTCCAGGTGAGGAAGAACCCATGAACAAGCAGCCCCAAGGCCATGCAGTCATGTGTGAGTGTCAGCAGCATATATTATGGCACAGTTTTCTCTCCTCTCTGAACAATATACCTATCAACAGGCCTAAGCTTGCCGGAACCCCCCAGACTGACCTGAGGACTCTGGAGCAGCTGGGCTGAGCAATCTGGGGAGAGAAGGGTAATGGAGATAGGAGGGTGCTTCATGGGGTTAAGAAAGCCACTCAGTGAGTGGGTCTGGGATCAAGGTTGCTTTAAACACAGAGAGAAGTGATGCGCCAAACCTGGGGGTGTTTTGGTTGCATGGGTATAACAGCGTGCAGCCAAGGGGGGACTCAAATAGGGATTTGTAATGGGGTCTAGAACTCACGGTTAGAAAAATTACATATATGATATTAGAAAAAATACATATATGATGGGTCAACATGGAGCAGGGCTGTTGAGAGTTGTTCTGAGTAGCAACAGTTTTGCAGATAACCTCTAGAGTGGTTATTTAATGTATCTATAATCTTTAACTTGTTTCATGGATATGTTAAATGGCTGTGCCCATGCTTTGAGCCAGGGGGATGGGAGTGACTTCCATCCAAGATGTAACTGGGAAGCAACTTCCCGTGGTTACAGCACTTGCATGAGCTTGAGGATGATTGGCTCCATGCCATGGGGCCATGCCTGCCAGGACTTGCTATGGCAGCCCAGTAGAGCTGGACAGATGTGGGAATGCTGGCAGGTGTAACTGATTGTGGGAGGAGTTGGAAATGGGATTGCAGAGGAAAATTGGAGCTGGGATTTAAAACCAGGTGCAGCAGCCATGCCAGGTTGGGACCACGAGGCTTTGTGGTGCTCCCTTTTGCCTCGTAGCTTAGGAAGCAGGAGAGACTGTCTGGAAGAAAAGGGGTAAAAGGACTCTTACTGGTGGGCCATGAAACAGTGCCACATGGCTTTGGATTAACTGGAGATTGTGGCAGCAACACAGCTGATGGTGCCGGGAGTCTGAATCACGGACTTGTATTTCTTTTCCTGAGATACAGTACCCCAGACTAGGGCAGAGGGAGAAGGAAGGACTGCGTGCATCTGTGGGTATCCTAAAGGACTTTAGTATTTTAATGAAGACATTAAGTCATTACTCTTCAGACTGTATAACTTTTAAATAAATAATTCCTTTCCTTTTCATCAATCTCTGGCATTGAAAGATGTCTTTCTCCTTGTGGCAGGCAAGGTGAACCTAGTAGGTAGGGGGCACCCCCAGAGCAAAAAAGGGGGGTCCTTTCAGTAATAGTACATTGTTCACATACCCCTGGGTCTGTTCTGTAACATGGGGGCAAGGGTGTTGTGGTAGGTGAGTGGCTTCATGCCTGCAGGACAGCTTACCTGTGTGGTCTCCAAGATGGAACTGGGGATAGACACAAAACCTTGGCCCTGCAGTCTTTCAATGGTCTTAGACTCTTAAGACTCTTAGACTCTTTCAATGGTCTAAGAGTCTTAGACTCTTGCTAACTTGGGTCCACACCTCAACCAGAGGGGCTTAGCTCCTCCATAAACATAGGCCTTTTCCTAGTGCCCTGCCCACTTCTAGAGTTCACACTAGGATAACGCTCATTTTGAGTGCCTATTATTCCTAGTCAAATTGATGCTTCTACCTGGCTGCTCTCTGGCCCAAGCCCACTCCCCTCTCTGGGTTCAAGGGTGCATGAACTCCAAGGGCTAGTGCTAAGCAGATCCTCTTTAGGGCAGCACGACGCCCCAAAAGAAGCCAGGCCCCACCCACTCCCCACTGGAATACACAATAAATGTCAGTTTAATCCTTAAACGTGTCATTTCCCCAAATGCAAAAATAACAGAACCTTCCATGTGTCTGTCATTTTGTCACCAACCCCAGGCTAAATGCCTTTAAAACTTCCTGAATGAAGATAAGAGAGAATTGTGTACATCACACAAATGGTGGAAAGTAATAAAATAAACATCAAAGGTGAGCTCCCATGTACTTGCAGTGCTTTTTCTATTTGCAACAAAGACAGGAAAAAAGGAGGAAACCTCAGTGCGGAAGGGCAGAGGGCAAGAAGTGTACTCTTCTGGGGGTCAGCGATCCCCTCTCTTAAGAATTGGCACCACCAAACGTCAGGTCCTCAACTTCCTGGGGCAAGGAAGGTATCCCCTTTTCCTGGCTGTTAGGCACCGGTGCCACTGAAACCACAGAAAAACTCCTCACCAGAAAGATTGGAACGAAATAGCTGCAAACACATTGTGTTCTGAGCACCTGCCGCTGGGTGCACGCCCTCCCAGGCATTCCTGTTGACTGTGCGAACCCACGAACAAAACGGCTCCGAGTCTAGTGGGGCACCTGGGAAAGCAGAGCCTGGCATCCCGCTCTAGATTCTAGGCACAGCTGCCCCAGGGGAAGAGGGGACAATGCTTCTCTTCCCCAAGAGCTACCAGCCAGGTACAGAAAAAGATAAAGGCAAAAGAAAAGTGAAAGTCGGAGATCGTTTAGCAAGCAAGAATCAAGTTCATCCGAAAAGGCGTATACAATTTCAAGTCCAGGGTTTTATTCTTTATAAAAGGAAAGAAGACAAAAATAGTCCTTAAAAGGAAATTACAGGAAATGGCACAGTACGTGGCTCAGTAAGAGGTCATTGCAAAGTGTGTCCAGTTTGGTCTGTGCGGTTCAGCACCTCGTCAGGGATGAGAGGCATTTACTTTCGGAAAATGCACCGTTTTCACCATCAGAGAAACAAACACACACAGTGCGTGCACCTTAGGAAGGCCACAGGCCTGAGCAAAGTCCCTACTGACCTGGCCCAACCCTTTCAGGTACGCCCCCGCCCATCCCATTTCGAGCCTCGCGCTCTCTCTCAAATCGCTCCAGGGCGCAGAGACCCCTCCGGAGCGGGTGAGTGCTCCGACCTGAGCGGAGGAGAGGGCGGGCCCGGCTCCGACACTAGGACGCCAGCAAACTCACAATCTCTCACACACCCCAGCCGCGCGCGCGCACCCCATTGGCTGGAGGCGGAGGGCGGGGCTGGTCAGACCCAAAACAAACAACCTGCGCGCTTTGACTTTGAGGCGGCGCAGCTTCTAGGCCTTAACCTGGTAAGCTCTGCCAGAGAGCCTCAGCTACCTAAACCACCTCGTTTCCCCATCCCTCTAGTGTGGGAGCCCAGGCCCCGCCTCTGCGGAGTCGCCCCAGAGTTATATTGGGCGGAGAGGAAGGTGGAGGTCAGACGCAGCCACAGCGGGCCAGCACGGAGATGCTGCTTGGGAGGCCTGGGACTGGAAGGCGGCTGCGTGAGCCACGGCCTCAGGGACTCGGCTCCGCCAGCGCTCAAGGCTGAAGACACCGGACTTTCCCCAAGTGTGGCAGGCGCAACAGCCTGCACCATTTCCGTGCCTCCTGCAAAGGACCTGGGAAGTCCAGTGAAGAAATCCTCCTGATCTCTTGGACTGATAGCAGATGCGTACGTTTCTTCCAGCAGGAAATCCCAAGGCCCTTGTGCCTGGAAACCAGAGGTTGAAGCCGCACCCCTGCACACATTAACCCTGAAGTCTCTTATCCTCCAACTGAAGACAGCGCCCACCCAACTCCTCCCTCTCTGCCCCTCTTAGTTCACCCAATAAGCACAACCCCTCCAAAGAAAACTTCCAGCGGAAGAAGACTCTTCTATGGAAAAGTGACTGTCTCTCGTCAAGAGTGGGGAGAGCTCTCGTTAGAGGAAGTCGAGGACTCCTGGAGCCGGAATCGCCACCACTGCCTTCCGCACCAGCTTCACAAGCCCTCTCAGAGCAAAAGGGTAGGGCGCTGGGCAGGGACAGGGTGCGCGGACATGAAGCTGGAGGTGTTCAGCCCCCGAGCGGCCCACGGGGACAAGCCGGGTAGTGACCTGGAGAGCGCTGGCGGTAGCAACGCGCCCTCTCCGCTGTCGGCAGTCGGCGACGACTCTCTGGGTTCGGACGGGGACTGTGCGGCTAATAGCCCAGCTACAGACGGCGACAATCGGAATCCGAGAGGTGAGCCTGCAGCCGAAGAGGGCCCGGCGGCAGCGACAGAGGGGATCGTGGAGGCGGGAGCAGCGGGGCCCGGGACCGAGAGTGCGACTGTCAGTGAGGGTGGGCGCAGCAAGCCATACACGCGGCGGCCCAAGCCCCCATACTCGTATATCGCGCTCATCGCTATGGCCATTCGTGACTCCGCGGGCGGGCGCCTGACGCTGGCCGAGATCAACGAGTACCTCATGGGCAAGTTCCCCTTCTTCCGCGGCAGCTACACAGGCTGGCGCAACTCCGTGCGCCACAATCTGTCGCTCAACGACTGCTTCGTCAAGGTGCTGCGCGACCCCTCGCGGCCTTGGGGCAAGGATAACTACTGGATGCTCAACCCCAACAGCGAGTATACCTTCGCCGACGGGGTCTTTCGCCGCCGCCGCAAGCGCCTCGGCCACCGAGCTGCCGCTCCCCCACCAGGGCTGCAGCCGGAGGAGGCTGCTGCCCCACCTCCGGCTCCGGCAGCCCTGGGCTCGCCCCAAGCGAGGTCCCCCGCCCTTCAGGAGGGGCGCGTCAGCCCTGTGGGCAAATTCTCCAGCTCCTTTGCCATAGATAGCATCCTCAGCAAGCCTTTCCGCAGCCGTCGTGACGGAGACTCGGCCCCCGGAGTGCGGCTGCTGTGGAGCGCCACACCTTGCCCTCCGATGCCTGCCTATCCCGCATTCTTCCCCAGCGCATCAGGCGGGGCAATACTGCCGCTCTGTGCGTGTAGTGCGGCTGAGCCAGCACCGCATCTCCTGCTTGCTCCCTTCTCCGCCACCGCCCCGGCCAAGCCTTTCCGAGGCCCGGCGACAGGTGGCAGCACGCACCTGTACTGCCCTCTGAGGCTGCCCTCAGCCCTGCAGGCAGCCTCGGCCAGGGGCCGGGACCCGCACCTGCCCTACGCCGTGGAGACGCTCCAGGCCTGAGCAGCGTGCCTGAGCCCCGCCGGGGTGCTCGCCATTGAGGAGAATATTATCGCAGGTCCAGGGCTTTGCACTTTCTGTCCAGAGAAAAGGAAACTTTAAAAGAGAATTCTCCACCAAACATGCCTTAAAGCTAAAGGATTTTTGACAGAAGTGCTTTAACTTAGTCCAGAATATTTCCTTCCTCTTTTGTAACTTGACAGAAGACCAAAGCAATTTTTCATAACTGTTAGCATTTCTTTACCAAGCCTGTACCCCTTTACAGACTTTTCCTCTATTCTTACTGCCCAGGCACCCCTTTACCCCTACTATCTTTATCTCAGTTTCCATTGATTTGTTACTAACAAAAAACGGGAAAGAAGCACATCAGGGAACTATTCCATATGATAAATGATATGACTACTGTTTGGGGTTTATTGGGCCCCTCTTCCATGAGTACGTATGTGTAATTTACAGGTATGACTGAATGTGAGAGAGGTGTCACAGAATCTTAAGTCATTTCTCTGCTATTGACCAATGCTTTGCTGTGCCAAAAGATTATATGTGTGTGTGTGTACACACACACACACACACACACACACACATATTTGGGTTTTGTAATTAAATTATTTATATCTTTTGAAACCTGAATTGAAAATGTTGCAGGCAATGGGCTACAGCTTTATTAATGGCTTGGTGATCTCTAAGTGTGGCCTCCTTGGGCCAAGCAATTTCTTTACAGGAAAAGTTAACATTTTGTATGTGGGGTGCCAGGGCCACTGCCATGTGAAAGCAAGTGTGATTATTATTTTTAATATTATTTTATTTGTATCTGTACATAGTCATGTATGAATTTTACAAAACCCAGGTATAATGCTTATTTTTAAATAAAACTCACAAGTGACTTTTAATGCTTTGTAGTGACAGGAGACGGTGAGTTTTTAATCCCTACTCCCCCAAAATCTGTCCAGGTTTGAATCTCTAGAAAATTCCATGTGGGTCAGAATATTCTCCTGAATGACTCATTAAACATAGAGGCATTCTGCAGGTTTCCTTGCCTAACAAATTGCTGTACAAATATTCAGGCTGGGACTTCCAACAATGAGATTTCTTAAAACTTCAAACCAACAACCTCTGTAAGAATTCTCCTACAAGTTACCGGAACAAGTAGTAAGATGTGTGCCCAAGAATCTTCTGGCCAACATTATTAACAAGTTTATACTCAAGTAGATGTTTTCAGGCAAACTGGTCGATTTGGAGCTCAAAAAGCTGGGAAACAATCTTGGCATATGATTATCTTAAACACCAAAGATTTCCTCAGGGCAAGTTTAAGAGCCACTTGAATTTCTATGTGTTTTTCAAAAGAAAACCTATTTTAGGAATGTAAAAAGTCCTATTAGTAATATTTTTGTTTCACTCTCCTCTTGTATGAAGAGAGCATTTAGAGATGTGGGGCTGCCGGGCCCGCCCGTTTCAGTTGTGATCCGAAGAGACAATGCTAACTCAGATTGGCGGAGACAATTTCCCTAATTAAAATGGGAGGTTGTGATCAGAGGAAGTACCAGAAAAGTGTGAACACCTGTTTCCCAATAAATTTAAAGGCGGTGGGATTCTAACAATTTATGGATTGCAATATTCTAAAGAGTAATACAAACGATGAGAAATTCAGAGACTGGAAATGTAGGTCTCATTGTTCTTGCCATTTTTGGATAGATCTCAACTCACCCAAGCGGATGATTTGGACCAACATATTGTGAGGTGGGGAAAGAAAGTGGAGTTTGTTTCAGGATGCTGTCTTTTGGCAGGAAGGCGGGGCGGGGGGGGGGGTGGGGGCGGAACCCATCCCTAAGTCTAGTTAACAAGTAACAAGTTTGACTGATTTTCATTCTATCTACTCATTATCATGAAGAGTGATAAAAACAGGGTTGAATTATGACAAAAGGTAGGCATTTAAGTGGAGATTTGTGCCTGCAAGACCAATAATTAGACCAGAAAATAAAACTGAAAAACGTGAGCGCATGGGGGTGGGGGCAGGCAATGAGTTCACTGGGTTGAAATGATCAGGACCCATGATCAATTCTTTGCTTTTCTCTTGAAAACACAATCTTAAAATTGATGGTGAGCTGGAAGTCATCAACTTCAGATGCTTCCCATCTCTGATTGAAGTAGCCATTTCTCTCCAACTATGTGCCTTGCCTCCAGCAGGGCGCTACCTCTTACATAAGTTTTGTAAAGCACTATTTTCATTTCTACATGACGACAGTTCCGCAAAAGGGGATTTTAAATCGCCACTGATTTATGTTAAAAGGCACAGACAAGCGAAATAAAAATAAAAGAAGGCAAAGATGATGTTTTAAAATCATAGCTGTTCTCCCTTCAAAAAATCCTTTCTTCCTGAAGAATACTCCAGAGTCTTGAGTCGGGTTAACTGGGGTCCCCTCCTCAGCTTCGGATCCCCTGCGCTGTCTACCCAGGTGCTGTAAGGTTTTCTAGAGAGTGCTCAAGGTCGGTGTTTCATGACCAAGCCCTTACTTCCATGACCCAAATGACAATCACTTTGGGAGGTGAAGAGTACGGAAAGAAGAGGGTTAGGGGCTCTGTCGATGCCTCCCTGGCACTCCTTCAGCCCGCCCCGCCCCCCCCCCCCCCCCCCCCCCCGCCCCGGCTCCAGCAGTTTCTGCTTCTACCTGCTGGGTGGAGGAGGCCCAGACAAGGGGAAACAGCACAAATCCAGGTTTTCTACGAGAAACACGGAAAGTTGCAGGAATGCTTAAGTTCCAGAGAGGTTCCAATTCCGCAGAACCGCGCGTGGAGAAAAAGACCTGGGCCTTCAGTGATGAGGATCGGTGGTCCTCGGGCCTCGGGCGGAAGCCACGACCATGCGTCCCCGCCAAGACTGTTCTTTCTGGCATCCACCCAGGAAACTGGATTCCTCGGTGGCGCCGGAGAACGCCCCGGGCTCCGCGACCGTCGGCGGCTGGGCCAAGGGCAGGGCCTGTACCTCCCCCAACCCCCAGCCCAACCCCCTAACAAAGCCCGCCCTTCCCACAGACCACACCGGGTTTCTAGCCCCCAACTCGCCCCTCCCAGGCCGGAAATCGCTCAGGAGCTGAACCTCGGCTAGGCTGAAGCCTAGCGGAGGAGCCGAATCGTGGAACTGCGGAGTGGGGGTGGGGGTTCTGTTTACTTCGGCAAATGACCTTTGGTAAGCCTTGCCTGGAGCTAAGGATAAGGGTTGAGAACCCCTTAAAGCGTTGGCGCTTTACAGTTCCCTTTTCCCTCACCCGGGAAGACCCTTCCAAGCCACGTTGGGCAAGTGGAAGAGAGAAATGCTCGTCTGCGGGACGCCGGCCCCCAGTGAACCCCGCCTCCGTGCTTAGGACCTATTTCAGTCTCCTTATCAGACCCTTCCCACAACCAGGAATCAAGGCTGCTGCTTTGGGGGGCTGAAAACTTCTCTGGTTATCGACACCCACCATTCTGATCAGTCTAAACCGCCTTTTTCTAATGTAGAAAACAATTTCTGTAAATAAGGAAGCAAATGGTTGGGTCGTAAGTGTACCCTGATTGCAGGCCCCACCTCTGAAGCCTGTGTGTAAGCAAGGGCAGTGAACAACTTCAACCATCATTCTGGCTGGCTGACTTCAAGTTCCTTAGCTTATGGATAATCAACCTAAGGTTCCTTTTAGATTGTGAATCAGATTCTTTATCCCACAGGAATTGTAAGGAAAAGAGGGAAGTAGGGAAGGAGAAGAAGAGAGGGAGGGAGGGAGGAGGGAAAGAAGGGCGGGGAGATATCAGAGAAAGGTTCATTCCCAGCAGGTAAAGACGGGATACTGTAGGGGCTTTCCAGGGTTCACCTTGTGCTAGAAGCATGCCTAAAGAGAATTATCTATGCCCAATCTGGTTCCATGAGTGCACAATTTCACAAAACTGACATTTTTGCTGCCTCAGGGAATATATGTTCACACACAAAATACAAAGTTAAATTCACTGTCTTGGATAGGCCCTAATCTTATAGATGAAAAACAAAGGCCCACGGAGTAGCTTAAACATTTCTTTGTTGCAGACCCAGGTGGAAACCAAGATCCAACTTTCAGTTCACAATTTTTTCTGCTGTAACACATTATATGGATAATTCAGACCAAATCATACTTTGTGAGAACTTAGTTAAATTTTTCCGATAACAGTCTCAATTCACTTTTATTAACAATGGCAGGCAGATTTTCCAAACTGGTAAGAACTTTTCTGCCACCCCTTTAAATGTCCTTTTCTAGACGAGGCCACTGCCACCCTTCTTCTAAGAGATCTGCATGTGGGGTGTCTTAGACCTTTTAACCTCAGTGTATTAGGGAGTGCTCATGCTACCACAGTGGAATTTAGTACTGCTTTCTTTCACTGCTGCAGAGCACCAAATACATCCCCTGCCAAGGGCAGCAAGAAGTCTGTGCTGAGAAAGGGGAGTCTGCTAGAGGACTGGGTGTGACTCAGCAGTCTCTGCTCTCTGGTGACAAGCACTAACAAAAGGGCATTCCCTGACACCAACCTCTCATATTTTCCCACACCAAGCCCAAAACAAAAATGGCCCCTTTCCCACATTGGAAAGAGCCTAAAACTTCTTATGATAATTTGCCTTCCCCTAGCTTAAAAAAAAAAATGCCAACTCACAGCATCCACATGACTGCCAAATTTCTTACATATTAAGGAACTTTGTTGGTATCACGCATACAAAGATATTGCTCCTCTGCTGTAGTATTTTTTTCTAATTCTTTAGACCATAATAGCTGAGCTTTGCCTTGGTTCTAGAAATATGACCCCAAAAAGTCCTTCGGTAAATATTTTCTGATTTCAAACACTACAATATAGTTCTCTAGTGAAACCATTAAATGTTTACACTTTAACAATATAATTTTTAATGCCTCATCTTGTCAGCCAGTGGACCTAATAAGTATCTTCTAAGATCATGACCAAAAGCATAAAAATGTAAGTCTTCCCAGATTCAAGGTCCTCTTTCAAATTGGCAAAGATTCCGATGTCACGAAATCCTGGTTGTCATGCAATAGTTTCTGTACTGTATCTGTTTGGCATTATTAAGATGGATGGGTGATTAGAAACAAATGTCATTCCTGTTATTTGCCAACTTATACACAGACTGGAAGAGAGAACTGTATGTATTAACCTTGATTTTTGGTGAGCTACAGCCAAATATAAACATTAATAGAATACAGCATTTCCCTTACCACTCTGGGGCCCTCTTTGCTGCTCTTTCCAGGAAAAGTTTAACTTAGAACACTTGCCATAACTGAGCATTTTTATCAAATCTGAAGCTCAAAACAATATGTGTATTCAACATTGCTGACATATATTTGTTTTTTCTGATCAACAATTTCTAACCATTAAGGGAAAAGGCAGAAAAGCTTTGCCACCTTTGGCCGACTATGCTTATTGTAGTTAAATGTCTGGTAACACTCAGAATCACAGAAGTGGTTCATTCAAGAAAGAATTCCAAATAAAAACTCCAAAAAGCCCCAAGTCCAAATTATGGCTCTGGCTTTCACAGCTGGGTGATTAGGGGAGAGGGTCACCCCTCTAAGCCTCAGTATGACTACGGTTTTTGACATAGAACATGGGCACACACCTCCACTCACAGTTCACAGTCATGAAACTTGCATAGAATGTCCAAGTTGTCATACAAATGGATGCTATTTCTTTCTCTTAAACTCAATCAACATGGGACCAAATGTATATTTCAAGAACAAGTTTCATTATAGAATTATTCAACATAAATAAAATACTCATGTACACCATAAAACATTTGAGACCATTAGGGTGCAATGGACATGTGCAACTTGTCATTCTAATGGGTCATACCATGTATTTCCAATAACATTTTCTCAACAACTTAAATCTTGCAGAATCCTACCTTTCAGAATTAGGTGTGAAACATATCCTTATTTCATAGACAGGAAGTTAAGGCTGAGAGAGGTTGCACTATTTTCAGTAGGTTTCATCACAAGCAAGGCATCCAGGGAGATTTCCTGGCTCCAGCAATAGCTCCCCGGCCAGGCCTCAAATCCTGGAATGACAGGATCAGATCAGCTCTTCATTTGTTTACTTAAAAACAAAATCCAAAGATACCAAAGACAATTTGCAGGGTAGCAGAGTCAATACAACCTAAAAATGCAACTAGTACCAAGGGACTCAAGGCATGGAAACTAATGTATGCATGTGTGTGTACAAAAATAACATAAAAATACTAACATTAAATACTAAAATAAAATAAATGTGGTAACACTAAATGAGGGCAAATCTGGAAACTAGAGAAAAGCCCTGAAAATAATAAAATATATTCCAGATACATTCTCAGGCCTAAATAAAGCATAAATGATAAGGGTTACCTGATCCCTCCAGACAGACCCACCTTCCTTTGAAGGAGCTGCTATTTTTTCTGGGGGAGTCAACATTTGTATCTGCTGTCCCAGCATTTGCCCCTTGTCCTGGTCCCAGCACCCTGACTTCCTGAGGAAGAGCCACCTCTCCCTATACTATGTCATTCTACAGGTTCATCTCCTAGCGTAAGGCAAGCCAAGCAGGCCTCCTCTTCCCCGGGACTCTGAACCTGGAGCAGAGAGATTCAAGGACCAAGCATGAGTTGAGTTAACTTGTTCCTGGTGCCCCAATAAAATTGTCCATTAGGTTCTGCTATGGGACTTCCCTGTCTCCTTTCCTTTTCAAGGAAATCCTTCCAATCCAGTCCCGCTTGCCTCACACTCATTTGAGTTTCTGTCATTGGTAACCTCCTTACTGTCCTGTATGGTCACCCCAGGCACAGTGTAAGTCAGCCAAGGTGGCTTTCTTGCTCTTGCTCCCTTTCCTTTGTGAACTCTTCCTCTTGTTGGCCTTCCTTGGATACTCTCAGACCCCCAGTAAGAGGATGTGGGGTTCACAGATGGTAGGGGGCATGTGAAGTGGGAGACCAGGCAGTCAGTACAGCACAGCTAGCTCTTTTCCCTTTTACAGGGACAAACAAGTAAAGGGTACCCCACACAATGAATGGCTACTTAGCAAAACAAAAACATGGACCGCTGAGCTCAGTGACACAGGGACATTCTGAAACACCCCAAATATCTGACTAAAAGGAGCCAGTCCTGATAAATTACATCCATATAATTTGTATGTATGACACTCTGAAAAAGGCAAATGGGACAGAAATCAGATCTGTGGGTGCCAGGGACTGGGATGGGGACTCTATGGGGCACAAGTCAACTTTGAGGGTGATGGAAATAATCTACATCTTGATCATGAAAGTGGTTTCATGACTGTGTACATTGATCAAAACTCAGACACCTGAAAGTTATGTGTTGCTATGTAGATTATATTTCAATATAACATAACCCAATAAATAAACTTTTTTGTATAAAGAATGAATGGTAAGACTTACTGTATTGCCCAAACCAGGGCTATTTCCCAACAACAGTCTAGGTTAAAGGAAATTAAGCTTTATTTATGGAATTTCAACTAATGTGTTAGTTAAGGGGAGTATTTTCAGAGGAAGAGTAAACTTCCTGGTTCATCTTAAATCACACATAGCACCCAGCTGGCCCTTCCCACTCTGGGCAATACAGCCTATGGCATGAGTGCCCCCTCCACTTCAACAAGGGAATTGTGTCAGGGACAACCACGCAGAAGGGACACCATGCCAAGACTTACCCTTTGAGTGTTCCTCCCACATTCAGACATGCTGTTTTCTTCATCCAGCTGGCTAGTTGAGGAAGGACAAAGGACTAAGAGCTGATAGCCCAAGTGGAGGAGAAACAGGATTACTACAGTCTCACTGGCTGCCTGAAGCCTGAATTAGTTGACCAAGCAACTCCTGGGGGATACTACAAACTCTAAAACCTGGATCAATGCCCAGCACCCTTGCAAGGAAAGGCCACTGAATGAGGGATCTAAGATGAAACTACCAGCATTACATGGCATCACCCAAACCTATCAAACATACTCACCTAACAACACCAAATTTCATAAAGCTGCCCAAAAATGAAAGAGCTCAAGCAAATACAATTCATTCCCCTTGCTTCCTGACCACTACCTGCACCTCAATTCTGTAATCATAAGTGTCAGAATACCAGGGAAATATCAAGCAAACTGGACACTCTTGACTCCTCACAGCAGATACACAAGTCAGCAATCTGAAACAAGATAATTATTAGTTCTCATTTATTAGCTGAACCCACTTGAGACTTGCCTCAGGGGACATTTATAAATGCAATAAAAGATCATATTATTGTTTAGTGCAAAATAATGTGGATCATTTTGAATTTTGGCTGAAGCAGACTCCAGCCCATGCAGTGCCTCTGCCTAGACTCAAGAAGGGGAAAGGCTGTGACTGAAATCTTCTCCACTCATGCAAACAGACTCCAGCATTTCCTTCATAAATACTTGTCAAACTTACACAGGGGCTTGAAGTCAGTAAGAGATGTCAGCCAATTTAGAACTAGTAAAGATAAATCTGTGCCCATTTTTTCCAATATGTAACCCCACAATGACTTGTGATTAAAAAGAGATGTCTGGTTCCCTGGCTGGTGTAGCTCAGTGGATTGAGCACCAGCCTGTGGACCAAAGGGTCGCCAGTTTGATTCCCAGTCAGGGCACATGCCTGGGTTGCAGGCTGGGTCAGAGAGGCAACCACACATTGATGTTTCTCTCCCTCTCTCCTTCCCTTCTCCTCTCCCTAAAAATAAGTAAATAAAATATTTTTTAAAAGTAAAAAAAGTAATAAGAGATGTCTGGTGGCCCAAGTCACCTCTTGGAGCAGTGCCCATGCACAACATCAAAGTGTTTGTGCTAAGAGATTCGGCCTGAGAAACAAAGCTTGCCTAGTAGGGCTTTCCTAACGAGTCACAGGGTATTAAAACTAGCATGTCTTTACTCACAGTTGATTCAACATGTGGGGCCACTAACTGGTTGCTTACACAGGGTAATGTGTGAAGAAAGCCAAAATGCTCTGCTGGGTAAGATCTCTCTCCTCACACTTCTCTGATTGCCCACCAACTCCATTCCCCTTCTTTGGCTCACTCTCTTGTCTGAAATATCATCATTTGATTCATTCAAAGTTATAAAATTAAAAAATTGGGGCCCTGGCTAGTGTGGCTCAGTGGACTGAGCATCACTGGTTTGATTCCCAGTCAGAATACATGCCTGGGTTGGGAGACAGGTCCCCAGTAGGGGGCACGCAAGAGGCCACCACACATTGATGTTTCTCTCCCTATCTTTCTCTCTCTCTTCCCCTCTCTCTAAAAATAAATAAATAAAATCTTTAGGAAAAAAAGGCATTGTAAATAATAATAATGGGGCTTAAATTCTACTAAAAGGAAAAAAAAGAGAAAAAGGGGTGGGGAGACCGAAGTAACCATTGTTTCATTACAAACACAATTTCCCTTCCCCACACGTTGCTAATTCAAATTGCAGGGTCCAAGTGGACACACTTGCTAGCCTTAAAGTACATAGGGTTTATATACAAAATACACACTTCCATTGACAAACACAACACAAAAAAAATTCCTGGTACCAGTGTTAAGCTTTTATCTCTGATACTTAATTAGCAGAGGTATTAGGTATAAATAAAACACTTCTGGTAATCAGCAGTGAATTCAATTCATGCAGTCAATGTGATGTTAAGTTCTGCTGCCCATAGGCCACAATCAGTTTTCCCTCTTGATGGTCACATTTCCTTTGTCTCGGGATATGAAATAATACATTTTGTACTTGAATAAATTTACTTTTTAATTCCTTCCACAGATTATTTTGATCCTTGCTTTTTACTAAAGTTAGGAAGAAAATGCAGGACTTAAAAATCACAATCCACATTTAGAAATCAGACTCCAGGGAAATGAGAGTGATGTAGGACAGCCGGGACAGGACATTAGTGACTTGGGAATGAGCTGTACCCCTGCTTGGCCCTCCAGCTTGGCTTCTGGGTCAGCTGAAGCTCTGAGTCCCTGGCTCCTCAATTACTCCTTATTTCCCCTATTTGCCCTTCTACCAAATGAAAACATGTTGTTAGCACTGAGCACCTCCAGTAGCCAAAGGCAGGCTTTAGTTCTAAGTCAGAAATAATCTAAAGCATAAACGGGATCAGTGTAATTAAATACATCAGCTCAAAATCTCGATTCCCTGCCAGATCAGGGAACAGACCAGTTCAAACAGACTGCTTCCTCAAACATCATGCTGGGGATGTTTGCTATGACCGCACCCATGTGAGCTGGTACTTCCTCAAGAAAAGTTCACACTGCCCTCCTGGAGTAAGACCCAGGCAATATCTACTTGGGTTCAGGGGGAGACAATTCTCAGGTAGTGTCAGATGATGATAATGAGCTCATGTCACACTTTCACTGAGAAAAACTCTTTTAGATGCTACAAGGTGCCCTGGAGAAATGGGCACTTGCTTGGGGAGCAGGCTGGGCAGTCAGCAATGCACCCTCACCCACAGGAGAACAACTGGCAGATAGGGCCCACACAATGAAGCAGGACAGCAGAGCTAGCAAACCATAGAACTGAATTTCTGAAACACAAGAGGCCCAGAGGCAGGCCCAGCACGGGAGGGAGGGCTTAGGCCCCACAGTTCCTAGGCCAGGACTCCCTGCCTTTGAATGCCAGAACCAGGGTCCATCTACTCAGCCCCTCTTAGTTGGGGTGCCCCCAGGAGTACTCTCAGAAATGAATTGGGCTACAAGTTTTTTTGGTAAGTGCAAGAAATACCAGGATGGGCACAAGGATTTGAGCCCATAAATTGAAGGCAACAAGTAAAGAATGAGTTATCAAGCCAACTATGACTATGAATAACTAGAGCTTAAGGCCATGTGGAAATTCTGAGAACAGCATAAAATGCCTACCTCAAAAAGATGCCACTAGTGACCAAAGGGACAAGGGAGTCATTGGTGAAGGTGTTTGGGGGTTGGAAGAGGCAGGGAAATGTGGATTCACTGGCATTTCTGAACTGTAATACACTAGAGTGAGTGGCATTTCATGCCATCAGAAAGAGCTTCATGCTGCAACTGAAAATGTCTCACAGGGTTAAAAAAATCTAATCTAGATCAATTTAGCCAGGCCCTGGAAAAATAAAAATTATCCTGTGGGCCCACACCAGGTTCTTTCAGTCAAGACTAGGATCTCCTAGCAGCGACACTGCTTCGGATGCAGCCTCTGATTTGTAGCGTTTGCCAATTTTCATGGTGTAAATGCTCCTACCATGGCTGATTTCAAGCCATCAATAGTCTAACCCTGGACACAACTTTCCTGACTAGTTAGAAACTGTCTGTTGTATCCTAAGGTTGTAGAAGTCTATTCTAGCACACCACAGAGTGAAGTGGGTATCCCCAAGCCTTGATTCTCAGGTGTTGTGCCACTGGGCTTACCCTCATCATTTGCTGTCATCCGGGGACAGAATCTCTTAGTCACAGTGACCCACATGATGAGATCTTCAACCCAGTGGCAGCTCCTGTGTCTAGAACTGATTTTTAAATTTCAGGGTCAGTGTTCTATAATAGCTAAGAGCATGAAGTCTGAAGCCAGAGTTCCCAGGTCTGAATCTCAGCTGTACCTTTTATTATCTGTTGTAACCTTAGGCAAATTACTTTACCTCTTTGTGCCTGTTTCCTCATTCATAAAATTAGAATAATAATGACAATAATAGTAATTACCTCATGAAGTTCTTGTAAAGATTAAGTAAATTATTATGTGTACAGTACTTAGAATAGTGTTTGGCACATACTTAGAATCTGTGAGCACTACTTAGAGTTATTATTATTTAGAAATGGGAGTGAGCAATTGGTAAGCCAGGACCCTAAGAGCATAATGAAGCTGTATTCTTCTTCTTGAAGATGCAACATTTCCATCAGATGGAATTATACCCTAATCCTAGGAGAGAGAAAAAGAGTCAGAGGCTCCTCTTGCTGAGGGAAACATTTAATGCCACAAGCAATGGAGCAGACCTTTTAACCCGAGTCTTAGAAAGCAGATCTATTTGGGTGAGGTTGTGGTGTAGTGGTGCACAACACCAGTCTCTTATTGAAACTATTTTTAAATGGCAAATGCCTTACTTTTCTTTTATACTTTTTGGTCTGCCAAGTGCTTTCAATAAATAAAGAATGTTCCAGTTAAATAATATGAATAGGAAATCTAAGGTTACAATGAAGTTCTTCCACAGATTTTATTCAATTCCAAAACTTTGTGAGCACTTTCTTATGTGCCAGGTAACTAGAACTGATAAAGCAAGGGAAAAACACAGCCCCTGCCCTCCAGATCTCACTGTGAGCTGACAAGTGCTGTACTTGTAGAAATGCTATACCAGTAGTAAGTAAGTCTTAGATGCCATGTGGCCACATAAGAGGTGCATCATCCCCAGGCACCAGGGATTTAGAAAAGCCTTCCTGTAAGCTGTGGTATTTCCACTGAATCCTGAACTATGAATAAACCTGAGGCAAAGGGCTAGGGGTGAAAGGGAATCTTTCCAGGTTGAAGAAACAGCAAGAGACAGCAGAGCATAGTCGGGGAAGAGCAAACTGTGTGTGTACATGAATTGCAGAACCTGTGTGTGGAAAAGGAGACCAAGAAGAGAGACAAATATAAGGCAGATCATGAAGAACCTTGGTCTTCATTCTGAGGATAATGAGGAGTCATGCGAGTGTTTTTTAGCAAAACACTGCTTTGTCCCCTGTAAAGATAAGTCTGGCTGCCCTGTGAAGAATGGAATGGGTGGGAGGAAACCAGAGGAAAGCTAGAGACTGATGCAACAGTGTGGGTGAAATGCTGTGATCAATCTGCCCACAATGGGGATGAAAGGCAGGCAGGTTCCCAAGTCCTTTGAGGTAGGCAACCAAGACTTGGAGACTGACTAGATGTGGAGGAATAGGAAAAGCACCCTGGGTGGGTGTGAGGTTATCCATGTAGCAAAGGTGTCAAGAAGGAGCCAACTGTGATTACACATTGGAGAGGGGTAAGTGTGCAGTTGTTCAGTCCTTAATACACTGCAAAAAGAAAGGGGGCTTCATTCATACCACAGTCATACTTTTGTATATAAATTACCACAATATTTACCAAATGAAAGTAAAATGTTTTGAGAAATGTATATTTTTCTATTTTTTTCAAAGGCTAACCATAGCCTTGAGTGTAGTTTGGAGTTTATCTTCAAAGCCACTAAGTTTGAGTTACCTAGAGAATATTTAAGTGGAGCAATCAGGTAAGCATTTAAATATACACATCTCAAGTTCAGGAAAGATCTGGGCTAGAATTGTAGATTGGGAAACATCAGTATATAGTTTTTAAAACCATGAAGAAAGGAAAATGTGACCTGAGCTTAATTGGGGGTATCATCTGCTTTTTGGGAAATCAGTTGAAAAAATATACAATAATATCACACTGAGCTTACATAAGAAATATATAGGGAAGGAAGATGGCAGTGCAGTAGGAGGGAGCAGATTACACTTCCCCCTACACACCGGAGGAAAACCTGGCCAATCTACAGAGGAGCAGAGCAAACAAATAACAGTAACACAGCATATTTGAAAATAGGAGATTGAAAATTGTAGCGGACATTGAAAAACCAGTCAGTAAGGAGAGTACTTCAGAACAATGAGAGTCCAGGGATGAGCACGGAGACCAGCACGGCTGAGGCCCCAGGCCAGTGCTTGACAGGCCTGCCGCAGGGCTCTAAGGAGGGAGCCTGGTCAACCGCTGAAATGGGCTGAGCGATCAGGGTCACCACGCGACTGCAGACGGCTGCATGCATGAACAGAGATGGCTACGTGACAATAGGCGCCCAAGCGACTGCAGACAGCTGCAGGATTATAAGCGCAAGCCGCCACTGGAGACAGCTGTGGGACCATAGTCGCCTGTGCATGACCACAGACAGCTACAGGACCATAGGCACATGTGCGACGCAACCGAAGGATCATAGTCCCCACACCACCAGACACGGCTGTGGGTCCATAGTTGCCTGTGCGGGACCCCAGACGGCCACAGGAACATAGGTGCCTGTACAAGTACCACTGCAGAAAGCTGCGTTCGAAGGAAGACCCAAGCTAACAACCATAAACTCAGGAAAGTGCGAACACTCCAGGAGGTTCAGAATGGAGGCTGGAGGCCCTGTGCAGAGAGGTGCCAGGTTAGCTGTGGGTTCAGTAGCCAAAAGATGACTGAGTGCTGAACACAGAGAAAAGCGATACCATCACCCCCCAGCCATTGCAGCCAGAAAGAACAGAAAAACCGGCTCGGTAAGTCTAAAAACACCAAGAGTTTTTTGTTTGGTGTTTTGTTTTGATTTTTTGCTTTATTTTTTGTTTGTTTTATTTCATTTTGTATGTTTGTTTGTTTTTGTTTCTGTGTTTGCCTGTTTATATAATTGTTTTTAATAATTATTTCTTTATTATTTTTATCTTCTTTTGTTACACCTCAACTCCCCTTGCCTCTCTTTACTTCTTTCTTGTTTTATTCCCTCTTCACTTCTTTCCAATTTTATCTCTGATTCCTTCCTTTTTTTATTTTTTATGTTTTTCATTTTCCCCCTCTTTTCTCTCTTTAAATACCCACGAGTGAGACAAAAAACAAAAACAAAAAAAAACCTGGAACTTTGAAAAAAAACAGAGTTGGTCCCAAAAAGAGGGAATTGCAGCAGCTGAAACAGTGGAAGATATGAACACCAGGATACCAGAAGGATACTGCACCACTGAATTTCACAGGTATTTTACCACAGAAGTTCACACCATAAACCCAGGGAGCCAGAATAGATCAATTTAAGAAGCTGAGGCTAACAAGAAGAGTCTCACAAACAATGGGAAGACAAAAAAAAAAAAAAAAAATCCCCAAATGAAAGAAAAGGAGGAAGCCCCAGAAAGAATGCTAAATGAAATGGAAGCAACTCAACTATCAGATATTGAGTTCAAAGCAATGGTTGTCAGGAAGCTCCATGAGCTCTCAATGAGCTACCAGAAACTACAGGGAAGCTATGATGAACTCACTGCAAACTATATCAACATGAAAAAGGAAATAGAAACTATCAACAAGGGCCAAGCGGAAATAAAGAATACAATTTCTGAACTGAAGAACACAGTAGAAGGAATAAAAAGCAGAATTGATGAAGCAGAAGATCAGACCAGTGAGTTGGAGGACAAAATAGAAAAAAACACCCAGAAAGAGCAAGCAAAGGAAAAGAGGCTCAGAAAGAATGACGAGGGGATTAAGAGAAAAGCAAGACAACATGAAATGTAATAATTTCTGTATAATATGGATACCAGAAGGAGAAGAAGAAGAGCAAGGGATAGAAAATCTATTTGAAAAAGTAATGATGGAAAACTTCCCTAATTTTATGAGAGAAAAAGTCAAATAAATCCAGGAAACACAGAGAGTTCCAACCCAAAGAGGACAACTTCAAGACACATCAGAATTAAAATGGCAAAATTCCAAGACAAAGAGAGAATCTTAAAGGCAGCAAGAGAGAAAAAGGAAGTAACATACAGGGAGCCCCAATAAGGTTAGCAGCTGACTTCTCAATGAAAACGCTCCAAGCCAGAAGAGAATGGCAAGAAATAATCCAAGCAATGAGAACCAAAGGCCTGTAACCAAGACTACTCTCTCCAACAAGGCTTTCAAACAAGATAGAAAGCCAAATAAGGAGCGGCCCACACAAAAGATGTCTAAAAGAATACACTGCTACCAAACCAATTCTGCAAGAGGTACTAAAGGGACTGTTTTAAGGAAAGAAAGGAAAAGGAGAGAGAGAGAGAGAGAGAAACACAGGTACGAAAATACCAATGAATAAATACATATTGATAATAATCTTAAACATAAATGATTTAAATGCTCCAATCAAAAGACATAGAATAGCAGAATGGATAAGAAAGCATGACTCACACATATGCTGCCTACAAGAAACCCACCTCAGGACAAAAGACATACACAGACTCAAAGTGAGGGACTGGAAACAAATTTTCCAAGCAAAGGGATAGGAAAAAAGGCCAGGGTAGCAATACTCAGATGAGACAAAATAGACTTTAAAAGAAGAGTCATAAAGAGAGATCCAGAAGGTCACTTCATAATACTGAAGGTTGGAATCCACCAAGAAGACATAAACATGGTAAATATATATGCACCCAACATAGGAGCACCTAAATACATCAAGAAAATCTTAGAGGACTTCAAGAAAGATATTGACAGCAACACAATTATACTAGGGGATTTTAACACCCCACTGTCAAAAATGGACAGATCTTCCAAACAAAATATTAACAAAGATACTGTGGCATTGAACAACACTCTAGATGAAATGGACTTACCTGATATATAAGGAGCCCTTCATCCCAAAGAAACTAAATACACATTCTTTTCAAATGCACATGGAACATTTTCAAAGATAGACCACATGATAGGACACAAAACAAGCTTCAACAAATTCAAGAATATTGAAATCATACCAAGCATTTTCTCTGACCACAGGGGATTGAAACTAGAAACCAACCCCAAGGGGAAAAAAACAAAACCCTCAAAATCATGGAGATTGAATAGCATGCTATTAAACAATGAATGTGTCAAGAATGAAATTAGGGAGGAAATCAAATAGTTTCTGGAAACAAACGATAATGAACTCACATCGACCCAAAACTTATGGGACACAGCAAAGGCACTCCTCAGGGAGAAGTTCATAGTGATACAGGCCTACCTAAAAAAGATGGAAAGATTTCAAACAAACAACCTAACCCTAAACCTACAAGAACTCGAGTAACAACAACAAAGACAGCCCAGAGCAAGTAGAAGGAAGGAAATAACCAAGATCAGAGCAGAATTAAATGACATAGAGACTAAAAGCACAATTCTAAGGATCATTGAATTCAGGAGCTGGTTCTTTGTAAAGATTAACAAAATCAACAAGCCTTTAAGCAGGCTCATCAAGAGAAAAAGAGAGAGGACCCAAATAAACACAATCGGAAATGAAAGAGGAGAGATTACAACCGACACCACAGAAATACAAAGGACTGTAAGAGATTACTGTGAAGAACTGTATGCCAAGAAATTTGAAAACCTAGCTGAAATGGAAAACTTTCTAGAAAAATATAATCTTCCAAAATCAAATGAAGAAGAAGCAGAAACCCTGAATAAACCAATAACAGCAGATGAAATTGAAGCAGTAATCAAAAAACTCCTGACACACAAAAGCCCCAGACCAGATAGTTTCACAGGAGAATTCTACAAAGCATTTAAGGAAGAGCTAACCCCTATCTTTCACAGACGATTCCAAAAAATCCAAAATGATGGAAGACTCCCAAACTCTGTTTATGAAGCCAGCATCATCCTAATCCGAAAACCAGATAAAGACACAACAAAGAAAGAAAACTTCAGGCCAGTATCACTGATGAACATAGACGCTAAAATCCTCAACAAAATATTGGCAAACCACATCCAACAATACATTAAAAAGAGATCATACACCATGACCAAGTGGGGTTCATTCCAAGGATGCAAGGATCATTCAACATTCGCAAATCGGTAAATGTAATACATCACATAAATAAAAGCAAAGACAAAAATAACATGATCATATCAATACATGCAGAAAAAGCATTTGATAAGGTACATCATCCATTTATGATAAACACACTCAGCAAAGTGGGAATAGAGAGAGCATTCTTCAACATAATAAAGGCCATATATCAGAGACCTACAGCCAACACCATACTCAACAGGCAAAAACTAAAATCTTTTCCACTAAAATCAGGAACAAGACAAGGCTGTCCACTTTCACCACTTCTATTCAACATAGTATTGGAAGTCTTAGCCACAGCAATTAGACAAGAAAAGGAAATAAAAGGCATCCAAATTGGAAAGGAGGAAACAAAGCTATCATTGGCAGCTGACATGATAGTGTACATAGAAAATCCTAAAGACTCGGACAAAAAAACTGCTCAACATAATAGATGAATTTGGCCAAACAGCCGAATACAAAGTCAATATCCAGAAATCCAAGGCATTTTTGTATACCAACAATGAAACAACAGAAGCAGAAATCAATAAAAAATCCCATTTGATATAGCAAAAAGAAAAATAAAATACCTAGGAATAAACCTAACCAAGGAGGTAAAAGACTTGTATGCGGAAAATTAGACAACACTGAAGAAAGAAATCAGGGAAGACACAAACAAATGGAAACACATACTGTGTTCATGGATCAGAAGATTTAACATCATGAAAATGTCCATACTTCCCAAAGCAATTTACAAATTCAATGCAATACCTATTAAAGTACCAATGGCATATTTCACAGACATAGAACAAACACTTCAAAAATTTATATAGAACAATAAACGACCTAGAATAGCTGCAGCAATCTTGAGAAAGAAGAGCAAAGTAGGAGGGATCACTATACCTGATACCGAACTTTATTACAAGGCCACTGTAATCAAAACAGCCTGGTACTGGCATAAAAACAGGCACGTGGACCAGTGGAATAGAACAGAGAGCCCAGAAATAAACCCAAGTCTCTCTAGTCAATATTCCGACAAAGGGGGCAGCAACATAAAATGGAGTCAAAATAGCCTCCTCAACAAGTGGTGCTGGGTGAACTGGACAGCTACGTCCAAAAAAAAAAAATGAATCTCGAGCACCAACTTACACCATACACAAAAATAAATTCAAGGTGGATAACAGATTTAAATGGAAGCCGTGACACCATTAAAGTCCTAGAGGAGAACATAGGCAGGAAAATCTCAGATATTCCACGCAGCAACATTTTTACTGATATGTCCCCTAAAGCAAGGGACATAAAGGAAAGAATAAACAAATGGGATCTCATCAAAATAAAAAGCTTCTGCAAAGCCAAAGAAAGCAGCATTAAAATGAAAAGTGAACCAACTGTATGGGAAAACATATTTACCAATGATACCTCAGACAAGGGTTTAATCTCCAAAATATACAAAGAACTTACACGACTCCACTCTAAGAACACAAGCAACCCAATTAAAAAATGGGCGAAGGACTTGAGCAGACACTTGTCCAAGGAGGACATACAGAGGATCCAGAGACACATTAACAGGTGCTCGATATCACTAGCTATCAGAGAGATGCAAATTAAAACCACAATGAGATACCACTTGACACCAGTCAGAATGGCCTTCATAAACAAAGCAACAAACAAGTGTTGGAGAGGTTGTGGAGTAAAGGGGACCCTAATGCACTCTTGGTGGGATTGCAGGCTGGTACAACCACTATGGAAAGCACTATGGAATTTTCTAAGAAAACTAAAAATAGATCTATCCTTTGACCCAGCAATTCCACTGCTTGGTTTATATCCTAAGATCCCTGAAATACCAATCCAAAAGGACCTATGCACCCCTATGTTCATAACAGCACAATTTACATTAGCCAAGTGTTGGAAGCAACCCAGACGCCCATCAGTAAATGAATGGATCAAAAAAACTGTGATACATTTACACAATGGAATTCTATGCAGCAGAAAGAAAGAAGGAGCTCCTACCCTTTGCAACAGCATGGATGGAACTGGAGAGCAGCTTGCTGAGCAAAATAAGCCAGGCAGTGAAAGACAAATACCATATGATCTCACCTTTAACAGGAACCTAATCAACAAAACAAACAAATAAGCAAAATATAACCAAAGACATTGAAATTGAGAGCAGGCTGACAGTCACCAGAGGGGAGAGGGGAGTGAATTTCAGGGGAAAAGGTGAAGGGTTTAGAGCAACAAGTATAAAAGACACATGGACAAAAACTAGGGGTGGGGGTGGAAATGGGAGGGAAGTGGGGAGGGCTGGGGCGGTGGGCCGGGATGGGAGTAAAAGACAGAAAACTGTAGAAGATCAACAATTAAAATTAAAAATATGTAATTAAAAAAAGAAATACATATATATACTTGTTATATATGTAAGTGGCAGGGTCAGGGGGTGAGGGAAGAACAGGGGAAATAACACAGTCCCTGAAGCTAATACTAAAGTGCCCCTGAGCAAAGGGAGAAGGCAAGAAAGCCAAGGTCAATATTCATATTTAATACACCAGTAAAGAAAACTGAAAAGGAGGGAACCACCAGATATGGAATCATAAAAACTAGGAAAAATTACATTTTATAAAGAGAGGATGTGTCCAATGTGATAATTGGGTTTAACTTCCCTGCCAGACCAACAGTGACCTTAGAAAGCCCCACTGCAGAGAAATTGGGTGGGGCTGGGAGCCAGATGGGGATGGACTCAGTGACTGATAATTCATCTCAGGAGCAGACAGGTTAGAGAAATGCTGGAGGGAAAAGAGAGCCTAGAGAAGCTTACTCTTCCTTTTTAAGAAAAACAAATACTGAACATTCTTTAGTGTTACTGGGGAAGAATCAGGTTAGAGAAGCAGTTACAGATGGTCAAAAAGAAGTAGCAAGGGCTAGATTGAGGGACAGTTATAATCAAGACAGGGGCTAATCATGGATGCCTGGCCAGTGGGTAGAGATCTAAGAGCCACTGCCAGACCTCTTCCACCCCATCCCCTTGTCCTTGTGCAGGCCCTCATTCTGCCTGAAGCTAAATGTGGCCAGGGTGGGAGAGGCTCCCTGCCCTGCCCAAGCCTTCATATGGACTATCTTGGGATAGTTGAAATATCAGATGGAATATCAGTGGGAATATCAGTGGAGGCTCAGATGGAGGTTCTTTGGACTTAGAAGTAGGGCTTCCACAGCAACAAGGAGATGGACTATCTGATGGGATCAGGGGAGAGGGAGAGAAAGAAAGTGCATAATCAATTTTTATTTAAGCTCATGTGGAATTAAAGTTCCACTGGAAATTGCCCTACATCTCACTGTATCTGCACCTCTCCTTGAGGAGAGGGATTGTATGAAATCCTGGGTTAAGTCTCAACTCTGTACTCAACGGTTTTGTGATCCTACGCTAGGTTCTTAGTCAACCTGAGCCTCTGTTTCTTCATTTGTAGAGTAGACATAATGGAATTGGTCTTGTAGGCCTCCTAGGGGGTATTAGGATTAAATTAGAACACACACACATCTACTTGTTGCTTGTTGCACACTACGTATATGGTATATGACACCAATGTTAATCAGTATTAATAGTAGTGGTAGTATGAAATCAAATCTTCATCAATTGACTTACAATTATTATACAAATTACACAACTTAACTTGTGGTAGACACCTGGGGGGTAAAGAGTTCTTCAGTACCTTTTAACTAAATTAGCCAAAATTTGAACTACAGGATACTATTTATGTTGCAAATCAAAGTCATGTAGATCTTTGCAAATATGCATATCATATCACTCATGCCAAGAAATACAAACCTCTAATGTTACTCATTGTGCAATTAACTTACTCGGTCGTTAAAGGAAAAATACCTCCACACATGGGAGGAACATTGAAAACCTAGTGGATATTGTGAATGAGATCTTTTGACCTTCAAATAAGACTTTTTATCTGTTAAACCAAGAAAAGTCACTCTAGAAATATTGTTAAAATGAGAGTAACAAAAACATTGTGTATTCCTTCTTTTCTTCTTGAGCAGAGCTAAATGGAAGAAAGATAAACAAAATTCATTTGCTCCATTGTTTCTATAGCTCAGTAATTCTCTCTCATCATTGCTCATACTGTTCAAGTAGAAACAGGCCTTATTAGCCCCATGGTTGATGCACATAAACGATTATTCTCATTTTAAGTTTGTGTTTTTCTCTTCCCACCAGAATCCCTCAGTTTTCCACTTTTCTGTCAATCTTCTTGCCGTCTTCTCCTTTGCACTAAAGCCTCCTTCAAAGTATAGCCAAGTACTTTGCCAAGTTCTTGTGTGGACTCTACAAAAAGCCTCACTGAATTCTTCTGTTTCCAAGGGAGTACAAAACTTTCACTTGGCAGCATGTCACTATCACTGATAGGCTGATTTGCAAAACTACATAGAGCCCATAGAATTGCCTCAAACTGAATCGCTACCTCATTCCATACACCAAAATAATTGTATGAAATAGCAAAGATTTACTTGTATAAAGCAAACCATATGAGCACTAGAAGAAAGCATGCAATAGCTTTAGTCTTTCATATTCAGGGTTCATCTAAACATGGTGCAAACCCTAAATTCTATCCAGGAATAAGCAAGTAAATCTAACTCCATAAATATTGTAAACTTCTGTCTATTGTCTATTAAAAATAGACAAACAAGGAATGTATTTGTGACCTATCTGAAAAATAAAAGGTAATAACAAAAAAACACATCTTTTATGAATCAATTTTTAAATTACTAAAAATGAAATAGAAATGAATAGCAGTCAAGGCCAGATAATTTCCATAAAAAGAAATACATATAGTTCATAAACATGTGAAAATATTCAATCTTTCATAATTAAAATATCAATGAAAACAATAATGACTTGGCATTTGTTGCCTATTGGCAAAGATTTAAGTTTAAGAGAACATGAAATTCATGAGGTTTTGAAGAAATAGGCTGTTCATACTCTGTTAATGGGGTTGTAAATGAGTGCAACCATTTTGCAGGACAATTTGACAATATTTATTAACGTGTAAAATGCACATATCCTTTGACCCAGAAATTTTATTGCTAAGAATGTATCCTAAGTGTATGCTCTCTCAACTGTGCAAAATATGCAAGTGTACCAGAATGTGTGTAGCAGCATTGTTGTTTGTAATCCCCCAAAACTGGAATAAACTTAGTACCAATTTAAGGCATTGGTTAAATTAATTAGACTACAACCGCATAATGGAATACTAAGCAGTTATAAAGTGAACAGGTGGTTCTCTCCTATTATAGGAAGCTATCTGTTATGTTGGGGGCAGAGGAGGGAGCAAGCTGCAGAACAATGCATGGACTATGGGCCCCATTCACATTAAATATCTTTATGTATGAATGCTAGTTCATGTGGAGGGAACTTTCAGAAAGATTTTAAGAAATGCTTAAATTGTACAGTTACCTCAAAGGTAACTGATAGGACTGAAGAGATTGGGGGTCTAGAGAAAATGTTTTATTCTTTTACCTTACATATTTTTATTTTATTTGGAAGAAGTATTTTTACCATTAATGTGCATTACCTTACAGTTTAAACAAGCATATTTTATTAAAAGGGAAAGAAAACAAAAGAGAAAAAGGAAGAGAAATGTCAGAGGGAGGGCATAAGGTAATGAGCATGGGTGGGGTGGGGAAGGAAGAAAGAAGAATCACTTTCTCATTCCTTTAAGCATATGAGCCCTTTTAGCTGTTTTGATGGAGAGGAGATGGATATCAACACATTTTAAAACTTTAGCAATTTTACCATACTTCACAAACACCACCTTGTTACTTCTCTCATAAATTAAAACAAGAAGTACCATACTGCTGGATTTGTCTACACTTTTTCTGAGTCTTTGCAAACCACCTTGAGATCAAGTCCTTGGGCAGTGTAAGCCAAGTGGGACTCCAGGAAGCCGGCCGGCATTTCCTCCCATAATACACAAGTTTGTATTTTGCCTGATGTTGTCTCGGTGCCTAGATCCCACAGTGATAGGTGTCACAAAAGTACACAGGCAGACAGAGAACTTGCCCGATTTTGCAGAGAGGATACAGATATGTGGAGGTCAAGAGGCTTTTTTTCTAAAGGGAAGGAGCCCATCAGAGTTCTGAGGAAGAGTCTGGGGCACATTAGCCTGTCAGTCTTTGTCATTAGTGTGAGTGGGGTTCTACCAGATAAAATACCTTTGTTCTTACCCTTAAGATTCTGGTAGCTGACCAGAGGCTGCACTAATTTTTTCCAATTTTTTAAAAAAAATAAAGTCATATTTGAGGTCTATTTTTTTTTTAAATACTAGGTTATTAGAGGAGAGTTGGGAGGGAATTTCAGGGGAAAAGAGGGTTTACAGGAACAAGTATAAAGGACACATGGACAAAAACTGGAGGGATGGAAATGGGGGGAAGGTGGGGAGTGCTGGGGCGGTGGCCTGGGATGGGGGTAAAAGAAAACTGCAGAAAAACAACAATTAAAATAAAATTAAAAAACATAAAAGAAAAAAGAAAAAATAGATTATTGCAGAAATTTTTTTCATAAATTACTTTATTGTTGTTTAATTACAATTGTCTGCATTTTCTCCCCACCACTCACCCCCCCACCCCAGCCAAACCCACCTCCCTCCCTTGCTTCCACCTGCCCCCTTGGTTTTGTCCATGTGTCCTTTATAGTAGTTCTGCAGAGATTTTTTTTTTTTTTAGGAACTGGTTTTTTTAAATTGACTTGAAGAGGTACTTTTTAAAACTTTCTTATGGAAAAGGAGAAAATTTTACACCTACCCAAGGGCCAACAGAAGGACAAAATCCTGTAAGATTAACAAATAAGACCTCCTCCCTTATGCTCTGCTCCTGCCCTGCCTGTTCTGCTCCTAGCCCCACACTGAACTCTGCAAACATGATCGAAGCTTACAAAATATTCTACTACTACTCAACAGTTTAAATATTAACAAGCATGTAAAGCTACTGGGGGTAAAAGCCTGGAGCCTGTAACAAGAAGCAAGCCTCGGCTAGATTCAGTAATGACTTCTTGCACAACTCCAAGGCCGCAGTCATAGCTTTCTGAAAATTACACACTTCCAGCCACTCTGGCATGAGGGTTCAACTCTACCAGGGTTGCATAACCCTTTTCATAGCATGATAATTAGTCATTAAGAAGCAGAACAAAGGGCCATTCTGACCACAGAGGCACTCTAATATTGTTCATATTTGTTTTCCAGAAAGGACACATTTCTCGAACATTCTCTCCTGTAAGAGTGTAAATGGGGTCAGGAAGGAAAGTTGGAGCTGTGGGGAGAAAAAAACATGTCAAAGAGTTTGCTGCACAACACGTATTTTGTGGAGATTTTCTATTCCTGCTGCTGCTTTTCTTGTTGTTGCCACTGTGTTTAATCTCCCACTGAATCACAGGCATGCCATTTGACCACACTGGCCTCAGCTCACCAGTTGGGATTGTACCTCCTGTTGGATTTCCTTGGTATCTAGTCCTATCCCACACTTCTCCTTCTTAGCAAAATAGCTGTTTTCATGTGCCACACATTTTATTTTTCATCAGACTAAATATTTAAGAAATCAGAGTTCTAAGTTATTATTGCCCTGGTCACTTAATTAAATAAATACATAGAACTTGAATTTTAGGGCTAGAGAACTAGATTTAGAAATAAGTAGTCTAGTTAACTTATGTATAAACAAAGAAACTGAGACCAGAGAAGGAGAGAGGTAAGATTAGTCACAAACATTGAGGGCCCCTAATGAAGGCACTTGAAGTTTACCTTTATTCACGGAGCACATAGCTAACCACACATACTTTCTTTGTCTCCTGTATGAATTCAGTGTCTACTTGAAACTTTCACCCAACCTGTTTGTACACCTGGAAAACAGCCTTGTGTACGGAATAGGAGATAATCACAGCAACACTGCAGCCTGCAGGTAAGTTTGAAGATAACAGCAATACACCTGGATAGAGCTACCTGAGAGCACAAGGGCCTCCGTCTCCTGACAGCCTCAACCCCTGCAAAAATAAAGGTGTGCCTAAAGAAACAAGGGGTGGGGAGAGAGATGGCATCTAAGAGACAAACTTTGAGTTTAGACTCAAATGATGGAGTCAAGGGTGTGGTTTCCTATTGAGAATTAAATTTGCCAAAGCTTACTGAGGAAAAGAAAGTTTAATTTCCCACAATATCATCAAGAGAATTTAGCCTTTTCACCTGTGCTTTACAGATGAGGCCAAGGCCTATAAGGGTACGAAATGGCCCATGAGCCTCCTTCCTCTGCCTATAGCAGCCATCACTACTCAGACATGGTACTTGCCAATCACTAAGAGCTACTTCAAGTTAACAATGGAAAAATAATCTTTCACATCAAGCTTTTTTCTCTTATGTAAGAGTTTGACTAACCTAGGCACTAGCCTAGGGAAAGGGCACAGATACTGAACATCCAGGTTTTAGTACATCTCAAAATATCTTTGAACATGGTATAGAGAAATGCAGGCTAGATGCCTAAGTGACAGAGAGTTTCAATGTATTAGTCAGTTATACCCCAAAGATGCCAATTAATGGGTTAATGTCAAGTTATAGGAAAGTCTCTTTCTTTGACTACCCAATCTAAACTGCAAAACATCTCTACCTCTCTTCCTATGTCTCTTCCCTTCTTTATTATTCTCCTTGGCACTTGTCATTATCATACCATACATGTAACTTATTTATCTTTGCTAGTGTCTGTCTTCCCTACTTAAATGAAAGCTCCAGAAGAACAGAGTTTTTTTTCTGTTTTATTCTCTACTGTATCCCCAAAGCTTAGAAAACTGCCTAGCCTATTGTAGGGTATTCAATATATAGTTGATGAATGAATGGATGGATGGATGGATGGATGGATGGATGGTTGGATATGGCATTATTATCTAATATGAAGATAACATCAACCCAGGAGAGTTGTGGAAAATATTAGATGACAAAGTCAACAACCAAAATTATCTTGACAGGTGGGAGTAATATTCTGGAGCTAGTAAATGGAATTTAACAGGCTGTGTAAATCAATCCCACACTTAGATTTCAGAAAAACAATTGCACAAGAACAAGATGGGAAAGATAATGTGGTTAAATAATAGCACATGCAAAATTGACAGGGTTTCGGGTGACTGCCAACTCAATCTGAGTCAAAACTAAAAATAGCCTGTCAAAAAAGTGTGACCTTTTGTGACATCACTAATTAAAATAATTATACTTTTCAGTATACAAGTGTGCCCATATAATTCCTTCTTTTCTTTTTTTAACTTATTTTAATTGTTGTTCTTGTACAGTTTTCTATCTTTTACTCCCATCCCAGCCCATCACCCCCAGCCCTCCCCAACTCCCTCCCATTTCCACCCCGCCTAGTTTTTGTCCATGTGTCCTTTATACTTGTTCTTGTAAACCCTTCCCCTTTTCCCCTGAAATTCCCTCCCCTCTCCCCTCTGGTGACTGTCATCTTTTCATACATACCTGCAACACCTATGTGAACGAGGTTCACAGTCTGATTAGTAAGGGCAAAGATGAGAAACCACTTCAATGTCCATCAACAAGAAACTGGCAAAATAAATGAAGGAACTCTAGTCATAGAATACAAAATAGTCTTCAAATAAAAATGGAGACACTTTTAATGTACCGATCTGGAGCCATCTCTAAAGCAGGTATGTAAGTAGGGGAAAGAAAGTGATTTAAGAAAAAAGAAAGAAATGTCAAGTTTTGTTTAGATTTAATTTAGAGCCTTGCTACTAAGGGTGATCTTTGACCATTAGCTTAAGCATCATCTGAAAGCTTGTTATAAATGCAGAGTAGCAGGTCCAATCCCAGATAAACTGAAACAGAATCTGCATTTTAATAAGGTTCCCAAATGATTTCTATGCACATTTACTTTCAAGAAGTGCTATTTTAGAGAATAAATTTTACTCAGCCTGCCTAAATGTATCCACATCCTGAAGAGGACCTGGTCAACCTACCCCTGCAACCTCCTTTTTTGTAGTTCGTCCCCCTTCTTGTTCTAGTGGCCAGGGAGCCCTTAGCACTCCAATGGCCTTTCATCTATAACCAAAAGACTCTCTAGGACACTGTTAGGGACACTGGATTTTTTTCAATCCTCACCTGAGGACATGCTCATTGATTTTTAAAGAGAGGGGAAGAGAGGGAGAGAAACATTGGTGTGAGAAACATCTATTGGCTGCCTCTTAAAAGTGTCCCAGTTGGGACCAAACTCACAACCCAGGCATGTGCCCTGACCAGGAACTGAACCTATGACCTTTTGGTCTACAGAATGATGCTACAACTAATTGAACCACACCAACTGAGGCAGAAACACTGAATTTTGTAGGATCCCCTTCCTCAATTAGCTCAAAAGTGTCCATGGCTGAGCTGACGCAAATGTCAACTGATTTTGTTTTGCCAAACTCTGCCTACTGTAGAGATATATGTGGGTGAAAGTATTGATAATTTGCTTACATTTGGTCACACTGCTCAGGTCAAGATGTCTACTCCTGCCAAGCCATGTTGGCTGGTGGTTAATTTTCATTTGCCACTATCTAAATGTTTAGCCCAACTGACACAATCCCAGCTTCAGCTGCACATTCTCCTCCAATGATATACAATGGGCAAGGTTAATCTCAAAATAACCCAAGTATTATTTCCAAATTAAAGGTTACTGAGCCCCAGCATGGCACTTCCTTCACCTGCCAAAATTAGGAAATGGATGAAGGCACCAAGCAGCACAGATGTCAGAATGGGAACCCACCCATCAAGGAGCTATCAGCTTATGCTGCTCATCTCCTTTTCTTAGAATTAATAATACAAAATATCTAAGTTGACATTCTTCTCCATCAGTCACCTGGTCATTCTCACCACATCTTCATTCTCTGCTACATGCCCAATGTCAGCAAAGACTGCAGCTTGTGACTTTTACCCTATCAGTATTTAAGAGCCATAAGCAAAACACATATAACAGCATTGTGCAATGTGGAGTTTACGAGAGGTATTATTCATGCCTTACAGTCAAATCACTGGCTGGAGCAATGAGGGCCACATTGTTCAGGGGTTGCCATGAGTCTGAGAGGTCCCATTAATTTGGTAGTGTCCTACAAGATCAGTAGCCCGGTAATCAAAAAGTCCCCACTCTGGAAAACAGATCATTCCAAGAAAAAATATAAAAATCTTCCTGACTCACTTCATAAATAATCAAGATCTGTTAGACTTAACTATGAAAAGAACAGTGTTCATTCCACGAAATAGAATAAAGGAGTTGTCAAATCATGAGCTTATAAAACTTTAGAAGGTACAGACAACAGGTTCAATCAGGAATTTTGTGGACCTGTGGATATGCATAGCTTTGGTGTAAAATCCAACAGAGGGTTTTCAATTCATCTTTGTTACTTAAGGCATGTCCTCATCAAACACTTTTTTCTATACAATTTTAATCTGAAATTGTCATGTAGATAGTTATTGCGCAGTGTTTCCTTTCTTTCTGAGGAGCTATACTTACCCCCAACATTTATTCTTAAGTGGAAAAAGCAAGATGTAGAATAGAGTGTCAGTATTCTACCATTTTCATAATGGTGAAGCATAAGTCTGTTATACATGCAGGTGTGTGACGATGACTCCAGGGACTGAATGATAGGGAACAGAGATGGCAAACATATTCATCAAGTGCTTTTGTTCTTTTTGAATTTGGCACCATATTAAGCATCATCTAGTCAAAACTTTAATTTAAATTACAATTAAAATGAAATACTTTTCTATATTATTTAAAACATAATTTTATACCTTATTTATACAATATTCAGTGCCAGTACTAAAGAAGTGATTGTCCTATTTTTCACTCTGTGATAGTGAAAACTTCTTTGTCTATACAAGGTTCAAATCCGAATTCCATACTTAAAAAAAAATATTTGCTGTTTATATAATAAAGATACTTCCCTGTCTTTTCTTCCTCAAAATCAAGAGAAGGTCAAGGACGGTGCAGTCTCTAGGATCAAATGCTCCATTTTAGAGGGAGTAATCTTTACTTTGAAATCTCTTAGTATGTCTCAAGCCATTGTTGTCTGTAAACCGCACATTTCTATGCATTGTCTCACCCTGCCACTTTCTTCCATTCCATTGAGAAGACCTTGTACCAGGAAATGATAGAAGAATTCAAGAGAATGTTCTAAGTACCAATTCATATACAAAAAGGTATCTTTTGACAAATTTTGTTCATTCATAGCATTAAAACTTCAGCAATAGATGAAGGACTTCTAGTTTCTGGTCTGGCATGGAGTTTGGAAGTCATTATTCTTGTCCTCAAAACAAAACAACAAAAAAAAGAACTGAAATGAAAATGAATAACTTCCTAAATCCAGCAGACAATTCCAATCACAAGAAAAACCACTGATCCTGAAATTGGAGACACAGACAAGCAGATACAGAGTTTCACAGCTCATGAGAGGGAATCAAGAGCAAAAACACAGCATTAAAGCTAAGACCAGTTTCTTTTTTCCCAGTATACCATGTCAGCTTTCGACAAAAAGAATGACAAGGCACATTAAAAAATAGAAAGCCCAGTTCAAAAAGATAGAGAAAGCACCAAAACCATGCTCAGATATGTTAGAGATATTGAAATTACTAGACTGGGAATTTAAAACAACTATGATTTTCCCTGGCTGGTGTGGCTCAGTGGATTGAGTGCTGCCTGTGAACCAAAGCTACGCTGATTCAATTCCCAGTCTAGGTCACGTGACCAGGTTGCAGGCCAGGTCCCCAGTAGCGGGGATGTGAGACTCACCCACACATTGATGTTTCTCTCCCTTGCTTTCTCCCTCCCTTCTCCTCTCTAAAAATAAATAAATAAAATATTCTAAATTATGCAAAAAATAAATAAAACAACTATGATTTATATGCTAAGAATTTATATTGAAAATGTGGGCAACATTCAAAAAAAGATCAACAAAGCAAAAAAGCAAGCAAAGTATAGACAAAGACATTGAAATTGAGAACAGGCTGATGGTGATCAGAAGGGAGAGGAGAGGGGATAAAGGGGGACAAGGGTAAAGGGTTTACAGGAACAAGTATAAAGGAAATATGGACAATAACAAGGCGGGTAGAAACAGGAGAGGGAGACAGGGAGTCCTGGGTGGTGAAGAGGGGTGAGGGGAAAAGGCAGGAAACTGTACTTGAAAAACAACTAAAAAAGAAAAAAAGAGATGGGTAATGCAAGCTAAGAGAAGGAAACTTTAAGAAAGATTCAAAAGGAAACAGTAAAAATATTGGAGAGGGAAGATGGCGGTGTGGTAGGAGGGAGCAGATTCCATTTCCCCCTAAACACGGGAGAAAAACCTGGCTGATCTATGAAAGAACAGAGAAGACAAGAAACAGCAACACAGCATATTTGAGAATAAGAGATCGAAAACTGTAGCGGACATTGAAAAACCAGTGGTAAGGAGAGTACTTCAGAACAATAGGAGCCCAGGGATCAGTGCGGAGAGCATGGAGGCTGAGGTCCCGGCCCTGTGCCCACCAAACCTGCACCAGGGCTCTAGGGAGGGAGCTGGGTCAGCCACTGAAACGGGGTGAGAGATCTTAAGGGGCAGAGCGATAATGGTTGCCCCCATCAGGGCATTGCGTGACTTTGAACTGAGTTTTCATGGTTGCCTGGTGACTGCGAAATCATAGTCACCCAAAATGCAGATGGAGGTGCATGTGAAGTGAGATGGTGGCATGAAAATAGGCACCCACATGGAAACGCACATGGTCTCGGGATTGTGGGCACGCTCCAAAGCATAGGTGCTGGACACTGGAGACAGCTGTGGGACCATAGTCACCAGTGCAGGGGCAGGCGCAAGAATGCAGACAGTTCAAGGCCATAGGTGCAGGCCCCAGATCATAGACCCCAAGCCACCACAGAAAGCAGAACAGGGGTCAACGCAGGCAGCTGGGTGCGACTGGAGAACTGAGCACACACCCATAAACTCAGGGAAGTGCGAGCACACCAGAAGGCTCGGAAAATACGCGGGAAGCCCTGTGGGGAGAGGTGCCTACTAACTCTGGGGACGTAGCACAATGATGATGAGTACTGAAAACACTGAAAAGCAATACCATCACCCCTCAGCCATTGCAGCCAGCAAGACCAGAAAAACCTGCTCGGCAAGTTTGAAAACAAAAAGTTTGTTTTTTATTTTGTTTTGTTTTGTTTTGTTTTTCTTTTGTTGTTTTGTTTTGTTTCCTTTTTTGTTGTTGGTTTGTTTTTGGTTTTTAGTTTGTCTGCCTGTCTATTTATATAATTGTTTTTAATTATTATTTCTTTATTATTTTTTTTAAGATTTTTTTTTTATTTACTTATCTTTAGAGGGGAAGGGTAGGAGAGAGGGAGAGGGAGAGAAATATCAATGTGTGGTTGCCTCTTGTGTGTCCCCTACTGAGAACTGGCCTGCAACCCAGGCATGTGCCCTGACTGGGAATCGAAACGCGATCCTCTGGTTCGCAGGCCCGCGCTCAATCCACTGAGCTACACCAGCCAAGGCTCTTTATTATTTTTATCTTACTTTTTACTCCCCAACTCCTTTTGCCACTCTTTACTTCTTTCTAGTTTTGTTCCCTCTTCCTCTCTTTATGATTTTCTCTCTTCTACCTTCCTCTTTTTTTCTTCTTTTTTCTTCTTTCATATTTTCCCTCTCTTCTCTTTTTAAATACCTACGAGTGAGACAAACAAACAAACAAACAAACTTGGAACTGTGAAGAAAAAACACAGTTCGTCCCAAAAAAAGGGTATCCCAGCTGATGAGACAGTGGAAGCTGTGAAAAACAGGATATTCGAAGGAGACTCCACCACTGGATCTCACAGGTATTCTACCACAGAAGGTCATACCACAAACCAGGGAACCAGAACAGATCAATTTAAGAAGCTGAGGCTAACAACAAGAGTCTTACAAACAATGGGAAGACAAAGAAACCATTACCAAATGAAAGGAAAGAAGGAAGCTCCAGAAAGAATGCTAAATGAAATGGAGGCAACTCAACTATCAGATATTGAGTTCAAAGCAATGGTTGTCAGGAAGCTCCATGAGCTCTCAATGAGCTACCAGAAACTACACGGAAGCTATGATGAACTCACTGCAAACTATATCAACATGAAAAAGGAAATAGAAACTATCAACAAGGGCCAAGAGGAAATGAAGAACACAATTTCTGAACTGAAGAACACAGTAGAAGAAATAAAAAGCAGAATTGATGAAACAGAAGATCAGACCAGCGAGCTGTAGGACAAAATAGAAAAAAACACCCAGAAAGAGCAAGCAAAGGAAAAGCGGCTCAGAAAGAATGAAGAGGGGTTAAGAGAAATGCAAGACAGCATGAAACACAATAATATCCGTACAATAGGGATACCAGAAGGAGAAGAAGAAAACCTCTCACCTTTAACAGGAAGCTAATCAACAAAACAAACAAGCATAATATAAACAAAGACACTGAATTTGAGAACAGTCTGACAGTGTCCAGAGTGGGAGGGGAGGGAATTTCAGGGGAAAAGGGGAACGGTTTAGAGCAACAAGTATAAAGGACTCATGGACAAAAACTATGGGGGGAGGAAATGGGAGGGAAGTGGGGAGGGCTGGGGTGGTGGGCTGGGGCGGGGTAAAAGACAGAAAACTGTACAATATCAACAATTAAAAAATACTGATTTAAAAAAAATAAAATAAAAAATGGAAAATAAATAAATAAATAAATTAAAAAAAAAAAAAAAAGAAAGAAAACCTATTTGAAAAAGTAATGATGGAAAACTTCCCTAATTTGGTAAGAGAAAAAAGTCAAACAAATCCAGGAAACACAGAGAGTCCCAATCAAGAGGAACCCAAACAGGCCCACTTCAAGACAATCAGAATTAAAATGGCAAAATTCAAAGACAAAGAGAGAATCTTAAAGGCAGCAAGGGGAAAAAAGGAAGCAACATACAAGGGAACCCCGATAATGTTAGCAGCTGACTTCTCAATGAAAACGCTCCAAGCCCAAAGAGAATGGCAAGAAATATTCCAAGTAATGAGAACCAAAGTCCTGCAATCAAGACTACTTTATCCAGTAAGGCTTTCAATCAAGATAGAAGGACAAATAAGGGGCTTCCTAGACAAAAGAAGTCCAAAAGAGTACACCTCTACCAAACCAGTTCTGCAAGAGATACTAAAGGGACTGCTTTAAGGAAAGAAAGGAAAAGACAGAGAGAAAAAGAGAGAGAGGAACACAGGTACGAAAATAACAATGAATAAATACCTATTGATAATAACCTTAAATGTAAATGGATTAAATGCTCCAATCAAAAGACATAGAAAAGCTGAATAGATAAGAAAGCATGACCTACACATATGCTGCCTGCAAGAAACCCACCTCAGGACAAAAGACATACACAGACTCAAAGTGAAAGGCTGGAAACAAATTTTCCAAGCAAATGGACAGGAAAAAAAGCCCGGGTAGCAATACTCAGATGAGACAAAATAGACTTCAAAAGAAGAGCCATAAAGAGAGACCCAGAAGGTCACTTTATAATACTCAAGGGAAGAATCCACCAAGAAGATATAAACACTGTAAATATATATGCACCCAACATAGGAGCACCTAAATACATCAAGAAAATCTTAGAGGACTTCAAGAAAGATATTGACAGCAACACAATTATAGTAGGAGATTTTAACACCCCACTGTCAAAAATGGACAGATCTTCCAAACAAAATATCAACAAAGATATTGTGGCATTGAATAACACTCTAGAGCAAATGGACTTAAATAATATATATAGAGCCCTTCTTCCCAAATAAACTAAACA
Source organism: Glossophaga mutica (assembly GCA_039655065.1). Taxonomy (NCBI): domain Eukaryota; kingdom Metazoa; phylum Chordata; class Mammalia; order Chiroptera; family Phyllostomidae; genus Glossophaga; species Glossophaga mutica. Next base: position 95,973,718 of record CM077307.1, on the reverse strand, counting down.
CACTTTCTTTTCAAATGCACATGGAACATTTTCAAAGATAGACCACATGATAGGATATAAAACAAGCCTCGACAAATTCAGGAAATTGAAACCATACCAAGCATTTTCTCTGACCACAAGGGACTGAAACTAAAAACCAACCCCAAGGGGAAAAACACAAAACCATCAAATCATGGAGATTGAATAGCAGGCTATGAAACAATGAATGTGTCAAGAATGAAATTAGGGAGGAAATCAAAAAGCTTCTAGAAACAAATGATAATGAACTTGCATTGACCCAAAACTTATGGGACACAACAAAGAAAGTCCTCAGAGGGAAATTTATAGTGATACAGCCCTACCTAAAAAAGATAGAAACATTTAAAACAAACAACCTAACACTATGCCTACAAGAAGTCAAGTAACAACAACAAAGACAGCCCCTAGCAAGTAGAAGGAAAGAAATAACCAAGATCAGATCAGAATAAAATGACATAGAGACTAAAAGCACAGTTCTAAAGATCAATGAATCCAGGAGCTGGTTCTTTGAAAAGATCAACAAAATCGACAAGCCTTTAAGCAGACTCATCAGGAAAAAAAGAAAGAGGACTCAAATAAACACAATCAGAAATGAAAGAGGAGAGATTACAAATGACACCGCAGAAATACAAAGGATTGTAAGAAATTACTATGAAGAACTGTATGCCAAGAAATTTGAAAACTTAGGTGAAATGGACAAGTTTCTAGAAAAATATAATCTTCCAAAACTCAATGAAGAAGAACCAGAAAGCCTGAACAGACTAATAACAGCTGATGAAATTGAAGCAGTAATCAAAAAATTCTCGACACACAAACGCCCTGGACCAAATGGTTTCACAAGAGAATTCTACAAAGCATTTAAGGAAGAGCTAACGCCATCCTTCACAGATTGTTCAAAAAAATCCAAAATGAAAGAAGACTCCCAAACTCTTTTTATGAAGCCAGCATCACCTAATCCCAAAACCAGATAAAGACACAACAAAGAAGGAGAACTTTTGGCCAATATCGCTGATGAACATAGGTGCTAAAATCCTCAAGAAAATATTGGCAAACCACATCCAACAATGCATTAAAAAGATCATAAACCCTGACCAAGTGGGATTCATCCCAGGGATGCAAGGATGGTTCAACATTCGCAAATCAGTAAATGTAATTCATCACATAAACAAAAGCAAAGACAAAAATCACATGATCATATCAATAGATGCAGAAAAAGCATTTTATAAGGTACAACACCATTGATGATAAAAAACACTCAGCAAAGTGGGACTAGAGTGAGCATTCCTCAACATAATAAAGGCCATATATGAGAAACCTACAGCCAGCCTCATACTCAATGGGCAAAAACTAAAACCTTTTCCACTAAAATCAGGAACAAGACAAGGTTTTACACTTCCACCACTTCTATTCAATATAGTATTGGAAGTCTTAGCCACAGCAATTAGACAAGAAAAGGAAATAAAAGGCACCAAACTCGGAAAGGAGGAAACAAAACTATCATTGCTTGCAGATGACATGATAGTGTACATAGAAAATCCTATAGACTCAGCCAAAACACTGCTCAACCTAATAAATGAATTTGGCCAAGCAGCCGGACACAAAGTCAATATCCAGAAATCCAAGGCATTTTTGTATACCAACAATGAAACAACGGAAGCAGAAATCAATAAAAAATCCCATTCGATATAGCAAAAAGAAAAATAAAATACCTAGGAATAAACCTAACCGAGGAGGTAAAAGACTTGTATGCAGAAAACTAGACAACACTGAAGAAAGAAATCAAGGAAGACACAAATAAATGGAAACACATACCATGTTCATTGATCAGAAGAATTAACATCATCAAAATGTCCATACTTCCCAAAGCAATTTACAGATTCAGTGCAATACCTATTAAAGTACCGATGGCATATTTCACAGACATAGAACACACATTTCAAAAATTTATAAGGAACCATAAATGACCTAGAATAGCTGCAGCAATCTTGTGAGAAAAGAGCAAAGTTAGAGGGATCACCGTACCTGATATCAAACTGTATTACAAGGCCACTGTAATCAAAACAGCCTGATACTGGCATAAAAACAGGCACGTGGACCAGTGGAATAGAACAGAGAGCCCAGAAATAAACCCAAGTCTCTATGGTCAATTAATATTTGACAAAGGGGGCAGTTTTGCGGACCGTTCAGCCTGGTTTTAGGAGTTGTAACCCTCACCCCATGGTGGGCTGTGTTAGAACCCAAGGGACCCACTTCATATGGGTCTGTTCTGTCACAAGGACGTGACCTACTAAGGAGACAAAGGTTATTTCCCTGGCAGGAGTGCTGCTTCTGCCTCATCCATCTCTGGCCCCAATGCTTGGTTGGCAGTCAATGATGGGTAAGACTCCTCATGGGAGGGGCAACCTAAGCCAGACACAACCACTTGGGAGGCCTCATGGAAGGACTCAGGGGGTTGCATCAAAGAGGATGTGATGGACCCTCACCCCCTGGCTATTCTGACATAGCCCGAGTCATCATTTCCATCTGGGAGATGTCTCCTGCTTCCTAATCAGCTTAAAGCCTGAAACTGTGAGGGTGAGTGGTGCAGCCCTGTAACTGCCAGGACGGCTCCCTGGGTGATCCGGCATAAGAAAGAATTCCTAAAGTCCTGTGAAACCTTCTTTGCTAAGAGTACTCTCCCTTCGGTGATAAGTGTCCCAGGAGGAAATGAGTATGTCTCCCAAAGTTTGGCAAACCCCTTTCCTGACAGACACTGACTCAGATTAAGCCCTCAGATTGCTTTGAAATGTTAACCATTGTTTGATCCTTGTCACCTGACATACCTGTATTCCCGTATATTTGAGCCCAATAAAAGCCTAGTGAGGATGGGGCTCTGGGTCATTCTCCTCTGAGAGTTTGACCCCTTTCCTCCCCAAGCAGAAATGTCTTGATAGTTTTTATTTTCATCCGTGATGAAGGGATGGGGCTCTGCGGGTGGAGCCCCCCCACATCTGGCGCCCAGGACAGGGTCCCCCGCAGGGCAGCAACATAAAATGGAGTCAAAATAGCCTCTCCAACAAGTGGTGTTGGGAGAACTGCACAGCTATGTGCAAGGAAATGAAACTTGAGCACCAACTTGCACCATATACAAAAATAAATTCAAGGTGGATAAAAGATTTAAACATAAGCCGTAACACCATTAAAGTCCTAGAGGAGAACATAGGCAGGAAAATCTCAGATATTTCATGCAGCAACATTTTTACTGATATGTCCCCTAAAGCAAGGGACATAAAGGAAAGAATAAACAAATGGGATCTCATCAAAATAAAAAGCTTCTGCATGTCTAAAGAAAACAGTATTAAAATAAAAAGAAAACCAACTGTATGGGAAAACGTATTTGCCAATGATACCTCAGACAAGGGTTTAATCTCCAAAATATATAAAGAACTTACACGACTCCACTCTAAGAAGGCAAGCAACACAATTAAAAAATGAACAAAGGACTTGAACAGACACTTGTCCAAAGGAGGACATACAGAGGATCCAGAGACACATGAAAAGATGCTCAGTATCACTAGCTATCAGAGAGATGCAAATTAAAACCACAATGAGATACCACTTCACACCAGTTAGAATGGCCATCATATACAAACCCACAAACAGCAAGGGTTGGAGAGGTTATAGAGAAAAGGGGACCCTAGGGCACTGTTGGTGGGAGTGCAGACTGGTACAACCACTATGGAAAACAGTATGGAATTTTCTAAAAAAAACTAAAAATGGACCTACCATTTGACCCAGCAATTCCACTGCTTGGATTATATCCTAAGAACCCCGAAACACCAATCCAAAAGAATCTATGCACCCCTATGTTCATAGCAGCACAATTTACAATAGCCAAGTGTTGGAAGCAACCTAGATGCCCATCAGTAAATGAATGGATCAAAAAACTGTGGTACATTTATACAATGGAATTCTATGCAGCAGAAAGAAAGAAGGAGCTCATACCCTATGCAACAGCATGGATGGAACTTGAGAGCATCATGCTAAGCGAAGTAAGCCAGGCAGTGAAAGATAAATACCATATGATCTCACCTTTAACAGGAACCTAATCAACAAAACAAACAAACAAGCATAATATAACCAAAGACATGGAAATTGGGAACATGCTGAAAGTCACCAGAGGGATAGAGGGGAGGGAATTTCAGGGGAAAAGGGGAAGGATTTACAGGAACAAGTATAAAGGACACATGGACAAAAGCTATGGGGGCGGTGGAAATGGGAGGGAGGTGGGGAGGGCTGGGGTGGTGGGTTCGGGTGAGAATAAAAGACAGAAAACTGTACAAGATCAACAATGAAAATAAAAATTAAAAAAATAAAATAAAATGATAAAAATATTTTATATCTACCCACAAATTTAACATTTCTAGTTCTTCATTCCTTTTTATTGATTTAAATTTTCATCTGGTATCATTTTCCTTTCACTGTAAGAATTTTATAATTTCTTGTAGTCTGCTCATAATGAATTATGTCAGGTTTTGTTTATCATTTTTGAAAGAGTTTAAATGAACAGAAATTTCTTTGTTAACAGGTTTTGTTTTTCTCTAAGTACTTGAAAGATGTAATTCCATTGTCTTTTATTTTGATACATTTATTGGGGTGACTTTGTTTAATAAGATCATATAAGTTTCAGGAGTACATTTTATGATACATAATCTATATATTACAATTGTGCCCACCACCCAAAGTCAAATCATCTTCCTTCACCATATATTTGGCCCCCTTTTCCCTATACTACTGCTCCCCACTCTAACCTTCGGTAACCACAATACTGTCATCTGTATCTGTGAGTTATGATTTCATATTCCACATATGAGTGAAATCACATAGTTCTTAGCTTTTTCTGACTGACATTTTGCTTAGCATAATATTCTCAATGTCTATTCATGTTGTCTCAGATGACAGAATTTCATCTTTTTAATGGCTGAGTAGTATTCCACAGTATGAAGAAAGAATCAAAACACCAGAATTATCTTCTGGAGGGTGAGCCCTGTATAGTACAGACTTCCCCCACTGAGTGTTCTAGGAGCCCATCTGTATCAGTGTACCAGCAGGCATTGTTGTGAGAGGCTGCATTTGGCTTCAGTGGATTTTTTTTGAAGACAACAAGTTTGCATATTTCAAGATGGGTGATTTATGAGTGCACCTGCCCACACCGCACTGAGTGTTCAGCAGTTTTTGACCAAAACCAGCATGACCCCTTGTCGCACCCACCCTCTCTGGTCAGCTGATCTCACCCCGAGCAACATTCTTTTGTTTCCCTGGATGAAGAAAGTCCTCAAAGGGAAACATTTTGCCAAAGTGGGAAAGGAAAAACAAAAAACACTAGAATCGCTAAAAGACATGAGTTCAAAAACTGTTTTCAGCAGTGGGAAAAATGTCTTGATAAGTGTCTTGCGTCAAATGGAGAGTACTTTGAAGGTGACTGAAGTTTAAATATGTATGAATCAATACACAAATTTTTAATGAATAAATTCCATTTTGGGCGGTTGCCCCTCATTAAAAAAAAAAAAAAAAAACAACAACAACTGTATGGGAAAACGTATTTGCCAATGATACCTCAGACAAGGGTTTAATCTCCAAAATATATAAAGAACTTACACGACTCCACTCTAAGAAGACAAGCAACACAATTAAAAAATGAACAAAGGACTTGAACAGACACTTGTCCAAAGGAGGACATACAGAGGATCCAGAGACACATGAAAAGATGCTCAGTATCACTAGCTATCAGAGAGATGCAAATTAAAACCACAATGAGATACCACTTCACACCAGTTAGAATGGCCATCATATACAAACCCACAAACAGCAAGGGTTGGAGAGGTTATAGAGAAAAGGGGACCCTAGGGCACTGTTGGTGGGAGTGCAGACTGGTACAACCACTATGGAAAACAGTATGGAATTTTCTAAAAAAAACTAAAAATGGACCTACCATTTGACCCAGCAATTCCACTGCTTGGATTATATCCTAAGAACCCTGAAACACCAATCCAAAAGAACCTATGCACCCCTATGTTCATAGCAGCACAATTTACAATAGCCAAGTGTTGGAAGCAACCTAGATGCCCATCAGTAAATGAATGGATCAAAAAACTGTGGTACATTTACACAATGGAATTCTATGCAGCAGAAAGAAAGAAGGAGCTCCTACCCTTTGCAACAGCATGGATGTAACTGGAGAGCATCAAGCTAAGTGAAATAAGCCAGGCAGTGAAAGACAAATACCATATGATCTCACCTTTAACAGGAACCTAATCAACAAAACAAACAAACAAGCATAACATAACCAAAGACATTGAAATTGAGAACAGGCTGACAGTCACCACAGGGGAGAGGGGAAGGAATTTCAGGGGAAAAGGGGAAGGGTTTACAGGAACAAGTATAAAGGACACATGGACAAAAACTATGGTGCGGGAGACCCTGTCCTGGGCACCAGATGTGGGGGGGGGCGCTCCGCCCGCAGAGCCCCATTCCTCCGTCACGGATGAAAATAAAAACTACCAAGACATGATCTGCTTGGGGAGGAAAGGGGTCAAACTCTCAGAGGATAATGACTCAGAGCCCCTTCCTCACTAGGCTTTTATTGGGCTCAAATACAAGGGAATACAGGTTTAACATGTCAAAGAAATCTGAGAGCTTAATTTGAGCCAGTGTTTGTCAGGAAAGGGGTTTGCCAAACTTTGGGAGACATGCTCATTTCCTCCTGGGACACTTATCACCTAAGGGAGATCACTCTTAGCAAAGCAGGTTTCACAGGACTTTAGGAATTCTTTCTTATGCCCGATCACCCAGGGAGCCATCCTGGCCAGGACAGGGCTGCACCGCTCACCCCACAGTTTCAGGCTTTAAGCTGATTAGGAAGCAGGAGACATCTCCCAGATGGAAATGAGCACTCGGGCTATGTCAGAATAGCCAGGGGACGAGGGTCCATCACATCCTCTTTGCTGCAGCCCCCCCGAGTCCTTCCATGAGGCCTCCCAAGTGGTTGTGTCTGGCTTAGGTTGCTCCTCCCATGAGTAGTCTTACCGGTCATTGACTGCCAACCAAGCAATTGGGGCCAGAGATGGATGAGGCATAAGCAGCACTCCTGCCAGGAAGATAAGCTTTGTCTCCTTAGTAGGTCACGTCCTTGTGACAGAACAGAGCCAGATGAAGTGGGTCCCTAGGGTTCTAACACAGCCCACCATGGGGTGAGGGTTACAACTCCTGAAACCAGGCTGAATGGTCCGCAACACTAAGAGGGGTGGAAATGGGAGGGAGGTGGGGAAGGCTGGGGTGGTGGGCTGGGGTGGGAGTAAAAGACAGAAAACTGTAGAAGATCAACAATTAAAATGAAAATTTTAAAAAAGGAAACAGTAAAAATATTATTAAAAATACTGGAACTTCAATGAAAATTGCCTTTGAGGAGCTCATATGTAAACTAGACACAGCCAAGGAAAAAATTTACTAAGCTTAAGGAAATATCAATAGAACCTTCCAAAACTGAAATGCAAAGATGAAAATAATGAAAATGATAGAAGAGAATACGTTAGAACAGGGGTAGAATTACAAAAGATGTAACATACATGTGATGGAAATACCAGAAAGAGGAGAAAGGGGGGAAAGGGAATGAAAGGGAGAAAAGAGGAAGAAAAAAATATTTGAAGCAATAATGATAGAAAAATATCCTAAATTAATGGCATACACTAATCCACAAAGCAAGGAAGCTTAGAGAACACCAAGCATGATAAAAAGCTTCACAATTAGGCATTTCATATTCAAACTGCAGAAAATCAGAAACAAAGAGAAAAATCCTGGAAAAAGCCAAAGGGGAAGAAAACATCTTACCTACAAATGAGGAAGAATAAGATCAGACTTTCAAAAATCATCTAGTCAAAAAGAGAGTGAAGTGAAATATTTAAAGTGTTAATAGAAAAAAAAACCCCACCAAACTAGCATTCTGTATACAGCAAAATTGTCCTTCAAAAGTAAAAGGGAAATAAAGCCTTCCTCTGACAAATTAAAATTTAAGGAATTTGTCTCCTGTAGCCCCGTCCTGAAAGAAATGTTAAAAGAAATTTTTCAAAGAAAAGGAAAAGGATATAGGTCAGAAATTCAGATTTATATGAAGAAAGGAAGAACATTAGAGAAAGCGTAAATGAAGGTAAAATAAAAATTTCGTTTTTCTTATTCTTAATTGATTTAACAAATAACAGTTTGGTTAAAATAATAACATCAAAAATTGTTTATTGATTATAGCTATTGGGCAATTGAAATGAATGACAGCAATATTATATAAGATGGGAGGGACAAGCGGACTATGCTGTTATAAGGTACTTGCACTACATAGGAATTGGTATAGTGTTACTTAAAGAGGAATTTGAGTAGTAGTACATGTATGTTGCAACCTGAAGTACCACCATGAAAAAGTTTTTTTTTAAGTATAGGTAATATGCTGAGAGAGAAAAAACATGAACCATATCAAACAGTCAATTAAAACAAAAGAAGGCAGGAAAACAATGAAAGAACAACAGAAAAAGCAAGGTCAATGAAAAACAGTAACGAACATAATAAACATCAATCCATTTATATCAATAATCACTGTAAATGTGAATGGTCTGATTATACCAATCAAAAGAGAGAGATTATCAGAGTTGCCAAAAATACAAGGCTAAGCTATATATTATATACAAGAAGATACAGACAGATTAAGAGTGAAGGTATGGGGAAAGATATATAATGGTAATACTAATAGTAGTTTTTAAAAATGTGGAGTGGCTATATTATTTTCCAAGAAAGCAGATTTCAGAGCAAGAAAAATTATCAGAGGTAGAAGGGGTATTACAGAGTGATTAAGGGTTAATTCTATAAGAACATATAACTACGGTATATGTGCCTAGAAACAGAGTGTGAAGATACGTGAGGCAAAAATAGAACTGTAAGGAGAATTAGACAAACTCACTATCATAGCTGGAAGCTCGAATACCTCTCTATCACTAATTGACAAATCCTTCAGGCAGAAAGGTAGAAAAGCATAGTTAAACTGAACCATACCATCAGTTATACAGGATCTAATTGACGTCTACAGACTATACTAACAGTGGCAAAATATATATTCTTCTCAAGCTTAGTATCAGTGGTGTGGCTGCCGTGAATTAGCAGCAGGCATTATTGATAAAATCACAGAGACCATATACTAAGATAGCTCACATTATGAGCTATAAAGTACATCACAAGTTAAAAGAATAGAAATCACACAAAGTATGCTCTCCAACCACAATGGAATTAAACTGAAAATCAATAATGGAAAGACAGTGGGAGGCCTAGGTTCACATTATGATTTAACACATATAGAAAAAACATTTAATGAAATCCAACATCATTCATGACTAAAACTACACCTTGGTAAAAATCATATACATAAACCTACTGGTAAACTTACACTTAATGGTGAGAAACTGAGTTTCCCTCCTAAAATCAGGAGCAAGGCAAGATGTACTCTCATGACTTCTTTTGGATATTGCACTGTCCTAGCTATGTAATAAAACAAGAGAAGGAAATTAAAAGTATACTGATTGGGAAGAGACCTATTTTTATGATGATATAATTGTCTGTGTAGAAAATCCCAAAGAATCAACTAAAAAAATCCTACAACTAATAAATAATTTATAAGATTATGGAATACATGGTTAATGCACAAAATTGTCAACTCTTTTCCTACATACCAATGACAAAAGATTGGAACTTTATATTAAAACATCAGTTATATCAGCACAAAAAAGAATAAAATAGTTACAAATCCAACAAATATATCCAAATTTTCTATGAGGAAAACTACAAAACTCTGATAAAGAAATCAAAGATCTAAATGAAGAGAAATTCAATGTGCAGTGATAGGAAGACTCGATATTATTAAAATATCAGCTCTTTTCAACTTGATCTATAGAGTTAATGCAATCTCAATCAATATCAGAACAGTTATTTTGGGATATCAACAAATTGATTTTAAAGTTTATTTGAAAAAACTTAAGACCCAAAATAACCAACACAATGTTGAAAGAAAAGAACAAAGTAAGAGGACTGACAGTAATCAACTTGAAGACTTATTATTAAGCTACACTAGTAATTAAGATAGTATAGTGTTGGTGAAAGAACAGAGAGATAGAGCAATGGACCGTAATAGAGAGTCCAGAAATAGACCAACACAAATATGGTCAAGTTTGAAAAAGACACAAAGGAAATGAACAAAGTATTGTCCTTTTAACAAATGGTAGGGAGTGAAATCGGGATTTTGGCAGTGTGAGAAGACCACTTCATTTCTGCCCTTCAAGTTACAACAAGTCAGACAGCTATAATTCCACAAGGATCCCCTGATCAACACACAAACACATCGGAGAGATCCATGCATCCAGACATATGTAAGTCAGCGTATCAGACTGAGTAAAGGAGACAAGATGGAAAAAACAAATATGAGGTATACAAATGGAGTCCAGTGCCCACAGCTGCCCGAGCTGACATAGTAGCAGTGTGGGAAGTGGGCTGAAGCCCTCACACAGCAACTGAGGGTAGGAAGAGCAGGACAAACATTCTGGCCTGAATAGATAAAGGCCATTGCAGGTAAAGCTGGTGACAGATAACATACAGCACACTGGTACGGCTGCCATGAACTAGCAGCAGGCATTATTGACAAGAAGGAAAAGCCAGACTCAAGAACCAGCCTCCCCATCCACCCACACCCACCCTCTTTGCCTGGCTCTCAAGGCAGAACCTGGTAGACACAGTGGAGACGTCTCAGAGCAGCCTTCAGTATCTGGTTACAAGGAGGTAAGACAGGACACTTGAAGATCTGATGCCCCATCACATGCCACATCGAACCATGGGAGTAGGACCTGAGACCAAGGCAACACAGACACAGAGAAGATGTCCACCACCTTGAGAGATACAGGGCATATTACACTGCCAAGGTGACACTGCCCTACTGAGATCCCAGAGGAATCGAACCCATAAGGTAGGGAAAAGTAAACAAAAACTTGCACCATAGCACCATCTACTGGAAAACAAAAGAAATACCCTTTATTTACCAACCTGCTGACTTGTTAAGAGCAAAACAATACTTAAAAAAAAAAATGAATTTGCCACCTCAAATTCCCAGGCAGAGAAACAATCCATCAAGTATCATGAATAACCAAGGTAACAAGATACCTCATAAAGAAAATAAAGTCTTCAGAAACCAAACCCCAATGCATGGAAAACTATAATTTAAGTGACAAAGAACACAGGACAGCACGTCTGAAAAAACTCAAGATGCAAGAAAACTCAAAAAAGCAGTTCAATAGACTCAAAAAGAAAACCACTGAACAAAAGGAGTACTTTACCAAAGATATTGAAAGTATAAAAAAGGGAGCCAAAAAGAAATTTTGAAAGCTGAAGAAATCAAAAAACAAGATGAAGAATACATTACAGAGCATTGGTAATAAAGCAGGCTAGAGGGAAGGGAGGATTAGCAAGCTCGAAAATAGAAATCTAGAAATTACTTAAGTGGAAGAAGAAAAAAACTGAGAGTTAAAAAATAATAAAACTCTGTGATAGCTATCTGAAATCCATTAGAAAGAGCAACATAAAAATAATAGCTATACCAGGAGAGAGATGGGAAAGAGAGTTTATTCAAACAAATAATTAATGATAACTTGCCAAACCTATGCAAAGAGCTGGACTCACAAGTTCAAGAAGCTAACAGAATGCCTAATTATCTCACTGCAAAAAGGTGTTCTCAAGAACACATATTAAAACTGTCAAAAATTGATGACAAAGAAAGAATTCTAGCCAGAGGAAAAAACACTGTAACCTACAAAGGAAATTCCTATGGGTTATCATCAGACTTTTCAGGAGAAATCTTACAAGTCAGGAGAAAGTGGAACAAAATATTTAAAGTATTGGAAGACTAAAATCACCAGCCAAGAATAATATATCCAGTAAAGTTATCTTTTAGGTATGAAGGAGTAATAAAGGCTTTCCCACACCAACAAAAACAGGAAATTTACCATCTTCAATACTAGAAATGTAAAAAGGAGATCTGCTACTATTACTACAGGATACACATATACAAAACTTTGAGTAAGATGACACACAGAAAGATAGAAGCAGAAAATTGCAGCTCTATTTCAGAATATGACATTAAACAATAATAACATAAAGGTTAAGGGGGGAAGCGTTTAAAAGACTAACTTCTACAATTGGGAAGTGAATACACAGCATAAAAAGGGATAATTTTTGACAAAAACAATACATAAAACAGGAGGAGGAAAATGCCTGAACTTTCACAGGTAAGTAAAGATGCAATCAGAATAAAACTGACTATTATATGTATGAAACATTTTTTACATAAACCTAAGGATAATGATTAAAAAAATATATAGCTGAGACATATAACATTAAAAAAATCAAAGAAAATCGCCAAACTAGAATAGCATAAAGAAACACAAGGGAAAAGAAACAATGGAAATTCAAAGCAATCAGAAAACAAAAGATAAAATGGCTGTGGTAAGTCTTTATATATCAATAATTACCTTAAGTGTAAATGAACTTAACTCACCAATCAAAAGGCACAGAGTAGCAGGATGGATTGAAAAACAAGACCCAACTATATGTTGCCTTCAGGAGACCCATCTCAGCTACAAAATCAAACAGAGGCTCATACTGAAGGGGTAGAAGCTGACACTCCAAGCAAATGACATCAAAAGAAAAGTGGAGGTAGCCATACTTATGTTGGAGAAAACAGGTTTCAGGGGGGAAAAACATGAGATAAAGTTGGACATTTTTTAATGATAAAAGACAAATTCATCAAGAAGGCATAACACATCAATATATATGCACCCAACCTGGAAGCACCAAAAGTATAAATCAGTAACAGACCTAAAGGGAGAAACTGGCAAAAATACAAATGATAGTAGGGAACATGAATACCCCATTGATGGCAATGGAAAGGTCAGAAAGTCAATAGGGAAGTGTTGACCTTAAATCATACATAATCAATATTTATAGAACTTTCCATCCCCAGATGATGGAAATACACATTTTTTTCAGATGCACATGGGACATTCTCAAGAATATACCTTATTTTGGGGCACAAAACTAGTCTCAATAAATTTCAGTGGATTGAAATCATACCAACCTATTTTCCACCACAATAGTATGAAACTTAAATTAACTGCAAGAAAGCAAGGAGAACCACAAATGTGTTCAATATGATGCTGAACAACTATTGGGTCAAAGAAGAAATAAATGAAGAGATCAAAAGATACACAAAGATAAGAGACTGAAGATGGTGGTGGGGTAGGTGTGAGCTGAACCCACTAGCTTGTGCACCCAAATGGGACACCTAGCCAATTTTCTGAAGAACAGAGTGAACAGCCAATGGAATCCCAGCTTATATGAAGTTTGGAAGCCAAAATTGTAAAGGACATAGTAAAACAGACAGTAAGGAGTAAGACAGCATTGAGACAGTAAGGTCCCAGGGACCTCCATCAGGAACAAGGCTACTGCGGTCCCCAGCCTTGTGCCTGGCACTGGGGTGAGCAACTGCCATAGAAGCTTTGGAGGAGAGTCGGATCAGCCATTGTGATTGTAATTCCTCAGCTCCCTCCACTACCAGAGCAGGGAAGGCAGCCCGCCCCCCCCCGCCCCCCCCCCCCACAGACCTGGATGCTTGAAGTCACTGGGGGAGATAAAGATGCAGTGGGAAATGTGTAGAGGTGATGTTCCCCCGCTGGGACTGTGGTAGCCATCTAGGACATTACCAGAGAAATTGGGGGGCCTGGTGACACCTGGAAAAAGGGCAAGTATTGGGCCATGACAGACCCTGACTCGGATAGTCTCCAAACTGGTCAGAGAGTTTGTGAAAAGCCAGGCACTCGTTAAGAACAGCAGGCACAAACAAGAGGGATTTACTTAAAAAAAGGCTCTCAGTCACTGTTTAAGGAACTCTTGAGCAGAGGCTGAGCCAGCAAAGAGAGAAGTGGAGGGGTTTGGTTTGCTTCAAATCAGGGTGTTTCACAGACTGATCAAAGTGGGGTGGCAGGGACTCAGTAGTGGGATTCAGAGGGGTAGCACTCCCCAGAGAGATTTAATTTAATATGGAACTAAACTGCCCTGAAGGGACTTTGAGATTGCACAGCACCCAGGACAGCAAAGAGGGAGGAAGTGGGGTACAAGTTGCTCCTACTCAGTGCATCTCACAGGCAGCACAGCATGGTGGATTAAAAGCACTGGCCAGGCGCAGATAGACAGAGGGGGCCCGGCAGCACTCTGAAGGCTTGGGCTAGAGGCTGGGCACCTGTGAATATTGTAGACTAGACCTAGCTTCCATCCTTGAAAAACCATAGGAAAGGAAAAAAATCAAAGCCTAGCCCCCATTTGCCTGCAGAATCCAGGAAGACCAGCAGAACTTGCTTAGCAGGTTTTGAGTAAGCAGGGGACTTTTTGTTTTGTTTAGTTTTGTTTTGTTGTTTAGTTCTGTTTTTGTTTTCGTTTTTATTTTCCCAAGTGTGAGACAATAAGACCTGCAGTTTTGGAAGGACCAAAGACAGACCAGAGAGGGATCAGAAGGCTAATGCCAACAACTGAGAAACTGAGACAAATTTTACTTTCCAACCCAAAGAACTTGCACTTTATTCTTTACTTTTATTATTATTTTATCATTATTTTTATTTATTTCATTTTATTATTATTTATTTCTTTTCTTTCTGTTTAGTTTTCTTCTTTCTATTTAGTTTTGTTTGTTTGCTCAATTGCACTGTTTGACTGGTTTTCCTTATTCTCTCTTCCATATTGCACTTTAATTTTTCTTCTTTCTCTTCACTCATATTCCAATAACACACTACTCTTGGTCTTTTGCTCTCTATTCTTTTTATTCAGATCATGTATTTCTTGTCATATTATTGTTATTCCAGTATTGTCGTAAATAATTGCTGCTCCATATTATTGTAAATACTACACAGCACCCCTTCTGGTCTTGGCCCATTTCACTATCTTCCTCAGCCTTATTACAGTTGTGGTTAACTATTCTCTCGCACACTATACCTAGTTTCTATCCTATACTCTCAGTATAGTGCACAATCTAGCCTTGCAAAAGATTCAAATCACACTGTTTTCTAGATTCAAATCACTCTGTTTTCTAGATTCAAATCACACTCTTTCTCCCCTATAATAAGAGTCTAATTTTTTTTACCTTTTATAAAAAGTGGTTAGTTGGGTGAAATATCATGGTTATCGCTGTACTTCTCCAAAGGATCTCCTATCTGTTCTCTACATGTTGGTACTTTAAATCCTACAGAATACTCTCCCACTGTCTTAATCCATTTTGCCTTCACCCTGCCACTGATCACATACAAAATTAGGTGGGAGTTGTGAACACCAGTAAATCCACCAGAAGAGAAAACCGACCAAGAAAGGAACCACCAACAGGTAAAACACAAGTACAACAAGAGAACCCACACGAACAGAAGAAATGGAAACCCTAGAACATCCAGAAAGGAGATCAAAGAGACCACATCACTGAATCCCATAGAACTCCTACCACAGAAGTTCACCTTACAAAGACAGTTGTCAAAGCAGAGCATCTGCAAATGCAGAAACAAACAAAAAGAGTCACCTAAAATGGGGAGACAAAGAAAGAACCCAGAATCAAAAGGAATGGGAGACTCCCCAATAAAAGAGTTAAATGAAATGGAGGCAAGCAAACTATCAGATATTGAATTCAAAAGAGTAGTTACAAGAATGCTCAAGGAACTCATAGACAACAAGGAACATAGTGAGAACTACAACAGTATGAACAAGGAAATAGAAACTATAAACAAGAACCAGGAAGAAATAAAGAATACAATTTCTGGAAAGAAAAAAAAAAAAACACTAGAAGGACTTACAACCAGGTTGGATGAAGCAGAGGACCAAATAAGTGAGCTGGAAGACAAGGTAGAAAGAAACACCCAGGTAGAGCCGCTGCACACACAAAAAATTTTTTTTTCAAAAAATACAAAGATAGCTTATGGGAAAGACAAGACAACATAGAACACAACAATATTTGAATCATGGGGGTACCAGAAGGAGAAGAAAAGGAGCAAGGAATAGAAAACCTGTTTGAAAAAAATAATGACAGAAAATATTCCAAACCTGGGGAAGACAAAAACCACACAAGTTCAGGAAGCACAGATGGTCCCAATCAAGAGGACCACAAAAAAGGCCTACACCAAAACACATCATAATCAAAATGCCAAGTTTTAAAGACAAAGAGAATCTTAATAGCAGCAAGAGAGAAACCAGAAGTAACATACAAGGGAGCTCCAATAAGGCCAGCAGCAGATTGCTCAATAGACACACTACAGGCCAGAAGTGAATGGCAAAAAATATTCCAAATAATGAAAAGCAAAGGCTTACAACCAAGACTACTCTATTCAGTGAGGCTCTGAATTAAAATAGAAGGCAAAATAAGGAGTTTCCTAGACAAAAGAAGGCTGAAACAATACACCTCCAGCAAACAAGAACTGCAAGATATGCTAAAGGGACTGCTATACGAAGAAGGAAAAGAGTGAGAGAGAGAGGGACATAGGTACAAATGGGGGAAAATGAATAAATACCTATCAATAATAACCTTAAGTGTTAATGGCTTAAATGCTCCAATCAAAAGATACAGTGTAACTAAATGGATAAGAAAATATGACCCACACATATATTGCCTACAAGAGACCCACCTCAGAACAAAAGACCTACACAGACTGAAAGTGAAAGGTTGGAAAAAAGTACTCTAAGAAAATGGACAGGGAAAAAAGCTGGAATAGCAATACATGTATCACACAAAATAGACTTCAAAAAAAAAGCTGTAAAAATAGACACTGGATGACACTTCATACTAACCAAGGGAAGAATCTATTGAGAAGACATAAACATTATAAATATATACACCAAAAAAAGAGTACCCAAATCTGTAAGTAAAATCTTGGAGGACTTCAAGACAGATATAGACAGCAATACACTATACTAGGGATTTTAATACCCAACTGTGAAAAATAGATATTCCAAAAACAAATGTCAACAAGGATATTGTGGCACTGAATAATTCCCTAAATCAAATGGACTTAACTGGTATATATATAGAATCCTTTATCCCAAAGAAGCAAAACACACATTCTTTTCAAATACATATGGTACATTTTCAAAGATATACCACATAGTAGGGCACAAAGCCAGCCTTACAAATTCAACAAAAGTGAAATTACATCAAGCATTTTCATGGACCATAAGAGAATGAAACTAGAAACCAAGCTCAGGGAAAAAACTCAAAAACACTCAAATTCATGGAGATTGAATAGCATGCTATTAAACAAACAATGGGATCAAGAAGGAATCAAAAACTTTATAGAAACAGATGCAAATGAATTCACAACAGTCCATACCTATGGGACACAGCAAAGGCAGTCCCGAGAGGGAAGTTCATACCAATACAGGTCTCCCTAAAAAAATAAACATTTAAAAAAAAAAACAACCTAACCCTACATCTACAAGAACAGAACTAACAACAACAAACAAATGCCTGAGCAAGTAGAACGAAAGAAATAACCAAGATTAGAGCAGATTAAAGAACATCAAGATTAAAACAACAATCCAAAGGATCAATGAATCCAGGAGCTGCTTCTTTGAAAAGATAAACAAAATTGACAAGCCCTTAAACAGACTCATCAAGAAAAAGAGAGGGCCCTAATAAACAAAATCAGAAATGAAAGAAGAGAGATTACAACTAGTAGCACAGAAATACAAAGGATTGTAAGAAATTACTATGAACAAATATGCCAATGAATTTGAAAACCAGGGTGAAATGCACAAATTTCTAGAAAAATCTAATCTGCCAAAACTGAATGAACAGGAAGCAGAAAGCCTGAACAGAACAATAACAGATGATGAAATCAAAGCCATAATCAAAAAACTCCTGTTACACAAAAGCTTTGGACTGGATGGTTTCACGGGAGAATTTTACATAACATTTGAGGATGAGCTAACTCCTATCCTTCACAAATTGTTCCAAAATACTCAAGAAGATGTAAGACTCCCAAACACTTTTTAAGAGGCCAATGTCATCCTAATTCCAAAACCAGATAAAGACACAACAAACAAAAAATATTCAGGCTAATATCATTGATGAACATAGACACTAAAATCCTCAACAAAGTATTGGCAAACCACATCCAGCAAAACATCAAAATGGTTGTAAACCATGATCAAGTGGGATTCATCCCAGGAATGCAAAAATGGTACAGCATTTGGAAATCAGTAAATGTAATATATCACATAAACAAAAGCAAAAACAAAAATCACATGATCATTTCAATAGATGAAGAAAAAGCATTTCATAAGGTATAACAACCATTAAACCACTCAGCAAAGTGGGAGTAGAGGGAGCATTCCTAAACACAACAAAGGCATATATGAAAAACCTACAGCCAACATTATAACCAATGGGCAAAAGCTAAAAGCTTTTTCACTAAAATCAGGAGCAAGACAAGGATGTCCAGTTTCACTACTTCTACTCATTATACTATTGGAAGTACTAACCACAGTGATCAGACAAGAAAAAAAATAAGGATGCAAGGATGGTTCAACATTCGCAAATCAGTAAATGTTATACATCACATAAACAAAAGCAAAGACAAAAATCACATGATCATATCAATACATGTGGAAAAAGCTTTTGATAAGGTACAACACCCATTTATGATAAAAACACTCAGCAAAGTGGGAATAGAAGGAGCATTCCTCAACATAATAAAGGCCATATATGAGAGACCTACAGCCAACATCATACTCAATGGGCAAAAACTAAAATTTTCTCACTAAGATCAGGAACAAGACAAGGTTGTCCACTTCCACCACTTCTATTCAATATTGTATTGGAAGTCTTAGCCACAGAGATTAGACAAGAAAGGAAAATAAAAGCCATCCAACTCGGAAAGGAGGAAACAAAACTATCATTGTTTGCAGATGACATGATAGTGTACATAGAAAATCCTATAGACTCGGCCAAAAAGCTGCTCTACCTAATCAATGAATTTGGCCAAACAGCCAGATACAAAGTCAATATCCAAAAATCAAAGGCATTTTTGTATACCAACAGTGAAACAGCAGAAGCAGAAATCAAGAAAAAAATCCCATTCGATATAGCAAAAAGAAAAATAAAATACCTAAGAATAAACCTAACGTAAAAGACCTGTATGCAGAAAACTACACAACACTGAAGAAAGAAATCAAGGAAGACACAAACAAATGGAAGCATATACCGTGTTCATGGATCGGAAGAATTAATATCATCAAAATGTCCATACTATCCAAAGCAATTTACAAATTCAATGCAATACCTATTAAAGTTCCAATGGCATATTTCACAGACATGGAACAAATACTTCAAAAATTTATATAAAATCATAAACAACCCCGAATAGCTGCAGCAATTTTGAGAAAGAAGAGCAAAGAAGGAGGGATCACAATACCTGATATCAAACTGTATTACAAAGCCACTGTAATCAAAACAGCCTGGTACCGGCACAAGAACAGACACATGGACCAGTGGAATAGAACAGAGAGTCCAGAAACAATCCCAAGTCTCTACAGTTAATTAATATTTGACAAAAGGGTCAGCAACATAAAATGGAGCAAAAATAGCCTCTTCAACAAGTGGTGCTGGGAGAACTGGACAGCTACATGCAAAAAAATGAAACTTGATCACCAACTTACACCATACACAAAAATAAATTGAAGGTGGATAAAAGATTTAAATATAAGCCGTGACACCATTAAAATCCTAGAGGATAACATAGGCAGGAAAATCTCAGATATTTCACACAGCAATATTTTTACTGATATGTCTTCTAGAGCAAGGGACATAAAGGAAAGAATAAACAAATGGGATCTCATCCAAATAAAAAGCTTCTGCACAGCTAAAGAAAACCGTATTAAAATAAAAAGAGAACCAACTGTATGGGAAAACATATTTGCCAATGATACCTCAGACAAGGGATTAATCTCCAAAATACATAAAGAACTTACAAGACTGTACTCTAAGAAGACAAGCAACCCAATTAAAAAATGTGCAAAGGATTTGAACAGACACTTCTCCAAAGAGGACATACAGAGGATCCAGAGACACATGAAAAGGTGCTCGATATCTCTAGC
This sequence comes from Glossophaga mutica, assembly GCA_039655065.1. NCBI lineage: Eukaryota > Metazoa > Chordata > Mammalia > Chiroptera > Phyllostomidae > Glossophaga > Glossophaga mutica. The sequence goes on along the minus strand of CM077307.1, from coordinate 95,953,468 downwards.
TATCAGAGAGATGCAAATTAAAACTACAATGAGATACCACTTGACACCAGTCAGAATGGCCTTCATAAACAAAGCAACAAACAGCAAGTGTTGGAGAGGTTGTGGAGAAAAGGGGACCCTAGTGCACTGTTGGTGGGAGTGCAGACTGGTACAACCACTATGGAAAACAGTATGGAATTTTCTAAGAAAATTGAAAATGGACATACCTTTTGACTCAGCAATTCCACTGCTTGGATTATATCCTAAGAACCCTGAAACACCAATCCAAAAGAACCTATGCACCCCTATATTCATAGCAGCACAATTTACAATAGCCAAGGGCTGGAAACAACCTAGGTGCCCATCAGTTAATGAATGGATCAAAAAACTGTGGTACATTTACACAATGGAATTCTATGCAGCAGGAAAAAAAAAAAAAAAAAAGGAGCTCCTACCCTTTGCAACAGCATGGATGGAACTGGAAAGCTTCATGCTAAGCGAAATAAGTCAGGCAGTGAAAGACAAGTACCATATGATCTCATCTTTAACAGGAACCTAATCAACAAAACAAACAAACAAGCATAATATAACCAAAGACACTGAATTTGAGAACAGTCTGACTGTAACCAGAGGGGGAGGGGAGGGAATTTCAGGGGAAAAGGGGAACGGGTTAGAGCAACAAGTATAAAGGACACATGGACAAAAACTATGGGGGGTGGAAATGAGAGGAAGGTGGGGAGGGCTGGGGTGGTGGGCTGGGGGCGGAGTAAAAGACAGAAAACTGTACAATATCAACAATTAAAAAATATTGATTAAAAAAATAAAAAGAGAACCAACTGTATGGGAAAACATATTTGCCAATGATACCTCAGACAAGGGTTTAATCTCCAAAATATATAAAGAACTTACATGACTCCACTCTAAGAAGACAAGCAACCCAATTAAAAAAATGAGCAAAGGACTTGGGCAATCAATTCTCCAAGGAGGATATACAGAGGATCCAGAGACACATAAAAAGATGCTCGATATCGCTAGCTATCAGAGAGATGCAAATTAAAACTACAATGAGATACCACTTGACACCAATCAGAATAGCCCTCATAAACAAAGTAACAAATAGCAAGTGTTGGAGAGGTTATGGAGAAAAGGGGACCCTAGTGTACTGCTGGTGGGAGTGCAGACTGGTACAACCACTATAGAAAACAGTACGGAATTTTCTCAGAAAACTAAAAATGGACCTATCATTTGACCCAGCAATTCCACTGCTTGGATTATATCCTAAGAACCCTGAAACACCAGTCCAAAAGAACCTATGCACCCCTATGTTTATAGCAGCACAATTTACAATAGCCAAGTGTTGGAAGCAACCTAGGTGCCCATCAGTAAATGAATGGATCAAAAACCTATGGTACATTTACACAATGGAATTCTATGCAGCAGAAAGAAAGAAGGAGCTCCTATCCTTTGCAACAGCATGGATGGAACTGGAGAGCATCATGCTAAGCGAAATAAGTCAGGCAGTGAAAGACAAGTACCATATGATCTCACCTTTAACAGGAACCTAATCAACAAAACAAACAAACAAGCATAATATAACCAAAGACACTGAATTTGAGAACAGGCTGACAGTCACCAGAGGGGAGAGTAGAGGGAATTTCAGGGCAAAAGGGGAAGGGTGTAGAGCAACAAGTATAAAGGACACATGGACAAAAACTGGGGGGGGGGGAGTGGAAATGGAAGGGAGATGGGTAGGGCTGCGGTGGTGGGCTGGGGTGGGAGTGAAAGACAGAAAACTGTACAAGAACAACAATTAAAATAAAAATTAAAAAAATTAAAAAGTAGAAATAAAAGAAGTTACAATGGACACCACATAAATATAAAGGTTTATAGAAGAATACTATAAAAGCTATACACCACAAGATTCAATAACTTAGTAGAAATGGATAAATTCTTACGAATACATGAACTTCCTACACTGAGCCATATAAGAATTGGAAAACCAAAATAGGCTGATCACTGATTATGAAATTGAAAACTTAATCAGAACACTCTCCCCCCAAAAAAGTCCAGGACCAGATGATGTTACTGGTAAATTCTACCAAATATTCAAAAATTAGTATCTATCTTTCTCTAACTCTTCCAAAAACTTTGACAGGATGGATTACTTCTTAAACCTCTTAATGGGGCAAACATTTCTTGATTCCAAAACCAGGCAAGGAAAACCCACAGAAAGAAAATTACAAGCAAATATCTCTGATGAACAGAGAAGCAAAAATTTGATGCCAGCAAATGAAATATAACGTATTAAAAAATTAACACTTTATAATCAAGTGGGATTCATTCCAAAGTTGCAAGCATTTTCCACATATACAATCATGTGATACACAACATTAACAAAATAGTAAATTATATAATCATATCAATAAATACAGAAAAAACATTTAAAAAGATACAACATACATTTATAATTAAAACAATAAAATAGGTATAGAAGAAAAGTACCTCAACATAATAAAGGCCATATATGACAAACCCTCAGCTAGTATCACTCTCAATGATGATACACTAAAAGCTTTTCCTCTAAGATCAGGAACAAGGGAAGATGCACACCGTAACCACTTTTATTCAACATAGTATTGGAGGTCCTAGCCAGAGCAATCAGTTAAGAAAAAGAAATAAAAAGCAATCAAGTTGAGAATGAGATGTAAAACTCTCATTATTTATAGATGACATGATTCTTTATTTAGTAAACCCTAGAAGTGGGTGTGAGTCAGAGTTACCCTCACCCTCCTACACTATTGGGATTGACCCCTTAACTGGCATTAGCCATACTGGGCAGAATAAATGGTTCCAGGGCAGTGGAAGCTGACAGCTTTTCCCATGAGACCTGGCAAGAATGGGAAATTACAGATTCTGATGAGCATTGTAAGAGCCAACGGAGATCTATTAGGATTCTGTATCTTGCTATGCTTCTGAGTGGTGTAGGATTTCCTATTGCGATAATGTCAACACAACTATATCTTCAAAAGATTGATCAGACAGCAGATACAAGTTTTTTTGACTGGGTTGTTGTTTAGTTAACCCTGGGTCAAATGGTAGCTTCATCTACACTTTGTTTGTGGTGTAATTACATACCAAGAAAGGAACTTCTTATTGTGTCCACCTTCATTTCAGCGGCAGTTAACTGCCTCTATACATATGTCCATGTCCCAGATTCTCATAACAAATGTTATCTCCTTGGATGGATTGACCCTCAGTTAACCAAGTGGAGGGAAGGACCTTCCAAAGAAAGACATGACAACAATCAAAACCTGAAGAAATATAGCGAGCCAAAATAAATGACAGCCCAAGAACAGCAAGCTCAAGAGAGCAAGGAGACTACACCACTGAATTTCACAGTTCTTCTACCATAGAACTTCACATTATAAACCCAGGGAGACATAAAGATCAATTTCAGAAGCAGACACTAAAAAGAAAAGTCTCACAAATAATGGCAAGACAAAGAAACGATCCCTGAACGAAAGGAGGAAGCTTCAAAAAGAATGCTAAATGAAAGAGGCATGTCAGCTACCAGATACTGAGATCAAAACAATGGTTATAAGGAACCTCAAAGAACTCCGTGAGAATTATGAAAAACTACAGGGAAACTACAATAAACTCACTGAAAACTATATCACCACGAAAAAAGGAAATAGAAACTATCAACAAGGGCCAAGAGGAAATGAAGAATACACTTTCTGAACTGAAGAACACAATAGGAGGAATCAAAAGTAGGCTCAATGAAGCAGAGGATCAGATCAGTGAGCTGGAGGACAAGAAAAAAACACCCAGAAAGAGCAAGAAAAGGAAAAGAGGCTCAGAAAGAATGAAGAGGGGTTCAGGGAAATGCAGGAAAACACAAAACAATATAATATATCCATAAAATAGGAATACCAAAAGAAGAAGAAGAGCAAGGGATAGGAAACCTGTTTGAAAGAGTAATGATGGAAAATTTCCCTAATTTGATGAGAGAAAAAGTCACACAAATCCAGGAAAAACAGAGAGTCCCAGTCAAGAGGAACCCAAAGAGGCCCAGTTCAAGATACATCATAATTAAAAAGGCAAAATTCCAAGACAAAGAGAGAATCTTAAAGATAGCAAGGGGAATTCTGGCCAAGATGGAGGTGTACGTGGACACACTGTGCCTCCTCTAACAACCAAAGTTAAGGACAACAAAAATTTAGAAGCAAAAAAAAAAAAAAACAGAAAAGATAGAAAATTGAATTGTACAAAAGTTCTACGATGATTCACCCAAACAGGTAAGAGGGTCAGAGTCAGCAGCCATCAGAGAGGAATCATGGCAGGAAAAAGCAGTGGCTAGTGGTCCTGGACACGCAGGTGGCAGTTGGCACACCCCAGGTGCACAGGCTACGGTTACCAGGTAGGGGGAGGCAATGAACAGACCCAGGAAGGCCCACAAGGCAGCTGACTATAGTCACACATTCATACTCAGATAAACCAGGAGGAAATGGGCAGTGAGACAGAATGCACAACCCAGGGCCCCAGCACCAGGAAATAAAGCCTAAAGGCACCAATTGAAAACACTTGTGGGTGTTGAAGTGCTGGGAAAGACTCCCAGCCTCACAGAGGGGACTGTAATCTGAGAGACAGTGGAGCAAGTGCCATTGTTCCCTCTCTGACCCTGCCCCCACATACAGCATCACAACTCTGCAACTGGGTTGCCCTGCCCTAATGAACGCCTAAGGCTCCATCCCTCACTATGTAAAAAGTATGACCAGACTAAAGAAAAAAAAAAGAAAGAAAAAAAAAATGGTTCAAATGAAAGAACAAATCAAACCATCAGAGCCAATACTTTTAAGTGCCCAAGAGTTAGCCAAACTATCAGATGCATAGTTCAAAGCCCTGGTGATCAGGATACTCACAGAATTTGTTGATTTTGGTAGCAAGATGAACAAATGAAGGCTACAATAAGTGAAATGAAGGAAAATGCACAGGGAACCAATAGAGATTGGAGGAAAATTGGGACTCAATGCAGTGGACCAGAAAGAAGAAAGAAACAACCAAATAGAAAACAAGGAAGAAACAAGAATTTCAAAAAATTAGGAGAGGATTAGGAACCTTCAGGACATCTTTAAACATCCCAACATCTGAATTAGAGGGGTACCAGAAGGAGGAGAAGAAGAGTAACAAGTGGAAAACTTATTTGAACAAATAATAAAGGAGAACTTCCTGAATCTGGCAAAGGAAATAGACTTCCAGGAAGTCCAGGAAGCTCAGAGAGTCCCAAAGAAGTTGGACCCAAGGAGGAACACACCAAGGCACATCATAATTACATTAGCCAAGATTCAAATGAAGGAGAGAATTCTAGAAGCAGCAAGGGATAAGGGGACAGTCATTTACAAAGGAGGTCCCATCAGACTGTCAGCTGATTTCTCAAAAGAGATCTTCCAGGCAAGAAGGGGCTGGAAAGAAGTATGCCAAGTCATGAAAGGCAAGGACCTGCATCCAAGATTGCTCTATCCTGCAAAGCTTTCATTTAGAATGGAAGAGCAGATAAAGTGCTTCTCATATAAGGTCAAGTTAAAGGAGTTCATCATCACCAAACCCTTATTACATGAAATGTTAAAGGGACTTATCTAAGAAAAAGATGACAAAAAATATGAACAGTAAAAAGACAGCAATGTCCGTTATTAACAACCACACCTAAAACAAAAGCAAACTAAGCAAAAACTAGAACAATAACAGAACCACACAAAAGGAGATCACATGGAGGGTTACCAACGGGAGAGTGGGAGGAGGAAAGAGGGGAAAAAGGCACAGAGAATAAGTAGCATAGACAGTAGAGAGAAAATATACAGGGGGACTGCAAGAATAGTATGGGAAATGTAGAACCTAAAGAACTTATGACACATGAACATGAACTAAAGGGGGGAATGTGGGTGGGAGGGGGTGTGCATGGTGGAGGGCAATGAAAGGAGAAATTGGACAACTGTAATAACAGAATCAATAAATATATTTTTTAAAAAGACAGCAAGGGGAAAACAAGAAGTAACATACAATGGGGCCCCAATAGGACTACTAGCTGATTTTTCCATGGAAATGCTCCAAGCCAGAAGGGAATGAAAAGCAATATGCCAAATAATGAAACTAGAGGCCTGCAACCAACACTACTGTATCCAGCAAGGCTCTCAATTAAAATGGAAGGCCAAATAAGGAGCTTCCCAGACAAAAGAAGCCTCAAAGAACATACCTCCTCCAAACCAGCTCTGCAAGAGATGCTAAAGGGACTGCTTTACAAACATGAAGAAAAACAGTGAAAGAGAGAGGAACACAGGTATGAAAAAATGGCAATGAATAAGTACCTATCAACAATAACCTAAAATATAAATGGATTAAATGCCCCAATCAAAAGACATAGAATAGCTAAATGGATAAGAAAGCATGACCTACACATATGCTGCCTACAAGAGACCCGCCTCAGAACAAAAGACCTACACAGACTCAAAGTGAAAAGCTGAAAACAAATATTCCAAGCAAATGGACTGGAAAAAAGCCAGGGTAGCAATACTCATATCACACAAAATAGACTACAAAAAAAGAGCCATAAAAAGAGACCCAGAAGGAAACTTCATAATACTCAAGATAAGAATCCATTAAGAAGACATAAACATTATAAATATATATGCACCCAACATAGGAGCACCCAAATACATAAAGAAAATCTTGGAGGACTTCAAGAAAGATATAGACAGCAACACTATTATAGCAGGGGATTTTATCATCCCACTGTCAAAAATAGACAAATGTTCCAAACAAAATATCGGCAAAGATATTGTGTCATTAAACAACACCCTAGATCAAATAGGCTTAACTGATATATAGAGCCCTTCATCCCAAAGAGGCAAAATACACATTCTTTTCCAATGCACATGGAACATTTTCAAAGATAAACCGCAAGATAGGACAAAAAAACAAGTCCCAACAAATTCAAGAAAATTTAAATCATATCAAGCATTTTCTTCAATCACAAAGGATTGAAACTAGAAACGAACCTCAAGAGAAAAAACCTAAAACACTCAAACTCATGGAGATTGAATAGAATGGTATTAAACAATGAATGGGTCAAGAAAGAGATGAAAGAAGAAATCAAAAAGTTTCTGAAAACAAATGAAAATGAGCTCACAACAATCCAAAATTTATGGGACACAGGGAAGGCTGTCCTAAGAGAGAAATCCAAAGTGACACAGGCCTACCTAAAAAAGAAGAAAACATTTCAAGTAAACAACCTAACCCTATGTCTACAAGAAGTTTAGGAACAACAACAAAGACAGCCCAGAGAAAGTAGAAGGAAGGAAATAACCAAGATCAGAGCAGAATTAAATGACATAGAGACTAAAAACACAATTCTAAGGATCAATAAATCCAGAACCTGGTTCTTCGAAAAGATAAACAGAATCAACAAGCCTTTAAGAAGAGTCTTCAGGAAAAAAAGAGGCCCCTTAAAACTTGTCAGGTGTCCAAGACACCTGATAAGAAATATGGCCCAAATGAAAGAACACAGCAAAACCTCAAACCTAAGTGATGAGAAGATTGCCAAGCTATCTGATGGAGAATTTAAAGCTCTGGTGATCATAATGCTCACAGAACTGATTGAGCTTGGTCGAGAAATGAAAGAACAAATGAAAGATACCCAAAATGAATTAGAGCAAAATATTCAGGGAACAAACAGTGACATGAAGGAACCCAGGAGTCAAATTAATGATTTGGAACAAAAGAATGAAATAAACATCCAACTGGACCAGAGCAAAGAAACAAGAATGCAAAAAAAAAAAAAAAAAAAAAAATGAAGAGAGGCTGAGGATTCTCTGTGACAACCTGAAATGTTCCAATATCCGAATTATAGGGGTGCCAGAGGAGAAGAGCAACAGCAAGAAATTGAAAACTTATTTGAACAAATAATGAAGGAAAACTTCCCCAATTTGGCAAAGGAAATAGACTTCCAGGAAGTCCAGGAAGACCAGAGAGTCCCAAAGAAGTTGGACCCAAAGAGGAATACACCAAGGCACATCATCATTAATTTACCCAAGATTAAAGACAAAGAAAATCCTAAAAAGCAGCAAGAGACAAGGAGACAATTACCTACAAAGGAGTGCCCATAAGGCTATCAGCTGATTTCTCAAAAGACACCTTGCAGGCAAGAAGGAGATAGAAAGAAGTATTCCAAGTGATGAAAGGCAAGGACCTACATCCAAAATTACTCTCTTCAGCAAAGCTTTCATTTAGAATGGAAGGGCAGTTAAAGTGCTTCCTAGATAAGGTCAAGTTAAAGGAGTTCATCATCACCAAGCCATTATTATATGAAATGTTAAAGGGACTTATCTAAGAAAAAGAAGATAAAAAAATATGAACAGTAAAATGAAAACAAATTCACAACTACTAACAAATGAACCTAAAAGAAAAGAAAAACAATGAAAACAAAAACTAAGCAGACAACCAGAACAGGAACAGAATCAGAGAAATGGACATCACACAGAGGGATTTCAGTGGGGAGAGGGAAGGGAGGAATAGTGGGGGAACAGTACAGTGAAGAAGAAGCATAACTAGTAGGCATAACATAGATGGGGAAAGAAAAAATGTTATAGAAAACAGAGGACTCAAAGAACTTATATGTACAACCCATGGGCATGAACTAAGGGGGGAAATTCTAGAGGGTTGAGGGGACAGGGTGGAGTGGGGATTAAGGGAGAGAAATTGGGAAAACTGTAATAGCATAATCAATAAAAATACTTTTTAAAATGAAAACAAAAAAATTAATAGGAATCCTAAAAACAGTTATTTTCAATATGAGAATGATGATTTTCTATTTTCTATACTTTCTAAATGCTGTTCTGAATGGATATTTTTATAATGATAAAATAATGAAAGAAAAGAAAAAAGAGAGAGGACCCAAATAAACACAATCAGAAATGAAAGAGGAGAGATTACAACCAATACCAGAGAAATACAAAGAATTGTAAGATATTACTATGAGGAACTATATGCCAAGAAATTTGAAAACCTAGGTGAAGTGGACAAATTTCTAGAAAAATATAATCTCTCAAAACCCAATGAAGAAGAAGTAAAAAGCCTAAACAGATCAATAACAGCAGATGAAATTAAAGCAGTAATCAAAAAGCTTCCATCATACAAAAGCCTTGGACCTGACTATTTCACAGGAGAATTCTACAAAGCATTTCAGAAAGAGCTAACCCCTATCCTTCACAGATTACTCCAAAACATTCAAGAAGATGGAAGACTCCCAAACTCTTTATAAAAAGCCAGGATCATCCTAATCCCAAAACCAGATAAAGACACAGCAAAGAAAGAAAACATCAGGCCAATATCACTGATGAACATAGATGCTAAAATCCTCAACAAAATATTAGCAAACTGCATCCAGCAATACATTAAAAAGATCATATACCATGATCAAGTGGGATTCATCCCAGGGATGCAAGGATGGTACAATATCCATAAATCAATAAATGTAATATATCACATAAACAAAGGCAAAAACAAAAAGCACATAATCATATCAATAGATGAGGAAAAATCATTTGATAAGGTACAGCACCCATTTATGATTAAAACACTCAGCAAAGTGGGAATAGAGGGAGCCTTCTTCAACATAATAAAGGCCATATATGAAAGACCTACAGCCAACATTATACTCAATGGGAAAAATCTTAAGAGCTTTCCCACTAAGATCAGGAACAAGACAAGGCTGTCCACTTTCACCACTTCTATTCAATATACTATTGGAAGTCTTAGCCACAGCAATTAGACAAGAAAAGGAAATAAAAGGCATCCAAATTGGAAAGGAGGAAACAAAACTATCATTGTTTGCAGATGACATGATAGTGTACATAGAAAATCCTATAGACTCGGCCAAAAAGCTGCTTAACATAATAAATGAAGTTGGCCAAACAGCCGGATACAAAGTCAATATCCAAAAATCAAAGGCATTTTTGTATACCAACAGTGAAACAGCAGAAGCAGAAATCAAGAAAAAAATCCCATTTGATATAGCAAAAAGAAAAATAAAATACCTAAGAATAAACCTAACCAAGGAGGTAATAGACCTGTACTGAGAGAACTATACAACACTGAAGAAAGAAATTAAAGAAGACACAAACAAATAGAAGCATGTATGATGTTCATGGATTGGAAGAATTAACATGAAAATGTCCATACTACCCAAAGCAATTTATACATTCAATGCAATGCCTATTAAAATACCAATCACATATTTCACAGATATAGAACAAACATTTCAAAAATTTATATGGAACCACAAATGACCCTGAATAGCTGTAGCAATTTCAAAAAAGAAGAACAAAGTAGGAGGGACCACAGTACCTGATACCAAGCTGTATTACAAGGCCAGTATAATCAAAACAGCCTGGTATTGGCATAAGAACAGACATATAGACCAGTGGAACAGAACGGAGAGCCCAGAAATAAACCCAAGTCTCTATGGTCAATTAATATTCAACTAAATGGGAAGAAGCATAAAATGGAGTAAAAATAACCTCTTCAACAAATGGTGTTGGGAGATCTGGACAGCTACATACAAAAAAATGAAACTTGATCACCAACTTACACCATACACAAAAATAAAGTCAAGGTGGATAAAAGACTTAAATATAAGTCATGGCACCATAAAAGTCCTAGAGAAAAACATCAGCAGAAAAATTTCAGATATTCCATGCAGCAACATCTTCACTAATATGCCCCTAGAGCAAGGGACATAAAGGAGAGAATAAACAAATGGATCTCATCAAATTAAAAAGCTTCTGCTTGGTCAAAGAAAACAGCATGAAAATGAAAAGAGAATCAATCATATGGAAAAATACATTTGCCAGTGATACCTTGGACAAGGGTTTGATCTCCAAAATATTAAAGAACTCACATGATTCCACTCCAGGAAGACAAAAAAACCCAATTTAAAAATGGGCAAAGGACTTGAACAGGCACTTCTCTAAGGAAAACATACAGAGGGCCCAGAGACATATGAAAAGATGCTCAGCATCATTAGCCATCAGATAGATGCAAATTAAAACCACAATGAGATACCACTTCACACCAGTAAGAATGGCCATCATAAACAACGAACAAACAAGTATTGGAGAGGATGTGGAGAAAAGGGAACCTTAGCACACTGTTGGTGGGAATGCAGACTGGTGCATCCACTATGGAAAACAGTATGGAATTTCCTCAGAAAACTAAAAACTAAAAAAGGCAGTGGAACTGCCTTTTTACCCAACAATTCCACTGCTGGGATTATATCCTAAGAGCCCTGAAACACCAATGGAAAAGAATCTATGCATCCCAATGTTCATAGCAGCACAATTTACAATAGCCAAGTGCTGGAAGCAGCCTAGGTTCTCATCAGTAAATGAGTGTATCGAAAAACCATGGTACATTTACACAATGGAATACTATGGAGCAGAGAGAAAAAAGGAGCTCCTACCCTTTGTGACAGCATGGATGGAACTGGACAGCATTATGCTCAGTGAAATAAGCCAGGCAGTGAGGGACAAATACCATATGATCTCACCTTTAACTGGAATATCATTAACAAAAGAAAAAAAGCAAACAAAATATAACCAGAGACATTGAAATTAAGAACAATGTAATAATAACCAGAGGAGATGGGGGAAGGAACAATGGGGGAAGGGTTTTCAGGAACTAGTATAAAGGACACATGGACAAAACCAAAAGGGAGGATGGAAGCAAGGGAGGGAAATGGGTTTGACTGGGGGGTGGAGAGTGGTAGGAGGAAAATGCAGACAACTATAATCGAACAATAACATAATTTTTTAAAAAGCATAATTTCTTTTTAAAAAATCAATAAATAAGTAATGCTACCTCTTGATTTCTAATGAATTAGTGGGGTTCAGAGCAGGAAATTTAGCCATTACAACATCATACATTGCTGGTGCTACTTCCCTTCAGGAAAGCACAAGTTCCTTGGCAAAGGCAAATGCATGCCAAGCACTGGGGATTTTTCTAGGCCCAGTTTTTCAGAATTTTTTTGTACTCTTTGGAGAAAAGGGCATGACAAAGAAACTATAAAGCAGCAGATAAACATGAATGCAACACCAGTTTTATCTAGCATTTTCCTAGGACTTTTAAATATTTTTCTGATCCTTATAATATTAACAGAACAACATGTGGATGGCTCAGGACAATAGTGTAAAAATACTAATTTTGAAGAAGCAAGTACAGATGAAGTTCAGGTTTCCCAGGGAAATATTGATCAAGTTGCTGTTACAACTACCAACGTTTTGTTTTCCATGATCTTATCTACCTTTGCCCTTCTTTGAAACCATCCTTACTCCATTAACAATGGATATGCATGCCTTGACTGTGTTATATGATGGAATACTATTGGATTGGCCAAAAAGCCCATTACATTTTTTTTGTATTATGGCTCTAGTAGTGCTTAGTTGTTTTTAACTTTATTCAAAATAATTTTGTTAGATTGTATTGTGACAGCTATAATATCAGTGTGCATTTAAACAAAATTATCAGCCTTATAGACACTGCTGCTGCATTGTACCTTCCCATGCCCATCCACAGTCAACCCCACCTTGTTCTTTGACATCACTGCTGAGGGAGAGCCATCAGGCCACATCTCCTTCAAGCTGTTTGCAGACAAAGTTCCAAAGACAGGAGAAAACTTTCATGCTCTGAGCACTGGGGAGAGAGGATTTGGTTACAAAGTTTCAGGCTTTCACAGAACTATTCCAGGATTTATGTGTCAGTGTGGTGACTTCACATACCACAATGGCACAGGTGACAAGTTCATCTAAGGGGAGAAATTTGATGATGAGAATTTCATCCTGAAGCACATTCTGGCATCATGTCTATGGCAAATCCTGGGCCCAACACAAACAGTTCCCAGTTTTTCATCTGCACTGCCAAGACTGAGTGGCTGAATGGCAAGCATGTGGTCTTCGGCCAGGTAAAGGATGGCATGGATGTTGTGACAGCCGTGGAGCACTACGCATCCAGGAATGGCAAGACCAGCAAGAAGATCGCCATTGCCGACTGTGGACAACTCTAATAAATTTGACTTGTGTTTTATCTTAACCACCAGACCATTCCTTCTGTAGCTCAGGAGACCACCCCTTCACCCCATCTGCTTGGAATGTTCTATAATCTTTATGCTCTTGAGATAGTTCATTGGGTTCCATGCCTTCCTTACCCCCTCCAAGTCTAGCTGGTTAGCAGAGTTAAGTTTATGATTGTGAAATAAAAACTAAACAACAAAAAAATTTAATTTTAAAAACATCAAAATTGGTGAATTTTTATGCAAATACACAGAGTATAAAAAAGGTGCTGTGATTGATTGAACATGTCAAAAGTGGTTTGCAAAGTTTCTTGGTACTACTGACATTTTGGCCAAATAATTCTTTGCTGTGGGGCTGTCTTATGCATTGGAAGATGTTTAGCAGCACCCCTCACCTCTGCTCACTAGAAGCCAATAGCAGGAGATAGCCAACATACTCAAAATATCCAAATCAATAAAGTTATTGGTGAAAATGAAAAATGTGTCTTTTCTTTTATGGGAAAAATGTAATGGACTTTTTGGCCAACCCATTTGTTGCTCTTGGAGTTGAGGCAGTTATTATTTTAATAGGGATTAAATCACTTTTTAAAAGATTGGCAAGCATTCTAACATGCTAGTCTACTAAGAGGATTCATCATTGTATGGATTGGCTTCTTTATCTTGTTACCTTGGGGAAATCAATTTCTCTAAATACAGTGGAAAGATTCACATTTATTTGAATCCCTAATACCACATATGGGGAAATTATTGTTGCTCTTGGAGGTCTCCAAGAGAAGACCTGGCCCAGTTCTTCATATCAGCTGTGCTAACTGAAATAGGCTATCCATTCTGCTATTTTATGTTCTATATATTATATTAAAAAATTCTGGGACCAAAACCTAAGGGTGTGTACAAGGGCTGATTAACAGCTTCTGGTAGTGCAGCAGGGATTCTTGGACCTGTGTTCATCAGTTAAGTGTATACTTCCCAGGGCTCACAATGGGCATTCAGCCTTGTATGTGAAATAGTGGTGCTCACCATCCCACTATGGAGAGTAGTTTACAAAAGACTTGTTGTTTTTTCTGTATGGCAAGGAAGGATTCAAAAGCAACTTTGCTAACATTAAGATGGAAAGTACATGCTGTAAGGATCTTCCTTTACTAAGGCTCAGTTGAACAATTGCTATGAGTCAGTTTCCAAAAAACAGGCTTTGGATATTGTACATTCTGAATAAAAGAATGTATATAGAATAATAGAATTCTTTGAGTAATTGTGAATAATAAGGTAATATAAAGGCATTCTGGATTATAATTTCTTTATCTCAAAAAATATTCTTCATTTAATACCTTTGGGGGGGTTGCATGAACTCATGAGTTAATTGTCTATGAATATGAAATTGTATTTTTAATTCAAACTGCAGAGGAGTCTTTTAAAATGAGAGACTATGCAGTGAAACCATACGGAGAATTCTGTAAGAATTACCTATAACTGAATGAAATTACAGAAATTGTTTAACTAAATAGAGGTACATTTATTTTTAGATACCTACTTCTTATTTATTTAAAATGCATTTATATTACTATCAAGTTTCCTTATGAAATAAATAGCATGGCTCTTAATTTTTCCAATTACCATGCCTGCCATCCTACCTTACTTTCTTTATTTTTACCTTCTGTCTTATCTCCCTAAGTAATCCCTTAGTTAATGGAGTATGAATAATTCTAATGTCTGAGCAATAAAGAGGATTAAGAGATAAAGTTGGATTTCACTACTTTTAGCAGGGCCAACTACTTTTTTCTTTCAAGTGCTAATAAGTAATTCACCTTTAAAACATAAGCCAGGTATGTGCTTTTATATATATATTTATAAAAGTAAAGTATATATATATATATATATATATATATATATATATATATATAATGTATGTATAACTTGATGGCATTTTTCAACTCCCTTAATTCTGGAGAAAAACCTATCACTTTATTTACTTTTCCATCTTTTAGCAGTAGCATGGCAAACACAATAGTTTTCAGGCTATATCTTCATAGCTATTCAGAACTGCAGAATTTTACATTTGAATGTGCTATTCAGCCCCAAACTAGACAGACTAGTAAATAAATATTTGAGGCAAAATGGCTTTAATCTACCAGTTTGCTAAGTTTTCTTGAGTGTACCATTTCTATGCATACATTCTATATCTACATAAGTTGAATTCTGATCGAAGGAACTAGTACAAAGCTATGTATATGGATAATCAATATTTTAACTATACTTATTGATTATGCTATTATATTTATTTCAATTTTTATCCCCTGCCCCCCTCCATCTACTACCACCCACTCCCTTAGGCGATCCCCACACCATTGTTCATGTTCATGGGTCATACATGTAAGTTCTTTGGCTACTCCATTTCCTATACTGCAATTTATATCCCATGACTGTTCTGTAACTATCTATTTGTACTTCTTATTCCCCTCACTACTTCACCTATTCCCCTAAATCCACCCCCTTAGATCACAATACCTGATACCAAACTGTATTACAAAGCCACTGTAATCAAAACAGCCTGGTACTGGCACAAGAACAGACACGTGGACCAGTGGAATAGAACAGAGAGCCCAGAAATAAACCCAAGTCTCTACAGTCAATTAATATTCGACAAAGGGGGCAGCAACATAAAATGGAGCAAAAATAGCCTCTTCAATAAGTGGTGCTGGGAGAACTGGACAGCTACATGCAAAAAAATGAAACTCGAGCACCAACTTACACCATACACAAAAATAAATTCAAGGTGGATAAAAGATTTAAATATAAGCCACGACACCATTAAAATTCTAGAGGATAATATAGGCAGGAAAATCTCAGATATTTCACGCAGCAATATTTTCATTGATACGTCCCCTAGAGCAAGGGACATAAAGGAAAGAATAAACAAATGGGATCTCATCAAAATAAAAAGCTTCTGCACAGCTAAAGAAAACAGTATTAAAATAAAAAGAGAACCAACTGTATGGGAAAACATATTTGCCAATGATACCTCAGACAAGGGATTAATCTCCAAAATATATAAAGAACTTACAAGACTCTACTCTAGGAAGACAAGCAACCCAATTAAAAAATGGGCAAAGGATTTGAACAGACACTTCTCCAAGGAGGACATACAGAGGATCCAGAGACACATGAAAAGATGCTCGATATCTCTAGCTATCAGAGAGATGCAAATTAAAACTACAATGAGATGCCACTTGACACCAGTCAGAATGGCCTTCATAAACAAAGCAACAAACAGCAAGTGTTGGAGAGGTTGTGGAGAAAAGGGGACCCTAGTGCACTGTTGGTGGGATTGCAGATTGGTACAACCACTATGGAAAACAGTATGGAATTTTCTAAGAAAACTAAAAATGGACATACCTTTTGACCCAGCAATTCCACTGCTTGGATTATATCCTAAGAATCCTGAAACACCAATCCAAAAGAATCTATGCACCCCTATGTTCATAGCAGCACAATTTACAATAGCCAAGTGCTGGAAGCAACCTAGGTGCCCATCAGTTAATGAATGGATCAAAAAACTGTGGTACATTTACACAATGGAATTCTATGCAGCAGAAAGAAAGAAGGAGCTCCTACCCTTTGCGACAGCATGGAAGGAATTGGAGAGTATCATGCTAAGCGAAATAAGCCAGGCAATGAAAGACAAATACCATATGATCTCACCTTTAACAGGAAGCTAATCAACAAAACAAACAAACAAGCATAATATAAACAAAGACACTGAATTTGAGAACAGTCTGACAGTGTCCAGAGTGGGAGGGGAGGGAATTTCAGGGGAAAAGGGGAACGGTTTAGAGCAACAAGTATAAAGGACTCATGGACAAAAACTATGGGGGGGTGGAAATGGGAGGAAGGTGGGGAGGGCTGGGGTGGTGGGCTGGGGCGGGGTAAAAGACAGAAAACTGTACAATATCAACAATTAAAAAATACTGATTAAAAGAAAAAAAAATAAAATAAAATACTT
Source organism: Glossophaga mutica (assembly GCA_039655065.1). Classification (NCBI taxonomy): domain Eukaryota; kingdom Metazoa; phylum Chordata; class Mammalia; order Chiroptera; family Phyllostomidae; genus Glossophaga; species Glossophaga mutica. The sequence goes on along the minus strand of CM077307.1, from coordinate 95,936,375 downwards.
GTTTATATTAAAAAAAATAATAATAAATAAATCCACCCCCTTATCTGGCAACCATCAAAATGCTCTCAGTATCCATGATTCTGCCTCTGTTCTTCTTGTTTGCTTAGTTTGTTTTTTAGATTCAATTGTTGATAGTTAATGTATTTTTTTTTTGCTATTTTATTGCTCATAGTTTTGAACTTTTTCTTAAATAAGCCCCTTTAATATTTCATATAATAATGGTTTGGTCATACTCCTTTAGTTTTTTCTTGCCCGGGAAGCTCTTTATCTGTGCTGCCATTCTAAATGATATTGTCACTGAGTAAAGCAATCTTGGTTTTACATCCCTGCTTTTCATGACTTTCAATATTTCTTGTCAATACCAAAAGCAGTAACTAACTGCTTTTCTCTTGCTGTTTTTGAGATCCTCTCTCTATATTTAACCTTTGGAATTTCAGTTATGATTTGTCTTGGAGTGGACCTCTTTGTATCCATCTTGTTTTGGATTCTCTGTGCTTCCTGAACTTGGATGTCTATTTACTTCACCAAATTAGTGAAGTTTTCTTTCATTATTTTTTCAAATAGATTTCCAATTTCTTGCTATTTCTCACCTTCTGGTACTCCTATGATGTGAATGTTGGAACACCTGAAGTCATCCCAGAGGCTCCTTACGCTACCCTCATCTTTTTGGATTACTTTTTTCTTCTTGTTATTCGGGTTGTTTTTGCTTTAGTTTTTGTTTGTTTGTTTTTTTGTTTTTGTCTTCCTTGTGCCCCAAATCATTGATTTGATTCTTGGCTTCATCCACTCTACTGTTATTTCCCTGTAAATTGTTCTTTATTTCAATTAGTGTATCCTTTATTTCTGACTAGATCTTTTTTATGCTGTTGAGGTCCTCACTAAGTTCCTTGAGCATACTTATAACCAGTGTTTTGAAATCTGCATCTGATAGATGGCTTCTTCCCATTTTGTTTTGTTCTTTTTCTGGACTTTTGATCTATTCTCTTATTTGGGTCATAAGCCTTTCCTTTGTCTCATTTTGGTAGCCTCCCTGTGTTTGTTTCTATATATTAGGTAGAGCTTCTGTGACTCTCTTTCTTGGTAGCATGGCCCAATGTAGTAAGTGTCCTGCAGTGTCCAGGACACAGCCTCCCCTATTACCCAAGCTGGGTACTCAAGGTATGTCCTTTGTGTAGTCTGAGTACAACTTCCTCTTATAGTTCAGCCTTGATTGCTGTTGGCAGGTCAGTGGGAGGTATTCACCCAGCCAGCCCTGTCAGCTGCAAGGACTGGCTGTGACCACTGATCACCAACATCTACCCTCCATAGAGAATCAGCTCTGCAGGGGAAGGGGGGCGGTGCCTTGACATGGTCTGTAGGTGTCCACTGGGTGTGCACCCTGGGGTTTCCCAGGTGGTGCAGGCCAAGGTCAGCCCCCACCTGTGATTTGCCTGTAGACACCCTGCTTGAGCTATAAAGCAATCTGACATGGCTGCTCCTTGTGCGGGGCTTGGAGATTCCCAGACAAAGCTAAGCTGTGGATCTAGGATGGCTGCTGCTAATGTCATGACTGGGGCCACTTAGCAAGAGGTACAGGGACTGGTGGCTCGCTCAGGTCAAATGTTGCCTGTTTGAAAAGATTTAGGAAGTTGTGAAGCATGAGCCAAGACCAGTCATTCATACAGAAAAGCCACTGTTAACATCTGTAAGTTGAGTGGGATGGAGCCTCAGGGGAACTCCAGGGTAGGACATACAGTGTTAGCCAGTTTCATGGAGACTCAGATATGGCATGCCATGCCAGCTCTGTGGCTTTGTGGGAGCAGGGCTCAGAAAAAACACAATGGCCTGTGCCTGCCTTTCTATCTTAGAGAAAGCTGCCCACCAACTTCTGCCTTCATGCTAGACACTTTAGTTCCTCACTGTGTGCCACTGGTGCCTTTCAGTTGGCACCCTGGTGCTGGAGCTCAGAGGGAGTGAATCCGAATAAGTCTATGAGTGGGTTCTTTAAGGGGAATTGCTTGGGACTCTAGAAGTTTTCTTCCACTGATTAAATCCCCATTGATTTTTGCAACAGGAGTTATTGGGACTTATCTTCCTGGCCCTGGAACCCTGGGCTGAGGAGCCTGGTGTGGGGATGGGACCCCTCATTCCCAAGATATCCTTCCCAAATATTAATCCACCACATGTGGATGTGGGACCAGCCTGTTCCACATCTCCCCATAGTCTGGATAGATGTAGTTTCTTTAATTCCATAGTTGTCAGACTTCCATTCAACTCGATTTCTGATGTTTCTGAGGGATGGTTTGTTTTATAGTTTAGTTGTCATTTTCATGTGGTTGGGTGAGGATGCAAGCCATCCATACTTATGCCTGGGTAATCAATACTACCAAAAATGTAAACAATATTCCAGAATACTTTTCCAAATGTTTTCTATACAGCAAATATTTTCAAATCTGGGACTAAACAGTATATTCTGCATTTTACACTAAATTTGTGGTACTTTTCTGTGCTTGAACAGCATAAATTTATTTCTGACAGTTTCTGGAGATTAGATGTCCAAGATCAAGGTGTTGGTTTCTTGGGAGGTCTCCTTCCTTGGCTTCTGGATGGATATCTTCTCCCTGTATCTTTTGATTGTTTGCTTCCAGCTTTATTGAGATATAATTGACACATAACATTGTGTAAGTTTAAGGTCTACAACATGTTGATTTGATACATGTATATATTATAATATGATCACCACCATAGCATTAGCTAGAAGCTCCATCCCATTTCATATTAATATTTTCTTTCTGTGGTGAGAACATTTAAGATCTACTCTCTCAGTAACTTTTAAGTATGTAATACAGTACTATTGGCTATAATCATCATGCTGTACCTTAGGTTCCCAGGACTTATTGATCTTACAACAGGAAGTTTGTACTCTTCAACCAACATCTCCAAATTTCCTCCATTCCCTAGCCCCTGGCATCTATCATTCCACTCTCCTTCTAATAGTTCAGTTACTTTAGATCTCACATACAAGTGGTATCATACCTAGCATGATAGCCTCAAAGTCCATCCATGTCATCACAAATGTAGGATATCTTTTCCTGTGGTTGAATAATATTCCAGTTTATACACACACACACACACACACACGCAGACTACATGTGATAATATTTTGTTGTGGTTTTGATTTGCACTTCTGTGAGGATTACTGATGTGGAGTACTTTTCATGGGCTTATTGGCCATTTATGTGTGTTTTTAAATTTTTATTTATTAATTTGAGAGAGAGGACAAGAGAGAGAAAAAGAGATCAACTTGTTTTTTTACTTACTTATGCATTTATTGGTTAATTCTTATACATGCCCTGACCCTGGATAGTACCCACAACCTTGGCATATCAGGCCAATGATATAACCAACTGAGCTACCCAGCTAGGGCCAACATTTGTGTATCTTCTGTAGACAAATGTTTGTTAAGGTCTTCTGCCCATTTTTAATTGGATGGTTTAGGATTTTTTGCTACTGGCATTTGCTGTATTCTTACATCCAACTTCTTTAGCTATAATAGAATGCTTAATATAGCAGAAATCATCATATAGTTGCATTTCAGAGATAGTTTGAATCTTCTCCACCTCCCATAGCAAGACTCCTTCAGTTAGATTTAGAACCATAGTCATTTTTCTGGCTGTTTGGTCAAGTCCTGGAATCCCTCTTCCCTGATGTTCTGCAGCTCCTTCCTCTGTCTTACATTTGTTGGGGCACACTAATCCTAAACAGTAAACTCCACTTTTGGTTTAGATAGATAATGTGAATAATAGAAATAAGAACCATAATGTTAATAATAAAATGATACTAGTGAACACTTGTAGAGTTCATATCCCAGGTAATGTGTGACATACAGTTTAATTCACAGTTTTATAGAGTGAAGGTACTATTATGATCCCTATTTTACAGGAATTATAATTAAGGAATAAAGGCACAGAAAAATTTAGGTTCACATCAAAGTAACAGTTTGTCTTCAGAGTTCACATTCTTACCTACTGTATTTTTCATAGTAGGAAAACCAGTCCAGAAAGTTGCAGTAGCAGTTAATTAATTGCTAATTGTAGGTTTAATTGAGTTACCTATACCAGTAACTCCTATCAGCAGAAATATTTGAGAAATATAATTTGAAGCCCATGGACTAGAACTTTTATCTTAGCTTAATGGTTAGCCTGCTTCCATGCAAGAATATAACATGGAAAAGTTTCCCAACTTCTGAAGACTTATAATATTAAATAAAATTCAGATATACTATAACCTTGCAAAAATGACTACCACCTTTTTATTGAGAGCACTTGCTTCTTATGGATTATACCAGTGCAGATCTTGGCACAAAGAAGATGAGGAAGTGACATGAGGTTGAAGAGAGAGCAGGGAGGAAAGTTTGAGAGGGAAAAAACCACCTAGTTTAGGTCTTGGATGGGATAAGTAGCGTATAAACTGAAAAAAGGTAACAGGAGACCCTAAAGTATGAAAAACTAAAAGTAGTATATACTTAAGAAAATATATATTTTATGGATTCTCTCTTTAGAGTTCCATCCAAGATGGAGGTGTAGGTAGAAAACCTTTGCTTCCTTGCACAACCAAAAGGAGGATATCAATTAATCAAAAACCAATAAACAACCAAAAGTGCCAGAAAAATCAAACTGCGTGGAACTCCGACAACCAAGGAATTAAAGAGAAAAAAAATCAACGAAAACAACCAGACCGGTAAGGCATGGAGTGCAAGGGCAGACTCAGAAAAACTGCGGCGATTCAGCAGACTTGGGGGCAGGGCTAGCTGCCAAGCTTTGCTGTGCCAGAGGGGCTGACTTAAGGGGACTCAGAGCTGACTGTGGGCTATAGTTGGTGTTGCCGCAGTGGTAGATGCTCCCAGTCTCACACAAGAGTTCAATAGAAAGTGCACTAGAGACAAGCAGATGGGCCACACTGTTCCCTCTCTGGCCCCTCCCCAACAGGCAGCAGCACAGCCCAGCAAAAAGAGTTGCCCTGCCCAGGTGAATACTGAAGGCCCAGGCCCCTTACAACCTAGCAGCTGTGCCAAGACAAAGAAATATGGCCCAAATGAAAGAAAAGAGCAAAATCTCAGAACTAAGCGATGAGGAGATTGCCAGCCTAGCTGATGGAGAATCTAAAGCCCTGGTGATCAAAATGCTCAAAGATCTGATTCAGCTTGGTCGAAAAATGAAAAAAGCAAATGAAGGATACCCAAAGTGAAATAAAGAAAAATATTCAGGGAACCAACAGTGACAGGAAGAAAACCAGGACTCAAAGCAACGATTTGGAACAAAAGGAAAAAAAAAAAAAAAACATTCATCCAGAAGAAAATGAAGGAACAAGAATTGGAAGAAGCAAAGGGACTCTTACAAGCCTCTGGGACAACCTGAAACATCCCAATATCAGAATTATAGGGGAGCCAGAAAGAGAAGAACAACAGCAAGAAACTGAAAACTTATTTGAACAAATAATAAAGGAGAACTTCCCCAATCCGGCAAAGGAAATAGACTTCCAGGAAGTCCAGGAAGCCCAGAGAGTCTCAAAGAAGTTGGACCCAAACAGGAACACACCAAGGCACATCATCATTAAGTTACCCAAGATTAAAGTTAAGGAGAGGATCCTGAAGGAAGCCAGAGAAAAGGAGATAGTAACCTGCAAAGGTGTTCCCATTAGACTATCAGCCGATTTCTCAAAAGAAACCTTGCAGGCAAGAAGAGGCTAGAAAGAAGTATTCCAAGTCATAAAAGGCAAGGACCTTCATCCAAGATTACTCTCTTCAGCAAAGCTTTCATTTAAAATGGGAGGGCAGATAAAGTGTTTCCCAGATAAGGTCAAGCTAAAGGAGTTCATCATCACTAAGCCATTATTATATGAAATGTTAAAGGGACTTATCTAAGAAAAACAAGATAAAAATATGAACAATAAAATGACAACACACTCACAACTGTCAGCAAATGAATCTAAAAGAAAAGAAAGACAACGAAAACAAAAACAAAAACTGAGCAAACAACCGGAACAGGAACAGAATCAGAGAAATAGACATCACACAGAGGGATTTCAGTCGGGAGAGGGAAGGGAGAAATGGGCGGGGGGGAGGTACAGGGAAGAAGCATAATTAGTAGGCATAAAATAGATGGGGAGAGATAAAATGGTATAGGAAATAGAGAACTCAAAGAACTCATATGTACGGCCCATGGACATGAACTAAGGGGGGGGGGAGCTGGAGGATTGGGGGTACAATGTGGAGGGGGGATAAAGGGGGAAATTGGAAAAACTGTAATAGCATAATCAATAAAAATAGTTAAAAGTATATATATTTTTATATTTTTGTATATTATATTTTATATTTATATTAAACTATATTGAATATTTTATATTTAAGAAAAGATGTTTTGAAAACCTAAACTTAAACTTGTTAAGATATAGTGATCATCACCCTGACTGGTGTGGCTCAGTGGGTTGGGTGCCATCCCACAAACTGAAAGGTTGACAGTTTGATTCCCAGTCAGGGCACATGCCTGGGTTATGGGCCAGGTCCCCAGTTGGGGGTGTGCAAGAGGCAACCAATCTATGTTTCTCTCTCATGTCAATATTTCTCTCCCTGTCTTTTCCTCTCTCTAAAAGATAAATGAATAAAATCTTTTAAAAATAGAAAGAGTGATTATCATATATGTAGGGATTTATAACTTCACAAAGCTTCATACTATCTTGCTAAACTTGGCTACATTTAAAATAAACTCCAGTTCATATAAAACTTTTCTCTTGCATAAAGTAAAATAAATCTGTATGTAATTTCTGTTTTTGAAGAGGATAAATTACTTATCAGCATCTGTTCAAGAATTAAGTTATTTTGAGAGGATATTTTGGGTACCATTTTCTACCATTGCAGACTTATTTGTAATTTAATGTTTTTTACTTTGTAAAGGTACATTTTTCTAGTAAACAAGATTGTTATAATGTAAAATAAAAGAAAGCCCTAAAGACTTCATAAAACACTATTAGAAATAATTAACAAATATAGTAAAGCTGCAGGATACAACATTAATATATAAAAATCAATATACAGTCTATATACTAACAATGAAATGTCAGAAAAAATGAAGAAAACAATCCCATTTACAACTGCAACAAAAATGATAAAATAATCTAGGAATAAACTTAACAAAGAATGTGAAAGATCTTTACATTGAAAATGACAAAGCACTGTTGAAAAAAATTGAAGGAGACACAAAAAAGTAGAAAGATACTCTGTGTTCATGAGTTGAAAAAATCAACATAGTTAAAATGGCCATACTACCCAAAGCAGCATACAGATTTAATGCAACAAAATCCCAGTGACATTTTTCAAAGAAATAGAACCAGAAGTCATTAAATTTGTATAGAACCACAAAAGACACCAACAGTCAAGCAATGGTGAGAAAAAAAAAGAACAAAGCCAGAGGTATCATATTCCCTGACTTCAAATTATACTACAAAGCCACAATAATAAAAACATTATGTTGTTGGCAGAAAACAGACACACAGACCAATAGAACAGAATTGAAAGCTCAGAAATTAATCCACATATATATGGACAACTAATTTTCAGCAATGGAGCTAAAAACATACAACAGAGGAAAGAAAGTCTCTTTAATAAAGGGTGTTGGGAAAATTGGAAAGCCTCATGCAAATGAATGAAACTGGACTGCTATTTGATACCACGTATAAAAATTAACTCAAAATGGAACAGAGACCTAAATATAAGACCTGAAACAATAGAAGACCACATAGGTACTAAACTTATGGGCCTTGGTCTCAGAGAGAATTTTATAAATTTGACTCCAAAGGCAGGAAAAGTAAAAGCAAATAATAAATGAATGGAACTATGTCAAACTACAAAGTTTCTGCACAGCAGAAGAAACCATCAGCAAGCAAAAAGTTAACAAACCAAATGAGAAAAGATGTTTGCAAATGATACCTCCAATATGGAGCTAATATCCAAAATGTGTAAAGAACTCATACAACTCCATGACAAAAAAAAAAAAAAAACCCAAACCATCAGATTAAAAAAAAAATAGGTAGAGGAGCTAAATAGACATTTTCAAAGGAAGACACATAGATACATAAGAAGATGCTCAACATCACTAGCTATAAGGGAAATGCAAATTGAAGCCACAATGAGATTCTACCTCATACCTCTTAGTATGGCTATTGTCAATAAGACAAATAATAACAAATGTTGGAGAGGATGAGGAGCAAAGGGAATCCTAGTGCACTGTTGGTGGGAATGTGGTGCAGCCACTATGGAAAACAGTATGGAAGTTTCACAAAAAATTAAGAACTGAGGTACCATATGATCCAGCAACTCCTCCTCTAGGTATCTACCCCCAATATTTGAAAACACCTATAAAAATAAATCTACCTCTGTGCCCATTGCAGCATTATTTATAATAGCCAAGATATGGAGAAAACCCATGTCCTTCAACAGGTGATTTAATATAGAAGATGCGGTACATAGGTGCTATGAAATACTACACAGCCATAAAAAATAAAATATTGCCATTTGCAACAACATGGATGGATCTTGAGAGTATTATGCTAAGCTAACTAAGTCAGATGGTTCAGTACAAAAATGCTTTGATTTCACACACTTGTAAGATATAAAAAAGCAACAAATAAACAAACAAAACAAACTTGTAGATACAAACAACAGAGTTGCGGTTATCAGAAGAAAAGGGTGGTTTGGGGGCAAGACAAAAAGAATGAAAGGGATCAACCACATGTTGATGAAAGAAGACTAGACTTCAAGTGGTGAGCATACAATGCAGTATAAAGATGTCATATTATAAGTTGTACACCTGAAATTTATATAATGTTATTAGCCAATGTCACCCCAATAGATTTAATTTAAAATTTTTAATGTACTAGAACAACTGGACACCCGCATGTGAAAACAATAAAACTACACAGACTTCCAACAATAACTAACTCAAAATCAATCACAGACCTAAATGTAAAACACAAAACTTTAAAATTTCTAGAAGATAACATAGAGGAGAATCTAAATTACCTTGGGCTTAGCAATGACTTCTTATATACAAACAACAATAATATTATACATGAATAAATGATGTCAGACTTATTTAAAATTAAAAATTTCTGTTCTTAATTTTGAAATTAAGTGAAACAGTGAAAAACACTGAAAAATTAAGTGAAACAGTGAAAAGCACTGTTGAGAGAATGAAAAGTCACAGACTGAGAGAAAATCTATGCAAAGCAAATATCCAAGAAGGAACTGGAATCCAAAAAACCCTTAAAACCGAACAGTAAGAAAACAAACACTCAATTTGACCAGTGTAGCTTAGTTGCTTGGGCATTGTTCCGCAAAAGGAATGGTTGCCTGCCAATTCGATTCCCAGTCAGAGCACATGTCTGGGTTGCAGGTTCGATCCCAGATCTAGGTGGATATAAGAGACAACCAATTAATGTATCTTTCCCTCTGTTTCTCCCTTCCTTCCCCTCTACCTAAAAATAATTAAATAAAAAAAAATTTAAAAATCAATAATATTGCTTTTGACTCTTTTAATAATAGTGGTCAATTTTTGCAAATTCACCTTCACCCTGTCCCCCAGTCTTTTGTCCAAAAATAATGATACCTGATATTTATCGAGAGCTTACTATGTGCTAAGCACAGTGTTAAGTTCTTACATATATCATCTCTTTTAGTAGTTTAATAACCCTAGTTCTCAGTACTGCTATTATCTCCACTTTACACATAGGAGACTGTATGTAGGAAAGTTAAACAAATTTTCCAAGGCCCTGTGCACCAAGAACCAACTTTACTTCCTGAATCCCAAACCCATGCCTGCTGCCTAGGACAGCACTGCAGGGCAGGCATGGAGCTCAGCCTACTGTAAAACCTCAGTATGGCCAGACAGCATGCAAGCTTCTGTGTTATTCACTGAAGTGTCCCTAGCAAGCTGTACAGCACTTGGCACAGACTACTTGAGTGATTTCATGAATTAACCGATCTCACCAAGACTAAGAGCTAGTTTCCTGAATGTCAAGTAAGTAGATAAGCTCCAGAAAAAGGGACTATCTAAATTCTTCAGACATTCCGAATAACTAAGACATGACCCTACCCAGAAAACACATCTGGAGGTCTGCTTTTCAACACCTAACTAATCCTAACTAACTAGCTGAACAGTTTAACTCTGGTGAGACTTGTATCATCATCTGTATATTTATAAAGTATTCTCTTAAGTACTTATCACTAGTGAGTGAGTCATTACTAATTACCAACCCCCACATGAAGCCAAGATGCTCCTTAAAGGAAATGCTAGAGATTTCAGCAAAAGCTGTCAACTTAGCACGTTTGGAAAATGTAATGTAAGTGGCAGTGTAGACCCATCTCTGCCCCAATGGGAACCTCATGTGAAATATGAAAGTACCAGTCAACACCCCCCATGGCTGTGAATAATGTGCATGTTCATCTTGTGTTCTGAAACAGAAATGAGTAGACAATAAAAGTGTCATATGCACACTTTTATTCTCCTCTAACCAATTATCTTTTGTCTGCCCTTCCACTCCATCAGCCTCCCTGATGTCTTTATGAGTGTTAAAATAAAATTCTCAAAGCAGGAAATTAAGCATGATAAACACATTATTGGCACCATGTGAAATCACCCATTTGTTAAAGCCACAGACTTATAATTAATTTTTAAAGATATTATTATAATCTTCACAATTTTCCCCTTTTGTCATAGATCTTTTTCTCTGATGAAGCCCTACTGGAATTCTGTGACTTTTCAAAACAAATTTACTCATTACTGTTCATGCATTTCTGTTCTGATTTTTCCAAGACAGGCTTACTCATTATATCCAAAGGTATATGAAATAGCAGTGCTATTTCTCATTTCTCCTTTTTCTATGTGTGTGTATGTGAGGTCTGTCCAGAAAAAGTCCAGTCATTAATAATATAATAAAAACAGTTTGCATGACATCAGCATAACCTGGCAACCAAAGAGGGTGGACTGGAATATACATGCGTGAACAATGATGACTTCACTGTGCTAGTCAGTGGGGGCTGTAGACGCTATTGAGTGAGCATGTGTACTGTGTGGCCATCACATTCAAAATGACTAAGCAAGTAGAGCAACAAATCTGCATCAAATTTTGCCATTAAGCTTGAACATTCCTCCACAGAAACTATTCAGATGATTCAGAAGGCTGCAGCTATGGGCAACTGGTGATTGGCAGCTTCATCACAACAGCTCATCCACTCATGCCTCATGTCTTACGCTAAGTTTTTTTGGCAAAACATCATATCACACAGATGACTCAGTCCCCCTACAGCCCAGGTTTGGCACCCTGCAACTTATGGCTTTCCCAAAATTAAAATCACCTTTGAAAGGGAAGAGATTTCAGACCATCAATGAGATTCAGGAAAATATGACAGAGTAACTGATAGTGATTGGGAGAACTGTGTGAGGTCTCAAGGTGCCTACCTTGAAAGGGACTGAGGCATCATTGTCCTGCGTACAATATTTCCCGTATCTTGTACCTTCTCCAGTGTCTCTATTTTTCATATCACATGGCTGCAAACCTTCTGGACAGACCTCTGTTCATAAATATACATATGGATATATGTATATCTCACAAAGTCAGAATAGCTAGTACATCATTCATCTGTTACCTACACTGTTACTTTTCACCTCTAGACCATTAGTGCTTCAACTCTGGCTTGCATCAGAACCCTTGGAGGGCTTGTGAAAACACATATTTCTGGGCCTTACTCCTGAAATTATAATTAATTAGGTCTTGGGTGGGGTCCAAAAACTTGAATTTCAAGCAAGTTCAAGGTGATATAGATGATGCTAGTCCAAAGTTCACATTTTGAAAACCATTGCCTGAGAATGAATTCAAAATCTACAAAAATGGATAACAATTTTGAACACAGACATTAAGAAAAAGAAAACAAAAGAAAAGTTAAAACCATGTTCAACTGCAGAGAAAACACTGTCTTAACAATAAAAATAATAAAATACTGAAAACATTATGCTAGAAGGGCTTTGTGGTGAACTTTCAGAATCATCCTCATAATAATGACTGCTGGAAGTTGCTGAATAAGTATGTATTTGACTGTGTGCCTACCGGCTTTTGATGAATTTGAATCCTATGAAGAGTAAAGTTTCATGTTTTTATAAATAAGATGGAGTGTAGATAAATTCTTGTTTTTTCATCTGAGTTCCATGCTCTTTTTACTGGAGTCCTGATTGCTCCACAAAGTTAACTCCCATATCTCACTCTGCATCCTTACCCACTCAAGAGCAGCAGAAGGGGTTCTCCATTTTCCCACACCAAATCTGCTCTCAGAATCAAATATGATTGTTTCCTTCAAACAAAAATGTAAAGTGCATAGATTGTTTTCAATGTGTGATTCCTTTTAGAAGAAACCAATTTAAAATTTATTATTTTCTCACCTAATAATAAATGTACTAAATGTTTCATGTAAAATAAGAAATGGTAGAACACAATAAAGAAGAAAACAAAGATAACCCTAACCTCAAAGTCAGGTAAAATGTATGCTAAAATTCTGGCTAGCTCCTTCCAGAGTCCATCCCTCCCCTCCATTACTCATACATATATACCCACATACACACCCCAATATTATCAAATCAGTAGGAAAGGTAAGCTATTTGGGAGAATGGTGTCCAGAAAAATCCTACCCGTAAAACCAACCATATTTTCTGAGTTTCAGAATTAAGATATGTGACAACAAGTACAAGTGTACTTATAGAAATAACAGGAAAAGTGTTTAAGATTGACACTGATCTCATAAGCTGCATGTATAGTTGTGTTGCTCATGGATCCCCAAAATCCTGAGGGCAGCCCTGCTCATAAGGAATGTGGAACTGAGTCTACCTGTTGACACTTTATGAAAAGTGATCACTGTCATGAGAGAAAACAGCACATGAAATAACTAAAGAGGGCAGGAGCTCAGCTGGGACTCAGAGGGGCAAATGTAATAGACTCTGCCCCCAAAGATTTCTAACCTGGCCATGACTCCAGTGACCTGCCAAATTCTTCAGATAGATAGTTGGCAGTTCTGACATGCTCGTGTATTCTTCCAGATTCAACATGGGCTTGAGTCAACATCCTAGCAAATTCACATCTGCATTGCAGACTTCACGTAGCTGACACTGTGAATTTCTCCAGGGAAGTGGTGAATTGGAATGTGATCCTAACTCACATTCTGTCAGTAGCAGTGCTGTAGCCACTGCAGCCTGCAACCCACCCTCCACCTCACCCCTCTCAACGTCACAACAATGTTTACAATGGAAAATGAGATCCAGGCAACATAATGAACAGTGTAATTGTTCTGAATGTAGCACCATTTAAATAGTATATTTGCTGTAACCAAAAGAAAAGAGATGTGACTTGGAAGGGGAAAAAGATACAAAAAAGAGACAGGAGAAGCAACATTAAAGAGTAACAGCATGGAACACAGTTCTCAAACAACACAGTGTGGTACTACGGTTACCATGGTAGTCTTGGGAGACAGTGAGTACTACAATGTCTGTTATCACCATACACACCTGCTAAGTAATGAATCCATAGACACAGTGTGGTAGGGACATGATACTGCTCTATGAACCAACTAGGGTGTCAGTGGAAATTAGAGGTTGCTCAAAGGCTTACCAGAGACCACAGGCAGATGCAGCACAGGCCCCAGCTGGGCACTAGGTGGGGCAGTACTCTCAGCTCTTCTTTGACTCTTCCTTGGAACCTGCACAATCATACAGGACAGATGGGGCCCCCATGCAGCAAAGCAAGGGTAGGGTAGGGGAGCATCTTGGATTTCTCCTGTAACCCCCTTTCAAGACTAAATTGCATCTCTTTGAGGTCTTGGGTAACTAAGGGTTTCAGAGTGGTCACTTGAGGGCTGAACTCAGAACAACACAAAGTTTTGCAGGAATCCAACAAGACTTCTACAATATAAAGCCCAGCCTCCATGAAAAGCTGCTTATATCCTGAAGATTTTAAGTGGCTGGCAGGCAGCAAAGCTGCAAAGGACCCTGCCAATTTTTCAGACCATCTCCACTTTACTGTGAGTACAGCTAGGTATTTGGGAATCAACTGAATAGCTCATCTCTCTTGAATTTAAAAAACAGTCTTAACAAACATGGAGAGTCAGTACAATGTTTAGCTTTTTAAACCATGAAGTTTATTGGTATACATAAAAAAGAATAATACAAATTATGATGTAACTGTGAAAAAATTATTAATTTGGATATAAAAAAGCAGAGAAAACTAAAATGTAAGACTCCTTAAGATTGTATAATAGTCTATAAGTTTATTCTCATAAATATTTCTTAATATATCTTTAGAAATGGAAAATGTAAACACATGCTCACCACAGTCTCTGAAAGAATGCAAAAATAATAAAAAGTTAATAAGCTATTCCACATATTTCCAAAATCTCACTGCAGTCAATCTTGACATCTCAATATTATCCTTACACACTTGTCCCCATACTCAAAAGAAAAATACAGACACATTCATAGGGGCTTTTGGTTGTTATGTTTTTTAAACTAGAAGATAAATGCATACCTACATACATAGATAAACATGGACTCATTCTGTCTACAACTTGTCTAATTTAAAACATCATGAACACCACTCCAAGTCAGGAGACACACTTCTAACTAATTCTTCTGAGAGGTTTCATAATATCCTTTGATATGGATGTTCCATGGCATGTTAAACTCTCTATCACATTGTAAGGTTGTTTTTTTGTTGTTGTTAAAAATAATGTAGTGCCCTGGCTGATGTAGCTCAGTGTACTGGGCATGGGTTGCAAACCAAAGGGTCACCGATTTGATTCGCAGTCAGAGCACATGCTGGGGGTGTAGGCCATGTACCAGTGGGGGCCATGCCAGAGGCAACCACACATTGATGTTCCTCTCATTCTCTTTCTCTCTCTTGCCTTCTCTCTAAAAATAAATAAATAAAATCTTTAAAAATAAAATAAAAAAATAATCTAGACATCACTGTGAATGTCAGAGTAATGACCTCCAACTATCCTCTCCTCCATAACGGCAACAAAAACACTGGCAAAAAAAAAAAAAAAATGTCACCATCAACATTCTTTGACCTCTGGAAATTAGCCAAGGCTTGAAATAATTCAGGCATATTTTATTCAGATAAAACTGTGGGATCTCAGCAAGAATAGAGAATATTGTGGTGTTTTAAACTGTTCTTTTCCCATCTCCTCCTCCCTATCTTCTTGAAGCCTTGAAAACAGCCCCAAATCATGGTGAAACAAGCATCTTAGCAACTGCTGATGGGGGTTGAATGGCAGCTGAAACTTCTTCACAGTTCCAATCTCAGAAAATTGTCATTATGTGGTTTCTCAGGTGGCTCTCTGAAAGACCCCACTTTATTTGACCTGACTCAAAGTGCTAAAAACTTTTTCCCAAGGGTATTTATGAAAGATAAATCAATAGCTGCTGTAATACATCATGACTGCCTAACATAGTGGTAAAAAGTGGAGCAAAAATCAGGCAAACCAAAAAAGATTAAAAAGAGGAAAGCTGGAGACTGAGATGTCTGCAGAGGCTTTGAAAAGCTCTAACATATTCCTGGGAGTGTAGAAGTTCAAATGCATGTGCAGGGTTCTGTACACACCAGAAAAGTACTGAGAAGTTCCTAAGTTCTCCCCACTGGCTGACCTTGAAGCTCTGTGCAAGCAGCAAGCAATAGCTCACACAGAGATGTAATCTGCCCTACTGGGTACTAAAGACATGCCCAAACACAAACAAAAAGCCACTTGGCAGAAACTGGAAGATTCTTGTTTGTGGACATTGCTTTAGGAAAATTGCTGTCCAATCATGACCTGATCACTGAGCAGAGATGTCAGTGTCTGAACAGGACAAAGAATACAGACTTTACAGAATTAACACAAAAATCCACTAAACAAACAATAGCAACAACAAACACTAGGTATGGGGAGAATTTTATTTGGAGTTGCCATACTGCATTTAAAATGTCCAGTTTTGCAAAAAAAAAGTTACAAGTCATGAAAGAAACAAGAAATTAGGGTTTACATACAGAGGAAAAAAGCAATTAAAAGAAATAATACCCAAGGAAGGCCAGACATTAAAATTACCAGACAGATGTTTTATTTTTATTTTATTTTATTTTACTTTATTTTTAATTGCAGTTGACATTTAATATGTCATTTATTAGTTTCAGATGTTCAGCATAGTGTTTAGACAGTAATATAATTTATGGAATGAGCTCCTGATAAATCTAGTGCCCACCTGGCATTGTACATAGGTATTACAACATTATTGACTATATTCTCTATGCTGTACTTTACATCTCCATGGCTAGTTTATAACTACAAACTTGTATTTCCTAATTCCTTCCATCTAGCTTCCCAACCACCCTCCAATCTGACAACCATCAGTTTGTTCTCTATATCCGAGTCTGTTTCTGTTTTGTTTATTTTGTTTTTTAAATTGTACATGTAAGTAAGGCCACATGGTATTTGTTTTTCTATTTCTGACTGATTTTACTTAGCATAATACCTTCTAGGCCCATCCATATTGTTGCAAATGATAATATTTCATTCTTTTTATGGCCAATATCCCATTGTATGTATATACCACAATGCTTGGATTGCTGCCATTTCTTGGCTACTGTAAGTAATGCTGCAATGTATATAAGGGTGCATATATCTTTTTGAATTAGTATTTTGGATTTCTTCAGATATATTCCCAGAAGTGAAACTGCTAAGTAATAAGGCAGTTCTATTTTTAATTTTTTTAGGAATTTCCATACTGTTTTTTGTAGTGGCTGCACCAATTTACAATCCCACTGACAGTGCACAAGGGTTCCCTTTTCTCCACATCCTCACCAACATTCATTGTTTATTGATTTATTAATAACAGCCATTCTGACGGGCATGATGTGATATCTGATTGTGGTTCTAATTTGCATTTCTCTGATGATTAGCAATGTTGAGACATATGTGTCTTTTGGTAATCTATATGTCCTCTTTGATGAAGTGTCTATTCATGTCTTCTAATTTTGTAATTTGATTTTATCTTTTGGGGGGTTAAGCTGTTTGAGTTCTTTATAAATTTTGGATATTAACTCCTTGTTGGATGTATCATAAGTGAATACCTTCTTCCATTCAGTAAGTTGATTTTTTGTTTTGTTGACAGTTTCCTTTGCTGTGCAAACACATTTTAGTTTGATTTGTTTGTTTGTTTGTTTTGTTTCCCTTTCTTGATGAAATATATTTTAAAAAATATTGCTAAGAGAAATATCAGAGAGTTTACTGCCTATATTTTCTCCTAAGAGTTTTATGGTTTCAAGACTTATATTTAAGTCTTTAATCCATTTTGAGTTTATTCTTGTATATGGTATAAAAATATGGTCTTGCATTTTTTAAAAAGAAGTTTCATTTTGTTTGCACATATCTGTCCAGTTTTCTCAACACCATTTATTGAATAGATTGTCTTTACCACATTGTATTTTTTGCCTCCTTTAGACAAAGGCTTTAAATCTGCAATTTTAAATATGTTTAAAGAGATAAAAGGCAATATATCTAAGCAGCTAAAGGAAAGTATTAGAATGATCTTTTACCAAATATAGACTATCGATAAAGAGAAATTAGTTTTTTAAAAAGACTAATTTTCAAATCCAGTAGGAAAGAGAACAAAAACTAAAATAAAAATTTCCTAGAGGAGTTCAACAGTTAATTGAGTAGGAAGAAGAAATGGAAAAACAAAAGGATGAAGAAAAATGAACAGTACCTCAGAGACCTCCAGAATACCATCAAGTAGATGAACATACACATAATGGGCATCCAAAAATAGAAAGTAAAAAGACAAAAAGGAATATTTGAAGAAATAATAACCAAAATCTTCCCAAATTTGATGAAAAACATTAATCTCCACATCCAAGAAGCTCAACAAACTCCAAGTAGAATGAAGAAATCAATACCCACACACATCAAAATCAAAGTTGTCTGAAGTCAAAAACAAAAAGATCAGCCCTGGCTACTATGGCTCAGTGGAATGAGTGCTGGCCTGGGAGTCATCAGTTTAATTCCCAGTCAGGGCACAGGCCAGGTCCTCAGTAGGAGGTGTGTGAGAAGAAACCACACATTTATGTTTCTCTCCCTCTCCTTCTCCTTCCTTTTCCTTCTCTATAAAAATGCATAAAATCTTTTTAAAAAAGCAAAAAGATCATCCTGTAAGTAGCAGGAAAGAAGGAATCTGTTGTGTATATGGACTTTTAGATAAAATTGGCAGCTGATTTCTCATAAAAAACCATGAAGGAAGGCCATAGGCAATGAGATTATACATTTAAAGTGCTTAATAAAAAAACTATTAACCAAAAATTCCATATTCAGCAAAATTGCCCTACAAAAACGAAAGACACTTTTCAGATAAACAAAAATTGAGAGAATATATTGTTAAAAGACCTGCCTTAGAACAAATAGTGTGGGAACATCTTCAGGCTAAAATGAAAGAATACTTATTCAGCAATAAAAAAGAATAAAATATTGTGATTTGTAACATAGATGGACCTAGAAGGCATTATGTTAAGTAAAATAAATAATTCAAAGAAAGACAAATACTATATGAGTTCATTTATAAGGAAAATCTTTTTTAAAATGAATAAACAACACAGAAACAGACCCATAGACATAAAGAACAAGCTGATGTTTGCCAAAGAGGAGGGTTAGGGAGATGGGAAAAAAACTAAAACAAGGTAGCCAAGTACCTGAGTAAAATGAGGGTTCTGTTAACAAGGAAGAAGAAAGAAGTAACTATTTCTGGGTAGGTAACTGAAAGTGTCAAGACCAAACTAGCTCTTCAATCCACGTTGTTATAAAGACAATTAAAGTGTTGTAAAATACATTAATTATTCAATTAATTAATTATTTATCATCTACTCAATTAACATTGAATTACCTAAATATTGCTATTATTTTGGAGTGACAAACATAAAACTTATCTGGTACATTTCCAAAGGATTCAGATATGAGCATTTCCTCCAGGTACATGACTGATGTCTGGTTAGAAAGGTTTCAGCGTACATCTGCCATCAATCCCCCTTCTCAATTTAACCCCTTAGCCTGTCTGCATCTGCACCATTGCACTACTCCTCCTGACAGGTCTTCTTATCTATTCAGAGATTAAGCCAGTCTTTCAGTTTCCCAGTTATCCTCACGGAACTTTTAAAGGCTTAATTAAATAATGTTCATAAAGCACTCAGCTGTTCAGGTCCCTGGATAAATTGTAAAACACATTATTATGCGATCATTTTTTAATTATGATCATTCTGTCAGAGGCAGGAATGTAAAAGAGGGAGAGGAAGGAAGGAAGGAAGGAAGGAAGGAAGGAAGGAAGGAAGGAAGGAAAGAAGGAAGAAAGGAAGGAAAGGAAGAAGGGAGGGTGTAAGAAAGAAAGAAAAAAGGGAAGGTTAGGGATGAAGGAAGGAAGAAAGGACATTTGACGGTAATTCAAATCCACATGAAAAACTAAAGACCACAAGTAATCAATACGGTAATCTATATGTACCTATGTAAATATAGAAGAAAATATAAATGTATTTTTATTATAACTCTTTTTTGCCTACCTAATTTGAAAAAATTCTGTAAAGCAATAAATATAATTCTGTGTTTATGAGCATTCTGTGTATGACATCTTCATATGTCATTAATTTATGCTCCAAAATATGTATAGCTAAAGCTGAGAGAATTGAAGGGTGAAATAAACAATTCAACAATAAGATTGGGAGACTTCAATATCCCACTTTCAAAAGTAGGTAGAAAAACTGATGTAAGAAAATAGAAGAATTAAACAACACTATTAAACAATTGGACCTAATCGACATCTTTAGAAAATTCCAGCCAATAGCAGAATACATATTTTTCTTATCAAGCACACATGGAACTTTCTCCAGGATTAACCATATGTTAGGTCATAAAACAAGTCTATATAAATTTAAAAGAATTGATATTATACAAAACATGTTTTCTGAACAAAATAGAATAAAATTAGAAATCAATAACGAAAGGAGGTTTAGGGAATTTACAGATATGAGAAAATTACATAACCCATTCTCGCATACCAATAAGTCAAAAAAGAAATCATATACCAAAAAATTATATCATTCTTTTTTTAAAAGATTTTATTATTTATTTTTAGAGAGAAGGGAAGTGATGGAGAAAGAGAGGGAGAGAAACACTGGCCCACAACCCAGGCATGTGCCCTGACTGGGAACCAAACCCACAACCCTTTGGTTCGCAGACCAGTGCTCAATCCACCGAGCCACACTAGCTAGGGCAAATTCTTTTTTTTTTTTTTTTTAATTTTTATTTTAATTGTTGATCTTGTACAGTTTTCTGTCTTTTACTCCCACCCCAGCCCACCACCCTAGCCCTCCCCACCTCTCTCCCATTTCCACCCCCATAGTTTTTGTCCATGTGTCCTTTATACTTGTTCCTGTAAACCCTTCCCCTTTTCCCCTGAAATTCCCGCCCCTCTCCCCTCTGGTCACCGTCAGCCTGTTCCCAATTTCAGTGTCTTTGGTTATATTATACTTATTTGTTTGTTTTGTTGATTAGGTTCCTGTTCAATGTGAGATCATATGGTATTTGTCTTTCACTGCCAGACAGGGCGAATTCTTTAAGATGAGTAAACTCAAAACCAAACATACAAAAATTTATGGAATGCAACAAAATCAGTTTTTATAGGAAAATTTATACATGCAACATCTGTATTAAAAAAATAAAAACATCTCAAATCAATAACCTAGCCTTCCATCTTTAAAATATATATATAAGGAAGAAAATAATAAAGGTTACAGTGGAAATTAATGAAATAAACAACAGAAAACAGTAGACAAAGCCAATAAAACAAAAGCTGTTTTTTTAAAAGATCAACAAAGATGACAAACATTTAGGTAAATTGATTGAGTAAAAAACAGAAAAGACTCAATTACCAAAATTAGGAATATAAGAGGAGATATTACTGTCTGTATTACAGAAATAAGAAGTAGAAGGTAATGTCATAGTCAATTATATGTCAAAATGTCAGATGACTTAGATAAGAAGAAAAAAATTGTGGAAAGATACAAACTATCAAAACTGATTTTAGAAAATCTAAATAAAATTGAAACAAATAAAGAGATAAAATTAGTAATCAAAAACTTCCCACAAAGAAGGGCTCAGGACAGGTTAGCCTCACTGGTAAATTTTACCAAACATTTAAATAATAATTAATACAAATTTTTCACAAACTCTTCCCAAAATATAGAAAAGAGGAGAACACTTCCCAGCTCATTATAGAAGGCCAAAACCAAAGATAACATAAGAAAACTGTAGACAAATATTTCTTATAGATACAGAAGCAGCAGTCATCAACAAAATACTAGCCAATAAAATCCAGCAACATATTCAAAGAATTATATAGCATGACCAAGTAGTATTTATTCCAGAAATGTAAAGTTGACTTAACATCTAAAATCAATTAATGCAAGACACCACATCAATAGAATAAAATACAAAAGCCAATAGATGAAGAAAAGCAATTTGACAAAGTCCAATGCCTTTTTGTGATAAAAGCAATAAAAACCTACATAAACTCCACCTAATAAAGGCATTTAAAAAACCCACATATAACATCACACTTAATGGCAAAAGAATAAATGCTTTCCTGTAAGGTTACAAAAAAGATAATACCAGTTATCACCACTTCTATTCAACATCGTACTGGATGTCTAGCCAGAACAATTACACAAGAAAGAGAAATTAAAAAGTAGTTGGATTAGAAAAAAGATATAGTTACCTCTATTTGCATTTGGTATTATCTTGTATACAGAAATGAATGTACATAAAAACACAAAGAAACTACTAGAACAAATTCAGCAATGTTGAAGGATACAAGATCAAAATACAAAAATCAATTGCATTTTTGTCCACTAGCATTACACAATCTAAAAAATGAGGCTAGAAAACCATCCCATTCACAATAGTATCAAAAATAATAAAATTTTATTAAATTTGATTAAACTAGCATAAGTCTTACAAACTCAAAACTAAAAAACATCATTAGCTTAATTTTTTTAAAAACCCAAATAAACAGAAAGATAGTCCATGTTCATAGATTGGAAGACTTAATACTGTTTAGAGGGCAATCCTTCCCAAATTGATCAAATACATAATTTAACCTTACACCTAAAAGTACTAGAAAAAGAACAACAAAGCCAAAAGTGAGCAGAAGGAAGTAAGAAAGATTACAACAGAAATAAATTAAATAGAGTCTGTAAAAACAAAAGATCAATAAAACTAAGACCTTGTTCTTTGAAAAGATAAACAATTAATAAAACTTTAATCACCCACATCAAGGGAAAAAAAAGAAGACTCAAATAAATAAAATCAGAAATGAAAGAGAAGTGACAACTGACAGAAATATGAAAGATAATAAAATACTATGAACAATTACATGCTAACAAATTGGAAAATCTGAAAGAAATGCATAAATTTCAGGAAACATACAATCCTCTAAGACTGAATAAAAAAGAAACAAAAAATCCAAACAGACTAACAGTAGTAATCAAAAAACTACCAACAAGCAAAATTCCTGAACTGGATGGTTTCACATGTGAATTTTATCAGACATTCAAAAAATAATTAATACTTATTCTTCTCAAACTAATTCACAAAATTCACAAGAAGTGACTATCACAAGCTCATCTCATGAGGCTAGCATTATCCTGATTCCAAAACAAATATATTTCAGAAAAGAGAAAATTATAAGCCAATATCCTCAATGAACATAAATGCAAACATCCTCAACACAATATTAGCAAACTGGATTCAGCAATACATTAAAAATATCATATACCTGCAAAGCTTCTTTTGAAAAATCAGCTGACAGTGTTATGGGAACTCCCCTATAGGTAACTAACCACTTTTCTATTGCCACTTTTAAGATTCTCTCTTTGTCTTTAAACTTTGGCATTTTAATGATGATGTGTCTCAGAGTGGGCCTCTTTCCATCCATCCTAACGGGGACTCTCTGTACTTCCTGGATTTGCATGTCTATTTCCTTCACCAAATTAAGGAAGTTTTCTTTCATTATTTTTTCAAATAGATTTCCAATTTCTTGCTCTTTTTCTTCTCCTTCTGGCAGCTCCATGACATGAATGTTGGGGCACTTGAAGTTGTCCCAAAAGTTGCTTACATTAAGCTTGTTGGGTTTTTGTCTTGGCGTTTTTTTTCTTAGATTCTTTTTTCTTCTTGTTCTGCATGGTTGTGTGGTTTTTTGGTGGGCGCAGGGGTTGCTTCCTTATGTTCCAAATCATTAATTTTATTCTTAACTTCATCCACTTGACTGTTGATTCCCTGTAAACTGTTCTTTATTTCAATTAATGTATCCTTCATTTCTGACTGCATCTTTTTTATGCTGTTGAGGTCCTCACTAAGTCCCTTCAGCATCCTTATAACCAGGGTTTTAAACTCTACATCTGATAGATTACTTATCTCCAATTCATTTATTTCTTTTTCTGGAGTTTTGATCTGTTCATTCATTTGGGCCATATTTCTTTGTCTCATTTTGGCAACCTCCCTGTGTTTGTTTCTATGTGTTAGGTAAAGCTGCTATGACTCCCTATCTTGGTAGCATGGCCTAACTCTGCAGGCCAGAAGGAATTAGCAAGAAATATTCAGTCATGAAAAGCAGGGACCGATAGCCAAGATTGCTCTACCCAACAAAGTTATCGTTTAGAATCAATGTGCAGAAAAAGAGCTTCCCAGACAAGGAAAAACTAAAGGAGTTCAACATCTCCAAACCATCATTATATGAAATGTCAAAGGGACTTATTTAGGAAAAAGAATATCAAACTATGAACAACAAAATAGCAAAAATACATATCTATCAACAATTGAATCTAAAAAACAAACTGAGCAAATAAGAACAGAGACAGAATCATGGATATGGACAGTGTTTTCACGGTTCACGGTTCCCAGAAGGGAGGTGGGTGTGAGGGAATGGGTAAAGAGATGAGGGGCTTAAGAAGTACAAATAGGTAGTTACAGAATAGCCATGGGGATGTAAAGTACAATATATAAAATGGAGTAGCTAAAGAACTTATACGCATGACCCATGGACATGAACAATGAATGGTGTGGAGACTGCCTGAGGGAGAGGGGGGTGCTGGGTGGAGGGTGACAAAGTGGAAATATTGGTACAACTCTAATAGAATAATAAATAATTTTTAAATTAGATATTAAAATTAAAAAGTAAAGAAATCATACACCATGATCAAATTATATTATTCCTGGATGCACGGTTTGTTCAATATCTATAAATTAATCACCAAAATATACCACATTAAAAAATGAAGATTAAAAACCTTAGATAATATTACTAGATATAAAAAAGTATCCAACAAATTTCATCATTCATTTATAAAAAAAACTCTCAGCAAAGTGGGAATAGAGGAAACGTACCTCAGTGTAATAAAGGCCATCTATGACATACCCATTGGTAATATCATACTCAACAGTGAAAAGCTAAAAACAGTTTCCTTAAGATTGGGAACATAACAAGGATGTCCACTTTTACCACTTTATTAACATAATATGGAAATCTCAGTCACAGCATTCAGAAAATAGAAAATAAATAAATAAATAAATAAATAAATAAATAAATAAATAAATGGCATCCAAATTAGAAAGGAAAAAATAAAACTGTTATTATTTACAGAAGACATGACACTCTACAGAGAGAAACATAAAACTCCAACATAAAAAGACTATTAAAACAGATAAATGAGCTTGGCTGGTATGACTCAGTGGACTGAGTGTCAGCCTGTGGATGGAAAGGTTGTCAGTTCAATTCCCAACCAGGGCACATGCCTAGGTTTCCAGACAGGTTCCCAGTTGGGTGCCTAACAGAGGCAACTGATCACTATTTCTCTCACACATCATGTTTCTCTCCCTTTCCCTCTCCATCCTTTCCCCTCTCTCTAAAAATAAATAAATAAAAACTCAAAAAAAAAAAAAACAGATAAATGAGGGTGAGCAATGGAAAAAAGTAAGGACAACTGTAACTGAACAACAATAAAAACAGATAAATGAATTTAGTAAAATAGCAGGATACAAAATTAATATTGAGAAATTGGCTGCATTTTTATATACAATAAAGAACTGTCAGAAAGAGAAATGAAAAACAATCTCATTGACAATTGCATCAAAAATTGCCTTGAAGTAAATTTAACTGAGGAGAAGAAAAAAAAACTGTACTCAGAAAATTTTAAGACACTGGAGAAAAAAAAATTTTTTAAGCAAATAAATGTAAGCATATACCATGCTCAAGTATAGAAAGAATTAACATCATAAAAATGTCCATACTTCCCAAAGCAATCTATGGATTTGATGCAATCCCTAAATACTAGAGGTATTTTTCACAAAACTAGAATAAATAATCCTAAAAGTTATATGAAACCACAAAGCAATCTTGAGAAAGGAGAAAAAAAGTTGGAGGTCTCACACTACCTGATATCAAACTACATTACAAGGCTATAGTAATCAAAACAGCATGGTCCTACATAAAAACAAATACAGATCAAGAGAACAGAATAAAAGGCCCAGAAATAAACCCATGCCTTAGAGCCAATTAACATTTGACAGAAGAGCAAAAACAGACAATGGGGTAAAAACAGTCTATTCCATAAATGGTGTTGGAAAACTAGGACAGGCCCTGTCTGGTGTGGCTCAGTGTACTAAGTGCCAGCCTGGGAACCAAAGGGCCACCAGTTTGATTCCCAGTCAGGGCACATGCCTGGGTTGTGGGCCAGGACTTCGGTAGGGGGAGATCGAGAGGCACCCACACATTGAAGGTTCTCTCCTTTTTTCTCCCTCCCTTCCTCTCTCTAAAAATAAATAAATAAAAATTTTTTTTTAATTTATAAAAAGAGTAAACTCAAAATGTATTAAAGACTTAAATATAAGTCGTGACACCATAAAAGTCCTAGAGGAAAACATCGGCAGGAAAATCTCACATATTCCACACAGTAATATTTTCACCAATATGTCCCCTAGAGTAAGGGACATAAAGGGAAGAATAAACAAATGTGATCTCATCAAAACACAAAGCTTCTTCACTGCTAAAGAAAATAGCATTAAAATGAAATGAGAACCAACCATATGGGAAAACATATTTGCAAACGATACTTAGGACAAGGGTTTGATCTCCAAAATATATAAAGAACTCACATAACTCCACCCCAGGAAGACAAACAACCCAATTAAAAAAAAAAAAAAATGGGCAAAGGAGTTGAACAGACACTTCTCCAAGGAAAACATACAGAGGGCCCAGAGACATATGAAAAGATGCTCAGCATCACTAGCCATCAGACAGATGCAAACTAAAATCACAATGAGATACCACTTCACACCTGTCAGAATGGCCATTATAACAAATCAACAAACAGCAAGTGTTGGAGAGGATGTGGAGAAAATGAAACCCTAGTGCACTATTGGTGGGAATGCAGACTGGTACAACCACTATGGAAAACAATATGAAATTTCCTCAGAAAACTGACAATGGAACTGCTTTTTGTCTCAGCAATTCCACTGCTGCAATTATACCCTAAGAAGCCTGAAACAGCAATCCAAAAGAACCTATGCACCCCAATGTTCATAGCACCCCAATTTACAATAGCCAACTGCTGGAAGCAACCAAAGTGCCCATCAGTAAATGAGTGGATCAAAAAAACTGTGGTACATTTATGCAATGGAATACTATGCAGCAGAAGGAAAGAAGGAGCTCTTCTTTTCTTTGGGACAGCATGGATGGAACTGGAGAGCATTATGCTAAATGAAATAAGCCAGTTGGTGAAAGACAAATACCATATTACCTCACCAATCAGTGGAACCTAATCAACAAAATAAACAAGCAAAAAATATATAACCAGAGACATTGAAATTAAGAACAATCTGACAATAACCAGAGGGGAGGTGGGAGGGGATAATGGGTGAAAAAGGGGTAAGGGTTTTCAGGAACATGTATAAAGGACACATGGACAAAAGCAAAGGGGGGTAGGATCAAGGTTGGGAAGTGGGGAGGGTTGGGGTAGGGGGAGAGGTAGTGGAGGGGGATGCAGACAACTGTACTTGAACAACAATAAAAATGTTTAAAAAATACATTGAAACATAAAAAAAATAAAAAAGACTTAAATATAGGACCTGAAACCATAAAACTCTTAGAGGAAAGGAAAGAGTCATCAAGGAACAGGTATAAAGGACCCATGGACAAAGCCTAAGGCGGGTAGCATTGAGGGTGGGAGTGGATGGGGGTAGGTGATGTGGTAGGGGAAAGTGGTGGTGGGAAAATGGAGACAACTTCACTTGAGTAACAATAAAAAAAGGAAGAAGAAGACAACATAGGCAGCAAATTCCTTGTTACTGTCTTTAGAAATTTTTGTTCATATATCTCCTCAGGCAAGGGAAACAAACAAATGGGACTATATCAAACTAAAATGTTTTTGTACAGATAAAAGAAACCATCAATAAAACAAAAACACAGCTTACTGAATGGGTAAAGGTATTCACTGATAATATATCTGATAAGGGGTTAATATCTAAAATTTATCTTAAAAACTCATACGACTTAGCACAAAAAAATTACAAAATGGGCAGAGGATCTGAATAGACACTTCATCAAAGAGGACATACAGATGGCCAAAAGACATATGAAAAGATGCTCAACATTGCTAATCATCAGAGAAATGCAAATTAAAACCACAATGAGATGTCACCTCACTCCTGTTAGAATGGCTATCATAAATAAATAAAACCACAAATGTTGAATTATTAAGCCTTAAATTATTTTCTTGGTGGTAACAAAATTATTCTATGAACTTACTCAATATCTTTACTCTTATTTTAAAGATAAAAGAACCAAATAAACTTTTAAGTATCATTTTCAGAATGAGGTTTAGGACCAATTTACAATGTTAGTAAATGTTGAGCAAAGTTTATTTTTTATTTTTAAGTATTTTTTATTGATTATGCTGTTACAGTCATCCTAAATTTTCCCCTTTTATCCCCTTCCACCCTGACCCCTAGCCCTCTAGCATCCCCCCACCCACAGTTCATGTCCATGGGTTATATATATAAGTTCTTTGAGTTCTCTGTTTCCTATACCATTTTTATCTCTCCCCATCTGTTTTATGCCTACCAATTATACTTCTTCCCTGTACCTTTTCCCCCTATTTCTCCCTCCTCCCTCCCCACTGAAATCCCTCCATGTGGTGTCCATTTCTCTGATTCTGTTCCTGTTCTATTGTTTGCTTAGTTTTTGTTTTCATTTTTTTTTCTTTTAGGTTTATTTGTTGACAGTTGTGAGTTTGTTGTCATTTTACTGTTCATATTTTTATCTTGTTTTTCTTAGATAAGTCCCTTTAACATTTCATGTAATAATGGCTTAGTGATGATGAACTCCTTAACTTGACCTTATCTGGGAAACACTTTATCTGCCCTCCCATTTTAAATGAAAGCTTTGCTGAAGAGAGTAATCTTGGATGGAGGTCCTTGCCTTTTATGACTTGGAATACTTCTTTCTAGCCCCTTCTTGCCTGCAAGGTTTCTTTTGAGAAATCAGCTGATAGTCTAATGGGAACTCCTTTGTAGGTAACTGTCTCCTTTTCTCTGGCTTCCTTCAGGATCCTCTCCTTAACTTTAATCTTGGGTAACTTAATGATGATGTGCCTTTGTGAGTTCCTCCTTGGGTCCAACTTCTTTGAGACTCTCTGGGCTTCCTGGACTTCCTGGAAGTCTATTTCCTTTGCCAGATTGGGGAAGTTCTCCTTCATTATTTGTTCAAATAAGTTTTTAATTTCTTGCTGTTGTTCTTCTCCTTCTGGTACCCCTATAATTCTGATATTGGGATATCTCAAGTTGTCCCAGAGGTACCTAAGCCTCTCTTCATTTTTTGAATTCTTGTTTCTTCCTTTTCTTCTGGATGGATGTTTATTTCTTTCTTTTGTTCCAAATCATTGCTTTGAGTCCAGGTTTCCTTCCTGTAACTATTGGTTCCCTGAATATTTTGCTTTATTTCACTTTGGTCATCCTTCATTCGTTTTTCATTTTCTGCCCAAGCTCAATCAGATTTGTGAGCATTTTGATTACCAGGGCTTTCTCCATCAGATAGGTTGGCAATCTCCTCATCGCTTAGTTCTGAGATTTTGCTCTTTTCTTTTATTTGGGCCATATTTCTTTGTCTTGGCACAGCTGCTAGGTTGTAAGGGAGTGGGGCCTTTGGTATTCACCCCAGCAGGGCAACCCTTTTTGCTGTGCTGCAGAGCTGCCTGAGAGGGAGGGGCCAGTGAGGGAACAGTGCAGCTTGCCTGCTTGTCTCTAGCGCACTTTTCAAGGAACTCATGTGTGAGACTGGGAGAAAACTCCCACCGTTGCAATCCCAGCAGTAGTCCACAGTCTTCTCTGAGTCTCAGTTTGCCCCTTAAGTCAGCCTGTGCCAGGCAGCCCCGGAGCTCCCCAGCCAGCTCCACCCGCAAGGTACAAGGCGTCACCATGTTTTTTCTGAGGTGGCCTGAACAGTCCTCCCACTTACTGGTCTGGTTGTTCTGGCTATTTTTTTCTTTAATTCATTGGTTATCGGAGTTCCACACAGTTTGATTTTTTTGGTGCTTTTGGTTGTTTATTAATTTTAGATTGGTTGTTATCCTCCTTTTGGTTGTGCAAGAAAGAGAAGGGTTTCTACCTACGTCTCCATCTTGGCCGGAACTCTCCTAAATCATTCTTTGAGTAAAGTTTATTATAAATGGTGCCTTACATGAACTAAAGCCTTCTACATTGAAAAATAAGTTTGCATGTGGGTACACATTTTTTAATCCACAGATTAAAAGAAAATGTTTTTTGGTCAAAATTTCTTCACATAGGATTCAATTTCATATGTAAATTAACTTCTTTAAAGTGTGTTTAAGGCTAGAAATTAAGCAAATCTGGTGGGGATATTTCCTCTCTCTCTCTCTCTCTCTCTCTCTCTCTCTCTCTCTCTCTCTCTCTCTCTGAAAAATGAAAAAAGGAATCTTGTCAAGGCATCCAGCAAAGAAAGAACATTTAAATCATCTGTTCCATGAACTCATTAGCATGTGCATGAGCATCTGGAGTTGTATGGCCTGTGTATCTAAACTGAAAGTCCTACTCAGACTGTATCTGGAAAATGATTCATCAAAAGGAAAAGTACTGCAAAATGTACCCAGCTTCTTAAAGGTCATGGAAAAAAGTCTTAAATTATTCCAAACACCAAAAAATTGGCTGGAAGCTGACAAGTGGAGGATTTTTCTCTGCCGATTTTTGTCTCTTTAAACACCATAGAGTCCTAAAATACCTCTGTTGGGAGCATCTGAAACAGAAATAGCAGCATTGTGCTGGCCTTGGTGGGCCACCCTGTTTCACAGAGAAGCCTGCAATCTCTTATGCCACAGTTGGGGAAAGGCACAATTTTAGGAAATGCAAACAACCTGGAAACCCACTGACCTACAGATAACCTATTCAGGAACAATGAAACATGAAAAAAAAAGATTCTTTTGGAAAAGTAAAAGGGAAAAGAAGCTTTTTTGAAAAGTGTTTCTATATTTCAGGAACTAAGTCAATGAAATCTCAGATGGTTCAGATTTCTGCCTTAATGGGTCTGCTCTGGTTTGGAAGCCTTGGTTAGGTGATTTTTCCAGAGTAAATAAGTAAGTAGGAAGTAAAAGCTCACAGTGTGGCTCTGAAGTGAAAAACCCCCCTCCACCCAGCTCAGCACAGCATGCAGAGAAGCAGAGAGTTCTGTCACCTCAAGGGCACAGAGGCGCCCAATCAAGATTGTTTGCCCATCCCCTACAAAATAGTAGTAATGATACCATCAAGAAAACTAGTATGCAGCTGACAGACTTCCCAAGATAAGACATATTCTTAGAGAAAGAAGAGAAGAGTACCTAATGTGGGCAGACCACAGAGGCTCAGATCTGGGCAAAAGAGGAGAAGGCAATTCAAGTGAAGTCCTGGAAGCCTCCCTCTGCTTCAGGGAAAGGCCAGTGGCCAGATGACCATTGGTCTGAATTTCATTCAAAAACAAAAAGTATTTGAAAATCTTATTTTCACATTCAAATTGTGATAACCTAGAAAAGCAGGAAACCTTTGATTTCTTTGTTTGTTTGGTTGGGGTTTTTTTTTCTCTTTGTCCCTAATACAAAGGAAATTCTTTTAAAAATAAGGAATTTAGCAAACTTTCATCAAGACATTAAAAACAAAGTGAGGAGGGTAGCTCTGGTACTCAGAATAACAATCTTAAAGAGCCAGTGTTGTCTATAATTCAAAATGAGAAACAAAAATTTTATAGAAGTCTTTTTCACAAACAGCGATTTACAGTAAAAAATGAGAACAACGAGAGAACAAAGCAGACATTGGACAAAGAAGTACTGGCTGCATCCTTGAGGGCCCAGTACAGCAGGACAAAAGATGGAGTAGCTTCCTCCATGCTGTCCTTTGTGTGATAGAAACCCATTGCCACTGACCCCCTCACTTCACCAGGTGTTCATCTCTAGAGGGACAGGTGTGGAAGACATGACTCTACCCAGCAGTCAACCCAAGAACAGCCCAATGCACTGCATCATCACTGAGTGAGACCAGGGCTCAGATTCTTATCACCTGCCTCTCCCCTGTTTGGGGAACTGAAATCCTGAACCAGCCTACCTTTATACACTTATCCACACCTCACAAAGCTGTGATCTGCCTGCAGCCTTAAAGGATGAGCCCTTAGGCATATTTTTCTATTTTCAAAGAAAGATAAAAGACCATTTCATAATCTAGGAATTGCAAAACAGAGCCTTTCTGAATAACATTAAGTGAGAAGCACTATCAAGTTGGACAGAAAAAGAAAGGAGAATTTATGCTCACTTGAATAAACCAATGTTTATATTCTAAGTGGTTTATATGTAACTGTTGAATATTTTGTGTGATCAATACATAAATATCAACAAGACTCACTATAAGAGTCACATCTATAAACTCCAGCCCACCATGCCAACTCTTCATCAGTGTTCCAGAAAGACTTAGGGGTTGGAAAGCCAAGCTTAATGATAGAAAATCTGATCACTTCAACTCCCTCTGTGCTTTCATTATCATCAACTCTAAAATAAGGATTCTTCCTCTCACAGGAAAATCATTAGTTTCCAATACTTGTCTGTTCAAAAGCTTTTTAACCTTACAAAAAAAAGAAAGAGAATAAAGACTAAGAATTAAAAACTCATCCCTAAATTCCAGTTATTCCTCCTCCACCCATCTTTCAACTTATATTTTTTTTCACTCATTCAAATAACATTTCCAAAATTTCACAGATCACAGGTTGGGTGATGAAGAGCAAGAGGGAAGATAGAAGTCACCAGGCTTTGTCAGATATCTGAGAAACAAGCCCTTTTCTGTCACACTATTAGATTAGGATTACACAGCTCCTTCTAAAAAACACCTTGCACCCATAGACCAAATGGAAGACAGGTGTCTAAACCAGGCGTGTTTTTTGTTTTTTTTTTTTTTAATCCAACTGCATGTCATTCTAATAACCCTGGGGAGGCATGGGAGGAAATGACTTGGACAATGAAACACAGGCCTCACTGAAAACAGAAAAAGCCAGGGAATGTTTTATAGAAAGGTTCATAATAAAACATTGGGGCAGGGAAGTTTAGATGTGCAGCCTCAGGGGGTACTGCTGTTGAAAGTGCTAGCTAATTTGCTGTTTTAAGTGCCATAGACCTAGGATGTCAGAATTCATTATGCACACAGGGGCTGTTTACTGCCTCATAAATGTATAGACAAGGAAACTGTTGGTGAAAAAAAAAAGTTTCCAAAGCTAAAAAAGCAATCACTCATTCGTCAGCTCTCCAAGAGCCATCAAGTCCATCTCTAAGAATTTTTCTGGCCAAAAGAAAAGTCTGTGTCCTCAGCAGTAAAAACCTTCCTCATTCTATTTGGAACATTTATGTCAAATCCGAGCCACAGTTTGGTCAGAGGGTGTATCTCTAGTCAAAAGATACACACACATCTATATCCCCAGTGCCTGCAGTTAGCAGACATTCAGACATGGAAAAGGTGAGGGAAGGGGAGGGAGGAGAGATAATGGGAAGAGAGGAAAGAGATCAGAAACAGAAGAAAATCACATTTGTTCCTCTTGACATAGGTCCTAGGGGGCAGGAGGGAGGGAGGCAGACAGCCCCATGTCAAATCTAATTCTTTAAAAATTGGTTTAGACTGACAATATTTATTTGTCTCTACCATGTGCTGAATGCTGCACTGCTGCTAGAGACATAGCGCCCAAAACTGTGCCTGGTATGTAGTATGCACTCAAAAATATTTGCTGAGTGAACGATGAGTAAGGTAAGTGCCTGCCCTATTCTCCAGCCTAGAGTAAAGGTAATAAATCCAAATGCCACTCTTCTGAGAGAAAATGTGTGTGCATTTCCCCAGTCCAGTGAAGGAGCTACGTTATTGCAGGAGCTTTAGGAAGTGTCTCCTAATCCATAAAAATGTTGTCCATGTGCTTAACTAACAATTACTGAACTTCTCCCCTTTATATGAGAAGCTGACTCCTCACATTCAACACACATTTCTGGTTCTTTAAGTCAGAAAATAAGAAAGTATTCTTAAGATAATAAAGACTACATTTGTCTTAAATTCAAGGTGAACATAATACTTAGTGGTGAAATACTAGAAACATTCTTATTAAAGCATGGGGGAAATAAAATACCTACTATCACCAATATCATTTACCATTATCTAGTCAATGCAATAAAACATGACACAGAAATAAGAGGTACAGTGTTTGGCATCATTTCCTAAAACATCACCCTTGGAACACCACTTTTCTGGACTATTAAATAGAGTTAAGCAGTGCCTGTGTTGTAAGACTTCTCAAAGCCTTAAATATCCTGACACTTAATTATGAGTCTCCAAAAGAAAACACATCCAGCACTTCCCAACATTTTGAACACTGCATCATTTGTTTGTTTGTTTGTTTGCTTTTCTCAAAAAATTTGAGAAGTCTTCTGTTCCTTGAAACACTCTTTGGGAAACTCTTACTACATTTATTTCTGACCCTTAGATATTTTAATGTATGTATTTAGTTAAATCTCTTCTGAGAGATGCATCTCTTCTGAGAACTAAAACAGTAGCTAAGAATGAGGACTTTAGTGTCAGAAAAATCTCGGTTTGAATCCTATACCAGCTACTGACTAAATGAGGGACTGAGGACAGGTCTTTTCATTTTTCTTGAGCTTTGGTTTTCTCCTCTGTAAAATAGAGATCATGATGTCTGCCTTACAAAATATTGTACATGTTAGATTATACAATATATGAAAATTGCTTACCTTCAGGCATAATTAAAAATTCAAATGAAAATGACTGTGAGATACAACGTCCATTATGGAATAACCAAGGCTGGGAGAAATGCAACGAAATAACCCTATCTTACAGCTAGTGAAGCTGAAATTGTTACAACTTTAGAGAAAGGAACTTGACAGCTTAATCAAAAGACCTAAAGTCATATTTTTTGATCCAGTATTTCAGTTCTAGGAAGAAAATATCATAAAATATTTTCAAGTTATTTATAGGAATGAAATATTGGAAAGAATATAAATGTCCATCAATAAGGTGCTGATGAAATAACTCACATTACAGGTACTAGGAGTTGTCATTTGTTGGCTGTCCCTTTGGGATATTCCCTACCGTATACAGGCTAGTAGGGAGGAAGGGCTTACCAACTCATAAATAGGAAGAGCCAAAACCTTTCTTCTCCCGAACATGCCCAGGGGCAGAAATCAGATTTGTCCAATCATCATCTCTCTCTCAGGAATCTTAATCTTAATTATTAGTTTATAAATTATAAATCTGCTACCTTAGCTATTTCCTGGTGTGTGTGTGTGACATCAATGTTTTCCTAAGTGTCATCAGAGGTGTGTCTATTTTATTATTGTTCTTAAAGATGCATTTTTGGGGGTCTTTAAATTACCTAAATTTTACTAAGGAAGGTTGTCCATGTCAGTGATTTCTGCCATCACCTTTATGATTTCCTTCCTTCTTGAATGCAGAAGATATTTGCCATTTACCCTTCCATCCCAAGTCTTACTAATTTCCCATATAATGAGTACTGTCTCCCAGGATGGAAGTCAGAAACTTGTGTTCCCAGCCTCCCTATAGCTAGACTTTGCACCTGTGATTTAGACTCTGTCATTCAGACCCACCTGCGTGAGGCTTCTGTTTGAGAGAAAACTGGGAGAACCAGGTGCCATGCATGGAATGTAGAAACTCCTTTCTGGCCACAGTGACCTCAGGGGCATTAACAGATCAAGAAGACCCTGATATTTCAGATTGTTATTAGTGGTTCCCAGCGGTAGCAACAACTACAGAGGGGTCTTTCTGCAGCTGTTTTTTAGTGGGATTTGATGTTATTCTGGTAATACATCCTCCAAAATGGACTCCTCAGCCCTCCAAATCCAGAGTCTTTAATATTCTCTAATAAATGCCATGTTCTGCTGAATCTAGCTAGTGTGAGCTCTGCTGTTTCTAAGTAAAAATTCAGACCAATGCATTATTTTCTCTGGATTGTACCACTACTCTACTTTCAGATTCTGGAATGGAACCATTAACTTATTTGCCCTCACCCTTTCTTAATTTCTGATAATTGGTTTCAAAGCTATAAACTTCCCTTTAAGCAAAGCTTTAACTGCTCTGATATGGAATGCTTTTTCTGTCATCAGGTCTCAGTATTTCATCATTTCCCTTTTGATAAGCTTTGTAACTCAATCATTATTTTGTACTTTTTTTTAATGTCCACAAACATGTTCTTCAAGCTATCCTTTTTATGTCCTTGTTATAAACACCTAAACGTATTGCATTGTAGTGAGTGAATATGGTTCATATGATATGAATTCTTTACACTTTACTGAGACTTCCATTATCATGTAGGTCATGGTCAATTTTTGTGAATGTCCCTTATGTGATCAAAAATATATATGTCTATTCTAAACGTATGGAATCTCATCAAAATAAAAAGCTTCTGTGCAGCCAAAGAAAATAGTATTAAATTAAAAATAGAACCGACTGTGTGGGAAAACATATTTGAAAATGATACTTCAGACAATGGTTTAATGTCCAAAATATACAAAGAACTTACACAACTCCACTCTAAGAGGACAAGCAATGCAATTAAAAAATGGGCAAAAGACTTGGGCAGACACTTCTCCAAGAAGGACATACAGAGGATCCAGAGACACATGAAAAGATGCTCAGTATCGCTAGCTATCAGAGAGATGAAAATTAAAACCACAATGAGATACCACTTGACACCAGTCAGAATGGCCATCATAAACAAAGTAACAAATAGCAAGTGTTGGAGAGGTTGTGGAGAAAAGGGGACCCTAGTGCACTGCTGGTGGGAGTGCAGACTGGTACAACCACTATGGAAAACAGTATGGAATTTTCTAAAAAAACTAAAAATGGATCTACCTTTTGACCCAGCAATTCCACTGCTAGGACTATATCCTAAGAACCCTGAAACACCAATCCAAAAGAACCTATGCAACCCTATGTTTATAGCAGCACAATTTACAATAGCCAAGTGTTGGAAGCAAGCTAGATGCCCATCAGTAAATGAATGGATCAAAAAATTATGGTACATTTACCCAATGGAATTCTATGCAGCAGAAAGAAAGAAGGAGCTCCTACCCTTTGCAACAGCATGGATAGAACTGGAGAGCAGCATGCTAAGCGAAATAAGCTAGGCAGTGAAAGACAAATACCATATGATCTCACCTTTAACAGGAGGAACCTAATCAACAAAACAAACCAACAAGCATAATATAACCAAAGACACAGGAATTGAGAACAGGCTGGCAGTCACCAGAGGGGAGAGGGGAAGGAATTTCAGGGGAAAAGGGGAAGGGTTTACAGGAACATGTATAAAGGACACATGGACAAAAACTATGGGGGGTGGAAATGGGAGGGAGGTGGGGAGGGCTTGGGTGGTGGGCTAGGGTGGGAGTAAAAGAAAACTGTACAAGATCAACAATCAAAATAAAAATTATATATATACATATTCTGTGTTTATTACCAGTGGTTTCCAAATGGAGTTCAGCTGATAGGCTACATCAGACTCATGAATCAGTTTAAAAATAACCCTGGATGGTGTGGTTCAGTGGATTGAGTACTGGCCTGCAAACTAAAAGGTCAGGCACATGATTGCCAGTCAGTGCACATGCCTGGGTTGCAGGCCAGGTCCCAGGTTGGGGGTGTGCAAGAGGCAACTGATTCTCTCCCTTTCTTTCTCCCTCCTTTCTCCTCTCTTTAAAAATAAATTAAATATTTTTAAATAGAATGCCATAGACCTCACCCTAAAATACATCTAAATTTCTGAGGGGAGACTCTTGAATCTGTGTGTTAAACAGCAATTTCAGGTAACTCTAATAGTAATTCTAGGAAGCACTCTCTTTTGCTTCTACCCCACACACAGACAGGAAAAGAGACAAAATTATAGGATTCAGACATATAAAATCCTATAGTTTTGAAGAAAGAGGTTCCACCTCATCCCATGCTGCATTTTTCCATCTTTCAAAATCATCTCTGTTAGATTTTTCTTCCTTATATCTACCCTAAATGCCTCATGCATGGATTTCCCCCTCTCTCCTTCCTGAAGAACCCAAATTTAATTTCTTAATCCCATGACACACATGAGACTATGTGACTTAGAGGAGATTCATCCTATTCCCAACTCCATAGAGGTGTCATTAATCCAAGTCAATCTCACTGTATTTGCCTACCATTGGCTTCGATAATCTGTGAAATACCTTTCGCTGGAAATTGTTACTGATCCAGATAGAAGCATAGGATCTAAACCTCTCCTTTAAAAAAATGAAGGAGAATTTTCATTCCACAGTTGAGGATTGTATTCCTATATTTATCCTTCTAAATGCAAACAGCAAAGTACATGCTATCTTAAAACCAGAACAAGTTCTAAGATCAAGTGGATTCTGTGAAAAGAAGAATAGAAAAGTAGAATTTGTGGCCTTGCTGATACCATTGAGCTGCTAAAACAATCAGTTCCAGAACTAAACCCACACCAAGATTTTTGGTTATGTGAGATAGTACACTTAGTATGTTAGTAAGGATTTACTGTATGTGGGGGCAGGGTCCAAGAGGGAACAATGGCACTTGCTCTGCTCTCTCTTGGATTCCAGTCCCTTCTGCCACTTCCCCTTTGCCTGGATTATCTGCACACGAATGTGGAACCACCTGGTCAGCCAGCCGCCTTGCGTGGCCTCACTGGGTCTGCACAGTTGCCACCCCATGCCCAGGGTCCACTAGCCACCACCTGTGTGCTTGGGATCTGCCAGCTGCTGCTGCCTGCACACCCAGGTTGCCAACTTCCACTTTTTCCTGCCAGGACTCCGCCCCTCTTATCAGTCTGGACGAATGGTTGTTGGACTTCCGTACAATTCAATTTTCTATTAGTTCTGTTGTTTTCTTGTTTCTAAATCTTTGTTGTCCTTAATTTTGGTTCTGAGAGGAAGCACAGTGTGTCCACCTATGCCTCCATCTTGGCTGGAAGTCTGCCCCCAGCATTTTGAGTTCCAGACCTGCACACAATACCTACCACAATTTGAACAGCGCTGAACTTAAGAATCTCCTCCAATCTGTCACTTATCTATGTTCATTCCATAGCCAAACTTAAGTGCCAACAAAGTTTAGGAATAATGTGACTATGACTAAAATGGGAAAAATAAGTATATCTAATAAACATATTCCATTAAAGTGTGCTTCGTGGAAAATAGAGAAAGTCAGGTGATAGTTAAAAGCATTGTAATCTACTGTGCTATATTGTAAAAAGTCTATAATGCTATGTGGCCATAGGAGAACAGTGGGTATTTATAGCATGATTGTCTAGAAAAAGAAGAGCTCAGAAGTCAGATTTTTATCTCTGTTTATTAGTGCTGTCTTTCTCATTCTGAACAACCAGCATTTAGAGTGAAGAATGTCAGTCCAGTCAGCTTGGTCTACTCAATATCCTTTGGAACAGAGACAAAATTCATTCCTTAGGTCTTTTGTATTGAATTAACATCTTCTGCTCCATCTGCCCAGATCTTCCCATAGCTGAGTCCTCTTTATCAAGTATCATATCAATGTCACCCCAGGGAAGACTTTCTTGACCTACCACCCACCAACAGCCATTTCCCTGTTGTACCAACCTCATATCATTTTGACTTCTTACTGAGGGGGCACAGAATATGCCACCCCAAAATATGCCCCTTTGACATAAAGATCATTTTGAAGAGACAGAAGACACTCTGAAAACTGAGCAGAAGTTACCCTGTGTAGGGGACATTTACATTTACAAGACAAATATCCATCTGTGTCTCCCTCTCTGTACCAGGAACAAAGGGGTGGTGCTAAATCATAAGAAACTCTTCAGAATGAAGAAGGCGCCTATTTAAATCTACATAAAAACCTTGTTCTTGTGTATGGGCTTTTTTAAAATGATATTCCTTAAGTGGGTCCCCCACCCTACGACATCTTTCTTTTTTCTTTATCTGGTATTTAATGTGGTGGTATTTAATTTAGCTTGTATTTGAATGTGGTATTTAACGTGGTGGCTTGGGCCATTTCAGGGATCATGCAGTTTTCTTGGGTCTCTCACGTACATACAGGAGGTGTACATGTTGTTAAACTTGTGTTTGTTTATCTCTTATTTATCAGTCTTTTATTAAGATGGATCTCAGCAACAGAACCTAGAAGGATAGAGGAAAAATTATTTTTCTTCCCCTACATTATTATCAGAAAGGATAGCCAAAGGATGGGTGACCAAAGGATGGGTGATATAGACAGGCATAGGTCACATGATCCCACATCTGTAGATATCATAACAATGGGATGATACTGGGATGACATTGAGTGAGGAGAGTGCTCCTTAAGGATAAGAGATGTTATCACCAGAAGAAGTAAGGAAAAATGTCAGGCAAACAAATATATATATTTCTCTAAATAGTTTTTTTTTAGTAGATGCTTTAAACACAAGGTTTTTAAACTATACTTTTACCCTCTTCTCTAACACTCTGCTCTCCTTTGAAACTCTGAGTTATTAATGAAAGTGTCAAATTGTACTGACCTCAGAG
Source organism: Glossophaga mutica (assembly GCA_039655065.1). NCBI lineage: Eukaryota > Metazoa > Chordata > Mammalia > Chiroptera > Phyllostomidae > Glossophaga > Glossophaga mutica. The sequence goes on along the minus strand of CM077307.1, from coordinate 95,896,133 downwards.
TTTACTGTTAATCTTCCAATGACTCCATTTGCCTAGTTTCAAAGAGTGAGGATAGGTTTATCACTCCCTCTTTAAAAGATTAATTGAATGTTTAATAGATATTTGCAAAGTTCATGTTGTCTCAAAAAGACAAAGTTATCACGTAAAAATGAAAGTAAAATTTAGAATTTTTAAAATTATTTAAATTTTTAGTTAAATCCCTTTTTAAAGTGACATTTAAAGCTTTAAGATGTAGTTTAGACAAAGATAGCTTTAATTATGCAAATGAAGTATCTGCATTATTTGAGTAACATTGTTTATTCTAGGCCCATCAATTGAAAAGCCATGTTTAATTCAAGGTATAAAGGTAAATTGCACTGTCATTATATCAGAAAAACAAGTGAAAACTGGAAGAAAAGGTACAAATAATATTAACCAAGAAAAGTATTTTTAAGGGGTGTTACCTACACTGCCCAACTCCGATCTTCATTTTTGTAGGCACATCCAAACTCCAGATGTCAATCAGATCTTGGCCTCAAAGCAATTCCCTAGTTGGAAAGGGATTGGGGACACATTATAATAAATTCAAGACACTCAAAATTATTTATTATTTTCATATCACTATGAATTTATACATGCTGTTAGAAATTTCTTCTCCAGTCACTTACTTGCTATATGCATCCACATTCATTTCCTTTGCGTTAAATCCCTTTGTCTATAAAATGCACAATAATCTGACTTCTTTGAGTTTTGTAACTGATTTACAGATGGAAAGTTCTTCAGGCTCAGATCTTTTCTGAGAACCCGCCCACTGCAGAAGTTTTCCATAGGCAGAAACCACAAAACAAAAAAAAAAAAGTTTATTAAATTCCACTTTAGCTAAGCTCAGTAGGGCAGATTCCCTCAGCCTGATGCCAACATCTACCCTCTGCTGACCCCAAGATGGACGATGCTTAAACCTGTGGTCCAGGTGAAAATGCTCCCTAAAAAGAATCTATCACTCCCTACCCTCTTTACTTTGCCCCTCTCTGACACCAGCCCAGGCCACAAATGCATTCTATCTCCTTATGCAAACAAGCATCACTGTCCAAAAGGCCTACGTAGTCCCCTCCACCCCCAAATCCTGTGTGCCCAGTTGGCCTGTTTTAATGTTCCACCCATTTTGTTCCAAAACTTGGGTTCTGGTGGCTCAGTGTATATTTTTATGTCCTCAAACAGAATTTCCTTCCAATGGGAAAAGAAAACTTTACGAGGCACTCTTTTGCTGACTGAAAAGTTGACAAATGTAAACAACTCACATTTTTTCAAATTCTTTACATTTTAACTCCAGAGACTGGAAAAGTAAAAGGGTTGATATCTGACTCATCAAGTATGTCAGTCTTTTTTAAAGCTGAGAACTAGTCACACCTGAGTGTCTTGTTAGGCTTGCTACAGTGAACACCCCAACTTCCAACCATTCTCATTTGCTAGCATTTAACCAACAAATGCCAAACAAATGGGGCTTTTGTTTTTTCCCAAAAAATATATTATCTCCCTAACTGGAAAAATAAAATTCTGAATCTATCTTGGATAGGGAAAGTGAGGTAGGTGGTACCTTACCACGAACAGACAGCAAAGTATAAAAACACTCTGGCCACCAGTCTGGTGATGAAACTTTAGCTGCAAAAGCCAGTTATGAAAAGAAGGAAGAAAGAGAGGCATGGGGGGGGGGGGGCGCATGGAAAAGCTATTTGCCCTGGCACGTGTGGCTCTGTTGGTTGGAGCGTCTCCCACAGGCCAAAAGGTCGCAGGATAGAATCCTGGTCAGGGCACATGCCTGGGTTGCGGGTTCAGTCCATCGCGGTGTGCGTGAAGGAGGCAACCTATCAATGTTTCTTACTCACATCGATAACTCTCTCCCTTTCTTCTCTCTCTAAAATCAATAAAAGAAAATAATTTTAATAAAAAAATGTTAAAGGAAAGCTATTTTGTGCCATATCGTTTTAAGAGTAAGAGCTTAGGTTTATGATTTATTTAAATGGCTATTAAACTGCGAAGGTGTTTATATTTATAAAATATGCATACTAGAGGAAGTCAGCTGGTCGCTTCATGCTCCTGAGGGGATATCCAAAGTTGATTACCAATCATTGGTCTACCGCAGAGAAGTCTGCAAACCCCAGGAACCTAAAATTCTTAAAAGGCCATTCAAGCCACAGATGGACACCGCTGTTTCTCCATTTTCCCGTCCTTCCGCTTTTCTTTCCTTAAAAAACTTCTTATAGGATTTACATTTGTAGAGGTTCAAGAGGTCACTTCCCTTCTCACTGGCCCCCTCCTGACCCAGTGGAGCAGCAGCGTCCGAACCCCTCCTGTCCAAGCGTCAGTGCCTCGGAGCCGCGGCTCTACCTGAGGTTTCTCGCCTGGCCCCCTGAGGCCGCTGCGGGGGCTGGTTTTGCCTTAGAAGAGGCAAGCCTACTCTTCTTACTCGGCCCTGAGCTTCTTCCAGAATCCACGAGACGCCCGCGCTGATCTGAAGCCCAGCAGCGGCCGTGTATTGTGTGCCTTTCCAAACAGTGTTTGAAGACAGTGCCCAGCCGGAGAGGAACCTGACCAAAGATCAAAGAGACTTGGAAGGCACTACAACGAAAATATTCTCCCTGCTTCCCACCCCTAGCTTCCTAAGTTGTCACACTCCATGCCGCCATCCAAAGCACCCATCACACCCAAACAATTTGGCCTGCGTTCGGCCAAACTGGGGATGTGATGCGGGGATGGTGCGGCCGAATCGTGGAGAGGTAGCGCGAGGCTGGTCACCAGGCCCCTTCTGACAGAGCGAGGCCAGCCTCAACGCCCAGAAGCGTCCAGCCGCTGCGCGCACCTGCCTTCGCCGCGGCAGCTCCGGATTTGAGCCTTGGGCGACGAGCTCCTGTCCCGGTTTTTTCGTACATTCTTACAGCTTCGTTTAAAACTCCTAATTCTTAAGCTAATTTTAAAACTAAAACCAAGCCCAGGAGTTTGGTTGAGGCTGGAACACTCACAGGGTCCCCATTATCCCTGGGTCCTTCAGGCCGTAACCAAAAGTCACCATGGGAAAAGCAGATCCAAGGTCAGAGGAATCTGCCCAGTCAATTTTGCGTTGTGTTTGTTGAGTGCCCTGCCCCCACCCCCGCACGGTACTGCTAGCTGTTCTAGGCACTTGGCGTGTATTAATTGTTTAATCCTCCCAGCAACTTTACGAGTAGCTATTATGATCCCAATTATAGAAATGACTAATTTGAAATCCAGAAAAATAAAGTAACTTGCTCAAGGTCTTGCAACTAGTAAGTGCAAGGTGTACTGAGGCCGTGAGGTACACAGGGGAAAAAAATGCATTTATGGGCAAAAAGCATTTATGATCTTAGTATTTAAAATCGCAGATTACATTTCAGAATCAGAGTTGCCTGAGACTTGCGGGGTGCGGGAGGTTTTAGGGGGTGGCGGCTGTGCCCTATGTATTCTGCGACACTGGAGGCTCAGGGACTCAACGCCTGCCGCGCGGGGCTCACGGGGCGCTGTAGTTTGTCTGGACTGTGAGGGATCTTTGCCTTCCTCGCCGCCTGCTACAGGGCGGTCCAGAGCCTGCGCTTGTTGCAAACGGAAAATGGGGTGGGAAAGAGGCAATATCTGCCTGAAACAAACACACGCGATGGTTGCTTTGCTTGCAGCCCACGTCCGAGAATTCACCAGGTGCCCCTGCCCCTCAGGCAGCAGCACTCTGGCAAGTTTTTCTTGCTGCGCTTTCATGCTTTCCTGGTGATACTTAAGGGACAAGACACTCCTCGAGCTCAGATCACCTGTTTGTGGCTCGACCCCCAGTGAGTGAGGACCGGCACAACCCAGCCTCCTGTGCGTGGGGTTTTTACGCAGGTGCTTCCCCGAGACACACTTTGCTCGGGACAAGTGACGCTCTATGCCCTGCCACAGTGGACTTCTCTCCCAGCGCTCAAACACACACACACACACACACACACACACACACACACACACACACACACACACACACACGGCGCCGTGATCAAGTGGTCAAGGTACCCTGCATGAGCTTCCGGCAGTGACCTACAGCGCCTGGAGCGCGAGCGTCCAGGCCTGGCCCGGGTGATGCGAAATAGTCAGATCTCTCTATGGCTGTGTGAACCTCACCAAGGGCAACATCTTCCGAACACACGATAATTTGGGTTTCACGGTAGAGCCCTGCTCACAGCGCAAAAACACCTCAAAAGACCCCAGCCCAACAGTGCTAGTCTTAAACTTACAGACAATGGACACGTTTTCCTTATTAAGGACAAAACCAACGTGCATATCAGAGGTTACTCAGGGGAGGAAAGATCCCAAGTACACATGGAACTCACAGAGTAGCTTGAACAGCACCTTTTTTTGTGTGGGAGGGTAAAAAACAATAGTGTAAATGTGTATAAATGTTAATTTTTTACAGTTTTTATTTCATCTTTATAGTCACCGTACGGCAGGGGGGGGGTGCTTGTTATTATGTTTATTATTTCTATTTTACAAAAAAAAGTACCGAAACTCAGAGACTTATCCAAGGTCATCAGAAGTAGGTGCATTGTCAAAAAAAGATCTAGGGCTACCACGGCATAGCTAGTCATCTGATCAGTGTAGCATTGAGGGTGAGGGAAATTCTAAGAACTATGGTAAAATGTATTGTTTGGGGTGCAGAAAATCAGATAAATCAATATAACATTTGTATTTGTATAGAATCCTAATGTGGATTGGTGTTTGAGGGTATGAGTGAACCAGCACCTTGTGGTCCACCCTCTCTCCCCACTCAGGACCCCTTCACTTCTCCAGCCTAATCCAAAATCTTCCCACAGGCACTTTGAAACAATACAGAAAACTCACTCCTCATTGGCCACTGCCTGTGTAAACAATGTGGAAGCCACACTGTTGTCCACATGAATATATATACATATATATGTATGCATACATATATACATATATGTGTATAAACACACATCTATTCAAAGGACACATATGGTTTTGCAATAAAATAAATATCATGTATGATCTGGTATGCATGATGTATGGATTCCATGTGGCATTGACTTTCCTGGTTGAACAGAAGAGGACTCCTTCTCAGAGCTCACTGCTAAAGCACACACCCCTGGCCCCAGTGAGGGTGGGAGCGGGACAAAGCCTGGAAAATGCAAAGAAAAGTGGCTGGAAGTCATTTGAGAGAAGGGAATAGCAAGATGGAGAGTTCTGTTTGTAAAACACACATCCAGAACAACATTCCAGCTCGATTTCAAACTTCACCAAGGAAGTTGTGCTTGTCTGCACCAAATGTAATTTTAGGTATGAGAAAGCTAGAACTGGAGGTCATGAGGAGGAGTAATGATGTCTGGATTTGCCCTAAAATATTTCCGCAGGAAATGAAAATAGAAAAAAAGATAAATGAACCAAGTGTGACAAAACCTCCATAACCATTAAATTTAGGTGATGGGTGTATGAGAGAAGGCTTGCTGTATATCCTGTCCACTTATGTGTACCCAGAAGACAAGAGTGGTTTTGGAGCCCCTTCAGGATGAGAACGCTGAAGTCCGGAATGGAAACACCTTCCCCAGGATACCTCGTTCCAGAACCAGCCAAAACTGGCTTCTCCTGATGCTGAGTATTCTGTTTATTTTCTACTGGACCTCAGGACAGTTACAGGTCTAACCTTGATGCTTCTGCAACCAAAATCATTGAACTGAATCCTGAGTTTCTTCAGCAAGTTTGAATGTCTTCGAACATTCCTAAGCGTGTTCACAACCGACAGAGCTCATTTCAATAGGGGTGTACAAGTATGTAGCTAACTTTCTTTATATTTTAACGGGGCGGAGGCGTAGAAAAAGAATATGTCCTAAGTTGTCCAAGAGTGCGAGGTAAGCTACAATATTTAAAGGAATCTGTCCACCTGAGGATCAAATTCTGGCCGCAGGCGGAGAGCCTTAGGCAGGCGAAGGGGAGCTGCAGTCTACAAACGCGGGAGGCGCCCTCACTGATTCGCTAGATCCTGGCGCCACCCAGCGGAAGCGAGAACTTTTGCTCCCTCTGCTCTGGCGCCTAAAGGAAAAGGGAGGCGCAGGCCGCAGCACACAAAAATTGGAGGATTCTGATTGCGAAGGGAGTTGACGCCCGTTTGACAACTACAAAAAACCACGCCCCGCCTTCGCAGTTGAGTGCTCTCCAATGAGAAAGAAACTGCGGCCGGGCCCAAAAAGTGTGTTGGCCAGAGTGCGACTCCCCTTTCCCCCGAACCCCAAGATGAAAGCGCCTTCCTAAAATGCAAACTACCTCCACGGAGAAACGTTTGGTGATAACGCTCAACGGAGCGGGGGAGAGAGGGAGAGAGGGAGAGAGGGAGAGAGAGAGAGAGACGTGCGTTGGCCTTGCTGGCTTCTTGATAGCAGGCACCTGGGAGAGTGAAAGTAGAAGATGGGGGAGAGGGCGAGGAGGACTGCGTAAATCATTTAGAGAGATTTTTGGCCTGAGTCCCTGTTTCCGAAAGGTTGCGGGGATGGCTTTGACGTTGATTATATAGCTGTTCTCTTTTCAAGTGCGCGCCCTCCCCACCGCAGCCCGTCTGGTGTGCGAGGATTGTGTTTGAAAGGGAGGAAGCATTCTTGAAGTGGTGGGTGATGGATTGTCTAAACCCTTCGGGGACATTTTGGGCGGTGGTTTTTGAGGCAGCTCATCAATAAGCCCCCCTGGAAAGAGAGGAGTTGTAGGAGAACAGCCCCTACCTCGAAGCCCAGAGGCTCCGAACCTGTCAAAGAACCCTTGTGGCCAAGGAGGGGCGGGGGAGGGTGGCTAGTGAGAGAGAAGGGGTGGTGAGCTCGGGGCAGGTGGAGGCTAAGCTTTGCTTGGAACCCTCCTCCACCGCAGCCTTTGAGGCTGCAATGCCTGGGTGCTGTAGGGACTTATTTGCCGAGGGGATGAGGGAGAGCAAAAAGGCTGGTGAACTCTCAACACCAGTTTGTCAGAGGAGCAGGAAGAAAGTGGAGGTGCCAGAGGCAACTTCAGGCCATCTTACTCCACGAAGTGTTTAGTCTACTTTCACCCCTTTAGATTCCTACTGCAGTTCCTCAGCCACGCTCACTGCATGTGTTTTTCCGTAGTATAGATTTCTTTTCGAAGCCCGGACCAAAAACCTGTCCATCTTTCCCAAATGAGGAGAGAGATGGGGGCACGGGAGTGTAAGGAAGACCCGGCTCAAGCCCTCCCGGCGGTATGATTGGCTCAAAGACCCTTGGGTCACGACTCGGACACTGCCTCTAACTCTGCAAAGCTCGCTTTCTTCTCGTGGAGCACCAGCCTTCAGAGAGGCCCCCACTTGGTATTCTCTCGGTCCCAACCGTGGGTTCCTCTGGGCTCGTCTCCTAGACGAGGCTGCCCTGTGTTAACTGGCGGTGGCTTGGTAAGAACGGAAACCTCAAGGGCAAGGCAAGGGCAGCCTGGAGACGCAACTTTGGGACACGGAGAGCCGCGGTGTCCGGTGCTTCCCTGGGCTCCTGTTCTGTTCCAGCACCAGCGCGGCGCATAATTCCTACCCCTCGCGCCGGTCTAGCTGGCCTTTCGCCTTCTCAGGCTCCGGGGTTGTACCAAGGAGCTGTCTTCCTCCCTCTGGCGACCGAGGTTCAGGCTGCAACCGGACATGGGAACAAAGTGCTAGGCTGAGGGTGGGGGCAGGTAAGGGATTAATAGGGAATAGGTTGGAGGAAAGGCTCCCGAAAGGCAGCTCCCCCAAGGCGGCGTCTGGGCGCCCCCAGGTCCTGAGTCGAGCTCTGGGCGCCGAGCACGTTTTATTTATCCCCACAGAGGATGCTGGAGGACAAAAGAAATATTTGGATGTCAGAGCTGATTTATATTTTTGGAAGAGCTACGTTTCCTTTTCTGAAGAGAAGCAAGCGCGCCCCATATCCTGAGCTCAGCGGGGAGGACGGGAGGGGAGTTTTGATGCTCCAGGAAGTTCATCTCTCGAGGTGCTGCGCGCAGGGCCCGGTGCCCTGCTGAGTTCGCTGCCCTAGGAGATATTTATTTATTTGGGGTGGATGGCTCAGGGAAGAGGAGACCAGCCAGACACTAAAAGAAAATTCTATCCGGGCTGGGTTTGGGACCTCCAGGGAGTCTTCCCGCCCGTGAACTCGAAGCAGGGCAGCTTCATCTCCCTGTCTGCGGGTGTCCCAGGCGCGGCCTTTCAACCTAGCAGACGCTTTTGACTGGTACATTCTGCAGCCCTCAGCGCCCACCCTCCCTCGTTCTGTGGAGGGCTAATCCCTCCAAGTCCTTGAACACTCCAGGTTTGGGCCCTGCCCCTTCACCAGCTTTGCCCCGCGCGCACACTAGGCCCAGCCAACTTCCTCTCAGCCTGGGGAGGCAGACAGAAGCAGTGGCCACAAGTCCTCCCAAGGCCTGGAGCCTCACTGCACTGGGGCGCAGGCCAAAGGCACAGCCAGGTGGGAGTAGGGGAAGGTATGCTGAGCTCAAGCTGTCCTACTCCCAAGACACAGCCCGGTTCCGTCGGTTTCCGTTCCATCAGGAGTGATTGCCCTCCCAGAAGCAGAAGTGGACCCAAAATTAACTTGCAGAGGGCCACCAACACCTACACTTGCCTATGCCTTTTTTGTTTTCTCCTGAGACTGAGAGTGTGTGGTACATGCTCCTCTAGTTCTCCTTCGACACTGGGAACCCACTCATTCCTGCCCCCACGGGAGACGCACAGACTGTGTCTATTCCAGCACTGTGTCATTTCTCTCCTTCCCGCAGGCATCAGAGCTGCCTTTTAGGAGGAATGGCTTTTCCTGCCATGGAACCCTCTTCTTAGGCCCCCGGCCTCTGCGCAAATACAAGCAGCAGACTGTGGGCGATGTCTAAGTTAGGTGCCCCGTCTGGTACCTCCTTGCCCGAACCCGGGCGAGAGCCCGCGGGCAGCTGGGTGGCCGGCGGAGCACCCCAAAATTGTTTCTCCCCAGCCATGGGAACGCAATCTGGGAAGTACAGAGATAGAAGAGGTGAGTTTTCCCAATGGGGCTCTGGTAAATTGGACCCCTTTTCCTTCCTCACCAAACCTCTCAGACCTGACAAAGTGGGCGACTAAATCATGCCCGCCAAGCTCAGGAGGTCTGGGGCTATCGCGCAATTCTCAGTCTATGAAAAAGAGCCCTGCCCAGGACACAGGCGTTTGAACAGCGGAAGAATCTATCCAAATAAACATTTAGAATTGGGTGGTTGATGTTCGTACCCGGAGGTCTGGGAGTGTCTGGACCGAGGAAGGAGAACAGACGCCGAGGATATAGAATTCACAGTAACCCCTCCTCTCCAAGTTCCCCTCTCTCATCCCAGCCTCGGAGCCTCTTCCTGGCCCCCCGGCCAGACTTTCTATCGCAAATTAAAGTTTCTAGAGGAGCTCTGTGGCACGCAAGCTCGTGGTCCTCCAGTGGTTTCTCCAAACACGCTGACACCCCCTAGACCTCAGCACTGAGCCCCCAAGGTCCCCATGTAGCAAATGCCCGCGGGAATTGGAGAATCCATTATACACATTAACTTCGTATCACAACACAGGGTGAATAGAGTACTTTCAAACTTAATTGGGAGGAGGCTTTGCTCCAGAGGGGCCGGTCGAAAGAAGTGGGGAGGAGGGAGAAGATGAAGTGCCCCAAGGAGACGAGGTCTTAGATGAAGTAAACAGCTTTGGTGCGGATGCGTCTCCGGTGGGTTACTGATTTAGTCTAAGCCCTTTCATGTAAAACCCACGAAGCAGAGGAAGCATGCTAAGAACACAAAATTTAAACCGCAATAATGAAGAGATTTCCTAGAATAAAACGCTGATTGCAGAACAAAATCGGAGAAATAAATCCAAGCTTCCCGAAGTTTATACTACTCTGTGCTGGAGCAGGGGCGGGGCTTTGGAGTTTGGAGCTGGCGGGGAACCTTCAGCGCAGACGGGGACAATCACCCAAGCCGGGGTGGAGGACAGGGGAAGGACAGAGAGCCGGATTGGAGAGGGGGTTCTCTATGCTGAGGCTATGTATTTTTGGTTAACCAAGGAGCGGATGGACTGATCTATACTCATTTTAACGAGCCATACCTTTACTTCCCATAAGAAAAAGAGATCAAGTTTTTGTTGTTTGTAAAGCAGTGAAAGTCAGTCGGGAAGATCTCACCACCAGAAGAAAGGACTGAAAAAGCGAAGAGCCCTAAGTAGGGATGTTTGTCTCTGTTTCAGAGATAAATACAACTTCCCTTTTAAACCATGTGCTAAACAGAAATTCAGATATCCTTGCCAGGGATAAGAATTTGACATAATTTATTACCGCACACATTCTTACCCAGGAGGTTTGTATAAATTGGTAATTAAAACAAAGTTCAGAGAGGTTGTAATGCGATGTAGTGGAAGCAGAATGGGGGTGGGACCCCAGGCCTGAGGTACAGGTTAGCTTTGTCGCTTGCTCAGGTGTGACTTTCAGGGAATCATCTGGGCTTTCTAAGCCTCAGTTTCCTTACCTCTAAAGGGGAGGATGATGATCATGTGAGGGTGCCCTGTGCAGTCTATAAGGAGCAAGTGAAAAGATTTAGTCTTTGTAGACGTGGGGGTATATGCCAGAGACACAATTTCCATAGTCAGAAGTGGGATCTCCAAGAAAGAGTTTTGGTGTAGAGCCTCTTCCTGCTCAGAAGGTCACCAACCTTTTTGTCTTTCTGGAGTGGAGGGGAATATTTAGATAGATGGAAGGGGGGTTCCAAGTCAGCTGACCTGTTCCTGACTGGGGCTCTCACAGCTCTCCAATGTCTATTGCCCTTCCAGGACTTGTCTAGACTCCTATAAGAGTCATCAAACTACAAATGGTATTTGTTACAAGTTTAGACAATTTGTATAAAATGGATACCACTGTCACTTGGATAGGGAAGGAAGACTTTAAAAATTCCTGATAATTTAACCAGCTGAATTGGTAGAAACTAACAATATGTAGAGTAGGGTTGTTTTTTTTTTTTTTTTAAGAGTACCTGTGGACCCCCTGATACTACAGGCAAAATGGAAGTATTCTGGGGTAGGCTCCAGAGCTCCCATCAAATTCCCAAAGACTCATGGCCCCCAACTGGGAACTACTGGTGTAGAGTATCCCTAGCCCTGCCTGGATTTTAGGGCTGGTGCTATGTATTCTTCAGTCTCTGAGTCCTAAAACCTTTTAGGGCCTGAGATCCAATGTACACAGAATCCCCCAAGTGCAGAAAGTTCGAACGGGTCTAGTGACAATGACATTCGCTTGCTGAATTTTCCCATAATTTATTGCCCACACCCCCATCTACGAATGAAATGATGGCTTTTCTTTCCATGTTTCTTAGCTAGGCCAATTCTCTTCCCAGCACGCGCGCGCGCGCGCGCGCGCGCACACACACACACACACACACACACACTGGAGCTCCTTTTAGATACTATCAGTCCTCACTCCACTTTCTATTTTATTTATGTTTTAGACACTTACAGCATCAATTTAATGAACATGCTATATTTACTTTGATATTTAGTTACTTACACTTAAATTATTCCATGCAAAATGACTAAAAGGGGATAAGAGAAAAATACTATGAAATATATAGGGACCCATTCCCCCCATCCCTGCCAAAAAAAAAAAAAAAAAACCTCATTAGTCACTCAGAAATTCTTAGAAGTGGAAACCACGACAAACCCCCTACTCCAACTCAATCAAAACATCCCATCCGGAAAAGGACAACTTATTTCTTTTTTCTATTGGAAATGGGCGGTAAACTGAGTTCATTTGGGCTGTGTTTTCTTAGCTGACTCTCGGCTACAATCAAGCCGTTTTCGGACACATTCCCATGTAGGTACCAGGGGTGCTCTGGAGGAAGCTGTCGACGCCTGTTCAACTAATTTAGGTTTTCTTTGTCTAATTACTGTGGAGCTTAGGGAAAAGGAACCGGCTCAAGGCAGTAAACTGACACTCAGTCTCTGTGTGTGGTATCCAGGCAGGGTTTGATGGAAAAAGCCTGCTTCCACTCAACTTCAGGTCACTGTCTGGGGCCAGACCCAGCCCAACCCCCAACCTTCCCCTCCAACCTTCCCACTCCTCTGCTTCTACAGCCCCACCAGCACACTCAGCCAGGAGCAGTCCCCCAGGCACTCTGGGGGCACAGACTGCTAATGTCAGCCCCAAAAGGCCTAACTTGGTTCTGTTCCACCCAAGGCTCTTTGCTGCCCACCTTTCACAGGATCTCAGCACAATCTCCCCTCTCTTGCCCACCCCACAATCTCCCCAGGTTTCCCAGCACTTGGTCTTTTCAGAGTAGATGCAGAGGTGTGCCCAGCGCTGCCTCCAATTTTGGTCCTCTGGTCTGCAGCACCTCCCTTCTGGGCCTCCCCTACACCCTGTCAGCTCCCAGGCCTCCTGCTCTCCACCTCCCACTTCCAGCCCCTGTTTCTGGTCAGACTACATTTCCTTGCACGTGCAATACAATAACTAACTGCCCAACCTTACTGGAAGTAATTCCTCCTGAGGGCACAACGTCTCTCCCAGCCAGAGTCTGACTGGGAGAGGAATTAGCCACATTGACTTGAAGTATTCTGCCACAAAAGGTAACTTTCCGATGTACAATTCTTTTGGTGGGCAACGTTAAGACTTTAAATCTAGTGACAGTAACATGCCCCTTTCAGGACTGAATATAAGTACAGATATCTTACTTACCTCACTCAGCACCAGCCTTCTTTTTGCATTTGTTATAAAATGTCAAGTGGAAAACGGAAAGGAAGTGGAAACGAATGCAAAATGAGTCCTATTCTTCGACCAGATTTCAGCTTCTCTAAAACTTGGTTTAGTTTCCTCTTAAACCCTTCTTCTCAAAGTTCAGCAAATGCCAATGATCACCCCAGGACATAACCCTGGGGCGCTAGCCCGCCCTGGCTTCTCACCCTCTACTAACAACTGTTGTAAGGCCTGCAAGCTCTGTCAGAAAGAGAGGAGACCGGCACGTTACCTTTGGGCGTCTGGCCCCTGGAGTGCTGAGGACTGTAATGTCTAAATGAAGTTGACAGATGGTGTCAGTGCGGGCACCTGGGGTAAGAGAGCTAGAAAGGCTCCCGGAGGCCGCGGCAGGACGGGCGGCAGCACCACTAGGCCCAGGATGGGCGAATAGCAGGAGCGGGAGCAGGAGGGGGAGAGGGAGGAGGGGGGGTGGAGGAGGAGGGGCAGGAGAAGAGGGAGGAGGAAGGAGAGGAGGGGTAGGTCCATTCCACTAGGGTTAGTTGGTATCTGGGAGAAGAGGCAGGGGCGCTGTAAGGGGCGAAGAGAAAGTTTTTATAAAGCTATAGGTGGTCGAGTTTTGCTTGGGGTGGGGGTCATCCTAGCAAAACGGGGGTTAGCCTGTGATTTCTTCCTTTTACAGAGGGTGGGTGGGTGAGAGAGAAAGAGTCCGCGATAGGAATTAAAAGACCTAAGGGAATCCAGGAGAGCGAAGAAAAAGATAGGGAAGGGACCCTGCCGCCAGGTGGGGAGCGGGGGTGAAGTTGAGAGCCTAGGCGGAGCGTGCCTTCCTCGAGGCGACGGCGCGAGGAGGGGACAAGGCGGGGTAGGGGTGGAGGGAGGGAGGGCGGCCGGGGGGAGCGGCGGGAGGGAGGAAGTCTGAGACACAGAGTGAGGAGCGCTCCTGAAGGAGGCATCGGACTCGTCCCCCGGGTCCCCGCTGCAGTCCCGGCCGCAGTCTCGGATCGCCGCAGCTGTCCGACGCCCAGCAGCTTCAGCTCCGCGGCCCGGGAGGCCGTTTCCAAAGGCAGGGGCTCGAGGGTCAGGGGAGTGATGCGCCGGGTGTTGCCTCCCGCCCGCTGCCACCGCAGCCAGAATCCACAGCTGAGCTGAGGGAAGCGACGCCGAAGCGCTGGCTCGGAGTGGCCACGGCTACAGCCCGGGTGGCGGGCAAGGGCACTCGCCGCGCTTCTGGGCCAACCCCGTTCCGGCGCCTCCGCTCCCGGCCCCGGGCCCGCCCCCGCAGCCGGGCCTCTCTCCGGAGTCCCAGATGACCACCGAGGGCGGGCCGCCGCCGCGCCCACCGCCGGCCGTGCTCCGCAGCGCGTGCAGCCCGGCCCCCGGCGCGCTCCAGGCCGCCCTGATGAGCCCGTCGTCTGCCGCCACCACCCTAGAGACCACCTCGTTGTCCTCATCGTCTTCGTCCTCCTCCTCTTGCGCCTCTTCCTCCTCTGCCTCCTCTTCCTCCTCCAATTCGGCTAGTGCCTCCTCCGCTGCCTGCAAGAGCGCTGGCGGCGCGGGCGCCGGGAGCGGGGGCTCCAAGAAGGCGAGCTCCGGGCAGCGGCGGCCGGAGAAGCCCCCGTACTCGTACATCGCGCTCATCGTCATGGCCATCCAGAGCTCGCCTAGCAAGCGCCTGACGCTCAGCGAGATCTACCAGTTCCTGCAGGCGCGCTTCCCCTTCTTCCGCGGCGCCTACCAGGGCTGGAAGAACTCGGTGCGCCACAACCTCTCGCTCAACGAGTGCTTCATCAAGCTGCCCAAGGGTCTCGGGCGGCCCGGCAAGGGTCACTACTGGACCATCGACCCCGCCAGCGAGTTCATGTTTGAGGAAGGTTCTTTCCGCCGCCGGCCGCGCGGCTTCAGGCGGAAGTGCCAGGCGCTCAAGCCCATGTACCACCGCGTGGTAAGTGGCTTGGGCTTCGGGGCCTCGCTACTGCCGCAGAGTTTCGACTTCCAGGCACCCCCGTCGGCGCAGCTCGGTTGCCACGGGCAGGGCGGTTACGGCGGCCTCGACATGATGCCTGCGGGCTATGACGCCGGCGCAGGCACCCCGGGCCACGCACACCCACACCACCACCACCACCACCACCACCACCATGTCCCGCACATGTCGCCCAACCCGGGCTCCACCTACATGGCCAGCTGTCCCGTGCCCGCCGGGCCTGGGGGTGTAGGCACGGCTGGGGGCGGCGGCGGCGGCGGCGGCGGCTGCGGTGCGGATTACGGCCCGGACAGCAGCAGCAGCCCCGTGCCTTCTTCCCCTGCCCTGGCGAGCGCCATCGAGTGCCACTCTCCCTACACTAGCCCCGGGACGCACTGGAGCTCGCCCGGCGCCTCACCTTACCTCAAGCAGCCTGCCACCCTGACGCCTAGCAACAACCCGGCGGCCTCCGTAGGCCTACACTCCAGCATGTCCTCCTACTCGCTGGAGCAGAGCTACCTGCACCAGAACGCCCGCGAGGAGCTGTCAGGTAAAGCACCAAGCCTGCTGGGGGCGTTGCCTCTAGGACTCCAGGTTCCACAGCTACTGCAAATTGCAACCGGTTGCCGCAGCCTAGGGGTCTGAAGGCACTGATGGGAGCTGATGCTGGGGCAGGGGGCAGCTGCACCTAATTCATGGAGGGGAGAGGACTGGCGTCTTACCTTTTTCCCCATACCCTTAGCCTAGAAGTGGGCCTCTAGTATTTGCATTCCTAGAAAGATGGTGCAAAGTCGCCAGCTTAGGGTATCTGGGTGTCCCTATGGACTGGAGGTCTCAACTCTCAGGCCTGACTTAGCTTAGAGAGAAGGCATGTAGCCTTTGGGGGCCTTGGCCATAGAGTTCGGTTTCCTGTTGTCTTTTGTACAGTTTGTTTTGCTGTATTTTTGCACAAAAGTAAACGTCAGAAAGACAAGTTCCGTATGCTGGGGGTGTGGGTGGGGAGAGGTTGCAACTGGGCAGATGTTGAGAGGAGAAGTGAGGGAGGGACAGAGAGGAAAGCAGAGTGGGGTGCTGGGATCTTTCACAGGCTGTTGAGTCTCCTGCCTCCCCACACAGTGCCCACCTGATGACACCTAAGTCTGTCTTAGGTCAGCAGGACCTGAGGTCCATACTATGACTCCCTTAGAGAAATGCCTGCCCCTTGGACACCACTTGTGTTGCTGGTGTAAATTGTGTTGTCCAAGGATAATGAAAATTTTTTAACTTGCCAAACCTATCGGTGGGAGGAGACAGGGTAGAGGAGAATTTCCAATATTTAACCCGATTTATCAAGAAAGTGGAGGTAAACTCTCTTATATTTACCTCCTCTGGGGCACCCATGGCCACATATTAAAATCGGGTGTGTCTTTACATCATATTGTGCTCACTTACATTGCCTTACCCCCATTAGAAAATGATTCACAGCATAATGCATACATTATATGTTTGTGAATCGATGCACCACAAGAGCTTCAAGGGAGAAGGGAAGCCCAGAAATGGGCAAAATATGTTGGTTCCCTGGATGGTGAAATTTCCCAAATAGGCCTTTTAAATGTGGGTCTCAAAGGTTAACTAAACAAAGACAGTCTCGGCAGGACCACACCGGAGAGGATTTTAGCGTGACTTAAGTCACTGAAAGAAGAGTCTTGTTCAATTTCATGGGAATTTCTACGAGTAACCAGGAGAGACGACCCTCCTCTCATATACTTTTTATCCCCGAGAACTGGCTGTCAGTCACCGCCCACCCCAGGCGGAGCCCACTGGTCCACTCACCCGCCCACCCGCTGTTCTTCTGGCTCTGCAGGCAGTCCTCACCGCGCCCCCATCCCAGCAGGCCCTACTCAACGTGAACCCAGGCTCTAAAGTTTTTCAGCCGCCTCGAATGAGTGCCCTAAAATTACACACACACACACACACACACACACACACACACACACACACCCCAAAGAAACTTACGATCCTTCCGTGTGGCTGCCCTCTCCCCACTCCACACACTGGGCCCACTCACAAGCCCAGAAGTGCGGGGATCCGGAAACAGGACTCTTTGTCTTGGAGAGAACACAGCAGGCAGGCTTCGGCAGTGGCGGCCTTCCCCAGGACCTTCTCACGACCTTTGGGCCTAGCCTGGGAACGACTGGAAGGCCGTGCCTTGGCCCAAGCCTGAGGGAAGTGCTCTGTACCTTCCTCTCTGGTCCCATGGCTCCTGTATCTCTCAAATGTTAAGCTGTACCCCAAGCCCTTGTTGGCATCTCTCAGACAGGCCCGGTGCAGGGCGCCCTACAGGGCCTGGTTCGGAGTGTGCTGCCCTCCCGGACCCACGATGTACTGGGAGCCCAGGGCCCAGCAAGAAGCGGGGAGGTCAAACAGGGTTGAGGCTGTGGGCCGAGCAGCACCCTCACTCCCAGCGCTCGCGAGTGTACACACACACACATACACAGCATGAACCGCTCCCTCAGCACACCCACGAGGTCCGTACCCTCCCACTCTGGGCAGAGAGTCCAAGTCCCGCGTGCTCCGAGAGGCCCTGCTCCCTTCATTAAGTCCTGAGAGCCATTCAAAAAAAGAGCTAGGGCTTTTATTGTCCTTCGGGTCACTGAAAGCGCCGACCTTTTGAGCGTTCGCTCGAGGTCTTACTGGGCCAGCTACTTGGAGATGCAGAAATTGGCACCACGATGTACTGTAGTTTGCTGGCCGAGCGCAACTGTGTGCAGAACCACAAAGGCACATCGGAAACGCGTGGACCAGTTGTTGCTTTATGGCAGCATTGTAGTTCACGTGTGGCAACTTTAGGTGTTATCAGGCAATAAGCTTAGGTCCAGTCACCGGCTACTTAGAAGCCTGGTCTCTTCGTTAGAGCTGGGATGCAGCCAGGCGGAGGCGAAGCGAGCAGGGCACCGCGCAGCAGGCGACAGGTATGGTTTTCACGCACTCAAAAACTGAGGCCCTGCACCAACGTACAACTTTTGGTTCCCACACTACACAGATGATCAGACAGACTCAGGCCAACAGGCCTAACACAGTCCGACACGGAGAGAGGTCCGGTTCCGGAGAAGGCCAGGTCCCAGGGCTTGCCAAACACCCCTGGCGGATCGCTCATACAGGCGCGGAGACAGCAAAGGGCGGGCTGGTGGGCACCCAGTTGCCGCCCGGCTCCGGCTCCCCGTAGGCCGAGAAGCGCGCTGGGGAAGAGAGCTATGGGCCTTCTCCGTCCTCTCCGAGAGGCTCCCCAAGCTAGCGGACGCCTTGTTGCGCAGAAGGGTCTGCAGCTGAGCTTTTATCGGAGGGCATTCTCTGCTCCTCAGAATCCTGGCTTTTCCAGAGGAAGCGCAAGACGTTCCAGACCTATGAAGACTGCGCTTTCTTTCTTGGCGCTTTCTTTAGCGCTAGGATTGTTTTCTGTCCCCCTTTTAGGCACAGGAAATATCCCTGCTGTGGCCTGCTAATCTGACCGGGCCAGTTAGCTGGGAAACAAGATACGAGGGCGACAGTGGTGTTTCTGGAGTGGGGAGCTTGGGCTCTGGAAGGAGCCCTGTGATGAGGAACCCAGAACAAAAGCCTGGGTCAAATTGTCCCGCTGTCCGGTGTCCCAGCTCCTCCTGCGACTGAATCGTGATTGAATCGTCCCTCTGGGCCTCCAGGAGTAGTGGGAAGTTCAAGCACATGATTACCTGGTTTAGATGGGATGCCCGGTGTTTGTGGGTACATAAAAACAAAACATAATGATTCCAGACCTATGACCTATAGTTTAAAACTTTGAAAAACTTCCAGACCTGGTTTCCTCTACCAATTTTATAGCAACAGACAAATCCCTTCTCATCCTGAGTCAAAATAAGGCACCAACTAAATTATTTTAAAAAAAAATACAATCCACCCTCAGCTGAACAAATTTGTTTCTGAAAAGAATTTTATTTTCTTCTTTCAGTGGGACTGCCTCGTTACCAGCATCACTCTACTCCAGTGTGTGACAGAAAAGATTTCGTCCTCAACTTTAATGGCATTTCTTCCTTCCACCCCTCTGCGAGTGGACCATATTATCACCACCACCATCACAATAGTGTATGTCAGGATATTAAGCCCTGTGTCATGTGAATGGAGGGAGGGGGGCCATGCCAGGGCCACTTTCTCTGTGGAGGTGGGGGTGAGGCAGAATGAACTGACATGGAATCACATAAAGTGCACCCCATAGCAGTCAGTAGCACATCAGTCACTTAGAATCCCCAGGCCAGCATTGTTCACTGACACTTGTCTACCATTGGTAGGACAGGCCCTGGCATGGTCGTGCCTTAAATATGTACAGAAACCAATGAGGGGAAGAGCTAATTGAGAACTCAACTTCTCAGCAGAGATGGTAAAAAGTTACCACGTGAAAAACATAAACATATAACTCTGGGATCTTCATTGCCTTCAGTAATCAGGGTCTGAAAAACGCAGACGAGTTGTTTGCGTGTTTTTCTTTGTCTATGAAAATATATATGCTTTTCAAAAAGGCAGTGCTAAAAACAAGATTTGAAGAAAGCCACACCTTGTTGCCCAGCTAAGGAGAGAATTCTGTTTCTCCAAACAATATGTTTGGATACAGGTGCCAAAGAACATTATTAAGAAAATATTTAGAAACAATGTGTCTAGTTGGAGAACATGGTTTTCAGTATTGTGACAATACAATTATTTTTACCAGGTTATTTTTTACCACCATATTTTAAAGATATTTTTATTATCTCATGTATACTCACACTTTGCTTGTATTTTAAAAGGAGGATATATTTGCACTTATGTATACTTTTACAGTTTGCCAAACTATTTTGATGTAAAAAATTTTCAATAAAATGTATATAACAAATAGTCATTTTAAAGGGACCTGTTTTCTCTGCAGCATTCTGAAATCGCCAGGATGTCCTCACCACCCAGCCGATGCAACTCTACACGTTTTTCCCCCAAGTTGTATCTTTAACATGGTGTGGGGTCTGTGTTGTGAGTAATACAGGGCAGCTTCTGACTGTGGGCCTTCTCAGAAGAAAAAGAGAAGAAGGAACATTTTCTGTCATTCCTTTCTTTCTTTCACCCTAGCTCTTTCTGGCGAAACAAAAAACAGAAGGTGAAAGGAACTTAAAAGAAAACCAGGCAAGATAATAAAAGGCAAGATTTAGTTTCATTTGAAGACATGAATTGCACTTTTTGCTCTCTTCCTTGAGCTCCAGGAGAGTTTTCCTTTTGCTTTTTCATCTAACCCACCAGCTTAGAGTGGCAGGCCAGGCTGAGTAGCCAGTGAGGATTAGGTGCCAAAAAACAATACCTGCTTCCTCTTTGCAAGACCGAAGTTTGTATGGATGCTGATCCCATCCATACAAAGGCGATGTGGGCAGGGGTGGAGGGAAGGCTGTGGGAGCAGCAGGGGGCACTCTCTAGCATCCATCCTGATTTCTTTACCTTTCTTGGAGAGTAACAGAACCTGGCCCTCATAAGACGTTCTGTGCCTGCTCTCTGTCCCCACCCTCTAATTCAGAGCCTGGCTTGCCCTGCTTAGCTTTGGCACCCTCTAACCCCCATACTTGTCTTCTCTGTGTCCTATACTCCCTCCTTCCTTTTCGCAAGGGATTTGATGCTTTCCCTCAGGGATCCCCTCACAGTACTGGTTATTTTCTTGATCAGCCTCCTGAGATTTCCCAATCATGAATGCTATGGGCACAGGCTGGTAAAGCTATGAATAACAAAGAAAGAGCATAGGCCCACTAGGCAGGAGAACTCAGCCTACCCTTGTCTGACCAGCACTTCAAACTCAAGGGCAGCAGTGGCAACCTAGATCTCAGGAGTAGAGGTTCTCTCCCAAAATCACAGTTTGGTTTTCTTCTCCAGCTCTAGGCTGGGTTTTTGTTTTGTTTTTGCTTTCGTTTTTGAAAACTCTCCTTTGTTACTCTTTCCCTGAAAGGTCTTTCTCCCAACCAATTACCAGGCACTAATACCACTATATCTCACACACAGGTTTTTATATTCCAAGTGAATTTCAGTCCATAGAAATGGCGCTAGTCAAACCTCTTGTCTTAAAAAAGTCTTCACTATCTTCCTAATCCTTACGCTTTCTTTCTGTTTTTCCCAAAATTAAGCAGTGACTTAAAGTTTTTTGTGTTTCCATTATCATATTTGCAGTTAAATAGGGGTGTTTTTTTTTTCCTCTTTTTATACTGAGCTACCCGGGGCCTGCTATAAATTATGAAGTCAGTTTCAGAGTTTGCTCCGACCACAGTGCTGTGTTTACATTCCTCCCGAGGCTGCCGGCATGGTCGTAATTTATATCCTAAACACTTGAACGTAACTTGTTTATACAAAGAATGACAGGACCTCAAAGACAAAAAACGCTGGGTCTCTCACAGTGATCACATTGGAAAAGCCAGCGCGCCCCTTAGTGGTACGAAGAAGCACACTGCTCTACCCACCCCCAGCTCCGGCAGCAATTCACCTCCGGCAGTGATTCATCGTTCTTTCAAGATGCAGGAGACACATTTTGTGTTGTTGTTTCCATATCGCTACGACGTGGGGAATGTTGATCCTATTTACAGATCTTCACTAGGTTATTGTTATCAGGAGTTCAACCCATGTTTTCTAATTTCCGTTTATTTTCATATATTTTCCCCAACATTACATATAAGAACTTTGCATCTGACATTGCAGACACAGGCTTAAAGGAGATCTTCACTCTGAAGCAGGAATTCTCAAACTTGAATGTGCATCAGAATCATTCGGAGGGCTTGTTAAATACAGACTGCAGGGCCCAACCCTAGTTTCTGATTCAGTCTATATGGGGCAGAGCTCAGGAGCTAGTGTTCCTAATATTTAAGCTTGGGTGATGCTGATGTTGGCCCAGGGACCACACTTTTAAAACCACAGGTCTAGAAAGGCAGTTGGAATTACAAATATTTTTAGTTCAGGTGAGTGTGTTTTATGGCTTATCTATTAATTAGTTAGGCAATGTAAAACAATTTTCAAAAATATCTTGCCCATCCAAATACCTCTGTGATTAATTACTAGCCCTTGAGGAAACGCAAGGACAAATGTTGAGCCCAGCACCAGAAAACAGAACCTCTCTATTTTTATGCAAAACAATGAACCTCCTTGTTTTGTTCTATTAAACTCTGCAAAGAAGAGTCAGGTGGAATCACTGAAGTGTGCCTGCCTCAGCTGAGCAGTAGGTCTAGGTACTTATACACAGCAGTAGTGTCAGAATTCTCCAGACAAAGGATGTGGTGATTTTAGCAGGCGGGGCAAAAATACAATTCCTTTATTGGTTATAAAATCTTTTGAGGATAGAACAGAAAGAAGGCAAAGAAAGGGGTGGCAGTCTCAGTGTACACAAATAATAGATACAAATGTATCAGGCAGAACTGAGGGAGGGGAAACAGAAAAGAGAGATACAGAGGGAGAGATAAGGAGACAGGGAGGGAAGGAAAGCAGGAGCAAGGAGAGACAGAAGGGAAGAGAGTGAGGGAGAGAGAAGGACAGTCAACAAAGAAAGAGAGAGGAGGAAGGGAGAGAGGAAATGAGGAGGGAGAGAAAGGGAAGGAGGGTTGGAAGAATAGAGAGAGGGAAAGAGAAATTGGGGTCAAAAGAGAATGGAGGGAGAGAGACAGAGAGAGGTCTAGAAAGAAGACATCTAAAAAATATCTCAAGAGTTCCATTCCAAAGTTAGCAAAGCAGTCTTTGAAGCTGGACTGCTGTCCTCTGAGGCCACAGTTATATCTTCAAGTCTCCAATGCCAGGCACTGGCTGAAAGGCTCACGTACTTTTGTTTTACTTGGCATCTGCTTGGATTCTGGGGAAGTAAAAGAATTCTCTAGTCGTGCATGCTCAAACTTTCTAAACTGCTCCAGCCACTTCTAGATAATTTAGGGAGGATCATCTTGACATTTTAGAAAGTAGAAGTCTGATTTGGGGTAAAATCTTCAGGCCTATAGTGTATGCCACTGTACTGTAACAAGTAGAATGAGTACCTCCTTCCTGAAAGAAAAAACTCTTGTTGATGAATCTACACCTAATTACTCTGCATCAAGGTGATTAATTCAAAACAGACACCAACTGATTTAGGATGGAAATATATTTTAATATATTTTATTGGAACGGAAAGACATTTTACCAAACCTGCCTCTATGAAACACTATCTGAGCAAGGGAAAACACCACAGACTAGATATTGGCCAGGGAGAGCCACAGTGCACAGTCACCAAGATCATTTGGGAAAAAATAAAAGTCTTAGAGTTCAGAGTGCCTTGAGTCCACAACAATCCAACTGATGAATATTCAGCTCTCCAGTCCCAAGGGACCGTGTCCATCCCAGGGCTGAATCACCAGTCCTCTTGGCATAAGTCTGTGCAAGAGACAGAGGAAGTCTGAGGAGCAGCTGGGAGACCAGTGCCTTCCAGAAGCGCTTCATTCTACCTTCCAGTCTTGGAGCTGCTGTCTCACAGATAAAAAATTCCCGAGGGGCCTTGGCCGTAGCTGAGCATAGACTCTATTCTTCAGACAGTGCCATGTCACCTCCCAGAACTTTGAATTTAATTGAGTCTGGGTCCCCATGATATGTGGAATGGACGACCTCCTTCCTCTCTCCCCTGGTAATTATTGGGGGGCATTTCACTTCCTGCTCCCCAAAGTAAGCCCTCATCTGTAGAGAAAGTTTACCTGCCCCCACTCTCCTTATTAAGGGCTCTAGCCACTGTCATTTGCACTTTATCCAGTATCTCCCCACTCCCATTTCCTAAGCATTTCCCCATGGTGTCTTTTCCATGGCCTGTGAAGCCATTATTGTCACACTTACATTGTTTCATCATGGAGGAGATGGAAGCGAGGCACAGGAAAGCTCCTGGCATAGAGCTCACAAGGCAGCCCGTGAATGCCCCCTTCCTTGAGTAATCTGGAGGCTAGCTTTTGTTTCCTTCAGCTAGAAAACACTCTAGAGCCAGCATGTAGGTAAGCCCAGCCACAGCCAACCTCCTTTCTGGTAAAGCCTGTGAGGTTCTTCTCCACAATCCCCTGTGGGAGGTTGTGTTGCTCCTGAAACTGCATCAGACACAGGCCCTGCATCCAGATTCACACCTCCCAAAGAGAAGAAAGATCAGGGGAAGGCTGTTTCCCTTGTGAGTTTGGGAAGACTTGTGTGATCCCTAATGTATTATGAATATTGAGAAGTAGCTCACTGTTGAGTTTCTGATGCATCAGGCTCTGTGCTAAATCGCATGCAAGATCTGTCAGTTTTTCAAATAGTCTTATGAAGTTCATATTGCTAAATCCATTTCCTAGATGAGCGGACTTGTTTACCACTACACAGGTAGTAACTGAGAGAGCTGAAACCCCAACCTGAATCCATTGGACTCCACCTATCTGGATTGGGCAGTCAGGAGAGGACAGGGTGGCAGTCGAAATAGGAGAGGCATTGCTAAAAGGGTAGGCATCCCCATTGTGCCAGGGCACCCACAACAGCCACCCTGATAAGTTACGAGATGCACATGGCATATATCAGGCCATGTGTCCAGGGAGCACATAAACCACCCAAAGCACATCTCACACCATTGAAACTTCCCACAGGCCTGGAGGAGACCCAGTTGGCCAGCTTCCAGCCCCCAGAGAGGGCAGGGTCCAGCACTCGCTAGGACTGCAGTTTTCCTAAGGGGCTGTGTGCATCTGGAGCCCAGGCACCCTCCCAATCTGCTCCTGGATGATCCTGCAGGACTCTGTTTCTCATACCAGGAAGAGACTGAGTCATTGAAGGATTTTAGGATTTTAATTTCGAAAACCAGATTATCAGAGAGGGAGAGAGAGACCACAATTCTATTAACAATTACATGCAGAACAAGTTTGAAGTTACAACTTTCATTTTTCTTCCTCAAATTCAGTGCTGACATTAGATGAGGCTTTTCAGAATTTCCAAGGAGGCTTTGTTCTCATGGAACCAGTAACTGAGGGGAGAAGTGGAAGGTTTGGTTCTGGGACTTCTATTTCCCTTACAATCAAAGTCCAGGTGAAATGTTAAATCTAAGTGAGATATTAAGGCAGGACAGAGCATGAAGAGGCTTTTTAGAACAAATTAGGGTGCAAGGATGGTCTCTGAGAAATAAGCATTAAAAATGTGAAAGCAAGTGTGCCCCAGTTAAAAAGAATTGATAAGAGAAATTGAAGTCCTCAATGCCACCCCAGCTTTTATTTTAAACCATTGAGGAAGGGTGGGAGATCACAGCCCTCCCTAGACTGTGGCTGGAAGACCACCCTGTGTTCTTGAGTCTACAGTTTTGAACGCAGCCCCTGAATCTCAGTGCAGATGCTCAGCACGGGGCGGCGACGGCCTTTGTTGTCCTGTCTTCCTGCCAGTCCTCTTCCTAGCAGAGCAGCCTCTGTCACTGCCTTGTTTGATATTTTCAAATCCGGCCTGAGGCAGATGATGGGGCCACAGGAGGAGAATCCTTCAGGGTGTCTTGTTTGGTTTGGAAATGTTTAAATGTCTGCTGCATTTCCTCCAAGAGGGGAAAAGTCAGGGCCTGTGGGAGAGCCTTGCACTCTGGCCACAGCCCTGCAGGGACCCCAGTTCCTCTAGCCAGGCCCTGGAACTGATCCCCAGACCACACCCACCCTCGGTACCATGAGAAACTCAAGACCAACCCAGACATGACCCACAACCCATTTACAGTCAAGTGACTCAGGTTGTTACTCTTTTTAAGCCAATGTAGCAATTGTCCATGATTACAGAAACCTTCTCAGCTCCTGGAAAAATGTCAGCTCATTATCAGCCTCCACTGTGGGACACATATTTCCCATAGATTTAAGTGCTAGTGGCCACCACAGATGAATACAGCCTTTTAGAATGAAGAGCGTGTAATTATGACATAATCTCTTCCGCTTGTGATATATGAAGCAGTAAATGACTACAAAGATTGATTAAATTCTTCAGCTTCCCTTTGGCATGCAAGCACCCCCCAAAGTTGTTCAACTTCTCTGCTCTCTGAAGACAGCAGTGACTCTCACCACTTCACAGCCTGTGGTCAGGTGGACTTATAACAAAATGCACTCTCCTTGGGGTCTCAGGCACCTGATATTGGTGGATCTGTGATTTATATAATGCCCACCTTTGGGGCACAGCCAGCTTGACAAAGGAACATGGGAAAGCAGGATATAATACATATTAATTGATATGGAGTAGGCTTTGCTAAGTCAAAGTATTGATTGATGCAAGAGCTTGTGGTATACGCGGATTTAATTGTGTAAACACTCAGCTCACCATCGCAGCTCCCTGCAGCAGGCACACACCTGCCTTCTTGGGGAAAAGCACAGCCCAGTTTCACATGTTGTCAGGAGATTTTTGTCTGCCCCTGACAGGTTAAAAAATGAAACACTTTTCCCTCTGCACCTCTTCATATGAGATGAAATCCAATCATTTTATGTTTCTCTGTGGCAGCAGTTGACATGGACTCTGGTTGATCATCCAGGTATATAGATTTGCCTTTGGTGGACAATTCATAGGCTCTGCATTGAGGTTGTTGCAGAGATTATAACTTTAATCTCTCTTGTTCAAGTCTTAGCAAAAACTAGTTTTAAAGAAATAACATTTATAAGAGATCACACAAAGATATGCAGTCCATGTATTCTACATTCCATTGTTAGCTCACCAGCCTACCAGAGAGCCAACAACTTGGGAAAGAACTTTTCACACGTAGAGAGCTACCCTTTGTGTTATATTTGGTCATTAGCCTGCAGCCCACATTGGGGGTCCTTACAGAGAACAACTATCTGACTCTCACTAGCACGTTTATTGGAGGAGGGTTGTTAAGAATATATGCTGTTTCACTGTGGCATCCTATAGCACCAATTTAAGCACTGGTTCTAACTAAGGACTACAAATAACACCTAGAGATGATCACATCTCACTCTGAGTTCTGGCCACAGAAATTTCTGAACACAGCCCCACTTTGAGCCCCACTTCCACAACTCTAGAATTCCATTTGGTATGTCTTTTTGCATTCTGGCCCTATGCATCTTTCCTCAACACTGACTTCTTCTCTTCTGTTAATACAGGGTTGGGCAAAAGTAAGTTTAAAGTTGTGAGTATGTGAAACACAGTTTATTCTTGTATTATTATTTATTAATTATTGTATTACTTTCCATATGATCAACTATAAACTTAACTTTGCCCCACCCTGTATAAGTCTGCAAACTGCCTCAACCTTTTTTCCTTGTTTTTTCCCTCCCTATCTTAGAAAGCTTCTGGTTTAATTTTTTTATTTGTTATTTTATGTTTTAAATTTTATTATATATTTTTTAATGAACACATGCACATCACAGACATGCAGTAGGTTCATCAGTATAGTGAATGAAAGCTAAGTCTCTTCCCTGCACTGCCCTCTCTCCGGCAAAAGTGATCATCGTCTTCATTCTCTTTGTATCTCCCAGAGACAGCATACACACACACAAGCATATACATAGAAATAAATTTTCTTTTAAGATTTTTTAAATATATTTTATTGATTATGCTATTACAGTTGTCCCATTTCTCCTGCATCACTCCCCTCCACCCTGCACTCCCCTCCCACCCACATTCTTCCCCTTTAGTTCATGTCCATGTGTCATAAGTTCTTTAGCTTCTACATTTCCCATACTATTCTTGCCCTTCCCCTGTCCATTTTCTACCCAATAAGAATGCTACTTATTCTCTGTACCTTTTCCCCCTCTCTCCTCCTCCCACTCCCCTATTGCTAACCCTCCATATGATCTCTATTTCTGTAGTTCTGTTCCTATACTAGTTGTTTGCTTTTGTTTTAGGTGTGGTTGTTAATAGCTGTGAGTTTGCTGTCTTTTCACTGTCATATTTTTTATCTTTTTTTTCTTAGATAAGTTCCTTTAACATTTCATATAATAAGGGCTTGATGATGATGAACTCCTTCAACTTGACCTTATCTGAGAAGCACTTTATCTTCCCTTCCATTCTAAATGACAGCTTTGCTGGATAGAGCAATCTTGGATGTAGGTCCCTGCCTTTCAAGACTTCAAATATTTCTTTCCAGCCCCTTCTTGCCTACAAGGTTTCTTTTGAGAAATCAGCTGACAGTCTGATGGGAACTCCTTTGTAGGTGACTGTCCCCTTATCCCTTGCTGCTTCTAGAATTCTCTGCTTCATTTTAATCTTGGCTAATGTAATTACAATGTGCCTTGGTGTGTTCCTCCTTGGGTCCAACTTCTTTGGGACTGTCTGAGGTTCCTGGACTTCCTGGAAGTCTATTTCCTTTGCCAGATTGGGGAAGTTCTCCTTTATTATTTGTTCAACTAAGTTTTCCACTTGTTGTTTTTCCTCTTCCCCTTCTGGGACCCTATAATTTGGATGTTGGGATGTTTAAAGATGTCCTGGAGGTTCCTAAGCCTCCCCTCATTTTTTTGAATTCTTGTTTCTTCCTTGTTTTCTGTTTGGTTGTTTCTTCCTTCCTTCTGGTCCACTTCATTGATTTGAGTCCCAGTTTTCCTCCCATCTCTATTGGTTCCCCATGCGTCTTCCTTCACTTGTTGTAGCCTTCATTTTTTTCATCTAATTTGTGAGCAAAATCAACCAATTCTTTGAGCATCCTGATAACCAGGGCTTTGAACTGTGTATCTGATAGGTTGGCTATCTCTTGGTCACTTAGAGGAATTGGCTTTGGGGATTTGATTTGTTCTCCGGTTTGACCCATGTTTGGTGTTTTTTTGTTGTTGTTGTTTTGTTTTGTTTTTGGTCTGGTCACAGCTGTTATGTAGCAAGGGGTGGAGCCTTAGGTGTTCCCCAGTGTGGGGAGCCCAGTCGCTATGTTGTGACACTGTATGTGGGAGTGGGGTCCGAGAGGGAACAATGGCACCTGCTCCGCTCTCTCCTGGATTCCAGTCCCCTCCGCCACTTCCCCTTCACCTGGATTATCTGCATGCGCGAATGTGGGACCACCTGGTCAGCCAGCCACCTTATGCGGCCTCACTGGGTCTGCATAGTTGCCACCCTGTGCCCGGGACCCGCCAGCCACTGCCTGTGGGCCTGGGGTCTGCCAGCCGCCTGCACACTTGGGAACCGCCAGCCACTGGTGCCTGCCTTCCCAGGTCCATACCTCCACTTTTTCCTGCCGCAACTCCGCCCCTCTTACCAGTCTGGATGAATGGTTGTTGGACTTCCGTACAGTTCAATTTTCTATCAGTTCCGGTTGTTTTCTTGTTTCTAAATATTTATTGTCTTTAATTTTGGTTGTGAGAGGAGGCACAGTGTGTCCACCTATGCCTCCATCTTGGCCGGAAGTCCTCTTTTAAGATTTAATTAATTCATTTTTACAGAGAGTGGAGAGGAGGAAGATAGAGAAGGAGGGAAATGGCAATGTGAGAGAAACATCGATCTGTTGCTTCTTGTCCCCACCCTGACCACAGACCAACCCCTGCAACCCAAGCATATGCCCTGATGGGGGATTGAACCAGAGACCTTTTACTTTGTGGGATGATGCTCAACCAACTGAGACACACTGGTCAGAGTAGAATTTAACTTCTTTATTATAATTTTGATATGTACTAAAACTAAGTAAAAATTTCCCCAGGTGATTATTTCCATTTTATTCTTCTGGACTTACTCATGAGTACTTAGAAGTCTTGCTGAAAAGAGCTATGAATTTTCTTAAATGCACACACAAATTATGTTTTAGTGTGTAGAAACTAATAATTTTTTTCTGCCTGTACTGTTATGAAACAAAATTCGAAATCTGGGAAGAGAGGAAAGGAGCACAAAGCAAAGGAATTTGAACAGCCCTTGTAGCCTACCACAGTGGAAGGTGGATCAAAAAGCAATTCCATGCATCTCTGAAAGCTAGGCTAGGTCTCCAGCACTAGCAGAGGAAGTACAAGGACATTAGCAGCCCAGTGTGTTCCCTCAGGCTGCTGGCCTCTCAGCCTCAAGAATGCCACTAAAATAGAGTCCCGATCTGTATAGTTATGTAGCTGCTGTGTCCATGTGGTCAAAGGGGAATTCACTGTGGGAAGGAAACCTCAAGTCAGATTTTGGAGCTTCAAACACAATCTTGTAATTTTTTTATGAGAATCATAAAAATAAATACACTTTATCTGTAGATACAGAAACCATTGAACTGCATTATCAAATGACAATTTCAGGAAACTATGGGAGGGTACAATGACAAGTGCTGGGCCCAGGCTCTGAGTCATCACGTTACCTACCATTCAGGTGAGTTCAGGTGGCCTTTTCAGAAAGTAATAAATCTGTCCATGTTTAAAGAAAGAGGAACTCCAGGTCTTTTTGTCTGGGTAGCCAAGTAGCCAAGGTTGACTGCCTACACACGGAGACAGGACAGTGTTGTTCTGACTATTCTGCTTTAATCTAAAACAGATCCTTCCATGTAGGAGCTGACAGGCAGTACATAGGGTGCAGTAATGAGAACAAAAACACCTACAGTATAGCATTCAGTTCACATATATTACTTTATTTAATTCTCAGTCAGCCTTAGGAGTTAGGTCTTCCATTATTTTAATGAAACGGCAAGAGGCTAGGACTAATGAAGGGACTCAATCCTAGGCAAAAGGGCAGGTTAGTAAAGATGCAGGACAAGAAAACAGGCCCTCCACTTTGAAAGTGTGCCTTTTGCCCTTCAGGGGTACAGAGAGGGAACACAGTTTTCCTGATTTACCAGTCCCTTTTGAGATCTTTGAAGACAAAATCTGAACCATTCTGTCAAAATCAAAAGATCTCAGAGAGTCTACAGCATGGTTCTCAACCGGGGCAATTTTGCCTGCCATGGGATAGTTGGCAATCTTTGGAGACAGTTTTGGCTATCACACTGCAGGGGAGGGTGGTTGCTACTGGCACCCAGTAGATGGATTGCAGAATACCGGAAAACATCTTAACAGTGCACAGTCCAGCCCCACAACAGGAATTAGTTGCCCCAAATATTGCACAGTTTACAGAGGGTAAGAAACTCTGATATATTGGCATAAGAAAGTCAAACTTTTAACACTTTTTAAGAAGTGCTATAGATCTTTAAAAAGAACATGCTTCTCTGTAATCACCGTTTATCCCCCAAATTAAATTCTCTGACTCTTTTGGTGACTGATTTACCCCTGTTAGCTCCTATCATGGTAGAACTTACTGCCCAGATAAGTATATTCTCAATACAATCTACCTAGAGAAACATTCCTTGTTTTGCTACAGATCTCCACCACAAGATGAAGGAGAAACTTCACATGAATATGGATACCATCAGCCAAAGTCGGCACTGCACAGCAAGGGGGAGGATGGGATACATAACAAGACAGCAGGGCACTTCTTGTGCATGAAGCATCTTGACTTTGAAAACATCTAATAAATGATAGCAATTGTTAGGGAGTCTTAATAAATGATTTTCCCAGAGTTCCCTGAGTTTATCATGGATTTTAACATCACTACTTGATGGCAGATAGTTTATCAAAATTCCACATCTATCTCAGACACAGATGTAGTTCAGGCTGAACAAATCCCAGGGGACTCAAGAGGAGTCCCAGCACAGTGACAGCTCATCCCCCTGCCCAGCAGATGAAAAAGGAGATGTTTGTGACATGGCTGCTTCCCCTGTCTTTGCTCCAGGGCATTCTTACATCTGGCAATACTAAAAACCACAAGTCAAACACAGAATAACTCAGCTAGCTAACAAAGAAATGAACAAGAAAACCTCTGGCAATCTAAATTGCTATCATTTCATTTCTCTTCTTACTTTTTCCATTCTAAAATTTTCACGGATACTTAGAAGTACCATTCGACTAAGAAGAATATATACAGATTAATTGTTAAACCTACAACAGGTTCCTCAAAAGCTGCTGTTTTTATTCATTGCTATAAGAACATTCTTGAAAAAAATTAATTAAACTTAAAAAAAAAGAAAACAAATTACCTATAGTACCACCCTTTCAGGAATTTAAACAATAAACACAGAAGGAGTTGGAAGGGCATTGTGAGCCTGCAAACTGGAGCAGGCATGACCTAGCAGAAGCCCTCAGCTGTGGTCAGTGTGGACCTATAGCGTATGTTGATTTTCACAAATCCAGATTATTATGTAAAATCACCCAATTTTTAAATATTGCCTCATACTTTTTAAAGCACTGTGACAGCTAAATAAAATATCTACAGGTTAAATTCAAATGACAGCCCATTGGTTGAAAACATTCTATATATAATTTTGCACCCCAAATATTTCTGGGGTGAACAGAAGAAGTTGGTATGAGTTTATATATTTTTATAATTTTATAATCAGAACATACTGGAAGAAATAGTCTTGATAATATTAATGGGTATTAGGCCTTTTTTAACTTAGTAAAAGGCTATTAAAATAATGTAACTAAAAGAAAGATACTGGTAAAACTCCTTATTCTATATTTTCATAAAAAAATACATGTCTTGATCCACCATAGTTGCATGTAATTTAGAACTCAACTTTACCAAGATAAATCTATGGCAATATAGATGTAAGTCAACTGAGGATAAAATTGAGAAGATTCTTGGACAAGCAATGACATCATTACAATACCATGGGGCCAAGGCTGCTGGTGCCAACACAACTGGAAAGAACCCTTTTGAAGAATTAATAAATTCTTAGGAATAAGGAAAATGTGCCTGTTTAATGCTCAAACCAAAGGAATTAAGTTGTAGCCCATATCATAAGTGAATGTAACGGTGGAGTGTTGTACACCCTCTTCTACAAAGAGATTTCCGCCTTCACAGTAAGGGGAGAAGTTTTGCCATTTCAAGCACAGACATCAGAGGGTATCTGCTATAAATTGGAGTTATGAGTTTATTTATTCATAACTCAAGGGCTAATGTTTACCCATTCATTACTGTTTGAGCTTCCTAGATCTTGGAAATACAGAGATAAAATTACCATGGTCCCCACCCGCACAGAGTACCTGGCCTGGTGGAGAATACATAAAAATAAAGACAAGCATCCAAATCCCTATACAATTATAAAAAAGTGATGAGTGCCATGAAGATGTTAATTGGCCTATGGAAAGGGCCTTGGGTCTTGTCTTGCATTAGCAATCTGAAAATATGTGGGGAAAAAAATCAAGACAATCAAATATCAGGGGTATGATTTACACCCAATTCACAGCCTAGAACTCTTTCTTGAAGCAGCTAAAGACATTAAGGTTCTTTACAGAGAAAACCTTAAAAGTATGAAGGTGAAAACATTATAACAATATTTAGGTATTGTAAAGCAAGTATATTGTTTGAAAGGAGTAACTCATTACCATATAGAGACAGAGTTAGGATGCCCTAATCAGATCAAATCAAGAAAAATCATTTCTCATAGCAATGACCTTTCATGTTGTGGGTGAGGAGGCTGAGTTACTCTTACCCCTAGCCTTGGCAAACCCAAACATAGACTGCTATTTAATAATAGACTGCTAGTTCCTGAGGGGAGACTGTGGATTTCATGCCCCACCCTTGGGATGAGAAAACCTCCATCCAACCCCCAGACAATTTATTAAGTACCTACTCTTCTGCAGCAATTTTATCTTGAGCTTATGATCTACTATCACCAAAAATGATTTGCTATTGAGGATACCTAGACAACCTTGACTGTAAAACAGGAATGTCACCAAATAAAGATTTATTTTCGTTTCCTGCTGTGCAAGCTTTGAGTAAGTAATTGTCGATACAGTGCTATTGAGTATGAGACCAGCAAAATGCCCTAAGGTTAACCCTGTCATGTGAAGGACTAAAATGCAAAATTCTTTCTGTAATTTCCTTCCATCTTCTTTATGAATAGAGGTGAGAATCAGGCTGTGTGATTTTCACAAGCAACACATAATTTTTTCTTTTTCTTCACAAAGTCGTTTTATTTAGATTCCAATCGAACCAAAACAGAGAGAAGTGACCACAAGTTAATCCATCCATTCATGAACTGGGAACCCCAAGTCTTTGGCTCCAGCATCATGGCAGCAAACAGGGCCAGGGTCCAGGGTTGAGACCCCTCAGACCACCTTGGCCCCCAGGCTCACCAGCCCAGTGCTCAGCGCTAGCTTGGGCCCTCCTCTCTGAAGCAGAGAAAAACCCATGACAAACCCAGGAAAAAGAATCGAGACCAAGGATACCACACAAGAGTGGAGCTGTCTCCCTGAGGTAGTCCGGATGCCAGGAAAGGAGTGAGAGCCTGCACAGTCTGGGTCTGGTAAGGCAAAATCTGTAAGTTTATTCCTCATGGCCAGCAGAATTATCCTTGTCATCCCCAAAGCGGCTGTCAGCTTCGACCTCAGCCTCATCATCCTTATACAACAGTCACCCCGGACCAGGGCTGTGGTCTTAAGGCAGCACTTGGCCAGTGTGATATGCACCTTCCTACCCCACTTTGCACCCACTTTGGTGCCCAGGACCTGCTTCCAGACTGTCTGTGTACCCGGTCCCAGCCTGTGCTCTTTTCACTTCCTGTATATCATGGAAGCGTCCACTTTCATGGACCTTAAACAATGTTTCTTACCTTAGTTGTTTTATTGTCAACAGCAATATGGTTCTAGCAAAGATGCCAGGAAGCATGCAAATTACTGCTTCTTGAGAAGGACAGTCCAATGGACTGAGCTGCGAGCAGGTAGCCAGTACCTGTAAGGCACTGACAGCTGCCTGCACTGATTCCCACGTTTTCAACATCCACGGAGTGCAAGTTCCTTCCGTAAAGCTGAGTGGAGTGGGCATCCGAGGTGGGAAAACATGGGAGTTCAAGACCAAAGACTTGGCTGTTTCTATTTCCTCATCAGCACAGTGGGAGTGAAACAGGCTGTGGTGAAGATTAAATAAGAGAATTTGGTAAAAGATAACTTACTCTGCTAATTTAGTTAATTCCTAGTAACTTCTCAATAAATTTAGTCACAATTATGATTTCCTGCTTGCCATTCACTGGCTGCTTCCCTCTGGGCCTTCCAGAGAGAAGGCCTGATCAATAGCAAAGAAGATAGTGGCCTTCCTGTCTCTGAAACTCTGTAACCAAGGACAAAAACCTATTTTAAGGGCTTTCAGAACAGAAATCTCTTTAGAAATTATAGGATCCCAAGTAAAGGTTTCAAGTTCCAGAATAAAATGTGCGAATGTGATTCAAACAACCCCATTTGATGTCAAAATTTGGTACAACCCCCATACTCATGTGGAATCATAAGTGGCTAGGCTGATGCAGATGGTAGAAAGCATCTATTTTCACCTGGCTAAAAAAAATGGAGTAATTCGCAAGTTGTCACATTTATATAGATAAAAACTTTTATCTCTATATGTGCTAGATACCAGAGTAGGTGTTTTATATACATTTTCTTTAATTTTCCAAATAACTCGGTCAGGCAGATTTTATGGGTAAGAAAAAATAAGGCTCAGAGTGGGCTAGTAACTTGCCTGAGAACACAGAGCTATTATTTCCATGCTCAGTGGTGCAGCCTGGAGTTGCAACTAAGCCCATGAAGCTTCAAAGCCCACTCTCTTTTTATCATGTTATGTGCTCCAAGTGTTTGTTGATTGTTTTACAGCAGAAAGTTTTATTAATGTGCATTAAACAACAATACCCTGACCACTTTCATCAGCCCACCCCAGGGAGCTCATGCAAGTGAGGGGTCAAGCAGTGCACAAGCTCATCAGGTCTGCTCAGACCAGGTCACAGAGAGGCAGACAGGGGTCAGCAAGGATACACAGTTTTTTAGGGAGTCATTACCCATAGTGGTAAACAGGAAAGCCATTGATGCTGACTGTACAGTAAGAAAAGCCACTCTCAAATTTCTACTGCATGTGGCTTTTCATGGTTGGAAAAACCAAGCCTGCCAGTGCCATCCACCACCAAAGAGAAAGGAGCCCCGAGGCCTTGGAAGATGGGCCACCCGTGAGAAGTCTAATCAGGATCAGGCTTCCCAGCACTGGGGAGGATGGGGTACACCAAGATGAGACAGTCACCACCGTGAAATGCCTTCCAAACCTCCCCTTTAAGCAGAAGCCCAAGTAAATCACTGTCATAGGGAGAGGGCTGTTTAGTGGCATTCAACCCAGGTCCTTCCCCTGCAGCTCTCAGGGGACCTCTATGTAAGGTATGAAGCTTGGTGTCTTTTCCTTTTTACTCAAAATCCAGCTTTCCTTCTCAAATGCCTAGCCTCCTGCTGCTCTATTCCTCATCCTCCCAGCCCAGAGACTTATACAAACACCTAAACAACCATGACAGAGCGCCAATTCTGTAGCTGACACTGCTTCCCCCCACAGGCAGGTATATCAGCTGGTTTTTACAGATGAACTAACAAAGGCTCACAGTAGTAACTAAGCTGCTCATAGCCATAGAGCAAGTAAGTGGTGGGATTGGGTTTCCAGGCCATGACCATGGGACACATTCTACTGTATCACCTTTATACCAAAGGAAAATAGATGTAGACAACAGCTAAACAGTAAAAAAGGATAATCTGAAAGCAAGTATGCCCAGAACTTAGCCTAGTGCTTCTCTGAAATTCCCGTGAAATTAAGCATCTAGCACTAGATGGAATTTGGGGAAGAGGGTGCCAGTGTGGCCATTTGAAGGATTTGCTTTTAAGAAAAAGAACATTCCTCTTGCTCTATGCTCTCTCTTATCCCTATCGGTACTGTGGACAGCCTCCTGGGGCTTCCTCTACAACTGGCCACCCTGTCCACTCCCAGCAATGTGCTTAGATGTCCTACTGCCTCTGCCTCCTTTGCCAGGGGGTCTACAATTTCACTCCCTCCCTGCCCCCCATCATCATCATTTCTTACTTCTCAATCATAACCAATCTCCCCACCTGTCATGCTCTTCTCCACCTCCATCCTTACCTGGACATTTCCCTTTAGATATTTCCTTTATAAGCCCCAAACCTCCACATCCTTATTAGATTATTTTTTCGATCCGTGTGTCTTACATCACACAGGTTAGCATGTCAATGCTCCCTAGTGGTTTCTAAATATGAATGTGGTTTCAGCTGGCCTGGTAACTTGAAGGCAATGACATATTTTCCATTTTTAAAATGTTCCCCCCACAGAACTCAGTGCCTAGTAACTACTTAGGCCATCATGACAAACTACTCTGAGCCAATTTCTACCAAATTCTACGGACACACATACATTTATTAGGAAGTTTCCTTGATTTTGCTATAAGTTTGGCAAGGTTCCTGCTGTCTTTCCTTTGGGACACACAAGCAAGCACATTGAATGAAAGAACATTGCTCTGAGGCTAAGGTATCAGCACCGTAGCAGCAGGTCAGGTCACTTTCCAGTGGGATCAGGAAACAGAATCCTCCATGAGGCTAGTGTGTGGTGGACACAGAGGCAGTCAGAGGCCAGAGTGAGGGTGCTCCCCTGAAGTGTCAGACCTCTGGGCCCTCCCTATGTCCGTGCTCCTTTTCTTTATACGTGTACTGTATAGTCTTTCCAGCTAACACATCATGGCCACCATTCATTTAACAAGAGCCTTAATTTTAACACTTTTTAAAAATAAATAACAAGCTCTTGGGTGCATATTTAGATGGTGCCATTTGAAAAGCTGGCTTGCCTTTAGAAGAGGGATCAGCAAATTTTTTTTGTAAAGGGTCAAATAGTAAATATTTTAGCTTTGAAAGACAGATCATCTTTGTCACAGCTACCCAACTCTGCCGCTGTAGAGAAAGGCAGCCTTACCCAATATGTAAACAAGGGGCAAGGCTGTGTTCCAATAAAATGTCTCGTACAAGAGTGAGCCACAGTTTGGCTAACTCTGGTCTAGGTTGAGATTCTTGATTGGGACCCATCAAAAGCTAATCAGTGTGGATTGCTAATTAGAGCACTTCCCATATTAACCAACAGACAGTAGAGTGTATTTTCAAGTATACATATCCACATTTTGCAACAAAAATGTTGAAGTCCACTGAGTAATTAACAGACAATCTGGCAGCAATATTTAACAATACTTATGATATTTATGTTATTACCACATTACACCAACATCTATTATCTATTGAGCATTTAGCATTTTAGGTTATTTACTCTTTTAAACCACATAAAAACTGTCTGAAATAGGTACTACTATAATCACTCCTGTTACAGATGAGAAAACTGAGGTTCAAGAGATTAAAAATGACTTACCTCGCTTTACAGGAGGGATCACATAAGACAGACAGACTCCAGAGTCCACACTTAGGCTGCCTTTGAATGGCAGAATAAAAACCGGCAGTGTGAGTCTGGCCTCAGTTTCTCATCTTCAAAATAGGGATGATAACTCCCATCGGGGGCTTTTGAGTATATTACATAATACATGTGAAAATGTCCATCACAGAGTCAGATAGCTGCTGTGAAGTATAAACTAATTGAAATGAAATTGTTTAAGAGCTTTATTACTCCACTTATGACCAAAGTATACAACTTTAATGACTTTTATTTTATTTTATTTTTGTTTATTATTTTTATTGAACTTATTGGAGTGACATTGGTTAATAAAATTATATAGGTTTCAGGTGTACAATTCTATAATACATCATCTGTATATTGTATTGTGTGTTCACCACCCAGGGTCAAGTCTCCTTCTGTCACCATTTACCCCCTTTTACCCTTTTCTACCTCTCCCCACCCTCCTTTTCTTCTGGTAATCACCATACTACTGTCTGTGTCTATGAGTTGTTTGGTTTTGGTTTTTGGTTGTTTTTGTTTTTGTTTTTTTGCTTAATCCTATCACCTTTTTCACCCAGCCCTTCTCCCCTATCACCTCTGTCAGCTGTCAGTCTGTTCTCTGAATCTATGTTCTCTTTCTATTTTGTTAGTTTATTTCATTCACTAGATTCTACATTTAAGTAAAATCATATGGTAGTTGTCTTTCTCTGACTGGATGATTTCACTTAGCATAATACTCTCCAGGTCTATCCATGCTGTTGCAAAAGGTAAGATTTCCTTCTTTTTGACCACGGACTAGTATCCCATTGTGTAAATGTACCACAACTTTTTTATCCACTTATCTACTGGTGGATACTTGAGCTGCCTTGAAATCATGGCTAGTATGAATAACACTGCAATGAGCATAGGGATGCATACAGTCTTTCAAATTAGTGTTTCAGATTTCTTCGGCTATATACCCAGAAATGGAATCACTGGATCATAAGGCAGTTCCATTTCCAATTTTTTGAGGTATCTCCATACTGCTTTTCACTATGGCTGCTCCAATCTGCATTTCAAACAATAGTGCACAGGTGTTCCCTTTTCTCCACAACCCCACCAGCACTTGTTGTTTTTTGACTTACTGATAATAACCATTCTGACAGGTGTGAGGTGATATCTTATCGTGGTTTTATTTTGCATCTCTCTCATGATTAGTGATGTGGAGCATCTTTTTATATGTCTATTGGCCATCTGTATGTCCTCTTTGGAGAGGTGTGTATTCAGATTCTCTGCCCATTTTTTAATTGGATTGTATTGGATTTTTTGGTATTGAGTTATATAAGTTCTTTATACATTTTAGATATTAACACTTTATCAGATGTATCATTGGTTCTCCCATTCAGTGGGTTGTCTTTTGATTTTGTAGATGGTTTCCTTTGCTGTGCAGAAACTTTGTAGTTTGATGTAGTCCAATTTGTTTTTTCTTTTAATTCCCTTGCCCAAGGAGATGTCAGAAAAAGTATTACTACATACGATGTCCTATATTTTACTGCCTGTGTTTCCTTCTAGAATTTTTATGGTTTTGAGTCTAATATTTAAGTCTTTAATCCATTCTTGTGTGTGGTGTAAGAAGGTGGTCTAGTTTCATTTTTTTTTGCATGTATCTCTATAATTCTCTCAATACCATTTATTGAATAGACCATTTTTATCCTATTGTATTTTTGCCTCCTTTATCAAATATTAATTTACCATAAAGGCATGGGTTTATTTCTGGGCTATTGATGTTTATGCCTGTTTTTATGCCAGCACCATGCTGTTTTGGTCTTTTAGTAAAATTTGATAAGTAGCCTGAGTTCTCAAACATTTTTCTTCTTTTTCAAGATTTCTGTAAATATTCTGGATATTTTATAGTTCTATACAATTTTTTGAATATTTGTTGGTCTGAGAAGTTCTGAGAAACCATTGGTATCTTGATAGGAATTGTGTTGAATCTATAGATTGATTTTGATAGTATGGACATTTTAAAAATATTTTATTGGCAGAACCTCTATCATTACTTTTTCAAACAGGTTTTCTATCTTTTGCTCCTCTTCTTCTCCTTCTGGTATCCCTTTTGTATGGATATTATTACATTTCATGTTGTCCTGAAGCTCCCTTAACCCCTCCTCATTTTTTCTTTTTAGTCTTTTTCATTTTTTTGTTCTGTCTGGGAAGTTTTTTAACCTAGTGCTCCAGCTCGCTAATTTGACCCCTCGTTTCATATAACCTGCTATTAATTCCTTCTACTGTGTTTTTCATTTGAGATATTGCATTTTCATTTATTCTTGTCTCTTTGATAGTTTCTATATCCTTTTTCATGTGATGTAGGTTACAGTAAAGTTTCTTGAAGCTTTCCTGGAGTTTTTTTTTTTTTTTTAAGATTTTTATTTATTTATCTTTAGAAGGGAAGGGTAGGAGAGAGGGAGAGAAATATCAATGTATGGTTGCCTCTCATGAGTCCCATGCTAGGAACTGGCCTGCAACCCAGGCATGTGCCCTGACTGGGAATCGAACCGCGATCCTTCGGTTCGCAGGCCCGCGCTCAGTCCACTGAGCTACACCAGCCAGGGTAGGAGTTTTTTTTTTTAAGTTCTCACTAAGCTCCTTGAGCATCCTTATCACCATTATTTTGGGTTTTTTTGGGGGGAGCAGTTAAAAATCTTTTATTTACTTTGGAAAGGAGTTGAATCAAGAATTTGTTCACCTGTACAAAAGCAAAAGAGTTAGCTTTAAGAAGCGAAAGATTTCTACAAAAAAGAGCACAATATTCATTAGTGATGCTCATGTGCTTTCTTCCATCCCAGCAACTTTTTTCATTCAAATCTTCCATTTTTATATTTAAAAGCATCATTTGTGGCAGTGGACAAGGTTGAGGGTTGTAGAGCAGGGGTTGGCAATCTACAGCCCGCTGAATTTGACCACACAGAAGTCTTTGACTAAAGAGCAGAAATGAGTAGATGTTGCGGACCGTTCAGCCTGGTTTCAGGAGTTGTAAACCTCACCCCATGGTGGGCTGTGTAAGAGCCCAAGGGACCCACTTCTGGGTCTGTTCTGTCACAAGGATGTGACCTACTAAGGAGACAAAGCTTATTTCCCTGGCAGGAGCACTGCTTCTGCCTTACCCATCTCTGGCCCCATAGCTTGGTTGGCAGTCAATGACGGGTAAGACTCCTCATGGGAGGGGCAACCTAAGCCAGACACAACCACTTGGGAGGCCTCATGGAAGGACTCGGGGGGGCTGCAGCAAAGAGGATGTGATGGACCCTCGCCCCCCGGCTATTCTGACATAGCCCGAGTCCTCATTTCCATCTGGGAGATGTCTCCTGCTTCCTAATCGGCTTAAAGCCTGAAACTGTGGGGGTGAGCGGTGCAGCCCTGTCCTGGCCAGGATGGCTCCTTGGGTGATTGGCATAAGAAAGAATTCCTAAAGTCCTGTGAAACCTGCTTTGCTAAGAGTGCTCTTCCTGAGGTGACAAGTGTCCCAGGAGAAAATGAGCATGTCTCCCAAAGTCTGGCAACCCCCTTTCCTGACAAACACTGGCTCGGATTAAGCCCTCAGATTTCTTTGACATGTTAAACTTGTATTCCGGTGTATTGGAACCCAATAAAAGCCTAGTGAGGAAGGGGCTCTGGGTCATTCTCCTCTGAGAGTTTGACCCCTTTCCTCCCCAAGCAGAAGATGTCTTGGTAGTTTTTACTTTCATCCGTGATGGAGGGATGGGGCTCTGCGGGCGAAGCCCCCCCACATCTGGTGACCAGGACAGGGTCCCCCGCAAGTAGAACCAAGCACGGAGGACAGCTTCTTGTACAGACACTGCTATGGAGGGAAGCAAAAGTGCTGAGTGGTGTAGCTTTCAAAGTCTCATTTTTGTCAACTGAAAATGATGATAACAGTTAATCTCACCCCTCTATGTTGATAATTGAGATAAATATAAATGTGATTAGCAGATGCTTAGTAAGATACTTCATATATTTTCCCTTCAATTATTCCTTCTCTACTATTACTGCTGGCCTTTCATTCTGGAACTCTATTCCATGAATGTTAGAACTTTTCTTATTATTGTTTATGTCTTAATTGCTTTCAAATTTTT
This sequence comes from Glossophaga mutica, assembly GCA_039655065.1. Classification (NCBI taxonomy): domain Eukaryota; kingdom Metazoa; phylum Chordata; class Mammalia; order Chiroptera; family Phyllostomidae; genus Glossophaga; species Glossophaga mutica. The sequence continues at coordinate 95,854,203 of CM077307.1, read as the reverse complement.
GATTTTTTATCACTCTATATTCAGTGCTAATTTTTTCCAATCTGTCTTCCAGTTTAGCAACTCCTCCTTCAGTTGAGCCAAATCTGCTATTTAAAACTTTCAATAATTATTTAATTCAGTGATAACATTTTTCATTTCTTCATGTGCCATTTGGTTCTCTTTCAAGGGCATGTGCTTTTAAAAAAATCTTATTTATTCTTTCGAGTTTAGTTGTTATTACTCCCTTTTTCCTCTGAATAACTTTTTAATTTTTTTTTATTTTAATTGTTGTTCTTGTACAGTTTTCTGTCTTCTACTCCCATCCCGGCCCACCTCCCAGCCCTCCCCACCACCCTCCCATTTCCACCCCCCTAGTTTCTGTCCATGTGTCTTTTATACTGTTGCTCTAATCCCTTCCCCTTTTCCCTTGAAATTCCCTCCCCTCTCCCCTCTGATGACTGTCAGCCTGTTCTCCATTTCAATGCCTTTGGTTATATTTTGCTTGTTTGTTTGTTTTGTTGATTAGGTTCCTGTTAAAGGTGAGATCATGTGGTATTTGTCCTTCATTGCCTGGCTTATTTTGCTTAGCATAATGCTCTCCAGTTCCATCCATGCTGTTGCAAAGGGTAGGAGTCGATTAAAAAAAAAAAAAAAAACAACCAAAAAACAAAAAACAACTATGGTACATTTACACAATGGAATTCTATGCAGCAGAAAGAAAGAAGGAGCTCCTACCCTTATAACCATTATTTTGAACTTGAAATCTGATAGTTTGGTTTTTTCAATTTTGTTTAGCAGTCTTTCTGGGGATTCCATCTTTCCTTTTGATTGGAGGTTGTTTCCTTGTCTCCCCATTTTAGGTGAATCTTCTGATTTTCTTTCTGCTTCTTCGATTTTTCTGCTTTGATTCCCTGTCTTCATGGTATGATCTTCTGTGTTAGGAGACCTGTGGGACTCAGTGGTGCAATCTCCTTAATCACCTGTACTTGATGCTCTTGTGCTGCCCTTTATGCCTTTTATGTGGTTGTAATTGGGTTTTGGTTGTTGTTGGGTCATTATTTGATGTGTTCTTCCCACTGACTGAGAATCACTCTGCCCTCTGTGTCTTGTATACTGTTGTACAGGTGCTGCCAGAACAAAAACCAAACAGCCCAAGAAACAGATCCACACCTGCAAAGATAACCCCCATCCACAATTACACTATCAACAGCCAACGCACCAATATTAATAAAGGTATAAAGAGATTTAAGACTATTATAAGACAGGAAAAATGAATATGAGATGACTAACTGAAAGAAAAGAGATTTTGTGAGGATAGAGGGTGGGGCAATAATAAGAGTAGGGAATAGACAGAAGGCAAAGTAAGAAAGAAAATAAAATTTACTTCATACCTAAAAAAGGGAGGAAGGAAAGTGGAATGAAGAAAGAGAATAGAAGCATGTAGTATTAAATTAAAACTGATATTTAAATAAAAATGCATATATATTTGTATATATCTAGTGAGAAAAGAGAGACAACCACAACAAATATATATAATTATATGATATATGATATATAGTATTATAACATATAATTATATATCGTATATCATATATTATATATCCCTAATTACAGAAAAATCTCCACCACAGCTATATCAACAACCAATAAGCTAAGATTTATATAGGTGGAATGGGAATAAGAGGGCACAAGGAAAGAAAGACGAGCTTGAGAGATGTCTAGAGGAAAGAGAATTTATTTTGAGAGGATAAAGGGAGAAGGAATACTAAGAGTATTTCCCTGGCTAGGACAGGGAAAAATTAATGTTTAAAATGAAAAAAAGGGAAGTGCAAGAGTAAGGCAAAATGAAGTAGGTGAGGGGAAAAAGGAAATTTGAAATTTAAAATACAAAAATAGTCACTAGAAATAAGATTGTAGAATTGTAACAACAATCACCTTATCCACTACCTATAAGCAAAGACTGATAAAGGTGGAGAGAGAATAAGGTATATTAAGAACAGGAGAAGTGATGTGAGATGATTAATAACAATCAAAAATGGTTTTAAGAGGCTGGAGTGGGGAACAAGAGTGATAGTGTGGAATAGAAACAAGTCATAGCCAGAGAGAAAATAGAATTTAAAGTAAATATATGAAGGGGAGGAAGGAGGTAATAGGGAATAAGAGAAGAGAAGAGCAATATATGAGATTTTGAAATAAACTATATTATAAAACCTGGTGCCATATTATGCCCTAACTTGAAGGATATGAAATGAATGTTAAACCGCTTTGCAGGAGTGAAGATAGCATGTTGTTGGCTTGTCTCTATCTTCTCTGCTTTGCTAGGTTTAGCAAATCGGAGCCCAAGGAACTGTGTAGCATGTAGTGTTTGGCAAAGGGCCTTTTTCTTCTTTCTCCTGAGGAAATGTACACAGCAGCAGGAAACTCCCGGGCCTGACCCCAATGCTCTGCCAAGCCTGTAATCCTGTAGGGATTAAATCCCTTAGGGATTAAACCCATGGGGGTTAGGTACACTTGTCTGTGAAAGGCTCTGGCTAAGTGGAGCAAATCTCAGGCATTCAGCTCCTGCCTTCCAGACCCAAGCCTGCCACTCTATCACAAGAGGTTCAGCCCAAATTCTCCACTCTGCTCTGCCCTCTGCTTGCAAGCTATGTTGGGTCAGGTCCTCCTGTTCCTTCAGTGTATTCCCTGCCTCTGAGATTTTTGGTTAGCAAAGCTGCTGTGTCCTGCCCATGCACACAGGTCACCACCAAGCCTCGGGTATATCTCAGTTCCCCCTTTAAAAGAGTTTCTCTATGGTTTCCATGCTGTAGTGTGGGTCCTGTTATCCACACACTCCCTCTTCCCATATGTAACACAGTCTTGCACAATCAGAGCCATCCACCTCCTTTCAGGGCCTCTGACAATTTTAGATAAAGTTTCTTTCTGAATCTTTCCCAGATGGCATTGGGAAGATCTCCTCAGCTCTACTGTAACACAAGGCAATGGTGGTGTGCTGTCCCTGCTCCCTCCAGAGGTCTTCAGTCTCAGGCCTGCCTGATCCCACTGTGCTGTTTCTAAAGCCTGCACCTCCAAGGCCTTCTTCCTGCCCTGGCAGCTCGCAGATCCTGTGTTGGTCTACAGCCATCCTGACTCTGTGCAATCAGCAGTGCTGTGCTGGGCAGTGGTGGTGGTCCACCTAGAAAGCCCAGGCCTTTGGCCCAGATGACTCGAAGGCAAGTCAGTTACTTGGTACTCCTGTGCATTCGCCATGCTCTCTTCCACATACACTCTCTCACAGACACTTTCACTCACTCTCCGCTCTGCATTCTGACTTTAAATTCAGTACTCTGCCACCATCTTGGATGGATTTTGTTTTCTATTGACATTTTTTTTGATTATTGCTTCATTTTCATTTCTTATAGTCTGTTTATTCAGATTTTCTGATTCTTTCTGATTCAGTTTTTGAAGATTGTATGTTTTTAGGAATTCATTCATTTCATCCAGAGTATCTTATTTGTTGGCTATAGTCATTTGTAATATTTTCCTTACAATTCCTTGTAGTTCATTGATGTCAGTTGTTATTTCTCCTCTCTCACTTCTGATTTTGTTTGTTTGGATCCCCTCTCTTTTTTTCTTGAGAAGTCTGGTTAAAGGTTTGTAAATCTTATTTATTTTCTCAAAGAACCAGCTCTTGGTTTCACTTATCTTTTGTATTTTCTTTAGACTCTATTTTGTTTATTTCTGTTCTAATCTTTATTATATCCTTTCCTCTACTCACTTTGGGCTTTACTTGTTTTTCTTTTCCTAGTTCTTTTAAGAGTGAAGTTACATTGTTTATTTACAATTTTTCTTGTTTCTTGAGGTAGTCCTGTAATGCTATGAATTTCGCTCTTAGGAATGCTTTTGCTGTGTCTCATAGATTTGGGTTTGTTGTGTTCTCTCTCTCATTTGTTTCCAGGGAATTTTTTATTTCTTTCTTGATATTATTGTTAACCTATTTATTGTTTAGTAAGGTGTTATTTAGCCTCCATGTTTTCGTGTGTTATTCAGGTTTTTTTCTTGCGATTGAGTTCTAAATTCATACCATTATGACCAGAGATGATAGTTGATATGATTTCAAGCTTTTTAAATTTATGGACACTTATGTTGTATCCTAATTTGTGGTCTAACCTAGAAAATGGTCCATGTGCACTTGAAAAGAATGCATATCCTGATGCTTTGGGATGAAATGTTCTGAGATATCAATTAAATCCATCTGATCTAGTGTGTCATTTAAGACCACAATCTCCATGCTGATTTTTTATCTGGCAGATTTATCCATTGATGTCAATAAGGTGTTAAAATCATCAACTATGACTATATAACTGTCAGTCTCTCCCTCTATGTCCATCAAATTTGCCTTATATATTTAGGCGCTCCTATGTTGGATGCATAAATATTTACAAGGACTATATCCTCTTGAATTGTTCCCTTTATCATGATGTAGTGTTCTTTGTCACCTATTATAGCCTTCGTTTCAAAGTCTGTTTTGTCTGATATAAGTATTGCTACCCCAGCTTTTTTTCATATCTATTTGCATGAAATATCTTTTTTTGTCTCTTATACACAACATGTACATGGATCTTGTTTTCTTATCCATTCAGTGAGCCAATATCTTTGATTGTAGCATTTAAGCTATTTACATTTACACATTTAAAGTGAATATTGATATGTATTTGTTGTCATTTTATTCTTTTAACTATGTTCCTCTATTTTTCTTCTTCTCTTCTTCCCCTCCTTCTACTCCTCCCCCTCCTCCTTCTTCTTCCAGTTCTCTCCTCAGACCCACAGACCTCAGTTTTTTCACACAACTCTCATCTGTTCAACACTCACTCTGCCAGAGCCCAGGGTGAGTGACTATAAAATAAGATTTGGTGCATTGACCCTTTAAGAGGGATCCTGTATCTCTAGCAGACTCCATCTCACCCGGGCAGACAGAATCCCCACTGACTATCACTGCCAAATGTTATGTAGGCACCTCTTTCCAGTGTTATTGCTCTGGGCTAAGGATCCTGTCTTGGGGCTGAGACCCCGCACTTCTCACAGGAAACCCCACATTTGAGATATCCTTCCAAAATCTCAGCTGCTGCCTAAGAGAGCAGGGCCATCCATTTTGGGGGTCTCTGCTTTTCCTGCCAGTCTTGATGTGGCTTCTTTTGATAATCCTTGGTTATAAGACTCCTCTTCAACTTCCGGCCAAGATGGAGGCGTGGGCGGACACACTGTGCCTCCTCTCACAACCAAAATTAAGGACAACAAATATTTAGAAACAAGAAAACAACCAGAACTTATAGAAAATTGAACTGTATGGAGGTCCAACAAACATTCGTCCAGACCAGTAAGAGGGGCGGAGTCGCGGCGGGAGAAAGTGGAGGTGCGGACCCAGGAACGCAAGCAGCAGCGGCTGACAGTTCCTAGGTGCACAGGCTGCGGCTGGCGGTCCCCGGGCACAGGGGGGCAGCTGTGCGGATCCAGTGGGGCCGCACAAGGCGGCTGGCTGACTGACCAGGTGGTCTCACATTCGCGAGCGTAGACGGTCCAGGCGGAGGGGAAGTGGCGGAAGGGACTGAATCCAGGAGAGAGCGGAGCAGGCGCCATTGCTCCCTCTCAGGCCCCGCCCCCACATACAGCCTCACAACCCAGCGACTGGGCTGCCCCGCACTGGGGAGCGCCAGAGGCTCCACTTTTCACTACGTAACAGCACGCGCGCGTGCGCAGATAATCCAGGCGAAGGGGAAGCAGCGGAAAGGGCCGGAGTCTAGGAGAGAGCGGAACAGGTGCCATTCTTCCCTCTCAGACCCCGCCCCCACCTAAAGCGTCACAGCCCAGCGACTGGGCTGCCCCGCCCTGAGGAACACCTAAGGCTCCACCCCCTCACTACGTAATAGCCGCGACCAGACTAAAACCAAAACAACAACAACAACAAAAAACCACCAAAAATGGCTCAAACTGGAAAACAAATAAAAGCCCCAGAGCCAATTCCTCTAAGCAGTGAAGAGATAGCCAACCTATCAGATGCACAGTTCAAAGCACTGGTCATCAAAATGCTCACAGAATTGGTTGATTTTGCTCACAAACTAGATGAAAAAATGCAGGCTACAATCCGTGAAATGAAGGAAGATGCATGGGGAACTGATAGAGATGGAAGGAAAACTGGGACTCAAATCAATGGAGTGGACCAGAAGGAAGAAACTAACAACCAAACAGAAGACGAGGAAGAAACAAGAATTCAAAAAAATGAGGAGAGGCTTAGGAACCTCTGGGACATCTTTAAACGTCCCAACATCCGAATTATAGGGGTCCCAGAAGGGGAAGAAGAACAGCAATGAGTGGAAAACTTATTTGAACAAATAATAAAGGAGAACTTCCCCCATCTGGCAAAGGAAATAGACTACCAGGACGTCCAGGAAGCTCAGAGAGTCCCAAAGGAGTTGGACCCAAGGAGGAACACGCCAAGGCACATTGTAATTACATTAGCCAAGATTAAAATGAAGCAGAGAATTCTAGAAGCAGCAAGGGATAAGGGGACAGTCAGCTACAAGGGAGTTCCCATCAGACTGTCAGCTGATTTCTCAAAAGAGACCTTACAGGCAAGAAGGGGCTGGAAAGAAATATTTGAAGTCTTGAAAGGCAGGGACCTACATCCAAAATTGCTCTATCCAGCAAAGCTGTCATTTAGAATGGAAGGGAAGATAAAGTGCTTCTCAGATAAGGTCAAGTTGAAGGAGTTCATCATCACCAAGCCCTTATTATATGAAATGTTAAAGGGACTTATCTAAGAAAAAGAAGATAAAACTATGACAGTGAAAAGACAACAAACTCATAGCTATCAAGAACCACACCTAAAACAAAAGCAAACTAAGCAAACAGTTAGAACAGGAACAGAACCACAGAAATGGAGATCATATGGAGGGTTAGCAACAGGGGCATGGGAGGAGGAGAGAAAAGGTACAGAGAATGAGTAGCAGAGATAATGGGAAAAAAATAGACAGGGGGAGGGCAAGAATAGTATGGGAAATGTAGAAGCTAGAAAACTTATGACCCATGGACATGAACTAAAGGGGGGAATGTGGGTGGGAGGGGAGTGCAGGGTGGAGGGGAGTGATGCAGGAGAAATGGGACAACTGTAATAGCATAATCAATAAAATATATTTAAAAAAAAAATAGACTCCTCTTCATCTAGTCTTCAGTTGATTATTCAGGTTGACTTGCTCTATATTTTAGTTGTGATTCCAGTTTGGTCCTGGGAGGAGGTGAATATAACCTCCACCTAATCTGCTGCCATCTTGGATCTCTCAGTAATCACAATGGCTCTTAGTATATTCACAGAGTCAGGAAGCCATCACCGCAATCAATTTTAGAACACTGTCATTACCCCAAATATAAACCCTATACCCATTAGCAATCACTCACTTTTCCACCCCTACAATGTCACTCCAGCCCTAGGCAAACATTAATCTACTTTCTATCTCTATGGATTTATCTATTCTGGGTCATTTCATGTAAATGGAGTCATACAATATGTGGGTTTTTATGCCTGTCTTCTTTCACTTGGCATGCTTTCAAGATTCATGCATGTTGTAACATGTATAGATACTTCATTTCTTTTACTGCTGAATAATAGTTTACTGTATTGATATACTATAATTCACTTATTCATTCATTCATCAGCTGTTGGACATTTGGGTTATTTCCACTTATTGGCTATTATGAACAATACTGTTATGAATATTTGTGTACAGGATTTTTGGATATATATTTTTAGTTTTCTTGGGCTGGGTCATATGGTACTCTATGTTTAATCTTTTGAGGAGCTGCCAAAAAGTTCTCAAAAGAGGCATAACCATTTTACATTCCCACCAGCAATGCAAGAGAGTTCCAATTTCTCCACATCCTTGTCAACATTTGTTATCATTTGCTTTTTATTTTTAACTATCTTATCAGTTGTAGAGTGGTATCTCATTGTGCTTTTTATTTGACTTTCTTTAATAGCTAATGATGTTGAGCATTTTTATGTGCTTATTGGCTACTTAAAAATTTTCTTTAGATAAATGTCTATTTGTATCTTTTGTCTCTTTTTAACTGGGTTATCATTTCATTATGTTGTTGTTGTTTTTTATATGTTTTGGCTGCTATAAGATCCTTATCAGATACATGGTTTGAAAATATTTCCTCCTATTTTGGGAGTTGTCTTTTCACTTTCTTCAGGGTATCATTTTCAGCTCAAAAGGTTTTCATTTTAATGAAGTCCAATTTATGTATTATATATTTTCTCATTTGTGCTTTTAGTATCACATTTAAGGAGGGTTTCTCTAATCCAAAAATCACAAGATTTACACACATGTTATCTCCTAAGGGTTTTATAGTTTTAGTCTTACATTTAGATTTTTCATTTATTTTGAATGCATTTTTATATGATGCAAAGTAGGGAGTGCAACTTGATTCTTTTGCACAATTTGATAAAAAGACTATTCTTTCCCTCTTTGAATTGCCTTGGCAACCTTGTTGAAAATCGATTGACCACAGCTGCAGAGTTCTCAACTCTGTTACTTTGATCTATATGTGAATTCTCTAACTTTGTTCTTTTTCAAGAATGTTTGACTATCCTAAGTCAGTCCTTGCATTTCCATAGGAATTTTAGGATCATCTTGTCAATTTCTGGAACAAAGCCAGCTGCAATTTTCATAAGGATTCCATTTAATCTATAGACCAATTTGGAAAGTATTGCCATTTTAGAAATATTAAGTCTCCCAATCCACGAACATGAGATGTCTTTCCATTGGTGTAGGACTTCTTTACTTTCTTTCAATGATGTATTGTAGTTTTCAGAGTATAAGTCTTGCACGTCCTTTGTTAAATTTATTCCTAAGTACTTCCTTTTGTGAATGCTCTTGTAAATAAAATTATTTTTAATCTCATTTTCAGACTGTTGTTTGCTAATGTATATAAATATAATTGATTTTTTTGCATATTGCCCTCTTACCTTACAATCTTGCCTTAATTTTAACAAAAAAAAAAAAAAAAAAAAAAAAAAAAAAAAAAAGACTGTAATGCCAGGAGGCTAAGGAACAATTTTGTTTTTTTTGTTTTTGAGAATAACTAAATTTTATTTTATTTTAATTTTTATTTTCATTGTTGATCTTGTACAGTTTTCTGTCTTTTATTCTCACCCGAACCCGCCACCCCAGCCCTCCCCACCTCCCTCCCATTTCCACCTCCCCCATAGTTTTTGTCCATGTGTCCTTTATACTTGTTCCTGTAAACCCTTCCCCTTTTCCCCTGAAATTCCCTCCCCTCGCCTCTCTGGTGACTGTCAGCCTGTTCTCAATTTCAGTGTCTTTTGTTATATTATGCTTGTTTGTTTGTTTTGTTGATTAGGTTCCTGTTAAAGGTGAGATCATATGGAATTTGTCCTTCACATCCTGGCTTATTTCACTTAGCATGATGCTCTCCAGTTCCACCCACGCTGTTGCAAAGGGTAGGAGCTCCTTCTTTCTTTCTGCTGCATAGAATTCCATTGGGTAAATGTACCACAGTTTTTGGATCCATTCATTTACTGATGGGCATCTAGGTTGCTTCCAACACTTGGCTATTGTAAATTGTGCTGCTACAAACATAAGAGTGCATAGGTTCTTTTGGATTGGTGTTTCAGGGTTCTTAGGATATAATCCAAGCAGTGGAATTGCTGGGTCAAAAGGTATATCCATTTTTAGTTTTTTTAGAAAATTCCATACTGTTTTCCATAGTGGTTGTATCAGTCTGCACTCCCAACAACAGTGCACCAGGGTCCCCTTTTCTCCACAACCTCTCTAACACTTGCTGTTTGTTGCTTTGTTTATGATGGCCATTCTGACTGGTGTCAAGTGGTATTTCATTGTGGTTTTAATTTGCATCTCTCTGATAGGTAGCGATATGGAGCATCTTTTCATGTGACTCTGGATCCTCTGTATGTCCTCCTTGGAGAGGTGTCTGCTCAAGTCCTTTGCCCATTTTTTAATTGGGTTGCTTGTCTTCTTAGAGTGGAGTCATGTAAGTTCTTTATATATTTTGGAGATTAAATCCTTATATGAGGTATCATTGGCAAATATGTTTTCCCATATAGTTGGTTCTCCTTTTATTTTAATACTGTTTTCTTTAGATGTGCAGAAGCTTTTTATTTGGATGAGATCCCATTTGTTTATTCTTTCCTTTATGTCCCTTGCTTTAGGAGACATATCAGTAAAAATGTTGCTGCGTGGAATATCTGAGATTTTTCTGCGTATGTTCTCCTTTAGGATTTTAATGGTGTCATGGCTTATATTTAAATCTTTTATCCTCCTTGAATTTATTTTTGTGTATGGTGTAAGTTGGTGCTCGAGTTTCATTTTTTTCAACATAGCTGTCCAGTTCTCCCAACACCACTTGTTGAAGAGGCTATTTTTGCTCCATTTTATGTTGCTGCCCCCTTTGTCGAATATTAATTAACCATAGAGACTTGGGTTTATTTCTGGACTCTCTGTCCTGTTCCACTGGTCCATGTGCCTGTTTTTACGCCAGTACCAGGCTGTTTTGATTACAGTGGCCTTGTAATACACTTTGGTATCAGGTATTGTGATCCCTCCTACTTTGCTCTTCTTTCTCAAAAATGCTGCAGCTATTCTGGGTCGTTAATGGTTCCATATAAATGTTTGAAGTGTTTGTTCTATGTCTGTGAATATGCCATTGGAACTTTAATAGGTATTGCATTGAATTTGTAAATTGCTTTGGGTAGTATGGACATTTTGATGATATTAATTCTTCTGATCCATGAACATGGTATATGCTTCCATTTGTTTCTGTCTTCCTTGATTTCTTTCCTCACTGTTCTGTATTTTTCTGCATACAGGTCTTTTACATCCTTGGTTAGGTTTATTCCTAGGTATTTTTTTTCTTTTTGTTATATCAAATGGGATTTTTTTCTTGATTTCTGCTTCTGCTGTTTCATGTTGGTATACAAAAATGCCTTTGATTTCTGGATATTGACTTTGTATCCAGTTGTGTGGTCAAATTTGTTTATTAGGACGAGCAGCTTTTTGGCCGAGTCTATAGGATTTCCTGTGTACACTATCATGTCATCTGCAAACAATGATAGTTTTGTTTCCTCCTTTTCAATTTCAATGCCTTTTATTTCCTTTTCTTATCTAATCACTGTGGCTAAGACTTCCAATACTATATTGAATAGAAGGGGTGAAAGTGGACATCCTTGTCTTTTTCCTGATATTAGTGGGAAAGATTTTAGTTTTTTCCCATTGAGTATGATGTTGGCTATAGGTCTCTCATATATGGCCTTTATTATGTTGAAGAATGCTCCCTCTATTCCTACTTTGCTGAGTGTTTTTATCATAAATGGGTGTTGTACCTTATCAAAAGATTTTTCCACATCTATTGATATGATCATGTGATTTTTGTCTTTGTTTTTGTTTATGTGATGTATTACACTTAGTGATTTGCGAATGTTGAACCATCCTTGCGTCCCTGGGGTAAATCCCACTTGGTCATGGTGTGTGATCTTTTTAATGTATTGGTGGATGCAGTTTGCCAGTATTTTATTGAGGATTTTAGCATCTATGTTCATCAGTGATATTGGCCTGAAGTTTTCTTTCTTTGTTGTGTCTTTATCTGGTTTTGGGATTTGGATGATGCTGGCTTCATAAAAAGAGTTTTGGAGTCTTCCATCATTTTGGATTTTTTGGAATAGTCTGTGAAGAATAGGGGTTAGTTCTTCCTTAAATGCTTTGTAGAATTCTCCTGTGAAACCATCTGGTCCAGGGCTTTTGTGTGTCAGGAGTTTTTTGATTACTGCTTCAATTTCATCTGCTGTTATTGGTCTGTTTAGGCTTTCTGCTTCTTCTTCATTGAGTTTTGGGAGATTATATTTTTCTAGAAAGTTTTCCATTTCAGCTAGGTTTTCAAATTTCTTGGCATATAATTCTTCATAGTAATTTCTTACAATCCTTTGTATTTCTGTGGTGTCAGTTGTAATCTCTCCTCTCATTTCTGATTGTGTTTATTTGAGTCCTCTCTCTTTTTTTCTTGATGAGCCTGCTTAAAGGCTTGTTGATTTTGTTGATCTTTTCAAAGAACCAGCTCCTGGATTCATTGACCCTTAGAATTGTGCTTTTAGTCTCTGTGTTATTTAATTCTGCTCTGATCTTTGTTATTTCCTTCCTTTTACTTGCTCTGGGCCATCTTTGTTGTTGTTCCTCGAGTTCTTGTAGGCGTAGGGTTAAGTCGTTTGTTTGAAATCTTTCCATCTTCTTTAGGTAGGCCTGTATTGCTATGAACTTCCCTCTGAGGATTGCCTTTGCTGTGTCCCATAAGTTTTGGGTCATTGTGAGTTCATTTTCATTTTTTTTCAGAAACTATTTGATTTCCTCCCTAATTTCATTCTTGACCCATCCATTGTTTAATAGCATGCTATTCAATCTGCATGATTTTGATGGTTTTGGGATTTTCCCTGTGTAGTCGGTTTCTAGTTTCAGTCCCTTGTGGTCGGAGAAAATGCTTGGTATGATTTCAATTTTCTTGAATTTGTTCAGGCTTGTTTTGTGTCCTGTCATGTGGTCTATCTTTGAAAATGTTCCATGTGCATTTGAAAAGAAAGTGTATTTAGTTTCTTTGGGATGAAAGGCTCTATATACATCAGTGAAGTCCATTTCATCTAGAGTGTTGTTCAATGCCACAATATCTTTGTTGATATTTTGTTTGGAAGATCTGTCCATTTTTGACAGTGGGGTGTTAAAATCCCCTACTATAATTGTGTTGCTCTCAATATCTTTCTTGAAGTCCTCTAATATTTTCTTGATGCATGTAGGTGCTCCTACATTGGGTGCATATATATTTACAATATTTATGTCTTCTTGGTGGATTCTTCCCTTGAGTATTATGAAGTGACCTTCTGGGTCTCTCTTTATGACTCTTCTTTTGAAGTCTATTTTGTCTGCTATGAGTATTGCTACCCCAGCTTTTTTTCCCCCTGTCCATTTGCTTGGAATATGTGTTTCCAGCTCTTCACTTTGAGTCTGTGTAGGTCTTTTGTCCTGAGGTGGGTCTCTTGTAGGCAGCATATATGTGGGTCATACTTTCTTATCCATTCAGCTATTCTATGTCTTTTGAGTGGAGCATTTAATCCATTTACATTTAACATTATTATTGATAGGTATTTATTCATTGACATTTTCTTACTTGTGTTCCCCCTCTCCCTCTCCCTCTCCCTCCCTCCCTCCATCCCTCTCTCTCTCTGTCTTTTCCTTCCTTTCCTTAAAGCAGTCCCTTTAGTATCTCTTGCATAATTGGTTTGGTAGAGGTGTGTTCTTTTATACTACTTTTGTCTGGAAAATTTCTTATTTGTCCTTCTATCTTGATTGAAAGCCTTTCTGGAGAAAGTTGTCTTGGTTGCAGACCTTTGGTTCTCATTGCTTGGAATACTTTTTGCCCTTCTCGTCTGGCTTGGAGCATTACCATTGAGAAGTCAGCTGCTAACCTTATGGGGGCTCCCTTGTATGTTACTTACTTTTTCTTCATTGCTGCCTTTAAGATTCTCTCTTTGTCTTGGAATTTTGCCATTTTAATTATGATGTGCCTTGAAGTGGGCCTTTTTGGGTTCCTCTTGATTGGGACTCTGTGTTTCCTGGATTTGTGTGACCTTTTTTCTCACCAAATTAGGGAAGTTTTCCATCATTACTTTCTCAAATAGGTTTTCTATCCCTGTCTCTTCTTCTTCTCCTTCTATTATCCCTATCATACTAGTGAAATTATGTTTCATATTGTCTTGTATTTCCCTTAATCCCTCTTCATTCTTTCTGAGCTTCTTTTTCTTTTCTTGCTCATTCTGGGTGTTTTTTTTACTATTTTGTCCTCCAACTTGCTGATCCGATCTTCTGCTTCATCAATTCTGCTTTTCATTCCTTCTACTGTGTTCTTCAGTTCACAAATTGTATTCTTTATTTCCTCTTGGCCCTTGTTGATAGCTTCTATTTCCTTTTCCATGTTGATATAGTTTGCGGTGAGTTCATCATAGCTTCCCTGTAGTTTCTGGTAGCTCATTGAGAGCTCATGGAGCTTCCTAACAACCATTGCTTTGAACTCAATATCTGATAGTTGAGTTACCTTCGTTTCATTTAGCATTCATTCTGGGGCTTCCTCCTTTCCTTTCATTTGGGGATTGTTTGTTTGTCTTCCCGTTGTAAGACTCTTCTTGTTAGCCTCAACTTCTTAAATTGATCTGTTCTGGCTCCCTGGGTTTGTGGTATGACCTTCTGTGGTAGAATACCTGTGAGATCCAGTGGTGGATTCTCCTTTAGATATCCCGTTGTTCACAGCTTCCACTGTCTCATTAGCTTGGATACCCTCTTTTTGGGACCAACTCTGTTTTTTTTCGCAGTTCCAGGTTTGTTTGTTTGTTTTTTGTTTGTTTTTGTCTTACTCGTGGGTATTTAAAAAGAGAAAAGAGGGGAAAAATGAAAAAATAAGAAGGAAAAAAAGGAAGGTAGAAGAGATAAAATTGGAAAGAAAGGAAGAGGGAATAAAACAAGAAAGAAGTAAAGAGAGGCAAAAGGAGTTGAGTAAAAAGAAGATAAAAATAATAAAGAAATAATAATTAAGAACAATTATATAAACAGACACACAAACAGAAAAACAAGACAAGTAAACAAACAAAAACAAAAACAAAAAAGCAACAACTACAACAATAAAACCCAAGACACCAAACAAAAAACTCTTGCTGTGTTCAAACTTGCAGAGCTGGTTTTTCTGGTCTTGCTGGCTGCAATGGCTGAGGGGTGACGGTATTGCTTTTCTCTGTGTTCAGCACTCAGTCATCATTGTGCTAGTGTTCCCAAAGTTAGACCAGTGCCTCTCCGCACAGGGCTTCAGGAATGTTTTCTGAGCCTCCTGGAGTGCGCGCACTTCCTGAGTTTATGAGTGTGAGCTCGGGCCTCTGGTCGCAGGTAGTTGTCTCTGTTAGCCCTGGTGCAGCTTTCTGTGGTTTCCTGGGGCCGAAGATCCCACAGCCATCTCGCACCTGTGCGCCTATGGCCCCAAGCTGCCTACGTTCGCGCTCGGGACCATGGTCCCACAGCTGTCTTCAGTGTCAAGCGCCTATGATCTCGCTCGTGCCTATGATCCCCCGACCGTCTGCAGTCATGTGTGGGTGCCTATTTTCATGCAGCCATTTCAGTTCACATGCACAGCTGTCTGCAGTCGTGTGCGACCAGGATTGCTCAGCCCGCAGTCATGGGCATCAGGGTCGCTCAGTCCGCAGTCAAGCAGGGCAACCAGGTTTGCTCAGCCCGTTTCTGCGGTTGACCCAGCTCCCTCCCTAGAGCCCTGGGGCTGGCCTGGCCAGCCCCAAGCCCGGGGCCTCAGCCGCCATAGTCTCCACGCTGATCCCTGGGCTCCTATTGTTCTGAAGTGCTCTCCTTATGAACTGGTTTTTCAATGTCCACTGCAATTTTCTATCTCCTATTCTCAAATATGCTGTGTTACTGTTCCTTGTCTGCCCTGTTCTTCCGTATATAGGCCAGGTTTTTCTCCCGTGTGTAGGGGGAAGTGAAATCTTCTCCCTCCTACCACGCCACCATCTTCCTTCTCCTTAGCGATTATTCTTTATTATGGCCAGACACTAGACACAAAAATGAACAAAGACAAAACTCATAGAATTTACTTTTAATGGCAGAAAGAAAGACAAACAAAGAAATATAGCAATAAAGATGTCAAGTAGGGATAAATATCATGAGGAAAAATAAAGCATGGAAGAGAGGAGGTAGTGCAGAGAAGAAGGATGGGGCCAAGAGTTTCAGGTAGAGCCAGGCATTTCAGGTCAGAACATGTCAGGCTTCTCAGTGCCACAAGAGCAGGGCCCTGAAAGGGGTGAGGAAGCCAACCCAGGAGCAGGACATTCCAGAGAAAGGAGCAGTCAGTACAGAGCCCTTGAGCAGGGTAATGCTTGCCATGGAGGGGAGTGAGTGACTGGAGTCTTATGTGTTCTAGGGAAGAAAGAGGGCTGGGGTGGGGTGGGGGGTGGTGTGGGACTAGAACTGAATGAAGGCAGAAGGGTGAGGAAGTGAGGCAAAGAAGGTGCCCAAGTTAAAGTAATGTTGGGCCTTGGACAGCAGGGAAAGAACTTTAACTTTAACAGTAACAGCAACAGCAACTCATAAACAATTAAAGCTATTTGGACTTTTTTGTTTGTTAAGTAGACGTTCAAGCGGGTAATGAGGATTTAGGGGAATCAGATGGGCTAGCAGGTGCCAACTCTATTTAGTTTCAAGGATTCATCTGGTCTTCCTTGAAAACATAAGGTTGATGGCCACAGGATTCCTAACAATTCAATACACTCATGCATCCATTATATTTGACAAAGGCATTAGTTCACACACAATAATCCTACAGGTAAGGGAAGACACCCAGGAAATGGATATCCCTTTAACTCAGGTCTGCCTTCATCAAAAGCCTCTCGTCGTTTTCCTCCTTATCACTAATGGTGATAATGTAGGTAACAGGGCTTTTGAAGACTGTAAGCATACAAATATGGCTTGTAATCATCCTATGTGATTTCACTGTCTTTCTTTTCCTCCTTGCCTTCCTAACTGATGGACCCAATTCCAACTATTACCAACAAAGTGCTTTCCTTGTGCACCATGCTCTGCTGATTCATAGCCTCTGGAGTATGTAGTATTTTTTAAAATGTGAAAGTTTGTATTTTACCCAGAAGCTCTATCTGGACTTTCAAGACAGTTAACAATAATAGCCAACATTCATTCAGCACTATGTGCACACAATGTTCTAAGTGCTTTAGTGTGTATTAAGTCACTAATCCGCAGAGCTACCCATGAAGCAGGTACTGTTTAGCATATCCGAGGTCACACAGCTCTTAAGTGACAGAAGTGGGGCTCAAACTCAGTAGTTAGACTCAAGGGCCCAGGTTCTCACCCACTACTCTCTACTGCCTGTAAATTAAACTGAATTTAAATTCTAAACCCAATTTTCACATTCTTTTTAAATTAAATTTATTGGGTGAAACTGGTTAATAACATTATATAAGCTTCAAGGGCACAAATCCATAATATATCATCTTTATATGCATTGTATGCTCATCCCCCACAAGCCTAGTCTTCTTCTATCACCATGCATTTGACCCCCTTTATCCACTTTATCCTCTTGGACCCCTTTCTCTAGTAACTACCATTCTCTGCCTGTGTCTATTGTTTGTTTTTCTTGTTTGTTCATTTGTTGCTGTCTGTTTCATATCCCACATATCAGTGAAATCATAAGGTTTTTGTCCTTTTCTGTCTGACATTTTACTTAGCATGATACTCTAAAGATCCATCCATATTGTACAAATGGCAATGTTTTATTTTTATGGCTAATATTCCATTGCGTATGTACCACATTTTTATTATCTAATTATCTATTGAAGAACACAGGTTGTTTTGCACATCACACCTGTTAGAATTCTTTGTCTTATTTTATCAATAGGACAAGTAATAACAAGTGTTGGACAGGATGAAGAGAAAAGGAAACCCTCCTACACTGCTGGTGGAAGTGTAAATTGGTTTAGCCTCTACGGAAAATAGTATGGGAGTTCCTCAGAAAATTAGGAATAGAGCTATCAACAATCCCTCTCATGAGTATCCACCAGAAAAATTTGAAAATACGTATTAGTAAAGATAAGTATATTCCTTATGTTCATTGTAGTATTATCACAATAATCAAGACATGAAAACAACCAATTTCCACATTCTAATTTGGATTATACCAACCTAAATCCGGTCACCTAAGAGCACTACCACTAGATGGCAGTCAAGACACCAGATATGTTTTCCTCACTTTCTGGCTGCACAGAAGCCGAACAAACAGAAGTCTCAGCGAGCCCTTGGGTTAGGAAGCAGCAAAGACCCTTCCAGAAATCACACAGCCCTGATATCTGTCTTAGCAATGAGGATTTCTCCGGACTTCCAGCCCAAACATGCAGAATCACTTCCGTGAAACAGTGTAGACCACCACCATCCTTAGGGGAAAAACAGCAAAATATAAGATGTCAAAACCTCAAAAAGGAAGAGTAGGTTTAGGAAAACACTGGTTCTTCAAGGAGCCCTGGGCAAAGAGTGCATCTCTGATCCATGAAAGACTGGGAAAAAAGTATCTTGGACAGAATTTGCCATAAGTAGATGTCTAAGTGAAAAGATGACCTGACTTTCAGGTCACATCTAAGCTAACTCCAAGGCAACTGCAGGCTGCTCTTAAAGCTTTCTGCGACAGACTTTGAACAAGCAACCATCCGAAGTCTGGGATGTGTCCTGTGGTAGATGGAAACCGTGGCCACAGTGCTTTGCAGCAGATCCCAATCTCCCATTTCCTGAATCTGGGCTGGCCATGTGGCTTGCTTTGATCATGGACTGTAGTGTAAGTGATGCTTGAATTTTAAAATCCTGGGTTCAGGGGCTTGCCCTTCTACCATTACCCTTCTGGAATGCTCCTGCTGCCCCATAAGGAAGTACTGGCTTAGAAGAGACTGAGTCGTGAGAGCTCCCATGCAGATGGGGACCCAGCACAGGAACACACCTATGAGTGAGGCCATTTGAACTATTATAACTGAGCCATCAGTGAGTGATACTTTCCCAGCAAGTCAGGCAACCTTCACAGCTGTGGAAAAAAACATATTTTTGGTGTAAGCCTCTTTGTTTTGGTGTGGTTTGTAACCTAGAGAGATAACAGATCATCTCCTTAGAAAGGAACTCAGGTGTACATAAAAGTTAAAGTTCTTTCCCTGCTGTCCAAGGCCCAACATTACTTTAACTTGGGAAGTGTAGGAGACCGTTCTGCGTGGCATGGGCCCAGCTCCCACTCAGAGATGCACAGGATCCACACCCACAGATAGGTTCTCCAGTGGTGAATCAGGCCTCCATTTGTACCTAAGCCACTTTGAGTCTTGCTTTTGCTAAAAACTTCCTGACCCAGAATTGAGATAGCAAGTGCTTATTGTAACTTCCTAAAAATCCATGCTAAACCTTCCTAGGGTGAGTATAACTGTTCGACCACTTTTCCCTTTTTCATTTACAAATATCCTTCTTCTTTGATGTGATTAGTGACATTGGCTCCTTTGTTGTCTGTAAAAGGTAACCACCTAAATCGAACCTGTACATAGTTAATGAGGACCTTCATGTGATGTGCCCAGTAAGACAATAAAAGCTCATTGAAGCAAGGGCCAAGGCTTTTGCTCCCCTTGAAAGAAAAGCCATGCTGTCCCTTTTCCTTCCCCGGACTCAGTAGTCCATGTGAATGTCTTATTTCATCCTTAATGACGCGGACACTGCAGGCCGGAGTCTGCATCAGGGAAATAGATAAAAGATGGGCTTTTCTCTTTTGGGCCAGAACAGTAGCTCTACTATATAATTAAAACAGAATAGAGTCTTTTAAAATAGCAATAAGACAATTCCACTGTGTTTTTATTAGCCCCCTTTGCTCTTTAGAGCATGTTCATTTGAAGCACCTGGCTGTCTCTGATTTAATTGTTTCATTTGTCTCTACTTAAAAAAATACATTTTTATTTATTTATTTTTAGAGAAAGGGGAAAGGAGGAAGAAAGAGAGGGGAAGAAACATCGATGTGTGAGAGAAACATCAATTAGATGCCCCTCACAGGCTTCCAACCAGGGACCAGGACACAGCCCAGACATCAAACCAGCAGCCTTTCACTTTGCAGGACAATGGCCAACTCACTGAGCCACACTGGTCAGGGCTGTCTCTACATTTTAAATGCCCACAGGATAAATTTGTGGAAAAACCAGCTCAAATCACTCTTACCTATTGCTACAAATGTCTGTTAGAGATTACCCTAATGAAGTGGTGTTCTACATCCACTTGGCCAAAAACAAAAGACACTTACTTGCATCAATCTCTATATGTAATAGACTATTGTTTCTCGCATGGAATCTACCCCAGAATGAATTTGCTGCCGGTGGGACAGTGGGGAGAATGACTCAGGCCTCTTCCTGTCTCCAAGAAACAGCCCCAGTCAAGTCTCCAGGGAGGACCCCTTTGAAAACCACTAAGTTTAGGTAAACAAGAAAATCTATCCATTTCTCTTCCACCTGAGTAATACATACTGGGAATTAAAGAATTAATGAATATGTTCTCAAATCCTGCTCTGCCTGATGATCATGGGCAATAACACTACTGCTATAGCCCTGCTCTTTCAGGATAATAATACTACTTGACTTCTAGGTAGAATATTAAGTGCACTGTACCATCAAAGACTTTGCAAACATTATGTCATGTAATCTTCACATCTTTTTGCTTAGGTAAAAATCTAAATTTAAAGGTAAATCTACAGTTTCACAGTTGATGAGTCGAAGGAGCAGAGTTCCAAGCTCTCTAAGCATATAGAAAAAGTTGCTATAGAAAATTTTAGAAAAAAGCAGCTCAGACATTAGTCTCTTATATGAAAATATTTCTCCTTCATGTATTATTTACCAAGTGTAGAAAGGGCTCATACTCTTGTCAGCTTTTCTTTCTCAGCACGTTTTTATCAGAGTGCATATTCTTATTTTGAACACTCAGCATTTCAAGAGTGAGAAACAAAGAAATTGAAGACCAGAACTAATTATCAGAATAAAAAATTCCCAATAACCTCTGCATAGTCACACACAATTCACTGAAAAATCATTTATATTTGTTACGCAGATAAGAGAAGATGTTCTTTAAAATTGTTTTTACTTAGGATTATTAAAAAGTGCTATAATATTCAGGACAGCATTTCATTCTTACGGACAAAACAAGCAAAGTTTATGTCAGCACACATCTTATTTTTATTATTTTTCACCCTTACCTGAGGACATTTTTTTTCATTGCTTTTTAGAGAGAGGGAAGGGAAAGAACGAAACATCAACTGGTTGCCTCCCATACGTGCCCTGACCAGGAATCAAACCCACAACTTTTCAGTTATGGAACAACACTCCAGTCAACAGGACCACACTGGCCAGGGCTGCATCTTATTTTTAAAGAATATGTCCCTTGATGCCATTTCTGGATATTCATATATAATGAATCAGATGCCGAGAGAGAGAATCCCCTGAGAGCAAGTGACTGTGCTGTAAGCAGGTGACGTGGAAAAGTCGGCCCAGCCAAGCACACAGGTTGAAGACACAGTCACCTGCCTGGAGGGAGCTTCATGGATCTTAAAGTGAAGAGCTGGCAAATTCTGCCATTGACAAGAGCAAAAAGCATTGTTTCAGAAAAAAAATGCTATTTCACCCCTATGGAATTCTTGTAATGGGGGAAATAACAAAACTAAAGTAAAATTCAGAGCCTGGCTTTTTTGATAAGGCAGACAAACTACTATTTATGTGAATCTTCTATGATTCATATTGTGTACTTACTAAAACTTAAGAAATAGAAGTTTAGTATAACTGTCTACATCTTAAATGTCAGTCCATGAATACTGGGTAGGAGCTTTGGAATCAGCCAGGCCTGAGTTCCAATCTTGCTCTGCTGCCTCTGGCTATGAGACAGTGTGCTCTAACCTCTCTGGACTGCCTTCTCCTCATTGGAAAATTGGAGCTATGATAAGCCACCACTTAGCCAGAGAATCAATAAAATAACATTTTCAAGTTATTCCTTTCATATATCTTATCTGCTTTCAACAATAAATCTGAACAATTCTACAATGTTTTCCTGACAAGAAGAAAGGTTAGCGTAGTTTTATTTAAAATGAGCATCTCTTAAAGATGGAAGTGGAAGAAGAATTGATTAAAATAAATAATCTGCCGAGTTTCTGGAAAATATAAGGCAGATATCCTATTCAGAAATACATATCATCACAAGAAATATACATCATCACAAGAAAACATTATAACTACTATGCATGGTGATGGACATTAACTAGACCCATTGTGGTGATCATTTTGCAATATATACAAATGTTGAATCTTGTCATACACCCAAAACTAGTATAATGTTAGATATCAATTATATCACAATTTTTAAAAAAGAGAATTGTCTGCCAATAGTCCTGAGTGAAGAACTGTTGGGGAACGAATTTTCCACATTAGGTTAGATGCACATGGCCAGCAGTGCTTAGAACAGTGATCTGAACAAGTGCTGGTGAAGATGTGAAGAAACTGAAAACCTTGTATATTGCCTGAGGGAATGTAAAATGGTGCATCTGCTATGGAAAACTGTATAATGATTGCTCAAAAAGTTAGAAGTAGAATTACCATGTGATCTAGCAATTTCACTTCTGGGTATTGTCAACTGATGATTGTTAGTGCTGACTCAATGCCAATGGGAATCCTCAAGTTGGAATGTAGTAAAGAAGAAAACTTTATTCCGTGCAAATAGCTCAATTATGTATAGTACAGCTGTGAGAACAGCTCACTAGTGTTACAGCACAATTATGAAGCAGCAAGGTGTAGAACATCCAGGCTCTGAGATGGCCCTTGTGCAGTCGGCTCTGCTCTGCCCTGCTGTGTTCCATTCCACTTTGCTCTGGTCTGGTGGGACTTCTTCAGTATTCCAGCACAAGCCCAAGTAAGAGAAACACAGTCTTCTTTAGTGGAAAGGGCAAGTGTGCTCTCTGAGCCAGAGGGGAGCTAACTTATAGAGAGAAGTCCCTACCCTGGTTCCTGATTGGTCTGTCCTCATGAAAATGAAGACTCCACATCCTCCCAGTTTGATTGGTCAAAAAAAGCACTGTCCTGAGTGGTTGGAGTAGAGCCACTCTGGTCAGTGAAGATGCTAATGTGGATATAGCTGTACAGTTCTGATTGGCTAGACATATAATTGGTTGGAATATGATCCCTATTGGTTGAAATGATTCCAGGAACTCCTTTATAAGGGCTGGCTCAGCCAGCAGGAACACAGTGTAGGCAGGTAGTTCAGTGCAGGAGGCAAGCGGTTCAATGTGAGAGGTTGGCACTTTAACTCAGGCTTTTTCCTAAAGCATGGTTTGTGTGACAGATTCCTGTTTGAAGATGACTGCTAGGCTCTCTTTTAAGTTTTAACCCAGTTAGCCACTAGGAGCCCTTCTTGGTAGCTTATCTTCTTCTTCGGGGTCCACCGTATATACCACAAAGAATTGAAAGCAGGATCTAAAAGAGATATTTGTACATCCATGTTCATAGCAGCAATATTCATAATAGCCAAAAGGTGAAAACATCCTGTGTCTATCAACAGATGAATGAATAAACAAAATGTGGTATATAGATACAATGAAATATTATTCAGCCTCAAAAAGGAAGGAAATTCTGACACATTTTTCAACATGGATGAATCTTGAAAACATTAAGCCAAGTGAAATAAGCCAGTCACCAAAAACCTTATATTGTATGATTTCACTTACACAAAGCTTCTAGAGCAGTCACACTCATAGAGAAAGCACAATGGTGGGTGCATGCCTGGAGCTTGGGGAGAAGGTATGAGGAGTTAGCAGTTAATGGTCACAGAGTTTCCTTTTAGGATGGAGCTAATGGTAGCACAATTTGAATGTACTTAATGCCATAGTATTGTATGCTTGAAAATAATTAAAATAATAAATTTTATGTTAAGTATATTTTACCACAGTAAATGACAATGATATGTGGCACAAAAGAGGGAATGCCTGCTTCTCAGAACACTGCCATGAAAAGGGCAGTTCTTCTTGGCTCTGGCCATGGCCATGAGGATAACTATGCTTTCAGCTGGGGCCACTTGGCCAGGTAGGCAGGGAAGTCTGAAGCTCTAGATACCACAGCATAGCCCTCCATCCCTGCCCATCACTCCAGAATTATTTTCATGAGGGCAGATAGCCAAGATTAACCTAAAAAAATCAAACAGGAGCAGATAAGACATTGAGAAAATGATAGGAACACATACTTTGCAAACAAACATGAGGTTAGATAGAAGAGAAGGGAAGTCATCTCCTGGTTTTATGGAAAAATTGAAGTGGCGTGGGATGGGGCCAATGATCCCCCTTTTTTCCAGCTTTATTGAGATATAACTGATATATAACATTTTATAAGTTTATGGTGTATGACTGATGATTTGATATGCATATATTTATACATATTATGAAATGATTACCACAATAGCATTAGTTAACACCTCCATCACCTTGTACAATCACCGTTCCTTTTTTGTGGTAAGAACATTTAAGATCTACTTTCTTAGCAACATTGAAGTATATAATATGGTCTCCTTAACTGTAATCACCATACTGTATATGGAGCCCCAGAAATTATTCATATTATAACTAATATCTCCTTTTTCAAAATTGTTCTTGGGGTTTCAGAACAACAGGTAAATAGGGAAGTTTTCTTTTGTAGCACAACATCGCCATCTCATGGACAAAACTTACATGATGCAAAGTTTCTCTAAAGTGAACTTTCCACAAAAGCTTCTGCCAGGAGCTGTTGGCATTGACCCAAACAGCCTAACTCTGCATCTTTAATGTCCAGTATTTTCAGAGGTAGTCCAAAGAGAATTATTCCATTTTTAAAGTCAAATGTTTAAGGCAAAAATCTGAATTTTGTGATGTCTCCACTTTGTTCTCAAGATTAAAAAGTCTTTTTTGGAATTTGAATTTCAGATGAGGGTAAACTGTACCACAGTCAGGAAGATGAAGCAGTCTGCAAAGAAAAACACTCCTCCATCCTTATCATCTTTACAAGTAAAATCTGAGTTCTCTAGTTTCCTAATTTTGAATTTTATTAGAATGTTTCCAGTAGTGTCTAGTGTGTCTCTATGCTGTTGTTGTTCAATGCTTTATTATACAATAACGCTATAAAATTTTATTTTTAAAACATGGGATATGTTGGATTTTTTTGTCTGAATCAAGGCTGAAATGGGAAAAGTATTTTTAAGTAAAAATTGTATATATTTAAGGTGTATAACAGTTACCACAATCAAGCTAAGTAACATATCTCTCTCCTCACATAGTTATTTTTGTGTTAGTGTGTGGTGAGAGAATCTGAAATCTGCTCTCTCAACAGTCTTCCAGCATTCAACACAGTGTTGGTAACTATAATCCCATGTTGCATATTAAATCTCTAGACTTGTTCATCCTCTATAACTGTCACTTTGTGCCCTTAACCAATATCTCTCCTCTCTGTTCCTGGTGACCACTGTTTTGCTCTTTGCTTCTATGGGTTTGACTATGTTAGAGTCCATGTAAAACTGAGATCATGTGGTTTTTGTCTTTCTGTGTCTGGCTTATTTCATCTACCATAATGTTGTCCAGGTTCATCCATATTGTTGCAAATGGAAGGATTTCTCTCTTTTCTAAAGCTTAGTATATATATTTTTAATTATCTGTTCATCCATAGGCATTGTTTTCATGGCTTGGCTGTTAATGATGCTTCAATGAACATGGGAATGCAGATTATCTCCTCAAGGTACTGATTTCATTTCCTTTAGACATATACCCAGAAGTGGGATAGTTTCTGAACTCAGGGGGTTCGCCACTTGGAGTGCTCTACTCAAAAAAGAGACAGGGTTGTGGCAAGGTAGTTTTATTTACTTGTTGCAAGTAAGGGAGACAGAGGATTCATATCCAAAGGTCTGCCTCCCACAAGGGAGGCTTAACCATTGTTTATATACATTTTTTGGTCAATTACATGTTGACTTCTTTTTTCGAAGCTGGCTATTTTCATCTGATTGAGTTCCTGTCAGCTCATCTTGTTTCCAGCTGCATTTGCAAAATACTGTGTTGCACTTTAACATTTAGTAACAAATAATATTTAGAACTGCCCAGACCTTGAGACCCTTGTCCTATCTAACAGGTTGCTGAATCATAAGGTAATTCTATTTTTAATTTTTTGAAGTTTTCCAGAATGGCTCTTTCCTACCAAAACTGCACCAGGTTTCCCCTTTCTCCATATCTTCTTCAACATTTGTTCTCTTTTATCTTTTTGATAACCATCCTGACAGGTGTGAGGTGGTATCTCCTTGTAGTTTGCATTTGAATTGGGAAAAGAAATTTTTTTTAATGAGTATTGGTATTCATCCAA
This sequence comes from Glossophaga mutica, assembly GCA_039655065.1. Classification (NCBI taxonomy): domain Eukaryota; kingdom Metazoa; phylum Chordata; class Mammalia; order Chiroptera; family Phyllostomidae; genus Glossophaga; species Glossophaga mutica. Next base: position 95,828,204 of record CM077307.1, on the reverse strand, counting down.
CAAACTGTTGCACTCCTACTGTGTAGCAGCCCTACTGTAAGCTCTTAGGGATACAGATGTAAGTAATAAAAACAAAAACCTGGTTCCTGACCTTGGGAACAAGATGTGGGAGATTCCGCCCACAATCTAAATTCAATTCACAATAATTTTCTCTTAAATTGCAAGAAACAGCCTAGGTGGAACTTAGTGTCTTATAAAGCCTGTTTTTTTAGGACCTCAGATGTGGAGGATCCAGGTAGACAGGAACAAAATTATCTGGGGTATTAGAGTGTCACTTGTGCCTCTATATTACTTCAGTGATTCTCTTACTCTAACTGGCTTTGTATCTACTAGTCTCTGTTTCCCCGGCTTGCTGGTTTTAGATGAATACAGGTAGGAAAGAGTCTTCCGATTTCTACCTTTTCAGTGACTGAAATATTGAAAACTCAGGGTGTCCCACATCAGGATTTCCTGTGAGATAATCAATCCTCCCTCTTTGTGGGATCATTCCTATCAACATATAAACATGCTGTCATTTATCTACATCCCTTTTTTTAAGGCATCTCTCTCTCTACCCCATTTTCTTATCACCTGTGCCAATTCTCTACTCATTTCTGCAACAGAATTTTCAGCAGAGTTATTTATAATATCTGTCCTCACTTCCTCTTTTGAACTCACTCTAGTAGCTGTTCCTTCTCCACCACCCACTGAGGCCTCAGTGCCTTCTAAGCAGCACCTGACACAGACAATCAGCTCATTCCCATCTAAAAATCCACTCCTCCATGGCCTCCAGGGTTCCAACCTTTCCTGGTTTTTGTCCCATCTCACTCACTCCTCCTTTGGTGCCTCCTTTTATCTCCTTAACCAGTGAGTACTGGAGAGTATCAGGGATCAGGCCTTCCCCATCTCACCCAGTCCCAGGTCTTTCATACAATCCATATGCTAATGGCACCCAACGTCTCTCTCCTAAACACTAACTGCCCTTTGCACCTCTACTGGCCTGTCAAAAAGGCAACCCAAAATAGAGAATGATCAAAACCAAACTCCTGATACTGCCTGCCAAGCTGACAACTCAACAGAAACATTACAAGGCAGAAAGAAATGGCAAGAAATATTCCAGGTAATGAAAAGCAAAGGCCTGCAACCAAGACTGCTCTATCCAGTAAGACTCTCAATTAAAATGGAAGGCCAAATAAGCTTCCAGGACAAAAGAAGGCTGAAAGAACACACATCCACCAAACCAGCACTGCAAGAGATGCTAAAGGGACAGCTTCAAGAAGAGGAAGAAAAATAGTGAGAGAGAAAGGAACAAAGGTACAAACGCAGTAAAATGGCAATGAATAAGTAACTATCAATAATAATCTTAAATGTAAATGGATTAAATGCTCCAATCAAAAGATATAGGGTAGCTGAATGAATAAGAAAACATGACCCACACATATGCTGCCTACAAGAGACCCACCTCAGAACAAAAGACCTACACAGACTCAAAGTGAAGGGTTGAAAAAAATTACAAGCAAATGAACAGGAAAAAAAGGTAGAGTAGCAATATTTATATCTGACAAAATAAACTTCAAAACAAATATCATAAAAAGAGACACAGAAGGACACTTCATTATACTCAAGGGAAGAATCCATCAAGAAGACATAAATATTATAAACATATATGCACTCAACATAGGAGCACCCAAATTTATAAGGAAAATTTGGAGGACTTCAAGAAAGATATAGATAGCAAAAAACTTATACTGGGGGATTTTTATACCCCACAGTCAAAAATGGATAGCTCTTCCAAACAAAATATCAAGAAGGATATTGCAGCATTGAACAATGCCCTAGATCAAATGGACTTAACTGATATATAGTGAGCCTTTTATCCCAAAGAAGCAAAATACACATTCTTTTCAAATGCACATGGAACATTTTCAAAGAAAGACCACAAGATAGGACAAAAAAACAAGTCTCAACAAATTCAAGGAAATTGAAATCATATCCAGCAACATCTCAGACCAAAAGAGCCTGAAACTAGAAACCACCCTCAAGGAAAAACCTTAAAAACACTCAAACTCATGGAGATTGCATAGCTTGCTATTAAACAATGAATTGGTTAAGAATGAGGTCAAGACAGAAATCAAAGACTTTCCAGAAACAAATAACTCACAACAACCCAAAACTTATGGGACACAGATAAGGCAGTCCTGAGAGGGAAGTGCATAGCAATACAGGCCTACCTAAAAAAGACAGAAACATTTCAAACAAACAACCTAACGCTACATCTACAAGAACTGAAGGAACAACAAGTGAAGCCCAGGGCCAGTGGAAGGAAGGAAATAACCAAGATCAGAGCAGACTTAAACAACATAGAGGCTAAAGTAACAATTCTAAGGATCAATAAATCCAGAAGCTGGTTCTTTGAAAATATAAATAAAATTGATGAGACTTTAAGCAGACTTATCAAGCAAAAAAAGAGAGAGGACCCAAATAAACACAATCAGAAATGGAAGAGGAGAATTACAACTGACGCAACAGAAATACAAAGGATTGTAAGAAATTACTATGAAGAACTGTTGCGGACCGTTCAGCCTGGTTTCAGGAGTTATAACCCTCACCCCATGGTGGGCTGTGTAAGAGCCCAAGGGACCCACTTCATCTGGGTCTGTTCTGTCACAAGGATGTGACCTACTAAGGAGAAAAAGCTTATCTCCCTGGCAGGAGCACTGCTTCTGCCTTACCCATCTCTGGCCCCATAGCTTGGTTGGCAGTCAATGACGGGTAAGACTCCTCATGGGAGGGGCAACCTAAGCCAGACTCGACCACTTGGAAGGCCTCATGGAAGGACTCGGGGGGGCTGCAGCAAAGAGGATGTGATGGACCCTCGCCCCCCGGCTATTCTGACATAGCCCGAGTCCTCATTTCCATCTGGGAGATGTCTCCTGCTTCCTAATCGGCTTAAAGCCTGAAACTGTGGGGGTGAGCGGTGCAGCCCTGTCCTGGCCAGGATGGCTCCTTGGGTGATTGGCATAAGAAAGAATTCCTAAAGTCCTGTGAAACCTGCTTTGCTAAGAGTGCTCTTCCTGAGGTGACAAGTGTCCCAGGAGGAAATGAGCATGTCTCCCAAAGTCTGGCAACCCCCCTTCCTGACAAACACTGGCTTGGATTAAGCCCTCAGATTTCTTTGACATGTTAAACTTGTATTCCGGTGTATTGGAACCCAATAAAAGCCTAGTGAGGAAGGGGCTCTGGGTCATTCTCCTCTGAGAGTTTGACCCCTTTCCTCCCCAAGCACAAGATGTCTTGGTAGTTTTTACTTTCATCCGTGACAGAGGGATGGGGCTCTGCGGGCGGAGCCCCCCCACATCTGGCACCCAGGCCAGGGTCCCCAGCAAAGAACTATATGCCAAGCAATTTGAAAACCTAGCTGAAATGGACAAATTTCTAGAAAAATATAATCTTCTGAAACTGAATAAAGAAGAAACAGAAAGCCTGAACAGACCAATAACAGCTATGAAAACTGAAGTAGTAATCAAAAAACCCCGCACAGAAAAGCCCTGGACCAGATGGTTTCACAGGAGAATTTTACAAAACATTTAAGGAAAAGCTAACCCCTATAATTCTCAGACTATTCCAAAAAATCCTAGAAGAGGGAAGATTCCCCAACTCTTTTTATCAGACCAGCATCATCGTAATCCCCAAACCAAAGACACAACAAAGAAAGAAAACTACAAACCAATATCGCTGATGAACATAGATGCTAAAATCCTCAACAAAGTACTGGCAAACCACATCCAGCAATCCATCAAAAAGATCATACACCATGATCAAGTGGGATTCATCCCAGGGATGCAAGGATGGTACAATATTTGCAAATCAATAAACATAATACATCACATAAACAAAAGCAAAGTCAAAAATCACATGATCATATCAATAGATGCAGAAAAAGCATTTGATAAGGTACAATACCCAGAAATGATAAAAATGCTCAGCAAAGTGGGAATAGAAGGAGCATACCTCAACACAATAAAGGCCACATATGAAAAACCTACAGCCAACATCATACTCAAAGGACAAAAACTAAAACTTTCTCACTAAGATCAGGAACAAGACAAACTATCTGCTTTCACCACTCCTCTTCAACGTAATGTTGGAAGTCCTAGCCACAACAATCAGACAGGAAGGAAAAATGAAAGGCATACAAATTGTAAAGGAGGAAGTAAAATGATCATTGATTGCAGATGACATGATACTGTATGTAGAAAACCCTACATCAACACCAAAAAGCTGCTTGACATAATAAATGGATTTTGCAAAACAGTGGGATACAAAGTCAATATTCAGAAAATCAAAGGCATTTTTGTGTACCAACAATAAAATATCAGAAACAGAAATCAGGAAAAAATCCCATTTGATATAGCAACAACAAAATAAAGCACCTAGGAATAAACCTAACCAAGGAGGTAAAAAGCATATACTCAGAAAACTACACAATGCTGAAGAAAGAAATTAAGGAAGATACACACCATTGGAACCATATACCATGTTCATGGATTGGAAGAATTAACATCATGAAAATGTCCATACTACCCAAAGCAATTTATAAATTCAATGCAATCCCTATTAAAGTACCAATGACATATTTCACAGATATAGAACAAACATTTCAGAAATTTATATGGAGCCACAAATGACCCCAAATAGCTGCAGCAATTTTGAGAAAGAAGAGCAAAGTAGGAGGGATCACAATACCTGATACCAAAGTGTATTACAAGGCCACTGTAATCAAAACAGCTTGGTACCAGCATAAAAACAGGCACATGGACCAATGGAATAGAACAGAGAGCCCAGAAATAAACCCAAGTCTCTATGGTCAATTAATATTCAACAAAGGAGGCAGAAGCATCAAATGGAGTAAAAATAGCCTCTTCAACAAATGGTATTGGGAGATCTGGACAGCTTCCTGCCAAAAAAAAAAAAAAAAAAAATGAAACTCGAGCACCAACTTACACCATACACAAAAATAAACTCAAGATGGATAAAAGACTTAGTATAAGTCATCATACCATAGAAGTCCTTCAGGAGAACATTGGCAGGAAAATCTCAGATATTCCACACAGCAATATTTCACCAATATGTCCCCTTCAGCAAGAGACATAAAGGGAAGAATAAACAAATGGGAATTCATCAAAATAAGAAGGTTCTGCAGGGCTAAAGAAAACATTAGCAAAATAAAAAGGGAACCAACCCTATGGAAAAATATATCTGGATCAAACCCTGGTTTGATCAAGGTATCATTGTCATGATATAAAGAACTCACATGACTCCACTCCAGGAAGACAAACAACCCAATTTAAAAATGGTCAATGGACCTAACAGACATTTCTTCAAGGAAGACATGAAGAGGGCCCAGAGACATTTGAAAGGATGCTCAGCATCACTAGCCATCAGAGAGATGCAAATTAAAACCACAATGAGATACCACTTCACACCACTGAGAATGGCCATGATAAACAAAGCAACAAACAAGTGTTGCCAAAGTTGTCGGAAAAAAGGAACCCTAGTACACTGTTGGTGGGAATGCAGATTGCTGCAGCCACTGTGGAAAACACCAATGAATTTCCTAAAAAAAACCCAAAATGGAACTGCCTTTTGATGCAGCAATTCCACTGCTGGAATTATACCCTAAGAACCCTGAAACACTAATTCAAAAGAACCTGTGCACCCCAGTGTTCATAGCAGCACAATTTACAATAATGAAGTGTTGGGAGCAGCCTGGGTGCCCATCAGTAAAAGGGTGGATCAAGAAACTGTGGTACATTTACACAATGCAATACTGTGCAGCAGAAAGAAAGAAGGAGCTCCTACCCTTCACAGCAGCATGGATGGAACTGGAGAGCATTATGCTAAGTGAAATACACATGACGGTGAGGAACAAATACCATATGATCTCACCTTTAACTGTAATTTAATCAACAAAAGAAAGAAACAAGCAAAATATACCCAGAGACATTGAAATTAAGAACAATCTAACAGTAACTAGAGAGAAGGGGGGACAGGACAATGGGAGAAAGAGTTTTCAGGAAGAATTTATGAAGAACACATGGACAAAACTAAGGTAGGGCATGGAAGCAAGGGAGGGAGGTGGGTTTGGCTGGGGTGGTGGGGAGTTGTGGGGAGTAAATGCAGACAACTGTAATTGAACAACAATAAAATAATTTAAAAATAAAAAGTAAAAAAAAAGAATAAGTATTGATCCTTGCTGTGACGTGGATACATTTCTAAAACAGTAACACTGACTGAAAGATGCCAGACCTCCCTCCGCACCAAAAAAAAAAAAAAAAAAAAGGAGAGAAAGCAAACCAGGGGTTCCCTGGCATTGGAAGGAGACCAGAAGTGGAGGGGTGGAAGTGGGCAAGGGGCTGCAGAGAGTCACAAGGGAATGAGGGTTGCAGGGCATGTTCATCACATAGACTGTGGCAGCAGTTAGGTATGTGCATGGGTCAGAAATGATCAAATTATACATTGTACAAAAACATATGCAATATATTGCATATTGACTATACCTCAATAAAGCTATAAAATAAAATAGTAATAATGATAAATTAAAAAGAAAATGTGGGTAAAAAAAGGTAAGAAAATCATAGGTGAGGTAAAATACAAAAATGTGTACCATCTGGTTCTATATACTAGCAAATATAGCACAAAAACTTAACTCTGAGCTTTCTAGCAGCACAAAGAAGAAAAAAATGATGTTCTAGACTTACAAGGTAAAATCATGCTATTTTCTCTAAAGTGCCACTTTTCAGGATTCTAAGCCCTGGGAGTGTCTTCCCTACAGGTCCTCGTGTAGATTGCTATCATATTACAAGAACATTCTCAGTAACACACTAATACTAATCTCCTATGCTCCTCTTTCTTTTTTCTTTCAGTTTTATTTTGTATTGGTTTCAGGTATACAGCTTTGTGGTTACACAATCATATGCTTTACATAGCACTCCCCTTGATTTCTCCAGTATCCCATCTGGCACCACACATAGTTATTGACTATATTCTCTATGCCGTACTTACATTCTTAAGATTATTTTGTAACTATTAATTTGTACTTCTTACTCACTTCACCTCTTTACCCAGTTCTCCAACCCTCTCCCTTCTGGCAACCACCAGTTCACTCTGAGTATATGAGTCTGTTTCAGTTTTGTTTGTTTATTCACTTTGTTCTTTGGATTCCACACGTATGGTATTTGTCTTTCTCTGTCTGACTTATTTCACTGAGCATAAGACTCTCTGGGTCCATCCATGTTGTTTCAAATGGAAAAATTTCATTTTTTATGGCCAAATAATAATCGGTTATATATGTACTATTACGTTTTTATCTACTAGTCTATTGACAGGTACCTGGGTTGTTTTCATAACTTGGCTATTGGAAATAGTGCTGCAATGAATATAAGAGTGCATATATATTTTTGAATTAGTGTTTTGTGTTTCTTCAGATAAATCCCCAGAAGTGGAATTGCTGGGTCATAGGCAGATTCATTTTTATTTTTTTGAGAAATTCCATTTTGTTTTCTACAGTGGTTGTAGCAATCTTCATTCCCACCAACAGTGCACAAGGGTTCCCTCAACATCCTCACCAACACTTGCCATTCGTGGATTTATTAATGGTAGCCATTCTGACCGGTGTAAGGTGATACATCATTGTGGTTTTAATTTGTATTACTCTGACAATTAGTTATGTTGTCCCATGCTCCTTTTTCTTATAGCATTTCTCAGAGAAATCACAACATGGGAACGTAGTGAGATGCAGCTTCCACACACTTTCAAGAGGTTTCATTACTGTAGCCCAGAGGTACGTACATGGGGAATGGCCTTCTCCAAGGGTGATTCCAGTTTGTGGAGAAAGGGACATGTAATGGTGACAGGGTAGGTTGAGGTTGAGGAGAGGAGAGCAGCCCTCACCTAGTAAATGGCAGCTCTCCAGTGAATTTAAAGTAAACATTTCAGGGTAGTTATTTAGAAAATGATTTGAAGATCTCAGAGGAAGCCCCATGAATGCTAGACTAGGAGATTCACACAAAAGGAATCCCTGTCTACTATCATTTCAGGGGCCAATCCTGACACACCGATGGCACAGCCTTGCCCACCTGGACCTGCTCCAGGCCACACCCCCAAACGCTCTCCAAGCTACAGCCTGGCCACATCTCTGTTCCCTTAGCAGTCCTTCACAAATACTAACTTCAGCAATCTAACTTTTGAAAAGCGGGCATCAGAGTTCAAGGTTCTAACTTTTAACGAGAATCTGAAGTTATTAAAAATTTACAATGGCTGTGGCAGTGACAATCTTGGCTCTCTCCCATAGTCCTTCTGGTGTGCGCTTAGTGCATTCACAGCTCTTTGTAATCTTAAATAGTCTCCAAAACAGGGCCACCCAGATTCATGGATCTGACAACTGCCCAAGGCCCCTTGCTTAGAAGGGCCTCACAGTTGATTTAATGCTACCACTGTCTCAGGATTTTTAATAACTTTTTAATATATGCCCCCACATTTACATCTTGCATTCAGCCTGCTTCACAGAGCATTAGTTGTTAGTCACGTTAATTGGTGTTGAGGAAAAAGGAATGATTTAAGAACTTTTGAGTTAAGGAAAGTTAAATAACTTCCTTTTCTGCAGAGCAACTCATAGCAACAGTTTAGATAATAAACTCATATATAGTATTCTTATTGCTGATAGAATAGTTCTACTCATTACCACATGTTATATATACTGTACATTAGACTCTGCCTCCTAAACATCAATATAAATCACTTGGAGAGTCTTGTTTATGCACAAATTCTGTTTCATTAGATCAGGCCCAGACATGGAATTCCTCAGATGGTTTTGATGCTGCTGGTCAGCAGATCACACTTTGAGTAGCAAAGCTCTAAAATATACCTATGGACAGGCATATTGAACCTCAGAGGAGGATTAGTTCTGTCTCTCAGTACATGTTGCTCCATCATTTAGTAACCATGTGATCCAGGGGAAAGTGACCTAATTTCTCTGAGCCTCAAATTCTTCAAGGTGCCCAAGGTAATTTTCCTACAATTATTTCAAGGATCCAAGCAGTAGTTTTGCATCGATAGCCTCATTTTGTAAAGTATATTTTACTAATTATGCTATTAGAGTTGTCCCATTTTTTTCTCCCCTACATTCCCCTCCACCCTGCACCCCCATCCCACCAGCATCCTCCCATTTAGTACATGTCCATGGGTCGTGCATATAAGTTCTTTGGCTTCTCTATTTCCTATACTATTCTTAACCTCCCCTTGTCTATTTTGTACCTAACATTTATGCTTCTTATTCCCTGTACTTTTTCCCCTATCATCTCCCCTCCCTCTCCCCACTGACAATTCTCCATGAGATCTCCATTTATGTGATTCTGTTCCTGTTCTAGATGTTTGCTTAGTTTGTTTTGGTTATTGTTTTTAGGTTCAGTTGTTGATAGTTGTGAGTTTGCTGTCATTTTACTGTTCACAGTTTTGGTCTTCTTTTTCTTAGATAAGTCCCTTTAACATTTCATACAATAAGGGCTTGGTGACGATGAACTCCTTGAACTTGACCTTATCTGGGAAGCACTATATCTGCCCTTCCATTCTAAATGATAGCTTTGCTGGATAGAGTAATCTTGGATGTAGGTCCTTGCATTTCATGACCTGGAATACTTCTTTCCAGCCCCTTCTTGCCTGCAAGGTTTCTTTTGAGAAATCAGCCCATAGTCTTATGGGAACTCCTTGTAGGTAACTGTCTCGTTTTCTCTTGCTGCTTCTAAGATTCTCTCCTTATCTTTAGCCTTGGGTAATGTAATTATGATTTGATTGCTTTGGTGTGTTCCTCCTTGGGTCCAACTATTTTGGGACTCTGAGCTTCCTGGACTTTTTGGAAATCTATTTCCTTTGCCAGATTGAGGAAGTTCTCCTTTATTATTTTTTTGAGTAAGTTTTCAATTTCTTGATCTTCCTCTTCTCTTTCTAGCACTCCTGTGATTTGGATGTCGGAATGGTTAAAGTTGCCCCAGATGTTCCTAAGCCTCTCATTGTTTTTGAATTCTTATTTCTTCATTTTGAAGACAGAATGTTTATTTCTTCCTTCTGCTCCAAATTATTGATTTGAGTCCCAGTTTCCTGCCCTTCAATGTTGGCTCCTGGTACATTTTCCTTCATTTTACTTCTCATAGTTTTCACTTTTTCCTCTATTTTGTGACCATACTCAACCATTTCTATGAGCATCCTGATTACCAGTGTTTGAACTGTGTATTTTATAGGTTGGCTTTTCTTCATTGCTTAGCTGTATTTTTCTGAAGCTTTGATCTGTTCTTTCATTTGGGCTGCTTTTTCCCCCCTGGGAGTGCCTGCTACATAGTAAGGGGTGGAGCCTTGGTATTCACCAGCGCAGGGCAACCCAGGTTCTGCGTTGTGGCACTGTATGTGGGGAGGGATCCAAGAGGGAACAATGCCATTTGCTTGGCTCTCTGCCAGCTTTCAGTCACTTCCTCTGCTACGCACAAGCAAATTGGGCCCTTTTGGTGCTGATTCCTGGGTGGGTGGGTGTGTGTATGTCCTAGGACCCTTTGCATCTGTCCAGTGAACTCTCCTGTGAGGCTGGGTGTTTCTCCTGCCACTACAACCCCCACAGGTTTTTACGGCCAGAGGTTTTGAGGCTTTCATTGTCCATGCTAGAACACTGGGTTGCATGGTCTTGCTCCTGAGTTGTTTTTCCTGGTTTATCCACATGCAAATCTGGGACCACCAGCCATTGCCTCACCTGCCCTGTTCTCTAGCCACCACCTTGCTGCTTGTGCTGTCTTCCCTGGCTGCCCATCTCAGTCCCTCCAACCAGTCTGGATGAATGTTTCTTCTTTAACTCCTTGGTTGTCTGACTTCCATACAGTTCAATTTTCTGAAAGTTCTGATTGTTTTTTGTTTTTAAATTTGTTGTTGTCCTTTCGGTTGTGTGAGTAGGCAAAGTGTGTCTGATAGTCTCATTTTAACAACCGCTTTGTGAGTGAAGCGAGGTAGATATCATGATTCACATTTTACAGATGAGGCAACGGAGGCTGATGAAGGTGAGCCTTTGCCTGATATCACAAGCAGGTAAGCCATAGTGAGGCCTGAACCTGCATGTTCTGACTCTGAATCTCTTGGTCTTTTTTTCACTCAAATATTTCCAATGTCTATTATATATCAGCTCTTGTCTTTATACAAATTTACTCATGAAGAGATTTGCTTTACAATGAATTTTAAGTTATGCTTCTTTTATACACACTAGATCCTTTTTCTTCCTTTTGAGTACAGTTTCACTTTTTTCACCAAAATGATAAATATTCACTGATTAAAGAACTCAAACAATAGAGAAAAAGTAGAAGAAAGAAAATTCCACCATCTCAGATGTAACCTTTGTTAACATTTTAATGATCCTGACAGTCACTTATTATGACTTAAGGATGGCCCATTTGTGGGAAAAAAGGAAGTTCCTATGGTCAAAACATTTTGAGAACCTTCTGTATATTATATTCTCCACCTAAGGTCACAGGGAACATGAGCATTTTAAAGGTTCACAGAATTGTGTCAGCCAAAAATTGTGACATTATAAATAGTGCTGCAACAAATATTCTTTAGTACATGAATTTTTAAAATTGTGTTAATATTTCCTTTGTTACCCTACAGAAAGGCTGTGAGAATTTATACTTCCACCTTGTTAATCTGATACACAAAATAAAACTTTTTATTTTTTTCTTTGATTATTGAAGAGGTTGAACACCTTTTCTTACATTCATTGGTAAATTTGTAAGTTGCCTTTTTATGTTCTCTCCAATTTTTTTTTTGGAGGGGGGTTCTTTCTTTCTTTTTTTTTTTCAGTTTCCTTGTCCAATAAGAAAATTAATAATTTACCATGTGGCTTGCAAATATCTTCACAAATTTAGTTTCAACATGTTGATTTTATTTAGTTATCCAGTAGTTTTAATTTGTACATCTTCATATACATTGGGCATTTCTGACATGCTTATTTGAAAGACTTTTCCCAACTAAGATTATAAAAATATAACCTGTGTTTTCTTATAATATTTAATAATTTCTGAATTTACAATTAAATCCTCAATCCATCTGGACTTTATTTTTATGTGAAAACCAAGGGAATGCTCTACCTCTAGTTTTGTCTAAATCACTAACCTGTTATCACACCCCATATATTAGATTATTAATTTTTTACTTAAAGATGACACAAGCCTGTTAATATTTATGTTATATATCACATTCAGTAACATTCATTTTTGGTGTACGGTTGCATGAGTTTTAACAAATGTGTAGAATGTGTAACTGTTATCACAAACATGATGCAGAATAGTTCTATTATCCTCCTCAAATCCCCTCTCACTGCCCCTTTATATTCAAAATCCACTCAATCCCTAGTCATGGCAACCCATGATCTTTTCTCAATCCTTATAGCATTGGAATTTTTTGAATGTCATCTAGGTAGCATGACACAGGGTACCTCTGAGTATGGCTTCTTTTACTTAGCATAACACATTTGAACTCTCTTCATGTTGTTGTGTATGTTAATAGTTTTGTTTAGTAGCAATCTATTGTACCAGTTTGTTTATCTATTCACTAGTTGAGGACATGTGGAATGTTTTCTGGGTATTGTAATTATGAATAAAGTTATTATATGAAGTGAACGTTTGTGTCCCTCCAAAATGCAGATGTCTAACCCCCGAAGTGTTGGTACTAGGAGGTGGAGACTTTAGGAGGTGATTAGGTCACAAGAGCGGAGCCCTCATGAGTGAGATTAGTGGCTTTATAAAAAAGGCTGCAGAACACTTTCTCACCCTTCTTCCACAAAAAGACACAGTGAAAAGATGGCTATGAGGTACCAGCCTTCCAAATTTTGAGAAATTAATGTCTGTTGTTTAAGCCATCCAGTCCATGGTACTCTATTATAACAGCCTGAAAGAGAACTGTTATGATCATTCACCTACAAGTTTTCGTGAGAGCATACATTTTCATTACTCTTGGATAAATACCTAGAAGTGGGAATTACTGGATCATATGGTAAGCATTTTTAACTTTACAAGAGACTGCCTCACTGGTTTTCAAAGTAACTGCACTGTTTTGCATTCTCACCAGCAGTGTGTTAGAGCCTCTGCTGCTCCACATTCTCATCAGCACTTGGTATTTTCAGTTTTTTAAAATCTATTCTAACACTTGTGTAATGGTAATTTCATTGTGATGTTAATTTACATTTCGCTAATGGCTAATGATGTTGAGCATATTTTTCATGTGCTTATTAAGCATTTGTATTCTTCTTTGGTGAAGTGCCTTTTCAAATCTTGTGCCAATTTTTTTTTTTTAGTTATTTTTTTTCAGTATTTTTTAATTGTTGATATTGTACAGTTTTCTGTCTTTTACCCCATCCCAGCCCACCACCCCAGCCCTCCCCACCTTCCTCCCATTTTCACCCCCCATAGTTTTTGTCCATGAGTCCTTTATACTTGTTGCTCTAAACCGTTCCCCTTTTCCCCTGAAATTCCCTCCCCTCCCACTCTGGACACTGTCAGACTGTTCTCAAATTCAGTGTCTTTGTTTATATTATGCTTGTTTGTTTGTTTTGTTGATTAGCTTCCTGTTAAAGGTGAGATCATATGGTATTTGTCTTTCACTGCCTGGCTTATTTCGCTTAGCATGATACTCTCCAATTCCTTCCATGCTGTCGCAAAGGGTAGGAGCTCCTTCTTTCTTTCTGCTGCATAGAATTCCATTGTGTAAATGTACCACAGTTTTTTGATCCATTCATTAACTGATGGGCACCTAGGTTGCTTCCAGCACTTGGCTATTGTAAATTGTGCTGCTATGAACATAGGGGTGCATAGATTCTTTTGGATTGGTGTTTCAGGATTCTTAGGATATAATCCAAGCAGTGGAATTGCTGGGTCAAAAGGTATGTCCATTTTTAGTTTTCTTAGAAAATTCCATACTGTTTTCCATAGTGGTTGTACCAATCTGCAATCCCACCAACAGTGCAATAGGGTCCCCTTTTCTCCACAACCTCTCCAACACTTGCTGTTTGTTGCTTTGTTTATGAAGGCCATTCTGACTGGTGTCAAGTGGTATCTCATTGTGGTTTTAATTTGCATCTCTCTGATAGCTAGACATATCGAGCATCTTTTCATGTGTCTCTGGATCCTCTGTATGTCCTCCTTGGAGAAGTGTCTGTTCAAATCCTTTGCCCATTTTTTAATTGGGTTGCTTGTCCTCTTAGAGTAGAGTCTTGTAAGTTCTTTATATATTTTGGAGATTAATCCCTTGTCTGAGGTATTATTTCCAAATATGTTTTCCCATACAGTTGGTTCTCTTTTTATTTTAATACTGTTTTCTTTAGCTGTGCAGGAACTTTTTATTTGGATGAGATCCCATTTATTTATTCTTTCCTTTATGTCCCTTGCTCTAGGGTACGTATCAGTGAAAATATTGCTGCGTGAAATATCTGAGATTTTCCTGCCTATATTATCCTCTAGAATTTTAATGGTGTCATGGCTTATATTTAAATCTTTTCTCCACCTTGAATTTATTTTTGTGTATGGTGTAAGTTGGTGATCAAGTTTCATTTTTTTGCATATAGCTCTCCAGTTCTCCCAACACCACTTGTTGAAGAGGCTATTTTTGCTCCATTTTATGTTGCTGCCCCCTTTGTCGAATATTAATTAACCATAGAGACTTGGGTTTATTTCTGGACTCTCTGTCCTGTTCCACTGGTCCACGTGTCTGTTCTTGTGCCAGTACCAGGCTGTTTTGATTACAGTGGCTTTGTAATACAGTTTGGTATCAGGTATTGTGATCCCTCCTACTTTGCTCTTCTTTCTCAAAATTGCTGCCGCTATCCGGGGTCGTTTATGATTCCATATAAATTTTTGAAGTGTTTGTTCTATGTCTGTGAAATATGCCATTGGAACTTTAATAGGTATTGCATTGAATCTGTAAATTGCTTTGGGTAATATGGACATTTTGATAATATTAATTCTTCCGATCCATGAACATGGTATATGCTTCCATTTGTTTGTGTCTTCCTTGATTTCTTTCTTCAGTATTGTGTAGTTTTCTGCATACAGGTCTTTTACGTCCTTGGTTAGGTTTATTCCTAGGTATTTTATTTTTCTTTTTGCTATATCAAATGGGATTTTTTCTTGATTTCTGCTTCTGCTGTTTCACTGTTGGCATACAAAAATGCCTTTGATTTTTGGATATTGACTTTGTATCCAGCTATTTGGCCAAATTCATTTATTATGTCGAGCAGCTTTTTGGCCGAGTCTATAGGATTTCCTTGTACACTATCATGTCATCTGCAAACAATGATAGTTTTGTGTCCTCCTTTCTAATTTGGATGCCTTTTATTTCCTTTTCTTGTCTAATTGCTGTGGCTAAGACTTCCAATACTATATTGAATAGAAGTGGTGAAAGTGGACAGCCTTGTCTTGTTCCTGATCTTAGTGGGAAAGATTTCAGTTTTTGCCCATTTAGTATGATGTTGGCTGTAGGTCTCTCATATATGGCTTTTATTATGTTGAGGAATGCTCCCTCTATTCCCACTTTGCTGAGTGTTTTTATCATAAATGGGTGTTGTACTTTATCAAAAGCTTTTTCTGCATCTATTGATATGATCATGTGATTTTTGTCTTTGCTTTTGTTTATGTGATGTATTACATTTATTGATTTGCGAATGTTGAACCATCCTTGCATCCCTGGGATGAATCCCACTTGGTCATGGTGTATGATCTTTTTAATGTATTGTTGGATGCGGTTTGCCAATATTTTGTTGAGGATTTTAGCATCTACATTCATCAGTGATATTGACCTGAAGTTTTCTTTCTTTGTTATGTCTTTATCTGTTTTTGGGATTAGGATGATGCTGGCTTCATAAAAAGAGTTTTGGAGTCTTCCATCATTTTGGATTTTTTGGAATAGTCTGTGAAGGATAGGGGTTAGCTCTTCCTTAAATGTTCTTTAGAATTCTCCTGTGAAACCATCTGGTCCAGGGCTTTTGTGTGCCGGGAGTGTTTTGATTACTGATTCAATTTCACCAGCTGTTATTGGTCTGTTCAGGCTTTCTGTTTCTTTTTCATTGAGTTTTGGAAGGTTATATTTTTCTAGAAACTTGTCCATTTCACCTAGGTTTTCAAATTTCTTGGCATACAGTTCTTCACAGTAATCTCTTACAATCCTTTGTATTTCTGTGGTGTCAGTCGTAATCTCTCCTCTTTCATTTCTGATTGTGTTTATTTGAGTCCTCTCTCTTTTTTTCTTGATGAGCCTGCTTAAAGGCTTGTCGATTTTGTTGATCTTTTCAAAGAACCAGCTCCTGGATTCATTGATCCTTAGGATTGTGCTTTTTGTCTCTATGTCATTTAATTCTGCTCTGATCTTGGTTATTTCCTTCCTTCTACTTGCCCTGGGCTGTCGTTGTTGTTGTTCCTCGAGTTCTTGTAGGCGTAGGGTTAAGTCGTTTGTTAGAAATGTTTCTGTCTCCCTAGGTAGGCCTGTATTGCTATGAACTTCCCTCTGAGGACTGCCTTCATTGTATCCCATAAGTTTTGGGTTGTTGTGAGTTCATTTTCATTTGTTTCCAGAAACTTTTTGATTTCCTCCATAATTTCATTCTTTACCCATTCATTGTTTAATAGCATGCTATTCAATCTCCATGATTTTGATGATTTGGGGATTTTCCCCATCAAGTCGGTTTCTAGTTTTAGTCCCTTGTGGTTGGAGAAAATGCTTGGTATGATATCAATTTTCTTGAATTTGTTGAGGCTTGTTTTGTGTCCTATCATGTGGTCTATCTTTGGAAATGTTCCATGTGCGTTTGAAAAAAATGTGTATTTAGTTTCTTTGGGATGGAGGGCCCTATATATATCAGCTAAGTCCAATTCGTCTAGAGTACTGTTCAATGCCACAATATCTTTGTTGATAATTTGTTTGGAAGATCTGTCCATTTTTGACAGTGGGGTGTTAAAATCTCCTACTATAATTGTGTTGCTGTCAATATCTTTCTTGAAGTCCTCTAAGATTTTCTTGATGTATTTAGGTGCTCCTATGTTGGGTGCATATATATTTACAATGTTTATGTCTTCTTGGTGGATTCTTCCCTTGAGTATTATGAAGTGACCTTCTGGGTCTCTCTTTATAGCTCTTCTTTTGAAGTCTATTTTGTCTGATATGAGTATTGCTACCCCGGCCTTTTTTTCCTATCCATTTGCTTGGAAAACTTGTTTCCAGCCTTTCACTTTAAGTCTGTGTAGGTCTTTTGTCCTGAGGTGGGTCTCTTGTAGGCAGCATATGTGTGGGTCATGCTTTCTTATCCAGTCAGCTACTCTATGTCTTTTGATTGGAGCACTTAATCCATTTACATTTAAGGTTACTATTGATAGGTACTGATTCATTGCCATTTTCATATCTATGTTCCTCACTCTCTCTTTTCCTTTCTTTCCTTAAAGCAGTCCCTTTAGTATGTCTTGTAGTACTGGTTTGGTAGAGGTGTATTCTTTTAGACTTCTTTTGTCTGGGAAGCTCCTTATTTGTCCTTCTATCTTGATTGAAAGCCTTGCTGGATAAAGTAGTCTTGGTTGTAGGCCTTTGGTTCTCATTACTTGGAATATTTCTTGCCATTGTCTTCTGGCTTGGAGCGTTTCCATTGAGAAGTCAGATGCTAACCTGATTGGGGCCCCCTTGTATGTTACTTCCTTTTTCTCCCTTGCTGCCTTTAAGATTCTCTCTTTGTCTTGAAAGTTTGCCATTTTAATGATGATGTGTCTTGAAGTGGGCCTGTGTGGGTTCCTCTTGATAGGGACTCTCTGTGTTTCCTGGATTTGTGTGACTTTTTCTCTCACCAAATTAGGGAAGTTTTCCATCATTACTTTTTCAAATAGGTTTTCTATCCCTTGCTCTTCTTCTCCTTCTGGTATTCCTATTATACGAATATTATTACGTTTCATGTTGTCTTGCATTTCTCTTAAACCCTCTTCATTCTTTCTGAGCCTCTTTTCCTTTTCTTGCTCTATCTGGCTGTTTT
Source organism: Glossophaga mutica (assembly GCA_039655065.1). Taxonomy (NCBI): domain Eukaryota; kingdom Metazoa; phylum Chordata; class Mammalia; order Chiroptera; family Phyllostomidae; genus Glossophaga; species Glossophaga mutica. Next base: position 95,810,137 of record CM077307.1, on the reverse strand, counting down.
TTTCTACTTTGTCCTCCAACTGACTGATCCGATCTTCTGCTTCATCAATTCTGCTTTTCATTCCTTCTACTGTGTTCTTCAGCTCAGAAATTGTATTCTTCATTTCCTCTTGGCCCTTTTTGATAGTTTCTATTTCCTTTTTCATGTTGATATAGTTTGCACTGAATTCATCGTAGCTTCCCTGTAGTTTCTGGTAGCTCATTGAGAGCTCATGGAGCTTCCTGACAACCATTTCTTTGAACTCCTTATCTGATAGTTGAGTTGCCTCTGTTTCATTTAGCATTCTTTCTGGGGCTTCCACCTTTTCTTTCATTTGGGGATTGTTTCTTTGTCTTCTCATTGTTGGTGAGACTCTTCTTGTAAACCTCTGCTTCTTAAGTTGATCTGTTCTGGCTACCTGCATTTATGGTGTGAACTTCTGTGGTGGAATACCTGTGAGATTCAGTGTTATAGTCTTCTTCAGGTATCCTGGTGTTCACAGCTTCCACTGTCTCAGCTGTGGGAATACCCCCTCTTTTGGTCCAACTCTGGTTTTTTCACAGTTCTAGGATTTCTTTGCCTCACTCGTGGGTATTCAAAAAGAGAAAAGAATAAAGTGAAAAAAGAAGAGAGAGAAAAAAGAAAAAAAAAAAGAGGAGGGAAGGAGAGATAGAATTGGAAAGAAAGGAAGAAGGAATAAAGCCAGAAAGAAGTAAAGAGAAGCAAAAGGAATTGAGGGATAAAGAAGGTAGAAGTAATAAAAAAATAAAAAATATATAATCAAAACAAAACAAAAAGAACCCCACAAAAACGAAAAACGAACCAAAACAAACAAACAAACAAAAAACCCAACTAAACAGACAAAAAACAACTATCAAAAAAAAACCAGAAAACAAAATGAAACAAACCCCCCCCCCCAAAAAAAAAAGGATAAGAAGAAAAAAAAAATCTCTTGCTATTTTCATACAGGCCAAACTGGATTTTCTGGACTTGCTGGCTGTAGCAGGCTGCGAGGCGATTCGTACCACTTTTCTCCCTGTTCCTCACTCAGTCAGCTTTGGGCTACTGTCCTCAGTGCCAGCCCAGCACTGTCCCCAGGGCTAATGGCGTACTCTCCATGCAGGGCCTTGGGTGTGATTTCTGAGCCTCCTGCAGGGGGCGAGCTTTCCCAAGTTTATGGGTTTCAGCTGGAATCTCTTACAGATCCATCCCTCCCCGAGCCTATTGCTGTGAGCTCCCGGTCTCCTACAGGGCGCAAGCGCCCGCCTGAGACTAGGGGCGTGGGCTCCGAGAGTTTCCCGAGTTGCGCGCACTCACCCCAGGATCACAGATGTGAGCTCCGGGTCTTCCAGAGTCCCCTTCTCTAGTTGCAGGGTCGGGGCTGCTTCCAACCCGGTCGCAGAGCCGCCTCCGGTCGCCGGGCCGCCTCCGGTCGGTTGCAGAGGCCCCTCCGGTCGGTTGCAGAGCTGCCTCCGGTCGCCGGGTTGCCTCTGTCCCGTCTCAGGGCCACCTCCAGTGGCTCAGCTGCCACGTCTAGTTTTCCAATGTCTGCTACGGATTTTGATCTCCTATTTTCATATATACTGTGGTATTGTTGGCTCTCTGCTCTGTTCCTCTGTAGATCAGTTAGGTTTTTCTCCCGTGTGCAGGAGGAAGGACAATCTGCGTCCTCCTACCATGCCACCATCTTGAACCCCCCTCCCAAATTTTTTATTAGGTTGTTTGTTTTCTTATTTTGAGTTGACATGGTAACTTTCATATGCACTGTATTTTCATACTTATGTTTGTCTATTTCTAGATCTTCTGGTTTAGTCCATTAGTCTACCTGTCTATTCCTGGGCCAGAGCCACACTGTTTTTATTACTGTAACTGTTTTATTACAGTAAGAATGTATTTCATTCAGATAAGACAAGTCCTCCTTTATTATTTTTTTCAAAATATTCTCAGTTATTTTCAAATATTTCTTGGCAGATTTACTTTAAAATAATTTTCCCCATGTTCTTCCCAAATTCTGTTTTGATGTTTATCTGAAATGATAATAATTAAATAAAATGATTTAGGAAAAGTTATCCTTTATAATTCTGTCTTCCAAATCAATATATTATCAAATCGCCCCCCAGACAGATCTTTCTGTTTATTAGAATCATTATTTGTGTTTTGGGGTCAATATTTTTTCAGATATTTGTATTTAGTCTGTCTTCATATTCATATTCAGCATGCAGCAGCATCACAGATAAAATCAGAAATGAAAACAGGACACAGGACACTTTTGGGTAGAACTCTGGTTCAGTCCCAAATTGCATAGGCTTGAGACTGAACTATGACAGTGATGTTCTTTACATCTGTCCTATTTGAGCTATTTGTAAAACTTACAGCATTAAATTTGAGGATTAGAAAGTAAATAAACCCAGTTACAGTTAAAACTCCAACTCTTTGTACAGCCCATAACTCTTCACAGTGAATGAAAACTTTCAGTTATTTTTGCCCCAAGGGAGAGCTGACTTCTTACAGAGACATCCAGAAGGAATCTACATTGCCACTGTGGATTACAGCCACTCATCTGTAGCTACACATTTGTGACATATTAAAAATGCCACTTTCTTACTTTTTAGAATAAATATAAATCCATGTGAACACTTTTTCTTTTACAGAGAGCTATTTAGCTTGATGTAGAAAGGAATTCTCATGAAGAAGAATGCAGTTCATCAGCTTGACTGCCAAGCTGCTTGAACTCTTTCTTAGTGATCAATCGGTCTAAGTGATCAACTCCATTTCCAGGTTTTTCTTCCTGACATTACCAGGAACAAAATTAGCCTTTGTTTCACTTTCAAGAAGTGTTCCCAGCTTCTATGAAAAATTAGGTTCCATTTATTTTGCTTCCTGGAACTTTTCCCTCTACAGAATTCAAGTAAACATTCTAGTTATGATATAGTTTCAGCTTCCTTATAAGGGACTCAAAATCACAATAGTTTAAATAAGAACAAAGCTTATTTCTCTCTTAGGTAAAAGTATGATCTAGCATGACAGTTCAGCCCCATGAATTTGTCAGGCATCCAGGCTCCTGCCTTACTGCTCTATCATGCTTCAGGTGTGCCTCTTATGTGCACAGTCCAGTGGCACTCTGCAACATCCCACTCATGAGGCAGACAGCAAAGGGGAAGAGGAAGCCATGCCCCTTCCTTTTAAAGGCATTAATTAGAGATTGAACATGCCACTTCCATGCATATACCTTTGGAGAATATATTAATAGCCACCAAATTACCCCCAAATCTTAAGCATTTAAAACAACAAAAATGTATGATTTCACAATTCCTATGGATCAGGAATTGCATATATCTCCACTGGGTGCTTGTAGCTCAAGGGCTCTCATGAAGTTGCCTTTGAGCTATCAGCTAGGCTGCAGTCTCATCCGAAGCTTTGACTGGGGGAGGATCCTCTTCCCATCTCACTCACATGGCAGTGGGCATGACTGAGTTCCTTGTGGTATGTTGGACTGAGGGCCCCAAATCTTTGCTGGCTGTTGCCTAGAGGCTGTACTCAGTTCCTGGCCACATAAACCTCTCCAGAGGGCAACTTACAATGTGAAAGCGTTCAGAGCAAGTAAGTGAACAAGCAAGAGAGAACACGTAAGATGGAAGATACAGCCTTCTTATAACTTAGTCTTGGAAGTTAGGGTTCCTTTTTTTTCTAACACAAGGCAAGGCACAGACAGGGAAAACCCAGTTTCCCCTGATAAATTGATTTTTAGTCACATAAAGCAATGAAGAAATCATGATTGTCTAGGACACAAAAGGATACCACAGCCAGGACTTAGTTACTGAGCCACATATTAGCTGTGAGGAGATTGGGTGATGTCACCTTTATTTATGTATCTATATGCCCAACTAAAAATTCTCTATTAGCATGAGAAAGAAGAGGAGAATGGATATTGATAAATGAAGTAGAGTAGCAGTCTATGCCCCAGTAAGCATTAAGAGACATTTTACAGGGCTATCCTAAGCTTTAGTCAGGGTGGGCATGGTTATGCAGTAACAAAAGAGCCCCAAAATCTCTGTGACAATCTGAACAGAAGATAAGCTCTTGCAAAGTTCATTTCAGGTCTAGGTCACCTCCTCTGACAATGGCTTTCCCAGAGGCAGCTCAGTAATCCAGGCTGCTTCACATTTACCATCATCGCATTACTGGAGAAAGAGACAGCAGGAGAAGCAGGCACTGGTTCCTGAGTGCATCGGTTTAGAAGGAGCACCCTGTCTGAGCATGCTTGCTCAGATTTCACTGACCAGAATTAGTCATATGACCACATCTAACTTCCAGGGAGCAGGAAAGCACAATACCCCTAAGAACCTGGAAGGAGAATAGAGTCAAAGGAATGGTCAGACAACACTGTGTCTTTGATACTGTGAGGGCTTTCGAGTTACCCATGGTGCAGCAGAGCAGTCCTAGAGGCAGAGAAACAGTTCTGTGCCTGCTGATGGCTCTAAACCTGGGCTCACTGCCCAGACTGCCACACTGTGCCAGTGGGTTCCCAGCTTTAGATGACAGTGGGTTAACTCATTTATAACCAAGAACAGTTTTCAGTTTCAGCTCTGGGTGAACTTTGTGAACTTGGAACTTATTCTGACAGCAGGAACTAAAAGAACCACAGATAAATTATATTGTTTACTTGTCAACAGAGACCACCCACCTCTTAATTACTTGGGTGCTTTGGTGACTTATTAAATAACTTACTCAGAAAAAGTTGCACACAATGCACTCAACATGAAAAGTCCTCACAGTGGAGGCCAACATAAACATAAAATTTCTGTATTTTCTACTACGGCTGTTGTTTATCAGCATGGGACTCATAGTTTTTCTAACAGAATCATTCACTCAAGTTCTCTGGTCCCAAATTATGGTATCTTTCTTGTGGCATCATGAGCTTCCCCTCACCCTCAGGACCATGTGGTAATTAATGAGATATTTTGGTGACTTTATTCCATCTTTCCAGGCTATCCCAGAGTGTTCTGTGTTAAAGAAGACAACACATTCACATTGGCATTGCTACTGCTCTTTTTCCAGGTACGACCATCTGTCTTCCTTTATCTGCTTTGATTGCTTCTCCATTTGGGGAGGGTAACTGTAGCTGTTATAATAGTTAAATCTCAAAATATGCATGACTTTACAAGATACTAGTTTATTTCTCATTTACTGAAAATCTCATATGGATATTTCTAATTGGTGTCAATAGCAGACCCCAATCCACAGAGTTATTCAGAGACCAGGCTAATAGAGGATCCACTATCTTCAACAATTTTTCAAGTTTTCCCTAGGCTCCCACATCCTACCAAACAAAGATAGGAAGAAAGAAAACAGAGAAAGCACTTCATATTTACTTGCTAGGGCTGCTACAACCAAGTAGCAGACCGGGTGGCTTAAACAACAAGAATTTATTACATTACTTCTGGAGGCTGGAAGTCCAAGATCAAGGTGTGAGCAGGGTTGGTTCCTTTTGAGGCCTCTCTTCTTGTCTTGTAGATAGTTGTTTTCTCCCTATGTCCTCACATGGTCTTCTCTCTGTGTCTGTGACTTAATTTCCCCTTTTTATAAAGATACCAGTCATTTTTATTAGGGAGCACCCTCGTTACCTTATTAGCCTTAATTATATCTTTAAATAGTCTATCTCCAAGTATAGTCATATTCTGATACTGGGCATCAGGACTTCAACATGTGAATTTTGGGGAAAACACAGTTCAGCCCATAGCACATTTTGAATCACATTAGACTAATAAGTGGTCTTGGTTAAAGTCACTGGCAAAGCCACTGGCCAAATCCAATGCACAGCACCACCTAGATTCAAGGGAGGCTGGGAAGTGTGCCCTATGTCTGGCAAGAATGTCCCAGCAACTCTCCATTATGGCATGGAAAGTGAGTTGTGCGTGGACAGCTAGCCAGCTCTGCCACAGCAGGAATGCTTTTCTTAAAGTCTCTTTACTAATTGCCCTAACTATCATATTCAGATTGTCCAGTACAGGGAATTAAAATCCCTATAACATATTCATAGAATGCTAAAGTAAGTCAGCTTACTGCACACATTTCTTTCTATTATGTGACAAAGACTAGACACAGGTTTCCAGATTTTTGCATCACATGCTTAATGCAGAATAGGTTTAAAAATTTAGTAACACACTGAGATAATAATTACTGTCCTCACTGTCATCATCAAGAAGAGTAAATAGTGTAGTCAAAAGAGTGAGAGCTAGGAGAGTAGAGACGCTGAGAAGGCCATCCATAACGCTGCACAGCAACCATCCATAACATTGCACAGCAACCAGGGAAAGCATCTCCCAAGTGCTTGCCATGATCCTCACCCTTCTGTTCCAACCTGATAAAAAATGTCAGCCCTCCCAGAAATCTGACTCTCCAGATACCTATGAAACACTAGCTGATTCCAGGATCAGCCCTGATGAACCACTGCTTAAATGCCAGTTGGTATGACTCGGATATGGTTAACAAATGGAGAACAAGTCTTAACAAATTCATTAGGGAAAGTTTAAAAGGCTAAGACCAACACTCTAAATATTTGTTTATCCTGAAATCTAGTTTGTTAGATATTGCTGCCTGTACTATGAATTTCACAATCACTTGTGGACTGTTCGATGGTCTTACGAGAGAGGGGTCTTAATTAAAAAAAATGACTGTCTGTCACCACAAAACCCTCCTTAATTAATATCTAGTAAATATTTTATCTTCAAACTTTAGGACCTTGTGCCTTGACTTCTTTCAGGACAGGGCGATCAGAAAGTGAGCAGGACTCTTCCATGTGCTTCAAAAGGCTTTTGATAAGTTTCAGAGGACAAAGGTATTAATAAGGAAAAACTAAGGCATTCAACTTAAAACCCTGATAATTGTGTGTCCACACTTTTTCCTTTTCTATAAGCAAGTATAAATAAATAAAACAAATATCTGTATAAATATAAAAGTTTTGTTTGTTTTAATGAAACTAGACTCATTGTACAATAGTCCCCCCTCTTCCATGGTTTTGCTTTCTAGTTTCAGTTACCCTAGGTCAACCACAGTCCGAAAATAGTAAATGGAAAACTCTGGAAGTAAACATTCAAGCTTTAAATTGCATGCCATTCTGAGTAGCATGATGAAATCTTGTGCTGTCTCCCTCTATCCTACATGGATGTGACTCATTTCTTTGGTTCAGTGTCTCCACAATGTATAAGCACACTTCCTGCCTGTTAGTCACTCAGTGGCTGACTTGGTTATCAGATTGACTCTCAGGATCACAGTGCTTGTGCTCAAGTGACCCTTACTTTACTTAATAATCTCCCCAAAGTACAAGAGTAGTGAGGCTGGCAATTAGCATATACCAAAGAGCAGCCATAAACTGTTTCCCTTAAGTGAAAATGTATAGGGAAAAACATAGTAGATGCAGAATTCAGTTCTCTCCATGGTTTCAGGCATCCACTAGGGATCCTGGAATGTATCCCCTGTGGATAAGGGAAGAGTCCTGTACACACAGTAATTTGAACTTGTCACCAGTGAGCTGCCAGCTCAGTCACAGGGTTTTTCCCTACCTGATTCTATTCCTGGAAATCTTCTTTTTTTCCTGGCTCCACAGTCTTCTAAGCCCATCTCCAATGTTTCTAATAAAATAGTTTCTTCCTAATTCTACTTAAACTAACCAGTATGTTCCCCTCCCTAAACCTTTATCAGTTCTTATTTACTAAATAAAATTCCTGTTGACTCCAACGTGCACTATCTTGTTTTCAATATTATTATTTTTTGTTCTGAATGGAAATGATCAAAATGAGAATTGAGATGAAAAAGCATAACCAAGAAGATAAACAGCAGAACATTCATAAAGAGAAAAAACCTTATTTGATCACCATGAAGGGTAGGCAGGGAAATTATCATTTTATTCCTATGCATAATGGCCTTAATGTGGTAATAAACTTTGAAAAACTTGAAAAATGTTAATAAGGTAAGTAGAGTGGGGAAGGGAAAGAGTGATAAAATGAGGTGAAAGCAGACAGGGCCTTGAAGTCTTCGAGTAAGAAATGTGGATATTTTTTTCTACAAGCTTAGAGAGCAGTCTTTGGACAGTATTGTGTAGAGAATAACTTATAGTTGTAAAAATTGAAAACTGAGGAATTACAATATAACTGCAATAGAAGAGAGAAAGATGATTTAGCTTAGGTAAGTGTGGTGGCAGGGAATATAAAGCAAAGTGGATTAATTTTGGACAGTGTTAGAGATAGAAGAACTAGATTTGGTAGGTTTGAATTTGAAAGTGATTTAAAAGGGGAGAAAAGGAAGGAACTTGGCAGTAAAATAATTGAAAAATTGATGACAAGGAAATCTGGGGAAGAGATAGATATGTGGATAGATTTTTCCAAATGGACAAAAACACAAAGATATTTATGTCCCATGTGAACACTCACCAAAGCACAAGAGAGTATTAATAATCAAGTAGAGAGGATGACCAATTCTGTGGATACAGTCAACTCCTTTCCCCAGCCACCCTGTCATTGCCCAGTGGGCTCATGAGCAAAGTGGCCTTGGTGGCAGGGTGGAGGATATGCATGGGCTCAGCAACATGAACTTTCACTTTCAAAGGATGATCTGACTATAGCCATTATTGAGTTTCCAATCTGCCAGAGGCAAAGATCAACACTAATATAACACTATTCCTGGAGTGATCAACTAGCTACCTGTGGAAGGTTAATTACATTGGACCAACTCCATCATAGAAGGGGGAGTGTTTTGTCCTTACTGGAGTTTACACTTACTGTGGAAACAGATTCATCTTCCCTGAATGCAAAACTTTTGCCAAAACTACAGAATGTCTTATCCACTGTCAGTATTACACACAGCATGACTTCTGATCAAGGAGCTCACTTCACAGCAAAAGAAGTACAATAGTAGGACAATGCACATGGAATTCACTGAGTTCTGCAATATTCCCCACCATCTTGAAGCAGCTGGCATGACAGAAGTGTATAATGGAGTTTTTAAGAGTCAGAGTATCAGCTAGGTGCCAATGCTTTTCAGAGTTGGGGCCATATTCTCCAGAATGCTGTATATATTCTGAATCAGTGTCCACTATATGGTGCTGGTTCTCCCATAATTAGGATTCACAAGTCCAGGAATCAAGTGGTGGAAATGGAAGCAGCACCTACTCACTATTACAGTACCCTAGTGGTGTACTAGCAAAATATTTTATTCCTGTTCTTGTGACTTTATGTTCTGCACCCTAGAGGTCTGAGTTCCAGGGGGAGTGATGCTTCCATCAGGAGATTCAATGATGATTTTATTGAACTAGACATTTAGATTGCCACCTAACCACTTGAGCTCCTCGTGCCTCTCATTCAACAGGTAAAGAAGGGAGGTATTGTCCTGGCTGGGGTCATTAATCTTGACTAATCCAGATTTTGGTGTTTGGCTTCAGTCATTGGATGAACAATGTTGCCATTAACCAAAGGAAGTACAGATCTAGAGGCAAGAATGGAATTAAGAATGCTCTCTTGGACATGTTACAATCCAAAAGAAATGTCAAATGTGGGTATGTGTCTGGAGAGTCCACAGAGAAAATCAAGGTTCTAAATACAATTATGCAAGTACCTGGCAAATAGGTGATTTTCAAAACCATGGGACTGGATGAGATCACCCAAGGTGAAAATGGAATAGGAAAGAGAAGATGATTGAAGACTAAGCCTTAGGACTACAACATTCTGAGACTAAGAGGAAGAGGAGAAATGAGTAAAAGATAGACGATGGGTGGTGTCTTAGTAAGAAATTGAAAGATGTATGGGACACAGAAGTCAAAAAGAGAAAAAAGTTTCAAAGGGAAAATCCAGTGTCTGGTTAAGGTTGCTCAGAGATGGAGTCAGATGGGGAAAGAGAATGGACCTGTGACTGGAAAACAAACTGGGAAACAATTGCACATCTTTACAGGTATGGGCTCAGCAGGATCACAGGAGCAGAAGACAAATTTGAGGGAGTTTAGGAGTATATAAGTTAGTTTTTGCTGTATAACAAGTTACCACCAATTGATCATCTTAAAACAACACACATTTATTATCTCATATTTTTCATGAGTCAGGAGTCTAGGCACAGTCTGTCTGGTGTTAGGAACTGCCCTGCCTGGTTTCACAAGCTGCAGCCCCCCCATGGCTAAAGCTGAGTGAGCAACCTTCAGACCATAAGCCACTAAGGAGAAGAAGCTTATTTCTCTGGCAGGAGCAGTGCCTCTGACCACTTTACTTCACCCTGCCTGGCTCCCAGTGCATGATCAGTTAGCCAATGATGGGTAAGATTTCTCAAGGGAGGGATGACCTAAGGCAAGCATGATCACAAGGGGGGCCCTCAGGGAAGGACTTGGGGGGCTATAGAAAAAGGGGGTGATGGACCCTCTCCCCTCAGCTTTGACACAGCCTGAGTCCTCATTCCATCTGCAAGAAGTCTCCTAATCTCTTGGCTGCCTTACTTCCCCCACTCACCTAAGCCTGAAACAATGCAGGAGGATGGTGCAGCCCTGTGCTGGAAAGAGTGGGTTCCCCAGGGCCATCAGGCCTAAGAAAGAAAGCATAAAATCCTATCAAACCTACTTTGCTACTACCCTCAATTTAAATGATAAGAGTCTGAGCCTGAAATGAGTTTGTTTCCCCAAAGTTTTATGGCCCTTTAACTATCTGACCCTGACTCAGAATAGGCCCTCAGAGTTCTCTGAATGTTACCTATTTGATCATTACTGCCTGACAGTGATCGATGGGCTTAATCTGAGAATATGGGTCTTTGGAACCACTGGTTGCTTACTGATTATAATAATGCTCCGTGTACTTTGGCGCATTTGCAAATTATTTTCCCAGGGTCATGTGAGAGACCAGTAAGTAGCAAGCTTTGTGGGATCTATAGCAGTCCTAACTAAAAACAAGGGGGGAAATATAGGAGACCATTCTGTGTGGCATGCTCCCAGACAGGACCTATGCCACAGATAAGTTCTCCCCTGGAGAATCAGGCCTGCATTGTACCTAGACTGCTATGAGATTTGCTTTTGCTAAAACTCCCTCACCCTGAATTGAGGCAGCAAACATTCACTGCATATCTTTAAATTGACTTCCTAAAATCCATGCTAAACCTGCGAAGGATGAGTGTAACCAGTTCAACCGCTTTTCCCTTTGCATTTGCAAATATCCTTCTTCTGTGATACAATTAGCGGCATCTTCTCCTTTGTTTTCTGTAAAAGGTAACCACCTAAAGTGAACCTGTGCATAGTAAATGAGGACCATCATGTAATATGCCCAGAAAAGCAATAAAAGCTTGTCAAGGAAAGAGTTGGGGCACTCTCCCTTTGAGAGAGTGGCTGAGGCCTTGCAAGGCTTTTTCTCCTCTTGAAAGAGAAGCCTTGCCATCCTGTTTCCTCCGTAGGACTCGGTAGTCCATGTGAATTTCTCTAGTCTCATCCATAATGCCGCAGACCCCATTAGCTGGGGTCCACATCAGTCTGGGTCCTCTGCCCAGGGTCTTTCTTGGCCGTGATCAGGTGTTGGTCAGGGCTGTGATCTCACCAAAAGCTTGGATTCTCTTCCAAGATTAGTGATTGTTGGCAGAATTCCATTGTTTATAGTTGTAGACCTGAGGCTTTCATCTGCTAGAGGCCATTCAACCCTCCCTGTTACGTTGCTTTCTCTACAGCATGGCAGTTAGCTTCTTCTAGGTCAGCAAGAGAATTCACCGGCTTTGAATCTCTGACTTCAGGAAAGGCCCATCCTTTTTTTCCTTTTTTTTTTTTAAATTTTAATTATTGTTCTTGTACAGTTTTCTGTCTTTTACTCCCATCCCAGCTCCCTGCCCCAGCTCTCCCCACCTCCCTCCCATTTCCACCCCTCCCAGTTTTTGTCCTTGTGTCCTTTATAATTGTTGCTCTAAACCCTTCCCCTTTTTCCCCTTAAATTCCCTCCCCTCTCCCCTCTTTTTTTATGGACTCCTCTTATTAGGCCAGGCCCATTCCAAATAATCTCACCTTTTGGTTAACTCAAAGCCAATGGATTAATGACCCAATCACAAGACTAAAATCTCACCATATTCACAGTCCTACCTACACTCAAAGGAGAGAATTATCAGGGTGTGTGACAAGGGGGCAGAATCTTGCAGGGCCATTTTAGAACTCTGCCTAGTCAAAGAGGAATTGTCAGGTTTGGAAAAAGCTGATCAAATACACCGATGACACCTAATGCTACAGTTGACAGTTGTTACGCACCTACTCTATGCTGAGTACCTTACTAATCACCTAATGCTCCTGTTGCTGAATTTGAAGGGCAGGCCCTGTTATTAGTCCATTACAAAGGAAGAAATTGAGATTCCAAGGAGTTGATGACTTCCTAAGGTCATGTTATGATGGGAGTTCCAAGGTTCAAATTCCAATCTATCCTCCCCCAAAGTTCCCTTGGGTGGTATGCCTTATTTAAGAGAATTGTTATCCAGGTTAAATGAAGTAATTATATGGCCAGGGCTCACTACAGAATACAGCCATTCACTACAGGTAAGAGGTAAAATTCTCCAAGTTCACATCTCAGCCACAACTTTGCCCGCCCTGCCCCCAACACTTGGCCCCCTTCAACCTTCCTAGCCACATCTCTCAGTTTCCCATCTCCCGCCACATCTCTGGGATTCAGCCTCTCTTTGCCGGCTTTCCCCCAGCACTGGCCCTCCTCTGTGCTGGTTACTATGATAACCATAAAAAGGTCTTTCTGGCCTTCGGTCCTTTTAAAACCCGGATGGCCAAAAGAATATTCTCTGAATATCATCTGCATCCCTTTTTCCTCCTATTAGACTACTTGGTCTGCTTACCTGCTGCCAATTACTCTAGACCATGTTCTACGCCTCAGCACCATCCCCCATTCCACTGCATAGCCTTTGAGCAACAATTATTCCAGAACTTGAACAGAGTAATTGTTAGCTGACCAGACAAACTGAGGGGATCTAAGTTACTGAGAGCACTGGAAGAGGGATTCCTGAATGCCTGTTTAAGTCTCCAGGGCCAACATGAATGCAAATCTTGGACCCTCACCCCATTTGTGTCTTCATTCTGGGATTGCACTGAGGGTGCCTATTGTTCTTTGTGTCTCTTCATCCTAAAGCCCCTTTGTTTGAACCAGACAAAGAGTTTTCTCCTTTCAACCTAAACACCTTATGGAACCTATTCCAGGCCTCCCAGTACCCAGAGAGAGGACTTATTCTTAATTATTAGTTCAGAGCTAAACTTCTCTTGACAAGAACTGAGGGGAGGAAGAAAGTGTGTTGTGGGGTTATTGTTAAATGTGTTCAGAGTTTCAGTTTGGTAAGATAAGAGGTCTATAGATGGATGGTGATAATGGTTGCACAACAGTGTGGATGTACTTAATGCCACTAACCTGTATACATAGATATAGTTAACATAGTAAATTTTATATTATATGTATTTGACCACAATTTTGAGACAAACAAACAAACTCTCATTCTTTTCTTCTAGTCCCTTGCATGGCCAGCCTTTTCCTATCCTGTGACATCTCACATCACGTGCGCATAATCCCCTCTAGCACACACTGGCCCCCTCTGTCCTGGTATCCCCACCACAAACTCATAGACTTCCAGGTCTTTCCTGTTTTTCTTCCATCTACTTTGAAGGTAGACAGTTTCTACTCCAACCACTAAAATATCTTGTATTTCCTTTAAGGCTCAAAGATTTTTATTCTGTGAAGCTCTCCTATAGTGTTCCATCTTGAAAGGTGGCTTTCTCTTACTTAGATTGCCTTACCCTTAATGCAAAGCCTCTTTCACACTGTCACACACTTGCTATGTCTAGTCTTGGAATGACTGGTTTCATGGATAGTTTTGTATACTGGAAAAAGCTATAGTAAGAGAGTAAGCTCCCTAATGGTAAGAATTTATTTCCAAATAATCCACTATTCCTACTCACTGAGTGCCTCCACATGCCTCACTCTGGGGAATATCAAAGAAATATAGCCATGGTCTCAGCCCTCAAGGAGCTTTTCTTTTTAAAATTATTGTGATAAAATGTGCATAATATAAAATTGACAATTTTAACCATTTTAAAGCATACAGTTCTGAGACATTAAGTAATTCACATTGTTGTACAGCCATCACCACCACCCATCTCTAGGACTTTTTCATAACCCCAAACTGAAACTCTACACCCATCAAACAGTAATAGGTAGTTACAGAATAGCCATGGGGATGTAAAGGGCAGCACAGGAATATAGGAGCCAAAGAACTTACACGCATGACCCAAGGATATGAACAACAGTATGAGAATTGCCTGTGGGAGCAGTGGGTGATGGAAGGGGTGGGAGGTAAAAGGGGAAAAACTGGGGCAACTGTTACAGCTTAATCAATAAAATATAATTTAAAAGAAAAGGAAAAAAAGCAAAAAAAAAAAAAAAACCCACAGTAATTTCCCATTCCTGCTACCCGAGCCCCCGGAAACCACCATTCTATTTTCCATCTCTATGAGTTTAACTACTCTAGGTACCTCATGTAAGTGGGGTCATACAATATTTGTCCTTTTGTTACTGGTTTATTTCACATGGCATAATGACCTCAGAGTTCATCCATGTCATATAGTATATATCAGAATTTCCTTCCTTTTTAAGGTTGAAAAATAGTCCATTATAGGAAAATACATTTTGGGTTTTTTTATTCAACTATCAGTGAACACTTGGGTTGTTTCTGCCTTTCTTATTGTGAGTAATGATGCTATAACCATGTGCAAATATCTGTTAGAGACCCTGCACTCAATTCTTAAAAGTAGAATTATTGGATCATATGGTAATACTATGATTAATTTTTGAAGTCAAGAATCTTCTAATAAGAAGGGACATCAGCAGCATCAAGTTACATGAGGCAGCACCACAATCTCACATGTCTGGAGTCCTCTTACCAACCACATTCCCCCATGGTAGGGTGTCTTGAGACCAGTGCAACCTGGTCACAAAGGGGACACTTACCTCCCCAGTGCTATGCAAAGCATTTTCCAAGGCTGAGGCAACCCATCCCACAGAGATCCTGGAAGCACCAGCAGTGCAGGTAAAAGAAAATTAAAACTTGAACTTCAGCATCACCCACTGGAAATCAAAATAGACCTCTACTTATCAACCTGCTAAACAGTGAAGCAACAAACACTATTAAAAAAAATTGGCCTTGGCCAGGTGGCTCAGTTGATTGGCACATTGTCTTCTACACCAAAAGGTTGCAGGTTCAACCCCAGGCCAGGGCAACTTATCAATGTTTCACTTTCACATTGATATTCCCTTTTTATAAAAAATATTTTATTTATTTATTTTTTGAGAGAAGAGAAGGGAGAAAGAAAGAGAGGGAGAGAAACATCAATGTGTGGTTGCTTCTCGTGTGCCCCCTATTGGGGACCTGGCTTGTATACCTAGGCATGTGCCATGACTGGGAATCTAACCAGTGACCCTTTGGTTCACAGGCCAGCACTCAATCCACTGAGCCACACCAGCCAGGGCTCACATTGATATTTTCTTCTCTCCCTCTCTCTCTTCCTTTTGCTCTCCCTAAAATCAATAAAAACATATTTTGGGTGAAAATTTAAAAAATTATGTATACATATAAAAGATGCTCAATGATATTAATCATCAGAGAAATGCACATTGAAACCACAGTGAGATATTACCTCACACTTGTCAGAATGGCTATCATCAATAAATCAACAAACAACAAGTATGGGCAGGGACATGGAGAAAAGGGAACCTTAGTGAACTGTTGGTGAGACTGCAACCACTGTAGAAAGCAGTATGGAGTTACCTCAAAATATTAAAAATGGAACTGTTTTATGATCCAGTGATTCCACTTCTGTGAATATATTTTAAAAGTCCTGAAAACTAATTTAAACAAATATATGCATTCCTATATTCATTGAAACATTATTTACATAGCCAAGATATTGAAGCAGCTTAATTGTCCATCAGTGAATGAGTGGATAAAAAAGCTGTCCTACATTTGCTCAATGAAATACTACTTAGCTCTAAAAAAGAAGAAAATCTTACCCTTTGCAACAGCATGAAGGGATCTGCTAGGGATTATGCTGGGTGAAATAAGCCAGGAAAAGAAAGATAAGTACCATTTGATTTCACTCATATGTAGAATCTAATGAACAAAATAAACTAACAAACAAAATAAAAACAGATTCCTAGATAGAGAACATACTGACAGCTGTAAAAGAGAAGTGGATTCGCAGGGCTGAGCATAAAAGATGAAGGGATTAAATGATAAATAAATACATACACATATACATAACTACTGATAGACACAATCAACAGTATGGTGATGACCAGAATAAAAAGGAAGTGAGGGGAAGTAGAAGAGAGTATGGGGAAGTAATGATGATGGAAGGAGATGACTTGGTCTGGTGAACACCCAATACAATATACAGTGATGTATTATAGACTTGTACACCTGAAATCTATATAATTTTATTAACCAATGTCATCATAAATAAATAAATAAATAAATAAATAAATAAATAAATAAATAAATAATAAATAAAGGTTAAAGACAAAGAGAGAACCTTAAGAGCAACATGCGAAGAACAGCTATCTACAAGGGAGCTCCCAAAAGACTATAAGCTTATTTCTCAACAGAAACTTTGAAAGTCAGAAAAGATTGGCACAAAATGTACACAGTGATTAAAATCAAGGACCTACCACCAAGATTACTCTATCCAGCAAAGCTATCATTTAGAATTGAAGGGCAGATAAAGTAATTCCCAGATAATAAAAAGCTAAAGGAGGCCACCACTTCCAAACCAGTAGTGCAAGAAATGTTAATGGGACTTTAAAAACAATAAGGAAAAAAATACTTAAAAATGTGAATAATATAATGGCAATAGCTACCATCTATTATGATTACTTTAAAAGTAAGTGGATTGAATGTTCATATCAAAAGACATAGGGTGGCTGAATGGATAAGAAAAAAAGACCCTTACATATGCTGCCTACAAGAGACCCACTTCAAAAGACACACAGAATGAAAGTGAAGGGATGAAAAAAGATATTCCATGAAAAGGAAAACAAACCAACAAAAAAGCTGGTGTAATGGGAGATCCAACCTCCCAACTCAACCACAGGCCCTTTCCACTACTGAACCTAACAGGCAGTGGGCAGTCATAGGCAGCCAAAGGTGGATCTTGGGGTGACTTGGGACTTTTGCTGACATGCCTCTGGGCCCGGTGCTGGCAAAAGCCATCCATGGTGCATAGCTTTGTCCTTCCCTATGTACACCCAAGCCCAGTAGAGGCAGCCACAAACAGTGAATAGCTTGTAGCTCCAAACAAGTTGCAGAAGGACAGGTACAAAAAGCATTTGACATTGACCTGAACCAGAATCCCTCCCAATAAGTCTGAAACCAAAACACTCAGTGGCAACATTCAGAAAACATTAGAGCAAGATCCAATAAGCACCACAGCTGGCATATCCAAAGGGAGCTCTCAGAAGGCATCAAAACTTGCAGGGCCAAATTCAACTTCATATGGTCAGCACCTGCACAGCAGTTCATACACTGTGGTCAAGGTTCATCCTCATAGTCGGCCAGCCTGAGGGTTGACCACACACAAAAACAGGCCAATAACAATCAAGACTCAACTATAACAGAAAGACCCACATAATCCATACAAGGGACATTCCTGGAGCAGCCCCCTCAGGTAATCAAGGAGACCATGCCACTGGATCCCACAGAATACATACTTCATAAGGCCACCCTACCAAAACTGGAATTCATAGCAGATCTATTTAATACATAGAAAAACAAAAAGAGGCAGACAAAATAGGAAGACAAAAAACAAACAAACAAAAAAAACAGAAACCAAATAAAAGAACTGGAGGACTCTCCAGAAAAAAAGAGCTAAATGAAAGGAAAGAAAGCAATTTATCAAATATAGAGTTTGAAGGAATGGCTATAAGGATGCTCAAGTATAATAGTGAGGATTACAACAGCATGAAAAACAACATAGGAACCATAAAAAAGGACCACTTAGAAATGAAGACTATAATATTGGACATCAAGAATACACTGGCAGCAATGAAGGAAGAGGGAAGATGGCGGTGTGGTAGGAGGGAGCAGATCCCATTCCCCGTTACACATGGGAGAAAAACCTGGCCAATCTATGGAAGAGCACAGCAGACAAGGAACAGTAACATAGCATATTTGAGAATAAGAGGTCGAAAATTGTAGCAGACATTGAAAAACCAGCGGTAAGGAGAGCTCTTCAGAACAATAGGAGCCCAGGGATCAGCTCGGAGAGCGGGGTGGCTGAGGCTCCGGCCTGCGCTCCGCCAAGCCTGCCCCAGGGCTCTGGGGAGGGAGCTGGGTCAGCCGCTGAACTGGCTGGGAGATCTCAGGGGCCACCGTGAGACTGAGGTGGAGTGAAAGTGGGTGCCACACACCAGGTCACTGCGAGACTTTGATCTGAGTTTTCGTGGCCACCAGGGGGCTGCGAAAGCACAGTCGCCACAACCGCAGACAGATGCACGTGTGAAGTGAGACAGCTGCATGAAAATAGGCACCCACATGGGAACGCACACAGTCTCGGGATCGTGGACACTCGTGAAAACATAGGCACTGGCCACTGGAGACAGCTGTGGAGCCAAAGTTGCCAGTGCACAGGTGGGTGCTCAAACACGGACAGCTCAGGACCAAAGCCGCAGGCTCGAGATAGCTGCTGGAGCATAGGCCCCGTGCAGGGGCAAAGGCAGGTGCCTGCGCACCACTGGAGAACTGAGCACATACCCATTAACTCGGGGAAGTGCGCACACACCAGGAGGCTCAGAACACACGCTGGAAACCCTGTGGGGAGAGGCGCCCACTAACTCTGGGATACATAGCACAATGAGGACTGAGTTCTGAACACAGAGAAAAGCAATAAGATCACCCCTCGGCCATTGCAGCCAGCAAGACCAGAAAAACCGGCTCGGCAAGTTTGAAAACAACAAGAGGGTTTTTGTTTGTTTGTTTGTTTGTTTGTTTTTATATTTTGTTTTGCTTTGTTTGTTCCTTTTTTTTGGTTGTTTGTATTTTCGTGTGTGTGTATGTGTGTGTGTGTGTTTTGTTTTGCTAGTTTGTTTGTGGTTTTTTTGTTTATGTCCCTGTCTCTTCACATAAGTGTTTTTAATTATTCCTTCTTCATTATTTTTATCTTCTTCTTTACTCCCCAGCTCCTTTAGCCTCTCTTTAATTCTTTCTTGTTTAATTCCCTCTTCCTTTCCTTCCAATTTTATCTCTTCTACCTTCCTCTTTTTTATTCTTTCTTCTTTTTTCATTCCCCCCCCTTCTCTTCTTAAATACCCATGAGTGAGACAAAACAAACAAACAAACAAGCCTGGAACTGTGAAAAAAACCAGAGTTGGCCCCAAAAAGAGGTGTCCCAGCTGAGGAGACAGTGGAAGCTGTGAACAACAGGATTCTCCGAAGGAGAATCCACCACTGAATCTCACAGGTATTCTACCACAGAAGGTCATACAACAAACCCAGGGAGCCAGAACAGATCAATTTAGGAAGTTGAGGCTAACAACAAGAGTCTTACAAACAATGGGAAGACAAAGGAACAATCCCCAAATGAAAGGAAAGGAGGAAGCTCAAGAAAGAATGCTAAATGAAACGGAGGCAACTCAACTATCAGATATCGAGTTCAAAGCAATGGTTGTCAGGAAGCTCCATGAGCTCTCAATGAACTACCAGAAACTACAGGGAAGCTATGATGAACTCACCGCAAACTATATCAACATGAAAAACGAAATAGAAACTATCAACAAGGGCCAAGAGGAAATGAAGAATACAATTTCTGAACTGAAGAACACAGTAGAAGGAATGAAAAGCAGCATCGATGAAGCAGAAGATCGGATCAGCGAGTTGGAGGAGAAAATATAGAAAAAAACACCCAGAATGAGCAAGATAAGGAAAAGAGGCTCAGAAAGAATGAAGAGGGTTTAAGAGAAATGCAGGACAACATGAAACAGAATAATATTCATATAATAGGGATACCAGAAGGAGAAGAACAAGAACAAGGGATAGAAAACCTGTTTGAAAAAGTAATGATGGAAAACTTCCCTAATTTGGTGAGAGAAAAAGCCACACAAATCCAGGAAACACAGAGAGTCCCAATCAAGAGGAACCCAAACAGGCCCACTTCAAGACACAACATAATTAAAATGGCAAAATTCCAAGACAAAGAGAGAATCTTAAAGGCAGCAAGGGAGAAAACGGAAGTAACGTACAAGGGAACCCTGATAAGGTTAGCAGCTGACTTCCAGTGGAAATGCTCCAAGCCAGAAGAGAATGGCAAGAAATATTCCAAGCAATAAGAACCAAAGGCCTGCAACCCAGACTACTTTACCCAGCAAGGCATTCAATCAAGATAGAAGGCCAAATAAGGAGCTTCCCAGACAAAAGAAGTCAAAGAATACACCTCTACCAAACCAATTCTGCAAGAGATACTAAAGGGACTGCTTTAAGGGAAGAAATGAAAAGACAGAGAGATAAAGAGAGAGAGGAACACAGGTACAAAAATGGCAATGAATAAATACCTATCAATAACAACCTTAAATGTAAATGGATTAAATGCTCCAATCAAAAGACACAGAATAGCTGAATGGATAAGAAAGCATGACCCACACATACGCTGCCTACAAGAAACCCACCTCAGGACAAAAGACCTACACAGACTCAAAGTGAAGGGCTGGAAACAAATTTTCTAAGCAAATGGTCAGGAAAAAAAAAGCTGGGGTAGCAATACTCATATCAGACAAAATAGACTTCAAAAGAAGGGCTGTAAAGAGAGACCCAGAAGGTAACTTCATAATACTCAAGGGAAGAATCCACCAAGAACACATAAATATTGTAAATATATATGCACCCAGCAGAGGAGCACCTAAATACATCAAGAAAATTTTAGAGGACTTCAAGAAAGATATCGACAGCAACACAATTATAGTAGGGGATTTTAACACCCCACTGTCAAAAATGGACAGATCTTCCAAACAAAATATTAACAAAGATATTGTGGCATTGAACAACACTCTAGAGGAAATGGACTTAACTGATATATATAGAGCCTTTCATCCCAAAGAAACTAAATACACTTTCTTTTCAAATGCACATGGAACATTTTCAAAGATGGACCACATGATAGGACACAAAACAAGCCTCAACAAATTCAAGAAAATTGAAATCATACCAAGCATTTTCTCCGACCACAAGGGACTGAAACTAGAAACCAACCCCAAGGGAAAAACCACAAAACCATCAAAATCATGGAGATTGAACAGCATGCTATTAAACAATGAATGGGTCAAGAATGAAATTACGGAGGAAATCAAAAAGTTTCTGGAAACAAAAGATAATGAACTCACATTGACCCAAAACTTATGGGACACAGCAAAGGCAGTCCTCAGAGGGAAGCTTATAGCGATACAGGTCTACCTAAAAAAGACAGAAACATCTCAAACAAACAACCTAACCCTACACCTACAAGACTTCGAGGAACAACAACAAAGACAGCCCGGAGCAAGTAGAAGGAAGGAAATATCCAAGATCAGAGCAGAATTAAATGACATAGAGACTAAAAGTACAATCCTAAAGATCAATGAATCCAGGAGTTGGTTCTTTGAAAAGATCAACAAAATCGACAAGTCTTTAAGCAGGCTCATCAAGAACAAAAGAGAGAGGACTCAAATAAACACAATCAGAAATGAAAGAGGAGAGATTACAACTGACACCACAGAAATACAAAGGATTGTAAGAAATTACTGTGAAGAACTGTATGCCAAGAAATTTGAAAACATAGGTGAAATGGACAAGTTTCTAGAAAAATATAATCTTCCAAAATTCAATGAAGAAGAAGCAGAAAGCCTACACCGACCAATAACAGCAGATAAAATTGAACCAGTAATCAAAAAACTCTTGACAGACAAAAGCCCTGGACCAGATGGTTTCACAGGAGAATTCCACAAAGCATTTAAGGAAGAGCTAACCCCTATTCTTCACAGACTATTCGAAAAAATCCAAAACGATGGAAGACTCCCAAACTCTTTTTATGAAACCAGCATCATCCTAATTCCAAAACCAGATAAAGACACAACAAAGAAGGAGAACTTCAGGCCAATATTGCTGATGAACATAGATGCTGAAATCCTCAACAAAATATTGGCAAACCGCATCCAACAATACATTAAAAAGATCATGCATCATGACGAAGTGGGATTCATCCCAGGGATGCAAGGATGGTTCAACATTCGCAAATCAGGAAATGTAATTCATCACATAAACAAAAGCAAAGACAAAAATCACATGATATATCAATAGATGTGGAAAAAGCATTTCATAAGGTACAGCATCATTTATGATAAAAACACTCAGCAAAGTGGGAATAGAGGGACCATTCCTCAACATAATAAAGGCCATATATGAGAAACCTACAGCCAGCATCATACTCAATGGTCAAAAACTAAATTCTTTTCCACTAAAATCAGGAACAAGACAAGGCTGTCCACTTTCACCACTTCTATTCAATGTAGTATTGGAAGTATTAGCCACAGCGATTAGACAAGAAGAGGAAATAAAAGGCATCAAACTTGGGAAGGAGGAAACAAAACTACCATTGTTTGCAGATGACATGATAATATACATAGAAAATCCTATAGTCTCAGCCAAAAAACTGCTCTACCTAATACATGAATTTGGCCAAACAGCTGGATACAAAGTCAATATCCAGAAATCAAAGGCATTTTGGTATACCAACAATGAAAGAACAGAAACAGAAATCAAGAAAAAAATCGCATTCGATATAGCAAAAAAAAAATAAAGTACCTAGGAATAAACCTAACCAAGGAGGTAAAAGACCTGTATGCAGAAAACTACACAACACTGAAGAAAGAAATCAAGGAAGACACAAACAAATGGAAACACATACCGTGTTCATGGATCAGAAGAATTAACATCATCAAAATGTCCATACTTCCCAAAGCAATCTACAGATTCAATGCAATACCTATTAAAGTACCAATGGCATATTTCACAGATATAGAACAAACTCTTCAAAAATTTATATGGAACAATAAACGACCCAGAATAGCAGCAGCAATCTTGAGAAAGAAGAGCAAAGCAGGAGGGATCACAATACCTGACATCAAATTGTATTACAAGGCCACTGTAATCAAAACAGCCTGGTAGTGGCATAAAAACAGGCACGTGGACCAGTAGAATAGAACAGAGAGCCCAGAAATAAATCCTAGTCTGTATAGTCAATTAATATTCGACAAAGGGGGCAGCAACACAGAATGGAGTAAAAATAGCCTCTTCAACAAATGGTGTTGGAAGAACTGGACAGTTTCGTGCAAGAAATTCAAACTCGAGCACCAACCTACACCATACACAAAAATAAATTCAAGGTGGATAAAAGATTTAAACATAAGCTGTAACACCATTAAAGTCCTAGAGGGGAACATAGGCAGGAAAATCTCAGATATTCCACGCAGCAACATTTTTACTGATATGTCCCCTAAAGCAAGGGACATAAAGGAAAGAATAAACAAATGGGATCTCATCCAAATAAAAAGCTTCTGTGCAGCTGAAGAAAACAGTATTAAAATAAAAAGAGAACCAACTGTGTGGGAAAACATATTTGCCAATGATACCTCAGATAAGGGTATAATATCCAAAACATACAAAGAACTTACATGAGTCCACTCTAAGAAGACAAGCAACCCAATTAAAAAATGGGCAAAGGACTTGGGCAGACACTTCTCCAAGGAGAACATACAGAGGATCCAGAGACACATGAAAACATGCTTGATATCGCTAGCTATCAGAGAGATGCAAATTAAAACCACAATGAAATACCACTTGATACCAGTTAGAATGGCCATCATAAACAAAGCAACAAACAGCAAGTGTTGGAGAGGTTGTGGAGAAAAGGGGACCCTAGTGCACTGTTGTTGGGAGTGTAGACTGGTACAACCACTATGAAAAACAGTATGGAATTTTCTAAAAAAACTAAAAATGGATATACCTTTTGACCCAGCAATTCCACTGCTAGGATTATATCCTAGGAACCCTGAAACACCAATCCAAAAGAATCTATGCACCCCTATGTTTATAGCAGCACAATTTACAATAGCCAAGTGTTGGAAGCAACCTAGATGCCCATCAGTAAATGAATAGATCAGAAAACTGTGGTACATTTACACAATGGAATTCTATGCAGCAGAAAGAAAGAAGGAGCTCATACCCTTTGCAACAGCATGGATGGAACTTGAGAACATCATGCTAAGTGAAATAAGCCAGGCAATGAAAGACAAATACCATATGATCTCTGTCAGAACCAGGAAAATAGCTAAAGGACTGTCCCTGTGAGATTTGGCTGTCCAGGAACAGAGAACAAAGAACTGGAGGCAGATTACCATTTAAGGAGATGTTTAGGTTTAAAATTCCCATTCCCTAAACGCTGCAATGTATAGATCCCACGCGCGCCAAGATATAGCCAATAGCTAACAGCCACTTCTGTTTCTGTGAAATGCTTGCTTGCTTGTGTTTATAAAAAGGCCTAGCTGGAATTGGAGGGTTTTTCCCACCAACTTAGTTGGTATCATCAAGGACTTTTATGTACATATATGTGGAGAATTGTGAGGATTTATTAATTCTGTGGGCTCAAATCTATCACTCAGTCACATTGTATTCTCTCCATTGCTTTTTAATTTTTTACTTTTCTTACTGAAAAATAATAAAACAGCTGTTACTTTAAAAAGAAAAAAAAAAAAGGCCTAGCTGTAAGCGTGAGGTGCGATTCTCGTCTGCAGCTCTTCTGAGCATCGTGTCTCCGGGCACTCTGAGAGTTCGCCCCTGCGCAGGTTAAAACTTTTAGCCAATAAAGTAACACCTTTGAATCCTGAAAGTTTCCGAACATCTGTTTCTCGAGTCGGTGAATGCAACAATTTCACCTTTAACAGGAATCTAATCAGCAAAACAAACAAGCATAATATAACCAAAGACCTGAAAATTGAGAACAGGCTGAAAGTCACCGGAGGGAAGGGGAGGGAATTTCCGGGGAAAAGGGGAAGGATTTACAGGAACAAGTATAAAGGACACATGGGCAAAAACTATGGGGGGTGGAAATGGGAGGGGGGTGGGGAGGGCTGGGGTGGTGGGTTGGGGTTAGAATAAAAGACAGAAAACTGTATGAGATCAACAATTAAAATAAAAAATAATAAAAAAAAAGAATACACTGGCAGCAATGAGCAGTAGGTGAATAAAACAGAGGATCGAATCAGCAAGTTGAAAGACAAAGTTGAAAAAAACACCCAAGCAGCAGAGCATACATTTTTTTTAAATGAGGATAGTTTAAGGGACCTTTGCAACAACATGAAACACAAAAACAACCACATTATAGGGATACCTGAAGGAGAGAGCAAGGGATCAATAAACTGTTTGAAGAAATAATGGCTCAAAACTTCCCAAACCTGATGGGAAAAAAAGACACAAAAGTCCAGGAAATGCAGAGTCCAAAACAGGAAAGATCCAAAGAGACCAACACCAAGAAACATCATAATTAAAATGGCAAAGGTTAAACACACACAAAAAAAATCTAAAAGCGACAAAGGAAAGACAGTTACCTACAAGGGAGCTCCCCGTAAGACTGTCAGATGATTTCTCAACAGAAACATTTCAGGCCAAAAAGGATTGTCATGAAATATTCCAAGAAATGAAAAGCAAGGGCCTACAATCAAGAGTACTTTACCTAGTAAGGCTATCATTTAAAATTTAAGGAGAAATGAAGAACTTCTCAGACAAGAATCAACTAAAGGATTACCATCAAACCAGTATTATAAGAAATATCAAAGGGACTGCTTTAAGAAGTAGAAGAAAAAAATCAGAGGAGCATAGTTAAAAGAATAAAATGGCAATAAATGCATACCTATCAATAATCATTCTAAACACAAATAGCTAAAATGCACTGATCCAAAGACATAAAGTAGCTGAGTGGATTAAAAAGTGAGACTTGTACATATGCTGTCTACAAAAGACCCACCTCAAAATGAAAGATATACACACAGACTGAAAGTAAAGGTATTTCATGCAAATGAAAATGAAAGAAAAAACTATGGTAGTAATGTTATATCAGACAAAATGACTTTAAAAGAAAGACTGTATTAAGAGGCAAAGAAGGGCACTACATAATGATAAAAGGAGCAATCCAGCAAGAGGATATAACCCTGGTAAATGTTCATCACCATCAACCCTGGTAAATATAGAAGCATCTAAATATGTAAAGCAAATCTTGATACAAGCAAAAAGAAAGAGATTGAAAGTAAAACAGCCAGAGTAAGGGATCTTTATCACCCATTGAAATGAATAAATAGATCCTCCAGACAGAAAATCAGCAAGAGAATTAGTCTTAAATAACGTACAAGATCAGATGGATTTAAATGAAATCTTCACCTTTCATCAAGTGAGGACACAGTGAGAAGTCAGTAGTCTGCAACTTGGAAGAGGGCTTTCACCTAAACTTGACTGTGCTGACATCCTGATCTTGCACATCCTGCCTCCAAAACTTAGTGAAATCAGCTGAAAAACTACAGTTCGCAGCAACTCTGGAAGCTAAGTACAGTCTTCTGACTAAATTCTGGTCAATAAGATGTAGTCAGCAGTTAACGCAGAGCCAAGGATGGACAGAACCACCTTGAGACTAGTAGGAAGGGTGGGGACATGAAGGGGTACAGCTCCACTCCTGTGGATGGCAGCCTGAGGTATGACACAGCTGTTGGAGCTTCCCCCTGAAAGGAGCAAAGCCTGGACCACAGACTGGGCTCCCAAGCACAGAATGCCTATGCTGGGATCAGCCACCCACATCACATCCTGTGGTGAAAGGCCATGGAGTTTTTGTCTGCTGGGGAGAGATGGAACCTGCTGGAGACAAAGCCACTATTTCTTTTTTATCTCCTAGAGGGCCAAAGCACAGGTTTATTATTCATAGTCACTCACCTTGGGGTCAGGCAAAGGGAAGGCAGTGTGTACTGGAGTCGCCTGAGGAAAGTATGGAGTGGGAGGCTTTGGGGAGAGACAAGGGGGAATGTCTGCTGGGTTCCCAGTGCGGGGAGATATCTCAATATTGCAACAGCCATTTTTATTAAGGACAGCAAGCTTCTCCCAGGGAAAAAATAATTACCCCACCCTGTGAGAAACTACTCACTCCACCCTCTGGAATACTGCCTGCACCATCCTCTGGAATTCTGCTGACTCCACCCGGATCTTTTTACTTTTCTACTTTTCCCTTACTTTGCCCCACCATACATCTTAACCTCTGCTGAGGAGACAAACACAGGCAAATGCAGGGGATATCAGAGATTGAATTTAGGGCACAGCCATTTCATACACATTCCCAGGAACCAGGTAGACACTTCTCCCTCATGGGAAAGCCATGAAAGCACCCTCCTGACTTCCAGCAGACAAAAACTCTGGGCTCTGGAGACCTCACCTACTACTGAACAGCAAGTGGGGTCCTGCTGCCCACTGCCACCTTCTAGGCAAAATTCCAGGAGTTTTGTAGTAAAGGAAAGGATTCTTTATTCAAAAGCTACACAATTTGAAATAACAGCTTTCCACACGCATTAGTCACTTAAGCCAATCAATGAGCACTAAAATCTTTAACTCCATAGTTGCAGCTTTAATCACATAAGACTACAATTAAGACTAAATTCTTTAATTACTGCTTTAATCACTAAAGCCTATCAATTAAGGATAAGCTCTTTACTCCTGAGTTCCCCTATCAGTCCCCTTATTAGTTTTTAATTACCTTTTTTTCTGTAGGATTAGTTTACAAACTAAAACAACATAATATACAAAACCTACACAACTTTGGAAGAATGGTGGTCTTCTGCTTCAGAGCCCATCATCTCTAGAATACCCAAAGAAGAATAACCATGTCACCCACTACCAGGCCAGCCTGATCCTAGGCTATGCCTAAAGTTTTTACTCCTATCTAAAATATCATCCTTTAGGAAATGCAGGCAGCTGTAGCACAACCATCCAGGCATCCTCCAGGAAGAGAACCCAAGAGCCAGTCTCTGCCATCCTTCTATTTTAAATCTTCTGGCCCATAGTTCCATGTGCTCCAGAGGTATTCAACTTCTCAGCCAATCCTGTCCTAGGCTGTTTACCATTGCCTTGGGCAACCTTCTCCTATGCTCTCTCCCTACTCCTCCCCAGTGATCTGATCAGATCTCTTTGTATCACACCAATTTTTCCACTAGGGGCTCTGCCCTTCTGAGTTAAGGGAAATAAACTAGGACAGATTCAGACGAGTGGTGTGGAAATGGAGGAACACACACACCATCTTCCTGGAAGTCTGAACAGTACCTCACAAGTGGGTTCCACAGTTTCCATCCTTGCAAATCCACCAGAAGCCCTCTCG
This sequence comes from Glossophaga mutica, assembly GCA_039655065.1. Classification (NCBI taxonomy): domain Eukaryota; kingdom Metazoa; phylum Chordata; class Mammalia; order Chiroptera; family Phyllostomidae; genus Glossophaga; species Glossophaga mutica. Next base: position 95,781,696 of record CM077307.1, on the reverse strand, counting down.
GAAACAGTTGGGTCAGCAGGTACATGCAGGTGGAGGTGGATTTTGCAGTGCCTTTGGTCATTTACTAACCCACCCCTGGGCCCTATACTGATAAAAGCCAGTCTTACAACACAGCAATACCCATCCTGGGTGCAGCCAAGCCTAGAGGAGACAACCATAGACTGTGGATCACTTGTAGCTTCAAATAGGCCACTGAGAACCATCTGAAATTGGCTTACTCCAGCTTCGGACAACAGCAGAGCCATATTCAAAGGGAGGGCCCAGCAAACAAGTACTAAACTCTGCTGAGATGATTTCCACTTCATTATTTTACACTATTTTCATTATTTTTCCTTTTGCATAGCATTTTTATTATTTTTTCTGATTCTCTGTCATTTTTTCTTTTATATCTCTTATTTTACTCTTCCCTTTTCTTATTCCATTTTCCTTCCTCTTCCCTTTTCCTATTCTTTTTATTCTTTCCATTTCTTTGTGCTTTTTGGTGATTTCCTCTTTCAGTTCCTCACTCTTATTGGTTCTCTTCCTTCTCTCCTGTTATAGTTATTTTTCTTTCCTTTGGTCTTCCTGTATCATTTTTTTACTAGTCTATTTTTCTTTCCAATTTTATTATTCTCTTCCCTTTTGTCTTTGATTTGACTGTTGTTGTCAGGAACTCTTTTTTATTGTTTTCGTTCTTTTTATTTGTGTTGTCTGTTTTGTTCAGTAAGCACCTATACAGCAACATACAAGACATTGTGGGGTTAAACCTCACAGCAAGCCTGATGGAGAAGAGATGCCATCAAGGAATGGGTCAACAAAAATCAATACCCAGATACAACAGGAGAGCCTACATAACCCATACAAGGAACATTCCTAGCGCATCCAGCTCAGGAGATAAAGGAACTGCCCCACTAGTCCCACAGTCTTCTTCTTCTTCTTCTTCTTCTTCTTCTTCTTCTTCTTCTTTTTTTTTTTTTTTTGGTCTTGATCCTTTTCTTTTCTATTCTTTTTTTAAATTTTTTATTTTAATTGTTGATCTTGTACAGTTTTCTGTCTTTTACTCCCACCCCAGCCCACCACCCCAGCCCTCCCCACCTCCCTCCCATTTCCACCCCCCATAGTTTTTGTCCATGTGTACTTTATACTTGTTCCTGTAAACCCTTCCCCTTTTCCCACAGTCTTCTGATACATAGAGCCATCCCATGAGGGCAGGGAGTCAAAGCAGAACTATCCAATACTTAGAAACAAACAAAAAGAGTCAGCTAAAATGGGGACACAAAGAAACAACCTCAAGTCAAAGACAAAAATCCCCAGAAAAGGAGCTAAATGAAACTGAGGCAAGTAATTTATCATATATAGAGTTGAAAGTAATGGTTATAAGGATGCTCAAAGAACTTAGTGAGAACTACAAGGAACTAGTGAGAACTACTACATCAGTTTGAAAAAGGATGTAGAAACTGTGAATAAGAACCAGTTAGAAGTGATGATCACAATATCTAAAATGAAGAATACTGTAGAAAGAATTAAAACCAGACTGGATGAAAGAGAGGGTCAAATCAGAGGTTTAGAAGATAAGGTGAAAAAAAAAAAAAAACCTAATCAGAACAACAAGAAGGAAAAAAGGCTTAAAAAAACAAAGAAGGTTTAAGGGAACTTGGGGCAACATGAAAAATAATTATCTGTATTGCGGGGGACCCTGTCCTGGTCGCCAGATGTGGGGGGACTCTGCCCGCAGAGCCCCATCCCTCCGTCACGGATGAAAATAAAAACTACCAAGACATCTTCTGCTTGGGGAGGAAAGGGGTCAAACTCTCAGAGGAGAATGACCCAGAGCCCCTTCCTCACTAGGCTTTTATTGGGCTCAAATACACCAGAATACAAGTTTAACATGTCAAAGAAATCTGAGGGTTTAATCCGAGCCAGTGTTTGTCAGGAAAGGGGGTTGCCAAACTTTGGGAGACATGCTCATTTCCTCCTGGGACACTTGTCACCTCGGGAAGAGCACTCTTAGCAAAGCAGGTTTCACAGGACTTTAGGAATTCTTTCTTATGTCCGGATCACCCAGGGAGCTGTCCTGGCCAGGACAGGGCTGCACCGCTCACCCCCACAGTTTCAGGCTTTAAGCTGATTAGGAAGCAGGAGACATCTCCCAGATGGAAATGAGGACTCGGGCTATGTCAGAATAGCCGGGGGGTGAGGGTCCATCACATCCTCTTTGCTGCAACCCCCCGAGTCCTTCCATGAGGCCTCCCAAGTGGTTGTGTATGGCTTAGGTTGCCCCTCCCATGAGGAGTCTTACCCGTCATTGACTGCCAACCAAGCTATGGGGCCAGAGATGGGTAAGGCAGAAGCAGCACTCCTGCCAGGGAGATAAGCTTGTCTCCTTAGTAGGTCACATCCTTGTGACAGAACAGACCCAGATGAAGTGGGTCCCTTGGGCTCTTACACAGCCCACCATGGGGTGAGGGTTACAACTCCTGAAACCAGGCTGAACGGTCCGTAACACTGTATCACAGAAATACCCAAAGGAGAAAAAGTGAACAAGGGATAGAAAACCTGTTTGAAGAAATAATGACAGAAAACTTCCTTCATCTGGTGAAGGAAAAAGTAACACAAAGTTCATGAAACACAGACAGTTCCAATTAAGATGAACTCAAGGACACCCAACCAAAATACATCATAATTAAAATGGCAAAGTTTAAAGACAAAAAAATCTTAAAAGCTGCAAAAGAAAACCAATCAATTACCTACAAGAGAGTTCCAATAAGACTGTACCTGATTTATCAATAGAAACATTTCAGGCCTGAAGGGATTGGCATAAAGTATTCAAAGTGATGAATAGCAAGAACATGCAACCAAGACTACTCTATCCAGCAAGGCTATCATTTAAAAGCAAAGGTGAAATAAGGGATGCTTAAAAAAGGAATGCTTAAGAAGAATAAACACAAACAGAGAGAAACATAGGTATATAGGAATAAAATAGCAGTGAATAACCTATCTATCAAAAATAACCTTAAATATAAATGGATTAAATGCTCCAATCAAATGACATAGGGTAGCACAATGAATAAGAAAACATGAGCCATATATATGCTGTCTACAAGAGACCGCCCCTCAAGAACAAAAGATTTACAAAGGCTGAAAGTGAAGGGTTGGGAAAAAAAGCATTCCATGAAAAGAAAGACAAAAAAAAAGTTGTGGCAGCAATACTTATATCTGACAAAATAGACTTAAAAACAAAGGCCATAACAAGAGACAAAGAAGGTCACTACATAATACTTAAGGTATCAATCAATCCAACAAGAAGATATAACTCAAGGAGTCCAGCCAAGGTGGACACATAGATAGAAACTCTTCAATTCCTTGCACAACCAAAAGGAGGATAACAACCAATTCAAAATTAATAAACAATCAGAAGTGACAGAAAATCAAACTGCATGGAACTCCAACAACCAAGGAATTAAAGAAATAGTCTACCAGACCAACTAGACCAGCAAGATGGAACCTGCCTCAAGGCAGTGGACCCTATGGGCAGAGCTAGCTAAAAGGACCCATGGTGAGGTGTGTACTGTATGGGTGGGGTGGACTGAACCAGAAACTGAGACTCAGAGCTGACTGTGAACCATGGTGGGGATTACCATGGGGGGAGAACCCCCCAGTCTCACACAAGTGTTCGTTGGAAAGTGGGGCTACAGCTGAGCAGGAGAACTACGTTGTTCCCTCTTTGGCTCCTCCCCCACAGACAGTGCCACAACACAGCAAGGAGGGCTACCCTGCCTGGGTGAATACCTAAGGCCCTGCCCTCTGACAACTTAACAGGTGTTCCAAGACAAAGAAATAGGGTCCAAATGAAAAAAACAGAACAAAACTCTAGAAAGAGAGCTAAGGGATCAGGACATAGCCCACCTATCTGATGGAGAGTTCAAAGCCCTGGTAATCAAAATGCTCACAGAACTGATTGAGCTTGGTCGAAAAATGAAAGATATTCAAAGTGAAATGAAGCAAAATATTCAGGGAACCAACAGTGACAGGAAGGAAACCCAGACTCAGAGCAACAAGTTGGAACAAAAGGAAGAAATAAACATCCAACCAGAACAGAATGAAGAAACAAGAATTCAGAAAAATGAAGAGAGCCTTAGAAACCTCTGGGACAACTTGAAACGTTCCAATATCTGAATTATAGGGGTGCCAGAAGGAGAACAGTAAGAAATTGAAAACTTATTTGAACAAATAATGAAGGAAAACTTTCTCAATCTGGTGAAGAAAATAGACTCCTAGGAAATTCAAGAAGCCCGGAGAGTCCCAAAGAAGTTGGACCCAAAGAGGACATCATCATTAAGTTACCCAAGGCACATCATCATTAAGTTACCCAAGATTAAAGAAAAGGAGAGAATCTTAAAAGCGGCAAGAGGAAAGGAAAGAGTTACCTACAAAGGAGTGCCCATAAAACTATCAGCTGATTTCTCAAAAGAGACCTTCCAGGCAAGAAGGGGCTGGAAAGAAGTATTTGAAGTCTTGAAAGGCAAGGACCTACATCCAAGATTAGTCTATCTAGCAAAGCTTTCATTTAGAATGGAAGGGCAGACAAAGTGCTTCCCAGATAAGGTCAAGTTAAAGGAGTACATCATCACCAAGCCCTTATTATATGAGATGTTAAAGGGACTTATCTAAGAAATTGGAGAAGATAAAAAACTATGAACAGTAAAATGACAACAAACTCACAATTATCAACAAATGAACCTTAAAAAAAAAGAAAAAGAAAAACTATGAACACAAAAACTAAGCAATTAGAACAGGAACAGAATCAGAAAAATGGAAATCACATTTAGTGGGAAGGGAGAGGGGAGGAATAGGGGGAAAGGTACAGGGAATAAGAAGCATAATTGGTAGGCATAAAATAGGAAGAGGTCAAAATGGTACAGGGAATAGAGAATTCAAAGAACTTATAAAACAACCCATGAAGAGGAACTAAGGGGGGGGAGTGCTAAAAGGTTGGGGGATGCAAGGCAGAGGGAGGATAAAGGGGGAAAATTTGGGAAAAGTTCAATAGCATAATCAAGAAAATATACTTACAAAACAAGATATAACTCTTGCATACATATATGCACCCAATATAAGAGCACCTAAATATATAAAGAAAATCTTGGGGGACTTTAAAGAAGAGCAATATGGTCATTGTAGGGGATTTTACACCCCACTGTCACCAATGGATAGATTTTTCAGGCAAAAAATCAACAAGAAAACAGCGACCTTAAATAACACACTAAATTGAATGGATTGAATTGATGTTTACAGAAAGTTTAAACTCAAAGCTGCAGAATACACACTCTTCACAAGTGCACATAGACCATTCTCAAAGATAGTCCACATGGCAGGACACAAAATAAGTCTCACCAAATTTAAGGAAATTGAAATCATATAAAGCCTTGGATCACAATGGCATGAAACTAGAAATCAACTTTAATTAAAAAACCTCAAAAACATATAAATACATGGAAGGTAAATAACATGTTATTAAATAATGAATGAGTTATCAATAATATCAAGTAAGAAATCAAAAATTATCTGGAAACACATGTAAATGAACACAGAATAACCCAAAACCTATGGGACACAGCAAAAGTGGTCCTGAGAGGGAAGTTCATAGCATTACAGGACTGTCTAAAGAAGATAGAAAAATCAATCTAACCCTATACCTAAAGAACTAGAAAAAAAAACAAGAAAAAATGCCCACCAATAGTAGAAGGAAGGAAATTAAGATAAGTGGAAATAAATGATATAGAGATTTAAAAAAACAATTTGAAAGACTGATGAATTGAGGAGCTGGGTCTTTGAATAGATTTTTTAAAATTATAAACTTTAATCACACTCATCAAAAAAAAGTAGAGGGAACCCAAATAAATAAAATCAGAAATGAAGAGAAGTTGCAACTGTTACCACAGAAATACAAAAATGATTAGAAAATACTATGAACTATATGCCAAGAAATTAGATAACCTGGGTAAAATGGACAAATTGCTAGAAACATACAATCTTCCAAAACTGAATCAAGAAGAAGAAAAAATATAAATAGACCAATAACTTAGTGAAATTGAAGCAGTAATAAAAAAAAAATAACTCCCAGCAAACAAAAGTCCTGGAACGAATGGCTCCATGGGTGAATTTTACCAATCATTCAAAGAACAGCTATCCTCAACCTATTTCAAAAAAATTCAAAAAGAGGGAATACTTCCAATCTCTTTTTATTAGGTAGGTATTACCCTAACTCCAAAACCAGGTAAAGACACAACAAAGAAAAAAAAAAAAAAAACTGTAGGCCAATATACCTGATGAACATAGATGCTAAAATTCTCAAGAAAATATTTGCAAATCAGATCCATGAAAACATTAAGGAGATCGTTCACCATAACCAAGTGTGATTTACCTTGGGGATGCAGGTTTGTACAATATTCACAAGTTAATAAATGTGATGTATCACGTAAATAAAATGAAAGATAAAAGTCACACGATCATATCAATACATTCAGAAAAAAAATATTTGATAATATCCAGTACCCATTTATAATAAAAATTCACAGCAAAGTGGGAATGTATGGCTCAGACTTAAACACAATAAAGGCCATATCCAAAAAAAAAAAAAAAAAAAAAAAAATGCTGCAGCCAACATCACACTTAATTTGCAAAAACTAAAAGCGTTTCCCTTAAGATCAAGAGCAAGAGAGGGATGTCCATTTTCACCACTCTTATTCAACATGGTACTGGAAGTCCTAGCCACAGTGATCAGATGAAAAGAAATAAAAGACAACCAAATTGGAAAGAAGGAAGTAAAACTGTCATTTTTGCAGATAACACCATATTGTACATAAAAGACCCAACAGTCTCTACCAAAAAACTACTCAACCTAATAAACAAATTTGGCAAAGTAGCAGGAAAGTTAATATTCAGAAATAAGTGGCATTTTTATACACCAATAATGAACTATCAGAAAGAGAGACTAAGGAAAAAATCCCATTCACTATTGCAACAACAAAAAATAAGGTAACTTAGAATAAATTTAACAAAGGACATTAAGGACTGTACTCAGAAAACTATAGGACACTGGAAAAGAAATTGAGGAAGATACAAATAAGTGGAAGCATATACCAGGTTCATAAATTGAAGGAATTAACAACATTAAAATGTCTATATTACCAAAAGAAATATTTTTCTATATTTTTATTTTATTTATTGTTGTTCAAGTATAGTTGTCTACATTTTCACCCCACCTCAGCCCCCCACCCCACACATCCCTATCTCCCACCCTTGAACCTATCCCCTTTGGCATTGTCCATGTGTCCTTTATATGTGTTCCTTGATGGACCTTCTCCTATATTCCCCCATTATCCCTCTCCCCCTCCCCTCTGGTTACTATCAGTTTGTTCTTTAATTCAATGTTTCTTGTTATATTTTGCTTGCTTGTTTGTTTTGTAGATTAGGTTCCACTTACAGATGAGATCATATGGTATTTCTCTTTCACTACCTGGCTTACTTTACTTAACACAATGCTCTCCAGTTCCATACTACCTAAAGCAAACTACAGATTCAATGCAATTCCTATTAAAATACCAATGACATATTTCAGAGAGCTGGAACAGATACTCCAAAAATTTATATGGAACCACAAAAGACCCTATATAGCCTCAGCAATCTAGAGAAAGAAGAATAAAGTTGGAGGATCACAATGCATGATATAAAACTATACTATAAGGCCACTGTAATGAAAACATTTTGGTACTGGCATAAGAACAGACACATAGATAAATGGAACAGAATGGAGAGCAGAAATAAACCCATGCCTGTATGGTCAGTTAATATTTGACAAAGCAAGAGCATACAATAGAGTAAAGGTAGTCTCTTCAATGAATGCTGCTGCAAGAACTGGACTAGTACTTGTGAAAAAAAAATGAAACTAGACCACAATCTTATACCATACACCAGAATAAACTCAAAATGGATAAAAGACTTAAGTATAAGTCATGACACCATAAAAATCCAAGAAGAAAACATAGACAGTAATATTTTAGATATCTCATGAGGCAATATTTTTGCCAATATATCTCCTAGGGCAGGTAAACAAAGGAAAAAATAAACAAATGGGATCTCATCAAAATAAAAAGTTTCTGCACAGCTGAAGAAACCATTATAAAAACGAAAAGGGAATCTACTGTATGGGAAAACATATTTGCCAGTGATACACTGGACAAGGGTTTAATCTCCATAATATATAAAGTGTCCATACAACAACACCAGGAAGAAAAACAATCCAATTAAAAAAATGGGCAAAGGACCTGAATAGACACTTCTTCGAGGAGGACATAACAAGGGCCCACAGACATATGAAAAAAATGCCCAACATCAGTAGCCATCTGAGAGATGCAAATTAAAACTACAATGAGATGTCACACCACACCTGCTAAAATGGCTATCATTAATGAATCAACAAAAAACATGTGCTGGCAAGGATATGGAGAAAAGGAACCCCTAATGCACTATTCATTGGGAATACAGACTGGTGCAGCCACTGTGGAAAACACTATGAAGTTTCCTCAAAAAATTAAAAATGGAACTACCTTTTGCCCCAGCAAATCCACTTCTAGGAATACAGTCTAAGAATCCCAAACCATCAATTCAAAAGGATATATGTACTCCTATGTTCATAGCAACACTATTTACAATAGCCAAGATGTGGTAACAGCCTAAGTGCCCATCAGTAGATGATTGGATAAAAAAAGCTCTGGTACATTTGCACAATGGAATACTATGCTGCAAGGCAAAGAAGTAATTCTTACCATTTGTGACAACATGGATGAAACTGGAGTCTATTATGCTAAGTAAAATAAGCCAGTCAATTAAAGACAAATATCATATGATCTCACAATGAATAAAACAAACTAATGACCAAAATAGAATCAGAGGCATAGAAACATGCAACAGAAAGACAGCTATAAGAGGGTGGAGAGGAGGTGGGGACTGGTTGAAAGAAGATGTATCGAATAGTTAAAGAATATATATGCATGAATCAAGGACATGGACTTGATTGCGAAGAGACTGACTGTGGAAATAGGGAGAATTATGAATAAAAGGGGACAAAGGATGAAAAATTGGGACAACTGCAATAGCATAAATATTAAAAGAATATTAAAAAGCAAATGAATGGTATCTTCAGAGCATTTCACCTCAAAGCAGCATAATATAAATTCTCTCTAAATGCACATGGAACATGTTCAAAGAGAGACCACATGTTAGGACACAAAACAAGTCTCCATAAATTTAAGAAGATTGAAATCATATAAAGCATCTCCTCTGACCATAATAGTATGAATCTAGAACTCAGTAGCAAGACAGAAACTGGGGGGAAAAACACAGACAGGGAGGTTAAACAACAAGTTACTAAACAATGAATGGGTTAACAATGAGATCAAGGAAGAAATAAAAGATACCTTGAAACAAATGTAAATGATAACACAACAATGCAAAATCTGTGGGACACGGTGAAAACAATCCTAAGAAGAAAGTTCATAGCATTTCAGGCCTACCCCAAAAAGCAAGAAAAATCTTAAGTAAACAATCTAACCCTACACCTATAAGAATTAGAAAAATTAACAAGAAAATCCATAGTAAATGGAAGGAAGTAATTAATAAAAAAATCAGAGTGTAAATAATTGCTATAGATGCTAAAAAAATACAAAAATCCACAAAACTAAGAGTTTGTTCTTAGAAAAGATAAACAAGATCAATGAACCTGTAATGAGACTCATCAAAAAAAAAAAAAAAGAGTACCCAAATAAATAAAATCAGAAATGAAAGAGAAATAACTGACATCACAGAAATACAACGGATTATATAGGAAGATGGCAGTAAGGTAGGTGGGAGCAGAGCCCAGTTCTCCCTATGCCAAGCTGGAACACCTAGCCAATCTTCTGAGGTACAGCGTGAACAGCCTACAGAATCCCAGCTTATATGAAGTTTGGAGGCCAAAAATTGTAGAGGACATTGAAAAACAGATAGTGAAGAGATTGTGTTGGGACATTAAGGTCCCTGGGATGTGCACAGAGACCTAGGCTGCTGTAGCCCCCCGACCCAGTGCCTGCTGCAGGATACTTGGAGTAGAGATAGATCATCAGCTCCCTCCTCTACCAGAGAAGGGAGGGGAGCCCAGCACCAAGGGGGACCTGGATTCTTGAAGTGGCTTGGGGGAATAGAGATGAAGTGTGAGACACACAGAGGTGGTGTACACCCTCTGGGACTGTGGACACTGGCTAGGTAATTACCAGAGAAATTGGGGAGCCAGCAACACCTGGAGAAAGGAAAAGAGTTTGGCCATGTCAGATCCTGGCTCAGATAGTCTCCAGTCTGGTTAGAAAGTTGGGCTGTGTGAAAAGCCAGACACTTGTTAAGAATGGTGGGCTTAAACAAGAGGCTTCTACAAAACAAACAAACAAACAAACAAACAACTCACAGCTACTATGTAAGGAACTCTCTTACAGTGGCTGTCTTGCCCTCAGGGTGATTTGAGCTGAGCGGCTCATGGAGGGCCAAGGCTGGAGGCTGGGCAACTGCAAATGTTGTGATCCAGACCTGGACCCCAACCAAAGGAAGTGAGAAAAGCAAAGCTTAGCCCCCTTCTTCCTGTGGCATCCAGGAAGACCAGCAGAACTGGCTCAACAGGTTTAAAGTCAGCAGAAGGCTTTGTTTGTTTGTTTTTTTCTTTTCTCTCTTTCTCTTTTTTTTCTTCCCCCAAGTGAGACAATAAGACCTGGAGTTGTGAAATGTCCAGAGACAGATTTGAAAGGGGGAGCACAAGGCTAACCCCCAAAACTGAGACAAATTTCATTTTGCTATCCCATAAAACTGGCATTTTATTGTTTATTTGTATTATTGTTTTTTTATTATTTTTACTTTTTATTAGTTTTTTAAAATTTCTCTTCTTTCCATTTAGTTTTCTTTGTTTTATTTCTCTATTTAATTGCATTGTTTGACTGGTTTTCCTTATTCTCTCTTTCATATTCTATTTTGATTTTCCTTCTTTCTCTTCACTCATTGTAGAGTAAGTGGAGGCAGTCTGGCTTCCTTGCCCAGGTGTCTGGGTAACTAAGAGGAGGAGTGTTTTCATTTCCTTGGAGGGGCCTGATAACCACTCTTATAGCCTTGAGACTGGGTCCGATAAACAGTTCCCATAACATAAAGTGGGCTCGCATGCGCAGCACTATGTAAGGTTTTATGTAAGGTTTTGGCAGTTTTCTGGCTTTGTTCCCCTTTAGTACTTAAACAGGCAGGGTCTTTCCACTAGTGAGGCATGCAGCTTGTGGCACGCATGGTTCGCCCATCCTTGAATAAAGGCATGTCAAGCAACCCCATGTCTCTGTGCATTTTCTTCCATCTACCAAAAGGCAAGAGTGGATCTGCCCAGCCTTGATCGGTTGCAACACACTCCTGTTTCAATAATACACTACTCTTGATCGTGTACTTTCTATTCTTGTTATCCAAATCATACATTTCTTGTTATATTATTGTCATTCCAGTACTACTGTGAATAATTGTTGTTCCATGCAATTGTAAATACTACCCAGCACCCCTCCCTGATCTTAGCCCATTTCGCTTTATTCCTGAGCTTTATTATTGTTGTAGTTAACTCTAATTTCTCTCACACTATGCCTACTTTCTATCCTTTACTCTCACTATATCTCATCAGCTAATCTTGCACAAGAACTCTGTTTTCTGGATTCAGATCACAATCCTCCCCCCCTAACAAGAGTCTGATTTCTTTCACATTTTACAAAAAGTAGTTAGTTGGCTGAAATATCATGGTTAATTATATACTTATCCAAAGAATCTCCTATCTCTTCTCTACTTGTTGGTACTTTAAGTTCCATAGAATGCTCTCCCACTCTCTTAATCCATTTTACCTACCCCCTGCCACTGATCACATGCAGGAATGGGGGTAGCTATGAACATCAGCATAACTGCTGGAGGACAGAACCCACCAACAAAGGAACCACCAAAAGGTAAAAACCCAAGTACAACAAGAGAACCCACACAAACAAAAGAAAGGACAAACCTAGAGCATCCAGACATGGAGATCAAAGAGACCACACCACTGAATCCCATAAAATTGCTAAGATAGAAGTTCACCCTACAAAGACAGCTTGCAAAGCAAAACAAAAGGAAATACAGAAACAAACAAAAACAGTCACTTAAAATGGGGAGACGAAAAAAGAACATGCAATCAAAAGGAATGGAAGACTTCCCACTAAAAGAGCTAAATGAAATGCAGGTAAGCAAACTATCAGATATAGAATTCAAAATAATGGTTATAAACATGTTCAAAGAACTCTCAGACAACTACAAGGAACAGAGTGAGAACTACAAAGTATGAAAAAGGAAATAGAAACTATAAACAAAAACCAGGAAGAAATGAACAATAAAATCTCAGAAATAAAAAACACATTAGAAGGAATTTCCAGCAGGCTGGATGAAGCAGAGGACCAAATTAGTGAGCTGGAAGGCAAGGTGGAAAGAACCACCCAGGCAGAGTAGCTGCACACACACACGCGTACACACACACACACACACACACACCTCAAAAAATATGAAGATAACTTAAGGGAATTCCAAGATAACATGAAACACAACAACATTTGAATCATAGGAATACCAGAAAGAGAAGAAAAAGAACAAGGCATAGAAACCCTGTTTGAAAAAATAATGACAGAAAAATTTCCAAACTTGGAGAGGGAAAAAAACCATGCAAGTTCAGGAAGCACAGAGAGTCCCAATTAAGATACACCCAAAGAGGCAATCTCCAAGACATATCATAATTAAAATGCCAAGTATTACAGACAAATAAAGAATCTTAAAAGCAGCAAGAAAGAAATAGAAATAAGAAGTAACAGACAAAGGGGCTCTGCTAAGGCTAGCAGTTGGTTTCTCAACACAAACACGCCAATCCAGGGGACAATGGCAAGAGATATACCAAGTAATGAAAAATAAAGGCCTGCAACCAAGATTACGCTACCCAACAAGGCTCTCTGTAAGAGACCATTCTGCGTGGCATTGGCCCAGCTCCCACTCAGAAATGCACAGGACCCATGCCCATAGATAGGTTCTCCAGTGGGGAATCAGGTCTGCATTTGTACCTAAGCCGCTTTGAGTCTTGCTTTTGCTAAAAATTTCCTCACCCTGAATTGAGACAGCAAGTGCTTATTGTAACTTCCTAAATCCATGCTAAACATTCCTAGGATGAGTGTAACCAGTTCAACCACTTTTCCCTTTTTCTTTTGCATATATCCTTCTGCTGTGATGTGACTAGCGGCATTGGCTCCTTTGTTGTCTGTAAAAGGTAACCACCTAAAGCAAACCTGTGCAGAGTAAATGAGGACCATAATGTAATGTGAGAGGAAACCCAATAAAGGCCTGTCATGGTGGAGGCCATGGGCTTTTCCTCCCCTTGAGAGAAAACCATGCTGTCCATTTTTCTCCACCAGACTTGGTAGTCCATGTGAATGTTTCATTTCATCCATAATGATGTGGACACTGCAAGCTGGTGTCTGCATTGGCTCTCCATCAAAATGGGAGAAATAAGGATTTTCCCAGACAAAAGAAGGCTGAAAGACTACATCTCTATCAAACCAGCCCTTCAAGATTTACTAAAGGGACTACTATAACAAGAGAAAAGAAAGTGGTGAAAGAGACAGGAACACAGGTACAAAAAGGGGAAAATAAAACAATACCAATCAATAATAACCTTAAATGTAGATGGATTAAATGCTACAATCAAAAGACATAAGGTAGCTGAATGGATAACAAAACATGACCCATACATATGCTGCCTAGTAGAGACACACCTCAGAACAAAAGACCTACACAGACTGAAAGTGAAGGGCTGGAAACACATATTCCAAGTAAATGGACAGGAAAAAAAGCCAGGGTAGCAATACTCATATCAGACAAAATAGACTTCAAAACCAGGGACATAAAAAGAGACCCAGAAGGACACGTCATAATACTCTAGGGAAGAATCCATCAAGAAGATGTAAATATTGTAAACGTATATGTATCCAATATACAAGCACCCAAATACATAAGGAAAATCTTGGAGGACTTCAAGAAAGATATTGACAGCAACACAATTATAGTAGGGGAGTTTAACACCCCACTGTCAAAAGTGGATAGATCTTCCAAACAAAATATCATCAAGGATATTGCAGCATTGAACAATGCCCGAGATCAAATGGACTTAACTGATATATTTGGAGCCTTTCATCCCAAAGAAGCAAAATACACATTATTTTCAAATGCACATGGAACATTTTCAAAGATAGACCATGTGATAGAACACAAAACAAGCCTCAACAAATTCAAGAAGTTGAAATCATATCAAGCATTTTCTTTGACCATAAGGGTCTGAAACTAGAAACCACCCTCAAGGAAAAAAGTCAAAAACACTTAAACTCATGGAGACTGAATAGCATGCTATTAAACAATGAGTGGATCAAGAATGAGATCAAGGAAGAAATCAAAAAGTTTATGGAAACAAATGAAAATTAACTCAAAACAATCCAAAATACATAGGATAAAGAGAAGGCAGTCCTGAGAGGGAAATTTATTGTGATACAGGCCTACCTAAAAAAGATAGAAACATTTCAAATAAACGACCTACCCCTACACCTACAAGAACTCGAGGATCAACAACAAAGACAGCCCAGAGCAAATAAAAGGAAGGAAATAACCAAGATCAGAGCAGAATTAAATGACAGAAAGACTAAAAGCACAATTCTAAGGATCAATGAAGCCAGGAGTTGGTTCTTTGAAAAGATAAATAAAATCAACAAGCCTTTAAGGAGATTCATCAAGAAAAAAGAGAGAAGATCCAAATAAACACAATCAGATATGAAAGAGGAGAGATTAGAACTGATACCACAGAAAGGATTGTAAGAAATTACTACAAAAAACTATATGCCAAGCAATTTGAAAACCTAGCTGAAATGGACAAATTTCTAGAAAAATATAATCTTCCAAAACTGAATCAAGAAGAAGCAGAAAGTCTGAACATACCAATAATGCAGATAAAATTGAAGCAATAATCAAAAAACATCCAACACACAAAAACCCTGGACCAGACAATTTCACAGGAGAATTCTATGAAGCATTTAAGGAAGAGTTAACACCTTTCCTTCACAGACTACTCCAAAAAATCCAACAAGATGTAAGACTCCCAAACTCTTCTTATGAAGCTAGCATCGTCCTAATCCCAAAACCAGATAAAGGCACAACAAAGAAAGAAAACTTCAGGCCAATATTGCTGATGAACATAGACACTAAAATTCTCAACAAAATATTGGCAAACTGCATCCAGAAATACATTAAGGAGATCAAACAACATGATTAAGTGGAAGTCATCTCAGGGATGCAAGGTGGTACGATATTCACAAATCAATAAATGTAATACATCACATACACAAAAGCAAAGACAAAAATCACATGATCATATCAATAGATGCAGGCAAAGCATTTGATAAGATACAGCACCCATTTATGATAAAAACAGTCAGCAAAGTGGGAATAGAGGGAGCATTCCTCAGCATAATAAAGGCTATATATGAGAGACCTACAGCCAACATCATACTCAATGGACAAAAACTTAAAGCTTTCCCACTAAGATCAGGAACAAGACAAGGATGCCCACTTTCACCACTCCTATTCAACATAGTATTGGAAGTCCTAGCCATGGCAATCAGACAAGAAAAAGAAAAGGCATCCAAATTGGAAAGGAGGAAGCAAAACTGTCATTGTTTAGAGATGGCATGATAGTGTACATGGAAAATCCTATAGACTCCACCAAACAACTACTCAACTTAATAAGTGAATTTGCCAGAACAGTAGGATATAAAATCAATATTCAGAAATCAAAGGCATTATTGCACACCAACAATGAAATATCAGAAACAGAAATCAGGAAAAAAATCCCATTTGATACAGCAAAAAGAAAAATAAAATACCTACGAATAAACCTAACCAAGAAGGTAAAAGACCTGTACTCAGGAAATTACACAACACTGAACAAAGAAATTAAGAAAGGCACAAACAAATGGAAGCATATACCATGTTTATGGACTGGAAGAATTAACATCATGAAAATGTCCATACTACCCAAAGCAATTTACAAATTCAATGCAATACCTATTAACATACCAATGACATATTTCACAGACATAGCAAAAACACTTCAAAAATTTATATGGAACCATAAATTTTAAGAAAGAAGAACAAAATAGGAGGAATCACAATACCTAATATCAAACTGTATTACAAGGTCACTGTAATCAAATCAGCCTGGTACTGGCATAAGAACAGACACATAGACCAATGGAACAGAATAAAGAGCCTAGAAATAAACCCAAGTCTCTGTAGTCAATTAATATTCAACAAAGGGGGCAGCAGCATAAAATAGAGTAAAAATAGCCTCAAACAAATGGTGTTGGCACAGCTGGACAGCTACAGGCAAAAAAAAAAAAAAAAAGAAAGAAAAGAAAAGAAAATTAATCACCAATTTTACACCATACGCAAAAATAAATTCAAAGTAGATAAAAGACTTTAATGTAAGTCATGACACCATAAAAGTCTTAGTGGAGAACATAGGCAGAAAAATCTCAGATATTCCACGGAGCAATATTTTCAATGCTATGTCACCAAATGCAAGGGACATAAAGGAAAAAATAAACAAATGGGATCTCATCCAAATAAAAAGCTTCTGCACAGCTAAAGAAAACATCAGTACAATGAAGAGAACCTGTTGTATGGGAAAACATATTTGCCAGTGATACCTCAGACAAGGGTTTGATCTCCAAAATATATAAAGAACTCACAAGACTCCACTCTAGGAAGACAAATATATATATATATATATATATATATATATATATATATATATATATATATATATATATATATATATATATATATATAAATGGGCAAAGGACTTGACAGACACTTCTCCAAGGAGGACATCCAAAGGGTCCAAAGACATATGAAAAGATGCTCAGCATCACTAACCATCAGAGAGATGCAAATTAAAACCACAATGAGATACCACTTCACACCAGTGAGTATGGCCATCATAAACAAAACAACAAACAATAAGTGTTGGACAGTGGTGGAGGGGCTCTGCCCACAGAGCCCCTATCCAGGCCACCACAGATGAGAATAAGACATGATCTGCTTGGGGAAGAAAGGTGGCCAATCTCTCAGAGAAGAAGGACCTTGAGCCTGTTCCTCATTGGGCTTTTATCGGGTTTAATTTGCGTAAGAATAGAAGGCATATACAAAAAGCTCATCAATCATTGTCAGGCAGTAATGATCAAATAATAGATAACATTCAAAGAACTAGGAAGGCTTATTCTTAGTCGGGGTCAGATAGCCGAAGGACCATAAAACTTTGGGGAACAAACTCATTTTATGGTTGGACCCTTATTATTTAAATTGAGGGTATTCTTAGCAAAGGAGATTTCACAGGATTTTATGCATTATTTCTTAGGCCTGATTGTCCCCAGAGAACTACCCTTTTCTGACCAGGGCTGCACCACCAGCATTGTTTCAGGCTTAAGTCAAGTGGGGGGTGTGGGCAGCCAAGAAATTAGGAGACTTCTTACAGATAGAATGAATATTCAGGCCCTTGAAAAACAGAGGGGTGAGGGTCCATCACCCCTTTTCTATAGTCTCCTAAGTCCTTCCCTGGTGGCCCCTTCACCACTGTGTCTGTCTTAGTCATCCCTCCCTTGAGGAATTTTACCCATCTTTGGCTAACCAGTCATCAGCCAGGGCCAGTGGAGCAGGGTGAATTAAAGCGGGCAGAGGCTGTGCCCCTGCTGGGAGGATAAGCTTTGTATCCTTAGTGGCTTATAGTCCCAAGGTCTTTTTACTCAGCCTTAGCCATGGGGGATTGCAGCTTCTGAATCCAAGCAGGACAGTTCCCAACAAGACAGGATGTGGAGAAAAGGGAAACCTAGTGCACTGTTGGTAAGATTACAGACTGGTGCAGCCATTATGGAAAACAATATGGAATTTCCTCAGAAAACTAAAAATGGAACAGCCTTTTGACCTTGCAATTCCACCACTAGGATTATATCCTAAGAACTTTGAAACACCAATCCAAAAGAACCTATGCACCCCAAATATTCATAGCAGTACAATTTACAATAGCCAAGTGCTGGAAGCAACCTAAGAGCCCATCAGTAAATGAGTGGATCAAAAAACTATGGTACATTTACACAATGGAATACTACTCAGCAGAAAGAAAGAAAGAGCTCCTACCCTTTGCAACAGCATGGATGGAACTGAGAGCATTATGCTAAGTGAAATAAGCCAGTTGGTGAAAGACAAATACCATATGATCTCACCTGTAAGTGGAACCTAATCAACAAAACAAACAAGAAAGCAAAGTATAACCAGAGAAATTGAAATTAAGAACAAATGGACAGCAACCAGAGGGAAAATGGGAGGGATAATGGGAGGAAAGTGTGAAGAGGTTTAAGGAACAACTATAAAGGACACAAGGACAAAACCAAGGGTGGGTGGAAGCAGGGGAGGGAGGTAGGGATAGCTGGGTTTCAGGGGGGAGGTGGGGGAAAAGGCAGACAACTGTACTTGAACAACAATAAAATTTAAAAAATGGAAAAATAAATGAATAAAATAAAATACATTTAAAAACTGGAAAAAAACTAAATACAACAGATTAGAAAAAATACTATAAACAACTATATACCAAAAAATTGGACAACCTGGGTTAAATGGACAAATACCTAGAAACATACAATCTTCCAAAAATAAATCAGAAGGACTCTGAAAACCTGAATAGACCAATTAAAATGAATGAAATAGCAGCAGTAATCAAAAATTTCCATGCAAATAAAAGGCCTGGACTGGATGGCTTCACAAGCAAATTTTACCAAATATTCAAAGAAATACTAATTTTTATTCTCCTCAAACTACTCCAAAATATTCATGAGAATGGAAGACTTCCAAGCTCTTTTTAAAAGGCCAGTATTATCTTAATCTTAAAACCAGATAAAGATACTACAAGGAAAGAAAATTATAGGCCAATATCCCTGATGAACATAGATCTGCTAACTAAAATTCTCAACAAAATATTAGCAAGTTGGGTCCAGCAATACATTAAAAAGTCCATATAGTATGATCAAGTGAGATTTATTCTGGGAATGCAAGGTGGTTACAATATTTGGAAATAAATAAATGTGATACATCACATGAACAAAGCAAAAGATAAAAATCGCGTGACCATATTAATAGAGGTATAAAAAGCATTTGATAAACTTTAGCATCCAATTATGATAAAAACTCTCAGCAAAGTGGAAATAGAAAGATAAGATGTCAACATAATAAATACCATATATGAAAAACGTACAGCCAACATCATATTCAATGGGTAAAAAATAAATTGTTTCTCTTAAAATAAGGAATAAGACAGGGATGTCCACTTCCACCATTCTTATTCAATATGGTGCTGGAAGACCTAGCCACAGTGATCTGATGAGAAGAAGAAATAAAAGGCAACCAAATTAGAGAGGAAAAAGTAAAACTGTCATTATTCTCAGATGACTAGATAGTGTACATAGACAACCCTAGTGAGTCCATCAAAAAACTAATGGATCTAATAAATGAACTCAGCAAAGTAGCAAGATATGCATTAATATTCACAAATCAGTGGCATTTTTATACACCAGTAATGAACTATCAGAAAGTGAAACTAAGAAAACTATCACATTTATAATTGCAACAAAAAATAAATACCTGGGAATAAAGTTATCCACAGAGGTAAAAGACCTGTTTTTGGAAAACTACGTAATACTGGAGAAATAAACTGAGAAGGACACAAATATGTGGAGGAATATACCATGTTTATGGTTGGAAGAATTAACAACATCTATATGTCCATATACCCACAGCAATCTACAGATTCAGCACAATCCTTATTTAAACACCCATGATGTATAGCATAGATCTATAACAAATATTCCAAAACAAATTATGTGGAATCAAATAAGACCCAAAATAGCCTCAGAAGTCTTGAAAAAGGAGAACAAAGTTGGACATAAGGGCATACAATGGAGTAAAATCTTCAATAAATGCTTTTGGAAAAATTAGACAAGTACATGCAAAAAAATAAAACTATATGATGAACTTACACAATACACAAAGATAAACTCAAAATGGACAAAATGCTTAAATGTAAGCCATGAAACCATAAAAATCCTAGAAGAAAACTTAGGCAGTAAAAACTCAGACATCTCTCATAGCACTATTTTTGCTGATACATCTCTAATTCAAGGGAAACAAAGGAAATAAATAACAAATGGGACTATACCAAACCAAAACGTTTTGGAGAGCAAAAGAAACAATCAACAAAAAGAAAAGGGAACCCACTGTATGAGATAACATATTTGCTAATGACACATCTGTTAAGAGGTTAATTTCCAAAATATATATTTATACAACTCAAAACCATAAAGACAACAATACAATTAATAAATAGGCAAAGGACCTGAATAGCACTTCTCCAAAGGTAACATATAGATGGACCTATGAAAAATATGCTCAATAAAACTAATCATCAGAGAGATGCAAATTAAAGCCACAGTGAGATATGACCTCACACCTGCCAGAATGGTTATCATCAATAAATCAACAAACCACAAGTGCTGGAAAGGATGTGGAGAGAAGGGAAGTCAAATGTACTATTGGTATGAATGCAGACTAGTGCAGCCAATGTGGGGAACAGTATGGAATTTCCTCAAAAAATTATAAATGGAACTTCCTTTTTGGGAAAGAGTGGTGATGCCAAAATGCTGGAGAAGACAAGGGGCAGGGAGAAAAACCCATGGCAGAACCGAAGGTTAGAAGAGGTTTGCCCTTCCTGCTAAAGAAGGGGCCACCAGAGAAGGGAAATTGCCCAAGGCAGCCAAACAGCGCATGACTTGGCAAAAGGGAGCTTGTACAAAGCATGCTTAGTTGGAGACTTCCCTCCCTTACAGAATATGGTGGCTGGAAGAGCGGCAAAGGCAAATGTGGCCAATATTGGTCCTCATTGGTTGGAAGGCTGGACACCGCTACTGGCTTCTGCAGTGCTGAGATTCTAGAAGAGAACTTTTTTTTTTAATTAATTTTATTGATTATGCTATTACAGTTGTCTTGATTTTTTCCTCTTGGCACTCCTCCACCCAGCACCCCTCACTCCCTCAGGCAATACCCCCACCATTGATTATGTTCATTGGTAATGCATGTAAGTTCTTTGGCTACTCCATTTCCTATAGTGTACTTCACAACCACATGGCTATTCTGTAACTACCTATTTGTATTTCTTAATCCCCTCACCTCTTCACCCGTTCTCTGCCACACCCCTCCCATCTGGCAACCATCAAAATGTTCTTTGTATCTGATTCTATCTTTGTTCTTCCTGTTTGCTTAGTTTGTTTTTTAGATTCAATTGTTCATAGATATGTATTTTTTGCCATTTTACTGTTCATAGTTTTGATCTTCTATTTCTTAACTAAGTCTCTTTAACATTTCATGTAATGATGGTTTGGTAAGGATGAACCCCTTTAGTTTTTTGTTGTCTGGGAAGGTCTTTATCTACCCTTTGATTCTGAATGATAGCTTTGCTGTGCAGAGCAATCTTGGTTATATGTCCTTACTTTTTATGACTTGAGTATATCTTGCCAACCCCTTCTAGCCCGCAAAGTTTCTTTTAAGAATCAGCTGACAGCTTTATTGGAACTCCACTGTAGGCAACTAACTTCTTTTCTCTTGTACTTTTAAGGGTCTCTCTTTATCTTTAACCTTTAGCCTTTTAATCATAATGTGTCTTGGAGTAGGTCTTTTCACATCCATTATAATTGGAACTCTCTGTGCTTCCTGGACTTGCATGTCTATTTCCTTCACCAAATTAGGGAAGTTTTTCTTATTTTTTCAAGTAGATTTCCAATTTTTTGCTCTTTCTCTTCTCCTTCTGGCACCCCTATGATGTCAATATTTGACCTCTTGAACTTCTCCCAGAGGCTGCTTATACTATCCTCGGTTTTTTGTGGGGGTTTTTTTTTTTTTGTATTCTTTTTTTCCTTGTTGTTCTTCATGGTTGTTTTTTGCTTTGTTATGTTCCAAATCATTGATTTGATTCTCAGCTTCATCTACTCTACTGTTGTTGCCCTGTAAATTGTTTGATTTTTCAATAAGTGCATCCTTTTTTCAATTAGTAAATCCTTTATTTCTGAATGGATCATTTTTATATACCTCAACAGGTCCTCACTATGTTCCTTGAGCATCCTTTTATAAATAGTGTTTTGAATTCTGCATCTGATACATTGATTTTCTCCATTTCATTTAGCTCTCTTTCTGCAGTTTTGATCTGTTCTTTCATTTGGGCTGTGTTTCTTTATCCCCTAATTTGGGCAACATCCCTGTTATTGTTTCTATGTATTATGTAGAGCTGCTTTCACTCCATGTTTTGCTGGTGTACCCTAATGTAGTAGGTGTCCTGAAGGGTCTAGTGTCACAGCCTCCCTTACCATCCAAGCTGGGTACTCGAGGTGTGCCCTTTCCATGAGCTGAGTACATCCTCCTCTTGTAGTTGAGCCTTGGTTGGTGTTGGCAAATCAATGGGAAGGATTTACCCAGGCCAGTCAGCTGCAAGGACTGTGATCACTGACCATCAACCTCTGCCCTCAGTGGAGGATCAGCTGTGCAGGGGCAGGGTGGCGGTGCTCTGAGGTAGTCTGTAGCTATCCACTGGGAGAACTGGCCCTGGGGTTTACTGGATGGTGCAGACCAAGTTCAGTCCTTACCTGTGTTGATGGTTGCCAGATAGAAGGGGAAATTGGGGAAATGGGTGAGAAAGGTGAAAAAATTAAAAGTATAAATTGGTAGTTAAAACATAGTCACAGCATAGAGAATATAGTCAATAATATCATAATAACTATGCATGGTGTCTGATTGTACTAGATTTATCAGGGTAATCACTTCATAAGTTAAATATACAAGGTTTGTTGAGAAGGTATCCAGCCATGTAATATGAAAAATAGAGACATTTATCGAAGAAGATATAAGATACAAGAAACATTGTACAATGGCACCTCAGTCCCATTCAAAGTAGACACCTTGGGAGCTCACACAGTTCTCCCAATTGACATCAGCTGCCCTGTCATATTTTCCTGAATCTCACCGACAGTCTGAAATTGCTTCCCTTTCAAAGGTGATTTTAGTTTTGGGAAAAGCCAGAGGTCACATGGCACCAAATCTGGGCTGTAGGAGGGCTGAGTCACCTGGGTAATTTGATGTTTCAGAAAAAAACTGCACCCCGATGTGATACATGAGGGAATGAGCTGTCATGATGAAGCTGCCAATCACCAGTTTCCTATAGCTGCAGTCTTCTGAATCATAATAATAGTTTCTGGAGGAATGTTCAAACTTAATGCAAAATTTGATGCAGAATCATTGCTCTACTCAGTCATTTTGAATGGGGTGGCCACACAGTACACATGCTTATTCAATGGCATCTACTGCCACCGCTGACTAGTACAGTGAAGTCATCATTTTTCACACATGCACATTCTGGTCCACTATCCTTGACTGTCAGATTATATCAATGTCATACAAACCGTTTTTATTATATTAATGATGGCTGGACATTTTCTGGATAGGCCTCATAAATGTCTAATCACTATGTTGTTTACCTGAAACTAATATACTATTGTATGTCAACTGTAATTGAAAAATAAAAACTTATTTAAAAAATAATACTGTATCATGTATTTGAATGTTGTTAAGAAGGTAGATGTTAAAAATTCTCACAAGAAAAAATTTATAGCAACATATGGTGACAGATATTAAACTAGACACTGTGATGAACATTTTGAAAAAAAAATTTCTTAAAAAAGACCTCAAAACTCAACAGCTCAACAGTAAATAAACAAAAATTCAATTAGAAAATAGCAAAGACATGAATAGATATTTTACCAAAACGTATATATTGGTGACCAGTAAGCACATGAAAAATTGTTCAACATCATTAATCTTAAGAAACATGGGATAATGTTACTGCCAATTAGAGCAGCTAAAATAAAAAATAGTGACCATACAAATGCTGACAAGGAGGCAGAAACACTGAATACCTGGGACATTTATAGTGGTAATATAGAATTTTGCAGCCACCTGCAGACTCACAGATGGAGAGCAGGATGACAGGTATTGGGGATGGTGGAGGTGAGGGAGTGAAGGGACCAAGCAAAAAAGGAAAAAGGACTCATGGACATGGAAAATAGTGTGGTGACTGCTAAGGCAAAGGAGGTATAAGGGAACTAAATGGTAATGCAAAAAATACAATAAAGATTATTTTTTTTTTAAAGAAAGAAAATAGTTTTGCAATGTCTTGTAAAACAGAACCTACACTTACCATAGGGGGCAGAAATTGCCCTCCTCAGCATTTATGTCAGAGAATGAAAAACATCTCCACTCAAAAGCATGCACACAAATGTTTGTAGCAGCTTTATTAGTAATAACGCAAATATGGAAACAACCCAAATGTCCTTTGACTGGTAAATGATTTAACTGTAGTATCTCCAAACAATGGAATAGTACTCAGCAATAAAAAGAAACAAATGAACATACAATAGCTTGATAACCTGGGCTTCATGTTGAGTGAAAACAATCTTGGAAGATTACACTAGTGAATGATTCCATTTATAAAAATGGCAGAATTAAAGAGATGGAGAAAAATTAGTGGTTTCTAGTGAACAGAGATGGGGAAGGTATGCGGCATGATTTGACTATAAGGAGGTAAAAGAAGCAGGGTGAAAGAGTTTGTGGGGATAGGACAGTTCAGATTTTGCTTGTCATCATGAATCTATACCTGAGATAAAAATGCATATATGTATACACACTCTCACACACACATGAGAAAAGGTAAAAATTAATGAGATCTGCTTAATAAGGTCTGTAGTCTAGTTAATGTGAATTTCCTGGCTTTGGTATCATAATAAAGTTATATAAGATGTTCTTATTGGGTGAAGATGGGAGAAAGATACTAAATCTCTTTGTATGGTTTTTGCAACTTCCTGTGGGTCAATAATTATTTCAAAATAAAAAGTTATCTTTTTTCTTAAAAAGTCTAGAAGCTAATAGACATACGGTGGAATCTATAAGGTATAACAGAATAGTTTCATTCAAGGACTAGGTTATGAAGAAGTGGCATCTCCTCCAGGACTTCAGAGAAGAGCTTACTCTTCATGTAAAATTACATCAACTCCTGCTGAAGCTGCGGATCAGCAATGCCCCCTGTGATCTTATTCAGAGCCATCCTACTGGACATAGGATTTTTCTAACTACCAATCCTAGTGTTGATAGGAACCATGGAGAATAGAGCTTGGGAATCTGAGAGAATAGAAATGCAAGACCTGGAGATGTGTGGATGGAGATATGGCTGTGTAAGTGCACATGCATATGTTTGCACATGTGTTTGCATGCAGGAGGGAATTACCAGTTACCTGTTTTCCCCAGAGTTGACTCCAACTAGAGTTTAGTTTTACTTGGATGGACCCATGCTTCCAAGCGCAGTCCCTTGAGACTGTGGAATGTTCTTTCACCTCACTGGTCCTAAAGAGGTCTGGAAATGGAATTAAGAGTGGTTCCATTCTGGTCCTTTTTTGACAAACAGTATAAGTGTAAACTACTGTCAAAAGGGAACATTTTTGATATGGAAAAGTGGGCATCAGAGTCACATAGAATTGGACTTGAGTTCTGGCTTTAACACTCACTAGCTGTGGGACCAGAAGCATATGATTTAACTTTTTGGGGACAGAGCTTTATAGTAATCAAAGTCATACCTCATATTTCTTTAGCACTTTCTGTATGTCAGGTACTATTCAAAGCACTCACCCACCTCACAGTTTTCTTGAAGAATTAAATGAGCTTATGAATCTAAAATCTCTTGGAGTAATACTTATAGAAAGAAGACAGTTGATATACTCTGCACTTAAATAAATACTATCCCTATTATTATGGTAATCAGGGAGAAAAAAGAAGCACACCTCTCAAATAGCATGAGAATCTCTAAAAATAGTACCAAATGC
Source organism: Glossophaga mutica (assembly GCA_039655065.1). Taxonomy (NCBI): domain Eukaryota; kingdom Metazoa; phylum Chordata; class Mammalia; order Chiroptera; family Phyllostomidae; genus Glossophaga; species Glossophaga mutica. The sequence goes on along the minus strand of CM077307.1, from coordinate 95,755,543 downwards.
TGATTTTCAAATGGTGAAACAAGTCAATCTAACTCTGATATGTGATTTCTAGTAATTAAATGTGCTTTGCAGTGAACATGATTCTTCAAAATTTAACCACAAAAATTCATGTGTTTACTAGCACATGTCTTGAAGTTGAATTCCTGTGGGAGGGTTCCACCTGCAGAGCCCCATCCCTCCATCATGGATGAAAATAAAACTACCAAGACATGATCTGCTTGGGGAGGAAAAATGGTCAAACTCTCAAAGGAGAATGACCCAGAGCCCCTTCCTCACTGGGCTTTTATTGGGTTCCAATACACAGGAATACAGGTTTAACATGTCAAAGAAATCTGAGGGCTTAATCTGAGTTAGTGTCTGTCAGGAAAGGGGGTTGCAAAACTTTGGGAGACATACCCATTTCCTCCTCGGACCCTTATTTAAATGAGAGCACTCTTAGCAAACGAAGCAGGTTTCACAGGACTTTACAAATTCTTTCTTATGCCCAATTCCCCTGGCCTCCATAGGGCTGCACCACTCGCCCTCATAGTTTCAGGCTTTAAGCCGATTAGGCCCAGGAAGCAAGAGATATAAGCAAGACATCTCTCAGATGGAAATGGGCACGTGGGCTATGTCAGAATAGCCAGGGAGTGAGGGTCCATCACCCCCTCTTTGCTGCAGCCCCCCCGAAACCTTACATGAGGGCCTCCCAAGTGGCCTGTCTGGCTTAGGTTGCCCCTCCCACGAGGAGTCTTACCTGTCATTGACTAACCGACCAAGCGCCAGAGCCAGAGCTGGATGAGGCAGAAGCAGCACTCCTGCCAGGGAGATAAGCTTTGTCTCCTTAGTAGGTCATGTCCTCTCGACAGAACAGACCCAGATGAAGTGGGTCCCTAGGCTCTTACTCAGTCCACCATGGGGTGAGGATTACAACTCCTGAAACCACGCTGAATGGTCAGCAACAGATCCCTTCTTAAAATACTCAAAAGAATAAGTGCTCTCCTAAATGTTAACAACTTAGAACACACAGAGCCATTTCCTTTCCTCTAACTATACGATGAAGCATCAACCAAAGTAGACACAAAGACTAAAGTTAGGTAAAAAATGAAAGAAATGTCAACAAAGTGCAGACTTGAAATCAGTGAAATTCCTTAAGTAAGGGTTGGCTGAATTGTAGTTTATTGTGGACTAAAATGAGAAATAATCTGATGCATAATCTCTGATAGGAGAAAGACTGATTTGGAGAATTTTGTAACAGATGGCTGTTAAATTAGGATTTTAATCCTCTTCCTTTAAGTATGTTTTATTGATGATACTATTACAGTTGTCAAAACTTTTCCCCTTTGCCCCACTCCACCCTGTACCCACCTTCCCACCAGCAATCCCTTCCTAGTTCATTTCCATGTGTCATGTATATTAATTCTTTGTCTACTCCATTTCCTATACTGTTCTTAACATTGCTCTGTCTATTTTGTACTTACCAATTATGCTTGTTAATCCCTGTACTTCCCCCCCACTCTCCCCATTCCCCCTTCCCACCGATAACCGTCCATATGATCTCCATATATATGATTCTGTTCCTGTTCTATTGTTTTAGTTTGCTTTAGTTTTTGCATTTTAGATGCAGTTGTTAATAATTGCGAATTTGTTGTCATTTTAGTGTTCATAGTTTTGATATTCTTCTTTTTCTTTTCTATTTATTGTTGTTGAGTTACAGTTATCACACCCTTTTCCCCATTGTTCCCCATTCTGCCCCCCACAATCAATCCCCTACATTTGTCCATGCCCATGAGTCCTCTATTTGTGTTCCTTGACTTGAACCTTCTCCTTCTTTCCCCCATTATTCTCCTCCCTCTTCCCCTCTGGTCATTGTCAGTTTGAACTTTATTGCCAAGTCTCTGGCTCTATTTTGATCATTTGTTGGTTTTGTTGATTAGGTTCCACTTAAAGGTAAGATCATATGGTGTTTGTTTTCAATGCCTGGCTTGTTTCACTTAGCATAATGTTCTCCAGTTCCATCCATGCTGTCACAAAGGGTAGGGCCTCCTTCTTTCTTTCTGCTCCATAATATTCCATCATGTAGAGGTACCATACTTCTTTGATCCACTCATTTATGGGTAGACACTTAGGCTGTTTCCAGCACTTGGCTATTGTAAATCATGCTGCTATGAGTATTGGGGGGCATAGGTTCTTTTGAATTAATGTTTGAGGATTCTTAAGGTGTAATCCCAGCAGTGGAATGGCTTAATCAAAAGGCAGTTCCATTTTTAGTTTTTTGAGGAAATTCCATGGTGTTTTCCACAGTGGCTGCACCAGTCTGCATTCCCACCAACAGTGTATAGGGTTCCCTTTTCTCCCCAACTTCACCAGCACTTATTGTTTGTTGATTTAGTTATGATGGCAATTCTGATCAGTGTGAAGTGGTATCTCATTGTGGTTTTAATTTGCATCTCTCTGATGCTAGTGATGCTGAACATCTTTTCGTATGTCTCTGAGCCCTCTGTATGTCCTTGGAGAAATGTCTGTTTAGGTCCTTTGTCCATTTTTTAATTGGGTTGCTTGTCTTCTTAGAGTTAAGTCATGTGAGCTCTTTATATATTTTGGATATCAAACCCTTGTCTGAAGTATCATTGGAAAATATGTTTTCCTATATGGTTGGTACCCTTTCCATGTTTTTTGATGTTTTCTTTAGTCATGTAGAAGCTTTTTAGTTTGATGTAGTCCCATTTGTTTAATATTTCCTTTATATCCCTTGCCCTAGGGAATATATCGATAAAAACATTGCTGCTTGGGATATCTGAAATTTTCCTGCCTATGTTTTCCGCCAGGACTTTTGTGATGTCTCAACTTATATTTAAGTATTTTATCTATCTCAAGTTTATTTTTGTGTATGGTGTAAGTTGGTGATCGAATTTCATTTTTTTGCACATACTTTTCCAGCTCTCCCAACACCATTTATTGAGGAGATGATTTTTACTCCATTTTATATTCCTGCCCCCTCTGTCAAATATTAACTTACTGTATTGGCATAGGTTCATTTCTGGGCTCTCTATTCTGTTCCATTGGTCTATGTATCTCTTCTTATGCCATCATCAGTACTGGCATACCAGACTGTTTTGATTACCGTGGCCTTGTAATATAGATTGATATCAGATATTGTGACCCGCCTACTTTGTTCTTTCTCAAAATTGCTGTGACTATTCGGGGTCATTTATAGTTCCATATAAATGTTTGAAATGTTTGTTCTATGAAATATATCATTAGTATTTTGATAGAGATGTCTTGAATCTATAGATAGTTTTGGGTGTATGGACACTTTAATGATGTTAATTCTTCCAATCCATAATCATGGTATATGCTTCCATTTGTTTGCATCTTTCTTAGTTTGTTTATTCAATGTTGTGTAGTTTTCTGAGTACAGTTCTTTTTCCTCTTTGGTTAAGTTTATTTCTTTTTTTTTTAAGATGGTCCTAAGACTTTTTTTTTTTTATCTTGTACAGTTTTCTGTCTCTTACTCCCACCCCAGCCCACCGCCCCAGCCATCCCCACCTCCCTCCCATTTCCACCCCCCATAGTTTTTGTTCATGTGTCCTTTACACTTGTTGCTCTAAACCCTTCCCCTTTTCCCCTGAAATTCCCTCCCCTCTCCCCTCTGGTCACTGTCAGCCTATTCTCAATTTCAGTGTCTTTGGTTATATTCTGCTTGTTTGTTTGTTTTGTTGATTAGGTTCCTGTTAAAGGTGAGATCATATGGTATTTGTCTTTCACTGCCTGGCTTATTATTCGCTTAGCATGATGCTCTCCAGTTCCATCCATGCTGTTGTAAAGGGTAGGAGCTCCTTCTTTCTTTCTGCTGCATAGAACTCCATTGTGTAAATGTACCACAGTTTTTTGATCCATTCATTTTAAGTTCATTTCTAAGTATTTTATTTTTCTTGTTGCTATAGTAAATGGGGTATTTTTCCTAATTTCTTCTTCTGATATTTCATTGTTGGTGTAAAAAAAATGCCTTTAATTTCTGAATGTTGACATTGTATCCCACCATTTTGCCAAATTCATTTATTATGTTGAATAGATTTTTGGTGGAGTCTATAGGTTTGTCCATGTACACTATTATGTCACCTGCAATCAGTGACAGCTTTACTTCCTCTTTCCAGTTTGGATGCCTTTTATTTCTTTTCTTTTTATGAGGTATTTTTATTCTGTTTTTTAAAGTATTTTTATTTATTATTCTATTACGGTTTTCCCAATTCTCCCCCCCCCCGCCTTTATTACCCTCTGCCCTGCCCCTCCAACACTCCAGCATTCCCTGCCCCACCTTAGTTAATGTCTGTGGGTTGTGTCTATAAGTTCTTTGAGTCCTCTGTCCTATACCATTTTTATCTCCCTGTTTATTTTATGCCTATTAATTATGCTTCTTCTTCCCTGTAACTTTTGCCCCTATCCCTTCCCTTCCCCCTCTCCACTGAAATCCCTCCACATGATGTCCATTTCTCTGATTCTGTTTCTGTTCTGGTTGTTTGCTTAGTTTCTGTTTTCATTGTTTTTCTTTTCTTTTAGGTTCATTTGTTAATTGTTGTGAGTTTGTTGTCATTTTACTGTTCAGAATTTTTATCTTCTTTTTCTTAGATAAGTTCCTTTAACATTTCATATAACAAGGGCTTGGTGATGATGAACTCCTTTGACTTGACCCTATTTGGGAAGCACTACATCTGCCCTTCCATTCTAAATGAAAGCTTTGCTGGATAGAGTAATCTTGGATGCAGGTCCTTGCCTTTCATGACTTGGAATACTTCTTTTCAGCCCCTTCTTGCCTGTAAGGTTTCTTTTGAGAAATCAGCTGATAGTTTTGTGGGCACTCCTTTGTAGGTAACTTTTTCCTTTCTCCTTGCTACTTTTAAGATTCTCTCCTTTTCTTTAATCTTGCATAACTTAATGATGATGTGTCTTGCTGTATTCCTCTTTGGGTTGAACTTTTTTGGGACTCTCTGAGCTTCCTGGACTTCCTGGGAGTCTATTTTCTTCACCAGATTGAGGAAGTTTCCCTTCATTATTTGTTCAAATAAGTTTTCAATATCTTGCTGTTGTTTTTCTCCTTCTGGCACCCCTATAATTCAGATATTGGAATGTTTCAAGTTGTCCCAGAGTTCCTAAGGCTCTCTTCATTTTTTTGAATTCTTGTTCCTTCATTCTGTTCTGATTGGATGTTTATTTCTTCCTTTCATTCTAAATCATTGCTTTGAATCCTTGTTTCCTTCTTGTACTGTTAGTTCCCTGAATATTTTGCTTTATTTCACTTCCAGTATCCTTCATATTTTTTTTCACTTTTTTGACCAAGCTCTATCAGTTCTGTGAGCATTTCAATTATCAGAGCTTTAAATTCTCCATCAGATATGTTGGCTATCTCCTTGTTGCTTAGTTCTCTTTCTGAGGTTTTTCTCTGTTCTTTCATTTGGGCCATATTTATTTGTCTTGGCACACCTGCTAAGTTGAAAGGAGGCTGGGTCTTTGGTATTCACCCAGGTAGGACAACCCCTCTTTGGTTCACTTTCTATTGGGGAGGGGCTAGAGAGGGAACAGTGCAGCTTGCCTGCTCATCTCTACTGCACTTTCCAATGGACTCTCATGTGAGACTGGGAGTTTCTCCCACTGCAGCAACTGCTGTAGTGCACAGTCAACTCTGAGTCTCAGTTTTGCCTTCAGCCGCCCCACCCTCCTGGCCCGCCACTTCATCGCAGTTTTACTGAGTCAGCCTGTGTGGTCTGCTGCCTTACTGGTCAGGTTATTCTGGTTGATTTTTTCTTTAATTACTTCGTTGTCAGAGTTCCATGTGGTTTGATTTTCTGGTGCTTTTGGTCATTTATTGATTTTAGATTCACTGTTATTCTTCTTTTGGTTGTTTGAAGAGTTTCTACCTATGCCTTCCTCTTGGCCAGAACCCCTAATTTGGATACCTTTTATTTCTCTTTCTTATCTGATTGCTGTAGCTAGAACTTCCAATACTATGTTGAATAGAAGTGGTGAAAGTTGACACTTTGTCTTATGCCTGATCTTAGGAAGAAAGCTTTTAGTTTTTCCCCACTATGATCTTAGCTGTAGGTGTCTTATATATTGCCTTTGTTATGTTTAAGTATGTGGCCTCTATTCCCACTTTAGTCCGTGTTTTTATCATAAATGGGTGCTGTACCTTATCTAATGCTTTTTCTGCATCTATTGATTTGATCATGTGCTTTTTGTCTTTCGTATTGTTTATGTGGTGCATTACACTTATTTGTTTGCATATTTTGTACCATCCTTGCATTCCTGTGATGAATCCCATTTGATCATGGTATATGATCTTTTTAATGTATTTCTGGATCTTGTTTTTACTTCTTGACAACCCCTTTCAGCCTGAAAAGTGTCTTTTGAGAAATCATCTGATAGCCTTATGGGAACTCTTTTGTAGGTAACTATCTGCTTTTCTCTTGCCTCTTTTAAGATTCTCTCTTTCCTTTGACCTTTGGCATTTTAATTGTGATGTGTCTTGGTGTGGTCTTCTTTGTGTCTATATTGTTTGGGATTCTCTGTGCTTCTTGGACTTGTGTGTCTATTTCCTTTTCCAAATTAGAGAAGTTTTCTTTCATTATTTTTTCCAATAAGTTTTCAATTTCTTGTTCTTTTTCCTCTACTTCTGGTACCCCTATGATTCAAATGTTAGTACATTTGAAGATGTCCCAGGGGGTCCTTCATCTCTTCTCATTTTTTTGGATTGTTCTTTCTTCTTGCTGTTCTGACAGAATATTTTGCATACTCATGTTCCAAATCATTGATTTGATTCTTGGCTTCATCCAGTCCACTGTTGGTTTCCTGTATTTTTTTCTTTATTCCACTTAGTGTAACCTTCATTTCTGCCTGGATCTTTTTATGCTGTTGAAGTACTCAATGAGTTCCAGGAGCATCCTAATAATGAGTGTTTTAAACTATGCATCTGATAGTTTAAATTCTTATCTACATTTCGTTCAGTACTTTTTCAGGAGCTTTTTTCTGTTCTTTCCTTCTTTGTTTCCTCATTTTCACACCCTCCCTATGTTTATTTCTGTGTATTAGATAGAACTCCTCTGACTCCCTATCTTAGTAGCTTGGCCTATTGCAGAAAGACACACCCATAAGTTGGATGGGGCAGAGTGTTAGGTAACTGCTAGGGCAGGGCAATCTTTGTCACCACTCTGTGGCTCTGTGTGGGCAAAAGCTCAGAGAGAGGATAATGCTGCTACCTGGACTCTGGAGTTTTTTTCTGCAGGAAACTGTCTCCAGCAGTTGCCATTATGCCAGACACTTCAATTTCTCCCTGCATGCCCCTGGTACCCTTCCAGCTGTTTCCCTGGTGCTGAACCCCAGGGAGAATGAATCAGTGTAAGTCCTAAGTCCATTGTGAGTCCTTTGATTGGAGACTCCTGGGAGTCCTGCAGTTTCTTTGGTTGTCCCAACCCCCACTGATTTTTACAGCCAGAAGTTACAGGGATTTACCTTCCTGGTGCTGGAACCCTGTGGTGAGTAGTGTGGTGTGGAGCTGAAATCCCTCCCTTCCAAGGTATCCCTCCTGATTTTTATCTACCACACATGGGTGTGAAACTGCCTGTTCCACATCTCTCATCTCCATGCCTTTCCACATGTTTCTGCTTCTCTGCCCCTCCTACCTATCTGGATGAATGTGACTTCTTTAATTCCTTGATTGTTGGACTTTCATACAGCTAGATTTTCTGACAATTCTGGGTGATATTTGTTTTTGTAGTCTAGTAATTTTTTTCTGTGGTTGTACAAGAAGGGAATCTGTGTTTACCTATGCCTCCATCTTGACTGAATGTCCATTTTAATGATGTTAGTTTGTCCATTTTAATGATGTTAGTCTGTGCATGCATAAGCATGATATGTGATTGCACTTATTTGCATCTTTTTCAATTTCTTTTTTCAGTTACTTATAATTTTGTGAGTACAAGTCTTTTACAGTTTTCAGAATTTTATTCCTAGGTAATTTACTGTTTTTTAATATATTTTATTGATTATGCTATTACAGTTGTCCCTTTTCTCCCCCATCATTCCCTTCCACCCTGTACACCCTCTCCCACCCACATTTCCCCTTTTAGTTCATGTCCATGTGTCATAAGTTCTTTAGCTTCTATATTTCCCATACTATTCATGCCCTCCCCCTGTCTATTTTCTACCCACTATCTATGCTATTCATTCTCTGTACCTTTTCCCCCTCTCTCCTCCTCCCACGCCCCTGTTGCTAACCCTCCATATGATCTCCATTTCTGTGGTTCTGTTCCTGTTCTAGCTGTTTGCTTAGTTTGCTTTTGTTTTAGGTGTGGTTCTTAATAGCTGTGAGTTTTCTGTCTTTTCACTGTCATATTTTTGATCTTCTTTTTCTTAGATAAGTCCCTTTAACATTTCATTTAATAAGGGCTTGGTGATGATGAACTCCTTGAACTTGACCTTATCTGAGAAGCGCTTTATCTTCCCTTCCATTCTAAATGACAGCTTTGCTGGACAGAGCAATTTTGGATGTAGGTCCCTGCTTTTCAAGATTTCAAATATTTCTTTCCAGCCCCTTCTGGCCTGTAAGGTCTCTTTTGAGAAATCAGCAGACAGTCTGATGGGAACTCCTTTGTAGGTGACTGTCCCCTTATCCCTTGCTGCTTCTAGAATTCTCTGCTTCATTTGAATCTTGGCTAATGTAATTATGATGTGCCTTGCTGTGTTCCTCCTTGGGTCCAACTTCTTTGGGACTCTCTGGACTTCCTGAATTTCCTGGTAGTCTGTTTCCTTTGCCAGATTGGGGAAGTTCTCCTTTATTATTTGTTCAGCTAAGTTTTCCACTTGTTGCTCTTCCTCTTCCCCTTCTGGGACCCCTATAATTCGGATGTTGGGACATTTAATGATGTCCCGGAGGTTCCTAAGCCTCTCCTCATTTTTTTGAATTCTTGTTTCTTCCTCGTTTTCTGTTTGGTTGTTAGTTTCTTCCTTCTGGTCCACTCCACTGATTTGGTCCCAGTTTTCCTTCCATCTCTATCGGTTCCCCATGCATCTTCCTTCATTTCACGTATTGTAGCCTGCATTTTTTTCATCTAATTTGTGAGCAAAATCAACCAATTCTGTGAGCATCCTGATGACCAGGGCTTTTAACTGTGCATCGGATAGGTTGGCTATCTCTTCATGGCTTAGAGGAATGGGCTCTGGAGCTTTATTTGTTCTCCAGTTTGAGCCATGTTTGGTGGTTTTTTTGTTTGTTTGTTTTGGTTTTAGTCAGGTCACGGCTATTACGTAGTGAGGGGTGGAGCCTTAGGCGTTCCTCAGGGCAGGGCAGCCCAGTCGCTGGGTTGTGATGCTATAGGTGGGGGCGGGGTCCGAGAGGGAAGAATGGCGCCTGTTCCGCTCTCTCCTGGACTCTGGTCCCTTCTGCCGCTTCCCCTTTGCCTGGATTATCTGCGCACGTGCGCGTGCTGTTACGTAGTGAGGAGTGGAGCCTCAGGCGCTCCCCAGTGTGGGCAGCCCAGTTGCTGGGTTGTGGCACTGTATGTGGGGGCGGGGTCTGAGAGGGAACAATGGTGCCTGCTCCACTCTCTCCTGGATTCAGTCACTTCCGCCACTTCCCCTCTACCAGGACAGTCTGCGCGCGCGAATGTGGGACCACCTGGTCAGCCAGCCGCCTTGTGCGGCCTCACTGGGTCTACACAGTTGCCTCCCTGTGCCCAGGGTTCGCCAGCTGCTGCCTGTGGGCCCAGGTTCACACCTCCACTTTTTCCTGCTGCGACTCTGCCCCTCTTACAGGTCCGGATGAATGGTTGTTGGACTTCCGTACAGTTCAATTTTCTGTAAGTTCTGCTTGTTTTCTTGTTTCTAAATATTTGTTGTCCTTAATTTTGGTTGTAAGAGGAGGCACAGTATGTCCGCCTATGCCTCCATCTTGGCCGGCAGTCTAATTTACTGTTTTTTAATTTAAATTACTTTATTATTGTTCATTTACAGTTGTCTGTATTTTCTTCCCACCCCTCACCCATCACCCTCCAAATGCACCTCCCTCACTTGCTTCCACCCTTCCCCTTGGTTTTGTTCATGTGTCCTTTATCATAGTTCCTGAAAACCATTCTCCCCACTGTTCCCTCCCTTCTCCCCTCTGACTATTGTTAGATTGTTCTTAATTTCAATGACTCTGGTTATATTTTGTTTGCTTTTTTCTTTTGTTGATTATGTTCCAGTTAAAGGTGAGATCATATAGTATTTATTGTTTGATGTAACTGTAAATGGGATTGTTTTTGAATTCCTTTTCCGATGCTTTATTGTTGGTGTATAAAAATTCAACTAATTTCTGGATATTCATTTTGTATCCGGCTATTTTACTGAATTCATTTATCAGTTCTAGTAGTTTTTTGTAGGTTCTTTATGGTTCTCTATGTACAGTATCATGTCATTTGAAAATAATTGCAGTTTTAGTTCTTCATTTCTAATTTGGATGCTTTTTATTTTTTTTTCTTATTTGATTGCTATGAATAAGACTTGCTATGTTGAATATGAATGCTGAAAGTGGCTACTCCTATCTTAATCCTGATCTTAAGGGAAGCTCTTTTATTTTTTTCCCATTGAGTATAATGTTGGCTGTGGGTTTGTCATATATGGTCTCTATTATATTGAGGCATGTTTTCCTCTTATTCCCACTTTGCTTAGAGTTTTTATCACAAATGGGTCCTCAATTTTATCAAATGCTTTTTCTGCATTTGTTGATATGATCATGTGATTTTTATTCTTCTTTTGTTTATGTGGTATATCACATTTATTGATTTGCAGATAGTGTGCCAATCTTGCTTGCCCAGAATAAATCCACTTTATTTAATAAATGCACTTAAAGATCATAGTGTATGATCTTTTTATTGTATTGTTGGATCAAGTTTGCTAATATTTTTTAGGATTTTAGCACCTATATTCATCAATGATATTGGCCTATAATTTTCTTTCTTTGTAGTGTTTTTATCTGGTTTTAGAATTAGAACAATGCTGGCCTTGTAAAAGGATCTTGGGAGTATTATCTCCTCTTGAATTTTTTGGACTAGTTTTAGAAGGATTAGTGTTTGATCTTTGAATGTTTAGTTAAATTTGCCTGTTGAAACATTCTGTCATGGTTGTTTGTTTTCTGGGAGTTTTTTCATTACTGCTTCAATTTGATTAGTTGTAATCCATTTATTCAGGCTTTCTGATTCTTCCCGACTTAGTTTTGGAAGATTGTATATTTCTAGGAATTTATCCATTTCACCCAGGTTGTCAAATTAGTTGGCATATTTGTAGTATTTCTTTACAATCCTTTGCATTTCTCTGATGTCAGTTGTTAGTTCTCCTTTTTCAATCTGATGTTATTTATTTTGGTCCTCTCTTTTTTTCTGGATGAGTCTCATTAAAGGTTTCTCACTCTTATTTATCTTTTCAAAGAACCAGCTCTTGGTTTTATTGATCTTTTGTATTGTTTTCTTAGTCTCTATATCATTTATTTCCCCTCTGATCTTTTTTATTTCTTTCCTTCTACCTACTCTGGGGTTTGTTTGTAGTTTCTTCTAGTTCTTTTAGGTATAGGGTTATTTTGTTTTTTGAGATGTTTCTTGCTTCTTGGGGTAAGCCTGTAATACCATGAACTTCCCCCTCAGGAATATTTTCACTGTGTCCTATATTTTGGGTTGTCATGTATTCATTTTCATTTGTTTCCAGGTAATTTCTTATTTCTTTTTTGATCTCACCATTCAAGCATTCATTGTTCAATAACATGCTATTTAGCCTTCATGTTTTGAATGTTTTCCAGTTTTTTATTATAGTTGATTTCCAGTTTCATATCATTGTGATATGAAAATATGCTTGATATGACTTCAATCTTCTTAAATTTGTTCAGGCTTATTTTGCATTCCAATATATGCTCTATCTTTGCAAATGTTTCATGTGCACTTGAGAAAAATGTATAGTCTGCTCCTTTGAGATGAAATGTTCAGTAAATATCAATTAAATCAATTTGGTCCAGTGAGCTCTTTAAGGTTACCATTACTTTGTTGATTTTTTGTGGGGGGCGGGTTTGGAAGATCTAGCTATTGATGACAGTGGGATGTTAATATCCCCTATTATGCCATTTTTCCCTTAATGTTCACCAAGATTTTCTTTATATACTTAGGTGCTCTTATGTTTGGTGCGTGTATGTTCACAAGAGTTATATTTTCTTGTTGGATTGACCCCTTTAGTATTATGTACTGTCTTTCTTTGTCTTTTGTTATGGCCTTTGTTTTTTAAGTCCATTTTGTCAGATATAAAGATTGCTACCCCACCTTCTTCTTTTTTGGGAGGGGTCTCCATTTGCATGGAATGTCTTTTTCATCCCTTCATTTTCAGTCTGTGTTTGTATTTTGTTCTGAGGTGGGTGTCTTGTAGACAGTATATGTATACAAGTCATGTTTTCTTATCTAATCAGCTATCCTATGTCTTTTCTTTGGAGCATTTTATCCATTTACATTTAAAGTTATTATTGATTTGGTACTTATTTATTGTCACGTTATTCTTGATACTGATGTTCCTCTCTCCCTCTCTTTCTTCCTCTTAAAATAGTCCCTTTAACATCTGTTGCAATGTTTGTTTGGTACTGTTGAACTCCTTTAGCCTTTTCTTCTTCTTCTTCTCCTTTTTTGTGGGGGGGAGGTCTTGGGAGTTCTTTATTTTTCCTTCAATTTTAAATGATAGCTTTACTGAATAGAATAGTCTTTGTTGCAGGCTCTTGCTTTTCATCACTTTGAATACGTCATGCCATACCCTTCTGGTCAGAAGTGTTTCTGTTGAGAAATCTGCTGACGACCTTATGGAAATTCTCTTGTAGTTAAATAACTGCCTCTCTTGCTGTCTTTAAAATTCTCTCTTTGCCTTTAATTTTTGTCATTTTAATTAAGATGTATCTTCTTGTGGTCTCTTTGGGTTTTTCTTGATTGGGACTCTCTGTGCTTCTTGAACTTGTGTGACTTTTTCTATTACCAAGTTAAGCAAGTTTTCTGCCATTATTTCTTCAAAAAATTTCCCTATTCCTTGCTCAGTCTCTTCTCTTTCTGGTACCTTTATGATGCATATGTTGTTATGCTTGATGTTTTCTCAGAGGTTTCCTTGACTTTCCTTGTTTCCTTTAATCCTTTCTTCTTCTTGATTTTCTGCTTGGGTACTTACTGTTTCTTGTCTTATAATTCACAAATTTGATCCTTTGCTTCATGTAACCTGGTGCTGATTTTTCTAGGGTGTTTTTTTAAATTTCTGACAGGTTCTTTTCTATAGTTTCTATGTCATTTTCAATGCTTACTTTCTCTTTGTTTAAGTTCCCCCCAAGATAATCCATTATTTTCCTAATGTCCTGTGCATCCTTTTAACCATAGTTTTAAACTCTGCATCTGATATTTTGGTTGCTTTTACTTCATTTAATTCTTTTTCTGAAGAGTACTCTTGTTCTTTCATTTGGGGCATATATCTTTGTCTCACCCTTTTTCTGCCTTTTTGTGTTTGTTTCTGTGTATTAGGTAGATCTTCTATGACTTCTAATCTTGTTATAAGGGCTTTCTGATATGGGTGCCTGTGGGTTCAGTGGCACAGTCTTCTAGATCACCTGAGCTAGGTGCACCATAAATGACTCTTTTTATTGTTGTTCAAGTACAGTTTTCTGCCTTCCCCCAACCCTCCCCCACCACCCCAGCCCTTCCCACCACCATAAATGACTTTTAATTGGATTATGTGCCTCTCCTGTTGTAGGTGAGACTTGAATTCTGTTGGCCCATTTGTAGATAGAATTCACCTTCAGACTGGCTGGCTTCAAGGGTAGATTTTTTTCTCCCTGTATGAGTCATAGTTCAGTGGCTTCCCCTCAAAGAGTTATTCCTGGAAGGGTCTGGTGTCTGCTAGAGTCCCTTTTGTCTGTGCTATTTGTGTGACCAGTTGGGTTGAGCTCTGGTATGGTCTGAATTCTATCATTGGTGTGTATTAGTTTGGGGTCCCCCTGGCCAAGGTTCTGGTGGAGATTGATGTCAGATGTTGTATGTACCTGGCCTTAAAATACCCATCTGGAACTGCCATGCTATTCACTGTTTGTGGCTCTGTGTACTGGGCCTGTGTGTGTGTGTGTGTGTGTGTGTGTGTGTGTGTGTAAGAGGCCAGGCTGTGTTCCAGGACTGGTTTTCTGGAGCTTTGAGCTCGGTGCAGATCAATAAAAGTCCAAGGCTTCCTGAGGTTGATGTCCACATGTCAGCTACTCTGTCTTCCTCCTCAGTGTTTCCTGGACCTCCTCCAGTATCTTATTTTAAAAAAGCTATAGAGTGACCCCAAGCTGGCCAGGCCTCACTAACCTTTCCACAGTGTGCAAGTTCAGTACAGAGGGGTGACCAGCTCAGGAGGATGGAGCTAGTGGGTCCCCTGCTAGAGTCCCTTTTGTCTTTACATCCTACTTGGATGTAATGTGGTCAGGCATTCAATGGGAAGAATGTGGCCCCTACTCCAGAGTCATACCAGTCAGTCCTTGATAGAGTCTTCAACTCTAGCTCCCCCAGGAGAAGCACACTATAGGTTCAATTTGGGTACAGTCAGCTATCCCTACTGCAGGAGAAAGCTTGACAGGACAGAATGGGACAGGGTCACTGAGACTTGGGCAAACCAATCAAGGAAATCTTGTGTTGTGGTGGCACTGGCTGGGATGCAGAAGGGGGACAAGCTGCACTCCTCTATAGCTCTGTAGCCACACCTGCTTGAGCCCCCCAGATTGGCATCTTTGAGGTAGATGCACTCTGAATGTACTGTCTCTGAGTAAAGTTGCTTTCCTGCTACAAAACTGAACCCAGCAGGATGGGGCCAGTAGGGCTTATAAAAACATATCAAGGCAATCTTTCATTGGGGGTGGTACTGGCCTACATGAAGGGAGCAAGCTGCATACTTGCCTCTAGATCCACAACCACACCATCAGAGACCCTGACAGAGCCACATTCCAAAGGTCCAAGTTCCAAGATGTGCTCCTTGCTCCTTTTCCCTCAGTGGATCTGTGCTCACCAGGACAGAATCTGTGGGACTTTGAGGAACAAATCAAGGCAACCCTCTACTAGGGGTGGCACCAGCCTTAGGGTGGGGAACAAGCTGCTGGCCTCCCTATAGTTCCACAGCATGCTATTAGAGAACCTGAAAGGACACTCCAAGGGGGTGACACTAAAGGTCCCAGCTCTGACCTGTGCTCCTTTCTACTCATAGACCAGAGCTTAGCAGAATAGGGCCATTGAGATTTGGGAATCAAAATCAAAGCATCCCTCCAATGGAAGTGGTGCAGGCTGGTGGAAGTGAAGCAGGCTGCATGTGTCTCCCTACTCTACAGTTGCATGTTGACAGATATCCTGAAAAGAGAATCTTTTGTTGGGGAGAGGTGAAAAATTTGCCCCTGTTCTAAAGCCACTCCATTCAGTGATCATCTGTCTGCCTATAGATTCTCCAGAAAAAGAATTCACCTCAGGTCCCTGTTGGGTGCAGCCAACAGTCCTTTTCTGGACTTGAAATTGGCAGGGCAGTGTTGCCAGTATTTGGAGGATCAGGTTTGTGCACTTTCCCCAGCTGGTGCTGTAAGAATAGGAGTTCCCAATCCTGGACAATGGTGCCTGAGAGTGATGTGGGATGTTGTCTCAGACTGGGACCTCAATAGCCAACCACCCAGCTCTCTCTCTGGAGCCACTTCACCCACTTAAGGGATTTTGAATGCCCAGAGTTCTCTTCCCTCTACCTGAGTTCTGAGTGAGTGCTGAAGAGTGAGCATTGTACATGTGCCCTTTAGGAAAGCACCTGGAATTCTAGCAGACACATTCCTCTTTTCAGCAGAGTCCCTACTGATTTTAGCTTCCAGATGCTATGCAAGCTCCTCTTCCGTGCCCTGGTGCTCTGGTTTGAGGATCTTAGCATGGGGTTGAGACCTCATGCTTCTAAGGGGGGACTTTTTCTGCCTAGATACCCCTTCAGCTTTTCAGCCACCACACCTGGGTATAGGGACAAGCCTTCTCCCTGTCTCTCTCCTTACCATTCTCTGTGTAGTTTCTTCTATAAATTCTTGGATATAACCCCCCTGTTCATCTGTCCTTCAGCTGGTTATTCAGACTGATTGCTTTAAATATTAGCTGTAAATCTGGTTTGGCACCAGGAGGAGGTGAGTGTAATATCTACCTAGTCCACAGCTATCTTGGATCTCAAGACCTTTTAATAATTTCTTTAATGCTGATTTGGTGGTAATGAACTCCTTTAGCTTTTCCTAGTCTGAGAAGCTCTTTGTCTCCTTCACTTTTAAGTGATAGCCTTGCTTGGTAAAGTAGTCTTGGTTGTAGGTCTTTGCTTTTCAGCACTTTGTATAGTTCATGCCAAGTCCTTCTGGACTGAAAAGTTTCTGTTGAGAAATCATCTGATAGTCCTATGAGAGCTCCCACCTCATAGGTAACTGCCTTTCTCTTGCTACTTTTAAGACTCTTTATTTGTCTTTTACATTTGCCATTTTAATTATGACATGTCTTGGTGTGGGCCTTGTGAGGTTCATCTTGTTTGGGACTCTCAGCACTTCCTGGACTTGAGTGTCTTTCTCCTTCACCAGGTTAGGGAAGTTTTCAATCAATATTTCTTTAAATAGGTTATTGATCCCTTGTTCTCTCTCTCTTTTCCTTCTGGTACCCCTATGATGTGGATGTTTTTACACTTCCTGTTGTTCCAAAGGTCTCTTAAACTATCTTTATTGCTTTTAATTCTTTTTTCTTTTTACCATTCTGATTGAGTGGGGGTTTTTTCTACCTTGTCTTCCAAATTACTGATTTAATCCTCTGCTGTATCCAACCTACTGTTTATTCCTTCTAGTGTATTCTTGATGTCAGGTATTGTACTAATTTCTGAGTGGTCCATTTTTATGGTTTCTGTCTTTTTTATGCTGTTTCAGTTCTCACTAAGTTCCAAGAGAATCATTACAGCCATTTTTAAAAATTCTACATCTAATAAATTGCTTGTCTCCATTTCATTTAGCAACTTTTCTGAAGATTCCTCCTATTTTTTTTTTCATTGTAAGTATGTTTCTTTGTCTCCTCATTTGGGCTGCACGTTTGTGTTTGTTTCTACTGCTATGGCTCCCAGTCTTGGTAAAATGGCCTTATGTAATAGGTGTCCTGTGGCGCAATCTCCTTAATTACCCAAGCTGGGCTCTCCAGGAATGTCCTTTGTGTGGTTTATGTGGGATCTCCTGGTTGTAGTTCAGTCTTGGTCATTATTGGCATATTTGTGCATGGGCTTGATTTAGGATCTGGCTGATTTAGGATTAATCCTGATTACAGTGTGTGAGTTGCTGTCCAAGTGCTGACCATGTGAAGCAAAATTCACCCCAGCAAGGATTGGTACTCTCTGAGATCTCCTTTTGGATACATTGCTTGTGAAGTTTATTGGATCCTGCTCTGATGTTGTATAAAGCTAGCCACTGGGTATGTTGGTACTAGGCTTTTTGGGAGGGATTCTGGTGCATGCCAATGTAAGATGTCGTCTGTGAGTGGCCTCAACAAACTGTTATAAATAACGGAGCTACAAATAACAGTTTGTGGCTGCCTCTGCTGGGCATGGGTGCATGTAGATATTCACCAGATTGATACAGGTTCAAACTTGGAGCCACTGCTGGGTTTGAGGCCACTTAAAATTCACAGTGTATACAAAGTTTAGCTGCCCCTTACCACGTGCTTGCAGACATTTGTGGTGAGGTGGGGTTTCAGGGAGTCATATGATGGGGCCAGCTGAGTTTATCAGACCAAAAAAGACTAAGATTTGGCCTGTGATGGAAGGCTCTGGACCAATCAGACAAGGGAAGAATTTTCCCCATCCTAGAGTTGCACAACTCAGTCTACTCCAGATTCTGATGAGAGCCTGAGCTCAGCAGAGCAGTGTCACCAGGAATTGAGAGGGTAGGGACAGTGGATCTCCCATGAGGAGGAGGCACCTTTAAGCTTAGGGGAAAGTAAGGAGAGTGACTCCTTTCCTAGAGCCACACCACTCAGCTTGTCCTAGATTCTTCTCAGACCTCTTAGGGAACCCAAACACAGCACGGTGGAACCACCAGAAGTTGGGATGGTTGGGACCACTGGGAACCCAGATGGAGAGGCTATCAGGTCTCCTGTGAAGGGAAGCACCAGTCAGGTTCATAGGAAAGTGGGAGGAATGGCCCCCACAAAGCCACACAACTCAGTCACTGACAACCCCTGAGTCTACCTAGGTCTCTACACCCCAACCCAGGTAGCTGACTGTTCAAGAGGGCTCAATATGCACAAGGTGGAGTGGAAAGTAGTCCAGAGGGTAACACTATTGCTTTCTCCTAGGCTTATGCTTTAGGAGGGGAGTGCTCTTCCCAAGAAACATGGCATCTTCAATGTGGAAAGGGGCTCAGCACAGGGACCCTGGCAGCTGTCCCTTCAGTTCTTTTCCAAGAGCCACAAACCCAGTCTCTCCTCATATAATTCTAGTTTGCTTTGCTTTCCCTCTGCTAAAGCCCAAGATGAGTTGCTGCAAACAAGACTTTGTATGTTGGCACTTTTAGAGGACACCCATATCTGTAGCAGGCTCTGTCTCTCCCTGGCAGACATAATTCCTGCTGATTTTCAGTGCCAGATAATATGTGGGCACCTCTTCTCAGCTATGGTTCTGGGCTGCAGAACCTGGCATGGGGCTGAGACCCCATGCCCCTCAGGACAACTTTGCAGCTGAGATATTCCACGAGAATCACAGCCACTGTTTGTGGGAATTGGGCCAGCCCTTTTTGGGTTTCTGACCTTCCTACCATTCTCAATGTGGCTTCTTCTGTAAATCTTTGGTTATAAGACTTCTGTTCAGGTAGTCTTCAGTTGATTATTTAGGTTGATTCCTCTATATTTTAGTTATAATTACAGTTTGTGCATGGGAGGAGGTGTATGTACCTTCCTCCTAACTCTACCAGTATCCTCTAGTGCCTATTCTTAAAATAGTTCTAACTTCATCTTGACTTCTCAGCTTCCAGAAATGATGAAAATAGTGAGAGACAACCATGTCTGTTTTCTTGTTTTATGATTTTAGGGTTCTCCAGCCATCATTAGAGATATTTACACATGGCTTTGGGTATTTGTCAGTTTTGATACCCAGCATCTATTTCTTCCCCCTCTTTGTATTTATTTTCATCTTTCATACCTTTATGCTCCTGGTGTGTTTGGTGTGTTTTTATCTGTGTTAGTCATTCACATTTCCCATTCTGCTAGTCCAATCTAATTGCAGGGGTCCTTGATGAAGTTTTCTTAGGGTGGTAGGTATTCAGGAAATAATGTAGGTGCAGTACAGAGAAAGAAGAAGGCAGAAACCTGGCCAAGAAGTTCCCAAGAGCAATTCCCAGCCCTTTATCTGAGCCATTCTCCCATTATTTTTCCCCTACGGCCTAATCTTCCCTCTTAAGGCCCGATACCTCCTTCCTTAGGGAATTTTGTTTTTACCAAGATTTTCTCCCCTCAATCATTCTGCTTAGAGAGTCTCAAGGATGACAGACAGTAAAACTTCAGGTTGAATCCTTCACCTTCTCTCAAATGGAACAAGCATATAAGGACAAATTAAAAACACACTGATTTGACATTTACATACATGATGACATGATCACCATAATAAATCTAGCTACCATCTGTCATCAAACAAAGTAATTACAATATTGTCGACTATGTTTCCATGTTGTACATTACATCTTTGTGACTTGTTTATTTTATAATTGTAAGTTCGTACCTCTTATTCCCCTTCACCTTTTTCACCCATCCCCCCGACCACTCCCTGCTGGCAGCCATCAGTTTTTTTTTCTCTGCATCTATAGCTCTGTTTCAGTTTTGTTTGTTCATTTATTTTTAAATTCTACATATAAGTGAAACTATATGATATATTTTTTCTGATTGAAATAACTTAGCATAAACTTAGCATAATACCTTCTAGGTTTATCTATGCTGTCACAAATGGCAAGATTTCATTCTTTTTATTACCAACTAATATTTAAGTTGCACACCTGGAACTTCTATAATAATGTATGTCAACTATAATTTAATTTAAAAAACTACACAACACTGAAGAAAGAAATCAAGGAAGACACAAACAAACGGAAACACATACCGTGTTCATGGTTCGGAAGAATTAACATCATCAAAATGTCCATACTTCCCAAAGCAGTTTATAGATTCAATGCAATACCTATTAAACTACCAATGGCATATTTCACAGACATAGAACAAACACTTCAAAAATGTATATGGAACAATAAATGACCTAGAATAGCTGCAGCAATCTTGAGACACAGGAGCAAAGTAGGAGGGATCACAATACCTGATAGCAAACTGTATTACAAGGCCACTGTAATCAAAACAGCTTGCTACTGGCATAAAAACAGGCACATGGACCAGTGGAATAGAACAGAGAGCACAGAAATAAACCCATGCCTCTACAGTCAATTAATATTCGACAAAGGGGGCGGCAACATAAAATGGAATAAAAATAGCCTCTTCAACAAGTGGTGTTGGGAGAACTGGACAGCTACGTGCAAGGAAATGAAACTTGAGCACACACTTACACCATACACAAAAATAAATTAAGGTGGATAAAAGATTTAAATATAAGCCGTGACACCATTAAAATCCTAGAGGATAACATAGGCAGGAAAATCTCAGATATTCCACTTAGCAACGTTTTTACTGATATGCCCCCTAAAGCAAGGGACATAAAGGAAAGAATAAACAAATGGGATCTTATTAAAATAAAAAGCTTCTGCACGGCCAAAGAAAACAGTATTAAAATACAAAGAGAACCAACTGTGTGGGAAAACATATTTGCCAATGATACCTCAGACGAGGGTTTAATCTCCAAAATATACAAAGAACTTACACAACTCCACTCTAAGAAGACAAGCAACCCAATTAAAAAATGGGCAAAGGACTTGGGCAGACACTTCTCCAAGGAGGACATACAGAGGATCCAGAGACACATGAAAAGATGCTCGATATCACTAGCTATCAGAGAGATGCACATTAAAACCACAATGAGATACCACTTGACACCAGTCAGAATGGCCCTCATAAACAAAGCAACAAACAGCAAGTGTTGGAGAGGTTGTGGAGAAAAGAGGACCCTGGTGCACTGTTGGTGAGAGTGCAGACTGGTACAACCACTATGGAAAACAGTATGGAATTTTCTAAGAAAAATAAAAATGGGTCTACCTTTTTACCCAGCAATTCCACTGCTAGGACTATATCCTAAGAACCCTGAAATGCCATTCCAAAAGAACCTATGCACCCCTATGTTTATAGCAGCACAATTTACAATAGCCAAGTGCTGTAAGCAACCTAGGTGCCCATCAGTAAATGAATGGATCAAAAAACTGTGGTACATTTACCCAGTGGAATTCTATGCAGCAGAAAAAAAAAAAAAAGGAGCTCCTACCCTTTGCAACAGCATGGATGGAACTGGAGAGCATCATGCTAAGTGAAAGAAGCCAGGCAGTGAAAGACAAATACCATATGATCTCACCTTTAACAGGAACCTAATCAACAAAACAAACAAGCATAATATAACCAAAGACATTGAAACTGAGATCAGGCTAACAGTCACCAGAGTGGAGAGGGGAGGAAATTTCAGGGGAAAAGGGGAAGAGTTTACAGGAACAAGTATAAAGGACACATGGATAAAAACTATGGGGGGTGGAAATGGGATGGAGGTGGGGAGGGCTGGGGTGGTGGGGTGGGGTTGGGTAAAAGACAGAAAACTGTACAAGATCAACAATTAAAACAAAATTTAAAAAATAAAATAAAATGAAATGAAATAGTAGACTGTATGGTTCCAACTGTATGACACTCCAGAAAATGCAAAAAAAAAAAAAAAAAAAAAAAATGGAGACAGTAAAGGGGTTAGTATAGAGGGAGGGATGAATAGGCAGAGCATTTTTAAGACCATGACACTACTCTGTGTAATACTATAATGATGGATACATGTCATTATATATTTGTCCAAAACCATAAAATGTACAATGCCAAGAGTGAACCCTAATATAAACTCTAGATTTTGGGTGATGATGTTCCGATATAAGTTCATTGATTGTAACTAATACACCACATTGTGGGGATGTTGATAATGGAAGATGCTATATATTAAACAGGACAAGGGGAATGTAAGAAATCTCTGTACTTTTCGCTCAATTTTGATATGAAGACAATGGAGCAAAACTACTACTAAACTCATCAAAAAGTTCATTAAATTTTTTAATAAAATAAAGGAGCAGGCTTGATAGGTGGAATAAATACCAAAATCCTGGTGTTGCCATTCTGCTCCTGAATGGTAGTCACCAGAATTATATGTGGACATGCTAATCTTACCTAGAGAAGCAAGTGCTCAATGATGGCAGAATTGTTGTTATTATTCAGGATTAGTCTTCACTCTGAGTTCCTCATTTATTGTTCATAACAACAACTAAGTCCACAGATGACATTTTTCCCCACACCCATGTCAGAATTCTTCCTAGCTCCAAAACAACCTTCATTCTCCTTGTCAGTGAGCTGGACTAGCAGAAGCCAGAAAAAGTACAGCTAGTTTGGAACAATGGCATTATAACAGCTTTTGACAAGGAAATGTTAAATTATTCTATTTTGATTAGGAGGAAGATGGCTGCCTGGTAGGAGAGAGTGGACTACACACAAGAGAAAAACCTAGCAGATCTATGGAGGAACAGAGCAAACAGCCAACAGTACCCCAGCATATATGAACATAAGAAACCAAAAATTGTAGCGGACACTAAAAAAACAGACGGTAAGGAGACCGCTTCAGGATAATAAGATCCCAGGGACCTAAGGTGCAGGGACCAGGGCGGCTGCAACCCAAGGTCTGGTGCCCACCAGGTCTGCCACAGGGTCCTTGGGAAAGAGCTGGGTTAACTGCTCTCTCCCCAGCCAAACAAGTTTTGAGCAGCACCAGGAGAGACCTGGCTGCTTGAAGTCGCAGAGAGGGAAATAAGGTCTAAGTGGCAAACACACAGAGGCTGTGAGCACCTATGGAGTCTGTGGACACTGGTAGGGGAGAGTTAAGAGTCATGCAGTGACAGGCACTGGTTGGGGAGAATTAAGGGTTGAGCAGTGATGGGCCCTGACCTGGATAGTCACTAGTCTGTCTGGAGAATTGGACTGTGCCAGAGGCCAGGAAATTGCATGGAGCTGCAGGATTGAGTAGGAGGAATTTCTCAAAAAGAAAAAGTGAAAAGAGAGACACTGTTAGGGGAATTCTCCTGCAGCAGCTGCTCAGGCTGGCTAGCTCCCCACCCAGCCAGGCAGGGATCCCAAAGTTGAGCGGAAGGCCCTGCACAACCCCATAGCACTGGGAAGGAAAGGTACATTCCCAAACCCGTGGGACCAAGGCAGCCTGGCCGAGCACAGGTGAGCATATGCTGGCACCCTTGCCTACAGCAGTAACATGGTCCCACACCAAAGGCTGTCCAGATCGGGAAGGGAGAAAAGCCATACCAATCACCACTCAGCCTGCTGCAGTCAAGAAGACCAGAAAAAAATGGTTTGGCCAATTTGAAACCAACAAGAGGCTCTTGGGTATTTTCTTGTTTTTTGTTGTTGTTTTTTAAGTAATTTTTAATTTTTTAATTTTTATCTTTGAATTCCTTTTCCTCTCTTTCCTTGTTTCTTGTTTTATTCCCTCTTCCTTTCTTTCCAATTTCATCTCATCTTCCTTCTTCTGCTTTTTTTTAAAATACCCACAGGTGAGACAAAAAACCTGGAACTGTGAAAAGACTAGAGTTAGACCCAAAGAGGAGGCATCCCAACAGCTGTGACAGTGAGACAAATTTCACTTTGCTATTACAGAGAACTGGCAAGTTATTGCCTATTTGTATTATTATTTTCCAAATTATTCTTACATCTTTTATTTTAATAGTATTTTTGTATTCCTCTTCTTTCTGTATAGTCTTCTTTGCTTGGCTGGTTATATTGTATCATTCGACAGGTTTCCCCTGTTTTCTCTTTCATAGTGTATTGCTAATTTACTGTCATTCACATCACTTGTGTTCCATTAGAACACTACTCAAGGTCCTATGACCCCTATTCTTGTTATCTAGACCTCATAGATTCTGTCATATGATTGTGGCTCTAATATTATTGTAAATAATAGCTGTCCCATACAATTGTAAACATTTTACAACACCCCTCCCAGATCTTAGCGCACTTCACGGTTTCCTGCATTCCATTACTAGAGTGGTTAACTCTATTCTCTCACACACTACACCTATTTACTATCCTTCTCTCTCACCTTACCTCAGAATCTGACGTCCCACAACCTCACTGCTTTCTAGATCCAACTCACAATCCTTCCCTCCCCAACAAGAGTCCCATCTTCTTTCCATCCTTTCTAAAAAGTGGCTAGTTGAGTGGAAGATCACGGTTAACACTATACATAGCCAAAGGATCTTCTATCTCTTCTCTACCTGAGGCTACTGTAAATATCATAGAATACTCTCTTGCTGTCTTAAAGAATTTTTCTTTCCCCCTACAACTGATCACAAAAAAATAGGAGGTGGAAGTGATGAACACCAGGATACCACTGGAAGAGGAAACCCAAGAACAAAGGAACCACCAAGAGATAACAATAGAAGAAGGTGAAGGAGGGACTGGAAACCACACAAACCTCAATCCAGGACCAATCTGAAAATACAACTAAAGGGTGGAGAAACTACTCAGTACAAACAACTGAACAAGAGCAAGAAAGAATCCTCAAAACCTTGTACATGAGGAAGAACCAGCGTCAACACAACCTGCCATCACCAGCACAACAAAATACAAGAGGTGATGGACAGAGTTACCCTCAGGTAACCAGCTGGTGGGAAGGACCCACCAAAGAAAGACCCAACAACAAGCAAAACACAAAGACAAATACAAAGCCAACTTAAATGACAGCTCAATTCCAGTGAACTCAGGAGATCAATGAGACTGCACCACTGAATCTCACAGGTATGCACCACAGAAGTTCACACCATAAACCCGGGTAGCCAGAACAGATCAATTTAAGAAGTTGAAGCTAACAAGAAGAGTCTCACAAACAATGGAAAGACAAAGAAACAATCCCCAAATGAAAGGAAAGGAGGAAGCCTCAGAAAGAATGCTAAATGAAATAGAGGCAACTCAACTATCAGATATTGAGTTCAAAGCAATGGTTGTCAAGAAGGTCCATGAGCTCTCAATGAGCTACCAGAAACTATAGGGAAGCTATGATGAACTCACTGCAAACTATATCAACATGAAAAAGGAAACAGAAACTATCAAATAGGGCCAAAAGGAAATGAAGAATACAATTTCTGAACTGAGGAACACAACAGAAGAAATCAAAAGCAGGATTGCTGAAGCAGAAGATTAGATCAGCAAGTTGAAAGACAAAGTAGAAAAAAACACCCAGAAAAAAACAAGCAAAGGAAAAGAGGCTCAGAAAGAATGAAAAGAGGTTAAGAGAAGTGCAAGACAATATGAAACATAATAATATCCATATAATATTGATACCAGAAGGAGAAAAAGGAGAGCAAGGGATAGAAAACCTATTTGAAAAAGTAGTGATGGAAAACTTCCCTAATTTGATGAGAGAAAAAGTCACACAAATCCAGGAAACACAGAGAGTCCCAATCAAGAGGAACCCAAACAGGCTCACTTCAAGATACATCAGAATTAAAATGGCAAAATTCAGACAAAGAGAGAATACTAAAGGAAGCAAGGGAGAAACAGGAAGTAACATACAAGGGAGCCCCAATAAGGTTAACAGCTTCCACTTCTCAGTGGAAACGCTCCAAGCCAGAAGAGAAGGGCAACAAATATTCCAAGAAATGAGAACCAGAGTCCTGCAAACAAGTATACTTTACCCAGCAAGGCTCTCAATCAAGATAGAAGGCCAAATAAAGAGCTTCCCAGACAAAAGAAGTCTAAAAGAATACACCTCCAACAAACCAGTTCTGCAAGAAATACTAAAGGGATTGCTTTAAGGAAAGGAAGGCAAAGAGAGAGAGATAGGGGCTGGGGAGAGAGAGAGAGAGGGAGAGAGAGAGAAACACAGCTACGAAAATGGCAATGAATAAGGACCTATCAATAATAACCTTAAATGTAAATGGATTAAATGCTCCAATCAAAAGACAAGAAAATTGAAATCATACAAGCATTTTCTCTGACCACAAGGGATTGAAACTAGAAACCAACCCCAAGGGGAAAAACCCAAAACCCTCAAAATCATGGGCGTTGAATAGCATGCTATTAAACAATGAATAGGTCAAGAATGAAATTAGGGAGGAAATCAAAAAGAGTTTCTGGAAACAAATGAAAATGAACAAACAGCAACTCAAAACTTATGGGACACAGCAAAGGCAGTCCTAAGAGGGAAGTTCATAGCAATACAGGCCTACCTAAAAAAGATAGAAACATTTAAAACAAACAACCTAACCCTATGCCTACAAGAACTCAAGGAACAACAACAAAGACAGCCCAGAGCAAGTGGAAGGGAGAAAATAAACAAGATCAGAGCAGAATTACATGGCAAAGATACTAAAAGCACAATTCTAAGGGTCAATAATCCAGGGACTGGTTCTTTGAAAAGATAAACAAAATAGACAAACCTTTAAGCAGGCTCATCAAGAAAAAAAGAGAGAGGACTCAAATAAACACAATCAGAAATGAAAGAGGAGAGATTACAACTGACACCACAGAAATACAAAGGATTGTAAGAAATTACTATGAAGAACTGTATGCCAAGAAATTTGAAAACATAGGTGAAATGGACAAGTTTCTAGAAAAATATAATCTTCCAAAACTCAATGAAGAAGAAGCAGAAAGCCTACACCGACCAATAACAGCAGATAAAATTGAACCAGTAATCAAAAAACTCTTGACAGACAAAAGCCCTGGACAAGATGGTTTCACAGGAGAATTCCACAAAGCATTTAAGGAAGAGCTAACCCCTAACCTTCACAGACTATTCCAAAGAATCAAAAATGATGGAAGCCTCCCAAACTCATTTTAGGAAGTCCCAATCCCAGAATCAGATAAAGACACAACAAAGAAAGAAAACTTCAGGCCAATATTACTGATGAACATAGACACTGAAATCCTCAACAAAATATTGGCAAACCACATCCAGAAATGCATTAAAAACATCATACACCATGACCAAGTGGGATTCATCTTAGGGATGCAAGGATGGTTCAATATTCTCAAATCAGTAAATGTAATACATCACATAAACAAAAGCAAGACAAAAATAACATGATCATCTCAATAGATGCAGACAAAGCATTTGATAAGGTACAGCACCCATTTATGATAAAAACACTCAGCAAAGTGGGAATAGAGAGGGCATTCCTCAACATAATAAAGGCCATATATGATAGATCTACAGCCAACATCATAATCAATGGGCAAAAACTAAAATCTTTTCTACTAAGATCAGGAAGAAGACAAGGTTGTCCACTTTCACCACTTCTATTCAATATAGTATTGGAAGTTTTAACTACAGCAATTAGACAAGAAAAGGAAATAAAAGTCATCCAAATTGGAAAGGAAGAAATAAAACTATCGTTGTTTGCAGATAACATGATAATATACATAGAAAATCTTATAGATTCAGCAAAAACTCCTTGACCTAATAAACAAATTTAGCCAAACAGCCAGATACAAAGTCAGTATCCATAAATCAAAGGCATTTTTGTATACCAACAATGAAATAGCAGAAGCAGAAGTCCAGAAAAAAATCTCATTCGATATAGCAAAAAGAAAAATAAAACTCCTAGGAATAAATCTAACCAAGTAGGTAAAAGACCTGTATGCAAAAAATACACAACACTAAAGAAAGGAATCAAGGAAAATACAAACAAATTGAAACATATACAGTGTTCATGCACTGGAAGAATCAACACCATCAAAATGTCCATACTTCCCAAAGCAATTTACAGATTCAATGCAATACCTATTAAAGTACCAATGGCATATTTCACAGACATAGAATAAACACTTCAAAAATGTATATGGAACCATAAATGACCCTGAATAGCTGCTGCAATTTTGAGAAAGAAGAACAAAGTAAGAGGGTTCACAATACCTGATACCAAACTGTTACAAGGCCACTGGAATCAAAACATCCTGGTACTGGCATAAAAACAGGCACATGGACCAGTGAATGGAACAGAACAGAGAGCCCAGAAATAAACCCAAGTCTCTGTGGTCAATTAATATTCAACAAAAGGGGCAGCAACATAAAATGGAGCAAAAATAGCCTCTTCAACAAGTGGTGTTGGGAGAACTGGACAGCTACATGTAAAAAAAAAAAATGAAACTCGAGCAGCAACTTACAGCATACACAAAAATAAATTCAAGGTGGATAAAAGATTTAAATATAAGCAGTTTCACCACTAAAGTCCTACAGGAGAACATAAGCAAGAAAATCTCAGATATTTCACGCAGCAACATTTTTACTAATATGTCCCCTAGAGCAAGGGACATAAAGGAAAGAATAAACAAATGGGATCTCATCAAAATAAAAAGCTTCTGCTTGGCTAAAGAAAACACTATTAAAATAAAAACAGAACTAACCATATGGGAAAACATATTTGCCAGTGATATCTCAGACAAGGGTTTAATCTCCAAAATATATAAAGAACTTACATGACTCCACTCTAAGAAGACAAGCAACCCAATTAAAAAATGGGCAACGGACTTGAACAGACCCTTCTCCAAGGAGGACATACAGAGGATCTAGAGACACATGAAAAGATGCTCAGTATCACTAGATATTAGAGATATGCAAATTGAAACCACAATGCGATAACACTTCACACCAGTCAGAATGGCCAACATAAACAAGCAACAAACAACAAGTGTTGGAGATATTGTGTAGAAAACAGGACCCTAGTGCACTGTTGGTGGGAGTGCAGACTGGTACAACCACTATGGAAAACAGTATGAAATTTTCTAAAAAAACTAAAAATGTGTCTACCTTTTTACCCAGCAATCCCATGCTAGGATTATATCCTAAGAACCCTGAAACACCAATCCAAAAGAACCTATGCACCCCTATGTTCATAGCAGCACAATTTACAATAGCCAAGTGTTGGAAGCAACCTAGGTGCCCATCAGTTAATGAATGGATCAAAAAACTGTGGTACATTTACACAATGGAATTCTATGCAGCAGAAAGAAAGAAGGAGCTCCTACCCTTTGCGACAGCATGGAAGGAATTGGAGAGTATCATGCTAAGCGAAATAAGCCAGGCAGTGAAAGACAAATACCATATGATCTCACCTTTAACAGGAACCTAATCAACAAAACAAACAAGCAAGCAAAATATAACCAAAGACACTGAAATTGAGAACAAGCTGACTGTGGCCAGAGGGGAGGGAATTTCAGGGGAAAAGGGTAAGGGTTTGCAGGAACTAGTATAAAGTACACATGGACAAAAACTGGGAAGTGGGGGGTGGAAATGGGAGGGTGTTTGGGAGGGCTGGGGCAGTGGGCTGGGTTGGGAGTAAAAGAGAGAAAACTGTACAAGAATAACAATTAACATAAAATTTTAAAAATTATTCTATTTTGCTTTCTTATTTATGAGATATTGTGTGACAATATAAATTCTGGAGAATGCAATTCATGTTTTGCTCTCCCAGTATTTTTATCAAGACTACATTGGAAGCAAGTCATCAAGTCCACATACTTCTTGCCTGGAATGAATTTATGTCCCAGAGTTGAATGGAGTTAACTGAAGACCACCTCTCTTTCTGCCTTTGTGAAAACCTACTCCAAGTGGTCAATTCAAAGACCTACAGGGGTGGCCCATAAAAAAGGGAGGAAGCAGCTAGCAGGCCCAGTCCCTGGGATGCAGTGGCTACCCAGCACCAACCAACCAACTGGTGTCCACCAGGAAAGAGGCAATGTGGGATGCTCAGCTGTCCATTCATCTAGCTGCTTGCTTGAGCTAGGTTTTAATTACAAGAGCTAAGTTCTGTTTGAACCAACCAAAACATGTTTGTGAAATGCATCCAGTTGCAGAGCCCAGTTTGTGGCTTCTGGAATAGATTCATTGAGAAGATTATGTGCCATACATGGAAGGGCAGGAGGGAAAGGAAAGTATACTAACACTGAGAAGGGTCCAGTCCTCTCTGTGGCCGTGCTTCAAGATGGTGGCAGGCCTTCATGGAGTGACTGCATGATTCATCTAAAGAAGTCAGATCCTGGGCGCTGTGCTCTCAGCCCTTGGAGAGATTCCCATGTTTTTGTGACTATAGGGCTGCTGGACTCCCAGAGCCCATGCCTACTTGGAACAAGGCAACAGTCCTGACTAGAATGTCTTTCTGAAGCTCCGTAGCCCTGAAAAATGCTATCACCATCACAAAATCCTTAGTTATTGCCATATTAATGACTGGCATGGATTTTCTACCAACTCGGCAGCATAACAGCTCAGAGTAATGTTTTGATTTGATTTGATCTGATTTGATTTGAAAGGAATAAAGTGACATATCTTTCTTATCTGTGTTTTAATCTTAGATTCACACTTGTTATACAAATAAAGTGCCCAGTAGACATTTCTGATCTTGTACCCATTTTTATCCAGGACCTTTATCCCATCTGAACCCACTCTGTCCCTACTCCTGAGGGATGAGGCAGGAAACAAGACAGGATATATTTTTATTCAACATATTTTAATAATTTCTTTTTGAGCTGAAACTAAAATTAATTTGTTTTCTAAGTCAACTCAAGATGTCCCAAGTCATCGTTGGAACTTGGTAGTAAAAGTCATTCTTCATTACAAAGTGTACTAGTTTGCTAGGGCTGCCAACAGAAAATACCAATAACTGGGAGGCTTAAACAAAAGAAATTTATTTTTTCATAGTTCTGAAAGCTAAAAGTTTGACATCAATTTTTAATAATTCAGTTAATTGTACATAATTCTGTTGCCAAGGTCAGTTTCTTCTGAGGCCTCCCTTTTTGGCTTATAGGTGGCCATCTTCTCCCTATGTCCTCACATGGTCTACCCTCTGAGTCTGTGTCCTAATCTCTTCTTCTTACAATGACACCATCATATTGAATTAAGGCCCACCCTGAAGACCTTGTTTTAACTTAATTACCCCTGTAAAGACCCTATCTTCAAATACAGTCACATCTGAGGTACTAAGGTTAGGACTTCAACATATGGGAGATGGGGGAGGAACACAATTCAAACCATAACACAAAAAGAGGGTTAGCTTTATCTAGGACCTTGCAAGTCACTTCACACAAATATAGATCTAATTGTACCAAACTGCATAACAGCTAAGTTCTTCAAAGTTTTAAGTTTCTGAACTTCCCCTCCAGGCTTCTGTACAATGATGGACAGGCCCCTTCAAAACTCATGTCATATTCACAACAAAACTTTTTCTAGTTTTCTTAGTAAACTTTTCACAGTTCTAAAGCTGATCTTATTAGAAAGCTTTGTCATCACAAAGACTTCTGGATTTACATATAGGACTCTGGAGAAAGCCACATGGTGTCAAGGAGAAGCTGAACTCCAGTCTCCTCTTTTGGTAACCAGATTGATATATAATACCCTTTATAGTCTTGTTTTTCAACTTAAATTGTATATTCCCCAAGTCCTCGGCTGAATAAATAAATTGAATTAAAGGTGGGGGTGTTCAACTTTGAATAAGGCTGGCTCGCATCTGTGAAATTCTATATGGCTTTGTCTAGGACTTACACCGTTGTTCTTGCCTGGCAGTAGTGGTTTGATTCTCACATTAAGCATATTAGTTTGATAAAAGGCCAAAAAATGAAGACTTAAGAATCTGAAATGACCCATTTTCTTAGGCAAGGCCCTGGCAAAGCTAACTACCTGTGGGAGATGGAAAACGACTCTGGCTTCTAATTTTATAGTCTCCTGAGAAACAGATATTTCTTTTGTGTCTGTTTCCACTTTGATGTAGAAATAAAAGAGTACTTATATATCACTGATGCTTTAGAATAAACATTTCATAAGGAACATATGTCCAGGTATTCCTGAACTTTGATACCATTACAAGTCAGGGAGAAAATGAACAACAAAAGCAGGAAAGGGACCCAAATAGAACCAGCCTTCCTCCCACGGCCCACACATTTGCAACCCACCACATCAGCCCAAGGCTAAGTCGTTTTGCAGTGGTCTTGCCATAGATCAAACTCACCCTCACTCCACCAGGAGGGATTTGTAAGAGCAGAGCCAAGGCAGAATATCCAGGAAAACAAGGGCAGTCTTTTCTGCGAACTGCAGGTCTAACCCTTATCTGGGGCCCCACTAGTTCATTTTTCTGAACTAAGGTAGGGCTTTGGGGAAGGGGCAGAAATCTGCTCAGGCCAAAAGCGAAGACTAAGTGCCTTTTGTTTGCAAGTTGAACAGGAATGTGTGCAGAGTGGGGCCAGATCCTTGTCTCCAGGCTTTCTGGCCCTGGCTCTGAACCTCATCTTAAGGGAAGGGATGGAGAGCAGCAGAGGGCAGGGTGAAGATGCAAAGACCCTGCCTCCCCCTTGCAAGAGTCTTCCAAACTAGTATCATTTTCCCTTCATGCTCCTCCCTTCCTGGGGATCAGTTGCAGCCCACAGCCCCTGTCACAGGCAGGTCTAAGACCACAGACCTCAGAATCCTACAGATATGAGCTTGAATCTTAACTGCCTTTTACCAGCTGTGATTTCTTGGGTATCATGCCCATATTTACTTCATCTTTCAAATGGGCCCAGTGTGCTTTCCCCCAGCAATGTTGTGTGAGTTAGTTCAAGTACCAAATGAACCTGGGGCCTAGTATTTTTATTATTGTACTTTTTGAAACTTCAGGTTCAGCTCCTCATGTAAGAAGCTCATTGGAGAAGGAAAACAAACACCTCGAAGAGCTAACTCTACCTGTCTGTTCCTAAATGGCCCCTACAGCCATGCCCACCTGTAGGTGCTGCCTGGCAGCCATACTCACCAAAGGTGGCGAGAGGCTTC
Source organism: Glossophaga mutica (assembly GCA_039655065.1). NCBI lineage: Eukaryota > Metazoa > Chordata > Mammalia > Chiroptera > Phyllostomidae > Glossophaga > Glossophaga mutica. The sequence continues at coordinate 95,722,510 of CM077307.1, read as the reverse complement.
CCACTTGTTTCCTAGAGCATCTCAGAAAATCTTACATGATGAGATTTCTGGCCAAGATGGAGGCATAGGTGGACACACTATGTCTCCTTGCACAACCAAAATTAAGGACAACAAGGATTTAGAAACAAGAAAACAACCAGAACTGAGAGAAAATTGAACTGCACAGAGGTCTGACAACCATTTAGCCAGACTGGTAAGAGGAGCAGAGTCTCAGCAGGAGGAAGCAGAGGTTGGCAGACCTGGGCGTACAGGCAGCTGCTGGAGGAACCAGGCCTGTAGGCGGTGGCTAACAGGCCCCAGGTGCACAGGCAGCTGGCTGACCAGGTGGTTACACGTTCATGTGCAGATAATCCAGGCGAAAATGGGGAACGAAACAGAACTCGCAACCCAGGGCCCCAGTGCCGGGAAATAAAACCTAAAAACACTGAGACCCTGCCCCCACATACAGCATCACAACCCAGTGACTGGGCTGCCCCACCCTGGTGAACACCTAAGGCTCCACCCCTCACTAGGTAACAGCTGTGACCAGACCCCCCCCCCAAAAAAAATGGCTCAAATGGGAGAACAAATCAAAGCCCCATCTAAGCGATCAAGAGATAGCCAACCTATAGATGCACAGTTCAAAGCACTGGTGCACAGGATGCTCACAGAATTGGTTGATTTTGGTTGCAAATTAGATGAATAAATGAAGGAAAATACACAGGGAACCAATAGTGATGGGAGGAAAAATGGGACTCAGATCAGTGGAGTGGACCAGAAGGAAGAAAGAAACATCCAATCAAAGGAATGAAGAAACAAGAATTCAAAAAAGTGAGGAGAGGCTTAGGAACCTTCAGGTGTCCCAACATCCAAATTATAGGGGTCCCAGAAGGAGAAGAGGAAGAGTAACAAGTGGAAAATTTATTTGAACAAATAGTAAAGGAGAACTTCCCCAATCTGGCAAAGGAAATAGACTTCCAGGGAGTCCAGGAAGCTCAGAGAGTCCCAAAGAAGTTGAACTGAAGGAGGAACACACCAAGGCACATCGTAATTACATTAGCCAAGATTAAAATGAAGAAGAGAATTCTAGAAGCAACAAGGGATAAGGGGACAGTCACCTACAAAGGAGTTCCCATCAGACTGTCAGCTGATTTCTCAAAAGAGACCTTCCAGGCAAGAAGGGACTGGAAAGAAGTATTCCAAGTCATGATAGTCAAGGACCTACATCCAAGATTGCTCTATCCAGCAAAGCTGTCATTTAGAATGGAAGGGAAAATAAAGTGCTTCTCAGATAAGGTCAAGTTGAAGGAGTTCATCACCACCAAGCTCTTATTATATGAAATGTTAAAGGGACTTATCTAAGAGAAACAAGATAAAAAATATGACAGTGAAAAGACAGCAAACTCATGGATATTAACAACCACACCTAAAACAAAAACAAACTAAGCAAACAACTGGAACAGGAACAGAACCACAGAAATGGAGATCATATGGAGGGTTAGCAACAGGGGAGTGGGAGGAGGAGAGAGGGGGAAAAAGTACAGAGAATAAGTAGCATAGGTGGTGGGTAGAAAATAGACAGGGGGAGGGTAAGAATAGTATGAGAAATGTAGAAGCTAAAGAACTTATGACACATGGACATGAACTAAAGGGGGGAATGTGGGTGGAAGAGGGTGTGCAGCGTGGAGGGGAATAATGGGTGAGAAATGGGACAACTGTAATAGCATAATCAATAAAATAAAATAAAAAGCAGGCAAAAAAAGAAAAGAAAAGAAAATCCTATATGACGACTGGATTCTCTCTGGGCACAGGAGACAGAAATGAAGAGGACCTTGGCAAGGGAGGAGCAGCTCCCCTCTTCCTGCACCATGTTTGTACCCCAGACGGGAGAGGTAGAATTCTAAATGTGCTGACCCAGAATTGGAGGTTTTTTATTTTGTGAAAATCCAGTGAAAGCCAATAGGACACTAGCTTACCAAAAAACACCCTTCCTGTTCTAAAAATGGAAGTCAGGTTTCCCAAAGTAATGCTCAGGGAACTCTAAGAAAAAACTTTAATCTTGAATTGGTTTTGGTCTCCCAGACTGTGAGCCTCTTGAGGAGAAAAAAATAAGGGCTACTAATATTTGTATCCATAGAATCTAGCAGTGTCTGGCACATAAAAATGATAGAATTGGAACAACAAATATTTTTTGCACAAAAGAATATATTTCTACATACGTATATCTCAGCTTTTTGGATCTCATTTCTCTAAGCAATGTTGACAAACTTGAAAGCTTTTGGCAAGCTGATTAATATCAGAGCCCTGATTTTCTCATCCATAAAATGGGGCTAAAATGTACTTAAATATTAGGATTTACTTCACAATTTAATCTACAAAAAGTGTTTTCAAATATTTGTGGGTCACAAAATTAATTTAGTGGATCCTGACCAACATTGGTTCATAATGAGATAGAAAATAATTGCACATACCAGAAAATGTGGTTGGGAATATCAGAGTAAGTGGTAAGTCCTGACTGATGTGGTTCAGTGGTTTAGGCATCTTCCCGCAAACCAAAAGGTCATCAGTTCAATTCCCCGTCAGAGCACATGCCTGGATTGCAGGCCAGGTACTTGACTGGGAGTGTACAGGAGGCAACTAATCCATGTTTCTCTCTCACAGAGATATTTATCTCCCTCTCTTTCTCTCCCCCTTCCCCTCTCTCTAAAAATAAATAAAAATATTTTCTTAAAAAAGTAAATGGTAGGAAATAAAAGTATTATTTAATAAGCTTTAGTTATGTATATTGGTGAGTACTGGCTCAGAATATAAAATGCATCACTTAATGTACATTGTGATACAGGATGTTTTAAAGTCACTGTATGGGAACAGGCTCACCAGCCAGCTCTGAGAGTAAACAAAATACATGGCACACATTGTTTGTGGAGCCATTTCCCCCGGGGAGCAGTAATGGAATTTTTCCCTGAAGGTCTATGGAGTGGCTGCTGCTGTGTTATAGCACCCTCTGGGATGTGTTTACTTTATCACATTGCAAATGTTTCACCTAAAGAACAAGTGAAAAGCCCAGACCTATGCAGGACCAACATTTGTGATTTGAAGGTACACACACACACACACACACACACACACACACACACAATTAGGGTTAAATTGATATTTCTCAGGCTCCAGAACCTTTTAGAAGGAATTGCAGAAAGGGCTTGTAGTTCCCACATAAAGTCTTGGATCCAAAGGATATATTAGAAGGAGAGAAGTTGAGGGTGGGAGTTAGAGAATCATGAACTCTTGTAGTAAGAGAGGACCTTAGGCGTCAACTGACAAGCCCCATATATGAGTTCTGCTTCCGTTCAGGGAAGCACGTTCAGTTCTGACCAACTCTAATTGTTCAGATGTTATCCCTTTTAACCAATACAAAACTGCCCTGTGTCACTTTCAATTATTGATCCTAAAAGCCAAAGAGTAAAGAATTCCCCACTGTAAAGTCTTCAATTGGCTAATTCTAAAAAACATATTGATAAAATAAAAAGTTTGATAACCAAGTGGTTGTATAGCCCTCTGAATATAACCCAGCTGAAATTGTCTTGAGGGGTTTGATCATAATTCACATTCCTTTTTTTTGTTTGTTTTGGCCAGTTTACCTTTGTCACTGCTTTCATTTTAAAATAAACAAACTGAGTCACAAAGTTGAACTATCATATGAATTTAAGAAAACCAAATACCCTTTAATAAAACTTTACCAATATTACCAGATAAATAAAATCAGAAATAAAAGAGTTAGAAGAAACAACTGACGTCAAAGGAATACAAAAAATTGTAAGAAAATATTATGCCAACTATATGCCAACATATTGAACTATCCAAAAGAAATGGATGAATTCCTAGAAACATACAATCTTCTAAAACTGAATCAGGAAGAATCAGAGAATCTGAGTGGATAGATTACAACCAGTTAAATTGAAGACATAATAATAAAAGAAACAAACCTTTCAACAAATAAAAGTCCTGGACTGGATGGCTTCACAGGTGAATTTTACTAAACATTCAAAGAACACCCATCCTTCTCAAACTATTCAAAATATTAGCAAACCAGATTTAACAATACATTAAAAATATCATTCACCATGATCAGGTTGGATTTATTCCAGGAATGCAAGGTTGGTGCAATATTCACAAATCAATAAATGTGATACCACATATAGACAAAATTAAGAATAGCCCTGGCTGGTGTAGCTCAGTGGATTGAGCGCGGGCCTGCGAACCAGACGATCGCGGTTCGATTCCCAGTCAGGGCACATGCCTGGGTTGCAGGCCAGTTCCCGGCAGGGGACACACGAGAGGCAACCGTACATTGATATTTCTCTCCCTCTCCTTCTCTCCTACCCTTCCCCTCTAAAAGATAAATAAATAATAAATTTTAAAAAATTTTTAAAAAAAGAATAAAAACCACATGATTATATCAAAAGATGAAGAAAAAGTATTTCATAAAATCTGATACCCACTTATGATAATAAACTCACAGCAAAATGGGAATAGAGGCAACATACTTCAATGTAATAAACATTATATATGACAAACCCACAGCCAACATCATACTCAATGGGCAAAAATTTAAAGTGTTTCACTTAAGATCAAGAACAAGGCAGGAATAACAACTTCACCACTCTTATTCAACATAGTACTGGAAGTCCTAACCACAGCAATCAGACAAGAAAAATAGGCATCTAAACTGAAAAGGAAGATGTAATATTGTCATTAGTTGCAGATGACAGCATATTGTACATAGAAAACCCTAAAGACTCCACAAAAAAGTTACTAGATCTAATCAATGAATTAGACAAAGCAACAGGATACAAATTTAATACTATATGGAATGAAAAAAGATCCCATTTAGCCTCGGCAATCTTGATAAAGAAGAACGAAGTTGGAGGTATCATAGGACCTGATATCAAAGTATACTACGAGGTCACTAAAATAGCCTGATACTAGCATAAGAACAGGCATATAGATCAATAGAACTGAACAGAGAGCCCAGAAATAAACCCATGCCTGTATGATCAGTTAATATTTGACAGAGGAGGCAAGAACATACAATAAAGACAGACTTTTCAATAAATGGTGTTAGGAAACTGGGAGAAATACATGCAAAAAAAAATGAAACTAGACCATCAACTTACACTGTACAAAAGAATAAACTCAAAATGGATAAAAGACAAATATTAAATTGTGAAATCATAAAAATCCCACGTGAAAACATAGGCAGTAAAATCTCAGACATTTTTCATAGCAATATTTTTAAAAAGATTTTATTTCTTTTCAGAGAAAGGAGCATAAAAGGAGAAAGGAGGACGAGAAATCCCCTAATCAAGGACCTGGCCCACAACCCAGGCATGTGCCTTGACCAGGAATCGAATCGATGACCTTTTGGTTCACAGGCCCGCACTCAATTCACTGAGCCATTATCCAAGGGCAGCAATATTTTTGCTGGTATATCTCCTAGCGCAAAGGAAACAGGGAAAAATAAACAAATGGGACTACATCAAACTAAAAAGCTTCTGCATGTCTAAAGAAACCATCAACAAAATGAAAAGAGAACCCATTGTATGGGTAACATATTTGTCAATTATATATCTGATAAACAGTTAATATTTATTTATTTTACATTTAATTATTTTATTACTTTTTTCACAGCATGAGTTCCAAAGCATTCAAATTACTTAGACAAATAAAAGGATTTTTGCATTCTATTTTCTTGTAAGATTTTTGCTTTGTTTAGTTTTTATTGTGGGATGAAACATTTCCCAACTTTTATAAATTTTATTTTTATTATTATTTTTAAATATTTTATTGTTTATGCTATTACAGTTGTCCCACATTTCACCTTTCTCTTTCCTCCAGCTAGCCCACTCCTCTTCCATTGTTAGCCCCCACACTTTTGCCCATGTTCATGTGTCCTTTATACATGTTTTACTGACAGATCCCTTCACCTCCTTTCAATAGGTCCCCACCTCTGCCCTCCCTTCTTACAGCTGTCAGTCTGTTCCATGTTTCCATGCCTCCAGTTCTATTTTGCTTATTAGTAAATTTTGTTCATTAGATTAATCTTATAAGTGAGATCATAAGGTATTTGTCTCTCATTGACTGGCTTATTTCAGTTAGCATAATAATCTCTAGTTCCACTTATGCTGTTGGAAAAGGAAGGAATGCCTTCTTTTTTCTGCAGCATAGTATTCCATTGTTTAAATGTACAACAGTTTTTTAATCCACTCGTCTACTGCTGGGCATTTAGGCTGTTTCCAAATCTTGGCTATTGTAAGTTGTGCTGCCATGAACATGAGCGGTGGATAAATTCTTTTGAATTGGTGTTTTGGGGTTCTTAGTGATATTTCCAGCAGTGGAATCACTGGGTAAAAAGGTAGTTACATTTTTAATATTTTGAGGAAACTCCGTACTGTTTTCCACAGTGATCACACCAGTCTGCATTCCCACTAACAGTGCACTAGTGTTCCTTTCCTCCACATCTCCACCAGCACTTGTTGTTTGTAGATTCATAATGATAGCCATTTTGATAGGTGAGAGATGATATCTCATTGTGGTTTTAATTTGCATCCCTCTGATGGCTAGTGATGTTGAGCATTTTTTCTTTTTTTAAATTTTTTAAAAATATATTTTATTGATTATGCTATTACAGTTGTCCCATTTCTCACCCATTATTCCCCTCCACGCTGCACACCCTCTTCCACCCACATTTCCCCCCTTTAGTTCATGTCCATGTGTCATAAGTTCTTTAGCTTCTACATTTCCCACACTATTCTTGCCCTCCCTCTGTCTATTTTCTACCCATCATCTATGCTACTTATTCTCTCTACCTTTTCCCCCTCTCTCCTCCTCCTACTCCCTTGTTGCTAACCCTCTATGTGATCTCCATTTCTGTGGTTCTGTTCCTGTTCTAGTTGTTTGCTTTTGTTTTAGGTGTGGCACTTTTCCATATTTCTATGGGTCCTCTGTATGTCCTCCTTGGTGGAGTGTCTATTCAGGCTCCTTGTCCATTTTGTAACTGGATTGTTTGTCTTCCAGAGATTGAGTCATATAAATTCTTTATATATTTTGTAGATTAAACCCTTGCCTGATGTATCATTGGCAAATATGTTCTCCCATACAATGGGTTCCCTTTTCATTTTGATAATGGTTTCTTTAGCTGTGTAGAAGCTTTTCGGTTTGATGTAGTCCATTTTTTATTATTTTCTTTATTTCATTTGCCCTAGGAGATATATCAGCAAAAATATTGCTACATGACATATCTGAAATTTTACTACCCATGTTTTCCTCTAGGATTGTTATGGTATCATGACTTATATTTAAGGTTTTCATCCATTTTGAATTTGTTCTGGTGTATGGTGTAATATGGTGGTCTGATTTCATTTTTTTGCATATAGCAGTCCCGTTCTCCCAACACCATTTATTGAAGAGACTATCCTTACTCCCTTGTATGCTCATGCCACTTGTATCAAATATTAATTGACCATAAAGTCATAGGTATATTTCTGAGCTCTTTATTATATTCCATTGATTTATGTGTCTGTTCCCATGCCAGTATCAGACTGTTTTAATTACAGTGGCCTTATAGCATAGTTTGGTAGCAGGTATTGTGATCCCTCCAAACTTGTTCTTCTTTCTCGAGATTGCTGAGGCTACATGGATCTTTTTTTGTTCCATATAAATTTTTGGAATATTTGTTCTAGACCTGTTTAAATATGCCATTGGTATTTTTTGAGTTTTTTTTTAATTTTTATTTTAATTGTTGATTTTATACAGTTTTATGTCTTTTACTCCCACCCCACCCCACCACCCCAGCCCTCCCCACCTCCCTCACATCCCCCCCATAGTTTTTGTCCATGTGTCCTTTATACTTGTTCCTGTAAACCCTTCCCTTTTTCCCCTGAAATTTCCTCCCCTCTCCCCTCTGGTGACTGTCAGCCTGTTCTCAAATTCAGTGTCTTTGGTTATATTATGCTTGTTTGTTTGTTTTGTTGATTAGGTTCCTGTTAAAGGTGAGATCATATGGTATTTGTCTTTCACATCCTGGCTTATTTCACTTAGTATGATGCTCTCCAGTTCCATCCATGCTGTTGCAAAGGGTAGGAGCTCCTTCTTTCTTTCTGCTGCATAGAATTCCATTGTGTAAATGTACCAAGTTTTTGGATCCATTCATTTACTGATGGGTATCTAGGTTGCTTCCAACACTTGGGTATTGTAAATTGGGCTGCTATGAACATTGGGGTGCATAGGTTCTTTTGGATTGGTGTTTCAGGATTCTTAAGATATAATCCAAGCAGTGGAATTGCTGGGTCAAAAGGTAGGTCCATTTTTAGTTTTCTTGGAAAATTCCATACTGTTTTCCATAGTGGTTGTACCAGTCTGCAATCCCACCAACAGTGCACTAGGGTCCCCTTTGCTCTAGAACCTCTCCAACACTTGCTGTTTGTTGCTTTCTTTATGATGGCTATTGTGACTGGTGTCAAGTGGTATCTCATTGTGGTTTTAATTTGCATCTCTCTGATAGCTAGTGATATCAAGCATCTTTTCATGTGTCTCTAAATCCTCTGTATGTCCTCTTTGGAGAAGTGTCTGCCCAAGTCCTTTGCCTATTTTTTAATGGGGTTGCTTGTCTTCTTAGAGTGGAGTCATGTAAGTTCTTTGTGTATTTTGGAGATTAAACCTTTGTCTGAAGTATCATTGGTAAATATGTTTTCCCATACAGTTGGTTCTGTTTTTATTTTAATAGTGTTTTCTTTAGCCAAGCAGAAGCTTTTTATTTTGATGAGATCCCATTTGTTTATTCTTTCCTTTATGTCCCTTGCTTTAGTGGACATATCAGTAAAAATCTTGCTGAGTGAAATATCTAAGATTTTCCTGCCTATGTTCTCCTGTAGGACTTTAATGGTATCACAGCTTATATTTAAATCTGTTATCCACCTTAATTTATTTTTGTGTATGGTGTAAGTTGGTGCTCGAGTTTCATTTTTTTGCATGTAGCTGTCCAGTTCTCCCAACACCACTTGTTGAAGAGGCTATCTTTGCTCCATTTTAAGTTGCTTCCCCCTTTGTCAAATATTAATTGACCATAGAGACTTGGGTTTATTTCTGGGCTCTCTGTTGTGTTGCACTGGTCCATGTGCCTGTTTTTATGCCAGTAGCAGGCTGTTTTGATTATACTGGCCTTGTAATACAGTTTGCTATCAGGTATTGGGATCCCTCCTACTTTGCTCTTCTTTCTCAAGATTGCTGCAGCTATTCTAGGTCGTTTATTGTTCCATATAAATTTTTGAAGTGTTTATTCTATGTCTGTGAAATATGCCATTGGTACTTTAATAGGTATTGCATGGAATATGTAAATTGATTTGGGTAGTATGGACATTTTGATGATAATAATTCTTCCAATCCATGAACACGGTATATGCTTCCATTTGTTTGTGTCTTCCTTGATTTCTTTCTTCAGTGTTGTGTAGTTTTCTGCATACAGGTCTTTTACCACCTTGGTTACGTTTATTTCTAGGTATTTTATTTTTCTTTTTGCTATAACAAACGGGATTTTTTACTTGATTTCTGCTTCTGCCGTTTCATTGTTGGTATACAAAAATGCCTTTGATTTCTGGATACTGACTTTGTATCCCACTGTTTGGCCAAATTCATTTATTAGGTCGAGCAGCTTTTTGGCCGAGTCTATAGAATTTTCTATGTATACTATCATGTCATCTGCAAACAATGGTAGTTTTGTTTCCTCCTTTCCAATTTGGATGCCTTCTATTTCCTTTTCTTGTCTAATCACTGTGTCTAAGACTTCCAATACTATATTGAATAGAAGTGGTGAAAGTGGACAACCTTGTCTTCTTCCTGATCTTAGTGGAAAAGATTTTAGTTTTTGCCCATTGAGTATGATGTTGGCTGTAGGTGTCTCATATATGGCCTTTATTATGTTTAGGAATGCTCCCTCTATTCCCACTTTGCTGAGTGTTTTTATCATAAATGGGTGCTGTTCCTTATCAAATGCTTTTTCCAGTTCAATTGACATGATCGTGTGATTTTTATCTTTGCTTTTGTTTATGTGATGTATTATGTTTACTGATTTGTGAATGTTGAAGCACCCTTGCATTCCTAGGATGAATCCCACTTGGTCATGGTGTATGATCTTTTTAATGTTTTGTTGGATGTGGTTTGCCAATATTTTGTTGAGTATTTTAGCATCTATGTTCATCAGTCATATTGGCCTGACGTTTTCTTTCTTTATTATGTCTTTATGTGGTTTTGGGATTAGGATAATGCTGGCTTCGTAAAAAGAGTTTGTGAGTCTTCTATCATTTTGGATTTTCTGGAATAGTCTGTGAAGGATAGGGATTAGTTCTTCCTTAAATGCTTTGTGGAATTCTCTGTGAAGCCATCTGGTCCAGTGCAGGGGACCCTGTCCTGGGCATCAGATGTCGGGGGGCTCCGCCCGCAGAGTCCCATCCCTCCATCATAGATGAAAATAAAAACTACCAAGACGTGACTGCTTGGGGAGGAAAGGGGTTAAACTCTCAGAGGAGAATGACCTAGAGCCCCCCCACATCTGGTGCACAGGACAGGGACCTGAAACCTGCCTGACCAGAGGCTACTAGCCATGGGGACCTGAAACCTGCTTGACCAGAGGCTATGAGCCATCGTCATCGGACAGCAGGTCTAAGTGGTATGGAAATTAGCGCTTCATCCCCATAGGGACCAAGGGCACCTTTCGAGGCCTCCAGACGTGTTACAGATCAGAGGAAAGGTTCTGTTGCCATATCTTGAGTGGTTTTCTTCTCATTTCCCTCCCTTGCACTAAGGAAGTTAAGAAAAAATTCTTTTGTTTGGGCACGAAGCAGGGCTCCGCCGCACTCATTGCTCCATCCCCCTCCCTGGCGCGGGCAAGCGGAGAGAGCCCCAGTGGCAGGCTGGGGGAGGGGTGCTGAAACTGGTTTTGTAAGCGCCGCATCACGGCGGGAGGAATTTTAGAAAAAATTCTTTTGTTCATTAAGGAATGAGCTCTTTTTAGATGGAGAGCAATGTTTTAGGTTCAGCAGTTAAGGGCTGCTGTCTCCCACATAAGGGATCTTTACGTTTTGGAGGTATGGAAGGGACAATGCATGCTAGGCCTTTCCCCAACATTGGCTGTAGCTATCAGTTTGGGCCGAGGGCGCCCACCGCAGCGCAATCCGGGTCTCCAGTAGCGCGGGGCCGGCAACTCTTGATGTGGGCCAGAGCTTCCCCTAAATCACCTGCCTAAGGCGGGCACCCTCCATGCCTGGGAAGTTTAGTGGGCCCGCGGCAACTGGGCGAGCGGCGGCCAGGGCGCTGGCAGAGCAGCGACAGCACCCATGCTTGTGCACGAGCGCCCGGGACCTGCGCTACTCGGCGCAGCGCGAATCCCGGCTGGGTTGGAGTCCGTTTGCCGGCGTCCGGACCGCGGGGTCCCGCCCCGGGGCTGGCTCGGTTTTTCGGTGTAATGCCTCACCGCACCTGGGAAGCCCGGTGGGCACGCAGCAGTCTCGGAAAGGTCCAGCCAGGTCATCTCTGAGATAGGAACAGCAGCTTCTGAGTTTTTAAGAAGCTGCCAGCATGCTTAATTTCGAACAGGAGATTTTTTATTTTTGTTTGCATTTCTATACCTGGGATAGGGGGCATCTCTCAGCCCCGAAAAAGTATGTGGACTCTTAAATGCTTTGGTCCAGACGGGCAGGTTGGACGAATTCAACCTTACATCCTCCCCGCCCCACTTAATATCTGGGGCAGGGACCTTCTCACTCAGTGGGGAATGCAAATCACCCTGCCGTCTTTTCCTTAGCGGCCACTGTCCAGGCTTCTCCTTTATCCCTCACTTGGTTGTCTGACACACCTGTGTGGGTTAATCAGTGGCGCTGAAGAAGGAGAGGCTAGAAAAACTTCAAGAGCTTGTACAACAACAATTAGAGGCAGGGCATATAGAACCTTCCAGTAGCCCATGGAATACTCCTATCTTTATAGTTCCTAAGAAAACAGGTAAATGGAGATTTATACATGACCTTAGGAAAATTAATGAAATCTTACAACCTATGGGAGCCCTTCAGCCAGGAGTTCCAAATCCAGCATGCATACCAAAGGAATGGCCTCTTATTGTCATTGATTTAAAGGACTGCTTCTTTACCATTCCTCTGGCTGAGAGGGACCGTGAGAGATTTGCCTTCTCAGTCCCAGTACTTAAAAACTCTCAACCATTAGAGAGGTTCCAGTGGAGAGTCCTGCCGCAGGGCATGTTAAATAGCCCCACCATCTGCCAACATTTTGTTCATCAGACCCTTCAGCTGGTACGGACTCAGTTTCCGCAAAGTATTATTTATCATTACATGGATGATATCCTAATTGCTGCAGCCTCTCAGGAAGAGCTAAAGCAAGTTTACCTCTGTCTTGAGAGCAATGTCTCCTCAGCGGGACTAGTAATAGCCCCAGAGAAGGTACAGTATTATCAGCCTTGGCAGTATTTAGGACATGTCTTATTTCACCGTACAGTTAGGCCTCAGATAGTTCAGATCCAGGTACCGGACCCTTTAACGCTTAACAGTCTGCAACAGCTCTTAGGCACTGTTAACTGGATCTGTCCCAGTTTAGGGATCACCACAGGAAAGTTAACTAACCTTATTCAACACCCTTAAAGGGGATCCAGACTTAAGTTCTCCCAGATTCTTAAGTGATCAGGCTAGACAGGAATTGGATTTAGTGAACCAATATCTTTCTTCCAGGCCTCTCACTAGGGTAGACAGACAACTACCTGTCAGATTTTTTTGCTTTCCCACACTGAAAACACCCACTGGGCTGATAGGACAGCTGGCACCTAATTTAGAAATGATTGAATGGCTATTTTTATCCCATCAACCCCAGCGCACTATTACCACCTATATTACTGCACTATGTCAGCTTATTATTAAAGGCCGTTATAGAGTCATTCAGCTTTTTGGCCACGACCCAGCTGCTATACACGTTCCACTCACACAAGTGTATCTACAGCAACTTTATAGTCAATCTTTAGAATTTCAGTGTGCACTCGCTGATTTTGTAGGTGATCTTAATATTCATTTACCTTCTGATAAACTTCTCCAAAACCTCCCCACTCTTAATATCCGTTTGGGGGAAAAATTCAGTGCCACTCCTATTCCTAAAGCTAGAACCATCTTTATTGATGGTTCAGGAAAAACAGGGAAAGCTGCTATCACCTGGAAAGAAGGGAACGAGTGGAAACATTTTCTTTCCGGAGGACACTCCTCCACGCAGCGGGCAGAAATTTCAGGGGCTATTCTTGCCCTCCAACATTGGCCCAAGGAGCCTCTTAACTTAGTATGTGACTCTGGTTATACTGTATATACACTCCTTCATATAGATCAGGCCCTATTAAAAGGGTCCGTTGAGCCTCAGTTACTAAGCCTATTTCTAACCTTGCAAAGTCTTTTAGATAAAAGGAAGCATCCTTTGTTTGTTACTCATATCCGATCTCATTCTGGCTTGCCTGGACCTATGGCAGAAGGTAATTCTCAGGCTGATGCCCTTGTAAGCCTAGCAGATACTTTTCAATCTGCAGTTATGTCTCACCAGTTTTTTCACCAAAATAGTCAGGCCCTACACAAAGAATTTCATATTCCAAGGGCCCAAGCAAAGCAAATTATCAGAGAATGTCCAGATTGTCAAGTGCTTTCAAAGGCGCCTCCTTCTCTTGGAATTAACCCCAGAGGGTTACAACCTCGAATGATTTGGCAGACAGATGTTACTCATTACCCACCTTTTGGAAGATTAAAATATTTACATATATCTGTAGACACTTACTCAGGTGTTCTACATGCCACTCCTCTCTCTGGAGAGTCAGCAAAAAATATTAGAGCTCATTGGGTTGAGGCCTTCAGCCACCTAGGCCGCCCACAGGAAATCAAAACTGATAATGGCCCAGCATATATTGCCCAAGCTACTCAGGCTTTCTTAGAAAAATGGGGAATTCGACATAAAACAGGTATCCCCTATAATCCTACGGGCCCAGCAATTGTTGAAAGAGCTCACCAGACCTTTAAAACATTATTAAATCAACAAAAAAGAGGGAGTCAGGAAATATCCCCTAGAAATTTAACCATGCTAACAATATATACGTACAATTTTTTGAATTGTGATGATCATCTGAAGTCACCCATAGACAAACACTTTATAGAAAACAAGCCAGCAGGTCCACGCCATTTGGTCTTATGTGAAGACCCATTAGGGGAAGGAAAATGGGAAGGCCCAGTTGAACTATTAACATGGGGAAGAGGGTACGCTTGTGTTTCAATTCCCACAGGTCCACCACTGTGGCTCCCAGCAAAAAGAGTGAAGCCATATCATACCAGACCCACCCTGACAACAGATGTGGCAGCTCATCAGGACCTGACAGCTCGGACAGAAAGCAGACTGGCTAGAGAAACAAATGGAGCAGATGTCCCCAAGGACCAAAGCAGAAGAATCCCGCCACCAGAAAACACAGACTCACAAGAACAACTCCCTGGATCAACCTCAGGGAGTAATTTGGGGTGACCTCAAAACCCTTAAGATAAGAGCAGAGCAGATTACCCAACAAGTAAGAGTCAGGAATGCTCCAAAGAATAGGTTCTTAGCTTATTTTTCAACTGTTTTTTCAAGCTTCTCCAAGGTAGCCCCAATCTTGGGCCTGCTTATCTGCCTTGGAGAACTAGGTTTAGACTCTGAAACTGAATATATATATATTAGAGCCACGTTATAGACCCACCTATGTTTAAACTCCATACATGGTGGAATCCTGAGCCTCCTTTATCTAGTAATGATACTGAGTGGACCGGAGGCACCTGGCTCCCCCCGGATGGACCCCTAGAGGAAAAACATCATTGGCTGTCTGCTCTGGAAGGCACTGTATATGTCTCTAACCATTTGCCTGCTTGCTTTTCTGTGTTAACCAATACCCTCTGCTTGCCTGTTACGTCTAAGTGGTATGCCTATGCAATAACTAATTATACCACTCAGCAGTCTCTGCCTGCAGTAAATCTTTCCTTAGTTGGAGCAATAGGATTTATAGGAGAAAGGCCAGGAGACAGTACCAAACCACCCAATCTTCCTTTATGTCATATAGATGGTGGATCAACCAAGCCAGTCACTTGGAAACTATGCCATGATCAAATGCCATCATTAATTAATATTACTAGCACCCTCTTGTAGCAGAAAACTGGGGTGCAAATTGGAAGATATATGCCATAGCAGACTCAGGAATAGTAAACCCAATGCCCCTCACAGCGTATGATAAACTCAGTTGGCGTAGTGGAGGAGCAGGAGCCCCTATTCTCAGAATAAAGGGTCTTAATCATACTAGCCCATGGCATACTTCTACTTGGAAGATGGGGCTCCCTTTTGTGGACTGTCAAACAGGACAATTTCAACTCATCCAAAAGAAAGACAATGCCTTTGGTTACTTTAACATTTGGAATATTAAACGTACCTGGGTTACTGTATGTACTTCTCATCCTTATCTATTTGTAGCCATCCTTGGTACACCTCAACTTATGTATAATTAGACTTCTACTGTATATACTTTTACTACTACTCCTGGCAGTATATATACTAGCTACTTAACCCATACGAATGTCACTCAATTAAATCTTACCTCCATATTTGTCATTTGCCAACAGGCCCAGGCTTGGGTTCCTGTTAACCTTACCCGGGAGTGGGCTGATCCAGGAGGAATAAGTGCCCTCAATAAGGCCCTCGCCCATGTCAGAACCCGCCGATTTATAGGCATGCTTATTGCCTCCATAGTTTCTGCTATTGTAATAATTGGGGCCTCGACTACTGCATCTGTAGCCCTTACTGAATCCATTCAAACTGCACATGCAGTTGCTGTTCTTCTCACTAATACTACTCAGCAAATGATTCAACAAAGCCAAATTGATCAGGAGATTCTTACTCGGCTCTCTGCCACAGAATCTGCCATTGTCTGGCTTGGAGAGCGGCAGGATGCTCTTGCCTTAAGGCAACAGCTTACTTGTGATCCTGGTTTTTCTAAACTCCGTGTTACTCCATTAAGGTGGAATTCCAGTCAGCATTCCTGGGCAGATATTCGTCATCTCCTGCAGGGAGCATTTTCTACCAATCTTAAAAGACAAATTGATCAGCTTCAGCTTGAGCTCCACCAGCGGCTCAGTGACATCAAACACCTAACTGAACAAAAGGTGTTCCAGACTCTGAACAATAATCTACAATGGATGAATCCTAAGAACTGGTTTGATGGACTGAATTTACAAATTTGGGTTATGGCAGCCCTTGGATGCCTCCTTGTTTTAATCCTTATTTGTGCTTCACAATATATGTGGAGATGGTTTTCTCGTAATCGCATTCGTGAACAGCAAACAGTAAGTTTCACAGGTCTAACAGCTACAATTAATTTAACAGATAAAAACGGGGGAGATGTTGTGGACCGTTCAGCCTGGTTTCAGGAGTTGTAACCCTCACCCCATGGTGGGCTGTGTAAGAGCCCAAGGGACCCACTTCATCTGGGTCTGTTCTGTCACACGGATGTGACCTACTAAGGAGACAAAGCTTATCTCCCTGGCAGGAGTGCTGCTTCTGCCTCATCCATCTCTGGCCCAATTTCTTGGTTGGCAGTCAATGACGGGTAAGACTCCTCATGGGAGGGGCAACCTAAGCCAGACACAACCACTTGGGAGGCCTCATGGAAGGACTCGGGGGGTTGCAGCAAAGAGGATGTGATGGACCCTCACCCCCCAGCTATTCTGACATAGCCCGAGTCCTCATTTCCATCTGGGAGATGTCTCCTGCTTCCTAATTGCCTTAAAGCCTGAAACTGTGGGGGCGAGCGGTGCAGCCCTGTGCTGGCCTGGACGGCTCCCTGGGTGATCCGGACATAAGAAAGAATTCCTAAAGTCCTGTGAAACCTGCTTTGCTAAGAGTGCTCTTCCTGAGGTGACAAGTGTCCCAGGAGGAAATGAGTATGTCTCCCAAAGTTTGGCAACCCCCCTTCTTGACAAACACTGGCTTGGATTAAGCCCTCAGATTTCTTTGACATGTTAAACTTGTATTCCGGTGTATTGGAACCCAATAAAAGCCTAGTGAGGAAGGGGCTCTGGGTCATTCTCCTCTGAGAGTTTGACCCCTTTCCTCCCCAAGCAGATCTTGTCTTGGTAGTTTTTATTTTCATCCGTGACGAACGGGGGGTTCTACGGGCGGAGCCCCCCGCAGTCCAGGACTTTTGTGTGTCAGGAGTTTTTTGGTTACTGCTTCAATTTCCTCTGTTGTTATTCATCTGTTCGGGCTTTCTGTTTCATCTTCGTTGAGTTTTGGGAGATTATATTTTTCTAGAAACTTGTCCATTTCAGCTAGGTTTTCAATTTGCTTGGCATACAGTTCTTCATAGTAATTTCTTACAATCTTTTGTATTTCTGCGATGTCAGTCGTAATCTCTCCTCTTTCATTTCCGATTGTTTATTTTGATTCCCTCTCTCTCTCTCTCTCTCTCTCTCTCACTCTCGATAAGCCTGCTTAAAGACTTGTCAATTCTGTGTATCTTTTCAAAGAACCAGACCCTAGATTCATTGATCCTTAGAATTGTGCTTTTAGTCTCTTTGCCATTTAATTCTGCTCTGATCTTGGTTTTTTCTTTCCTTTTCCTTGCTCTGGGCTGTCTTTGTTGTTGTTCCTCAAGTTCTTGTAGGTGTAGTGTTGAATTGTTTGTTTGAAATGTTTCTATGTTTTTTAGGTAGGCCTGTATTGCTATGAACTTCCCTCTAGGATTGCCTTTGCTGAGTCCCATAAGTTTTGGGTTGTTGTGAGTTCATTTTCATTTGTTTCCAGAAACTTTTTGATTTCTTCCCTAATTTCATTCTTGACCCATCCATTGTTTAATTCAATCTCCATGATTTTGAAGGTTTTGGGTTTTTCCCCTTGGGGTTGGTTTCTAGTTTCAATCCCTTGTGGTCAGAGAAAATTCTTGGTATGATTTCAATTTTCTTGAATTTCTTGAGGCTTGTTTTATGTCCTATCATGTGATCTATCTTTGAAAATGTGCTATGTGCATTTGAAAAAAATGTATATTTAGTTCCTTTGGGATGAAGGGGTCTACATATATCTGTTAAGTCCATTTCATCTAGTTTGTTGTTCAATGCCACAATATCTTTGTTGATATTTTGTTTGGAAGATCTATTTTTGACAGTGGGGTGTTACAATTCCCTACTACAATTGTGTTGCTGTTAATATCTTTCTTGAAATCCTCTAAGATTTTCTTGATGTATTTAGGTGCTCCTATGTTGGGTGCATATATATTTACAATGTTTATGTCTTCTTGGTGGATTCTTCTCTTGAGTATTATGAAGTGACCCTCTGAGTCTCTCTTTATGGCTCTTCTTTTGAAGTCTATTTTGTGTGATATGACTATTGCTACTCCAGCTTTTTTTTCCCTGTCCATTTCCTTGGAAAATTTGTTTCCAGCCCTTCACTTTGAATCTTTGCATGTCTTTTGTCCTGAGGTCAGTCTATTGTAGGCAGCATATGTGTGTGTCATGCTTTCTTGTCCATTCAGCTATTCTATGTCTTTTGATTGGAGCATTTAATCCATTTACATTTATGGTTATTATTGATAGGTACTTTTTCATTGCCATTTTTATACCTGTGTTTGCCTCTCTCTCCATCTCTCTCTCTCTCTCCCTCTCTCTCTCTCTCCCTCTCTCTCTCTCTCCCAACCTTCCTTTCCTTAAAGCAGTCCCTTTAGCATCTCTTGCAGAACTGGTTTGGTAGAGGTGTACTCTTTTAGACTTCTTTTGTCTGGGAAGCTCCTTATTTGGCCTTCTATCTTGATTGAAAGCCTTGCTGGGTAAACTAGTCTTGGTTGTAGGCCTTTGGTTCTCAATGCTTGGAATATTTCTTGCCATTCTCTTCTGGCTTGGAGTGTTTCCATTGAGAAGTCAGCTGCTAGCCTTATTGGGTTCCCTTGTATGTTACTTCCTTTTTCTCTCTTGCTGCCTTTAAGATTCTCTCTTTGTCTTGGAATTTTGCCATTTTAATTATTATGTGTCTTGAAGTGGGCCTGTTTGGGTTCCTCTTGATTGGGACTCTCTGTGTTTCCTGGATTTGTGTGACATTACCTCTTATCAAATTAAGGAATTTTTCCATCATTGCTTTTTCAAATAAGTGTTCTATCCCTTGCTCTTCTTCTTCTCCTTCTGTTATCCCTATCATACTGATATTATTACGTTTCATGTTGTCTTGCATTTCTCTTAATCCCTCTTTATTCTTTCTAAACCTCTTTTCCTTTTCTTTCTCTTTCTTGGTGTTTTTTTCTACTTTGTCCTCCAACTCGCTGATCCGATCCTCTGCTTCATTGGTTTTGCTTTTCATTCCTTCTGCTGTGTTCTTTGGTTCAGAAATTGTATTCTTCATATCCTCTTGGTCCTTGTTGACAGTTTCTATTTCCTTTTTCATGTTGAAATAGTTTGCAGTGAGTTCATCATTGCTTCCCTGTAGTTTCTGGTAACTCATTGAGAACTCATGGAGCTTCCTGACAACCATTGCTTTGAACTCAATATCTGAGAGTTGAGTTGCCCCTGTTTCATTTAGGCTTCTTTCTGGGGCTTCCTCCTTTCCTTTCACTTGGGGATTGTTCCTTTGTCTTCCCATTGTTTGTGAGACTCTTCTTGTTAGCCTAAGCTTCTTAAATTGATTTGTTCTGGATCCCTAGGTTTATAGTGTGACCTTCTGTGGTAGAATACCTGTGAGATTCAGTGATGCAGTCTCCTTCAGGTATCCTGATGTTCACGGCTTCCACTGTCTCAGCTGTTGGGTTGCCCCCTGTTGGGGACCAAGTCTGGGTTTTTTCACAGTTACAGGTTGTTTTGTTTTTGGGGTTTTTTTGTGTGTTTCTCACTCATGGGTGTTTAAAAAGTGAAAAGAGGGAAAAAATGAAAAGAAAAAGAGAGGAAGGAAGTAGAAATAAAATTGGAAAGAAAGGAAGAAGGAATAAATCAAGAAAGAAGAGAAGCAAAAGGAGTTGAGGGGTAATAAGGATAACAATAATAAAAAATAATAACAATAAAAATTATTTTAAAGAAACCCAGAAAATCTTTTACTCTTTTCAAACTTGCCTAGCCGGTTTTTCTGGTCTTGCTGGCTGCAACGGTGGAGGGGTAACAGTATCGCTTTTCTCCCTGTTAAGCACTCAGTCATCTTTGGGCTACTCTCCCCAGGGCTAGCCGTGCACACTCCCCAGTGCTAGCCTGGAGCCTCTCCGCACAGGGCCTTGGGCGTGGGTCCTGAGCCTCCTGGGGAGCACACACTTTCCCGTGTTTATGGGTGTGAGTTCAGGTCTCTTATGGGCCATGAGTCGATCCAGAATTTATGGGTGTTGGTTCCAGGTTTTCTGCTTTTCTTGCACTCACCCCAATTCCACCAGAGTGAGCTCTAGCTTTCCCACGGATGGTGCGCACTCCCTGGGTTCGCATGCATGGGCTCTGGTTCTCCCATGGATCACTGGCATTCCCTGGGTCCTGGCATGGTCCACCGGTCTCCGGTCCACAGCCATCTCCGTTTGCCCACGTGTTCCTGTGGTTGCACAGCCCTCTGCAGTCATGCACAGGCAGCTATGGTCATGCATCTGTCTGTGGTAGCGTGGGTGGGGGCCTATGGTTACTCAAACTCTTGCGTGCACTCCTCCCAGGGCTATGGGTTGATGCTCACATCTCCAGCGTGTTTGCCACAGAGTCCTGAACTCCTCTCTGTGATACTTGAAGCAACTAGGTCTCTCTTGGTGCTGCTAAAACCTTGTTTGGCCAGGGAGGGAGTGGTTGACCTGGCTCCCTCCCTAGAGCCCTGTGGCAGGACTGGCAAGCACCAGGCTGGGGCCTCAGCCACCCTGATCTTCACGCTGATCCCTGGGCCCTTATTGTTCTGAAGTACTCTCCTTACCGTCTAGTTTTTCAATGTCTGCTACAATTTTTTATCTATTTTCAAATATGCTGTGTTACTGTTGTTTTTTGCTCTGTTCCTTCATAGATCAGCCAGGTTTTTCACCCATGTATAGGGAGAAGTGGAATCTGCTCCCTCCTACCGAGCTGCCATCTTCCTTCTCAATAACCAGTGTTTTAAACTCTGCATCTGATAGATTGCTTATCTCCATTTTGTTCAGTTCTTTTTCCGGAGTTTTGTTCTGTTCTTTAATTTGGGCCATGCTTGTCTATTCATTTGGCAGTCTCCCCATGTTTCTTTCTATGCATTAAATAGAGCTGCATTGACTCCCTGTCTTAGTAGTGTGGCCTATTGTAGAAAGTGCAGCCATAATTTGGATGGAGCAGAACCTTACATAAAAACCAGGGTGGGGCTTCCATGTGAACCAGGTTGATAGAGTCTCAAATATGGTGTCACTTCTCTGTGGCTTTGTGTGTCAAGGGGCTCAGAAAGGGGACAATAGCTATTGCCTGGCTCCTGGAGCTTTGTCTAGGAGGAAGTTGATCCTGGGCATTCACTCTGATATCAGACAATTTCTCCCTATGTGCCACTGGTGCCCTTCTAGCTGCTTTCTTGGTGCTGGAGCCCAGAGGGAGTGAGTCTGCTTAAGTCCTAAATTTGTGGCTTGCCTTTTAAAAGGAGAGGCCTAAGAAGCCACTGTTTCTTCTGCCACCCCAGCCCTCACTGGTTTTCACAGTCAGAAGTTGTGGGGACTTACCTTCTTGGCATTAGAATCCTGGGGTGGGTGATGTGGTGTGGAGCTGGGATCCCTTGCTCCCAAAGTATCCCTCCTGATTTTTATACACCACACATAAGTGTGGCTTGCTCATTCTGTGTCTCTGCATGTCCGTGCACCTCCATGTCTCTGCCCCTTCTACCCATCTGGATGAATATGACTTCTTTAATTCCTTGGTTGTTGGACTTCCATACAGCTTGATTTACTGATAGTTCTGGGTGATAGTTGTTTGTAGTTTAGTTGTAATTGGTGGTGGTTATGCAAGGATGTAAGCTGTGTTTACCTATGCCACCATTTTGACTGGAAGTATTGGAGATTTTTTTATCTTCTTTAGGGAGGCCTGCCATGCTATGAATTTCCCTCTCAGGACTGCTGTTGCTTTGTCAACTAGGTTTTGGGTTATTGTGTGTTTGTTTTCATTGGTTCCAGGTACTTTTTGATTTTTCCCCCCACCTCATTGTTAACCCATTCATTATTTAATAACACGTTATTTAGCCTCCATGTATTTGAATGTTTTTCCGTTTTTTCTTTGAGATTAATTTCTAGTTTCAAGGCATTGTGATCTGAGAAAATGCTGAATATGACTTCAATTTTCTTGAATTTGTTAATACTTGTTTTGTGTCCTACCATGTTGTCTATCTTTGAGAATGATTTGTGTGCATTTGAGAAGAATGTATATGCTGATTCTTTAGATGAAATGTTCTGTAAATATCAATTAGATCTATTTTATCGAGTGTGTCATTTAACACCAGTGTATCCTTGTTGATTTTTTGTCTGGAAGATTTGTCCATTGTTGACAGAAGGGTATTAAAATCACCTACAATGACTATATTGCTGTTGATCTCTTTCTTGAAGTTCTCCAAGATTTTCTTTATATATTTAGGTGCCCCTATATTGAGTGTATGTATGTGTATAAGTGTTACATCCTCTTGTTGGATTGACCCCTTAAGTATTATGTACTGACCTTCATTGTCTCTTGTTATTATGATCTTTGTTTTGAAGTCCACTTTGTCAGATAGTAGTATTGCTATCCCAACTTTCCTTTTGTGTTCATGTGCATGGAATATTTTTTCTACCCTTCACTTTTCAGTCTGTGAAAATGTTTTGTCATGAGGTGAATCTCTTTAGACAGTATATTTGTGGATTATGTTTTTTAATCTATTCAACTACCCTATGTCTTTCTATAAGGTCATTTAACCCATTCACATTTAAGCTTATTTTTTTCTTCTGACAAAAAATAGCCATAGAAATTCTTTTCTTTAATTTTATTTTAATTGTTGTTCTTGTACAGTTTTCTGTCTTTTACTCCCACCCCACCCCACCACCCCAGCCCTCCCCACCTTCCTCCCATTTCCACCCCACATAGTTTTTGTCCATGTGTCCTTTATACTTGTTCCTGTAAACCCTTCCCCTTTTCCCCTGAAATTCCCTCCCCTCTCCCCTCTGGTGACTGTCAGCCTATTCTCAATATCAGTGTCTTTGGTTATATTTTGCTTGTTTTTTGTTTTGTTGATTAGGTTCCTGTTAAAGGTGAGATCATATGGTATTTGTCATAAGTTTATTATTGATAGGTATTTATTTGTTGCAATTTTTTTCCTTTGCACCTGTGTTCCTCACTCTATTTCTTCTTCTTCTTCTTAAAGCAGTACCTTTAGCATGTCTTGCAATGCTGGTTTGGTGGGAATGTACTCCTTTAACTTTTTTTGACTGGGCAGCTCTTTATTTCACCTTCCATTTTAAAATAGAGCCTTGCTTTATGGAGTAGTCTTTGTTGCAGGTCCCGCTATTCATTACTTAGAATGTTTCATGCCAGTCGTTTTTGGCCTGTGGTGTTTCTATTGAGAAATCAGCCTACAGCCTTATCAGAGCTCCCTTTTAGGTAACTAACTGTCTCTCTCCTGCTGCCTTTGAGATTCTCTCTTTGTCTTTGAACTCTGCCATTTTAATTATGATGTGTCTTGGAATGGGCCTCTTTTGGTTCATCTTGATTGTGATGCTGTGTGCTTCCTGAATTCATGTGACTCTCTCCCTCACCAAATTAGGGAAGTTTTCTGTAATTATTTCTTCAAAAAGACTTTCTATACCTTATTGCCTTTCCTCACTTTCTGGTATTCCATGATGAAAATATTGTTACATTTCATGTTGTCCCAAACCTCTCTTAGACTATGTTCAATTTTTAAAGTCTTTTTTTTCCCATTTTGTTGCTCTGACTGTGTATATTATTTTCCACCTTGGCTTCTAAATTGCTGATTTGATCTTCTGCTTTGTCCAGTTTGATTTTAATTCCTTTTAGTGTATTCTTCATTTCAGTTATTGCATTGTTCATTTCCAACTGGTTCTTAATCACAGTTTCCATGTCCTTTCTCATACTGATGCATTTATCATTAAGTTCCTTGAGCATCCTTATATCTATAACTTTGAACTCTATTTCTCATATTTGCTTGCCTCAATTTTATTTAGTTCTTTCTTCTGGGGGGTATTCCTCCCCCTCTTTTGTTTGGAGGTTGTTTCCTTGTCTACCCATTTTAGCTACCTCTTTTTGGTTATTTCTATGTATTAGATACGTCTGCTTTGACTTTATGTCTTACAGGTTGGGCTTATGTGGTAGAAGCCCTGTGGGACCCAATGGTGCATATTCCTTTATTCCCTGATCTGGATGCTCTAGGGACACCCTTTGTGTGGGTTATGTGGACTCTCCTATTGTATTTGGGTCCAAATGTTGGCTTGTTCATGGATGGGATCTTTCCTCTGTTTGGCTGAAAGGCTCAACCCCCATCACATCTTGTACACTGCCATACAGGCACTGACAGAGTAAAGCAAAACAACACACACACACACACACACACAGAGGCAACCCCCTCTAATAACTAATGTAATATCAATAACAAAAGATCAAAGAATAATAAAAGTGGAAAGGGAATATTAGGGAAATAGGGAAAATGAAAAAGAATAAGAGAAGACCAAATGACAGAAAAGTAATTATAGGAGGATAAAAAGGGAAGAGAAGTAATATAAATAGTGCATTGAAAGAGGAAAACAGGAAAAAGGGGTAATCAAAGGTAAGAGTAAAATAAAAGATATGAAAGAAAAAATAGAGTAACAAAAACAGGAAAAAGAAAAAACAGAAAAAATAAAAAGGCTATGAAAAAGAAAAAATAATAAAAAAGAACAAAATGGAATTCAACTCAGCAGAGTTTAGTGCTTGCTTGTTGTGTTCTCCATTTGAATACAGCTCTGTGTTGTCTGAGGCTGGTATGAGCCAATGTCAGGTGCTGACCATACAGGCCCTCAGCAGCCAGTTTGAATCTATAAGCAATCCACAATTTATGGCTGATTCCTCCTGACTTTCTGCACCCAGGATGGTCCAAGCTGTTCCACAAAGCTGGGTTTTAGTAACACTGGGCCCAGGGGATTGTCAGCAAATAACCCAAGTCATCACAGGATCTGCCTCTGCCTATGTCTTCCTGCTGGCCTACTCTCAGTCTTAGACTAGTAGCAGACCTGACTGTTTCTGAGAGGCCTTCTGGTAGAATTAGGGGAAATGGGAGTCCTGGATATCCCATGGTAGGTGCCTTTCAGACTTCAGGAAGATGGTGGGTGTGTTCCCCTGTCCCTGAGCCACTAGGCTGAGTCTGTCTGGGATTTTTATCTTGTACTCAGCAGGGTGGGGCTCATAGTAGGCTATTGGGTGGGATCTCCAGAACCCAGATCTTGGATCTGCCAAAAACTGGGAGGGTATTTCTGTGGTTCGCCTCAGTCTGCTTCCCAAGAAAGTGTATAGAATGGCACCCTACAGCCAGTCTCTGATATCCCCGGAGTCTGTGTATGTTGTTTTCTCCTCAGCAGGGATTAAGATGTAGGATGGAAGAAAAGAAAGAAGAAAGGAAAAAATCCCAGACCAAAAAAAAGGAACAAAACAAAAATAGAAAGAGATAAAGAGAGAAAGGAAGGAAAAGAAAGAAGGAAGGAAGGAAGGAAGGAAGGAAGGAAGGAAGGAAGGAAGGAAGGAAGGGACATGCAGGGTGGGGCAAGCAGGATTCCAGTGGATGAGGTGAGTGGTATCCCACATGGTAAGGTAATTTTCTTTCCCCTGGGAGAGCTTGTTCTCAAGAAAGATGGCTGTTGTGGAATCCAAGTATATCTGGGCACAGAAAACCCAAGGCCACTACCCTATGTCTGACCCCAGTACCTCTCATCCCAGGCTCTTCTTGTGCAACTCTAGACTATGCCACCCTCCCCTCACTGGGGCCCAAGGTGAGTAGTTGCAAACACAACCTGTGCTTGGCCCCTCTAAAAGTTAAGAAAAAAATAGTGGCTTTATCTCCAGCAGGTCTAGTCTCTCCCCAGCAGAGAAAACCCCTCAGCCTTTCACTGCTGGATGCTATGTGATCACCTGATCCTGCCACTGGCACTCTGTGCTTGGGAGCCTGGTTTGTGGCCCTGGCTTCTCTCCTTTCAAAGGAACGCTCCCACAACCATATTGTGGCTTGTGTGAATGGAGCCAGCCCCTTTAACAACCTTACCCTTCTACTTGTCTTGTAGTGGATTTTTCTTGTCCTTGGTTAAAAGTCTCTTTTTTGGGTAGTCTTCAGTTTATTTCAGGTGACTATTCCTCTTTTTAGTTTTATTTCTACTTTGGTTCTGAGAGGAGGTGCATGATATATCCTCCTACTCCACCAATATCTTGTGACCCCCAAGAGGTTAATTTTTAAAATATATGAAGAACTTATACAACTAAACACCAAGAAGACAAACAATCCAATTGAAAAATGGGAAAGGACCTGAATAGACACTTCTTTAAAAAGGACATAGAGGTGGCCAAGAGGCATATAAAAAAATTCTCAACATCACTAGCCATCAGAGAGATGCAAATTAAAATTACAATGAGAGATCACCTCACAACATCCAGAATGGCTATCATCAATAAATTAACAAACATCAAGTGCTGGCAAGATTTGGAGAAAAGGGAACACTTGGGCACTTTTGGTGGGAATGCATACTGGTGCAAAATAGGAACACAGGCATGGGTACATGGAACAGACTGAGAGCTGTCAAAGGGAACAGGAGAGTGGAGGACTGAATGAAAGAAAGTGCAGGGATTAGCCAAAGAATTTATATGCCTAATCCATGGACACAGATAACAGTGTGGACACAGACCAGAGTGAAGGGAGGATGGGGCTGTGTGAAGGTGGTAAAGTAGAGGAAGAGGGATAACATCTGTAATAGTGTCAATAATAGAAATGAAGTTAAAAATAAAAATTAAATAAAAGTTTTATATCCACAAAAATTTTAAAAATAAATAACTAGAACACTGTTTGACTTATCATATTAGTTTGTTAGGGCTGCTGTGACAAAGTACCACAAGTACCACTAAGTGGCTTAAACAACAGAACTTTATTTCTCAGTTCCTCAGGCTGGAAGTCTGAGATCAAGGTACTGGCAGAGTTGCTTCTTCCAAGGCCTCTGTCTGGCTTGTAGATGACCATCATTTCCCAATGTCCTCATGTGTCCTTCTCTCTGTGTGCATCTGTGTCCTCATTTTCTTATAAGAACACGTTATATTAAATTAGGATCCACCCTCATTAACTCATTACCTCATTTATCTTAACTCTTTAAAGACCCTATCTCTAAATAAGGTCACATCCTGGGGTATTTGGGAGTAGGATTTAATATATGAATGGGAAGAGGGACACACCCGTCAGTGTTTAAACTGTTCTAGACACTAACTCCAATGTGGGGATATGAGAGTTTTCCCCGCACATCCAACAATTCTCTGAACAACAGCTGGGTGTCCTACATTTCAACTCAATTCTGACACTGTCTACTCAGAGATAGCATCAAATTCCACAGGTTAAGGGTTTAGTACCACAGACTGTATACCACTCCCCATGCCCCTCCTACCCTTCAGATGCTAATCACAAGCTCAGGTTGTTGCCTATGCTTCTGACCTACTGGTTATAAATCAGGGGTTCCTGTGACCCCCTCCTTAGGTTTGATTAATTTGGAGAGCAGCTCAGCAGTTCACAGAGCTGGAGAAATCCATTTTGCTTACTGTATTAAAGAACAAACATTCAACCAAGTAAATCTGAAGATCTAAGTATCTTTATTGAGTAATTAATGAATCAGGCAGCACGTAAAGAGGTGCTTCAAGAACTGTACAGCATGGAAGGTTTCTATAGGCAGCAAAAGGATGGGGCAAGAAAATTATTAGCAAAAGAAAAATAAAGGATTGTTTCAAGCCAAGACATTTTTTGGGGGGAAGGGAATGGTAAGAGTGATAACATACAGATTATAATTATCACATTCCTGGGAGAGGTTAAAACTGCAGTTAAGTTTTGATTTGTTGTCCTTGGGACAAATGACTATTTTGGGCCTATTTCTTTTTTAACCCTAGATTACTGGTTTATTATAAAGGATATTAGGGATACAAATCAATAGCCAAATGAAGAAATACATAGGGCAAGATCTGGAAAAAAGAATATGGGTCTCAATACATTGGCATGAAGAAGCATTCTGGTCCCCGAAATTGAAAGCTCTCTGAATTCCATACATAACTCAGAATCAGGGACAGGCAGATGGAAATGGTGCATAGGGCAGGGCATGGGGAGAGGATGTAGAGCTTCCTTGCCCTCTCTGAGCAGGCCACTGTTCCAGAACCTCCACATGTCCACCAACCCAGAAGCTCTCTGAACCTTTCTTTTGGGTTTTTTTGGAGGCTTTCTTACATAGGCATACCAATTAAATCATTGGCCATTGGTGATTGATTTGATCTTTAGTCCCTCTCTTCTCCCTGGAAATTAAGGGGTGGGAGTAAAACTTCCAGCCCACTATGCTGGTTGGTTTCCCTGGCAACTAGCCCCCAACCTTAGGTCACCTGATTAACATAAACCTAGTTGTGGTGGAAAGGGACTTGTTATGAATAACAAGAAACCCAATTTACTTTGATGACTTTAAAACAATTTCAGGACCTGAGGACAAAGGACCAAATATTATAATGAAAGATGTTCCCATTGTTCTTATTTATGCTCAGGAAATTCCAAAGGATTTGGAAGCTATGAGCCAGGAACCCTGGACAAAGACCAATGTGCATTTTTTACCATAAATCACAATATCACAACCTCCTTAAAAGGAAGAATGGTCTGTGTATCATTCATACCCTCAAGTATTCAGTTCTTACTGCTCTAATAGAAAAAACTCACTACAAACTCTTGCCTAAATCACTCAATAATGATACACCCTAAACTGAAGTTGAAATAAAATACACAGACAAGAATGAAAATCGGGTATGATTATGTGAATTCTTTCCTGGTGTGCATTGGGAAACAGGGCCCACCTCCTATGATGGTGAAGATAATAAAAAGTTTCAGGGCCATGATGATTGGTCAAGTAGGCTGCAGTCCTCGGTCACACCTGTGCTATGTGATCCCTGGGCCATTGGGATGGGAAGCCAGGCTGCTTGGGCAGCAGTAGGGTATGGCAGGGAAGGGCTGGGTCCACCAGGGCTTTTTCCGGCACCAGCACAAATGCTCCTCTGTGAGACTGGCTCCAGTGATCAGGCTGTTGGATTAGGCATCAATCCTACCTGCCACAAACACAGACAAACAGGACACTCAGTGTTCCATTAAGGAACTCGTATTTTACTTACTGCTCAGCAAGCCCCTGTCATTAATTATGGGTGTGATACTGTACTGGGGGTGGGGTGGGCGGCAGATTAGTATGCTAACCTTTCACTTCTCCAGAGCCTGGATTCAGGCCCCAGCCCCCAACTCCCCATGCAAACATGGTCTTGGCAAGCATACCTGAGTCTGCTTTACATAGAGCAAGAAAACCACTGGCAAGCAGCTCTCTTGGCCCAGGCTGCAGGAGATGGCCCAAGCCCAGACTGCAGGGGTGTCCAGGAGTAGCCAGGAGGGACTGAAGCAGGCAGTGGAGAGAGCCTTTCTTTGGAGAGAAAGGCAGACCAGTGTCTGTGTCAACAGAACTGAATCTTCCCCACCTCCAGGTCTTCTTTTTTATAAAAGCTCTGCTTCCTCTGTCAGGCCACCTTACAGCTGTATACCCATCTCAGTTGTTTTCAATAACCAACCTTCCCCAGGTGGCCCCTTTGCCTCTGAGCTTCAGTTTCTGCCATGCTCTCTCACTGTGCTACCAAACTCTGCAAAAAGAAGTGAACTTTCTGGTTCTAACCTTGTCTCCATTTTCCATGCCATGGTCTCAGGTTCCTCCTGCCATATGGCCAGCCCTACCTCAGCTGCCTGGAGGATGCCCCAGTCACAACTGCATTTGAGAGTGTACCACACTCACTGTCAAGGTGTCTTGAGACCTTCTCATTCAAGGTCAGCAAAATCCTATCTGTCAGTCTCTACTCTTGCTGAGGTCTGTGTTGCTACCAGAAGTTTGTTAGACATATGTGTGTTTTATGAAACAAAGGGCTAAAGCACTGGCAAGTGGAGAAAAATGTCTAAGTCTGTCAAAATCAGTTTCTTCAGTACATGAGGGCTTGTCTCTGCCATCGGCTCATCCCCAGAAGCAGGAAGCTATCTGTCAATACCAACCATCATTTAAGGGTGCTCAGTATTATAAACAGTAATCATGCCAGCAGCCTGCATGTTCTTGCTCGGTAGCTCACTTGACCCTTACATCTGGGACTTAAGCAGAACAGAAGCTCTCCTCATTTTACAGAGGTCAAGTATTTCGGTACTCCAAGGTTATCAAACTAGGTGTGTGGCAGCCAGGGTGAAGTGAGGTAGGGATGTGGGTACATAATCGAGTACTCTTTCCCTTACACAGGTCAACCTGGGCACTGTGAGCCACATGACTCTCACAGCCCACTACCCCAGTCAACACCTCATGTCCTTTCACTGTGGGAGTTTGCCCACTCCATATGCTACCCTCCTGCCCAGATTAGTCACAACACAAATGTGAGTCAGCCTTAGCAGAAAGCAGGGATGCAGGACAAACAGCAGGAATATATCATCAAGCCACTTGGTTATCACCCATTCCTGTTGTCAGTTAATCCATAGCTCCCTTGTTTTACCTTTCATGAATAGCCTATGAAAAAGGAGATGGGCCTGTTAAATGTTTTGCTTGCCAGGAGACATTGGGGAAACACCACAGATGGAAGAAGTCTTCTTTCCTGGTCCCAGTGTGCTCTCTTGTCATGTTCCCAGCACACATGTAGTTTCTCCAAAAGCAGGTCCAACAGTCCCATAGCTAGGAGCTCCCCTCCAGCCCCTACCTTGGTGGTTTGTGAGCAGAGCACCTCTAATGAGATGCCTCCTTGTGAACAGCTTTCTCTGGCTGCTAGACAGCAACTTTTCAGCATGTTCTGAAGGATGAATTTCCAGAAAGTTCCACTAGCACAACATGCCATGTGTGGCTCTGCTGTTCAGGGATCTGTGTCCATGACCTTTCTAACAAGGTCTGGGCCTCAGGTCAGAGACTAGTAGCCCTTTCTTGGGGTGTTAGCCACTCCTTATATATCTAAAGTATCTTTATTCTCTAGAGTTCTCTTCTAATTAACCAATCCTTCAGGCCCCCAATCCCCTGTGATAGTTAATAGTTCTTTATATTGAACTTTCCCTGTTCAAATGATTAGATAGTTTGTCTCCTGATTGGATCCTGGCTGATACGTTGCCTCAGTCTA
Source organism: Glossophaga mutica (assembly GCA_039655065.1). Lineage (NCBI taxonomy): Eukaryota > Metazoa > Chordata > Mammalia > Chiroptera > Phyllostomidae > Glossophaga > Glossophaga mutica. The sequence goes on along the minus strand of CM077307.1, from coordinate 95,691,116 downwards.
TCATGTCCACCCTGATAAACAGCATTGGGTTTCTAGATCCAAAGAAGGAGGCCAAGCAAGGGAAGGACATGGAAATCATGCCACATTAGGAAGAATGTAGAATGAAGGGCAGTGGAAGGAAACATTGCCCAATGTGATTTCCTGCCTTCAAGTTTTCTGATAAGCTAGCTGTGGAAATGGACTTGTGCCTCTTCTGTTGGACTCAGAAGTCATACAGAGAGATCACCAACTGACAAAATCTATGGCATTAGAGAGAGTCATAACCCAGCTCAACATAAGTAAGAACCTTCTAATCATTCTGACTGTTTGCCCATTAAATGCACCACTTCCACCAGGCCTAGGCGTGCCCTAGCAAGCTGATAAGGAGGGTACAGACTGAGTTACAGAGGGGGTTGGGGTATAATGGAGAGGATTTCTAAGAATCCACTCTAACACATTTTAACAAATAAAACATAGAGCAGGGCATTGCAAAGATGAAATAATAAGGAAGAGCTAAATAATAACATTAAACATCTTTGACATAAAACCTGGGTCTCCACATCGTTCTCCCCTGGGGTAGCTAATAAAGTCATTATTAAAAAGTTCCGTTCAAGGCTCTGCGACCGCCCGGAGGCGGCCCTGCGACCTGAGGCGGCTCTGCAACCAGGTCGGAAGCAGCCCTGGGGCCAGAGGCGACCCTGCAACTAGAGAAGGGGACTCTGTGGAAGACCCGGAGCTCACATCTGTGATCCTGGGGTGAGTGCGCACAACTCGGGAAACTCGCAGAGCCCACGCCCGTAGTCTCAGGTGGGCGCTTGTCCCCTGTAGGAGACCCAGAGCTCACAGCAATAGGCTCGGGGAGGGATGGATCTGTAAGAGATTCCAGGTGAAACCCATAAACTCAGGAAAGTGCACCCTCTGCAGGAGGCTCAGAAATCACACCCAAGGCCCTGCATGGAGAGTGCACCATTAGCCCTGGGGTCAGTGCTCGGCTGGCACTGAGGACAGTAGCCCAAAGCTGACTGAGTGAGGAACAGGGAGAAAAGTGGTACGAGTCTCTTCGCAGCCTGCTACAGTGAGCAAGTCCAGAAAATCCAGTTTGGCCTGTTTGAAAACAGCAAGAGATTTTGTTTTGTTTTGTTTTTGTTTTTGGCTGTTTTGTTTTGTGGAGTTTTTTTGATAATTGTTTTTTGTCTGTTTAGTTGGGTTTTTTGTTTGTTTTGGTTTGTTTTTCATTTTTGTGGGGTTCTTTTTGTTTTCTTTTGATTATATATTTTTAATTTTTTTATTACTTCAACCTTTTTTATCCCTCAATTCCTTTTGTTTCTCTTTACTTCTTTCTGGCTTTATTCCTTCTTCCTTTCTTTCCAATTCTATCTCTCCTTCCTTCCTCTTTTTTTCTCTTCTTTTTTCACTTTATTCCTTTCTCTTTTTAAATACCCACGAGTGAGGCAAAAAAAATCCTAGAACTGTGAAAAAACCAGAGTTGGACCAAAAAAAGGGGGTGTTCCAACAGCTGAGACAGTGGAAGCTGTGAACACCAGGATATCTGAAGGAGACTACACCACTGAATCTCACAGGTATTCCACCACAGAAGTTCACACCATAAACCCGGGTAGCCAGAACAGATCAATTTAAGAAGCTAAGGTTTACAAGAAGAGTCTCACAAACAATGAGAAGACAAAGAAACAATCCCCAAATGAAAGGAAAGGAGGAAGCCCCAGAAAGAAACCTAAATGAAACAGAGGCAACTCAACTATCAGATATTGAGTTCAAAGAAATGATTGTCAGGAAGCTCCATGAGCTCTCAATGAGCTACCAGAAACTACAGGGAAGCTATGATGAACTAACTGCAAACTATATCAACATGAAAAAGGAAATAGAAACTATCAACAAGGGCCAAGAAAAATGAAGAATACAATTTCTGAACTGAAGAACACAGTAGAAGGAATGAAAAGCAGAATCGATGAAGCAGAGGATCGAATCAGTGAGTTGGAGGACAAAGTAGAAAAAAGCAGCCAGAAAGAGCAAAAAAAAGGAAAAGAGGCTCAGAAAGAATGAAGAAGGGTTAAGAGAAAGGCAAGACAACATGAAACATAATAATATCCGTATAATAGGAATACCAGAAGGAGAAGAAGAAGAGCAAGGGATAGAAAACCTATTTGAAAAAGTGATGATGGAAAACTTTCCTAATTTGGTGAGAGAAAAAGTCACACAAATCCAGGAAACACAGAGAGTCCCAATCAAGAGGAACCCAAACAGGCCCACTTCAAGACACATCATCATTAAAATGGCAAAATTCCAAGACAAAGAGAGAATCTTAAAGGCAGCAAGGGAGAAAAAGGAAGTAACATACAAGGGAGCCCCGATAAGGTTAGCAGCTGACTTCTCAATGAAAACGCTTCAAGCCAGAAGACAATGGCAAGAAATATTCCAAGTAATGAGAACCAAAGGCTTACAACCAAGACTACTTTATCCAGCAAAGCTTTCAATCAAGATAGCAGGCCAAATAAGAGCTTCCCAGACAAAAGAAGTCTAAAAGAATACACCTCTACCAAACCAGTTCTGTAAGAGATACTAAAGGGACGGCTTTAAGGAAAGAAAGGAAAAGAGAGAGAGAGAGGGACACAGGTACGAAAATGGCAATGAATCAGTACCTATCAATAGTAACCTTAAATGTAAATGGATTAAATGCTCCAATCAAAAGACATAGGATAGCTGAATGGATAAGAAAGCATGACCCACACATATGCTGCCTACAAGAGACCCACCTCAGGACAAAAGACCTACACAGACTCAAAGTGAAGGGCTGGAAATACATTTTCCAAGCAAATGACAGGAAAAAAAAGGCCGGGGTAGCAATACTCATATCAGACAAAATAGACTTCAAAAGAAGAGCTATAAAGAGAGACCCAGAAGGTCACTTCATAATACTCAAGGGAAGAATCCACCAAGAAGACATAAACATTGTAAATATATATGCACCCAACATAGGAGCACCTAAATACATCAAGAAAATCTTAGAGGATTTCAAGAAAGATATTGACAGCAACACAATTATAGTAGGGGATTTTAACACCCCACTGTCAAAAATGGACAGATCTTCCAAACAAAACATCAACAAAAATATTGTGGCATTGAACAATACTCCAGATGAAATGGACTTAACTGATATATATAGAGCCCTTCATCGCAAAGAAACTAAATACATATTTTTTTCAAATGAACATGGAACATTTTCAAAGATAGACCAAATGATAGGACACAAAACAAGCCTCAATAAATTCAAGAAAATTGAAATCATACCAAGCATTTTCTCCGACCACAAGGGACTGAAACTAGAAACCGACTTGATGGGGAAAATCCCCAAACCATCAAAATCATGCAGATTGAATAGCATGCTATTAAACAATGAATGGGTAAAGAATGAAATTAGGGAGGAAATCAAAAAGTTTCTGGAAACAAATGAAAATGAACTCACAACAACCCAAAACTTGTGGGACACAATGAAGGCAGTCCTCAGTGGGAAGTTCATAGCAATACAAGCCTACCTAAGGAAGATGGAAAGATTTCAAACAAATGACTTAACCCTACACCTACAAGAATTCGAGGAACAACAACAAAGACAGCCCAGAGCAAGTAGAAGGAAGGAAATAACCAAGATCAGAGCAGAATTAAATGACATAAAGACTAAAAGCACAATCCTAAGGATCAATGAATCCAGGAGCTAGTTCTTTGAAAAGATCAATAAAATCGACAAGCCTTTAAGCAGACTCATCAAGAAAAAAAGAGAGAGGACTCAAATAAACGCAATCAGAAATGAAAGAGGAGAGATTACGACTGACACCACAGAAATACAAAGGATTGTAAGAAACTACTACGAAGAACTGTATGCCAAGAAATTTGAAAACCTAGGTGAAACGGACAAGTTTCTAGAAAAATATAATCTCCCAAAACTCAAAGAAAAAGAAACAGAAAGCCTGAACAGACCAATAACAGCTGATGAAATTGAAGCAGTAATAAAAAAAACTCACAACACACAAAAGCCCTGGACCAGATGGTTTCACAGGAGAATTCTACAGAACATTTAAGGAAGAACTAACCCCTATCCTTCAGAGACTATTCCAAAAAAACCCAAAATGATGGAAGACTCCCAAACTCTTTTTATGAAGCCAGCATCATCCTAATCCCAAAACCAGATAAAGAAAAAACAAAGAAAGAAAACTTCAGGCCAATATCACTGATGAACATAGACGCTAAAATCCTCAACAAAATATTGGCAAACTGCATCCAACAAAACATTAAAAAGATCATACACCATGACCAAGTGGGATTCATCCCAGGGATGCAAGGATGGTTTGACATTCACAAATCAGTAAATGTAATACATCACATAAACAAAAGAAAAGACAAAAATCACGTGATCATATCAATAGATGCGGAAAAAGCTTTTGATAAGGTACAACACCCATTTATGATAAAAACACTCAGCAAAGTGGGAATAGAGGGAGCATTCCTCAACATAATAAAGGCCATATATGAGAGACCTACAGCCAGCATCATACTCAATGGGCAAAAACTAAAATCTTTTCCACTAAGATCAGGAAGAAGACAAGGTTGTCCACTTTCACCATTTCCATTCAACATAGTATTGGAAGTCTTAGCCACAGTGATTAGACAAGAAAAAGAAATAAAAGGCATCCAAATCCAAAAGGAGGAAACAAAACTATCATTGTTTGCGGATGACATGATAGTGTACATAAAAAATCCTATAGATTGGCCAAAAAGCTGCTCGACCTAATACATGAATTTGGCCAGACAGCAGGATACAAAGTCAATATCCAGAAATAAAAGGCATTTTGGTATACCAACAATGAAACAGCAAAAGCAGAAATCAAGAAAATAATCCCATTCGATCTAGCAAAAGGAAAAATAAAATACCTTGGGATAAACCTAACCAAGGAGGTAAAAGACCTGTATGCAGAAAACTACACAACACTGAAGAAAGAAATCAGGAAGACACAAACAAATGGAAGCATATACCGTGTTCATGGATCGGAAGAATTAATATCATCAAAATGTCCATACTACCCAAAGCAATTTACAGATTCAATGCAATACCTATTAAAGTTCCAATGGCATATTTCACAGACATAGAACAAACACTTCAAAAATTTATATGGAATCATAAACGACCCCAGATAAAGGCAGCAATTTTGAGAAAGAAGAGCAAAGTAGGAGGGATCACAATACCTGATACCAAACTGTATTACAAAGCCACTGTAATCAAAACAGCCTGGTACAGGCACAAGAACAGATACGTGGACCAGTGGAATAGAACAGAGAGCTCAGAAATAAACCCAAGTCTCTACAGTCAATTAGTATTCGACAAAGGGGGCAGCAACATAAAATGGAGCAAAAATAGCCTCTTCAACAAGTGGTGCTGGGAGAACTGGACAGCTACATGCAAAAAAAATGAAACTCGAGCACCAACTTACACCATACACAAAAATAAATTCAAGGTGGATAAAAGATTTAAATATAAGCCATGACACTATTAAAATCCTAGAGGATAATATAGGCAGGAAAATCTCAGATATTTCACGCAGCAATATTTTTACTGATATGTCCCCTAGAGCAAGGGACATAAAGGAAAGAATAAACAAATGGGATCTCATCAAAATAAAAAGCTTCTGCACTGCCAAAGAAAAGAGTATTAAAATAAAAAGAGAACCAACTGTATGGGAAAACATATTGGACAATGATACCTCAGACAAGAGATTAATCTCCAAAATATACAAAGAACTTACAAGACTCTACTCTAAGAAGACAAGCAACCCAATTAAAAAATGGGCAAAGGACTTCAACAGACACTTCTCCAAGGAGGACATACAGAGAATCCAGAGACACATGAAAAGATGCTCAATATCTCTAGCTATCAGAGAGATGCAAATTAAAACTACAATGAGATACCACTTGACACCATTCAGAATGGCCTTCATAAACAAAGCAACAAACAGCAAGTGTTGGAGAGGTTGTGGAGAAAAGGGGACCCTAGTGCACTGTTGGTGGGAGTGCAGACTGGTACAACCACTATGGAAAACAGTATGGAATTTTCTAAGAAAAATAAAAATGGACATACCTTTTGACCCAGTAATTCCACTGCTTGGATTATATCCTAAGAACCCTGAAACACCAATCCAAAAGAACCTATGCACCCCTATGTTCATAGCAGCACAATTTACAATAGCCAAGTGCTGGAAGCAACCTAGATGCCCATCAGTTAATGAATGGATCAAAAAACTGTGGTACCTTTACACAATGGAATTCTATGCAGCAGAAAGAAAGAAGGAGCTCCTACCCTTTGCAACAGCATGGATGGAATTGGAGAGCATCATGCTAAGCGAAATAAGCCAGGCAGTGAAAGACAAATACCATATGATCTCACCTTTAACAGGAACCTAATCAACAAAACAAACAAACAAGCATAATATAAACAAAGACACTGAATTGGATATCATTCTGACAGTGACCAGAGGGGGAGGGGAGGGAATTTCAGGGGAAAAGGGGAACGATTTAGAGCAACAAGTATAAAGAACTCATGGACAAAAACTATGGGGGGTAGAAATGGGAGGAAGGTGGGGAGGGCTGGGGTGGTGGGCTGGGGGCAGGGTAAAAGACAGAAAACTGTACAATATCAACAATTAAAAAATACTGATAAAAAAAAAGATAATACTGGAAGTTCTAGCCAGAGTAATAAGGTAAGAAAAATAAATAAAGAACATTCAGATTGGGGAAAAAAAAAGTTCCGTTCAATTTTTAATATTTTGATATATCTACCTGAATAAAAGCAATGTATCAATAATTACACTGAAATCATAATTATGCTGCTATTTTTAATATATTTAACCACATGAGTAAATTACTTTTCAACTAAGGTAAAAATAGTATTGCCAGCATGTATTGAGGTCTGTTCATAAAGTATCCAGCTACATACTATGGAGAAACAGAAATATTTGTTTTTTCTCATATTATTAATTATTATTTTATTGTTTATTTTTCATATTTCTTTTTTTATTCGTTTTTAAGTACTGTTGTCTGTATTTTGCCCCCACAACTCCCCCTCACCACAACCATTCCCACCTCCCTCCCCTGATTCCACTGCCCCCCTTGGTTTTGTCTGTGTGTCTTTTATAGTTGTTCCTGAAAACCCTTCCTCCTTTTTCCCCCATTATCCCCTCCCACCTCCCCTCTGGTTACTGTCAGTTTGTTCTTTATTTCAATGTCTCTCGTTAAATTTTGCTTGCTTCTTTTGTTGATTAGGTTCCACTTAAAGGTGAGGTCCTATGGTATTTGTCTTTCACCAACTGGCTTATTTCACTTGGTATAATGCTCTCCTGTTCCATCCAACCTCTCACAAAGGGCAGGAGCTATTTTTTTCTTTCTGCTGCATAGCATTCCATTGTATAAATGTACCACAGTTTTTGATCCACTCATTTATTGATGGGCACTTAAGCTGCTTCCAACACTTGGCTATTGTAAATTGTGCCACTATGAACACTGAGGAACACAGGTTCTTTTGAATTAGTGTTTCAGGATTCTTAGTGTGTAATCCCAGCAGTGCAATTGCTGGGTGAAAAGGCAGTTTCATTTTTAGTTTTTTGTAGAAATTCCATACTGTTTTCCACAGTGGCCACACGGGTCTGCAACCCACCAACAGTATACTAGGGTTCCCTTTTCTCCGCAACCTCGCCAGCACTTGTTATTTGTTGATTTGTTTATGATGGCAATTCTGACCAGTGTGAAGAGTTATATCATTGTGGTTTTAATTTGCATCTCTCTGATGGCTAGTGACACTGAGGATCCTTTCATATGCCTCTGGTTCCTCTGTATGTCTTCATGGAGAAATGTCTGTTCAGGTCCTTTGCCCATTTTTTTTTAATTGGATTGTTTGTCTTTCTGGAGTAGAGTCATGTGAGTCTTCATATATTTTGGAGATCAAACCCTTGTCTGAGGCATCATTGGCAAATATGTTTTCAAAAATGTTTGGTTCCCTTTTCATTTTGCTTGATGTTTTCTTTAGCCATGTAGAAGCTTTTTATTTTGATGAAGTCTCATTTGTATATATTTTTTTTTATATTCCTTCCTCTAGAGGACATATCAGTGAAACTATTGCTGAGTGAAATATCTGAGATTTTCCTGCATATGTTCTCCTCTAGGACTTTTATTGTTTCACAACTTATATTTAAGTCTTTTATCCATCTTGAGTTTATTTTTGTGTATGGTGTAAGTTGGCTTCTTTTTTTTGCATGTAGCTGCCCAGCTCTCCCAACACCATTAGTTGAAGAGGCTATTTTTACTCCATTTGATACTGCTGCCCCGTTTGTCAAATATTAATTGATCATAGAGATTTTGGTTTATTTCTGGGTTCTCTAATCTGGCCCATTGATCTAAGTGTCTGTTCTTATACCAGTACCAGACTGTTTTGATTACAGCAGCCTTGTAGTAAGTTTTATATCAGGTATTGTGATCCCTCCTATTTTGTTCTTCTTTCTCAAAATTGCTGTGGCTGTTGGGGGTTATTTATGGTTCCATATAGTTTTTTGAAATGTTTGTTCTATGCCTGTGAAATATGTCACAGGTATTTTAATGGGGATTGTGTTGAATCTATAAATTGCTTTTGGTAGTATGGACATTTTAATCATGTTAATTTTTCTAATCCACAAACACAGTATATGCTTCCATTTCTTTGTGCCTTCTTTAATTTCTTTCTTTAGTGTTTTCTAGTTTTCTGAGTACCAATCTTTTATTTCCTTGGTTAAGTTTATTCCCAGGTACTTTGTTTTTCTCGTTACTGTAACAAATATGATTCTTTCCCCTTTTCTGTTTCTGTTTCTGATTTTTCATTCATGGTGTACAAAAATGCCTTTGATATCTGAATATTAACATTGTATCTTCTTGTTTTGCTAAATTCACTTATTACGTTAAGTAGTTTTTCTGGTGGATTCTATAGGGTTCTCTGTGTACACTGTCATGTCATCTACAATCAATGACAGTTTTGCTTCCTGCTTTCCAATTTAGATGCCTTTTATTTCTTTTTCTTGTCTGATTGCTGTGGCTAGGACTTCCAATACTAGAATAGATACTGTAGGTGTATAGAATAGAATAGAGGTGGTGAAAGTGGAAAACCTTGTCTTGTTCCTGATCTTAATGGGGAAGATTTATTTTTTGCCCATTGAGTATCTTGTTGGTTATAGGTTTTTCATATATGGCCTTTATTATGTTGAAGAATGCTCCCTATACTCCCACTTTGCTGAATATTTTTATCATAAATGGGTGCTGTACCTTATCAAATGCTTTTTCTGCATCTATTAATATGATCGTGTGATTTTTGTCTTTCCTTTTGTTTATATGATGTATTGCATTTACTGATTTATGAATATGTACCATCCTTGCATCCCTGAAGTAAATCCCATTTGATCATACACAATGGTGTATGATCTTTTTAATTTCTTGCTGGATGTGGTTTGCCAATAATTTTTGAGTATTTTAACATCTATTTTCATCAGTGATATTGGCCTGTACTTTTCTATATTTGTTGTGTTTTTATCTGGTTTTGGGATTAGGATACTGTGGGTCTCATAAAAGAGTTGGGGAGTTTTCCCTCTTCCTGGATTTTTAGAATATTTGAGAAGGATAGGGGTTTAGGTGTTCCTTAAATGTTTCGTAAAACTCTTCTGTGAAACTGTCCAGTCTAGGGCTTTTGTGTGCCAGAATCATTTTGATTACTACTTCAATTTCACTGCTGATATAAGTCTGTTCAGGCTTTCTGCTTGTTCTTCATTCACTTTTGGAAGATGATATTTTTCTAAAAATTTTTCCATTTCACCCAGGTTTTCAAATTTGTTGGCATATACTTTCTCATAATAATTTCTTCAATCCTTTGTATTTCTGTGGTATCAGTTGTAATTTATTTTCTTTCATTTCCAATTTTATTTATTTAAGTCCTCTCTCTTTTTTTCTTGATGAGTCTGCTTAAAGCCTTGTAGATTCTGTTTATCTTTTTGAAGAAACAGCTCCTGAATTTATCGATCCTTTGAATTGTTCTTTTAGTCTCTATGTCATTTTTCTGCTCTGCTCTTGGTTATTTCCTTCCTTCTACTTGCTCTGGGCTTTGTTGTCATTCCTCCAGTTATTGTGGATGTAGGTTTAGGTTGTTTATTTGAAATGTTTCTAATTTTTTCAGGTGGGCCTGTATTACTATGAACTTCTCTCTCAGGACTGCCTTTACTGTATCTCATTGGTCTTAGACTGTTATGTGTTCATTTTCATTTATTTCCAGAAACTTTTTTATTTCTTCCTTGATCTCATTCTTCACCCATTCATTGTTTAATAGCATGCTGTTTAATCTCCATGAGTGTTTTTCAGTTTGAGTGTTTTTGAGTTTTTTTCCTTGAGGTTGGTTTCTACTTTCAGGATCTTGTGGTCTGAGAAAAATGCTTGATATAACTTCAATTTTCTTGAATTATTGGGGCTTGTTTTGTGTCCTATCATGTGGTCTATCTTTGAAAATTTTCCATGTGCATTTGAAAAGAATAATTTTTGTAAGTTGTTTTTAAACACACATTGATATAACAGCTGTCAGCATACAATCTAACAAAATTATTTCAAATGAAGTTCAAGATAACTAAGCCCTACTAGAGCCACAGTATGGGAAAAACTAAACGAACTTTTGGTCAACCCAATATAACACCAGTATAAGTCTTCAAAATATTTTGTCACTTTAATTGCACAACAAACCATCTTGTTTAGAGTTTCCATGCTATAAAAAGGCTAGACTCCACACAAGTTTGCTGTGTTTGTTTGTTGCTTATAGCAACAAAGAAAATAGCCTCAGTGGCTCCCCCACAAAAGAACATAAAAGCATCTTTTTTTTTTTTAAGATTTTTTTAAGTACTTTTTTTTTCCTTTTTTAGATTTTATTTATTTATCTTTAGAGAGGAAGGGAAGGAGAGAGGGAGAGAAACATCAATGTGCGGTTGCCTCTTGTATGTCCCCTGCCAGGAACTGGCCTGGCAACCCAGGCATGTGCCCTGACTGGGAATCGAACCGCGATCCTTTGGTTCGCAGGCCCGCGCTCAATCCACTGAGCTACACCAGCCAGGGCATAAAAGCATCTTTATTTTATTGTTTTAAATTTACTGCCAATTATTCCAATAAAATATTTTTGTATACTTGATTTTTTAAATCTTTTATCAAACTATTCTCTGCACTTAGCTACTTTCTTTCCATCAATTTCTAAATGATCCAGTTTAGTGTATAAATCATCTTAATTTGTGAAACATTTATAAATGCATAGACCCACACACTTGTAATTCCCATCTCCACGTGCATGTTATAGAAACAATGCATGGTGTGAAAAACATTTGATTGTCTCTTATTGTGGTAATATCCTTAACAATGAAGTCTGACAATATCATCAGGAAACACTTGCTGTCCTGTCCCAATTCACTCTATAATTTGTAAATGCACTGTGTTGTAAGTGGAAGCATTTACCAAAATAAGCAAAATTGGTTCAAAAATAAAAAAGAAGAAAATCCTGGATACTTGGCTCTGCAAACCATTTTTGGCTAGATCCCTACATCTCTTTCCCAACTCAGGAGTTGAGTAATAACCACAGAGGATTTGGGGACCCTCAGCTGCAGGGATTCCTCTTATCTAATCTGTCCAGTTAAGTGAGGTGCATCAGTGCACAAATCACTGCAACATCTTCTGTAGTCACAGAAAGATGAATTCCACAGAGGGGGAAAACATTACTCAGAGAGACTTTGTTTTGATGAGAATGGTTTCATTGGATTGGTGTTGATCCATCCATCTAAAGCAAAATGTACTCAAAGAACCCACAAGTAAAGAACTACCCCATTCAAAACACTAATGAAATAAGAGAAAGGACTGTGTCATTTGGGACTATAATTGTGCAAAAGCAATGTTCCCTGGAGACCATGCCTTCCCTATGAATCCTTGAGTAGGGCTTACCAATGTGGCACTAATGTATCAGCATGTCCAAGCCAGAAACAAAGGTAGCCTCCAAGGAAGATATCAATCGACCTGTAAACTGTAACATGCAGCTTTCTTTGCAAAGCTTTTCATGACTGAACGTTCAGTTTTTTACTTAGCAAAAGGTGTCCATGCCATGTGTTTTACATGATATACAGGGTGGGCTAATCTTGTCCACTCATAAACATGTAGCTTGTTGTTTACTGAGTCTTAGGAGAGAGAATCATTTTCAGTAATATCATCTTTAAGAGCATGGCTCTCTTCATGCACAGGCAAAATGCTTAAGGATGAGGAAAAGGGGAAGCACCAATGAAGAAAGTGTTACAGACTTAAAGATGAAATTGTGTTTAAGCATGTTATGGGGAAGCTATTCTCAGTCCCTGAAAGAATTCATTTAGTTCTACTAGCTGTGCAAAGGCGCTTTCTTCAGAGTACAAATTCATAATATTTGTTAAAAATAATGTCAACTAAACTAGACTGTCAGAAATGGAAAAGTAAGGCACTAACTTCATCCTATCTCCTTCCAGACATCTAGTCTTCCTAAGTGAGGAAGAACTAAGATTACCTGTCTCTGGAATCAGACTTGGGGCACAGAGAGCCCAAAAGCTCTTAGGCAGTGCTGGGACAGCAGGGGGCAATATTAGCATGCAGTGGTGGACAACCTCCAGCTACCTGCCTCTGTAATACTCAGCTGCCTTCTACAGAAATGAGCAGACAGGACTAAAACAGAAAGTGGACACAGAGAGTGTCCTAATATGCAGAGGAGATTTTCCTTTGTTCAGACACGAAGCAGGGAACAGATGGGGGCATACCCAACTTCTCCTAATCAGTTTGCTTTTACTCATATTAAACAAAGAAGACAGAAATCATGGTTGTCAAGGATGTAAGGCTAGGCTGATAGATACCATCAGAGTGTCAGAAACATGAGATTTAGGGATGGAGAAGGGCGTAAGGACAGGGCTCCACCCCAATGTATCTGATCCAACTGCCTCGCGTATCAGAATCATAGCTCTTCATCTTTTTTAATGGATCTAGAATCCTAGTCTTCAGATATCTATTTTAACATAAATATCTCCCTCATTTCCAACCAGCTGAAATCATATTTAGGGGCATGGGGCATGAGATGAGCTCTTACTGTTTGAGGAAGATCCTGTGGAGAGAAGAGGAGAAGGGAGGGATGTTCTATGGAAAGTAATCTTACAAGGTGATCTGATCATAAATTCCTAACTGGGCAGGTCATGATAGGTAGTTATGCTTTAGGCTTATAACTTCAGTAGTAAAAGTTTTATCTTTGCCTTAAGCAAGCCCTGTCCATTGTTTCTGTGCATCTAGGTGAACACACTTTTGAAATGCCCCCTTCCTTCTAGTACATGACCACTCTCACACCTCCTTCTAAAGTGTGAGAACACTATCTTAACTATACTATAATCCAGTCTCTGCCAGGCTTTCCCCTACCTTCATGTAACCTTCCTTACATTTCTTCCTTAATTTCAAATGCATAAAGGAAGCTGCAAAACTGCTTTCTTTGGAGCACCTAAGAATAAATGGTTTACACATCTTCTCACCAACCAGAAAGTAAATAGCTTAAATCACAGAAATCCAATTAGTCCCATTTATGCCAACCACACCCAAGGACTGATGAAGTTAGTGGAATCATCTTGGCACAGCAGCATAAACCTAATGAATATTCTATTGAGATCTTTCCCTAAGACCTCCCCTAAAATCTCCAACTTTAGAAAACAGATAAGAACCCTCAAGACAAAAACCCAGTGCAGGCTCACTCTAGAGCATACTCATGTCTTTCTTCCCTCTCAGGCATGTATCTTTACTTTTCTCTCCTAAACATTAAGAGACCCCACGAGACCCGCAACCAGGGGAGCAGCAGACAATGGCAGCTCATCCCAGGCTAACTCCCTGAACTTGCTCTAATATTTCTAGAGAGCCAAATCAGAGCACCACCTGGTCTTTCTGCTATTGCTTTTTCTACCCTTTGATTCACTGCCCCCAGCTTTAATAAATGTACTCTCAAGTCACTTGGACTCCTGTTGCAAAATCTTTCCTGCACGAAGTCAAGAACCCACATACTACTGGCCAACCTGAGACAGACCCACTCAAGGCCCAGTCACTTTCTGGTAACAAAAATAGTACAAAAGCTTCCTAATCATTCTCTTGAATCCTTCCTTGCCTCTTCAATCTAATCTCCACTCAGCAGCCAGAATGACACCACTAAAGTGTGTGTCACATCATGTCATCATACTGTTCACAACACTCCAGTGCCTTCTCATCTTACTCAGAAAAAAAGCCCCCCAAAAAAGTCTTACAAAGCCCCACGTAATCTCTTGCTATCTCTCTGACCTCCTCTCTTATATTCCTCTTCATCAATCCACCCCAAACATTCTGCTCTTCCTGCTATTTCTTGAGCTTTCCAGACATGCCTCCACCTCAGAGCCTTTGCACTTGCTGTTCCCTCCACCTATAAAGCTCTTCCACAACATATTTTCATGGCTCATTCTTCACCTTTTTCAGATCTGTACTTCAGTGCTTCCACAAACCCTCCTTATACCCATTCCCTGGCTTCATATGACTTCATAGCATTTATTACCATCTAATATGCTACATATTTCACTTATCAATATTTTTAAACATCTGTTTCACTCAACCAGAATGTGAGGAACAAGAAGGCAGAGGTTTATTTTATTCAATGGTGGATCCTCAGAGCCTAGAGTATGTCTGGTATACCATTGGTACTCAATAAATCACTGCCTTATACATTCACTGAGGAATGAATAAATATTGAATGAACTCTGCACATTGAGCAGGATAGAAGCACACCAAAAGAGGAATGAAGATGCTGAGAACTTACTGGTTATGCTAGGCGTACAAGGGGTAACCCCCAAGAAAAGGAATTATCTTCTGTATTAGGGGGCACATTGTTGGACAGGCTTCCCCCACTAGATAACTGTTCTAGGAACCCATCTGTACCAGCTAGCATTGTTAGAGGCTACAAGATCGACTGCAGTGAATTTTTTTTGAAGGCTCTTTTAATGTGCTTGCCCATTTCATGATAGGTGATTTACGAGTGCACTTGCCCACTCTGCACTGAGTGTTCAGCAGTTTTTGGCTAAAAATGGCACGACCTCCATGCCCCACCCTCCCTGTTCACCCAGTCTCACCCTGAGCAACATTTTTTTGTTTATCCAGATGAAAAAAGTCCCCAAAGGGACTTTTTTGCTTTACCAATGTGGAAGAGGTGAAATAAAAAATGACAGGAGCACCAAAGGGCATCAAAATTGACGCACTCGAAATCTGTTTTGATCAGTGGAAAAAACATCTCGATAGGTGTATTGCATCAAATGAAAAGTACTTTGAAGGCAACTGAAGTTTAAACATGTAATTATAAACACACAATTTTTATAAATAAATTTGGGGTTTTTTTGTTCTTCCCTCATATTTCTTTTTTTTTATTTTAATTGTGTTCAAGTACAGGTTTCTATCTTTTACTACCCTCCCAGCCCACCCCCTCAGTCCTCCCCACCTCCCTCCTATTTCCACACCCCCCTAGTTTTTGCCCATGTGTTTATACTTGTCCCTGTAAACCCTTCCCATTTTCCCCTGAAATTTTTAGCAGGGTACCCATTGGGGTGCCATGAGATCATTTCAGTGGGCTGTGACGATCAATATAAATTTTTTTTAATAAAATAGACTTTTAAAAATTCAAGTAAATTATATACAATAAGGTAAGTATTATTTCATGAAATTTCTTTTTCTGGTAGGCATATACACATATGTGGTCAACTATTGCAATATAAAATATATTGCTTATCATAGTTCTCAGTCAACAGACTTTGAAACACCTGTTATAGTTACCCTGTAGAGGGCTAAAATAATCCTATTTAAACAGTTCTACAGAGAAAGATCTTCCATAGACTTTTTGGAACTCCCATTAAATGCAGGTTGGTGTGCTTACATGTCTAACATTTCTCTGAGGCTCTGATCATTTTTTTAATTCTTTTTTCTTTCTGTTCTTCATGTTACATAATTTTTATCTATCTGTCTTCAAAGTTTACTGACTCCTTCTTCCACCAACTCACATCTACTGTTGAGCCTCTATATTGAACTTTCATTTCTGTTTCTGTTTTTCAGCTCCAGAATTCCCATTTGGTTTTTATTTATAATTTCTACCCCTTCAGTGATATTCTCCATTTATCATACTCTCTTTTGATTCTTTAAACATGGCTTTCTTAGTTCTTTGAACATATTTATAATATCTGCTTTGAAGTGTTTATCTACTTGGTCCAATGTCTGGGCTGCCTCCAAGGCAATTTTTACTGCCTCTTTTTTTTTCTTCTGCATATTGGCCACACTTCCCTGTTTCCTTGTGTGGCTCATATTTTTTATTAAAAATTGGATATTTAGATAGCATATTGGAGTCAAGATACTGATTTTCTTGTTAATTTAGTTGTTTGTTTAATCAGTTAGTGATTTGGCTGGGCTAAATCTGTATGTAGTGTTTAATGTTCCTCTTCAGATATTTTTCCTTGTTGTGTCATTTAGCTGGCTTCTTATGGGTCATCCTGGGTCCACATCAACCTCTCATTTGTCAAAAGTTTGGTTAAGCCCTCCCTTAGCCACTTAGATTTTCACAATTTACTGTGGGATGGATTTGTAACTTGCAGACACTGTCACAGTTCAGGCCATTTATGATGTCTTCAGCCTGCGACTAGCAGCTCAGTATCTATTTCCTGAGAAGATGCAGCCTGAGGCACGTGTAGTCATCTAGACAACCAGGAGTAAGTGTGATTTCATTTTATACTTGGCTTTCTAGGAGCCACCCCTTTAATTTGGGCAGAGGCCATGATTAAACCCCTTCTTGATGGGTCCGTATGTGGCACAGGAATTGCTTTCACGCTGGCCCCAGTGTGCAGAGGGACATCCCTGCTCTTTGAACACGCACCAAAAGGGATGGTGGTCCTTGGTTGTCTCAATTCCACCCATGGACAAGTTGGAGTGGTGCAATCAGGTCCCAGTATTCCTGGTAAACCCTCAGCCTACAAACAGGTGTTATGTGGGAAAGAGAGCTCAAGTCCTCAACACCATACCCATATGGAACATGACTTCCACAACACAAGGCTAAGGAAAATGAGACATGCAGATGATCTGCCCCTCCTGGGGTAAACTGCAGCCTAGATTACGAGCTGGGGAATCCCATGCTCTGTGCTCCTACTGCCCAGAGTAAAGCTATCATCACCCAGAGTTTGAGGTGGGGGTGAGGGGAGCATGCCATGGCTGAAATGCCACAGACTCCTGCTATCCTGAGGGACCTTAAGATTTTCTCAAATGATTCTCTCCTTGATGTGTGCCCTTAGAATGATAACTAGAAGCTTTAAATAGTTGTTGGGTTGTATTTTATTTTTTTAGAATAATTTTCACCAGTTAAATGGTTGTTTCACTGTGAACAGGGTTTTCCTAGTTCCTTACACCATCATATTGGACATCCTGCCCCTGGGCCTTTTCTTGTAATCCACACCAAAGACTTACTCTATGAAAGTAGCTTTCTGTGTGGAGTCCAAAGGCTTATGTGCATGGGGACATCATGTTACCTTTCAGCAGGTATCCAAGTAATGAGATCCGTCCCCCACCCCAACCTAAAATCTTAAGGACCCAACTCAAAGAGGAGCCAGAGGAGAATTAGGCGTAATGCAAATATAGGACTTTTGTTCAGGAGTGGTGATACCCACAAGTGGTTAATTCTGTTCAAGACAACAAATATTTACTGATGGAGTCACACACTTTAGTTATTTTCCACCAAAATGTAAGGACCAAGAGGACTGGGGTTTTCATTTATTTTATGCAATGCTGTATCCCCAGAGCCTGATACAGTGGCTGGCACACCTGGTACACAGCAGGGTAACCCAATGACTGTATGCAGTTCACGGCCACCACCTCTAGCTGTGATTGGGGACAAGATAATGATGAGACCAGGACTCTGCAGGAAGACCCTGACCTTCTCGAGACTTGACTGTTCAGCCCATTCTCTGATCCTATCATTGATCATAGCCCCCAGCTCTGACCTAGGATGGTTCCTACCCAACTCCATAACAAGTTGGACAGAGTGCCAGAACTGTAGCCAAAAGGTGACAGAGATGCTCCTTGAGAAAGAGAATTCCTCATCACTCCTACCTCCCTGCAACATCTATAAGAGGGGAAAAGATAAATAGAAAAGATTATTCTGCCTCCATCCCAGGAGGCAGGGAGATATCCACCATATTTTTTAAAATAATCATTTTATGTCACATGCATTTTTTGTCATGTTAGGTCTTAAACTTCACCATCATCTCATAAGGAAAGAAATTTTTGAGATGAGGAAATGACACTAAGAGGAGTCAGCTCTCTGTACCCACAGGTTCTGCATCCTGGGGTTCAACCAACTGTGGATTAAAAATATTAGGGGAAAAAGGGGAGTACATGTTATTACTGATTATGCATTATTTAGTTGGGCCTACGTTGTTTGCATCTGTATTCAACATGTACAGACTTTTTTGTCATTATTCCCTAAACAATAAAGTTTAATAACTATTTATACAGCACTTACATTGTATTAGGTATTATAAGTAATCTAGAGGTGATTAAAAGTATGAGTATATGAGAGGGTGTGCATAAGTTATATGCAAATACTACACCATTTTATAAGAGACCTGAGCATCCTCAGATTTTAATATTCACAGGGGTACTGGAACCAACCCCCTGAGGATACCAAGGGACTGTAACTTTAATGTCACATGACCAGTAAGTTTGTGTGCAAAGCTCATATTCTTTTTATAACCTATGCCATATTATCCAGGAAGAAACCCATTATTTTAAATGCCCTAAAAGGTCTTTATAGCAGAAGAGCCTATGGATAAGCCAGGAAAAGCCTCTTACATTTTGTGTTAGACTCTATAGTCTTCAAACTGAATTTCAAAAGAGAAATAAATAAACAAACAAATAAACAAACTGAAGTAAGGCTTTATTGTGTTGACTGAAAATAAAAAGGTCTATTGTAGCATCCAGGAAGATCATGGTGATCCTTGTAACTTGCATGACTCAGTAGCAGTTCTTTGCTACCCCCTCTCTTAGCCCCAAGCTCACCTCTAATCATGATGTAGCCCTGTGTTATCTTATGAGTTTCTTTTTTGACAACTTTTAATCATGAAGTTCCTCCTTTTGACTGATGCTCAGAAGTACACATTTGGAAGCACCTGACATTCATTATTATTATTTAGGGCTATCACTAGAAAAGTTGGAATCTGCTCATTTTAACTCAGATGATTAGGATCAAATGTCAGATTCCCCTTTGCTCAAAGCTCTGATAAAGCAAAGGACATATTAAATAGTGTTTCTAAATTATCAATGACCTGGTAGTTCTCCCAATCAAAGATGTTTTTGTAATTTATTTTTAATTATTTCAAAATTTTTGAAAAACAATTTGCCAAAACCAAGCCCCTCAGAGGCATCTAAGTGCTAAGTTCCAACTGAGCAGGAGGGGCCTCTAACAGTCAGGCATCTCTTCCATGACCCTAGGAGACAGTGTTTCAGTGGGGCAAAGAAGGCACACTCTCTCTACAGCCATGTGAGGGTACCAGGCTCAAGACACAGACACAGCAAGAGCCATGGTCTGGTCTGGTGGGCCTCAACAGAGGCTTCCAATTGCATGTGTCATACTTCATCAAGTAGGAGTTTTATGAGGTGGAACCAACTTAGGGGCATGGGATTTATTGAGCACTAATTGCAAACTGACATACCTCAGCATGTACACAACAGGGCCTATATTATAAGAAAGTCAATCCTGCAAAAGAATTCTTTCAAGGTATAGCAAATTACCCATTCTCTATCTAGTTGGAGTCCCTATTCCAAGACACCAGCACTTCCAGCAGGAGCTCAAGGTGCACACCAGCAAAAGGGAGATATGCAGAAGGAAAGATTGGGGAATAATGACCCAAAAGCATGGTTAGGGCCTACCCAGTGAACAAAAACAGCAGGTTGCAGAGGTTCTCAAGATAAAGCCATCTTAATTAGGAAAACCAAAAGTGACAGGATTTTAGTTCATCAATTTCCTAGTGATAAAACAGGCTAAAATGAGGTGTAATCAATAAATTTGGTTTTGAGACAAAAGGACCAGAGTCAGTCACCTATCTCAAAGTACCACTGCAACTTCACCCCTTCATCATCCAGATAAACAGAAGAAAGCTGGAATGGGTGATGCAACTAACCAAAGAGGGGCAGTTCACCCTGTGATCACCCATGTCTAGATTTTAGGGACATTTTTTAATTGTAGATTTTGAGACACACAAAATGTGCTGCTGGAAATCAAAATAAACACATTGTAGACTTGTAACCCTATAAGTTTAACTCATGAACAGGTCAAAAAGTTCCTTAGAATTTGAGGGATCTTCCTTTTGAGATTTTATACTTCATCTTACATGCCATCACTCTGGGTAGCTCTGGGCCCCTCTCCCTGAAAGACCACAGAAAGCAAGGACAAACTTGAAATGAATATTTGTCTCCTTGGAACATTTATTAAAATAAGAAGATGTTGAGTATTCTTTTTTATTAATCCATAACATTGCAACTTGACTCAAAGCAAACACAGAAAAAAAATGCAAAGCCAATGTGTAATAAAAAAAACTGTGAGGACATAGGGGTGCATAGGTTCTTTTGGATTGGTGTTTCAGGGTTCTTAGGATATAATCCAAGCAGTGGAATTGCTGGATCAAAAGGTATGTCCATTTTTAGTTTTCTTAGAAAATTCC
Source organism: Glossophaga mutica (assembly GCA_039655065.1). Lineage (NCBI taxonomy): Eukaryota > Metazoa > Chordata > Mammalia > Chiroptera > Phyllostomidae > Glossophaga > Glossophaga mutica. The sequence goes on along the minus strand of CM077307.1, from coordinate 95,670,291 downwards.
ATGTTCATAGCAGCACAATTTACAATAGCCAAGTGCTGGAAGCAACCTAGGTGCCCATCAGTTAATGAGTGGATCAAAAAACTGTGGTACCTTTACACAATGGAATTCTATGCAGCAGAAAGAAAGAAGGAGCTCCTACCCTTTGCAACAGCATGGATGGAACTGGAGAGCATCATGCTAAGCGAATAATAACCCAGGCAGTGAAAGACAAATACCATATGATCTCACCTTTAACAGGAAGCTAATCAAGAAAACAAACAAACAAGCATAATATAAACAAAGACACTGAATTTGAGAACAGGCTGACAGTCACCAGAGGGGAGAGGGGAGGGAATTTCAGGGGAAAAGGAGAACGGTTTAGAGCAACAAGTGTAAAGGACACATGGACAAAAACTATGGGAGGTGGAAATGGGAGGAAGGTGGGGAGGGCTGGGGCAGTAGGCTAGGGGGGTAAAAGACAGAAAACTGTATAATATCAACAATTTAAAAAATACTGATTAAACAATAATTTAAAAATTTAAATAAATAAATAAATAAATTTACTCATGTTTAAAAAAAAACTGTGAGGAATCCTTAAAGATGCTCATATATTTAAGCCAGTGCTTCAGTGTGGAGATTCTTGAGACCCTTTCAGGAGCTGGTTAGTGTGGAGTAGGATGACCATTAGTCCTAGTTTTCCCAAGGCAGTACCTGTCATTTTATCCAGTTGTCCAAGGGAAACCATTATTAATATCCCCTTTATTTCTAAAAGGCATCCCAATTTGGACACCTAAATTATGCAGTGACCTAGAGCTGGGAATCAGTCCTAGAGACCTGACAGCTACTCATCTTTCAGGTGCAGGTTCCAACAACCACAGAACTAATGGCCTCTATTTGCGTTGGTTTTGAAGGGGGCAGAGGGTGATCAATAAGGCACACCTACTGCCAGACACCAGGTGAACCTCTGTGCTTGCCTAGAGTAACCAGTCTGCCCCTGCATTGTTGTCCATGCTTCCTTTGTCTATGGTCAGTCTTGTGGCCTCTCTGTCATCTGCCTTAGGCCCTTCCCTTTGAATCGATGTCATCATGCTACAGAGGGAAGCATTTCTCCAGCTTTATGACATAAAGATCACAACTTTGCTCTTTCTCATCCCAGCCATGAAGCACTTCTTAAATTTGTAGCAACTCTTAGCTTATTTGGTCATAATGGAAACCAAAACAAAAGATCTCCTTTCTCATTTACACTTCAGATATCTTCTGTTATTATTATTATTATTAATTATTTTAATTTAATTTGGGGAGTGACATTGGTTCACAAAACCATATAGGTTTCAAGTGTACAATTCCATAAAACAACATCTGCACACAGCATCATGTGCCCATCGCCCCCAGCATGGCCTTTTTCTGCTCCATTTTCTTCCTCCTTTGCCCACCTCCACCTACCCTCCACAACCATTCCCTCTAGCTACCAACACACTGTTGTCTCTGTCTATGAGTTATGTGTGTGTGTGTGCATGTGTTTTAGTTAATCCTTTCACCATCTTTCATCCAGTCCCCCCCTCTGAGAGCTATCAGTATGTTCCTTGTATCTATGCCTTTGTTTCTATTTTGTTATTCAGTTTATTTTGTTCATTAGATTTCACATATGTGACATCATGTGATATATGTTTTTCTCTGTCTACTTTATTTCACTTAGCATAGTAATGTCTAGGTCCATCATGCTGTCACAAAAATTAAGATTTCCTCTCTTTTTACATCTGAGTAATATTCCATTGTGTAAAGTTACCACAGTTATTATACCCATTCATCTACTTATGGGCCCTTGGGCTGTTTCCAGATCTTGGCTATTGTAAAAAACACTGCAATTAACATAAAGGTGCATATATTCTTTCAAATGAGTGTTTCAAAAGTGTTAGGATATATTCCCAGAAATGGAATCACTTGATCAAAAAGCAGTTCCAGGGGAGGGAAGATGGTGGCGTGGTAGGAGGGAGCAGACCCCATTTCCCCCCTACACACAGGAGAAAAACCGGGCCCATCTACGGAAGAACAGAGCAGACAAGGAACAGTAACACAGCATATTTGAGAATTAGAGGTTGAAAATTGTAGCGGACATTGAAAAACCAGTGGTGAGGAGAGCTCTTCAGAACAATAGGAGCCCAGGGATCAGCACGGAGAGCGGGGCAGCTGAGGCCCCGGCCAGGCTCTCCGCCAAGCCTGCCCCAGGGCTCTGGGGAGGGAGCTGGGTTAGCTGCTGAACCGGCTGGGAGATCTCAGGGGCCACCTCGTGACTGAGGTGAAGTGAAAGTGGGTGCCCCGTGCCAGGTTACTGCACGACTTAGAACTGAGTTTTCCTGGTCGCCCCAACCACAGACAGAGGTGCCTGTGAAGTGAGACAGCTGCATGAAAATAGCCACACACATGGGACCGCACATGGTCGTGGGATAGTGGACACTCGTGAAAACATAGGCGCTGGCCACTGGAGACAGCTGTAGAGCCAAAGTTGCCAGTGCACGGGCGGGTGCTCAAACACGGACAGCTCAGGACCAAAGCCGCAGGCTCGAGATAGCTGCTGGAGCATAGGCCCCCGACCCACCACAGAAAGCCTCACACGGGCAAAGGCAGGTGGCTGCGCACCACTGGAGAACCTAGCACACACCCATAAACTCAGGAAAGTGCGCACACACCAGGAGGCTCAGAACACACGCTGGAAACCCTGTGGGGAGAGGCGCCCACTAACGCTGGGATACATAGCACAATGAGGACTGAGTTCTGAACACAGAGAAAAGCAATAAGATCACCCCTCGGCCATTGCAGCCAGCAAGACCAGAAAAACCGGCTCGGCAAGTTTGAAAACAACAAGAGGTTTTTTTTTTTTTTAAATATATTTTTAAAAATATTTTGTTTTGCTTTCCTTATTCCTTTTTTTTGGCTGTTTGTATTTGTGTGTGTGTGTGTGTGTTTTGTTTTGCTCGTTTGTTTGTGTGTTTTTTTTTTGTTTGTGTGCCTGTCTATTTATATGAGTTTTTAATTATTCCTTCTTCATTATTTTTATCTTCTTCTTTACTCCCCAACTCCTTTAGCCTCCCTTGAATTCCTTCTTGTCTTATTCCCTCTTCCTTTCTTTCCAATTTTATCTCTTCTACCTTCCTCTTTTTTATTCTTTCTTCTTTTTTTCATTACCCCCCTCTCTTTTTAAATACCCACGAGTGAGACAAAACAAACAAACAAACAAGCCTGGAACTGTGAAAAAAAACAGAGTTGGCCCCAAAAAGAGGGTATCCCAGCTGATGAAACAGTGGAAGCTGTGAACAACAGGATATCCGAAGGAGAATCCACCACTGAATCTCACAGATATTCTACCACAGAAGGTCATACCACAAAACCAGGGAGCCAGAACAGATCAATTTAAGAAGTTGAGGCTAACAACAAGAGTCTTACAAACAATGGGAAGACAAAGGAACAATCCCCAAATGAAAGGAAAGGAGGAAGCTCCAGAAAGAATGCTAAATGAAACGGAGGCAACTCAACTATCAGATATCGAGTTCAAAGCAATGGTTGTCAGGAAGCTCCACGAGCTCTCAATGAACTACCAGAAACTACAGGGAAGTTATGATGAACTCACCACAAACTATATCAACATGAAAAAGAAAATAGAAACTATCAACAAGGGCCAAGAGGAAATGAAGAACACAATTTCTGAACTGAAGAACACAGTAGAAGGAATGAAAAGCAGAACTGATGAAGCAGAAGATCAGATCAACGAGTTGGAGGACAAAATAGAAAAAAACACCCAGAATGAGTAAGATAAGGAAAAGAGGCTCAGAAAGAATGAAGAGGGGTTAAGAGAAATGCAAGACAACATGAAACGGAATAATATTTGTATAATAGAGATACCAGAAGGAGAAGAACAAGAACAAGGGATAGAAAACCTGTTTGAAAAAGTAATGATGGAAAACTTCCCTAATTTGGTGAGAGAAAAAGCCACACAAATCCAGGAAACACAGAGAGTCCCAATCTTGAGGAACCCAAACAGGCCCACTTCAAGACACATCAGAATTAAAATGGCAAAATTCCAAGACAAAGAGAGAATCTTAAAGGCAGCAAGGGAAATAAAGGAAGTAACATTCAAGGGAACCCCAATAAGCTTAGCAGCTGACTTCTCAATGGAAATGCTACAAGCCCGAAGAGAATGGCAAGAAATATTTCAAGCAATGAGAACCAAAGGCCTGCAACCCAGACTACTTTACCCAGCAAGGCTTTCAATCAAGATAGAAGGACAAATAAGGAGCTTCCCAGACAAAAGAAGTCCAAAAAAATACACCTCTACCAAACCAATTCTGCAAGAGATACTAAAGGGACTGCTTTAAGGGAAGAAAGGAAAAGACAGAGAGAGGAACACAGGTACGAAAATGGCTATGAATAAACACCTATCAATAATAACCTTAAATGTAAATGGATTAAATGCTCCAATCAAAAGACATAGAATAGCTGAATGGATAAGAAAGCATGACCCACACATACGCTGCCTACAAGAAACCCACCTCAGGACAAAAGACCTACACAGACTCAAAGTGAAGGGCTGGAAACAAATTTTCCAAGCAAATGGTGAGAAAAAAAGGCTGGGGTAGCAATACTCATATCAGACAAAATAGACTTCAAAAGAAGGGCCATAAAGAGAGACCCAGAAGGTCGCTTCATAATACTCAAGGGGAGAATCCACCAAGAAGACATAAATATTGTAAATATATATGCACCCAATATAGGAGCACCTAAATACATCAAGAAAATCTTAGAGGACTTCAAGAAAGATATTGACAGCAACACAATTATAGTAGGAGATTTTAACACCCCACTGTCAAAAATGGACAGATCTTCCAAACAAATTATCAACAAAGATATTGTGGCATTGAACAATACTCTAGACGAATTGGACTTAGCTGATATATATAGGGCCCTCCATCCCAAAGAAACTAAATACACATTTTTTTCAAACGCACATGGAACATTTTCAAAGATAGACCACATGATAGGACACAAAACAAGTCTCAACAAATTCAAGAAAATTGATATCATACCAAGCATTTTCTCCGACCACAAGGGACTAAAACTAGAAACCGACTTGATGGGGAAAATCCCCAAACCATCAAAATCATGGAGATTGAATAGCATGCTATTAAACAATGAATGGGTAAAGAATGAAATTAAGGAGGAAATCAAAAAGTTTCTGGAAACAAATGAAAATGAACTCACAACAACCCAAAACTTATGGGACACAATGAAGGCAGTCCTCAGAGGGAAGTTCATAGCAATACAGGCCTACCTAAAGAAGACAGAAACATTTCTAACAAACGACTTAACCCTACGCCTACAAGAACTCGAGGAACAACAACAAAGACAGCCCAGGGCAAGTAGAAGGAAGGAAATAACCAAGATCAGAGCAGAATTAAATGACATAGAGACTAAAAGCACAATCCTAAGGATCAATGAATCCAGGAGCTGGTTCTTTGAAAAGATAAACAAAATCGACAAGCCTTTAAGCAGGCTCATCAAGAAAAAAAGAGAGAGGACTCAAATAAACACAATCAGAAATGAAAGAGGAGAGATTACAACTGACACCACAGAAATACAAAGGATTGTAAGAAATTACTGTGAAGAACTGTATGCCAAGAAATTTGAAAACCTAGCTGAAATGGACAAGTTTCTAGAAAAATATAATCTCCCAAAACTCAAAGAAAAAGAAACAGAAGGCCTGAACAGACCATTAACAGCTGATGAAATTGAAGCAGTAATCAAAAAACTCCCGACACACAAAAGCCCTGGACCAGATGGTTTCACAGGAGAATTCTCCAAAACATTTAAGGAAGAGCTAACCCCTATCCTTCACAGACTATTCCAAAAAATCCAAAATGATGGAAGACTCCCAAACTCTTTTTATGAAGCCAACATTATCCTAATCCCAAAACCAGATAAAGACACAACAAAGAAAGAAAACTTCAGGCCAATATCACTGATGAACATAGATGCTAAAATCCTCAACAAAATATTGGCAAACTGCATCCAACAAAACATTAAAAAGATCATACACTATGACCAAGTGGGATTCATCCCAGGGATGCAAGGATGGTTCAACATTCGCAAATCAGTAAATGTAATTCATCACATAAACAAAAGCAAAGACAAAAATCACATGATCATATCAATAGATGCAGAAAAAGCATTTGATAAGGTACAGCACCCATTTATGATAAAAACACTCAGCAAAGTGGGAATAGAGGGAGCATTCCTCAACATAATAAAGGCTATATATGAGAGACCTACAGCCAACATCATACTCAATGGGCAAAAACTAAATTCTTTTCCACTAAAATCAGGAACAAGACAAGGCTGTCCACTTTCACCACTTCTATTTAGTATAGTATTGGAAGTCTTAGCCACAGCGATTAGACAAGAGAAGGAAATAAAAGGCATCCAACTTGGAAAAGAGGAAACAAAACTATCATGGTTTGCAGATGACATGATAGTATACATAGAAAATCCTATAGTCTCGGCCAAAAAACTGCTCGACCTAATAAATGAATTTGGCCAAACAGCCGGACACAAAGTCAATATCCAGAAATCAAAGGCATTTTTGTATATCAACAATGAAACAACAGAAGCAGAATTCAAGAAAAAAATCCCATTCAATATAGCAAAAAGAAAAATAAAGTACCTAGGAATAAACCTAACCAAGGAGGTAAAGACCTGTATGCAGAAAACTACACAACACTGAAGAAAGAAATCAAGGAAGACACAAAGAAATAGAAACACATACCGTGCACATGGATCGGAAGAATTAACATTATCAAAGTGTCCATACTTCCCAAAGCAATCTACAGATTCAATGCAATACCTATTAAAGTACCAATGGCATATTTCACAGATATAGAACAAACACTTCAAAAATTTATATGGAACAATAAACGACCCAGAATAGCGGCAGCAATCTTGAGAAAGAAGAGCAAAGCAGGAGGGATCACAATACCTGACATCAAATTGTATTACAAGGCCACTGTAATCAAAACAGCCTGGTACTGGCATTAAAAAAAGGCACGTGGACCAGTGGAATAGAACAGAGAGCCCAGAAATAAACCCTAGTCTCTATAGTCAATTAATATTCGACAAAGGGGGCAGCAACATAAAATGGAGTAAAAATAGCCTCTTCAACAAGTGGTGTTGGGAGAACTGGACAGCTTCATGCAAGAAAATGAAACTCCAGCACCAACTTACACCATACACAAAAATAAATTCGAGGTGGATAAAAGATTTAAACATAAGCTGTAACACCATTAAAGTCCTAGAGGAGAACATAGGCAGGGAAATCTCAAATATTCCATGCAGCAGCATTTTTACTGATATGTCCCCTGAAGCAAGAGACATAAAGGAAAGAATAAACAAATGGGATCTCATCAAAATAAAAAGCTTCTGCATGGTCAAGGAAAACAGTATTAAAATAAAAAGAGAACCCACTGTGTGGGAAAACATATTTGACAATGATACCTCAGATAAGGGTTTAATCTCCAAAATATACAAAGAAATTACAGGACTCTACTCTAAGAAGGCAAGCAACCCAATTAAAAAATGGGCAAAGGACTTGGGCAGACACTTCTCCAAGGAGGACATACAAAGGATCCAGAGACACATGAAAAGATGCTCGATATCACTAGCTATCAGAGAGATGCAAATTAAAACCACAGTGAGATCCCACTTGACACCAGTCAGAATGGCCATCATAAACAAAGCAACAAACAGCAAGTGTTGGAGAGGTTGTGGAGAAAAGGGGGCCCTAGTGCACTGCTGGTGAGAGTGCAGACTGGTACAACCACTATGGAAAACAGTATGGAATTTTCTAAAAAAACTAAAAATGGATATACCTTTTGACCCAGCAATTCCACTGCTAGGACTATATCCTAAGAACCCTGAAATACCAATCCAAAAGAACCTATGTACCCCTATGTTTATAGCAGCACAATTTACAATAGCCAAGTGTCGGAAGCAACCTAGATGCCCATCAGTAAATGAATGGATCAAAAAACTATGGTACATTTACACAATGGAAGTCTGTGCAGCAGAAAGAAAGAAGGAGCTCATAACCTTTGCAACAGCATGGATGGAACTGGAGAGCATCATGCTAAGCGAAATTAGCCAGGCAATGAAAGACAAATACCATATGATCTCACCTTTAACAGGAACCTAATCAACAAAACAAACAAGCATAATATAACAAAAGACATGGAAATTGAGAACTGAAAGTCACCAGAGGGGAGAGGGGAGGGAATTTCAGGGGAAAAGGGGAAGGATTTACAGGAACAAGTATAAAGGACACATGGGCAAAAACTATGGGGGGCATGTAATTAGGAGGGAGGTGGGGAGAGCTCGTGTGGTGTGTTTGGGTGAGAATAAAAGACAAAAAAACTGCACAAGATCAACAATTAAAATAAAAAATTTTTTAAAAAAAGCAGTTCCATTTTTAATTTTTTTTTGAAAACTATGCTGTTTTCCACGCTGGCTGCACCAATCTTCATTCCCACCAACAATGCACAAAGGTTCCCTTTTCTCTGAATACTCACAGTACTTGTTGTTTGTTGATTTATTGATGATAGCTGTTGCAGACCGTTCAGCCTGGTTTTAGGAGCTATAACCCTCACCCCATGGTGAGCTGTGTAAGAGCCTAGGGACCCACTTCATCTGGGTCTGTTCTGTCAAGAGGTCGTGACCTACAAAGGAGACAAAGCTTATCTCCCTGGCAGGAGCTCTGCTTCTGCCTCATCCATCTCTGGCCCCAGTGCTTGGTCGGTTAGTCAATGACAGGTAAGACTCCTCATGGGAGGGGCAACCTAAGGCAGACACAACCACTTGGGAGGCCCTCATGGAAGGACTCGGGGGGGCTGTAGCAAAAAGGATGTGATGGACCCTTGCCCCCCAGCTATTCTGACATAGCCAAAGTCCTCATTTCCATCTTGGAGATGTCTTCTGCTTCCTGAGCCTAATCGGCTTAAAGTGTGCCGGCCAGGATGGTTCCCCGGGTGTTCGGGCATAAGAGAGAATTCCTAAAGTCCTGAGAAACATGCTTTGCTAAGAGTGCAGTCATTTAAATGATAAGCGTTCGAGGAGGAAAGGAGTATGTCTCCCAAAGTTTTGCAACCCCCTTTCCGGACAGACACTGACTAAGATTAAGCTCTCAGATTTCTTTGAAATGTTAAACCTGTATTCCTGTGTATTTGAACCCAATAAGAGCCCACTGAGGAAGGGGCTCTGGGTCATTCTCCTTTGAGAGTTTGGCCACCTCTCCTCCCCAAGCAGATCATGTCTTGGTAGTTTTATTTTCGTCCATGATGGAGGGATGGGGCTCTGCAGGTGGAGCCCCCCACAGATAGCTATTCTGGCAAGTGCGAGGTGATATCTCATTGTGTTCTAATTTGAAACTCTGATAACTAGTAATGTTTAACATTTTTTCATACATCTATTGGCCATTTATATGTCCTCTTAGGAGAAGTTTCTATTCAGAACATTTTTCCATTTTTTAATTGGATTGTTTGTCTTCTCAGTGTTGAGTTGTATAGGTTCATTATATATTTTGGAAATTAACCCTTATCACATGTATCATTGGCAACCATGTTCACCCATAACGTGGGTTTTCTTTTCATTTAGTTGATTATTTCTTTTGCTGTGTGAAAGCTTTGTAGTTTGATGTAATCCTATTTGTTTATTTTTTCCTTTGTCTCCCTTGCCCTAGGAAATATATTGGCAAAAATATTGCTATGAAAGATGCTCAGATTTTACTGCATATGTTTTCATGCAGGATTTTTATCATTTCCCGACTTATGTTTAAGTCATTCATCCATTTTGAGTTTATTCTTGTGTATGGTATAAGTCTGTGGTCTCGTTTCATTTTTTTCATGTACCAATCCAATATTACCAACACCATTTATTAAACAGACTGTCTTTACACCATTGTATGCTCTTGCCTCTTTCATCAAATATTAATTGATCCATAGAGACAGATGTTTACTTCTGGGCTCTCTGTTCTGTTCCATTGATCTATATTCCTGTTCTTATGCCAGTACCAGGCTGTTCTGATTACAATGGTCTTGTAGTATAGTTTGACATTAGGTATTGTGATCCCTCCAACTTTGTTCTTCTTTCTAAAAATTGCTGAGGCTGTTAAGGGTCATTGCTGCTTACATAAAAATTCTTGGAATACTTTTTCTCAATCTGTGAATATGTCATTGGTATTTTAATAGGAGTTGCATTGAGGGTTCCAGCCAAGATGAAGATGTAGGTAAAACTGCTTCACTTCCTCACACAACCAAAAGAAGGATAACAACTAATTTAAAAATAATAAACAACCAGTATTTCCAGAAAATCAAACTACATTTGATTTTCTGACAACCAAGGAGTTAAAGAAACATTCATCCAGACTGGTAGGAGGGATGAAGATGGGCAGGGGGGATGAGAGGACCCATGGCAAGGCAGCAGACTGTAGGGATGAGGCAGGGCTGTCTGACTAGGAAATTGAAGACTCAAAACCTATAGCTGTAAAATAATGCAGAGGTTGTGAAGGTGGGAGAAACTCCCAGTTTCACAGGAGAGTTCATTGGAAAGTGGGGCTGGAGAGGAGGAAGTGTGCAGCATTGATCCCTCTCTGACCTTTCCCCCATAGACAGTGCCACAACACAGCAAAGAGGGTTGCCCCAACCAGGCAAACACCTAAAGCTCTGCCCCCTTACAACATAACAGGTGTGCCAAAACAAAGAAAGATTGCCCAAATGAAAGAACAGATCAAAACTCAAGAAAAACAGTTAAACAGTGAGGAGACAGACAACCCATCTGATGCAGAGTTCAAAACACTGGTAATCAGGATGCTCATGGAATTGATTGAGCTCAGTCTCAAAATGAAGGAAGAAATGAAGGCTATACAAAATGAAATTAAGGAAAATATACAGGGAACCAACAGTGAAGGGAAGGAGACTGGGGCTCAAATCAATGGTATGGACCAGAAGGAAGAAATAAACATCCAATGGAAACAGAATGAAGAAACAAGAACTCAAAAAAAAAAAAAAAATGAAGAGAGGCTGAGGAAACTCTGGAACAACTTTAAGAGCTCCAACATCCAAATCATAGGGGTGCAAGAAGGAGAAGAGCAAGATTAAGAAATTTAAAACTTATTTGAAAAAAATAATGAAGGAGAACTTCCCCAATCTGGCAAAGAAAATAGACTTCCAGGAAGTCCAGGAAGCCCAGAAAGTCCCAAAGAAGTTAAACCAAAGGAAGCACACACCAAGGTGCATCATAATTAAGTTACACAAGATTAAAGATAAGGAGAGAATCTTTTTTTTTTTTATCAGTATTTTTTAATTGTTGATATTGTACAGTTTTCTGTCTTTTACCCCGCCCCAGCCCACCACCCCAGCCCTCCCCACCTTCCTCCCATTTCCACCCCCCCATAGTTTTTGTCCATGAGTCCTTTATACTTGTTGCTCTAAACCGTTCCCCTTTTCCCCTGAAATTCCCTCCCCTCCCACTCTGGACACTGTCAGACTGTTCTCAAATTCAGTGTCTTTGTTTATATTATGCTTGTTTGTTTGTTTTGTTGATTAGCTTCCTGTTAAAGGTGAGATCATATGGTATTTGTCTTTCACTGCCTGGCTTATTTCGCTTAGCATGATACTCTCCAATTCCTTCCATGCTGTCGCAAAGGGTAGGAGCTCCTTCTTTCTTTCTGCTGCATAGAATTCCATTGTGTAAATGTACCACAGTTTTTTGATCCATTCATTAACTGATGGGCACCTAGGTTGCTTCCAGGACTTGGCTATTGTAAATTGTGCTGCTATGAACATAGGGGTGCATAGATTCTTTTGGATTGGTGTTTCAGGATTCTTAGGATATAATCCAAGCAGTGGAATTACTGGGTCAAAAGGTATGTCCATTTTTAGTTTTCTTAGAAAATTCCATACTGTTTTCCATAGTGGTTGTACCAATCTGCAATCCCACCAACAGTGCACTAGGGTCCCCTTTTCTCCACAACCTCTCCAACACTTGCTGTTTGTTGCTTTGTTTATGAAAGCCATTCTGACTGGTGTCAAGTGGTATCTCATTGTAGTTTTAATTTGCATCTCTCTGATAGCTAGACATATCGAGCATCTTTTCATGTGTCTCTGGATCCTCTGTATGTCCTCCTTGGAGAAGTGTCTGTTCAAATCCTTTGCCCATTTTTTAATTGGGTTGCTTGTCTTCTTAGAGTAGAGTCTTGTAAGTTCTTTATATATTTTGGAGATTAATCCCTTGTCTGAGGTATCATTGGCAAATATGTTTTCCCATACAGTTGGTTCTCTTTTTATTTTAATACTGTTTTCTTTAGCTGTGCAGAAGCTTTTTATTTTGATGAGATCCCATTTGTTTATTCTTTCCTTTATGTCCCTTGATCTAGGGGACGTATCAGTGAAAATATTGCTGCGTGAAATATCTGAGATTTTCCTGCCTATATTATCCTCTAGAATTTTAATGGTGTCATGGCTTATATTTAAATCTTTTATCCACCTTGAATTTATTTTTGTGTATGGTGTAAGTTGGTGCTCGAGTTTCATTTTTTTGCATGTAGCTGTCCAGTTCTCCCAGCACCACTTATTGAAGAGGCTATTTTTGCTCCATTTTATGTTGCTGCCCCCTTTGTCGAATATTAATTGACTGTAGAGACTTGGGTTTATTTCTGGGCTCTCTGTTCTATTCCACTGGTCCACGTGTCTGTTCTTGTGCCAGTACCAGGCTGTTTTGATTACAGTGGCTTTGTAATACAGTTTGGTATCAGGTATTGTGATCCCTCCTACTTTGCTCTTCTTTCTCAAAATTGCTGCCGCTATGCGGGGTCGTTTATGATTCCATATAAATTTTTGAAGTGTTTGTTCTATGTCTGTGAAATATGCCATTGGAACTTTAATAGGTATTGCATTGAATCTGTAAATTGCTTTGGGTAGTATGGACATTTTGATAATATTAATTCTTCCGATCCATGAACATGGTATATGCTTCCATTTGTTTGTGTCTTCCTTGATTTCATTCTTCAGTGTTGTGTAGTTTTCTGCATACAGGTCTTTTACCTCCTTGGTTAGGTTTATTCCTAGGTATTTTATTTTTCTTTTTGCTATATCGAATGGGATTTTTTTCTTGATTTCTGCTTCTGCTGTTTCACTGTTGGTATACAAAAATGCCTTTGATTTTTGGATATTGACTTTGTATCCAGCTATTTGGCCAAATTCATTTATTACGTCGAGCAGCTTTTTGGCCGAGTCTATAGGATTTTCTATGTACACTATCATGTCATCTGCAAACAATGATAGTTTTGTTTCCTCCTTTCCAATTTGGATGCCTTTTATTTCCTTTTCTTGTCTAATTGCTGTGGCTAAGACTTCCAATACTATATTGAATAGAAGTGGTGAAAGTGGACAGCCTTGTCTTGTTCCTGATCTTAGTGGGAAAGATTTCAGTTTTTGCCCATTGAGTATGATGTTGGCTGTAGGTCTCTCATATATGGCTTTTATTATGTTGAGGAATGCTCCCTCTATTCCCACTTTGCTGAGTGTTTTTATCATAAATGGGTGTTGTACTTTATCAAAAGCTTTTTCTGCATCTATTGATATGATCATGTGATTTTTGTCCTTGCTTTTGTTTATGTGATGTATTACATTTATGGATTTGCGAATGTTGAACCATCCTTGCATCCCTGGGATGAATCCCACTTGGTCATGGTGTATGATCTTTTTAATGTATTGTTGGATGCGGTTTGCCAATATTTTGTTGAGGATTTTAGCGTCTACATTCATCAGTGATATTGGCCTGAAGTTTTCTTTCTTTGTTATGTCTTTATCTGGTTTTGGGATTAGGATGATGCTGGCTTCATAAAAAGAGTTTGGGAGTCTTCCATCATTTTGGATTTTTTGGAATAGTCTGTGAAGGATAGGGGTTAGCTCTTCCTTAAATGTTTTGTAGAATTCTCCTGTGAAACCATCTGGTCCAGGGCTTTTGTGTGCCGGGAGTGTTTTGATTACTGATTCAATTTCACCAGCTGTTATTGGTCTGTTCAGGCTTTCTGTTTCTTTTTCATTGAGTTTTGGAAGATTATATTTTTCTAGAAACTTGTCCATTTCAGCTAGGTTTTCAAATTTCTTGGCATACAGTTCTTCATAGTAATTTCTTACAATCCTTTGTATTTCTGTGGTGTCAGTTGTAATCTCTCCTCTTTCATTTCTGATTGTGTTTATTTGAGTCCTCTCTCTTTTTTTCTTGATGAGCCTGCTTAAAGGCTTGTCGATTTTGTTTATCTTTTCAAAGAACCAGCTCCTGGATTCATTGATCCTTAGGATTGTGCTTTTAGTCTCTATGTCATTTAATTCTGCTCTGATCTTGGTTATTTCCTTCCTTCTACTTGCCCTGGGCTGTCTTTGTTGTTGTTCCTCGAGTTCTTGTAGGCGTAGGGTTAAGTCGTTTGTTAGAAATGTTTCTGTCTTCTTTAGGTAGGCCTGTATTGCTATGAACTTCCCTCTGAGGACTGCCTTCATTGTGTCCCATAAGTTTTGGGTTGTTGTGAGTTCATTTTCATTTGTTTCCAGAAACTTTTTGATTTCCTCCTTAATTTCATTCTTTACCCATTCATTGTTTAATAGCATGCTATTCAATCTCCATGATTTTGATGGTTTGGGGATTTTCCCCATCAAGTCGGTTTCTAGTTTTAGTCCCTTGTGGTCGGAGAAAATGCTTGGTATGATATCAATTTTCTTGAATTTGTTGAGACTTGTTTTGTGTCCTATCATGTGGTCTATCTTTGAAAATGTTCCATGTGCGTTTGAAAAAAATGTGTATTTAGTTTCTTTGGGATGGAGGGCCCTATATATATCAGCTAAGTCCAATTCGTCTAGAGTATTGTTCAATGCCACAATATCTTTGTTGATAATTTGTTTGGAAGATCTGTCCATTTTTGACAGTGGGGTGTTAAAATCTCCTACTATAATTGTGTTGCTGTCAATATCTTTCTTGAAGTCCTCTAAGATTTTCTTGATGTATTTAGGTGCTCCTATATTGGGTGCATATATATTTACAATGTTTATGTCTTCTTGGTGGATTCTTCCCTTGAGTATTATGAAGTGACCTTCTGGGTCTCTCTTTATAGCTCTTCTTTTGAAGTCTATTTTGTCTGATATGAGTATTGCTACCCCGGCCTTTTTTTCCTGTCCATTTGCTTGGAAAATTTGTTTCCAGCCTTTCACTTTGAGTCTGTGTAGGTCTTTTGTCCTGAGGTGGGTCTCTTGTAGGCAGCATATGTGTGGGTCATGCTTTCTTATCCAGTCAGCTACTCTATGTCTTTTGATTGGAGCATTTAATCCATTTACATTTAAGGTTACTATTGATAGGTACTGATTCATTGCCATTTTCGTATCTGTGTTCCTCACTCTCTCTTTTCCTTTTTTTCCTTAAAGCAGTCCCTTTAGTATCTCTTGTAGTACTGGTTTGGTAGAGGTGTATTCTTTTAGACTTCTTTTGTCTGGGAAGCTCCTTATTTGGCCTTCTATCTTGATTGAAAGCCTTGCTGGATAAAGTAGTCTTGGTTGTAGGCCTTTGGTTCTCATTACTTGGAATATTTCTTGCCATTGTCTTCTGGCTTGGAGCGTTTCCATTGAGAAGTCAGTTGCTAACCTTATCGGGGCTCCCTTGTATGTTACTTCCTTTTTCTCCCTTGCTGCCTTTAAGATTCTCTCTTTGTCTTGGAAGTTTGCCATTTTAATGATGATGTGTCTTGAAGTGGGCCTGTTTGGGTTCCTCTTGATAGGGACTCTCTGTGTTTCCTGAATTTGTGTGACTTTTCCTCTCACCAAATTAGGGAAGTTTTCCATCATTACTTTTTCAAATAGGTTTTCTATCCCTTGCTCTTCTTCTTCTCCTTCTGGTATTCCTATTATACGGATATTATTACGTTTTATGTTGTCTTGCATTTCTCTTAAACCCTCTTCATTCTTTCTGAGCCTCTTTTCCTTTTCTTGCTCTATCTGGCTGTTTTTTTCTACTTTGTCCTCCAACTCACTGATCCGATCTTCTGCTTCATCGATTCTGCTTTTCATTCCTTCTACTGTGTTCTTCAGCTCAGAAATTGTATTCTTCATTTCCTCTTGGCCCTTTTTGATAGTTTCTATTTCCTTTTTCATGTTGATATAGTTTGCACTGAGTTCAGCGTAGCTTCCCTGTAGTTTCTGGTAGCTCATTGAGAGCTCATGGAGCTTCCTGACAACCATTCCTTTGAACTCCTTATCTGATAGTTGAGTTGCCTCTGTTTCATTTAGCATTCTTTCTGGGGCTTCCACCTTTTCTTTCATTTGGGGATTGTTTCTTTGTCTTCTCATTGTTGGTGAGACTCTTCTTGTAAACCTCTGCTTCTTAAGTTGATCTGTTCTGGCTACCTGCGTTTATGGTGTGAACTTCTGTGGTGGAATACCTGTGAGATTCAGTGTTATAGTCTTCTTCAGGTATCCTGGTGTTCACAGCTTCCACTGTCTCAGCTGTGGGAATACCCCCTCTTTTGGTCCAACTCTGGTTTTTTCACAGTTCTAGGATTTCTTTGCCTCACTCGTGGGTATTCAAAAAGAGAAAAGAATAAAGTGAAAAAGAAGAGAAAAAAAGAGGAAGGAAGGAGAGATGGAATTGGAAAGAAAGGAAGGAGGAATAAAGCCAGAAAGAAGTAAAGAGAAGCAAAAGGAATTGAGGGATAAAAAAGGTAGAAGTAATAAAGAAATAAAAAATATATAATCAAAACAAAACAAAAAGAACCCCACAAAAACGAAAAACGAACCAAAACAAACAAACAAAAAACCCAACTAAGCAGACAAAAAACAACTATCAAAAAAATCCCCCACAAAACAAAACAACCCCCCCCCCAAAAAAAAAAAAAAAAAAGAATAAGAAGGGGAAAAAAAAAAAAAAATCTCTTGCTATTTTCACACAGGCCAAACTGGATTTTCTGGACTTGCTGGCTGTAGCAGGCTGGGAGGCGACTTGTACCACTTTTCTCCCTGTTCCTCACTCAGTCAGCTTTGGGCTACTGTCCTCAGTGCCAGCCCAGCACTGTCCCCAGGGCTAATGGCATACTGTCCATGCAGGGCCTTGGGTGTGATTTCTGAGCCTCCTGCAGGGGGCGAGCTTTCCAGAGTTTATGGGTTTCAGCTGGAATCTCTTACAGATCCATCCCTCCCTGAGCCTATTGCTGTGAGCTCCGGGTCTCCTACAGGGCGCAGGCGCCCGCCTGAGACTACGGGCGTGGGCTCCGAGAGTTTCCCGAGTTGCGCGCACTCACCCCAGGATCACAGATGTGAGCTCCGGGTCTTCCAGAGTCCCCTTCTCTAGTTGCAGGGTCACCTCTGGCCGCAGGGCTGCTTCCAACCCGGTCGCAGAGCCGCCTCCGGTCGCGCGACCTCCTCCGGTCAGTTGCAGAGCCCCCTCCGGTCCCTCGGCCGCCTCCGGTCGGTTGCGGAGCCGCCTCCGGTCGCCGGGCCGCCTCCGGTCGGTTGCGGAGCCGCCTCCGGTCCCGCGGCCGCCTCCGGTCGGTTGCGGAGCCGCCTCCGGTCCCGCGGCCGCCTCCGGTCGGTTGCGGAGCCGCCTCCGGTCCCGCGGCCGCCTCCGGTCGGTTGCGGAGCCGCCTCCGGTCGCCGGGCCGCCTCCGGTCGGTTGCGGAGCCGCCTCCGGTCGCGCGGCCGCCTCCGGTCGGTTGCGGAGCCGCCTCCGGTCGCGCGGCCCCCTCCGGTCGGTTGCGGAGCCGCCTCCGGTCGCGCGGCCCCCTCCGGTCGGTTGCGGAGCCGCCTCCGGTCGCCGGGCCGCCTCCGGTCGTTTGCGGAGCCGCCTCCGGTCGCGCGGCCGCCTCCGGTCGTTTGCGGAGCCGCCTCCGGTCGCCGGGCCGCCTCCGGTCGTTTGCGGAGCCGCCTCCGGTCGCGCGGCCGCCTCCGGTCGTTTGCGGAGCCGCCTCCGGTCGCCGGGCCGCCTCCGGTCGTTTGCGGAGCCGCCTCCGGTCGCCGGGCCGCCTCCGGTCGTTTGCGGAGCCGCCTCCGGTCGCGCGGCCGCCTCCGGTCGGTTGCGGAGGCCCCTCCGGTCGCCGGGCTGCCTCCGGTCGGTTGCGGAGCTGCCTCCGGTCGCCGGGTCGCCTCTGTCCCGTCTCAGGACCACCTCCCGTCGCTCGGCTGCCACGTCTAGTTTTCCAATGTCTGCTACGGATTTTGATCTCCTATTTTCATATATACTGTGGTATTGTTGGCTATCTGCTCTGTTCCTCTGTAGATCAGTTAGGTTTTTCTCCCATGTGCAGGAGGAAGGACAATCTGCGTCCTCCTACCATGCCGCCATCTTGAACCTCCAGAGTTGGCATTCTTGACTAGAATTCCCAGGAGAGAATCTTAAAAGCAGCAAGAGAAAAGGAGTCAGTTACCTACACAGGAGTTCCCATAAGCCTATCAGCTGATTTCTCAAAGGAAACTTTAGAGACAAGAAAGGACTGGAAAGAAGTATTCCAAGTCATGAAAGACAAGTACCTACATCCAAGATTACTCTCTCCAGCAAAGGTATATCATTTAGAATGGAAGGGCAAATATAGTGCTTCCTAGATAAGGTCAAGTTAAAGGAGTTCACCATCACCAAGCCCTTATTACATGAAATGTTAAAAGGACTTATCTAAGAAAAAGAAAGTGATAAAAAATATGAACAGTAAAATGACAGCAAACTCACAACTATCAACAACTGAACCAAAAACAAAAACAAACTAAGCAAACAACTAGAACAGGAACAGAATCACAGAAATGGAAATCACATGGAAGGCTATCAGTGGGGAGGTGGAGGGGGGAGAAAGGGGAAAAATGTACAGGGAATAAGCATAAGCGGTAGGTACAAAATAGACAGGGGTAGTTAAGAATAGTATAGGAAATGGAGAAGCCAAAGAACTTACATGTATGACCCATGGCCATGAACTAAGGTGGGGGAATTCTGGTGGGAGAGGGGGTGCAGGGCAGTGGGGAATAAAGGGGGGAAATAATGGGACAACAGTAATAGCATAATCAATAAAATATATTTCAAAAATAAATATTTTATTTATTTATTTTTAGAGGGGAGAGGGAAAGAGAAAAAGAGAGAGAGAAACATCGATATGCTAGAGATACATCAATTGGTCGCCTCTTCCATGACCCCAACTGTAGACCCCTGACTGGGAATCAATCCAGTGACCCCTCAGTTTGCAGGTCAACACTCAGTCCAATAAGCATACCAGCCAGGGGTCAAATAGGTTTTCTATCTTTTGCTTACACTCTTCCTCTGCTGGTACCCCTATGATGCAGATGTTGTTATACTTCATATTGTCCCAGATGTTCCTTAGACTTTCTTCATTTTTTAAAATTCTCTTCTTTTTCATGCTCTGTTTGGGTGCTTACTATTCTTGTCCTCTAAATCACTGATTCAGCCCTCTGCTTCATTTAATGTGCTGTTGATTACTTTTTATGTATTCCTCATTTCTGACTAGTTCTTGTTTATGGTTTCTATGTCCTTTTTAATGCTTACTAACTCTTTGTTTAAGTTCTCACTGAGATCATCCATTATTCCGTTAAGGTCTGTGAGCATCTTTATAACTATTGTTTTAAATTCCTCTTTTGGTATTTTGGTGGCTTCCATTTAATTTAATTTTTTTTCCATGGATTTCTCTTATTCTTTCATTTGTGGCATATTCCTTTATCTTTCCATTTTATCTCTATGTATTAGGTAGATTTGCTATGATGGCTTTATAATGAATGTGTCTTGTTGGGCTCTTAGTTGCACAGTCTTCCAGATCATCTGCGATCCATGCTTCAGGAATATTTTTTTTTTTTATTGTTTATGCTGTTACAGTTGTTCCCACTTTTTCTCCCTTTTTCCACCTCCACCCAGCCCCACCCTATTTCCTCCCTAAGTCAATCCCCATATTGTTTTCTGGGTCCATGGGTTGTATATAAATGTCCTTTGGCTAATCCTTTCACCATCTCATCCCATCCCTGACCCCCACTCCTTTTTTGGCAGCTGCCAGTCTGTTTTATGTATCTAAGCTTCTGTTACTATTTTGTTCATTAGTTTATTGTTTTCATTAGATTTCACAAATAAGTGAGATCATGTGTTATATTTCTTTCACTGACTGGCTTAATTCATTTAGCATAATTTTCTCCAGGTCCATCCATGCTGTTGCAAAATGTAAGACTTTCTTCTTAATGCTGTGTAGTATTCCATTGTGTAAATGTACCACAGCATTTTTATCTACTCTCCTGTTGTAGCTGAATCTTGAATGCTGTTAGCCATTTCCTGTGTGGAGTTAATCCTTCAGGCTGGCTAGGGTAACTTTGATCACCACGTATGAGACACTGTGTAGGGGCTGCCCTCAAAAATGGAGTTATTCCCAATAGGATCTGGTGGCTGCTGGAATCCCTCTGAGTGTGCCCTTGTGTGACTAGTTGGGTCAGGCTCTGATATGGTTTGAAACTCACCACTAGCTGTATTTGTTCTGGGTTTACTTAGGTGGGGCTTAGCTTCAGATCAATGTCAGACACTGTGTATAGCCAACCTTAGTCTACCTGTCTGGAGGTCCCACATTATTCACTATTTGTGGCTCCATCTGTTGGACATGGGTGTGCTTGGTAGGGGCCAATCTGTATACGGATTAGCTTCCTTTATCTTAGAGCTGGGGGAAGATCTGTAAAAGTACCAAGGCTCAATGACATCCACCTCCACCTCTCAATCACTCTGCCTCCCCTGAGATTGTCTGGTCTTCCTCTAGAGCACAGGTGGCAAACACAAGACCCACAGGCCAAATTTGGCCCTCCACCTTGTTTTATCCAGCCCAGCACTTTGTTTCTACCCAGCAGCAGCACCGAGTTCTCACTTAACTGTTAAGGAGTAGTTACATTTATACAGTCCTAAGATTATATTCAGCCCTTTGAAGGCAACCACAAGGCTGATGTGGCCCCCTGTGAAAATGAGTTTGACACCCCTGCTAGAGCTTTCCAAAGGAAGACTATAGAGTAGGCCTAAGCAGACTGCAAACCCTAGCCCCTTCCCCAGGTTGTGAGGTATTAGGGCAGGGCAGCCAGGGTTAGGAGAAGAGGATTAGTGGGTCCCCTGTTTGGGTACATGAATTAAGCACTCAGTGAGGGGAAAGTGGCCCCTACTCCAGAGCCAAATCGCTCAGTCTGTGCCAGAGTCTCCAACTCTAGTTCCCCCTGAAGGGGCACATTGCAGGTTCGGGTTTCGTACAGCTAGCTATCTCCTCTGCAGGACCAAGTTCAGTCACCCCAGGCTCAAGGGGACAGATCAAAATAGTCTCCTACTGGGGGTGATACCAGCCCAGCCTACAGAGGTGGCTGAGTACTTTGACTGAGTCCCAGACAATAGCTTCCCAGGGACTCACACTTTGAATGTCCCAGCTCATAGCTGCTCTCCCTTCTTTCTGCAAAAGTAAGACCAGCAGGGCAGGGTAACCAGGATTTGGCAGAACTGATCCAAACAGTCTCCTGTTGGTGGTGGTACCCACAAGCATGTAAGAAGGTGTAGGCACTTCTTCCCAGGTTAGCGCACAGGAAGATAGGAGTTGCCCTTCCATCATGATGTAGCCAAATACCCTAGAACCCACCCATTTAGTTCCCAAATAAAAGCTTCTCTGGGAGACACAGTCCAAAAACTCTTTTCCCCCTAAACAGCTATTCTCAGCAGTAGGGCCGCCCAAGTGATTCAAACTGGTGGGGAAAGGGTTCCAGCTGTGAACTTGAGGTGGGGGAATGACCTCTTTGCTGAGTTGCACAGTTTACTCACTGTCTGAGTCTCCTCCAAAAGCCTCCCCAGGAAATGAGAACCCCAAATGTCATTGCTAGGTGCAGCCAGCAGACCCCCTCCACAGGACCCTAGTATGGCAGTGGCCTTGCCATCAGTTGGAGATGAGGCAGTGCACTCCCCAGGCTGGTATTGTAACAATAGGAATGCTCAATCCTGGGAAGGTGGCATCTGAATTCCCATTGATTTTCACCACCAGATGTTATACAGGGCTTTCTTCCCATCTCTGTTGCTCTGGGTTGGGGATCCCTGAGTGGAGACTCCCACACTCCTGGGAGGAAGGAATTTTTCTAACTTAAATTTTATTGTTGACACTATTACAGATTTTTCCATTTCCTTCCTTCCCCCCTTTGCCCACCTCAACCCAGCTCCTGCTCCTCCTTTTCTCTGGCTATCCCCACACTGCTGTCCTTATCTAAGGGTTATGCATATTTGTTTTTTACCTAATCTCTTCACCTTCTTTTATTCAGTCCCTGCTCCTGGTGGGAGGGAGTTTTGCAGCCATGATATCCCTTGAGCTTCTCAGCTGTCAGCCAACACACCTGGGTGTGGGGGTTAGCCCTTTCCATATTTCCACCCTTCTTTCTAGTCTCTATGTGGCTTCTTCTGTAAATGCTTGTTTATAATATTTCCACCTAGCTAGCCTTCAGTTGGTTATTCAGGCTGATTGCTCCATGATTTAGTTGTATATCCAGTTTGGGGTTGGGAGCAAGTGAGTGTAGCTTATACTTACTCTGCAGCCATCTCTTTCAGATAACTTGAAAAGAGATTTGGGGAATCAAGTTGACCAGAAATTCTGAAAAATTGAAAGAATGAATAATCTAGAATATGAAAAAGCTCAAGGTCCATGACTTCTACAGGGTCTTTTTTCCATACATGATGTGGGCACCAAGCAACGTTATTGCCTTCATGGGTATGGGAAGACCCCCAACTTTTCTGCAAAAGTTTCACTGGGACATGTGTTGTGTAAACTACATACTCTTAAATCATGCCTATCAAATGGCAGGATTTGCTGCTGACTGTGCTCACTGACCTACCAGGCTGGCTCTGAATTGGAGACCCTAGTATTCCCAAGCTACAGTCTTTTTCTCAGACTTTACTCATCTAAGACAGTAAATGAGTCAAGGTATTAGAATTATATGGAATAATATTTGGGTCATAGCTCTGTGACCTTGATATCTAAACTCCTCCAAACATTCATAAAATAAAAATATTAGATAAGAAGAATAAACTGCTGTGACAGAGTGAGAGCAACAAAATTCAGGAGCATAAAGAATAAAAGAGTTTACTGCTCTGTCACATAGTCGAAAGTGAGGGCCCCAGTTTGGTAGGTGGTTCTGAACCATGCAGTCATCCAGGAACCCAGGCTGAGATAATATCTACCATCTTTAGCTCATGGCTTCCAAGATAGCTGTGGACATTGCCATTTTTGTCAGTAGAAAGAACATAGAGAACACAGACAATGCAAATCATTGTTTCATGAGCCCCAGTCTAAAAGTGGCCCACATTATTTTTATTCATACTCCACGGAAAAAAACTTAGTTATGTTGACCCATGTACCACAAAGAGGGCTGAGAGAGGTAGTGCCTGGCTGGTGTCTAAGTCTCAACCAAAATTTAATTCTATAAATAAAGGAAAGTGTGGATTTTGGTTTATGACTAGCATTAGTTTAAAATACTGGTTATAAGGATGCTCAAGGAACTTAGTGAGGACCTCAGCAACATAAAAAAGATCCAATCAGGGAGGAACAAAGCAAACAACCAACAGTAACACAGCATATTTGAAAACAGAAGATCAAAAATTGTAGCAGACATTGAAAAACCAGATGGCAAGGAGAGTACTTCAGAACAATAAGAGCCCAGGGATCAGCGTGGAGATCAGGGCAGCTGAGGCCCTAGGCCTATGCTTGCCAGGCCTGCCACAGGTCTTTAGGAAGGGAGCCGGGTGAACTGCTCCCTCCCCAGCCAAACAACCTTTGAGCAACACTGGGAGAGACCTGGTTGAGCAGCACCTGTGAGACTTGAAGTCTCACAGAGAGGAGTTAATAAGGTCTAAGTGGCAAACACGCTGGGGATGTGAGGGGTGCAGGCCTGAGCTCACGTGACCGGAGGCGCCCATGGAGCAGCACCAGAGATGGCTGCAGGACTGGAGGTCCCCACATGCGACAGGAGACCTGTAGCCCATGCCAGGAACCCAGGAAATGTAAGCAATCCGTGGGAGAACCAGAGCCCACACATGTGAACCCAGGGAGTGCACACGATCCATGGGAAACCCGGAGCTCACTCCCGTGAAATTAGGGTGAGTGCACACAAAGCAGGAAATCTGGAACCCACACCAGTAAAATCAGGGTTGACGCACACCCCATAGGAGACCTGAGCTCACACCCATAAACTCGGGAAGTGTGCACTCACCAGGAGGCTCAGAACGCACGGCCGAGGCCCCATGGGGAGAGGCATCAGGCTAGCTCTGGGAAGAGTGCACGACTAGCCCTGGGGAGAGTAGCCCAAAGATGACAGTGCTAAACAGGGAGAAAAGAGATACTGTCACCCCTCAGCCTTTGCAGCCAGCAAGACCAGAAAACCGGGCTTGGCAAGTTTGAAAACCGCAAGAGTTTGGGGGGGGGGGGTTTGTTGTTGTTTTGTTTTGTTTTTTTTTTGATAGTTTATATGTTTGTTTGTTTAAATAATTTTCATTATTTTTTTATTTTTATCTTTTTTACTCCTCAACTCATTTTTGCTTCTTTTTATTTCTTTCTTGTTTTATTCCTTCTTCCTCTTTCCAAATTTATGTCTTCTCCCTTCATCTTTTTTGTCTTCTTTTTTCTTTTTTTCCTCTTTTTAAATACCCATCAGTGAGACCAAAAAAACGCAAAAAAAACAGGAACTGTGAAAAAACTAGAGTTGGTCCCAAAGAGGGGGCATCCCAAAAGCTGAGACAGTGGAGCTGTGAACACAAGGATACCTGAAGGAGACTCCACCACTGAATCTCACAGGTATTCTACCAAAGAAGTTCAAACCAGAAACCCAGGGAGCCAGAACAGATCAATTTAAGAAGTTGAGGCTAACAAGAAGAGTCTCACAAACAATGGGAAGACAAAGAAACAATCCCCAGATGAAAGGAAAGGAGGAAGCCCCGCAAAGAATGCTAAATGAAACAGGCAACTCAACTATTAGATATTGAGTTCAAAGCAATGGTTGTGAAGAAGCTTCCATGAGCTCTCCATGAGCTACCAGATACTACAGGAAAGCTATGATGAACTCACCCCAAACTATATCAACATGAAAAAGGAAATAGAAGCTATCAACAAGGGCCAAGAGGAAATGAAGAATACAATTTCTGAACTGAAGAACACAGTAGAAGGAACGAAAAGCAGAATTGATGAAGCAGAAGATCAGATCAGCAAGATGGAAGACAAAGTAGAAAAAACACCCAGAAAGAGCAAGCAAAGGAAACAAGACTCAGAAAGAATGAAGAGGAATTAAGAGAAATACAAGACAATATGAAACATAATAATATCAGTATGATAGTGATAATAGAAGGAGAAGAAGAAGAGCAAGGGATAGAACACTTATTTGAAAAAGTAATGATGGAAAAATTCCCTAATTTGATAAGAGAAAAAGTCATACAAATCCAGGAAATACAGAGAGTCCCAATCAAGAGGAACACAAAGAGGCCCAAATCAAGACACATCATAATTAAAATGGCAAAATTCCAAGACAAAGAGAGAATCTTAAAGGCAGCAAGGGAGAAAAAGGAAGTAACATACAAGGGAACCCCAATAAGGTTAGCAGCTGACTTCTCAATGGTAATGCTCCAAGCCAGAAGAGAATGGCAAGAAATATTTCAAGTAATGAGAACCAAAGGCATGCAACCAAGACTACTTTACCCAGCAAGGCTTTCAATCAAGACAGAAGGCCAAATAAGGAGCTTCCCAGACAAAAGAAGTCTAAAAGAATACACCTCCACCAAACCAGTTCTGCAAGAGATGCTAAAAGGAGTGCTTTAAGGAAAGGAAGGAAGAGAGAGAGAGAGAGAGAGAGAGAGAGAGAGAGAGAGAGAGAGAGAGAGAGGGAGACAGGTACAAAAATGGCAATGAAAAGGTACTTATCAATAATAACCTTAAACGTAAATGGATTAAATGCTCCAATCAAAAGTCAAAAAACTGTGGTACATTTACACAATGGAATTCTATGCAGCAGAAAGAAAGAAGGAGCTCCTACCCTTTGCGACAGCATGGAAGGAATTGGAGAGTATCATGCTAAGCGAAATAAGCCAGGCAGTGAAAGACAAATACCATATGATCTCACCTTTAACAGGAAGCTAATCAACAAAACAAACAAACAAGCATAATATAAACAAAGACACTGAATTTGAGAACAGTCTGACAGTGTCCAGAGTGGGAGGGGAGGGAATTTCAGGGGAAAAGGGGAACGGTTTAGAGCAACAAGTATAAAGGACTCATGGACAAAAACTATGGGGGGGTGGAAATGGGAGGAAGGTGGGGAGGGCTGGGGTGGTGGGCTGGGGCGGGGTAAAAGACAGAAAACTGTACAATATCAACAATTAAAAAATACTGATTAAAAAAAAAAAAGACATAGAATAGCTGAATTGATAAGAAAGCATGACCCACACATATGCTGCTTACAAGAGACCCACCTCAGGACAAAAGACATACAAAACTCAAAGTGGAGGGCTGGAAACAAATTTTCCAAGCAAACAGACAGGAAAAAAAAAGCTGAAGTAGCAATACTCATATCAGACAAAATAGACTTCAAAAGAAGAGCCATAAAGACAGACCCAGAAGGTCAGTTCATAATGTCAAGGGAAGAATCCACCAAGAAGACATAAACATTGTAAATATATATGGACCCAACATAGGAGCACCTAAATACATCAAGTGTGCGGGCCCCTGTCCTGGGTGCCAGATTGGGGGGGAGGGGGGGGCTCTGCCCACAGAGCCCCATCACTCCGTCACAGATGAAAATAAAACTACCAAGACATTATCTGCTTGGGGAGGAGAGGTGGACAAACTCTCAGAGGAGAATGACCCAGAGCCCCTTCCTCACTAGACTTTTATTGGGTTCAAATACACAGGAATACAGGTTTAACATGTCAAAGAAATCTGAGGGCTTAATCTAAGTCAGTGTCTGTCTGGAAAGGGGGTTGCCAAACTTTGGGAGACATACTCATTTCCTCCTTGGACCCTTATCATTTAAATGAGTGCACTCTTAGCAAAGCAGGTTTCACAGGACTTTAGGAATTCTTTCTTATGCCCAATCACCTGGGGAACCGTCCTGGCCGGCACAGGGCTGCACTGCTCAGTGTCATAGTTTCAGGCTTCAAGACGATTAGCCTCAGGAAGAAGAAGACATCTCCCAGATGGAAATGGGAACTTGGGCTATGTCAGAATAGCCAGGGGGCAAGGGTCCATCACATACTTTTTGCTACAGCCCCCCGAGTCCTTCCATTAGGACCTCCCAAGTGGTCGTGTCTGGCTTAGGTTGCCCTCCCATGAGGAGTCTCACCCATCATTGATTACCAACCAGGCATTGGGGCCAGAGATGGATGAGGCAGAAGTAGAGCTCCTGCCGGGGAGAAAAGCTTTGTCTCCTTAGTAGGTCATGTCCTCTTAACAGAACAGACCCAGATGAAGTGGGTCCTTAGGCTCTTACACAGCCCACCATGGGGTGAGGGTTACAATTCCTGAAACCAGGCTGAACGCTTGCAACAATCAAGAAAATCTTAGAGGACATCAAGAAAGATATTGACAGCAACAAAGTTATAGTAGGGGATTTTAACACCCCACTGCCAAAAAAGGACAGATTTTCCAAACAAAATATCAACAAAGATATTGTGGCATTGAACAACACTCTAGATGATATGGACTTAACTGGTATATATATAGAGAGAGAGCCCTTCATCCCAAAGAAACTACACATTTTTTTCAAATTCACATGGCACCACATGATAGGAAACAAAACAAGCCTCAACAAATTCAAGTAAATTGAAATCAAACCAGCATTTTCTCCAACCACAAGGGACTGAAACTAGAAACCAACCCCAATGGGAAAAACCCAAAACCCTCAAAATCATGGAGACTTAATAGCATGCTATTAAACAATGAATGGGTCAAGAATGAAATTAGGGAGGAAATCAAAAAGTTTATGAAAACAAATTCACAGTGACCCAAAACTTATGGCACACAGTGAAGGCAGTCCTCAGAGGGAAGTTCATAGCAATACAGGCCTACCTAAAAATGACAGAAACATTTGAAACAAACAACTTAACCCTACACCTACAAAAACTTGAGGAACAACAACAAAGACAGCCCAGAGCAACTAGAAGCAAGGAAATAACCAAGATCAGAGCAGGATTAAATGACATAGAGACTAAAAGCACAAGTCTAGGGATCAAAGAATCCAGGAGATGGTTCTTTGAAGAGATAAACAAAATCGACAAGCCTTTAAGCAGGCTCATCAAGAAAAAAAGAGAGAGGACTCAAATGAACACAATCAGAAATGAAAGAGGAGAGATTACAACTGACACCACAGAAATACAAAGGATTGTGAGAAATCAGTATGAAGAACAATATGCCAAGAAATTTGAAAACCTAGCTGAAATGGACAAATTTCTTGAAAAATATAATCTTCCAAAACTCAAAGAAGAAGCAAAAAGCCTGAACAGACCAATAATAGCTGATGAAAGTGAAGCAGTAATCAAAAAACTCTTGATAGACAAAGCCCTGGACCAGATGGTTTCACAGGAGAATTCTACAAAGTATTTAAGGAAGAGCTACCCCTATCCCTCACAGACTATTCCAAAAAATCCAAAATGATGGAAGACTCCCAAACTCTTTTTATGAAGCTAGCATCATCCTAATCCCAAACCCAGATAACGACAAAACAAAGAAAAAAACGTCAGGCCAATATCACTGATGAACATAGATGCTAAAATCCTCAACAATATATTGGCAAACCGCATCCAACAATACATTAAAAAGATCATACACCATCACCAAGTGGGATTCATCCCAGGTATGCAAGGACGGTTCAATATTCAGGAATCAGTAAATGTAATACATCACATAAACAAAAGCAAAGATAAAAATCACAAGATCATATCGATAGATGCAGGAAAAGCATTTGATAAGGTACAACACCCATTTATGATTAAAATACTCAGCAAAGTGGGAATAGAGGGAACATTCCTCAACATAATAAAGGCCATATATGAGAAACCTAAAGCCAACATTATACTCAACAGGCAAAAATTAAAATCTTTTCCACTAAGATCAGGAAGAAGACAAGGTTGTCCACTTTCACCACTTCCATTCAATATAGTATTGGAAGTCTTAGCCACAGTGATTAGACAAGAAAAGGAAATAAAAGGCATCCAACTCGGAAAGGAGGAAACAAAACTATCATTGTTTGCAGATGACATGATAGTGTACATAGAGAATCCTATAGTCTTGGCCAAAAAGCTGCTTGACTTAATAAATGAATTTGGCCAAACAGTGGGATACAAAGTCAATATCCAGAAATAAAAGGCATTTTTGTATACCAACAATGAAACAACAGAATCAGAATTCAAGAAAAAAAAATCCCATTCGATGTAGCAAAAAGAAAAATAAAATACCTAGGAATAAACCTAACCAAGGAGGTAAAAGACTTGTATGCAGAAAACTACACAACACTAAAGAAAGAAATCAAGGAAGACAAACAAATGGAAACATATACTGTGTTCATGGATTGGAAGAATTAACATCATCAAAATGTCCATATTTCCCAAATCAATCTACAGATTCAATGCAATACCTATTAAAGTACCAATGGCATATTTCACAGACATAGAACAAACACTTCAAAAATTTATATGGAACTATAAACGACCTAGAATAGCTGCAGCAATCCTGAGAAAGAAGAACAAAGTAGGAGGGATCACAATACCTGATACCAAACTGTATTATAAGGCCACTGTCATCAAAACAGCCTGGTACTGGCATAAAAACAGGCATGTGGACCAGTGGAATAGAACAGAGAGCGCAGAAATAAACCCATGCCTCTACAGTCAATTAATATTCGACAAAGTGGGCAGCAACACAAAATGGAGTAAAAATAGCCTCTTCAACAAATGGTGTTGGGAGAACTGGACAGCTACATGCAAGAAAATGAAACTCGAGCACCAACTTACACCATACACAAAAATAAATTCAAGGTGGATAAAAGATTTAAATATAAGCCGTGACACCATTAAAGTCCTAGAGGAGAACATAGGCAGGAAAATCTCAGATATTCCATGCAGCAACATTTTTACTGATATGTCCCCTAAAGCAAGGGACATAAAGGAAAGAATAAACAAATGGGATCTCATCAAAATAAAAAGCTTCTGCACTGCCAAAGAAAACAGTATTAAAATAAAAAGTGAACCAATGGTGTGGGAAAACATATTTGCCAATGATACTTCAGACAAAGGTTTAATTTTCAAAATATACAAAGAACTTACATGACTCCACTCTAAGAAGACAAGCAACCCCATTAAAAAATAGGCAAAGGACTTGGGCAGACACTTCTCCAAGGAGGACATACAGAGGATCCAGAAACACATGAAAAGATGCTTGATATCGCTAGCTATCAGAGAGATGCAAATTAAAACCACAATGAGATACCACTTGACACCAGTCAGAATGGCCATCATAAACAAAGCAACAAACAACAGATGTTGGAGAGGGTGTGGAGAAAAGGGATCCCTAATGCACCATTGGTGGGATTGCAGACTGGTGTAACCACTATAAAAAACAGTATGGAATTTCCTCAGAAAACTAAAAATCAATATACCTTTTGACCCAGCAATTCCACTGCTAGGACTATATCCTAAGAACTCTGAAATACCAATCCAAAAGAACCTATGCACCCCTATGTTTATAGCAGCACAATTTACAATAGCCAAGTGCTGTAAGCAACCTAGGTGCCCATCAGTAAATGAATGGATCAAAAAACTGTGGTACATTTACCCAATGGAATTCTATGCAGCAGAAAAAAAAAAAAAAAGGAGCTCCTACCCTTTGCAACAGCATGGATGGAACTGGAGAGCATCATGCTAAGTGAAAGAAGCCAGGCAGTGAAAGACAAATACCATATGATCTCACCTTTAACAGGAACCTAATCAACAAAACAAACAAACAAGCATAATATAACAAAAGACATGGAAATTGAGAACAGGCTGACAGTCACCAGAGTGGAGAAGGGAGGGAATTTCAGGGGAAAAGAGGAAGAGTTTAGAGCAACAAGTATAAAAGACACATGGACAAAATCTATGGGGGGTGGAGACGGGAGGGAGGTGGGGAGGGCTGGAATGATGGGCTGGGGTGGGAGTAAAAGACAGAAAACTGTACAAGATCAACAATTAAAATAAAAAAATAAAAATTAAAAAAAGAATAATGGTGTGGTGATTGCCTGAAGAAGTGGGGCGTGCTAGGTGGAAGGGGACTAGGGGGAAAAGTTGGGACAGATATAATAGATTTTGATTTTATTGAATTTTTTTGAATTTAATTTGCTCATAATCAATATAATTTTTTAAAAGATTCCAAATATCAAACAATGGCACTGCTATTATTGGAGTTCCACAAAACTTGGTTCCATTGTGCTCTTAAGTCAGCTTGGATCAGCTGGTTGCTAACAGCACCTCCTCAAGCCTCTGGAACCAATTTGATCCAGCTAGGTCTGATGGTCTCCAAGGGCTGTGAGGAGGCCTGGTATTATCTGAAAAACACTAAAAAAAAACTATAGAGGAAAAAATGCTATTCAGGTCTGGTTTTAGTGTTAGGGCCATTTTACCTTCACCCACAGTCATCCCTGTGCTGGGCTACACTGGTGACAGTGCAGCCTTTGGGAAACTCCACAGGTAAGCATTGTCAAGGCCTGGCATAAAGTGCCTATATAAAACTACTTTCTCTAAATAGTTAATGCTAGCTTATGGAAGACCAGATAATATGTTTAAAGCCATACCAGCTTTCTAAATCTTACAATAGGGTGTGGAAACCCCTAATCTCAGTAGTTTTTTACGTTCACTAGCTCTAAGTTCTCCTTCCTCTGTAAGTTCAGTAAAATAGGTGACTTATGGGGGGATCTGTTGCTAACCAGCCAAATACAAGAGCAAAGAGTTTGAGAAACTCACTGTAGCACCCTGCAACACTCCAGGGCTCCAGCATGAAGCCACCCCTTTCCAGCAAGCTAGTGTGCTACTTCATGGTCTGAGATTATGGGCCTGGAGGAAAGAGCCTTCAAAAGATATGGAGTTGGGCACAGGCTGACAGTGACCAGAGGGGAGAGGGGAGGGAATTTCAGGGGAAAAGGGGAAGGGTTTACAGGAACAAGTATAAAGGACTCATGGACAAAAACTATGGGGGTTGGAAATGGGAGGGAGGTGGGGAGGGTTGGGGTGGTGGGGTGGGGTGGGAGTAAAAGACAGAAAACTGTACAAGATCAACAATTAAAATAAAATTTTTTAAAAAAAGATATGGAGTTTAAAATCAAAGGCGGCTGTACTCCAGTATGGATGAACTTTGACAGCATGCTTAGTGAGATAAGCCAGTCACAAAAGGACAAATACTGGATGATCCCACTGATATGAAGTTTCTAGGGTAGTCAACTTCATAGAGACAGGAAGTGGGTGGTGGGTGTCAGGGGACAGGGAACAGGGAGTTAGTATTGAAATGGTTTCAGTTTTATAAGGTGAAAACAGCTCTGGAGATGGATATGGTGTTGGTTATACAGCAATGTGAATATACTTAATGCCACTAAACTGTGCCCTTAAAAATGGTTAAAATGGTTAGTTTTCTGTTATATGTATTTACCACAATAAAAAATGTGGAAGGTGCCCTGGCTGGTGTAGCTCAGTGGATTGAGCGCGGGCCTGTGAACCAAACAATCACGGTTCGATTCCCAGTCAGGGCACATGCCTAGGTTGCAGGCCAGTTCCCAGCAAGGGACACACGAGAGGCAACCACACATTGATATTTCTCTCCCTCTCCCTCTCTCCTACCCTTCCTCTCTAAAGATAAATAAATAAAAAATCTTAAAAAAAAAAAATGTGGAAGGTGGCTAATTCCCAATCTCCCCTACCTAATCTCAGAGAAACATATGGGCAAAGAGAGGAGTGCCTCTCCACACTGCCCTGGCCCTGCTATATCCCAGACCTTTGGCACAAGAGTTCTTTCTAGATACAGGCTCCTTTTTGAGCCCAGCTGGCCTGGGCATGGGAGTGGAAGTGGGGAACAGTTGTGGACAGAGCCAGCATGTAGGCAAGGGAAGGTGGCTTACAGTGTGTTAACCTGGCCTTTTCCTTTTCCTTCTACTCTTACTTACTTTTCCTTCTACTTACAGAGTGAGTGTTTACATGCATTTCTTAATATTTATGCTCTACACCCAACTCCTCCAATTTCAGGACAGCCTTGACCCCCAAACCAGTGGTGAGAAATAGTAGAATGAACAATGCACCACTTGGTGACACCTGGCTTTCTGACCCAGTTCTCAGGTCCCTGTGTCACCTTAGGCAAGTCCCACAACTTCTCTCAGCCTCAGTTTCCTCATTGCTGAGTGAGAAGGTTGGACAAGATAATCCCTAAGGGCCCTTCAAGAGCCACCCTTCTGAGCAATGGCCTGGCACAATGTGCCTTGTTTAGTATGCATAGAACCAGAACAGAAAGCAGAAGAGTCCCAGAAGGAAGAAGAGCAGACCAGCATATCCTTTTTAGAAAAGGACACAGTCAGAGGCAAGAGGAGATGCAGGAAGGGCACAGGTTCTCCAACTTCTTCTCTCCTAGAACATCTCACACTCCCTAGGAAGAATGATTTGGAGGTAACTAAATATTCCAGCCCTGGCCTGCTTCCTCAGCTCCTGCTCTAATTCCACATGGCCTGTAGCAGCTGTGGTTGGGACCCTGCCCCCCGCCACCCCATAGATAGGACATGGCTAATTCCAGCCAGTCTCACCTGCAGCCCTTTAGGGATCCTCCTCCCCTAGCTCTCTCCTCTTCCTATGACTTTTCCTTGTGGCTGGGCTAGGTGAAAGAACAGACCCATGGGCACAGCACTTGCCCATCTCTGCTTACTTTAGGGCTGCCTCAAGCCATGCAGCTCACCAGCCCACAGAGCTGCCTGCCTTAGAACTGTTCTATCTTTATTTAGGCAGCAGTTGTAGGAGGTGGATGTCACCACCAGATTTATGGAGACATCCCTGTGATCCAGGCCCAGCTCACCCTCCCAGGGGTGCCCCCAGGCCTGGAGACAGGTGCCCCCAGGCCTCTCCTGGCCTGACCTGCCTCTGTTGGCCAAGACTGGCATGCCAAACACCCAAATAAGCTTCCAGGGCATAGGGGAAAACTTGAGGTTCAGAACATCCAGCAGCAAGCCCACACTGGGCCTTGGAAACCCCACAGCTGACTCTCATGCCATTTTCTCATCATGGAGTGAACACTTAGACACTAGAAGCCTGTGAGTAGAACAATTCTGTCATGAAGCTTTAAGGACCATGTCATGGCTGGGTCCCAAACTTAGCCTGGTCTCTAAGCTAACAACCACCATCTTCATTTACCAGCAGGATAAAAAAAGGTAATTCATTTTCTTACAAGCTGCCAGCCTGTCACCCTGCTCAGAACCAGTCCAAGCAGCTGCTCCAAGTATAGCCTTCAGTTCATGCCAAACATAGGTCAACTATAGGCTCATTGCTTTCTGAAGAAAGGGTGGAAATATGTGTGCTGAGGGAAACATGTGCATGTGTACCTGACATGTAGGTGTTTCATACACACCCAAAAGGACATGAGCGCATGAGTATCTGCACACCTGCTAAGGCTTTGGGAGGTGACAGGCTCTCCATATTCACAAGATGGAAAAATCATCATGTTTATTGTCTGCTGTTGTGTAGCATGTAAAGTACAACTTTGAAAGTGTGCAGATTTTTAAATGTTATTTGACCACTTGGGTTTTTTTTTCCTTTCTCTTTTTTGTTTTTTATTTTTGAAATGAGGCTGACTTTGGAGCCAGACTGCATCTGTCTACACTGAAAGAGACCATTCTTTTCTTCCTGCTCCCCATCCTGGCCCCCTCCCCACACAAACTTCTTCAAGTGAAACCCAAGTATTTCCTTTCTTATTAGGCTCAGCTCTTCTAGAAGCCTGTGCTCAGCTCCTAGGCCAAGCCCTGTTGCTCAACCAGGCTCCATGAGTCTTAACTACAAACCCAAGTCCCAAGGTAGGAAACCATCTATCAACAGCCCCCATAGTTATGACCACAAGGCCAAGATGATATACTGGTGCAATGCTATTATTCTAACCACCAATTATGTCTAAGAGTTCCTAGATCTTTGATTTTCTTCTCTATTAAGCTTTCTTCAGCTTCAAAGAAGCACTGTTTTCTCCACTGTCTCTGTCTGATGATCACTCTGATTAGGGGATTTCAGTGAAGAAAGAAGCACAGTGCACTTTCTTTCTGCTTGAGAAGACACCTCCTTGAAGGAGCATGCTGACAGTGGCCAAAATTAATTATTCTCAGTTCTCACTGCTGTGATTTTAATCTGGAGATACCCTTTGGTGGATGAGTCAGTCCCTCTATTTTCTCCAAAAGACACAACGGGCAGGTCAATCCACTCCGTGCCATGGCTGCTGCAAAAGAAGGTAAGGCTAGTTCCATGCTTGTTATACCAGAGAAGAAAGGCTGCTCAAAGTCTTCAAGACCACATAGGACTCAGAGCTCTCTTACTACTACAATACCCCAAATAATTCACTTAACCTTTCTGCATTTCAGCCTATATAATGTCAAACTCTCCAGATGTTCCCAAGTATAAAGTTTTAAACTATGTACACTGTGCTATACTATGTACAATGGCCAGATGTCTTGCTGGACCTGGAGAATAGTATGCTTAATGAAATAAGGTAGTCAAAGAAAGACAAGTACAGTGATTTCACTCATATATGGAATCTAATGAGCATTATAAATTAACAAAATAGAAACAGACTCATAGATGCAGAGGACAGACTGGCAGCTGTCAAAGGGTAGCAGGGTTAGGGAGCTGGGTGAAAAATGTGATAGGATTAAGCAAAAAAAAAAAAAAAAACCCACATAGATGCAGACAACAGTGTGGTGATTACTAGAGGGAAAGCAGGGTGGTGATGGAAGGAGGTGTGACTTGGGGTGGTGAACACACAACACAATATACAGATGATGTATTATAGAATTGTACACCTGAAACCTATATAATTTTATTAACCAATGTCAACTCAATGAATTCAATAAAAAAGGTATATGGTATTGAAAACATAATTTACAACTTGTTTTAATAATTTCAGGTACTATTTGCTGAGGACCTACTAAGTTCTAGAAACTACACAAGGTGCTTTTCTTAATTATTATTTCTAACTATTACGGCAACCTTGTGAGGCAGACAAAATTACTTCCATTTGTCCTTTTGACTATGTCAATCCTGTGAATTAGGAGGTCCCATGCCATTTTATGGAGACAAAACTGAAGTCATCTTGGACTTGGACAAGAGAGGGAATTGGAAGGCAGATCTGCCCAACTCCAAAATCCACTCTGCCTTCATCTCTGAATCTGTTTCCTCATTAGTACTGTGGGAATAATGCCATCTTTGGAAGGTTAAGAAAATAAAATAATATATATTGACTAAAAGGCCACAAACTCAAGCTCTCTTTGGCCAGTTTAGCAGGGATGTATTTGATTTGAAGAACACAGTGCTTTAAATTTTTTAAATCTGAACCAAACAGGCATGTGATGTTATCTCCAGTTAAGCACAAATTCCTCTATGCCCTATTGGCTTCACCCAGCTGATTCACTAATTGACTTTCCCAACTGGCCCCTAAAATTATGTGCATGTGTAATTTTGACCCCCATCCAATGGACAAGGCAGTGAAGTAGTGGAGAGGTCACATTCTGTTCCACATTAATCCAGGAAGAGTGAGAAACACAGGTGGGTAGTGGCAGTAAGGAAGGGATCTTTTCCAGATCCTCAACTCACCCGAGTCCATTATCAAGAACATGCCTGAGTTGAGAGCTCACATCACACTCTTCCACTCTAGAAAAGAGAATCCCCTCACCCTTCCCACAGGACTCCAGAAACCAATCCAAGAAGCCTTCATTAGTAATAAACAGGTAACAGGCTTTCCATCTTTCCCATGACCTTCCCCTAGGACTTTCCACCTTATGTTCTGTGAAGGATAAGGCTGGTTGGACATACTGAGCTTTTTGGTCTCTGTTAGAATGTTCTATATTTAGATGTGTGATAGACGGGGGTGATAATTTCTTTTTAATAAATTTACTTCTTACATTCTTCAACTAGTGTCTATGAATGCATGACTGGTAGGAGAAGGAGTCTTGAACACCAAATTTCCAGGACAGATTAGGTCTGTGAACTCAAAGCTGCTGAGAAAATAGGCCTGAAAGGTGAAAGGAGGAGGAAACAGGTGACAGGGGCCCTCACTCCATCCCATGGTATATTAACTAAATTTTCTTATTTTCTGTATTCCTTATGCTCTCATATCTGGGGCCTTACTGATGGGGAGAGACAGCCCTTCCCAGGGTTAGCCAATTCTTAGAGATGGCAAAGGACTCACCTGTGAGTGTACCTTTCGTATGCAAACCAACCAATCCAGAGCCCACACCCTCACCACCTCCTATGTGAGTTCTCACACTCTGGCCCATAATTCCCCTGCCCCAGTCACATTCGAGGCCAAGTACTAGACAGTCAGGGAGAATCCCTGTTCCCCAGAGCCCCAAAAAATTATTCAAAGTAGCTGATCCTAAACCTGTTTACTCCTACTTGCTCTTTCCTTCCTGTTGAAACCACAAGAAAGGCTCTGGCCCATGCTTTTCTCCCATTCTGTTGGCCTCCTGACTGATCCTGGTGCTTTTTCATGTGGCCCTACATGGCAATGCTTGTTCTTATACTTGGTATTTGTGATTAATAAATTATTTTCTCAAAGGCAATTGTGTCCTGATTTGTTGCCCTCACCATACCTGAGTAAGAATAAAACCTATGTTTTAAAACACATAGCTCCAATCTGTCTTTGGTCATAGGGCAAAAGTTTTCTATTTCTGGGTCCCCAATTAAATGACCATAATTACCCAATTCATTGAGCAGTAGTTAGCAAATATATTGAGACTGCCTGCAGTGAACAAGCAATATTCCAAGCAATGTGTAGTGTAAAAAGAAATGGAAGACCAGGTCTCCATCCTCAGAAGCTTACAATTTCAGTGTTTCCAATCCTATTGTTAGAAGATGGACATTAAGATATCCTCCCTGAGCCTATGACCTATAAGGGCATTTCAGAAAGTGTGTCCCATGATGCAGCAATTCCAGAGAATGATCAAAGGGAAAGAGATCAGTAGTCAAATGACTTGGGGAATCATTGCCTCTGGAGAGTCACAAAGCACACTTTCATATTAAAATCTTGGTGGCAGGGGGGGGGGGACATTTAAAAATTCCAGTGTTTGGAACAGTTAAAAGTTCCAAGTTGTTGCTAGAACTGTTCTTTTCAAATTGTATCTGAGACAACTGTTCACAGATATTGACTGTCCATGCAACTCATTGTCAGAACATATTTCAGGACACACTGGCACATAATAAACAAGTACTTAAGAACTGTTCCTATAATAAAAACACTTAGGAAAATGGGAATAGAGGGAGCATTCTTCAACATAATTAAGACCATATATGAGAGACCTACAGCCAACCTCATACTTAATTGACAAAAACTAAAAAGTTTCTCACTAAGACCAGGAACAAGACAAGGTTGTCCACTTTTACCACTCCTATTCAACATAGTATTAGAAGTCCTAGCCACAGCAATCAGACAAGAAAGAGAAATAAAAGGTATCCAAATTGGAAAAGAGGGAACAAAACTGTCATTGTTTGCAGATGACATGATAGTGTACATAGAAAACCCTATAGACTCCAGCAAAAAAAAAACCACTTGACCTAATAAATGAATTTGGCAAAACAGTGAGATACAAAGTCAATTTCCAGAAATCAAAGGCCTTTTTGTATAACAACAATGAAATATCAAAACAGAAATCAGGGGGGAAATTCCATTTGATACAGCAACAAGAAAAATAAAATACCTAGAAATGAACCTAACCGAAGAGGTAAAAGACCTGTACTCAGAAAACTACACAATACTGGAGAAAGAAATTAAGGAAGACACAAACAAATGGAAACATATACCGTGTTCATGGACTGGAAGAATTAACATCATCAAAATGTCCATACTACCCACATCAACTTATAGATTCAATGCAATCCCTATTAAAGTACCAATGACATACTTCACAGACATAGAACAAACACTTCAAAAATTTGTATGGAACCATAAACGACCCCAAATAGCTGCAGCAATCTTGAGAAAGAAGAGCAAAGTAGGACGGATCACAATACCTGATATCAAAATGTATTACGAGGCCACTGTAACGAGAACAGCCTAGTACTGGCATAAGAATAGACACATGGACCAATGGAACAGAATAGAGAGCCCAGAAATAAACTCAAGTCTTTATGGTCAATTAATATTTGACAAAAGGGGGCAGCAGCATAAAATGGAGCAAAGATAGCCTCTTTAATAAATGGTGTTGGAAGAACTGGACAGCTACATGCAAAAAAATGAGACTCAACCACTAACTTACACCATACACAGAAATAAATTCAAGGTGGATAAAAGATTTAAATATAAGCATGTCACCTTAAAGTCCTAGAGAAAAACATAGGCAGGGAAATCTCAGATATTCCATGTAGCAATATTTTCTCTGATATGACCCCTAGAGCAAGGAACATAAAGGAAAGAATAAACAAATGGGATCTTATCCAAATAAAAAGCTTCTGCACAGCTAAAGAAAACAGTATTAAAATGAAAAGAGAACCAACCATATGGGAAAACATATTTGCCAATGACACCTTGGGAGGGTTTTGATCTCCCAAATATATAAAAAAACTTACATGACTCCATTCTAAGAAGACAAGCAACCCAATTAAAAAATGGGCAAAGGACTTCAACAGACACTTCTCCAAGGAGGACATACAGAGGATCCAGAGACACATGAAAAGATGTTCAGTATTGCTACCTATAAGAAATACAAATTAAAATCACAATGAGATACCACTTGACACCAGTCAGAATGGCCATCATAAACAAAGCAACAAACAGGAAGTGTTGGAGAGGTTGTGGAGAAAAGGGAACCCTAGTGCACTGTTGGTGGGAGTGCAGACTGGTACAACCACTATGGAAAACAGTATGGAATTTCCTCAGAAAACTAAAAATAGAAATGCCTTTTGACCTGGCAATTCCACTGTTAGGATTGCATCCTAAGA
Organism: Glossophaga mutica; assembly: GCA_039655065.1. Classification (NCBI taxonomy): domain Eukaryota; kingdom Metazoa; phylum Chordata; class Mammalia; order Chiroptera; family Phyllostomidae; genus Glossophaga; species Glossophaga mutica. The sequence continues at coordinate 95,630,040 of CM077307.1, read as the reverse complement.
ACGCTGAAACACCAATCCAAAAGAACTCATGCACCCTTATGTTCATAGCAGCACAATTTACAATAGCCAAGTGCTGAAAGCAACCCATGTGCCCATCAGTAAATTAATGGATCAAAAAACTATAGTACATCTACACAATAGAATTCTATGCAGCAGAAAGAAAGAAGGAGCTACTGCCCTTTGCAACAGTATGGATGGAACTGGAGAGCATTATGCTAAGTGAAGTAAACCAGGCAGTGAAAGACAAATACCATATGATCTCACCTTTAACAGGAACCTAATCAACAAAATGAACAAACAAGCAAAGTATAGCCAAAGACATTGAAATTGAGAGCAGGCTAACAGTGATCAGAGGGAGAGGGGAGGGGATAAAGGGGGAAAATGGTTAAGGGTTCCCAGGAACAATTATAAAGGACATATGGATAACAACAAGAGGGGTGGAAATGGGGGTGGGAGGTGGGGAGGTCTGGGATGGTGGGGAGGGTGTGGGGGGAAAAGGCAGAAAACTGTACTTGAAAACCAATTATATATATATACACACAGAGAGAGAACTGTTTCTTATTGAAGTTATATAAGAAATTTCAGAATTTAGGTCCAAAACACATTTTCTCAACTGATAACTTACTATGCTTTGTTATTTCTGAACATACAACTAATCCTGAAAACCATCTCACAGGCAAAAGGTGGGAAAAATAATGTGGCAGAAGGTGTTAGATGCCTCATAATATCCCTTCTCCTGCCATCTAATCAAAGAATCTTGATTTTATTGGGAGGGGCAACATGTCCAACTAACAAACTACATTTCCCAATATCCTCTATAGTTAGGTATTGCCAAATAAGTACTTCTGCCAGTGAGGCAGTGGTGGTGGGACTTCTGAGATGATTTCTGAAATAAACTAACTCAGATAGTGAGCCCATTTTGCCCATTCACAGATCCTTAGTCCTGCTGTCTGGAATGTAGATGTGATAGGAGGAGTTCCACTAGCCATTTTGTACCATAAGGTTACCTTGAAAATGAGAGCTATGCACTGAGGATGTATGAGCAGAAAGGCAGAAGAGGCCTGGGTCTCTGATGACATTGTGAAGCTGCCATATCAGTCCAAGAATGCCTATATCTGGATGTGCTCTACATAACAAAATAAACATGTTTAAATCACTGGTATATAAGGGTTTTTTTTTCTAAGCAATGGAGCCAGATCTTAATCAAAGAAAAGAGACTAACTACTTGAGAGACTTTATAGGTACTTCTGGTACACTATTCCAATAAACTTCCACCTTCCCAGCTGTTCAAGCAAAAATGATCTATTACCTGATAAGCAACAGAAAAATTCCCCTTCCATCTAGGGATTCCTTGTCACCCCAGAATCTTAGCTTGTGGCCCTTTGTCCTTGCTGCAGGATAGAAACTGTGCTTTTCTTGCCAGATTCCTTACACAGTTACACCACATGGGTTTTCCCTGATTATTGCTTTTCACAATGTAAATTTATCCCGTAAATCTTGTTTTCATTTTCGTGCATGCATCTCCATTTTGGATGAAGCCTCTCACCACAAGGTTGCCATGTCATTCAGTTATGACATTTTCCCCAGTTTCCTATGCCTTTTTCTCTGTCTGTCCAGAATTGAGTTTCCAGTAAGAGGAAGTTTCTTTTTGATTCAGTAAATTAGTGTAAAAATAGGAGCAAAACTCTTTTGATTAGAATATGTTTGCTTTTTCAGTTGTCTAATCCAAATTTAAAAGCTCCTTATTTACCCCTGTGTGCAAAACAAAAATGAAGCAAGTTCCGCCAAAGAAATACAAGGCTTTTACAGAATGAAAATATTGATTCTTCTTCATCTTAGAAATAATTTCATCTCAGGAAAAGCTTGTAACAGAGTTTGCTCACTTATTTTAAGCTAACTACATATGGTAAGTAGAATATAAGAGTAGAATTCTGTGAAAATTGCCTTTGTCCTGAAAGCCAACTGAAAGTTGCTATTAAAAAAATACCACAGACTAGATAACTTGTAAGCAATAGAAACTTATTTCTCACAGTTCTGGAGGCTGGAAACCCATGATCTGGGTTTTAGCAGGGTTAGGTGAGGGCCCTCTACCAGACTACAAATTGTTGACTTCTCTGTCTTCACATGGTAGAAGTGTGTAGAGAGTAGAAGGGTCTTGGGGTCTCTTTTATAAGGGTACTAATTCCATCATGACCTAATCACCTCTCAAAGACTCCACCTCCTAACACTATCACATATAAATTTTGGAGGGACACAAACATTCAGACTACAGTAAAAATATCATGTTTTATTAAGTCATTCACTTTAATCTCTAGAATAAGGATAGGTGTGTGTGTGAGAGAGGGGGGGTGGAGAAAGAGAGAGAGAGAGAGAGAAGACTATCAAAATTATAAGATGACTGAGGAAAAGCTTAGTTCATTTTCCCTCATCTACAGATAAGGAGACCAAAGCCCAGAGAAACAGAGCCCAAGGTTTCCTTAGTGACACCTAAAATCCAAGACTCCTGACTCCCAGTCCACAGGTTTATTACTGTAACTTTGCTTCATTCCCAATAAAATTAGTTAGGTTAAATTAAATTATGCTGCAATAAGAAGCAGCCCCAGCCCTGGCTGGTGTAGCTTAGTAGACTGAGCACAGGCCTGTGAACCGAAGGGTCACTGGTTTGATTCCCAGTCAGGGCACATGACTGGGTTGCAGGTCAGGCCCTTAGTTGGGGGTACACAAGAGACAACCACACATTGATGCTTCTCTTCCTCTCTTTCTCCTTCCCTTCATCTTTTTCTAAAAGTAAATAAATAAAATCTTAACCCAAAAAAGGAGCAACCCCAACATTTCCATGGCTTGAAACAACAAAGATAGACTTCTCTCTTGTACTGCATGTCCACAGCTGGTCAGCAGGAGGACTCTGCTCCTCTTAGCTAGTGAGGGCCTCAGGCTGACAGAGTTCCACCATCTTAGGTCTCAGTCATCTCAACTTAGTCTTCAGGTTCACTGCTGCAAGGGAAGACCGCATGGAGGGTCTCACATTAGGTGTTCCTACCTCCATTTGGAAGCAACCTGTGTCACTGACTTACATTTCATTAGCCAGAGCAAGTCTAAAAGAAGTTGGGAAATGGTCCACATCTCCCTCACTATGCACTACAAAGGTGGGGCTGCTGGGTGGGAAACAAAGGCAAGAGTTACCTGCAAAATTTTTCTCCAGATAAAATAAAATTGACGTTGGGTGGAGGCTTAGAAAATTACAAACCAAAGACACAAGGAGTGCTTACAGTCTCAATTCTCCTTTTCTATCTTCAAATCTGAGAATAGTGAAATGAAAACTTTAAGACCTTAAACACGCAATACTATGGTAATGAAGAAAACATTTTTAGAACATGCTATATTGCTAAGCTGTATCTTCTTTGAAGAATGTGAGGCCTGGAAGGAAACATTATCTTCTTTAACCCTCCCTGCACAGTTCTCTGGTGAATATTATCATCACCATTTTACAGAGGATTAAGGAGAGTTGACCAAGTACATTAGTCAGAATGAGCTGGGTTTCTCTAGGGTAATAAACAATCTTAAAATCCCATGCCTTAATACACATGACTGTGTTCTTACTCACAGTGTGTGTCTCAAGTTGATTGTCATGGAGCTCTGCTCTATATAATCTTTGGGACCAAAGATAATGGAAACTCCTCCACCCTGTAGCCACAGCACTGAAAGCAAACTTTTTTTTTTTTTTTTTTTTTTTTTGGCAGTCACAATGGCAGGAGGAGAGACTAATGATCAAAATGCTTCCACTTGCACATGACACAAGTTATTTCCACTCAACCCCTATTACCAGAGTTGGCCATGTGGCTGGATCCCTCCTGCAACATCTGGAAAGGATTGGTCTCTACGTGTGCAGGATGGGAATGAGGCTGTGACATCCATCACATCAGGGTGCTCCACAGCAGAGCTGGGTCTGGAACCAAGTCCCATGAATTTCCTTTCAGCACTCCTCTTTAGAAGTCAGAGTAAAAACTGAGATCTAATCCAATGACCTTTTGTCCATTGTTTTATCTATCAGATACTCAGTTGGCTCATTTTTAAATAGGAATAATAAAATCTACCTCAAGGGTGTTTATGAGGATTGCATGAGATAATGAATACTAAGTATTAGTATAGTATCTAGCACATAGTTAACACTCATTATATTGTTGCTATTGAGGTAGTAGTTTTAAATCTATACAGTACCATTGTGCCCTTTACTTTGATGTTAGGAACAGACATCAAACACTTTACCCTATACTTCAGACCTTAGACTTGGTAAAAATTACCCTCCAATGACCACCTTTGCTGGAATTGGAGATTCATCACACAGGCACAGAGAAAAACCTTGTCACAGACCCACTGCTGAGGCTGGGTTCTTTTAAAAACTCATCATTCTATCTATTAATTCAGTAAATACTTATCAAGTAACTCCTCTTCACTAGACACTATTCTGCATGCTCACATACAGTGGTAGAGCAAACTAGCAAAGGTGCTGTCCTCCTGGTGCTCAAAACTTGAAGAAGCATGAAGTCACCTCAGAGGGTCTTTGGAAATAGTAGGGATAGAAAACACCTTTGTGTTTTGGAATTGGAAGCTCTCAAGCACACATTGTTGTCATATTCTGCGTTGACAGACAGAGCATAGCTTTGGACACATTGGATTCAAGTCTTCTCTATAGTTAAAAATGAGTACAGTGAGTCCTGCTGAGGCCAACTCAGTGCCTAACCCTCAGGATGTTACCCTCCCTCTTTCCTCTAATTGTGTTTCTTCCACAAACCACAACAAAGCCTCAAGAAGATATTTACCCTCATCTTTTAGTCCATCCTATTTACCAATTCATCGAATCTGATAAATCCTATAAATGTTGTAAAAGTAATGAATCATGCCACCTTTTCAGAGGCCTCAGTGAATTGTGGCTGTTTGTTCTCAGTTGGATTCACTTGGTCATGGCTCCAAGGCCCTTTCCATTCCATCGCCATCACATGCTTCCCTCCATAGTCTGCTTTGTTATCTTCATCATGTAGTTTGAGCAGCAGCTAATGCTGCAGCTTTCCATAGTGCCAGACTCCTTGCTGACCTTGGAAGACCCACAAGCTCCCTTGCTGTATGGGACTCCGGGAGCTGCATCTAGATCGTGTTTGTTCACTTTCTCCAATGAGCCACTTAACATCCCATAACAAATCCCTTTCTGTTCAAACAACTGAGAGTGGGTTCTGTTCTGGAACTGAACCCTAATCAATACAGTGATTGGTATCAGGAGGCTTGCATAGCTCCTTTGGACCCTCAGGAAGGAAAACCAAAGATCTGTTATCTCAATCGTTTCCTCACTCCTAGGTCCAAATGCTATACAAATAACTAAAGAAACCTATTCCCACATTCTCACCTCCTGTATATAGTGTTGAACAAGCACACATTTGAGTGCACATCACCCTTGAGCCACTTCATAACAGAAGGCATTAGCCCTCAGCTCTTCAAACTCACACAGGTGATTACCCTAGCCTTAGAATCTTCCACATGCCAAACACAGGGAGAGCCTTTCCTGCTAAGTAGCTAAGGTATTATACACCCTCCTGCCTTTCCATCAGTCCCTGTCTCATGTGACTCTCTGTTAAAGGTCCGACTTGGCATCAGTAACTGAGTATTATGTCCTATATTGAGATGTTCTCGATACTGAAAATTTAGATGTGTGATGAAGTAGGTGGTGAGAGTAATGACAAATTTTGTTTAATGGAATCATCTCTTATACCCTTCATCTATTGTCAGTGAACACATCATTCTGAAGAAGAAGTCCTGTGAGAGACAACAAAAGAGAATTTGGGTCATAAACACTAGGTGATTTAAAACTAGAAAGGAATTGGAAGAATTAAGTGATATTTCTATAACAAAACCATTCTTATGACCTTCATATTGTGATCTATGACGCACAAGAAATAAGGAAAAAATTGATTCAGAAAGTAGATCTTAAGCATTCTCACCACACACATACAGAGGTAACTAAGGTAATGAATGGTTATCTTGTTCTTGTTCATAGTCACTGATAATTATAATGTATATGTATATCAAATCATGACATTGTACACATTAAATGTATATAATTACATTTTAATAATTCCTAAATAAAGTTTAAAAGAAATATATTGCATTGTGGCAGTGGCATATTCATCCCATTACATTAGAAAGAGAGAAGGATCCTGGAAGATGGTGGCACGGTAGGAGGGGGCAGATGCCACTTCCCCTCACACACAGGAGAAAACCTAGCCAATCTACAGAGGAACAGAGCAAAAAGCCAACAGTACCACAGCATATATGAAAATAGGAGATCAAAAACTATAGTGGACATTGAAAAACCTGATGGTAAGGAGAGTTCTTCAGGACAATAAGAGCCCAGGGATCAACACAGAGACCAGGGAGGCTGAAGCCCCAGGCCTGGGCTTGCCGGGTCTGCCACAGGGCTCTAGGGAGGGAGCCAGGTCAACTGCTTGCTATCCGGCCAAACAAGGGTAGAGCAGCAATGGGAGAGACTTGGTTGCTTGAAGTCACAGAGAGAGAAGTTAAGGTCTAAGTGGCAAACATGCTGGGGCTGTGAGCACCCACACATAACCCTGGGTGGAGTTCGAGCCCCTGGATCCGGTGCAACCAGAGGTGCCTGCAACTGGAGGAGGGGGCTTTGTGGAAGACCGGTAGCCCATGAGGGGAACCCGGGGAGTGTGAGTGATCCATGGCAGAACCAGAGCCGACCCATGTGAACCCAGGGAGTGTGTACAATCTGTGGGAAACCCAAAGCTCACGCCAGTGAATTTAGGGTGAACAGTCGCATGGCAGGAAACCCGGAACCAACACCCGTAAACTTACGCAGCACACATGCTCGCTAGGAAACCCAGAACCTGCTCGCTAGGAAACCCAGAACCCGCAACCATAAAACAGGAACGGCGCCTGCATCCCATAAGAGACCCAAGCTCACACCTGTAAACTTGGGGAAAGCGCGTGCTCTGCAGCAAGCCCAGAGCCCACACCCCAAGGCTCTGCCCAGTGAGGCTCCAGGCTAGCCCTGGGGAGAGTAGACCAAAGTGGACTGAGTGCTGAATAGGGAGAAAAGCAATAACTTTGCCCTTGGCACTTTGCAGCCAGCAAGACCAGAAAAACTGGCTTCACAAGTTTGAAAACAGCAACGTTTTTTTTTTTTTAATTATATTTTTTCATTTTTAATATTTTTATCTTTTTTATCCTTCAATTCCTTTTGCTTCTCTTTACTTCTTTCTTCTTTTATTCCGACTTCCTTTCTTTCCAATTTTATCTCTCCTTCCTTCCTCTTTTTTTCTTTCTTTCTTTTTTTTTTTTTTTTGTTTCTCTTTTTAAATACCCACAAGTGAGGAAAAAACAAACAAACAAACCTGGAACTGTGAAAAAACCAGAGTTGGTCCCAAAAAGGGGGCATCCCAAAAGCTGAGACAGTGGAAGCTGTGAACACCAGGATACCCGAAGGAGACTGCACCACTGTTTCTCACAGGTATTCTACCACAGAAAATCACACCATAAACCCAGGGAGCCAGAACAGATCAATTTAAGAAGCTGAGGCTAACAAGAAGAGTCTCACAAACAATGGGAAGACAAAGAAACGATCCCCAAATGAAAGGAAAGGAGGAAGCCCCACAAAGAATGCCATATAAAACACAGGCAACCCAACTCTCAGATACTGAGTTCAAAGCAATGGTTGTCAGGAAGTTCCATGAGCTGTCAGTGAGGAGCTACCAGAAACTACAGGAAAGGTATGATGAACTCACTGCAAAGGTAATGATGGAAAACTTCTCTGATTTGATGAGAGAAAAAGTCATACAAATCCAGGAAATACAGAGAGTCCCAATCAAGAGGAACCCAAACAGGCCCACTTCAAGACACATCAGAATTAAAATGGCAAAATACCGACAAAGAGAGAATCCTAAAGGCAGCAAGGGAGAAAAAGGAAGTAACATACAAGGGAACCCCAATAAGGCTAGCAGCTGACTTCTCAATGGTAATACTCCAAGATAGAAGAGAATGGCAAGAAATATTTCAAGTAATGAGAACCAAAGGCATGCAACCAAGACTACTTTACACAACAAGGCTTTCAATCAAGACAGAAGGCCAAATAAGGAGCTTACCAGACAAAAGAAGTCTAAAAGAATACACCTCTACCAAACCAGTTCTGCAAGAGATGCTAAAGGGACTACTTTCAGAAAAGGAAGGGAGAGGGGGAGAGAGAGAGAGGGAGAGAGAGAAACACAGGTATGAAAATGGCAATGAACAAGTACTTATCAATAATAACCTTAAACGTAAATGGATTAAATGCTCCAATCAAAAGACATAGAATAGCTGAATTGATAAGAAAGCATGACCCACACATATGCTGCCTACAAGAGACCCACCTCAGGACAAAAGACATACAAAACTCAAAGTGAAGGGCCAGAAACAAATTTTCCAAGCAAACAGACAAGAGGAAAAAAAAAAAAAGCTGAAGTAGTAATACTCATATCAGACAAAATAGACTTCAAAAGAAGAGCCATAGAGACAGACGCAAAGGTCACTTCATAATAGTCAAGAAAGGCATCCACCAGGAAGACATAAACATTGTAAATATATATGCACCAAACATAGGAGCACCTAAATATACCAAGAAAATCTTAGAGGACTTCAAGAAAGATATTGACAGCAACACAATTATACTAGGGGATTTTAACACCCCACTATCAAAAATGGACAGATCTTCCAAACAAAATATCAACAAAGATATTGTGGCATTGAACAACATTCTAAATGAAATGGACTTAAATGATATATATAGAGCCCTTCATCCCAAAGAAACTAAATACACATAATTTTTTTTCTTCACTGCCCCAAAGTTGCTTATAAATTTAATGTGATAGTTTCAAATATTGACATTTTATATATATTTTTTTATTGATTATGCTATTACAGTTGTCCCATTTCTCCCCTATCATCCCCCCAACCCTGCACACCCTCTCCCACCCACATTCCCCTCTTCAGTTCATGTCCATGTGTCATAAGTTCTTTAGCTTCTATATTTCCCATACTATTCTTGCCCTCCCCCTATCTATTTTCTACCCACTATCTATGCTACTCATTTTCTGTACCTTTTCCCCGCTATCCTCCTCCCACTTCCCTGTTGCTAACCCTCCATGTGATCTCCATTACTGTGGTTCTGTTCCTGTTCTAGCTGTTTGCTTAGTTTGCTTTTGTTTTAGGTGTGGTTCTTAATAGCTCTGAGTTTGCTGTCTTTTCACTGTCATATTTTTGATCTTCTTTTTCTTAGATAAGTCCCTTTAACATTTCATATAATAAGAGCTTGGTGATGATGAACTCCTTGAACTTGACCTTATCTAAGAAGCGCTTTATCTGTCCTTCCATTCTAAATGACAGCTTTGCTGGATAGAGCAATTTGGGATGTAGGTCCCTGCTTTTCAAGATTTCAAATATTTCTTTCCAGCTCCTTCTTGCCTGTAAGGTCTCTTTTGAGAAATCAGCTGACAGTCTGATGGGAACTCCTTTATCGGTGATTGTCCCCTTATCCCTTGCTGCTTCTAGAATTCTCTGCTTCATTTTCATCTTGGCTATTGTAATTACGATGTGCCTTGCTGTGTTCCTCCTTGGGTCCAACTTCTTTTCAAATGCACATGGAATATTTTCAAAGATAGACCACATGATAGGACACAAAACGAGCCTCAACAAGTTCAAGAAAATTGAAATCATGCCAAGCATTTTCTCCAACCACAAGGGACTGAAACTACAAACCAACCCCAAGGGTAAAAACCCAAAACACTCAAAATCATGGAGATTGAATAGCATGCTATTAAACAATGAATGGGTCAAGAATGAAATTAGGGAAGAAATCAAAAAGTTTGTGGAAACAAATGAAAATGAACTCAAACAACCAAAACTTATGGGGCACAGCAAAGGCAGTCCCGAGAGGGAAGTTCGTAGCAATACAGGCCTACCTAAAAAAGATAGAAACATCTCAAACAAACAAACTAACCCTCCACCTACAAGAACTCAAGGAACAACAACAAAGACAACCCAGAGCAAGTAGCTGGAAGGAAATAACAAAGATCTGAGCAGAATTAAATGACATAGAGAATAAAAGCACAATTCTAAGGATCAATGAATCCAGGGGCTGGTTCTTTGAAAAGATAAACAAAATAGACAAACTTTTAAGCAGGCTCATCAAGAAAAAAAGAGAGAGGACTCAAATAAACACAATCAGAAATGAAAGAGGAGAGATTACAACTGACACCACAGAAATACAAAGGACTATAAGAAATTATATGAAGAACTATATGCCAAGAAATTTGAAAACCTAGCTGAAATGGAAAACTTTCTAGAAAAATATAATCTTCCAAAACTCAATGAAGAAGAAGCAGTAAGCCTAAACAGACCAATAACAGCAGAGCAAATTAAAGCAGTAATCAAAAAACTGCTGACACACAAAAGCCCTGGACAAGATGGTTTCACAGGAGAATTCTACAAAGCATTTAAAGAAGAGCTAACATCTATCCTTCACAGACTATTCCAAAAAATCCAAAATGATGGAAGATTCCCAAACTCTTTATAAAGCCAGCATCATCCAAATCCCAAAACCAGATAAAGATACAACAAAGAAAGAAAACTTCAGGCCAATATCGCTGATGAACATAGATGCTAAAATCCTCAACAAAATATTGGCAAACCGCATCCAACTATACATTAAAAAGATTATACACCATGACCAAGTGGGATTCATCCCAGGGATGCAAGAATGGTTCAACATTCACAAATCAGTAAATGTAATACATCACATAAACAAAAGCAAAGACAAAAATCACAAGATCATATCGATAGATGCAGGAAAAGCATTTGATAAGGTACAACACCCATTTATCATAAAAACACTCAGCAAAGTGGGAATACAGGGAGAATTCCTCAACATAATAAAGGCCATATATGAGAGACCTACAGCCAACATCATACTCAACAGGCGAAAACTAAAATCTTTTTCACAAAGATCAGGAACAAGACAAGGTTGTCCACTTTCACCACTTCTATTCAATATAGTATTGGAAGTCTTAGTCACAGTGATTAGACAAGAAAAGGAAATAAAAGGCATCCAGCTTGGAAAGGAGGAAACAAAACTATTGTTGTTTGCAGATGACATGATAGTGTACATAGAAAATCCTACTGACTCGGCCAAAAATCTGCTTGACCTAATAAATGAATTTGGCTGAACAGCTGCATACAAAGTCAATATCCAGAAATCAAAGGCATTTTTGTATACCCACAAGGAAACTGCAGAAATCAAGAAAAAAATCTCATTCAATATAGCAAAAAGAAAAATAAAGTACCTAGGAATAAACCTAACCAAGGAGGTAAAAGACCTGCATGCAGAAAACTACACAACACTGAAGAAAGAAATCAAGGAAGACACAAACAAATAGAAACACATACCGTGCGCATGGATCGGAAGAATTAACATCATCAAAATGTCCATACTTCCCAAAGCAATTTACATATTCCATGCAATACCTATTAAAGTACCAATGGCATATTTCACAGGCATAGAACAAACACTTCAAAAATTTTATATGGAACCATAAACAACCCCGAAAAGTTGCAGCAATTTTGAGAAAGAAGAGCAAAGTAGGAGGAATCACAATACCTGATACCAAACTGTATTATAAGGCCACTGTAATCAAAACAGCCTGGTACTGGCATTAAAATGGGCACATGGACCAGTGCAATAAACAGAGAGCACAGAAATAAACCCAAGTCTCTGTGGTCAATTAATATTCAACAAAGTGGGCAGCAATATAAAATGGAGAAAAAATAGCCTCTTCAACAAGTGGTGTTGGAAGAACTACACAGCTACATGCAAAAAAATGAAACTCGAGCACCAACTTACACCATACACAAAAATAAATTCAAGGTGGATAAAAGATTTAAACATAAGCAGTTTCACCACTAAAGTCCTACAGGAGAACATAAGCAGGAAAATCTCAGATATTTCACGCAGCAACATTTTTACTAATATGTCCCCTAAATTAAAGGACATAAAGGAAAGAATAAACAAATGGGATCTCATCAAAATAAAAAGCTTCTGCACTGCCAAAGAAAACAGTATTAAAATAAAAAGAGAACCAACTGTATGGGAAAACATATATGCCAATGATACCTCAGACAAGGGTTTAATCTCCAAAATATATAAAGAACTTACACGACTCCACTCTAAGACAAACAACCCAATTAAAAAATGGTCAAAGTACTTGAACAGACACTTCTCTATGGAGGATATACAGAGGATCCAGAGACACATGAAAAGGTGCTCAGTATCACTAGCTATCAGAAAGATGCAAATTAAAACCACAGTGAAATCCCACTTGACACCAGTCAGAATGGCCATCATAAACAAAGTAACAAACAACAAGTGTTGGAGAGGTTGTGGAGAAAGGGGACCCTGGTGCACTGTTGGTGGGAGTGCAAACTGGTACAACCATTATGGAAAGCAGTACGGAGTTTTCTAAGAAAACTAAAAATGGACCTACCTTTTGACCCAGCAATTCCACTGCTCGGATTATATCCTAAGAACCCTGAAACACCAATCCAAAAGAACCTATGCACCCCAATGTTCATAGCAGCACAATTTACAATAGCCAAGTGTTGGAAGCAACCTAGATGCCCATCAGTAAATGAATAGATCAAGAAACTATGGTACATTTACACAATAGAATTCTATGCAACAGAAAGAAAGAAGGAGCTCCTGCCCTTCACAACAGCATGGATAGAACTGGAGAGCATTATGCTAAGTGAAACAAGCCAGGCAATGAAAGACAAATACCATATGATCTCACCTTTAACAGGAATCTAATCAACAAAACAAACAAACAAGCATAATATAACCAAAGACACTGAAATTGAGAACAGGCTGACAGTCACCAGAGGGAAGAGGGGAGGGAATTTCAGAGAGAAAGGGGAAGGGTTTACAGGAATAAGTATAACGGACACATGGACAAATACTAAGGGGGGTGGAAATGGGAGGGGGGTTGTGAAACCTGGGGAAGTGAGCTGGGATGGGAGTAAAGGAAAACTGCGGGGGGCTTCACCCGTAGAACCCCCCGTTCGTCACGGATGAAAATAAAAACTACCAAGACATCTTGTGCTTGGGGAGGAAAGGGGTCAAACTCTCAGAGGAGAATGACCCAGAGCGCCTTCCTCACTAGGCTTTTATTGGGCTTGAATACACGGAAATACAGGTATGTCAGGCGACAAGGACCAAACAATGGTTAACATTTCAAAGCAATCTGAGGGCTTAATCTGAGCCAGTGTTTGTCAGGAAAGGGGGTTGCCAGACTTTGGGAGACATACTCATTTCCTCCTGGGACACTTATCACCTAAGGAAGAGCACTCTTAGCAAAGCAGGTTTCACAGGACTTTAGGAATTCTTTCTTATGCCAATCACCCAAGGAGCCGTTCTGGCCAGGACAGGGCTGCACCGCTCACCCCCACAGTTTCAGGCTTTAAGCCGATTAGGAAGCAGGAGACATCTCCCAGATGGAAATGAGGACTCGGGCTATGTCAGAATAGCCGGGGGGCGAGGGTCCATCACATCCTCTTTGCTGCAACCCCCCGAGTCCTTCCATGAGGCCTCCCAAGTGGTTGCATCTGGCTTAGGTTGCCCCTCCCATGAGGAGTCTTACCCGTCATTGACTGCCAACCAAGCAATTGGGCCAGAGAGGCAGAAGTAGCACTCCTGCCAGGGAGATAAACTTTGTCTCCTTAGTAGGTCACGTCCTTGTGACAGAACAGACCCAGATGAAGTGGGTCCCTTGGGCTCTTACACAGCCCACCATGGGGTGAGGGTTACAACTCCTGAAACCAGGCTGAACGGTCCGCAACAGAAAACCGTACATGAAAAACAATTAAAATAAAATTTTTTAAAAAGAGAGAAAAATGTATCTCATAAGTGATTTTTTTAATCCTTACCTGAGTATATGTTTATTGATTTCAGAGAAAGAGAGAAAGCAGAGTGTGTGGGGCATGGAGGGAGAGAGGGAGAGAAACATTAATGTGAGAGAGAAGCATCAGTTGGTTGCCTCCCATACACATCCTGACTGGGGACTGAACCCACAACCTAGGTATGTGTCCTGAACAGGAATTGAGCCTTCATCCTTTTGGCATACAGGATAAAGCTCGAACCAACTGAACTACCCAGCCAGGACAATTGATGCCTTTTTAATAAAAATTTTCTCCTTGTGTTTAGCAATTATTTATCAACATTATAACAGGTTTATGTTGTTTTCATAAGTTGCATGTGATAGCAATAATTATACTGATCACTAAACCTACAAAATGTTTGTAAACTCCTAGTCTTACACTTTTAAATTTCATTCCATATATGTTCTTTATTAGGTTTATTGGGGTGACATGGGTTAATAAAATTTTATTGGTTTCAAGTGTACAGTTCTCTGTTTCTCATGTGTATATTGCATTGAGTGTTTACCACCCAGAGTAAAATCTTATTCTGTCACCATACATTTGACCCCCTTTACCCTTTACTAACTTCTAATCCCCTTCCCTTTAGTAACCACTATACTTCTCTCTGTGTCTATGAGTTTTGGTTTGTTTTTCTTGTTTGTTCATTTGTTGCTTTTGGTTTTATATCCCATACGTGAGTGAAATCATATGGTTCCTGACTTTTTCTGTCTGACTTATTTCATTCAACATGATATTCTCGAGATCCATTCATGCCATCACAAATGGCAGTGTTTTATCTTTTCTTATGGCTGAGTAGTAATCCATTGTATATATTGTATATATGTACATTGTATATATGTACCACATATTCTTTATTCAATCATCTATTGAGGGACACTTCAGTTGTTTCCATGTCTTGGCCATAGTGAATAATGCTTCAATGAACATAAAGGGATATATTTTTTTTCAAATAAATATTTTCAAATTTGGAGGGTAGATACCCAGAAGAGGCATTTTTGGGTTATATTGCAACAGTATTCTTAATTTTTTTAGAAACCTCCATACTGTTTTCTATAGCGGCTGTACCAGTTTACATTCCCACCAACAGTGCATGAGGTTTCACTTTTCTCCACAATCTTTCCAACACTTGTTATTACTTATCTTGTTAATAACAGCCATTCTAGCAGATGCAAGGTGGAATCTCATTGTAGTTTTGATTTGCATTTCCCTAATAGCTAACGAAGTTGAGTATCATTTTGTATATCTGTTGGACATTTGTATGTCTTGAGAGAAGTGTCTGTTCAGGTCCTTCGTCCATTTTTAATTGGATTGTTTGTGGGATTTTTTTATGTTGAGTTGTATGAGCTCTTTATAAATTTTGGATATTAACCTCTTGATGCAGCTGTTGTTTGCAAATGTCTTCTCCCATTCAGTTGGCTACATTTTTGTTTTGTTGGCAGTTTCTTTTGCTGTGCAGAAGCGTCTTAGTTTGATATAGTGCCATTTGTTTATTTTTAGCCTTTACTTCCCTTGCCCTTGTAGTCATATACATAATCATATACATTTTTTTGTTTTCAGAAAAGAGTGATCATTAAGTTTTTCAAACATAAAAATATATTTCAAATACAACATAGATGAACTTGAAGACATCATGCTAACTGAAGGAAGCCAGTCACAAAGGACCACCTAATGGACAATTCCGTTTATGTGCAGTGTTCAGAATAAACAATTTTATAGAGAAAGAAAGTCAGTTAGTGGTTGCCTAGAGCTGGGGGCTGGGGGAAATAGAGAAATGAGAGGGTCACAGTTTAGAAGTTCAAAACTTCTTGTGAAATGAAAATCTATAAAATTGATTGCAGTCATGCATGCACAACTCCAATATACTAAAAGCCATTAAACCATATAATTGAAATATAGGAATTGTACAACATGTGAAATACATCTCAATAAAGCCATTAAAATATCAAAAATTTATATTACACTATGATAGAATTCCAAGGAGAAAGCAGAATAAAATATGTGTTCAAAGAGTAAAAGGAAAAATAAAAATTTCAAATGTCAAAGAAGAGATTGTTCAAATACTTTTAAACTAAATATCAGTGTCTGCTGAATTATTGAATAGCTTCTTTAATTCTGCACAGTTGCTTTGAGCAGTGCTCTTAAAAGACCAGTCTGGAATGTGCTTCTTCGGTCTTCCTAAAGAGTCTGTAAACCATGCAGTATCCTTTAATACATCCATTTTCTGCTTAAACTAACTGGATTGAATTCAGTTGTCTGCCAGTGAACCTGGGCAATATACTATGTAACCCTCTTTGCTATTCCTTTCCCTAAGCATTCTTTTCTTTTTTCACTAAACCAAGTCACTATGCATGAATCTGAAATATATTATTCATTCTCCTTGGCCAAACCACCAGCTTTTCTTTTTTAAAATGGAACTTGAGATTTATCCTTCATGAAGCTATTTTAGATGAGTTTGAAAGCACATCCCATTTCCTCTGCAACTGTAACTTAGGCACTTAGTTATGGCTCTTTAGGGACTCTAAGAACATTAATCAGTTTCAGAGCCAGAATCAGAGTACTTTCCCTAGGAATAATTTTTCACATGAAGTAAAAAGTATTTTGACCCTAGCAGGGCACATGAGGACTTAAAAGAAAACGAGGTAAGGTTGGGATGGTGAAAGATGTAAAAACTCATTCTTCAGGCCTTTCAAGCTATTTCTCTTCTCCTTTCTTTATCCCTCCCTTTCCCACAGGACTTTGCAATTGGTAGCAAAACTAGATGGTAGTTATTCATGCCAATGATGATATTCTGTCATTTTAAAAAGTCCAAATCTGTCAGCAAAGTATCCCCAATTTTCAGAAAGCTCTGGAGCTCAAATCCACCTCCAGTGTGCCTGAGTCTTCTCCAAATTACAGATGCTGAAGTGCTGCATGGTGGCTCATTGACTGACACACACCTGCTCCCAAGAGATAAGTCCTGCACTGCTTCCTGCTTCCCCACGTGGTCTCTGCTCCATTTCTCAACTACAGACTTTTCATTTGGCCCAGAGTGTAGCACATAAGGGTACAGAAACAAACTCACCTAAAATTTTAAAGAGAAACTTTCAAAAAGAGTAACTTCTGTCCACAATGGAGGCATTGGTAGGCAGGCTTCACTTCCTTGCAAAACCAAAAGAAGGATAACAAACAATTTAAAAACAAAAACAACCAGAACTATCAGAAAAATCAAACTGTGTGGAAGTGTAACAACCAAGGAGTTCAAGAAGAAACTTTCATCCAAATTGGTAGGAGGGGCCCAGATGGGAAGCTGTGGTAGATAGGACATGCAGCAAGGCAACAGCTGGCAGACAAGGAGGGTGAGGTGGCTGTGGTGGACAAGGCAGTTCCACATTTGCTTGTGTATAAACCAAGAGGAACAAGACAAACCACACAACCTATGTTTCCAGCACCGTGAAATAAAGACTTAAAACCTCTGGCTATAAGAACCGGTGGGGGTTGCAGCAGCAAGAGAAACTTACCTTCTCACAGGAAAGTCTGTTGGAGGGGCCCAGGGGTCGTAGAATGTACAACCACCCACCAGGGAATCAGCACCAGAAAGATACAGTTCACTTGTGAGTAGTGGGGAAAGTGACTGAAAGCAGGGTAGAAGCTGAGCAAGCAGCATTTTTCCCTCTCTAACCCCTTACCCCTATACAATGCCACAACACAGCAAGCTGGGTTGCTCTGCCCTGGCAAATACATAAGACTCCACCCCTTACAATGCAACAGGCATGCTGAGACAAAGAATTATGGCTCCAATGAAAGAACAGATCAGAACTCCAGAAAAAGAACTAAGCAACGAAGAGATAGCCAATCTATCAGATGCAGAGTTCAAAACACTGGCAATCAGGATGCTCAGAGAAATTATTGAGTGTGGTCACAAAATAGAAGAAGAGGTGAAGGCTATGCAAAGTAAAATTAAGAAAAATATATAGGGAATAACAATAAACAGAAGGAATCTTGGACCCAAATCAATGATTTGGAACAGAAAGAAGAAATAAACATTCAACCAAAACAGAATGAAGAAAGAATTCAAAAAAACGCAGAGACACTTAGGAACCTCTGGGACAACTTTAAATGTTCCAACATCAGAATCATAGGGGTACCAGAAGGAGAAGAGGAAGAGCAAGAAATTGAAAACTTATTTCAAAAATAATGGAAGAAAACATCCCCAATCTGGTGAAGGAACTACACATGCAAGTCCAGGAAGCTCAGAGAGTCCCAAAGAAGTTGGATCCATAGAGAAACACAACAAGACACATCATAATTAAATTGCCAAATACCAAATACTAAAGGAGAGAATCTTAAAGGCAGCCAGAGAGAAGGAGAGAGTTGCCTACAAAGGAGTTCCCATAAGACAATCAGCTGATTTCTCAAAAGAAACCTTACAGAAGGGGCTGGAAAGAAGTACTCAAAGTCATGAAAGACAAGGATTTACCTCCAAGAATAGTCTATCTAGCAAAGCTATCACTTAGAATGCAAGGGCAGATATAGTGCTTTCCAGATAAGATCAAGTTAAAGGAGTTTGTCATCACAAAACACTTATTATATGAAATGTTAAAGGGACTTATCTAAGAAAAATAAGATGATCAAAACTATGAACAGTAAAATGACAACAAACTCATGAGTATCAACAATTTAACCTAAAAACAAAAACAAAAGCAACTAAGCAAACAACTAGAACAGGAACAGAGCCACAGAAATGAAGATCACATGGAGGATTATCAGTAGGGAGGGAGAGGGGAGAATGAGAGAAAAGGTACAGGGAATAAGAAGAATAATTGGTAGGTACAAAATAGACAGGGGAGGCTAAGAATAGTATAGGAAATGAAGAAGCCAAAGAACTTATATGAATGACCCATGGATATGAACTAAGGGTGGGGGGATTGCTGAAGGGAGAGGAGTGCAAGGCAGAGGGGGATAAAGGGGAGAAAATATGGGACAACTATAAAGCATAATCAACAAAATATACCTTGTTTTTATTTTTTTAGGAAGGAATCCTAAAAACGTTTTCACAATTTTCCCCCCTCATCCCCACTCTACACTGCACCCCCAACCCTCCAGCTTCCCCATCTTAGTTCATGTCCATGGGTTGTACATATAAGTTCTTTGAGTTCTGTTTCCTATACCATTTTTGACCTCTCCCCATCTATTTAATGCCTACCAATTATGCTTCTTCTTTCCTGTATCTTGCCCTACTATTCTTCCCTTCCCCCTCCCCACTGATAACCCTCCATGTGATGTCCATTTCTCTGATCCTGTTCCTGCTTCAGTTGTTTGCTTAGTTTTTGTGTTCATTGTATTTCCTTCTTTTACTTTTTGGGGTTCATTTGTTGACAGTTATGAGTTTTTTGTCATTTTACTGTTTAGATTTTTTATCTTCCTTTTCTTGGATAAGTCCCTTTAACATTTCATATAATAAGGGCTTGGTGATGATGAACTCCTTGAACTTGACCTTATCTGAGAAGCGCTTTATCTGTCCTTCTATTCTAAATGACAGCTTTGCTGGATACAGCAATTTGGGATGTAGGTCCCTGCTTTTCAAGATTTCAAATATTTCTTTCCAGCCCCTTCTTGCCTGTGAGGTCTCTTTGGAGAAATCAGCTGACAGTCTAATGGGAACTCTTTGCAGGTGACTGTCCCCTTATCCCTTGCTGCTTCTAGAATTCTCTCCTTCATTCAAATCTTGGCTAATGTAATTACAATGTGCCTTGGTGTGTTCCTCCTTGGGCCCAACTTCTGTGGGACTCTCTGAGCTTCCTGGATGTCCTGGTAGTCTATTTCCTTTGCCAGATTGGAGAAGTTCTCCTTTATTATTTGTTCAAATAAGTTTTCCACTTGTTGCTCTTCCTCTTCCCCTTCTGGGATCCCTATAATTGGGATGTTGGGACGTTTAACGATGTCCTGGAAGTTCCTAAGCCTCTCCTCATTTTTTTGAATTCTTGTTTCTTCCTCGTTTTCTGTTTGGTTGTTAGTTTCTTCCTTTTGGTCCACTCCATTGATTTGAGTCCCAGTTTTCCTCGCATCTCTATTGGTTCCCCATGCATCTTCCTTCATTTCTCGTATTGTAGCCTGCATTTTTTTCATCTAATTTGTGAGCAAAATCAACCAATTCTGTGAGCATCTTGATGACCAGTGCTTTGAACTGTGCATCTAATAGGTTGGCTATGTTGTATGCCGATCGCAAGACAAATGACCAAGTCGAAGACAGGTGAAAATGAGGATGGGTTTTATTAACCTGCGCAGGGGCGAACTCCCAACTGCCTAAACAGGAGATACAAATAGGAGTCTCGCCCTGCACTTGTAGTGATCTCCTTTTATGCATGATTAGCAAGCAAGCAGTTTACAGAAGCGGAAGTTGAGATTATTGCTAGGGTACACAAGGGTCCTGGCTTGTGTCCTAATTTTACCTTGGAAACGTCTAGTTCCTTAGTATTGTTGTGTTAACGTTTTTCGTTTCTTAGGGTTACTGAGGCCATATCCTTGAGGTTCTGTTAGTTCTCCTTTGTTTCAAACCTAGGAGACTTTACCAAACTTCCTCCTCTATGGTCCTATGACTTCTATGGATGGGTCGTTTGTTTGAAGGTCTGACAGTCTTAATTACTCATAAAACTGGCCTACCACAGCTATCTCTTCACAGCTTAGAGGAATTGGCTCTGGAACTTTCTTTTCTTCTCCAGTTTGAGCCATTTTTGGTCGTTTTTTTTTTGTTGTTGTTGTTGTTGTTGTTGTTTTGGTTTGGTTTTAGTCTGGTCACAGCTGTTACATAGTGAGGGATGGAGCCTTAGGTGTTCCTCAGGGCGGGGAAGCCCAGTCGCTGGCTTGTGAGCTATAGGTGGGGGCAGGGTCCAAGAGGGAAGAATGGCGCCTGCTCTGCTCTCTCCTGGACTCTGGTCCCTTCCGCTGCCTGGATTATCTGCGCACGTGCGCGTGCTGTTATGTAGTGAGGAGTGGAGGCTCAGGTGCTCCCCAGTGTGGGGCAGCCCAGTCACTGGGTTGTGACGCTGTATGTGGGGGCGGGGTCTGAGAGGGAACAATGGCGCCTGCTTCTCTCTCTCCTGGATTCAGTCCCTTCCGCCACTTCCCCTTTGCCTGGACCATCTGCGCGCACAAATGTGGGACCACCTGGTCAGCCAGCTGCCTGTGCGGCCTCACTGGGTCTGCACAGTTGCCCCCCTGTGCCCGGGGACCACCAGCTGCCGCCTGTGCACCTGGGAACTGCCAACCACTGCTGCTTGCATTCCTGGGTCCGCACCTCCACTTTTTCCTGCCTCGACTCCGCCCCTCTTACCGGTCTGGATGAATGGTTGTTGGACTTCTGTACAGTTCAATTTTCTATCAGTTCTGGTTGTTTTCTTGTTTCTAAATATTTGTTGTCCTTAATTTTGGTTGTGAGAGGAGGCACAGTGTGTCCACCTACACATCCATCTTGGCCAGAAATCTCTCTTCATTTTTTTGAATTCTTGTTTCTTCATTCTGTTCTGGTTGAATGTTTATTTCTTCCTTTTGTTCCAAATCATTGCTTTGAGTCCTGGTTTTCTTCGTGTCACTGTTGGTTCCCTGAATATTTTGCTTTATTTCACTTTGGATATCTTTCATTTTTCGACCAAGCTCAATCAGTTCTGTGAGCATTTTGATTACCAGGGCTTTAAATTCCCCATCAGATAGGTTAGCTATCTCCTCATCATTTAGCTCTCTTTGTGGGGGAGGGTCAGAGAGGGAACAATACAGCTCATCTGCTTATCTCTAGTCTACTTTTCTACAAACTCTAGTTCGAGACTGGAAGTTTCTCCCCCCATGGCAACTGCTGTAGTCTACAGCCCACTCCAATTATTCTCAGTTTCCCCTTAAGTCAGCCTCACCCATGCAGCTAGCTGCTTTGCCACAGTTTCTCTCCATCTGTCCATGTTACCGGTCTGGTTGTTCTGTTTGACTGTTTCATTAATTCCATGGTTGTTGGAGTTCCATGCAGTTTGATTTTCTGCCACTTCTGGTTGTTTATTGATTTTTAGATTGGTCGTTATCCTCCTTTTGGTTGTGTGAGGAAGTGAAGGGTTTCTACCTACACCTCTGTCTTGGCTGGAACTCCCAATAAAATGTACTTTAAAAAAACAAAAAAAAGGAGAAACTTTCAAAAAAGAAAACAAAATAAAGAGATCATCCCAACAATATGTGAGAAACCATTAGAAAATGTGTTACGTTGTATATCTCTTTGTAATTCTCAAAGTCGCTACAACTTTCTTTTTTACCTATAACTGCCTCACTCAGAAGTGGTGTCATAACCCTTCAATTAACCATATCATTGAACTTTGGCAGCAGTTTGGAAAATAAAAGAGAGAGTAATTGGCAATTAACAATGTCATCTACATGTTGATTTTTTACAAAACCAAAGAAAAATGCAAAGTAAGGTGGTTAATTAATCCTATGTGTTTATGTGTCATTTCCAAAACTCAATTTTCTTTGAATAATAGAACCAACACTTTTTCTAACAACTCAAAAGGTAATTGTGTAAAGTGTCACTGAATCAACACTTAGGATCTATAACTAAGACAATATGTACAGATCCCTACTTTAATTATTCTTTGTTTTAATGGATTATATTACATCCTTTTTTGTTAATACATGTATACAGTTCTTGTCTCATTAGGAATCAAACATATATTAAAAGAATTTAAACACAGTCTGGCAGTGATTTGGAAAAGCTGCATTTTGGACATTCTGAGCACTTGTATTTGCTACTTGTCCATCATGTTACAAACATTGAGGTATAGAAAGGTTCTAGTGAAACTTTGCTCAGGAATTCCCAAGGAAAATCTGACTACATGGAAAAGTTGGCAAACCATATAAACTTGGAATATTATAGGAATTGATCATCCTAATGTACATGCCCTTAAAAGACATTGTGAAAACAAATGGTGGGAGCCTAGAAAACCAATACCTTCTCACTTCTTCTGCAATTTCATCTTCAAAAAGAAAGATAATTCCTGTCAACCCTGTATGCACAATTTTATGCAAATGTCACATGAGGTCAGGTGGAGGTGCTCCCAAATATATTTACCTGAAGGCAAAATCCAAATACATTTTTGTATCCTCTTTTAAAAAATCATTGCCCTGTTTATTAAAAAGAAAATTTGGTGACAAACACAAGCATATGTTACTAAAGGTGTCTTAACTCCTACCAAAAATGTGTGAACACATACATATTTGAAATCCCTTCTTTTCATCAATTCTGGGACAAACTTTTAATTTCCTGCTCTGAAACATGTGGAATATCATTTTAAACAGAAGTTCGCTCTGATGGACTTTCAGGCTTGGTGTGACTGTTAAGGACCAAAAAAAAAAAAAAAAAAAAAACAAACATTCCAGACTTGGATATCTCACTCACTGTACAAAGCACTAGACACAGCAGCACCACACATAGAAATCACTTGCTTTTCATCTAGATGATAAAAAAGAGGACAGTGGCTACATCTTCCATATTCTCAGTAGCTGTCCCCAGAGCCTATATCATCTTTACTATATACACAGGAACCCCAGGAATCAATAATAAAAGCTAGTATATGCAGAGCATATTCTCTGTGCCATGTATGCATTATCACAAGGAACCTCTCACATGTAAAGATTATTATTACCTCTGCACTCTGCCTGAGAATAATGAACTGTTTTGTAACTACCAATGTGTACTTCTTTTTTTTTTAATTTTTATTTTCATTGTTGATCTTGTACAGTTTTCTGTCTTTTATTCTCACCCAAACCCGCCACCCCAGCCCTCCCCACCTCCCTCCCATTTCCACCCCCCCCATAGTTTTTGTCCATGTGTCCTTTATACTTGTTCCTGTAAATCCTTCCCCTTTTCCCCTGAAATTCCCTCCCCTCTCCCCTCTGGTGACTTTCAGCATGTTCCCCATTTCCATGTCTTTGGTTATATTATGCTTGTTTGTTTGTTTTGTTGATTAGGTTCCTGTTAAAGGTGAGATCATATGGTATTTATCTTTCACTGCCTGGCTTACTTCGCTTAGCATGATGCTCTCAAGTTCCATCCATGCTGTTGCATAGGGTATGAGCTCCTTCTTTCTTTCTGCTGCATAGAATTCCATTGTATAAATGTACCACAGTTTTTTGATCCATTCATTTACTGATGGGCATCTAGGTTGCTTCCAACACTTGGCTATTGTAAATTGTGCTGCCCAATGTGTACTTCTTAATTGCTTCCCTTTTATTCATTTATCCCCTCAACACTCTCCCAGCTGGCAATTATCAAAATGTTCTCTGTATCTATGGGTTTGTTTATGTTTTGCTGTTTGTTTTTTTAGATTCTACATAAAAGTGAAACCATATGGTATTTGTCTTTGTCTGACTTATTTCACTTAGCATAACACCATGTAAGTCCATCCATGTTGTTGCAAATGGTAAGAGTTCATTCTTTTTTTATGACCAAATAATAACCCATTGTATATATGTACCATAATGTCTTTATCCAATTGGCTGTTAATGAATACTGAGATTATTTCCATATCTCAGCTGTGGTAAATAATGCTGCAATAAACATGGGGATGCATGTGTACTTTCAAATTGATGTTTTAAATTTCTTTGGACAAAAAATACCCAGAAGTTGAATTGCTGGGTCCTAAATATTACCATTTTTAATCTTTTGAGGAATCCCCATACTGTTTTCTACAGTGGTTGCACTAATTTGCAATCCCACCAACAGTGCTCTAGGGTTCTCTTTTCTCCACATCCTCACCAACACTTGTTTGTTGATTTATTCATGATAGCCATTCCGATATCTCATTGTGGTTTTGATATGCATTTCTCTGATGAATAGTGATGCTGAGCATTTTTTCAGAGGTTTATTGGCCATCTGTATGCCTTCTTTGGAAAAATGTCTATTTTCATCCTCTGCCAATTTTTTAACTGGATTGTTTGTTTTGGATTCTGAGTTGTATGAGTTCTTTATAAATTTTGGACATTAACCCCTTGTCAGATGTATCATTGGCTAATATCTTCTCCTATTCAGTAGGTTGTTTTTTCATTTTATTGATGGATTCCTTTGCTATGCAAAAACTGTTTGGTTCCATAAAGTTACATTTGTTTTTTTTTTTTCCTTTTCCTTGCCCGAGGAGATATATCAGAAAAAAATATATATTGTTAGAACTATCAGAGAGGTTACTGCCTATTGTTTTCTTCTAGAAGTTTTATGGTTCTGAGGCTCACATTTAAGTCTTTAATCTTTTTTTAGTTTATTCTTATAGATAGTATAAGTTGGTGATCTACTTTTGTTTTTGTTTTTGTTTTTGTTTTTGTTTTGCATGTATCTGTCTGGTTTTCCTAGGACCATTTATTGAAGAAACTGTTTTCACTCCATTGTTTATTCTTGTCTCCTGCATCATGGATTAATTGCCATATAGGTGTGGCTTTATTTCTGGACTCTCTATTCTGTTTCATTGATGTATGTGTCTGTTTTTATGCCAGTACTATGCTGTTTTGGTTGTAAGGCTTGTAAAATAGTTTGATAATAGATAGCATAATACCTCCAACTTTGTTCTTCTTTCTCAAAATTGCTTTGGGCATTCAGGGTCTTTTGTAGCTCAATATAAATTTTATGATTATTTTTCTAGTTATGTGAAAAATGCCATTGGTATTTTGATAGGAATTGCATTGAGTCTATAGATTGCTTTGAGAAATATGGACATTTTAACAATATTAATTCTTTCTATTCATTTATCTTCCTCTTCTTCAATTTCTTTCTTTAGTGTCATATAATTTTCTGAGTACAGGTCTTTTACCACCTTGGTTAAATTATTCCCAGGTATTTTTGATGCAACTATAAATATGATTATTTTCTTAAATTTTCTTTCTGATAATTTGTTAATGGTGTATAAATACACAACCAATTTCTGAGTATTAATTTTGTATCCTGCTATTTTACTAAATTCATGTATCAATGATAATCATTCTTTGGTGGAGTCTTTATGATTCTCTTTATATAATGTCATGTCATCTGCAAATAATGACAGCTTAACTTCTTCCTTTCCAATGTAAATGCCTTTTATCTCTTTTTCTTTTCTAAATTGTGTGACTAGAACTTCCTATGCTATGTTGACTAAAAGTGGTGAAAGTGGACATCCTTGTTTTGTTCCTGAGCTTAAGGAGAACACTTTTAGCTTTCCACCATTGAATATGCTGTTGGCTATGGCTTCATCATATATGGCCTTTATTATATTGAGAAATGTAACAAACATAATATCTCTTCCCACTTTGCTGAGAGTTTTTATATAAATCCATGTCAGGTTTTTTCTATATCCATTAACTTGATCATATGATTTTTATTCTTCATTTTATTTAGTGATGTGTCACATCAATTTGTGGATATTGAACCAAACCTGTATCCCAGGAATAAGTTCCACTTGATTACAGCATATGTACTTTTAATGTATTGTTGAATTTGCTTTGCTAATATTTTGTTGAAGATTTTTCCATACATGTTCATCAGGTATATTGTCCTATAATTTTTTTTTGTAATGACTTTATCTGGTTTTGAAATCAGGGTAATTCTGGCCTTATAAAATAAGCTTGAGCACTTTCCTGCCTCTTGAATCTTTTGGAATAGTGTGAGAAGAAGGGGTGTTATCTTTTTTGAATGTTCGGTAAAATTCACCTAGGAAACTACCGTATTTTTTGGACTATAAGATGCAGTCCCCCACCCCCAAACTGGGGGGAAAGGGAAGTGTGTCTTATAGTCCAAATGTAGCTTACCTGGTTCACTGTTGTGGGGGGCACATGCTGGTAGAGGGAGGTCACAAGAGTCAAGAGCAGGGTCACTGCTGCATTTTCCTTCCAGATTGGGGGGGGGGGGTACGTCTTATGGTCCAAAAATGCGGTAGTTTAAGATTTCTGTTTGTTGGTAGTTTTTTTATTTTTAATTTAATTGTGTTAGTAGTGATCAATCTTGCGGGAGCCCCTGTCCTGGGTGCCAGATGTGGGGGGGCTCCGCCTGCAGAGCCCCATCCCTCCATCACAGATGAAAATAAAAACTACCAAGACATTTTCTGCTTGGGGAGGAAAGGTGGTCAAACTCTCAGAGGAGAATGACCCAGAGCCCCTTCCTCACTGGGCTTTTATTGGGCTCAAATACACAGGAATACAGGTATTTCAGGCAGCAAGGATCAAACAATGGTTAACATTTCAAAGAAATCTGAGGGCTTAATCTGAGTCAGTGTTTTTCAGGAAAGGGGGTTGTAAAACTTTGGGAGGCAATCTCATTTCCTCCTGGGACACTTATCACTTAAGTGAGAGCACTCTTAGCAAAGCAGGTTTCACAGGACTTTAGGAATTCTTTCTTATGCCTGATCACCCAGGGAGCCGTCCTGGCCAGTACAGGGCTGCACCACTCGCCCTCACAGTTTCAGGCTTTAAGCCGATTAGGAAGCACGAGACATCTCCCAGATGGAAATGAGGACTCAGGCTATGTCAGAATAGCCGGGGGGCGAGGGTCCATCACATCCTCTTTGCTGCAGCCCCCCCGAGTCCTTCCATGAGGCCCCCAAGTGGTTGTGTCTGGCTCAGGTTGCCCCTCCCATGAGGAGTCTTACCCGTCATTGACTGCCAACCAAGCATTGGGGCCAGAGATGGATGAGGCAGAAGCAGCACTCCTGCCAGGGAGATAAGCTTTGTCTCCTTGGTAGGTCACGTCCTTGTGACAGAACAGACCCAGATGAAGTGGGTCTCTAGGCTCTTACACAGCCCACCATGGGGTGAGGGTTACAACTCCTGAAACCAGGCTGAGTGGTCCACAACACAATCTGTTCAGATTTTTTGGTTTTTCTTTATCAGTCTTGGAAGATTGTATGCTTCTGGGCAGTTATCCATTTCTTCCAATCTGCCAATTTTCTTGGTATATAATTGTTCACAGTATTTTCTTATATTCTTCATATATCTGGTGGTGTCAGTTGTCACTTCTCTTTTATTTATGTTTTTATTCTTTTGGGTTATCTCTTCTTTTTTCTTGGTGAGTCCAGTTAAAGGTATATCAATTTTGTTTATTATTTTTAAAAAACCTACCACTTGTTTCATTGATTTTCTGTATTTCTTTTTTAGACTCTTTTGTTTCTTTCCTTTTTTTCTCTCACTTTGGGCTTTGTTTGTTCTTTGTCTAGTTCCTTAAAGTATAATGTTACATTTTTTTAATTTATTTATTTTAGACAAAAGGGAAGGGAGGGAGAAAGAGAGAGAGAAACATCGATGTGTGGCCAGCTCTCACACGCCCCCCCAGGGGGACCTGACCTGGCCTTCAAACCAGGCATGTGCCCTGACCAGGAACAAAACTGACAACTCTTTGGCTTGCAGGCTGGAGCCCAGTCCACTGAGCCACACCAGCCAAGGCTAAGGCTAAATTTTTTATTTGAGATTTCTCTTATTTCTTTTTTATAATTTTAATTTTTATTTTCTTTAGTATATTTTATACATTATGCTATTGGAGTTGTCCCAGTTTGTTCTGCCCTTTATTCCCCTCTGCCCTGCAACCCCCCTCCCACCAGCATCCACCCACTTAAGTTCATGTCCATGGGTCATACATATAAATAAGTTCCTTGCATTCTCCATATTCCATACTATTCTTAACCTCCCCCTGTCTATTTTCTACCTACCATTTATGCTACTTATTCTCTGTACCTTTTCCCCATTCTCCCCCCTCCCTGCTGATCACCCTCCATGTGATCTCCATTTCTGTGAATCTGTTCCTGTTCTAGTTGTTTACTTAGTTTTTGTTTTTATTTTTTAAGATTCAGTTGTTGATAGTTGTGGGTTTGTTGTCATTTTACTATTCAGATTTTTCATTATCTTCTTTTTCTTAGATAAGTCTCTTTAACATTTCATATAACAAGGGCTTGGTGATGATGAACTCCTTTAACTTGACCTTATCTGGGAAGCACTTTATCTGCCCTTCCAGTCAAATGATAACTTTGCTAGGTACAGTATTCTTGGATGTAAGTCTTTGTCCTTCATGACTTTGAGTACTACTTTCTAGTCCCTTCTTTCTTGTATTTCTTTTGAGAAATCAGCTGACAGTCGTATGGGAACTCTTTTGTAGGTAACTCCTTTTCTCTTGCTACTTTTAAGATTGTCTCATCTTTAACCTTGGATAATGTAATTATGATGTGCCTTGATATGTGCTTCCTTGGGACCAACTTCTTTGGGACTCTCTGAGCTTCCTGGTCTCCTGCAGGTCTATTTCTTTTACCAGATTAGGGAAATTATCCATTATTTTTTCAAATAAGTTTTAAATTTCTTGCTCTTCCTCTTCTCCTTCTGGCACCCCTATGATTCCAATGTTGAAGCATTTAAAGTTGTCCCAGAGGTTCCTAAGTCTCTCCACTTTTTTTTTTAATTCTTTCTTCATTCTGTTCTGGTTAAATGTTTATTTCTTCCTTTTGTTCCAAATTGTTGATTTGAGTCCCGGTTTTCTTCCCTTCACTGTTATTTCCTATATATTTTTCTTTATTTCACTTTGCATAGCCTTCACCTCTTCCTCTATTTTGCGACCATAATCAGCCATTTCTGTCAGCTTCCTGATTACCTGTGTTTTGAACTCTGCATCTGATAGGTTGGCTATCTCTTCATCATTTAATTCTACTTTTTGGAGCTTTGATCTGTTCTTCCATTTGGGCCTTTTTTTTTTTTTTTTTTCCCTCAGCACACCTATTACATTGTAAGGGCCAGAGCCTTATGTATTCTCCAGGGTTGGGTAAATCTGCATGGTCATGCTATACATGGGTGCAGGGTTACAGAGGGAACAATACCACTTGCTGGGCTCTCTGGCAGCTTTTGGTCACTTCCCCTGCTATCCACAAACAAATTGGGCCTTTCTGGTGCTTATTCCTGGGCATCTGAGTTTGTGTATGTCCTAAGGCCCTGTGGGTCTTTCCAATGAACTCTCCTGTTAGGCTGTGAGTTGTACCTGCTGCCACAGTTCCCACAGGTTTTTCCACTCAGAGGTTTTGAGGCTTTATTTCCCCACACTGGAATCCTGGGTTGTGCTGTTTGTCTCACTCCCCAGTTATTCTTCCTGGTTTACCCGCATGCAAATGTAGGACTGACTGGTCCACCAACCGCCACCTTTCTGGCCCAGGTCCACCAGCCACCACCTTGTCATGTGTCCTCTCTGCCCTGGCTGCCAGTCTGTACCCCTCCTACCAGACTGGATGAATGTTTCTTCTTTAACTTCTCAGTTGTTGGACTTCCATACAGTTCAATTTTTCTGGAAGTTCTGGATATTTTTTGTTTTTAAATTTGTTGTTGTTCTTCTTTTGGCTATGTGAGAAAGCAAAGTGTATCTACCTATGCCTCCAGCTTAGCTGGAAGTCTCTTTTCATGTAGGTCTATATTGCTATGAATTTCCCTCTTAAAACTACTTTGGCTAGGTCCCCTAGATTTTTGGGTTATGGTATTTCTATTTTTATTTGTGTCAAGGTATCTTTTGATTTCTTCCTTGATCTCATTGTTAACCATTTGTTGTTTAATAACATGTTATTTAGTTTTCATGTGTTTGTGTAGTTTTCACTTTTCTTCTTTTCATTGGTTTTTAGTTTCATACCATTGTGATTGGAGAAGATATTTGACTCAATTTCAATTTTAAAAAAAGTTATCGATACATGTTTTGTGACCTAACTTGTGGTCTATCCTGAATAAAAATGTTCTGTGTGCACTTGAAGAGAATGCATATTGTTGCTTTGAAGTGAAATAATCTAAAGATACCAATTAAAATCATCTGGTTTAATGTGTCATTTAAATTCACTGTTACCTTGTTGATTTTCTGTCTGGGTATTTTATCCATTGATGTCAGTGAGGTGTAAAATCCCCTACTAGGTCTATATCACTGTTGCTCTCTCCCTTTATGTCAATCAATATTTCCTTTGTGTATTTAGGTGCTCTTACACTGGATGCATAAGTGTTTACAATGGGTCAAGCCTCATGTTGTATTATCATTATGCAGTGTCCTTCTTTGTCTCTTATTATACCTTTTGTTTTAAAGTCTATTTTGACTGATAGTATTGCAACCTTTGCTTTTTTGTTCCTTTTTAAATTCTGTTTTAATTTTAAAACATTTCATGTTGTGGACCATTCAGCCTGGTTTCAGGACTTGTAACCCTCACCCCATGGTGGGATGTGTAAGAGCCCAAGGGACCCACTTCATCTGGGTCTGTTCTGTCACAAGGACATGACCTACTAAGGAGACAAAGTTTATTTCCCTGGCAGGAGCACTGCTTTTGCCTCATCCATCTCTGGCCCCATTGCTTGGTTGGCAGTCAATGATGGGTAAGACTCCTCATGGGAGGGGCAACCTAAGCCAAACGCAACCACTTGGGAGGCCTCATGGAAGGACTCCGGGGGTTGCAGCAAAGAGGATGTGATGGACCCTCGCCCCCCAGCTATTCTAACATAGCCCAAGTCCTCATTTCCATCTGGGAGATGTCTCCTGCTTCCTAATTGCTTTAAAGCCTGAAACTGTGGGGGTGAGCGGTGCATCCCTGTGCTGGCCTGGACAGCTCCCTGGGTGATCCGGACATAAGAAAGAATTCCTAAAGTCCTGTGAAAACTGCTTTGCTAAGAGTGCTCTTCCTTAGGTGACAAGTGTCCCAAGAGGAAATGAGCATGTCTCCCAAAGTTTGGCAACCCCCTTTCCTGACAAACACTGGCTCGGATTAAGCCCTCAGATTTCTTTGACATGTTAAACCTGTATTCCAGTGTATTTGAGCCCAATAAAAGCCTAGTGAGGATGGGGCTCTGGGTCATTCTCCTCTGAGAGTTTGACTCCTTTCCTCCCCAAGCAGAAAATGTCTTGGTAGTTTTTACTTTCATCGTGACGGAGGGATGGGGCTCTGTGGGCAGAGGACCCCCACATCTGGCACCCAGGACAGGGTCCCCCGCAATTTTACACACAAAAATGCAGAAAAAATGGCACTTAACCACTACTGATATTAACCAAGACTTATTTCATCTAATTGGCTTCATCCTTCTGTGTTTAAAAAATAATATTACTGATCTGGATACAACTTTGCCCCTATACTTCCTTCATCCTTTCCTTCCCACAAGAAATGTCCCTCTTAGATTAATTTTTGTACTTATTTCATATGTATGAATTTCTAATCAAGATACACTATTGCATAATACTGTGTTTTTAAGATTTATATAAGTAGTATTGGGCTATATATACCTTTTTTGTTACTTGCTTTTTTTTCTGATTTTTAGGTTTGTAGTATTTATCCTTGCTATAATATCACTCTTTTAAATTAATTTTCATTGATGTACAGTATTCCATTATATGAACAAATTAAAATTTATTTAGCCACTTTCCTACTGATAGTTGGATTGTTTCCATTCTTTTTTTACTACAAATAGTGCTCCAGTGGACAACCGGTAAGATTTATCCTTATGTTCAGATATTAGTGTCTCTCATGAGGTGAGCAGACGGAGGTATAAAATGTGGTTTTTGTCTCTATATCTCAAATCCTAACAAAGTGCCAGAAATATTGTACTCAATCACTGTTTATTGAAGGAAGAAATAAAAATGTCAAATTTTTTATTCATTCCAGAATGAAATACTCATGAAAACAAAACAAAAATATCACTAGAGCCCAATTATTAAATTTACAAAGTTATCCAGTGTATTTGTAAATGTAAACGGGCTGCTATTTCTTGGCTTAGGTCACAGAAATAACTATTCAAATGAATTACAGAGGAAACAAAGACAATACAAAGAAAATCAATCACTCCCCAGGTTGACTTTAGTTATCTATCCATGTCAGTTCTGAGGGCAGAATTCAGTTACTGTATGGATGAAACAGAAGGGCCAAGTCAACCATAAGGCTCCAATTTATGACACCAGAGTTACAAAGGGATCTAATACCCCACATCACCATGAGGCCCTATTCACTTTCATGGAAATGATCAATAACTGAATCATAAAATAAACAGATACATTTTGTGCCTAAGAAGCTACTTGGGGCACATGTTAGAAGCCAACATCAACATCACTGAATGGCTTAAATAATTTGATAATTGATGCTGGGAGAGGAAAAGAACAATATTCAGCTTCTGATACCGCTTTGTAAACTAAATTTTAAAACTTCATAACTTTGTCATTTTCCAACTTTCCCAGCTATGAACTTCCCATGAGCAAAGAAATTGTCAAGAATTCTCCATTCCAAACCATGGAACTACCTAGTTCTTCATTAACCAAATCGTTGGCAATAGAGATGAGATTATCCCTAGACCAATTAGATTCACTCCCTAGAATTAAGCATGAAATTAGTTTTTCTTGACACATAGGTTGCACAAAGGAAAGTAGATACTTTAATGAACTTAAAGTTCTATTAAGAGGAAACAAGCACAATAGACAACAGTGTTACCAACAGTCCATCCCTTTAACTTTTATATATATATATATATATATAATCTTTCTCTTGTCATGAATTGAGATGATTATGCCTACATGAAATATACTCACTCCAACTCCAAATCTAGGATCTATGAGAAATGTGCAGTCTTCCTTTCAAGTAGCTTCTCTAGTTCAAGCAATTCACAGAAAAAAGACAAGAGACTTGCAGTTAAAATTTAAAAAACCATTCGAGTGTGATATAGGCTGGTTTCCTCACTTGTAATCAGCTGAGAACATGCAGAAAGTTGGGAGACTTGGCCAGAAAGGCATAATAAAATCTCCCACTGTCTCACAGTGTTTTGAAGATAAAGTCATACAAGAAAAAAAGGAAGCTTAAAACAAACAATATAGACATTTGTCAGACTTTGAAGCTACATGTAGCAGCAGGAGGAAAGACATAACTAAAACCTCTTGTTGCGGACCGTTCAGCCTGGTTTCAGGACTTGTAACCCTCACCCCATGGTGGGCTCAGTAAGAGCTTAGGGACCCACTTCATCTGGGTCTGTTCTTTCAAGAGGATGTGAGCTACCAAGGAGACAAAGCTTATCTCCCTGGCAGGAGCTCTCCTTCTGCCTCATCCATCTCTGGCCCCAATGCTTGGTTGGCAGTCAATGACGGGTAAGACTCCTTATGTCTGTCTGGGCAACCTAAGCCAGACACGACCACTTGGGAGGCCCTCATGGAAGGACTCGGGAGGGGCTGCAACAAAGAGGGGGTGATGGACCCTCGCCCCCCGGCTATTCTAACATAGCCCGAGTCCCCATTTCCATCTGGGAGATGTCTTCTACTTCCTGAGCCTAATCGGCTTAAAGCCTGAAACTATGACGGCGAGCAGTGCAACCCTGTGCCAGCCAGGATGGTTCCCCAGGTGATCGGGCATAAGAAAGAATTCCTAAAGTCCTGTGAAACCTGCTTTGCTAAGAGTGCACTCATTTAAATGATAAGGGTCCGAGGAGGAAATGAGTATGTCTCCCAAAGTTTTGCAACCCCTTTTTCGGACAGACACTGACTTAGATTAAGCCCTCAGTCTGACAGTGACCAGAGGGGGAGGGGAGAGAATTTTAGGGGAAAAGGGGAACAGTTTAGAGCAACAAGTATAAAAGACACAGGGACAAAAACTATGGGGGGTGGAAATGGGAGGAAGGTGGGGAGGGCTGGGGTGGTGGTCTGGGGGTGGGGTAAAAGACAGAAAACTGCACAATATCAACAATTAAAAAATACTGATTAAAAAAATAAATAAAATAAATAAAAATATAAAAAATAAATTTAAAAAAAAAGCCCTCAGATTTCTTTGACATGTTAAACCTGTATTCCTGTGTATTTGAACCCAATAAAAGCCTAGTAAGGAAAAGGCTCTGGGTCATTCTCCTTTGAGAGTTTGACCACCTTTCCTCCCCAAGCAGATCATGTCTTGATAGTTTTATTTTCATCTGTGACGGAGTGATGGGGCTCTGTGGGCGGAACCCCCCCACATCTGGCACCCAGGACAGGGGCCCCCCACGACCTCTGAATGGCAAAATTTCCAAATCTGAATAGAAAGAGAAAGAAGGAGCTCCTACCCTTTGCAACAGCATGGATGGAACTGGACAGCATTATGCTAAGCAAAATAAGCTAGGCAATGAAGGACAAATACCGTACGATCTCGCCTTTAACAGGAACCTAATCAACAAAACAAAGAAACAAGCAAAATATAACTAAAGACATTGAGATTGAGAACAGGCTGACAGACACCAGAGGGGAGAGGGGAGGGAATTTCAGAGGAAGAGGGGAAGAATATAGAGCAACAAGTATGAAAGACACGTGGACAAAAACTGGGGGGGATGGAAATGGGAGGGAGGTGGGGAGGGCTGAAGTGGTAGGCCAGGATGGGAGTAAAAGACAGAAAACTGTACAAGAAAAACAATTAAAATAAAGAAAAAAAGTAAAAAAAAAAAAAAATAGAGAATTCAAAATCAAGAAGAGTCACATCCAAGGGACAGGGATATACCAGAGCTGAACTGAGTTTTATAGAAACTGCAAAACAGGCTGAACCCAGCTCAATCCCTGCTTTCGTTAAAATAATCATCCCTATATCTTGTGTGGAACATTGAAGAAAATAAAGGCCCTTACTGATGAAAGATATATACAAAGCCACTATGGTTCTTTTATATACAATGTTAGGTGTACAACAAGGAGGAGATAGGAAGATGTGACCTATAAACATGAGAAAAATAAACAATAAAAGCAGACTGACAAAATCCAGATTTTGGAACTAACAGAGAAGAATATTAAAATAATGAATGTATTATCTAAAGTAGGAAAAAAGATGGACAAAAATCAATGAAAATGGTTAATTCAACAGATAATTAGAACATTCACAAAATCATCAAATGGATATTCCAAAACTAAAACACAATATCTGAAATTAAAAATCCATTGGGCGAAGATAGATTCTGAGAAAAATGAAAATCAGAGAAATAGCCACAGAAAAAATAAGACACATGATCTTCAAAAAATAACAATAAAACTAAGGGCTAACTTTTTAACAGAAACTATGGAAATCAAAGTAGAATGAAATACAGTAGAATGACAGCTTTTTTTAATGTTTGTTTATTGATTTGAGAAAGAGAGAGAGAATAACATCAATGTGAGTGAAACATTGATTGGATGCCTCCTGTAGACATGCCAACAGAGGATTATACCTACAACCTAGGTCTATGCCCTGACTGGGAATCGAACTCACAACCTTTTGGTGTATGGGACCACACTCCAACCAACTGAGCCGGCCTGGGCAGAATGACATCTTTTTAAAAAATTTTTAAAGATTTTTGTTTATTTATTTTTAGGCAGAAGTGAATGGAGTGAGAAAGAGAGGGAGAGAAACATCAATGTGGTTCCCTCTCGCATGCCCCCTACCGGGGACCTGGGCAGCAACCCAGGCATGTGCCCTGACTGGGAATTAAACTGGAGATCCTTTGGTTTACGGGTCAGTGCTCAATACACTGAGCCACGCCAGCCAGGGCAGAATGACATCTTTAAAGTGCATAAAAACCAACCTAGAATTCTATACTCAGTAAAAATTTTCTCTGAAAATTAATGAAATAAAGACATTTCACAGACAAACAAAAGCTGAGAGAATTAATCACCAGCATACTGGCACTATAAGAAATGCTAAAGAAAATTCTTTGGGTTTAAGAAAAACTCTCATAGATGGAAATATTAAACTGCAGTATGGGATGAAGAACACTGGAGAGATGGAAAATACTTATTGGAGGCCAGTTTGAAGAAATAGACCTTTAATTACAAGCCATAGCATGAGGAAGTACTTCACTGATGATGAACTAAATAGCCTGCTCTGGAAAGCAGTAATTACTTCCTCCCACACATAAGTCCCTCTTCACTGCAACACCTTGAGCAAAAGCAGAAGAATCAAACCCTTCCCTTCCATCACAGGCATCATGAACCCTGCTAATATTGTCTCCAGGAAACTTATGTCTCCCATGTGGCAGATAATTATTTTCTTGGGGGGAAAAATCATTTTAAGGCTCCTGTGTATGTACTCATTTTTTTAGTTCCTTTGTTAAAAAAAATTTAGTATAGCAGCTTCATTGAGATATTTACATGCCACAAAATTCATTCATTTAACAAGTACAATTCAAAGGTTTTTAGTTTGAGTTGTGAAAACATCACTAAAATCAATTTGAGAGCATTTCATCATGCCAAAAAAAAAAAAAAACTCCATACCCACTAGCAGTTGTTGTGGACCGTTCAGCCTGGTTTCAGGACTTGTAACCCTCACCCCATGGTGGGCTGTGTAAGAGCCTAGGGACCCACTTCATCTGGGTCTGTTCTGTCACAAGGATGTGACCTACCAAGGAGACAAAGCTTATCTCCCTGGCAGGAGCTCTCCTTCTGCCTCATCCATCTCTGGCCTCAATGCTTGGTTGGCAGTCAATGACGGGTAAGACTCCTCATGGGAGGGGCAACCTAAGCCAGACACGACCACTTGGGAGGCCCTCATGGAAGGACTCGGGAGGGGCTGCAACAAAGAGGGGGTGATGGACCCTCGCCCCCCGGCTATTCTGACATAGCCTGAGTCCTCATTTCCATCTGGGAGATGTCTCCTGCTTCCTAATCGGCTTAAAGCCTGAAACTGTGGGGGTGAGCGGTGCAGCCCTGTCCTGGCCAGGACGGCTCCCTGGGTGATCCGGACATAAGAAAGAATTCCTAAAGTCCTGCTTTGCTAAGAGTGCTCTTCCTGAGGTGACAAGTGTCCCAGGAGGAAATGAGCATGTCTCCCGAAGTCTGGCAACCCCCTTTCCTGAAAAACACTGACTCAGATTAAGCCCTCAGATTTCTTTGAAATGTTAACCACTGTTTGATCCTTGCTGCCTGAAATACCTGTATTCCTGTGTATTTGAGCCCAATAAAAGCCCAGTGAGGAAGGGGCTCTGGGTCATTCTCCTCTGAGAGTTTGACCACCTTTCCTCCCCAAGCAGAAAATGTCTTGGTAGTTTTTATTTTCATCCGTGACGGAGGGATGGGGTTCTGTGGGCGGAGCCCCCCCACATCTGGCGCCCAGGACAGGGGCCCCCGCAAGCAGTCACTGCTCACTCTCCCCCAGCACATCCCCTCTCAGGTCTAGGCACCACTAATTTACTTTGTGTCTCTCTATTGTGCCTATTCTGGAAATTTAATGTAAATGGAATTATACAATAGGTGTTATTTTGTGACTGGCTTCTTTCAAGTAGCATAATATTTTCAAGGCATTCCATGTTGTAGTTTGTACCAGTACTACTTTTTCTTAATTTTGGTAAAATACACAACACAAAATTTACCACTTTAACCATACTTAAGTATACATTTAGGTAGTATATTGTTCTCCAATCAACTTTCAGAACTTTCTTATTTGCAAAACTGAAATTCTATACCAATTAAACAACTCCCATTTCCTCTCACCCCTAGCCCTTGGCAACCCTCATTCTACTTTCTGTTTCTATGGATTTGACTACTCTAGATACTTAAATAAGTGGAACACAAAACTTGTCTCTTTGTGACGTGTTTATTTTACTTGGCATAATGTCCTCAAGGTTTATCCATCTTATAGCATGTGTCAGATTTTTTCCTCTTTAAAGCTGAATAATATTTCATTGCATGTATACACCACATTTTATTTATCCATTTATCTGCCAATGGACATTTGGGTTGTTTCCACCTTTGACTATTATGAATGATATTGCAGTGCATGTGAGTGTATAAATATCTGAGACTTGCTTTCAATACTTTTGGATACATATCCAGAAGTGGAATTACTAGATCATATGGTAATAGGGTTATTAATTTTTTTGAGGAACTGCCATGCAGTTTTCTATAAGGGCTGCACCATTTTACATTCCCACCAACAGTGCACAAGGATTTCAATTTCTCCATATCTTCACCAACACATTATTTTCTGGTTTCCTTACAGTAGTCATCCTAATAAGGGTTAGGTGATATTTCATTATGGTTTTGATTTGCATTTCCCTAATAATTAGTGATATTGAGCTTTCTCTATGTTTGTTCATCATTTGTATATCTTCTTTGGAGAGATATCTATATTATTTGCCCATTATTAAATTCGGTAAAGTGTCTTTGTATTATTCAATTGTAAGTGTTCCTTAATGAGATACATGATTTGCAATATTTTCTCACATTCTTAAGATTGTCTTTTTACTTTTTTGGTCATATCCTTTGAAGCACAAAGTTTTTCATTTTGATAAAGTCAAATATATTTACTTTTTCTTTTTTTCTTGTGCTAGTGGTGTCATATCTAAGTAATCTTGGGCAACTCAAGGTCATGAAGATTTACTTGGATATTTTCTTCTAACATTTTATATTTTTAATTGTATTTTTCCATTACCATTTATTCCCCTTATACCCCGTCCCCCCACAATCACCATACTGTTGTCCATGTCCATGAGTCCTTTTTCCTTTCTGCTCAGTCCTCCCACCCCTTAAACCCCTCTCCACCCAGAGCTGTCATCCTGCCTCTGTCTATGAGTCTGTCTTTATTTTGCTTGTCAATTCAGTTTGTTCATTACATTCCACATATAGGTGAAATCATATGGTATTTGTTTTTCTCTGACTGGCTTATTTCACTTAGCATAATGTTCTCCAGGTCCATCAATGCTGTCACAAAGGGTAAATTTTCTTCTTTTTTTTTTTACAGCCAAGTAGTATTTTATTATGTAAATGTCCCATGGTTGTTTTATCCCCTCATCTATTGATGGACACTTGAGTTGCTTCCATATCTTGGTGATTTTTAACCTTACCTTTATGTCTATGATTTATTTGATTTATTTTTTGTATATGATATGAATAACAGGCCTGATTTCATTTTTCTGCATGTGAATATCCAGATATCTCACTACCATTTATTGAAATGACTATTCTTTCTTCCATTGAATTGTCTTGACATTCTAGTTGGAAATTAATTCACTGGAAATATGATGGCTTATTTCTGGATTCTCAATCCTATTCTATTGATCTACACATTTATCCTTATGCCAGTATCACAGTGTCTTCATCACTGTAGTATTGTCATAAAATTTGAAATTGGGAAGTGTGAGCCCTCCAACATTGTTCTCTTTTATCATTAATGTTTTGTTTATTCTGAACACTTTGAATTTCCATATGAATTATAAAATCAGATTGTCAGTTTCTTCAAACAAGTCAGCTAGAATTATGATGATATAAATTACTTTGACTCTATAATTCAGTTTGGGAGGTATTGCCATTTTAATAATATAAAGTCTTCCTACCCATAAACATGGAATGTCTTTCCACTTATTCAGGCTTTCTTTCACAGTGCTTCGTCATTTCAGCATATAAGTTTCTCATTGCTTTTGTTAAATTTACACACAAGCACTCACTTTTTTTAAGTATATTTTATTGATTATGCTATTACAGTTGTCCCAAGCTTTCCCCCTTTATCCCTGCTCCACCCTGCACCCCCGCTACTCGCTAGCATTCCCCCCCTTACGTTATGTCCATGGGTTGTACATGTAAGTTCTTTGAATTCTGTTTCCTATACCATTTTAACCTCTCCTTATCTATTTTATGCCTACCAATTATACTTCTTCCCTGTACCTCCCCCGCCCATTTCTCCCCTCCCTGCATCCCCACTGAAAACCTTCCATGTGATGTCCATTTCTCTGATTTTGTTCCTGCTCCAACTGTTTGTCTAGTTTTTGTATTCATTGTTTTTCTTTTCTTTTCTTTTCTTTTTTTTAGGTTCATTTATTGATAGTTGTGAGTTTGTGGTCATTTTACTGTTCATAGTTTTTGATCTTCAATTTTTTTAGATAAGTCCCTTTAACATTTCATATAATAAGGGCTTGGTGATAATGAACTCCTTTAACTTGACATTATCTGGGAAGTACTATATCTGCCCTTCCATTCTAAATGTAAGATTTGCTGGATAGAGTAATCTCGGATGTGGGTCCTTATCTTTCATGACTTCAAATACTTCTTTCCAGTGTGTTCTTGCCTGTACAGTTTCTTTTGAGAAATCAGCTGATAGGCTTATGGGCACTCCTTTGTAGGTAACTTTCTCCTCTCTTGCTGCTTTTAAGATTCTCCTTTTATCTTTAATCTTGGGTAACTTAATGATGATGTGCCTTGGTGTGTTCCTCTTTGGGTCCAACTTCTTTGGGACTCTCTGGGCTTCCTGGACTTCCTGGAAGTCTATTCCCTTTGCCAGACTGGGGAAGTTTTCCTTCATTATTTATTCAAATAAGTTTTCATTTTCTTGCTTTTACTCTACTCCAGCTGGCACCCAGTGATTCAGATGATGGAACATTTAAAGTTTTCCCAGAAGTTCCTCACCCTCTCTTCATTTTTTCAAATCTTGTTTCTTCATTCTGTTCTGGTTGGATGTTTATCTCTTTTTTTTGTTCCAACTCATTGCTTTGAGTCCTGGTTTCCTTCCTGTCACTGTTGGTTCCCTGAATATTTTGCTTTACTTCACTTTGGATATCTTTCATTTGTTCTTTCATTTTTCAACCAAGCTCAGTCAGTTCTGTGAGCATTTTAATTACCAGGGCTTTAAACTCTTCATCACATAGGTTGGCTATCTCCTCATCGCTTAGCTCTTTTTCTGGAGTTTTGATATGTTCTTTCATTTGGGCCATATTTCTTTGTCTCGGTGAACCTGTTCAGTTGTAAGGGGGCAGAGCCTTAGGTATTCACCAAGGCAGGGCAACCCTCCTTGCTGCCCTCCAATGCTGCCTTTGGGGGATGGGCCAGAGAGGCAACAATGCAGCTCACCTGCTCGGCTCTAGCCCCATTTTCCAATGAACTCTCATGTGAGACTGGGAGTTTCTCCCACTGCAGCAGCCCCCATCATAGTCCACAGTCAGCTCTGAGTCTCAGTTTCCTGTTCAGTCAGCCCCTCCTCCAAGGTCCACCATGTTGCTGGGGATTCTCTCCATCCACCCCTCTTACTTGTCTGGTTGTTCTGTTTGACTGTTTCTTTAATTCCTTGGTTGTTGGAGTTCCATACAGTTTGATATTCTGGAATTTTGAGTTGTTTATTGATTTTAGATTGGTTGTTATCCTCTTTTTGGTTGTGTGAGGAAGCAAAGGGTTTCTACCTATGACTCCATCTTGGCTGGAACTCCGCAAGTATTTACTCTTTTTGAAGCTATTGTGAATGGAATTGTTTTCTTAACTTCACTTTTGGATTGATTCCAGTATATAGAAATATAGATGATTTTGTATATTTATCTTGTATTCTGCCAATTTGCTGAATTTGTTCATTAGTTCTAATGGTTTTTTTAGTAGAGTCGTTAGGATATTCTACATATGAGATCATCATCTGCAAATAGACTTAATTTTACTTCTTTGTTTTAAGTATGGATGTCTTTATTTTTTTTCTTGCTTAATTTCCCTAGCTGGAATCTTTAGTATAATGTTAAATAGAAGGGGCAACAACAAACATTTTTGCTTTGTTTCTGACTTTAGGAGAAAAGCAGTCAGTCTTTCATTATTAAGTATGATATTAACTGTTGGTTTTTGATAGATGTCCCTTATCAAATTGATGAAATTGCCTTCAACTCCAATTTTTCAGTGTTTTTATTACAAAGAAGTATTGAATTTTGTCCAGTGTTTTTTCTGAATTTATTGAGATGAGGATGTGGTTTTAGCCCTTCATTCCATTCATATGGTGCACGACATTAATAATTTTTTATGTGAAACCAACATTTCTGGGATAAACCCAGTGAGCTGTGATGTACAATTTTTTTTATTTGTTTCTGGATTCAGTTTACAAGTATTTTGTTAAGGAGTTTTACATCTATGTGCATAAGAGTTATTGAACTGTAGTTTTCTTGTAAAGACTTTTTCTGGTTTTGTTATCAGGCTAATACTGATGTCATAGAATGAGTTAGTAACTTCTCCCTCCTATTTCTTTTTTGGAAGAAGTTGCATTAACTCAATTTTAAATATTTAGACAATTAAGAAATAAATCCTTCTGGTCCTAAGCTTTTATTTATGAGAAGTTTATTAATTACTAATTTAATCTCTTTATGTTTTCATAGGTCTATTCATGTTGTCTATTTCTTCTTGAGTCAACTCTAGTATGTGTACCTTTTTGATCATACATAATATTCATTTATAATCTGTTTTATTTCTGTAAGGTTGGTTGTATCATCCCCACTTTCATTCCTGATATTAGTAATAGTGTCTTCTCGGTTTTTCTTGGTCAGCCTAGTTAAAGGTTTGTCAGTTTTGTTATAAAACTTTTTTTATTAAAACTTTTGGTTTTGTTCATTTTCTTGTTTATCTAGTCTCTACTTCATTAATTTCTATCCTAAACATTTTTTCTTTATTTTATTTGTTTTAGGTTTAATTTCTTATTTTTTTCTAATTTCTTAAGGTGGAAAGTTGGACTACTGTTTTGAGATGCTTTTTTAAAAGACAAAGGCATTAACAGCCATTAAGCTCCCTCTAAATACTATGTTGGCAGCATCCCATAAATTTTTGCATGCTGTGTCTTCATTTTCATTCACCTCAAAGTAGTTCTAATTTTGCTTATGATTTCTTTATTGATTTGTTGATTATTTAAGGATGTGCTGTGGAATTTCCACATATTTGTAAGTTTTCCAAATTTTCTGTTATCAACTTCTAATTTTAGTTTATTGTTGTCAGAGAACATACTTTGCATGATTTTAATCCCTTTAAATTTATTGAGGTTTGATTTATGGTCTAGCTGGCATACAGTATGTCCTGAAGTATGTTCCATGTATGTTTGAGAAGAATGTGTATCCTGCTGTTGTTGGGTGTAGGGTTCTATATATATCTATTTGAGTGTTGTTCAAGTCTTCTATTTTTTGGTTGATTTTCT
Source organism: Glossophaga mutica (assembly GCA_039655065.1). Classification (NCBI taxonomy): domain Eukaryota; kingdom Metazoa; phylum Chordata; class Mammalia; order Chiroptera; family Phyllostomidae; genus Glossophaga; species Glossophaga mutica. Next base: position 95,586,193 of record CM077307.1, on the reverse strand, counting down.
GCCTACTTGTTCTAGCCATTATTAAAAGAGGGATATTAAAGTCTCGAACTGTTATTACTGAACTATTTCTTTTTTAAATTCTCAGTTTTTCCTTTAGGTATTTAAGGACTTTCATGTGTTTATAATTATTATATCTTCTTGAATGAGTTTATCAATATAAAATATTCTTCTTTGTTACTAGTAACATTTTTATTTCGATCTATTCTCTCTGATATTACTATAGTCATAGTAATGACTGCTTTCTTATGGCTACTACTTACATGATATATATTTTTCCATATACTTTTAACCTATTTGTATCTTTGATCTAAAGTGTTCCCCCTTTAGACAGCATTTACTTGGATCTTGTGTTTATTCAGTCTGAAAATATCTGAGTTTTAATTGGATTGTAAATGTAATTAAATTCCATGTTACATTAAAATACTTAAATTTATGTCTGCCACTTAGTTTTCTGTTTCCTATATATCTTTTTTGTGTTGGGAAAGTAACACTTTATTTTTTTTAGATTCCATTTTTAAGTGCATTTTATTCATTATGCTATTATAGTTGTCCCAATTTTTCTCCCCTTTATCCCCCCTGCCCAGCACACCCCCACCCTCCAGCATTCCCCCACCTTAGTTCATGTCCATGGGTTGTAATATAACTTCTTTAACTTCTCCACTTCCCATACTATTCTTAACCTCCCCCTATCTATTTTGTACCTACCATTTATGCTTCTTATTCCCTGTAACTACCCCATCCTCCCTTTCCCCCTCCCCACTGATAACCCTCCATGTGATCTCATTTCTGTGACTCTGTTCCTGATCTAGTTGTTTGCTTAGTTCATTTTTGCTTTTGTTTGGGTTTTTTTTTTTAGGTTCTGTTGTTGATAGTTGAAAGTTTGTTGTCATTTCATTGTGTGTATTTTGATCTTTTTCTTAGATAAAAGGTCCTTTAACACTTTATATAATAAGTGCTTGGTGATGATAAACTCCTTTAACTTCACCTTATCTGGGAAGCATTTTATCTGCCCTTCCATTCTAAATGATAGCTTTGCTGGATAAAGTAATCTTGGATGTAGGTCCTTGCCTTTCATGACTTCAAATACCTCTTTCCAACCCTTTCTTGCCTGTAAAGTTTCTTTTGAGAAATCAGTTGATAGGCTTATGGGAACCCCTTTGTAGGTAACTCTCTCCTTTCCTCTTGTTGCTGTTAAGATTCTCTCCTTCTATTTAATCTTGTATAACTTAATTATGATGTACCTTGGTGTGTGCTTCCTTGGGTCCAATTTCTTTGGGACTCTCTGGGCTTCCTCAACTTCCTGGAAGTCTATTCCGTTCACCAGACTGGGGAAGGTTTCCTTCATTATTTGTTCAAATAACTTTTCATTTTCTTGCTCTTGTTCTACTCCATCTGGCACCCCTATGATTCAGATGTTGGAGCACTTAAAGTTGTCCCAGAGGTTCCTAAGTCTCTCCTCATTTTTTTGAATTCTTGCTTCTTCAATCTGTTCCAATTGAATGTTTGTTTTGTTTCAAATGGTTGATTTGAGTCCCAGTTTCCTTCCTTTCACTGTCGGTTTCCTGTACATTTTTCTCTATATCTCTTTGCTTTTTCCTCTATTTTGCAACCATACTCAACCATTTCTGTGAACATCCTGATTACCAGTGTTTTGAACTCTGCATCATATAGATTGGCTATCTCTTCATCACTTAGCACTCTTTTTAGAGTTTTGCTCTGTTCTTTCATTAGGGCCGTATTTCTTTGTCTCAGTGCACCTGTTATGTTGTAAGGGGGCAGAGCCTTAGGTATTCACCAGGGCAGGGCAACCCTCTTTTGCTAGTTATGGCACTGTCTGTGGCAGAGGGATTAGAAAGAACAATGCTGCTGGCTCTGGTCTAGCTCCACTTTCCAAGGAACTCTCCTGTGAGACTGGGAGTTTCTCATGCCTTCACAACTCCCATAGTATTTTACAGCTAGAGGTTTTGAGTCTTTATTTTCCCAATCAGCCAGCCCCACCTCACCTGCAATGTCTGCTGTCTTGCCTTGTGTCCTCCTTTCCCCCCTGCCCATCTCCATCCCTCCTACCAGTCTGGATGAATGTGTCTTTAACTCCTTCATTTTCAGAGTTTCATGCAGTACAATATTCTGGGGGTTCTGATTGTTTATTGTTTTGAAATTGGTTGTTATCCTTCTTTTGGCTGTGTGAGGAAGTGAGGTATTTCTACCTAGACCTCCTTCTTGGCCAGGACTCCATTTTCTATATATCTTATGTCTTTTTGTTCTTCTGTTTCTCTTCTACTGCTTTCTTTTGCTTTTGCATTAAGCAAATATTTTCTTGTGTAACATTTTGGTTCTTTTAATGATTTCTCCTCTACTTCCTTTAGTTATTTTTTATAATTTCTCTTGGGCTTATAATGTACATCTTAACTTACAAAAATCAACTTTACATTTACACTAAGTTAATTTTAGCACTACTTCTACATTTCACTGAAATATATATCACTATATTTCACTTCTATATAGCTCTTTTCTTTTTCCCCTGTTATCGGTATGTATAATTTACATCTATATGTGCTACAAACCAAAAAATACATTCTTGTAAATTATTGTTATGAAATTTTCCATCACTTAAAAAGGTTAAGAGAAGAAGGAACAATTTAAAATTTCTACAGTTTATATTAACTTCTTATTTACCATTTTTTAAATTTTTATTTTAATTGTTGATCTTGTACAGTTTTCTGTCTTTTATTCTCACCCCAACCCACCACCCCAGCTCTCCCCACCTCCCTCCCATTTCCACCCCCATAGTTTTTGTCCATGTGTCCTTTATACTTGTTCTTGTAAACCCTTCCCCTTTTCCCCTGAAATTCCCTCCCCTCTCCCCTCTGGTGACTGTCAGCCTGTTCTCAATTTCAGTGTCTTTGGTTATATTATGCTGATTTGTTTCTTTTCTTGATTAGGTTCCTGTTAAAAGTAAGCTCATATGGAATTTGTCCTTCACATCCTGCCTTATTTCACTTAGCATGATCCTCCCCAGTTGCATCCATGCCATTGCAAAGGGTAGGAGCTCCTTCTTTCTTTCTGCTGCATAGAATTCCATTGTGTAAAGGTACCACAGTTTTTTGATCCATTCATTTACTGATGGGCACATAGGTTGCTTCCAGCACTTGGCTACTGTAAATTCTGCTGCTATAAACATAGGGGTGCATAGGTTCTTTTGGATTGGTGTTTCAAGGTTCTTAGGATACAGTCCTAGCAGTGGAATTGCTGGGTCAAAAGGTAGATCCATTTTTAGTTTTCTTAGAAAATTCCATACTGTTTTCCATAGTGGTTGTACCAATCAGCACTCCCACCAACTATGCACCAGGGTCCCCTTTTCTCCACAACCTCTTCAACACTTGTTGTTTGTTGCTTTGTTTATGATGGGCATTCTGACTGGTGTCAAGCGGTATCTCATCGTGGTTTTAATTTGCATCTCTCTGATAGCTAGCAATACTGAGCATCTTTTCATGTGTCTCTGGATCCTCTATATGTCCTCCTTAAAGAAGTGTCTCCCCAAGTCCTTAGCCCATTTTTTAATTGGGTTGTTTGTCTTCTTAGAGTGGAGTCGTGTACGTTCTTTGTATATTTTGGAGATTAAACCCTTATCTGAGGTATCATTGTCAAATATGTTTTCCCACACAGTGGGTTCTCTTTTTATTTTAATACTATTTTCCTTGGCCATGCAGAAGCTTTTTATTTTGATGAGGTCCCATTTGTTTATCCTTTCCTTTATGTCCCTTGCTTCAGGGGACATATCAGTAAAAATGCTGCTGCATGGAATATCTGAGATTTTCCTGCCTATGTTCTCCTCTAGGACTTTAATGGTGTTACAGCTTATGTTTAAATCTTTTGTCCACCTTGAATTTATTTTTCTGTATGGTGTAAGTTGGTGCTCGAATTTCAATTTCTTGCACGAAGCTGTCCAGTTCTCCCAACACCACTTGTTGAAGAGGCTATTTTTGCTCCATTTTATGTTGCTGCCCTCTTTGTCGAACATTAATTGATTATAGAAACTAGGGTTTATTTCTGGGCTCTCTGTTCTATTCCACTGGTCCACATGCCTGTTTTTATGCCAGTACCAGGCTGTTTTGATTACAGTGGCCTTGTAATACAATTTGGTATCAGGTATTGTGATCCCTCCTGCTTTGCTCTTCTTTCTCAAGATTGCTGCCGCTATTCTGATGGTTCCATATAAATTTTTGAAATGTTTGTTCCATGTCTGTGAAATATGCAATTGGTACTTTAATAGGTATTGCATTGAATCTGTAGATTGCTTTGGGAAGTATGGACATTTTGATGATGTTAATTCTTCCGATCCATGAACATGGTATGTGTTTCCATTTGTTTGTGTCTTCCTTGATTTCTTTCTTCAGTGTTGTGTAGTTTTCTGCATACAGGTCTTTTACCTCCTTGGTTAGGTTTATTCCTAGGTACTTTATTTTTCTTTTTGCTATATCGAATGGGATTATTTTCTTGATTTCTGCTTCTGTTGTTTCATTGTTGGTATACCAAAATGCCTTTGATTTCTGGATATTGACTTTGTGTCCGGCTGTTTGGCTGAATTCATTTATTAGGTCGAGCAGTTTTTTGGCCGAGACTATAGGATTTTCTATGTATATTATCATGTCATCTGCAAACAATGATAGTTTTGTTTCCTCCTTTCCAAGTTGGATGCCTTTTATTTCTTTTTCTTGTCTAATCGTTGTGGCTAAAACTTTCAATACTATATTGAATAGAAGTGGTGAAAGTGGACAGCCTTGTCTTGTTCCTGATCTTAGTAGAAAAGAATTTAGTTTTTGCCCATTGAGTATGATGCTGACTGTAGGTTTCTCATATACAGCCTTTATTATGTTGAGGAATGCTCCCTCTATTCCCACTTTGCTGAGTGTTTTTATCATGAATGGGTGCTGTACCTTATCAAATGCTTTTTCCACATCTATTGATATGATCATGTGATTTTTGTCTTTGCTTTTGTTTATGTGATGTATAACATTTACTGATTTGCAAATGTTGAACCATCCTTGCATCCCTAGGATGAATCCCACTTGGTCATGGTGTATGATCTTTTTAATGTATTGTTGGATGCGGTTTGCCAGTATTTTGTTGAGGATTTTAGCATCTATGTTCATCAGTGATATTGGACTGAAGTTCTCCTTCTTTGTTGTGTCTTTATATTCTTTTGGGATTAGGATGATGCTGGCTTCATAAAAAGAGTTTGGGAGTCTTCCATCATTTTGGATTTTTTCAAATAGTCTGTGAAGGATAGGCATTAGCTCTTCTTTAAATATTTTGTAGAATTCTCCTGTGGAACCATCTGGTCCAGGGCTTTTGTGTGTTGGGAGTTTTTTGATTACTGCTTCACTTTCATCAGCTGTTACTTGTCTGTTCAGGCTTTCTGTTTCTTCTTCATTGAGTTTTGGAAGATTATATTTTTCTAGAAAGTTTTCCACTTCACCTAGGTTTTCAAATTTCTTGGCATATAGTTCTTCATAGTAATTTCTTATAATCCTTTGTATTTCTGTGATGTCAGTTGTAATCTCTCCTTTTTCTTTTCTGATTGTGTTTATTTGAGTCCTCTCTCTTTTGTTCTTGATGAGCCTGCTTAAAGGCTTGTTGACTTTGTTGATCTTTTCAAAGAACCAGCTCCTGGATTCATTGATCTTTAGAACTGCTTTTAGTCTCTATGTCATTTAATTCTGCTCTGATCTTGGTTATTTCCTTCCTTCTACTTGCTCTTGGCTATCTTTGTTGTTGATCCTCGAGCTCTTGTATGCGGAGGGTTAGGTTGTTTGTTTGAGATGTCTCTATCTTTTTTAGGTAGGCCTGTATTGCTATAAAATTCCCTCTGAGGACTGCCTTCATTGTGTCCCATAAGTTTTGGGTTGTTTTGAGTTCATTTTCATTTGTTCCCAGAAACTTTTTGATTTCCTTCCTAATTTCATTCTTGACCCATTCATTCTTTAATAGCATGCTAATCAGTCTCCATGATTTTGAAGGTTTTGGGTTTTTCCCCTTGGGGTTGCTTTCTAGTTTCAGTCCCTTGTGGTCAGAGAAAATGCTTGGTATGATTTTAATTTTCTTGAATTTGTTGAGGCTTGTTTTGTGTCCTATCATGTGGTCTATCTTCGAAAATGTTCCATGTGCATTTGAAAAGAAAGTGTATTTACTTTCTTTGGGATGAAGGGCTCTATATATATCAGTTAGGTCTATTTCCCCTAGAGTGTTGTTTAATGCCACAATATCTTTGTTGATATTTTGTTTGGAAGATCTGTCCATTTTTGACAGTGTGGTGTTAAAATCCCTTACTATAATTGTGTTGCTGTCAGTATCTTTCTTGAAGTCCTCTAAGATTTTTTGATGTATTTAGGTGCTCCTCTGTTGGGTGCATATATGTTTAAAATGTTTATGTCTTCTTGGTGGATTCTTCCTTTGAGTATTATGAAGTGACCTTCTGGGTCTCTCTTTATGGCTCTTCTTTTGAAGTCTATTTTGTCTGATATGAGTATTGCTACCCCGGCGGCTTTTTTTTTTTTTTTTTCCTGTCCATTTGCTTGGAAAATGTGTTTCCAGCCCTTCACTTTCAGTCTGTGTATGTCTTTTGTCCTGAGGTGGGTTTCTTGTAGGCAGCATATATGTGGGTCATGCTTTCTTATACATTCAGTTATTCTATGTCTTTTGATTGGAGCATTTAATCCATTTACATTTAAGGTTGTTATTGATACATATTTATTCAATGCCATTTTCATACCTGTGTTCCTCTCTCTCTGTCTTTTCCTTTCTTCCCTTAAAGCAGTCCCTTTAGTATTTCTTACAGAATTGGTTTGGTAGAGGTATATTCTTTTAGACTTCTTTCGTCTGGAAAATTCCTTATTTGGTTTTCTATCTTGATTGAATGCCTTGCTGGATAAAGTACTCTTGGTTGCAGGCCTTTGGTTCTCATTGCTTGGAATATTTATTGCCATTCTCTTCTGACTTGGAGCGTTTCCATTGAGAAGTTCGCTGCTAACCTTATTGGGACTCCTTTGTATGTTAGTTCCTTTTTTTCCCTTGCTGCCTTTAAGATTCTCTCTTTGTCTTGGAATTTTGCCATTTTAATTATGTTGTGTCTTGAAGTGGGCCTGTTTGGGTTCCTCTTGATTAGGACTCTCTGTGTTTCCTGAATTTGTGTGGCTTTTTCTCTCACCAAATTAGGGAAGTTTTCCATCATTACTTTTTCAAATAGGTTTTCTACCCCTTGTTCTTCTTCTTCTTCTCCTTCTGGTATCCCTATTATACGGATATTATTCCGTTTCATGTTGTCTTGAATTTCTCTTAATGCCTCTTCATTCTTTCTGAGCCTCTTCTCCTTGTCTTGCTCATTCCTGGTATTTTTTTCTATTTTTGTCCTCCAACTTGCTGATCCGATATTCTGCTTCATCAATTCTGCTTTTCATTCCTTCTACTGTGTTCTTCAGTTCAGAAATTGTATTCTTCATTTCCTCTTGGCCCTTGTTGATAGTTTCTATTTCCTTTTTCATGTTGATATAGTTTGTGGTGAGTTCATCATAGCTTCCCTGTAGTTTCTGGTAGCTCATTGAGAGCTCATGGAGCTTCCTGAAAACCATTGCTTTCAACTCAATATCTGATAGTTGAGTTGCCTCAGTTTCATTTAGCATTCTTTCTGGAGCTTCCTTCTTTCTTATCATTTGGGCATTGTTTTTTTGTCTTCCCATTGTTTGTAAGACTCTTGTTGTTAGCCTCAACTTCTTAAATTGATCTGTTCTGGCTCCCTTGGTTTGTGGTGTGACCTTCTGTGGTAGAATACCTGTGAGATTCAGTGGTGAATTCTCCTTCAGATATCCTGTTGTTCACAGCTTCCACTGTCTCATCAGCTGGGATACCCTCTTTTTGGGACCAACTCTGTTTTTTTTCACAGTTCCAGGTTTGTTTATTTGTTTGTCTCACTCATGGGTATTTAAAAAGAGAAGAGAGGTAAAAAGTGAAAGAAGAAGAAAGTATAAAAAAGAGGAAGGTAGAAGAGATAAAATTGGTAAGAAAGGAAGAGGGAATAAAACAAGAAAGAAGTAAAGAGAGGCACAGGGAGTTGGGGAGTAAAAAAGAAGATAAAAATAATAAAGTAATAATTAAAAACAATTATATAAATAGGCACACAAACAAAAAAACAAAAACAAACAAGCGAAACAAAAAACAAACAAACAAAAAACCAAAAAAAGGAAAAGAAAAAAAAACCAAAAAGAAAAGAGGAAAAATAAAAAAACAAAACTCTTGTTGTTTTCAAACTTGCTGAGCCGGTTTTTCTGGTCTTGCTGGCTGCAATGGCCGAGAGGTGATCGTATTGCCTTTTTCTGTGTTCAACACTCAGTCATCATTGTGCTACAGTCCTCAGAGTTAATACGGTCCCCAGAGTTAGTACGGCGCCTCTCCCCACAAGGCTTCTAGCGTGTGTTCTGAGCCTCCTGGTGTGCGTGCACTTCCCTGAGTTTATGGGTGTGAGCTCGGTTGTCTGGTCCAGCGCAGTCACCTGCGTTGGCCCCTGCGCAGCTTTCTGTGGTGGCTCTGGGTCTATGATCCTGCAGCCATCTCGCACCTAAGCCTATGGCCCTAAGCTGCCTGAGTTCGAGCACCTGCCCATGCACTGGCGACTATGGTCCCACAGCTGTCTCCAGTGGCCAGCGCCTATGCTTTCACACGTGCCTATGATCCTGAGACCATGTGCGTTCCCGTGTGGGTGTCTATTTTCATGCAGCCGTCTCACTTCATGCGCACCTCCGTCTGCAATCGGGGCGATTATGATCGCTGAGCTCACAGTCGCCCCGAAAACTCAGTGCAAATTCGCACAGTGACCTGGCGTGGGGCAACCACTATCGCTCGGCGCTGTGGCCCCTAGGATTTCTCAGCCGGTTTCAGCGGCTGACCCAGCTCCCTCCCTAGAGCCCTGTGGCAGGCTTGGCAGAGTGCCAGGCCCAGACCTCAGCGGTCCTGCTCTCCGCGCTGATCCCTGGGCTCCTATTGTTCTGAAGTACTCTCCTTACTGACTGGTTTTTCAATGTCCGCTACAATTTTCCATCTCTTATTCTCAAATATGCTGTGTTACTGTTCCTTGTCTGCTCTGTTCTTCCATAGATCAGCCAAGTTTTTCTCCGGCATGTAGAGGGAAATGGAATCTGCTCCCTCCTACCATACCACCACCTTTTTTACCATTTATTACTCCATTTGTTTTGTGGATTCCATTTACCATCTGCTGTAGTTTTCTTACACTAATTCAGCTTTGCTTACAACCACCTCCTTCGCATGTTTTTGTTAAATATATTACATTTCCATATATTAATGGCTGAACGAAACAACTATATGACATACTATTTACATAATCTCTTTTTAATGAGAAGAAATAAGAAAATATGCATTACATTAGTATCTTTCATAGTCGTATAATTACATTTACCAGTGCTCTTTGATTTCCTCATGTGAATTCAAAATTTAATCTGGAATCATTTGCTCCCAATCTGAAAAACTTCCCTTTAGTATTTCTTGTGAGTAGGCTGCTAGCAACAAATCTTTCCATGCTTGTTTATCTGTAAATATTTTTTTTTTATTTTTTTTAAATTTTTTTTTTTAATTTATTATTTATTTATCTTTTAGAGGGGAAGGGTAGGAGAGAAGGAGAGGGAGAGAAATATCAATGTACGGTTGCCTCTCGTGTGTCCCCTGCCGGGAACTGGCCTGCAACCCAGGCATGTGCCCTGACTGGGAATCGAACCGCGATCCTCTGGTTCGCAGGCCCGCGCTCAATCCACTGAGCTACACCAGCCAGGGCTTATCTGTAAATATTTTTATTTTATCTTCATATTTCAATAATATTTTTACTGGATATAATATTTATTGACTTTTTTTCTTTTAGCACTTTGAATGTTATCCCATCACTTTTTGGGCCCTGTTGTTACTAATGAGAAGTCAACTGTTAGTTCTTTTGTGGTTCAATATACTTATTAACAAAATCTTATGAAGCCTGGTTGAAGATTGTCATCCTCACTTTTCTAGCAGGTGAACTTGGATAAATTATTCAAACCCATGAATCCCTGTCAACATTTTTAATATAATGTGTCTAGGTGTGGATCTGCTAGAGTTTACGCTACTTGAAATTTATGTAGATGAATGTTTTTCATCACAATTTGGGAGTTTGGCCATTATTTTTTAAATATTTTTTTACTCTATTCTCTCTCTCCTCTCCTTGCAACACTGTTACATATATGTTGGTGTACTTCACGGTGACTTGCCTTTCTCTGAGGCGCTGTCATTTTTATTCATTTTTTACCTTTCTGTTTTTCAGATAGCATAATCTTAAAGCTTTCTAATTCTTTTTTCTGGCAGTTCAAATTGACTATTGAGCTCTTTTAGTGACTTTTTCATTTTAGTTGTTTTCTATTTGGATCTCTTTTACAATTTTTATATATTGATTTCCTCTATTTGATGAGACATTATCATTATATCTTCCTTTACTTCACTTAGTAGAGCTTCCTTTAGTTCTTTAAATATATTTGTAATGATTGTTTTGAAGTCCATGTCTGTTAAATCTGATGTCTGAACTCTCTCACAGGCAGTTTCTATTCCTTGTTTCTAACCCTCTACACTCTATATGGCTCACACTGTTTATTTGAAAGTCTCATTTTTTGTTGTTGTTGAAAACTGGACATTTCAGATAACATAGTATAACATAGCAAATCAGGATACTGATTTCTCCCTTCCCTCTGGTAATTATTGTCATTTGCTCATTCATTTATTTAGGGATTTGGCTGGACTAATTGAGTAATGTCCATTTCCCCTACAGTGTGGAACTTCTAATTTTTCTCCTCAAAAAGCACAGCCTTGGATATGTATATAGTCAACCTGGGATGACAGTAGTTTTAGAAGGGTCCTCTTTCACCGTTTCTCTCCCAAATCTATTGGCAAAGCCACCTGCCTTTGTTGATATCACATTCAGCTATTAGGTTCTGCCACTTGCCTCCTGATTGCTCTATTGTTTTTTATAATGTCCTCATACATAAATTTCTCTGTAGTCTTAATCAATTAAAATTGTACTTTTTTACAGGGGTAGTTTTAAAGGCTAATCTTCAATATTTGTTTTGGTACCCCCAAAGACTCTTCTTAGTTGTCTCTTTCCCTGGCTCTCTGATAAACCTACAATTTAGGTTGTTGCCCTCATTAAGCTACCAGCCTCCTCCTAGTTGCTTACCAGCAGGATCTCCATTGTTTTTTAAACTCTCTGAGGCTTGAACTTTTCACAGTCTGTTTTAAACAAAAGAAGCTCATTTGGGGAGAACTTTGGAGATCTCTCTTCCAAAGACCCACCACTCTTATTAGCCCATAGTCTCTATGTCACTGCTGTAAGCTGGGGCAAGGGCAATGGTATACTTCTCTTTGAGTAACACCCTCTCTTTAGGAGCAGTATGCTGGCCAGGGTCAGTAGCCTTTGGTATTCTCACCTTGCCTCTCTCAGCATGGAACGTCCACCCTCTGGGCGAGGTCAGTGTAGACCCCAGTGCTTGTGGCCTGCCCTCTTGGGTAAAGCTTCCATTCTACAAATGCAAGAAAGGAACTCTTGACTCAGCCTCACTCAACTGGAATTCAGCCTATTCAACACAGAACTGGATGAAGTAAGAAATGCTGGAGGCTTGGCCCTCCTAAAGAGATGTTACAGGCCTTAACTGAGATGGAGGAAAAGGAAGCTCTGAATTCTTGGGCACACTCGCCTGGAATGTAGCTTCCATTTTGCTGAGCTGATGGGGGAACAGGTTGTGGTCCAGTGCCACAGATTCTTCCTCTTCTTATCGAGATCTAGTAGAGCTTCTTGAACAAATATTTTTTCTTTACTGTCTCTTTCTTAAGGTGATTTCCAGAGATTTAAATGATTAACCTTTTTAAAAATAATATTTACCAATTATGGTTGTTATGTTGGGGAAAATATCTACAGAGTTTCTCACACCACCATTTCAGAAGTGAATCAATCATATGTGCTTATAAACATAACAATTCTTAGGCAGGAATAACCAAGAAATTACATATGAAAGCATAAAAGGAAAGATAAAATTACTTTCATTTAATCTTATCTGTATTAGAATATGTTATTTTTCTTTTAAAATAAGTAATAAAAATAAGCAATTTCAAAGCTAAATTGTAAGACTCTGCAGATTCTGCCTTTGTTCACTAATGACTTGCTATGAGTCATCTTGGAAGGAATTTGACCATCCAAAAGCTGCCATGTTGGTGGGGAAGTCCAAGCTATAAGGAGAGACACAGCTGAGACCAGCCATCAAGTCATCTCAGCCCAGGTGCCAGCTCTAAACATTCAAATCATTCCCAGCTCTTCAAGTCTTCCCAGTGGAGACTAGATATTGTGCAACAAATACAAGCTGTTCCTGCTAAGCTCTGTCCAGAATTGAACCCACAGAATCTGTCAGCATAATAAAACAGCTGTTTTATGTCACTAATTTTGGAATGGTTCATTATACAACAGTAGGTGACTGATAGGAGGAAACATTCAAGATGTGTTCCAATAATAGTTCTGTACTCCAATTTGTTTCCTTTTCCTATACATTGTGGTCAGCATGTAAAAATTAATCAGAGCATTGTGAGATATAAGGAAGATCCAGGTCCATTTGCCATTATGCTGATGAATCTCCCAGCCCAGTGAGCTCCCACATGTTAGAGCAGTTCTTTCAAGTGACCTTAGACTGGGCCTCTCAGATCCCTGAATTGTCCTCAGCTCCTACAGTTGTGGATCCCAAAAAGAAGGTATATAATAATGTAGGGGGTTGAAGAGATGCACAAGCTAACATGGACCTGGTTGAGTTCACCACAGTGCAGAGATCTAGCACTCAGCTTTGTGGATCCACAAACCGGGATGGTCAGCATTCACCAAGCTCACAAAAGTTAAGTGACCAAGGGCAACCTACTGATTTACAATGAGAAAAATCACTACATGTCTTCTCTCATTCTAGGTGATATAATGTTGAAGCTGAACAGTCATCAGAAGTTTGGTGACCAAAGGATAGAAGCAAAGGGTATCACAAAATAATGCAAATATTTAACAGGGATTAAATTCAAGTAAGCTGGTAGCTCCAGCTCCATGCAGAGGTTAAGGTGAACAGAGCAGGGATAGGCATTATGTGCTGCTCTGTTTCTGACTGACACACAATCTTTAGCTATGTAATGTCTTTCCTTAGGTGACAGAGCCTCACTACCTCCTGCCATGGAGGATGTAAACACAATATCACCAGATCATCCATGTTTTGGAAAAGATGTCAGAAATCCAGGTTTTACTTTTTAAATTTCTTATTTTTAAAAACAATGACTCAGAACATTTGGTGACACCATGTGGATCCAACAAAACACATCAAGATGAATCTGACCTGCTGGCTGCCAGGTTGCAATGTCTGGGTGAAAAATCAAGTCTCCTTACGGCCTGTGGTCATAGCCAGGCCTGCTCACAGAAAGGTCCTACCAGACTTCAGAGGCAAACTCGCAGACCCAGATAAAGGGAGGCAGCCCAGTACTGACACACAGAGACCAAAATGCCCTTTAGGCCAGGCTTAGAGGACTTGCTAGCTGAGGAGCTGAAGTTTTGCCTTCTATGGTCATATCTGTTCTTTCTGGTGCTGATGACACTGTAAATACATGAGGCAGTAAGCACACAGTTCAGCATTCCTCCAAGCTGGCAGATGACCCATGCCAAAGAACTTGCCAAGGCTAAAGAACTTGGGGCTGGGAGATACTCAGAGGCAGGCAGAGCCCTCATTCATAATATTTTCACTGCTTATTTCCTCCTTTGAGAGCTAACCAAAGTAAAGCAACATTACCCATCCCCAAACCTGGGCCAAATATCACAACCTGGAACAGGAAAAGGTGACTTTAAGTGATCTTCTCTCAGACTGCTCCTCTCCCATCGAAGGTTTCTCTGCATTCCCTATGGCCCCAGCTGCCTCACTGCAGACTTTGCACACTCAATGGATCCAGCATCACAGCAAACAGCTTTGACACATGACCAAGGCCCCATCTTTTCCCCATGATTAGCTGATTATTAGAGCTTCAGTTCTCTGGAGCAGTCTCAATTATGAATTATTGGTTCCTTCATTAGATAGTGATGGATATTTTTGTTCAGAAAATTTCCTTGGTGGATATAGAGAAGTTCTTTCCCTATTTTCATGGCAGAAAATTCATCTTAAGATTAACAAGCCTGGGGCAAACTCCCAATCTTTACCAGCTCTTGACCCTGAGGACTGCATTTCTCCTACTGGAGTCTCCGGTTTCTCATCTGTGGAAAAAATAACAGCAATCCCTTCCCGGGGTCTTTTAAGTATCTGGAAAAGGCAGAAAAAGGTGACTTAGAATTTGAGCTCACTAGGTGCCTCCTCCCTGCACCTTGAAGTATTAATCATGGTCCCTGGCTAGAATGCAATAAACATGAGTTCCCCTCCTCCCACTCCCTGTCACTAGATTTTATCGCAACAGGACTCTCCACTGGTCACTCAGGCAAAACTCCCATAAAGACCCTGGGGTTTGTCCTGTGATGTCAGGATAATGACCACCCACCAGCACAAAGGGAGCCTGGAGTCCTCCTTAGGCCTCTAGTCTGGTCTGCATGCTTCCCCACTCTGAGCCTCCTCCCTTGTCCAGCTCCTCTCTGTAGGTGTGGGAACTGAAGTTCTTAACAGACCCAGAGGGTTTCACTGAGGGAGTGGAGCTGAAACTATAAAACTCACAACCGCTGAGTTCCCAGGCTCTTTGTCAGCCCACCAAGCCATGTCACCTCACAGCTAATGCAGACTGTGGCCCAGCGTTCCTCTGGGAAATGTTAAAAGCACAAGTCTGGTTTTCAGAAAACACAACAAGCTGACAGTTCCCCCATAGTTTGACTCTGTGACCAGCAAAATGAGAAAAAAGAGGGGAAAGAACCTCTTGAAAGACATTCTCACAGGAGATAGCATTTCTACCTGGGAAACCAGAAGATTCAGACAATAATTTTACTCTATCAGAAAGAAAGCTATAATTCCCAAAGCATCCCAAAGTGAAGTGCCAGCTCCACACCAGCCTCAGCCTAGTCATAACACTTCCTCCCCCACAGGCCTGCAGGGGCCCAGGCTCAGGGTTTCAGTCTCCATTTGCTTGCTTTCAAAAAGAAAATGGTTCCAGGAACACCAAACATTCTCCTTCCAAAAATGGCAAACCCGGATGCCCTATTTTGAAATCTTTCTTCACACCCAGACCTTGGCCTGTGCAGGAAAAGACAGCACTGTCCCCATCCAGCTTGCAGTTGGAAATGAAAGGCTGGCCTTGTTCTGATGAGAAAACAGGGTTGTGGCTCCCCACAATTGAAAAATGCAGTTTTGATGATTAAAGTGTGCATTTCAACAGGCTTTGTGAAAGACATTTCTGGGTGAGGTCTGAGAAAAGAAGGCTGCCAGTGAGCTGTCTGCCAGCCTTGTTTTCTCTGAACTTCTGGCCCCACTGGAAAAGGAAATTAAAACTTCGTTTTTAATTTTTAGTCATGATCCACAATGTTAAAGGGTCACGGCCTGGGGTTTAGAAAACTTATCTGTGAAAAAGATCTGAAATGCTATATTCAAGGCCAGTCAACCAGCCTAGGATTCATTTTATGACAGAAGCAAGCACCAAAGGCACAATCAGGTATGGCAAAGTGATTCTACATGACAGTGACATTGTGCAGCTAGGAAAAGCCTATTAAACATCCCAAAAGTCACAAGTTCACATCAATCCTTCAATCTGTAAATTACCTAATGATTTCTGTGGTACATGTTCACACTTGCACATGAACCCTGACTTCATGGACTTTCATCTCTCAACTTCTACTATGCTATTGTTTTAATAGCAATTCTTGTGCTTCTACTGTGTATTTCTTCAAGGTTGGTTTATAAAGTGGTCTGCAAAATAATCAATCCTGGCCATAAATGAAAGAAGAGAAGCTGGAGAAAAAACAGCTAAGCTCAAAATCAATCATTGCTCAATGGATAACTTAATTACCAGTAACTGGGGAAAGCAAAGCTATTCAGGAATGAACAACTAAGTGTCTCCCACTGGCACCAGGGATGGATTCTAGAGAAAACTGGTGACTCCAGGAAAGCAAACAAATCACAAATGGTCTTGTTTGACTCTCAGGGCTTTCGTTGTTTTTTTAAATTTGAATTACTATTTATATGAGGTACAGTCTCAAATTTGTAGGCAGGAAACAGAATGGTGGTTGCCAGTGGCTAAGGGAAGGGGAATGGGGAGTTGCTGAATGGGCACAGAATTGTGGTTTTGCAAGATGAAGAGTTCTGGAAATCTGTTGTATGGCAGTGTGAACATATTTAACATTACTGAACTGTACACTTAAAAATGATTAAGATGGTAAATTTTATATTACGTGTATTTTACCACAATAAAAAAAAAAGAGTTCAATTAGTTGCTAACATTCAAAAGTCAAGACATCACACTTACAGATCTGTTTCCTGGTCTTCTCCTCTAATTGGGAAATGAAGCTGCACTGGGCCCACCATCTCACATGACAGCAGCCTGTGGGGCTGGGAGCAGCTGTCTCCTCAGTAAGCTCCACTTGCCCAGCTACCACACCAGGCCACCAAAAGCTTCTGGGTTTCAGAGCCCATGACTACAGGAAATGGAATGTACTCTACACACTTGACACAGAGGAATTAAGTTGCAAACATTTTAAATAG
Source organism: Glossophaga mutica (assembly GCA_039655065.1). NCBI lineage: Eukaryota > Metazoa > Chordata > Mammalia > Chiroptera > Phyllostomidae > Glossophaga > Glossophaga mutica. The sequence goes on along the minus strand of CM077307.1, from coordinate 95,569,442 downwards.
ACTTCAGAGTTCTATGAGAAAAACTATTTAAAATGCATTCTTAGTCACACTGAACAATAAATTAGGCAAATAGCAAACGGAAAAGACCAAAGTTTCAGTGGGAGGTGTGCCCCTGGTGGCCAGCACCCACCCTCATCCCACTCTTGCTTCGGCCGGAGCTTCCCTCTGACACTGTCCTGGGCCAGCACCTTTCCAGCTTCTGCAGAAGAAGACTCAGTGCTAGTAATCACCTCCTGCAGACATGAAGGGCCACTCATCCTCCCCCCAGGACACTCACCACCTAGGCCTCCCAGGCCTGTGGCTAGGTTCCTGAATGGAGACAGTGTGTGGTGTCAGAATGCCCATTTGTCCACTCCTGCACTGCAGGAGTCCCAGGCCACCAGAGGCCAGCTTTGGGAAAGATTTGTGATGTGAAAATCTCTGCCTTGGAAACAAAGCTGAGCTCTTTGACTGGTCACATGCCATCAATCATGGGCTTCTGAGCAGCCTCTCGAAACAACAGCAATCTGAGACAGCCAGTCCCCTAACCCACTCCACCCCAACCTGGAGCAGCTATACAAGCTCACATTTCTCTTCTGGATCCAGAGCAGTTACAACCAACCACAGTGTCTGACACAGACCAGGGACAGGTCAAAATTCCAAATAAGGAAGAATATCTGAAAATGGGAACCAAAGGGAGAGGAATAAATGGTCGTAAAGTAGAGTTTAGCTGTCCAACCATTTGGAAATGCCTCAAAGCCTGAGCTTGGTTTTCAAATTGTGGTCTTTACAGTGTAAGGAACAATTGTACTAGTAATTACAAAGAGAACCTTGGATACCATTTGTGTCAAGTTGTCCCTAGAAAGAAGGAACAGTGAGTCCTGAGGGGAAATGCAGGAATAAGCACCAAGAGACTTTTGGCCCAATGGAGATTAGATGCCCAGTATGCAACAGTGATATCCAGATTCTAAAAGTGAAGCCAACACTTGGACACAGAGCAACCTTGACTTTCAAACCATCTGTGGGTTTTTAAAACACTTATGTTTCACTATTTTATGTAGAAAAATCCTGGTTTTGAACAACTCAAGGAAAGAATCACAGAAGGAAATGAGTAAGATGTGAGGAGGACAGGAGGGACTGAAGCACTAGCCAATGTTTTCAAGAAGAAAACCTACCATTCTGTTTTCTGCACTTCTTTGCTGGAACTTATTACTCATCCGAGCACAGCAGATAATTGAGTGGGGTATTCCACCATTTTTCCAAAAGCAATAATGCCACATGTCCCAAATCCCTCCATTTCAAAAACCTCATATCCAAAAAATTGTAAAGAGTCCCACTACGGTAACCATCTCATACCAAATAAATCCTGCTGTTGTCACAGAATGGCCATGGTTCTTTCCATTTCTTATGTGGGCTTTGAACAGACCATAAATCCACTGATGAATTAGTCATATTTTGACCACAGTTTTTTCCACAAAGGTTAAACAAGGTATGATGAATTTAAGCCTAGTGGCCCTGCACAGGAAAAATCATAGAAATTCTGTCTTTATAAGTTTAGAATGAGAAATTTGGGGAAAACAATAGCAATTTCTTGTTTACATCCAGATTCATTGATCATCTGTTAGCTTTTTTGGACAAACAACCTGGAAAATTCATCCTTCCTGGATTCTGGTCAGTCCACCAGTAACTAACCATGACTGGTTGAGTCACAACTCTTCTGGGATTCAGATGTCTGGTTGCTAAGATTAGTTCCTATAGCCCTCCTGCTATAAGACTCCATGTGATCTACAAGAGGCAGGGAAAGAAGATCAGACAATATCTTGGAAAAAATGGGCAGAAAAGACTAAAAAAATTGATGAAGAAGACAGCAGACAGCTCAACCTTCCATAATCCAAAGGAAGAGTGATCCCTCTTTGCTTTGAAATCAGAATTCAACCTTTCTAATTTATAGAGAGATGTTACTGCCTGAGTTTAACACCCCTGTTAGACAAAGAGAGTTTGGCCTAAAGTGCATCCTCCCCCAAGATGGGAAGAGACCCTGTGTTAGACACATCTTCACCTGAGGAGAGTGTACCTTATCACCACATTAAAGGCCCCTGGAAAGGAGAGAGAACACATCATTATTAGTTAATTCTTGTTCTTCTCACAGACAGAGAAACAGTTGAAGGATAATGTAGGGAAAGCAAAGATTCCAGGAAAGGTCTAGGTGTATCAGTGAAGTACTTATAAATACATGATGTAATATAGTCACAAAAAATTTTTTAACCTTATGATACACTGCGTGTATACAAAGAGGACAAACACCGTGTGCCTAAGAGGTAACAAGGCTTTCTTTATTCTGTAGATTCCAACCCTTAGTTCAGCCTTAAAGAAGACCGCAGACAGTTTGAGGTACCTCAAGTTCAGAGAAACATTGAGACATTGGAAGCCTTCCAGAAAAGAGCCACAAAGTTGAGTTACAGGCTGCAAAAGGTTGAGCAATGAAGGGTAGGTCAATAGCATGAGACACTGAGTAAGTTCAGCAGCTATAAGTCAACCAGGGCAAGAACAACCTAAAAATAATCACAAGGCCTCCCCCATGAAGAAGGTTTTCATTCTCCTTAGGACCAGGACCTAGGCAGCTGCAGACCACACTCAGGCTCTTAGCCAAACAACCAACAATATATTTATAACCTGCAGTTTCTAGGGACTGTGGTTGCTGTCCTGCCTGTACTAAATCAGCAAAGTCAGCTGTGGGAGACATGGCTCCATGGAGGTGTGATAAGCTCAGGCAGATGTGGTCCCAGGAACAGTGTGAGGGACCTCAGTTGAGATTAGTGTGCTCTCCCCTCTCCTTACCATTCCTTTCATCAAAGTCTTTTCCTCTCTTCCTTGTACCTTCCTCCTCTCCTCCCCATTTCAGTGATCCTTGGTGGTCTTCTGTTACGTCAGCTTCTCCAGTCCAGGGAGAAAATTAGATTATAAAACAAGCCACCCTTGAGATGTGACTCTGCAGATTAACCTGCATGATGAGAGAGTCTATAAAGAATGGGAATCTAGCGGACAAATGGTGGTCATGGAAGATAGTATGGAGGTTACTACAGTTCTCCTCTACCTCAGTCCTACCCTGCTATGTGCTTTTTTGCCCAGCCTGAAGCACTAAAAGCAGCACAGATCAGTGTCTAGCATTGTGTGTCTGTCCTCCTCTTCCCTGAAAAGCACAACTCCTTACTCTAAACAAAGCAAAACAAAAAATGCAAAGGAAAGAAGATATGGGAGAGTTACTTGACATTTTCTGTCTTTGAAATCAATGATCCAAGAAAAAGGCTTTTAGGTACACTAATATGGCTGTTAGCTGGAGCTGTTTAGAGATGAATTACTCATGTTTCAGCTGGAAAAAGCTTCCTGAGTTGTCTTCTTTAAAAAAGAATAATAATACTATGTTGACTGAGAACAAGGTATAAAAAAAGAATAATAATACTATGTTGACTGAGAACAAGGTATAATTTTACATTAAGTGATGAACCAACGTAGAGAAAACTTCCTTAGCCAGCACATCTGGAGGAAGAAGTATTTAGCGATGTGAAGTCCTGCCTGGCTTGAAGGGAAGTCTGTTAAGTACCATCATGCTGCTGTTCAAACCAGGGACCATCCTAGGACCCCCACACACTGGGAACCTAAGATTCTACCAGAATCTTCATACCCTTTTTTCACATTTCTGCCTTAGAAAGAAATCTTCATAAACATGATAATTGTTCCCTAATTCAGATTTGATCAATGTCACAGGTCCATCTGTTGTGACCTGGGGTTGTCTTTGATGTAAATACACAAGACAGAATATCTGCTGACCCTCAAACATGGAATGGAGGTGAGTGGAAAAGCAAACAGTGCAGCCAAAATTCAATTTTTAGTTAGGGTGTGTGTGAGAGTGTACTTTAGCAAAGTTTTGACCTACTTCTGCATCCATCTGTCCAGCAGCCACCTCCACTTTCACCCCACAGAAATGGGTCCTTTTTCTCCCTCTGTCACCTGAGCCCAGAATCTTGTAGAGGTTGGGCTATAATGGGCATGTACACCAGGGTCTCCCACTCATCAGAGAAATTCAGGCACATAGTAGATAAGAGCTAATGTCCTATGAAACAATGAAGAGAAGCTAAATCAACTCAAGGACCTAGAGAAGACACTGTCTGCCTGGAGGTGGGCAGGACAGAGAAGATGAAACTTGAACAGCTCATGAAGGTGAGTCCCTAAGATCCCAGGTAGAGCACCATGGACTGGAAGCTCCAAAGTGATCCTTCAATAAGAGAGGCACTACTTTGCCCTATGATGTAGCCAAATGGGGGGCAGGGAGAGGTGCCCAAGCCCGACACAGAAAATACTTTCAACCAAAACAAAAAAGAATTGTCTGGCCCTTGGCAGTCTGGCACCTCATTCTCCAAGGCCACCCCATCTCTCCACAGAGTGCCAACATAAATGGCATCCCAAGAACATCAAGTTCAGGAGATCAAGGAGACTGCACCACTGAACCTCACAGGTCTCCTACCATAAAAGTTCATACCACAAACTCAGGGAGTCAGAACAGAGCAATTTAAGAAGCAGAGGCTAACAAGAACAGTCTCACAAACAATAGGAAGACAAAGAAACAAACCCCAAATGAAAGGAAAGAAGGAATCCTCATTGAGTTCAAATCAATGGTTCTCAGGAAACTCAATGAGCTCACTGACAATTATGAAAAACTATAGGAAAACTACAAGGAGCTAACTGCAAACTATATCAGCACTAAAAAGGACATAGAAATAATCAACAAGAGCCAAAAGGAAATGAAGAACAGAAATTCTGAATTGAAGAACACAGCAGAAGGAATCAAAATCAGGCTAGATGAAGGAGAGGATTGAATGAGTGAGCTGGAGGACAAGATAGAATAAAAAATGTCCAGGAAGAGCAAGTAAAGAAAAAATACTAAAAAAGAATGGAGAGGGGTAAGGGAAGTGCAGGACAGCAAAAAACATAATAATATCCGCATAACAGGGATATGAGAAGGAGAAGAAAAGGAGCAAGGAATAGAAAATCTGTTTGTAAAAAGTAATGATGGAAAACTTCCCTAGTTGATGAGAGAAAAAGCCACACAAGTCCAGTAAGCACAGAGGGTCCCCATCAAGAGGAACCCAAAGAAGCCCACTCTAAAACACATCGTAATTAAAATGGCAAAATTCCAAGACAGAGAGAATCTTAAAGGCAGCAGGGAGAAAGAGGAAGTAACATACATGGGAGCCACAGTAAGGCTAGCAGCTGACTTCTCAAAAGAAGCATTACAAGCCAGAGGGAATGGCAAGAAATATTCAAGTAGTGAACAGCAAAGGCCTGCAACCAAGACCATTCTACCCAGCAAGGCTCTCAATTAAGATGGAAGGTTAAATAAGGAGCTTCCCAGACAAAAGAAGGAGAAAATAATACATGTCCACCAAACCAACATTGCAAGATATGCTAAAGGGGTTGCTTTAAAAAGAGGAAGAAAAACAGTGAGAGAGGAACACAGGTACAAAGGCAGTAAAATGGCAATGAATGAGTACCTATCAATAATAACATTAAATGTAAATGAATTAAATGCTCCAATAAAAAGACATAGGGTAGCTGGATGATAAGAAAATAGCCCTGGCTTGTGTGGCTCAGTGGATTGAGCCATGGTCCATGAATTGAAGGGTCACTGGTTCGATTCCCAAACAGGGCACATGCTTGGGTTGCAGGCCAGATCCCCAGTGGGGGGATACACAAGAGACAAACACACACTGATGTTTCTCTCCCTCTCTTTCTCCCTCTACTCCCCTCTATCTAAAAATAAATAAATAAAATCTTTCGAAATATTATATCTGTAAAAAAAAAGAAGAAAAGAAAATATGAACCACACATATGCTGCCTACAAGAGACTCACCTCAGAATAAAAGACTTACGTAGACTGAAAGTGAAGGGTTGGGAAAAATATCCCAAGCAAATGGACAGAAAAGAAAGAGCTGGGGTAGCAATACTTATATTAGACAAAGTAGACTTCAAAACAAAGGCCATAGAGGGGAGGGGGTCAAGAAGGGGGTGTGATCAGAAAGGCTTTGCTTCCTCACACAACCAAAAGAAGGAAAACAACCAATTTATTTTTTAACATTTTTATTGTTGTTCAAGTACAGTTTTCTGCCTTTTCCCCCCACCCCTCCCCACCACCTCAGTGCTCTCCACCTCCCTCCCCTGCTTCCATCCCGCCTTGTTATTGTTGATGTGTCCTTTATAATTGTTCCTGCAAACCCTTCACCCTTTTCCCCTATAATCCCCTCCTCTCTTCCTTCTGGTCACTGTCAGCCTGTTCTCAATTTCAGTGTCTTTGGTTATACTTGCTTGCTTGTTCATTTTATTGATTAGGCTCCTGTTAAAGGTGATATCACATGGTATTTGTCTTTCATTGCCTAGTTTATTTTGCTTAGCATAATGCGTTCCAGTTCCATCCATGCTGCTGCAAAGGGTAGGAGCTCCTTTCTTTCTGCTGTGTAGTATTTCATTGGGTAAATGCACCACAGTTTTTTTTTTAATTTATTTTATTTTATTTTTTTAATCAGTATTTTTTAATTGTTGATATTGTACAGTTTTCTGTCTTTTACCCCGCCCCAGCCCACCACCCCAGCCCTCCCCACCTTCCTCCCATTTCCACCCCCCATAGTTTTTGTTCATGAGTCCTTTATACTTGTTGCTCTAAACCGTTCCCCCTTTCCCCTGAAATTCCCTCCCCTCCCACTCTGGACACTGTCAGACTGTTCTCAAATTCAGTGTCTTTGTTTATATTATGCTTGTTTGTTTGTTTTGTTGATTAGCTTCCTGTTAAAGGTGAGATCATATGGTATTTGTCTTTCCCTGCCTGGCTTATTTCGCTTAGCATGATACTCTCCAATTCCTTCCATGCTGTTGCAAAGGGTAGGAGCTCCTTCTTTCTTTCTGCTGCATAGAATTCCATTGTGTAAATGTACCACAGTTTTTTGATCCATTCATTTACTGATGGGCACCTAGGTTGCTTCCAGCCCTTGGCTACTGTAAATTGTGCTGCTATGAACATAGGGGTGCATAAGTTCTTTTGAATTGGTGTTTCAAGGTTCTCAGGGTGTAATCCTAGCAGTGGAATTGCTGGGTCAAAGGGCATTTCCATTTTTAGTTTTCTGAGGAAATTCTATACTGTTTTCCGTAGTGGTTGTACCAGTCTGCACTCCCACCAACAGTACACTAGGGTTCCCTTTTCTCCACAACCTCTCCAACACTTCCTGTTTGTTGCTTTGTTTATGATGGCCATTCTGACTGGTATCAAGTGGTATCTCATTGTGGTTTTAATTTGCATCTCTCTGATAGCTAATGATACTGAGCATCTTTTCATGTGTCTCTGGATCCTCTGTATGTCCTCCTTGGAGAGGTGTCTGTTCAAGTCCTTTGCCCATTTTTTAATTAGGTTGCTTGTCTTCTTAGAGTGGAGTCATGTGAGTTCTTTATATATTTTGGAGATTAAACCCTTGTCTGAAGTATCATTGGCAAATATGTTTTCCCATAGGGTTAGTTCTCTTTTTATTTTAATAGTGTTTTCTTTAGCCGTGCAGAATCTTTTTATTTTGATGAGATCCCTTTGGTTTATTCTTTCCTTTATGTTCCTTGCTCTAGAGGACATATCAGTAAAAATGTTGCTGCATGGAATATCTGAAATTTTCCTGTCTATGTTCTCCTCTAGGACCTTAACTGTGTCAAGACTCATACTTAAATCTTTTATCCACCTTGAATTTATTTTTGTGTATGGTGTAAGTTGATGCTCGAGTTTCATTGTTTTTTTTTTTTTTTTTACATGTAGCTGTCCAGCTCTCCCAACACCATTTGTTGAAGAGGCTATTTTTACTTCATTTCATGCTGCTGCCCCCTTTGTCAAATATTAATTGACCATAGGGACTTGGGTTTATTTCTGGGCTTGCTGTTCTGTTCCATTGGTCTATGTGCCTGTTTTTATGCCAGTGCCAGGCTGTTTTGATTACAGTAGCCTTGTAATACAGTTTGGTACCAGGTATTGAAATCCCTCCTACTTTGTTTTTCTTTTTCAAAACTGCTGCAGCTATTTGGGCTAATTTATGGTTCCATATAAATTTTTGAAGTGTTTGTTCTATGTCTGTGCAATATGCCATTGGTACTTTAATAGGTATTGTGTTGAATCTATAAATTGCTTTGGGAAATATGAACATTTTGATGATGTTAATTCTTCTGATCCATGAACATGGTATATATTTCCATTTGTTTGTGTATTCCCTAATTTTTTTTGTCAGCATTGTATAGGGAAAACCACCAATTTAAAAACAAAGAACCATCAGAACTGCCAGAAATATATTTGCATGGAAGTCCAACACCTAAGAAGTTGAACAAATATTTAACCAGACTGCAGGAGGGATGAGATGGGCAGCGGGGCAGAGAGGATGTAGCAAGGTGGCAGCTGGAGGACCAGGTAGGTAAGGCAGCAGCTGGCCACACAACAAGTCAGGGGGAAAGTGGGAGAGTGACACAGAACTCAAAACCCTGGTTTTCACACAGGAAACTAAGGACTCAAAACCACAGGCTGCAGAAAAGATCTATGGGGATTCTGGTGACTGTAGAGATGTCCTGCCTCACGGGAGAATTTGCTGGAGAGACCCATGGGGTGTTAAAACATGCACACACACACACACACACACACACACACACCTGAAAATCAGCACATGAAGGACACAAACTGCTTGTGGGAGGTGAGGGAAGTGACAGAAAGTGGGACAAGAGTGGAGCAAGTGTCATTGTTCCCTCTCTGACCACTCGTTCACAGACAGCACCACAGCACAGCAAAGAGGATTGCCCCTGGCGAATACCTGAAGCTCTGCCCCTTACATGTAACAGGTGCACTCAGACAAAGAAATATTGCCCAAATGAAAGAACAAATCAAAACTCCAGAAAAAGAACTAAGTGATGAGGAGCTAGACAAACTGTCTGATGCAGAGTTCAAAACATTGCTAATCAGGATGCTCACAGAATTGATTGAGCTCAGTTGAAAGTGAAGGAAGAAATGAAGGCTACACAAGGTGAAATAAAGGAAAATATACAGGGAGTCAACAGTGAAGGGAAGGAAACTGGGACTCAAATCAACAATTTGGAACAGAGGAAAAATAAGTATCTAACTGGAACAGAATGAACAAATAAGAATGCAAAAAAATGAGGCAAGGCTTAGGAACCTCTGGGACAATTTAAACATTCCAACATCCAAATAATGGGAGTCCTGGAAGTAGAAGAGGAAGAGCAAGAAATTGAAAATTTATTTGAAGAAATAATGAAGGAAAACTTCCCCAATCTGGCAAAGAAAATAGAGTTCCAGGAATCCTAGGAAGCCCAGAGAGTCCCAAAGAAATTGGACCCAAGGAAGCACATACCAAGGCACATCTAATTAAGTTATGCAAGATTAAAGATATGGAAAGAATCTTAAAAGCAGCAAGAGGAAAGGAGAGAGTTACTTATAAAGGAATTCCCATAGGCTATCAGCTGATTTCTCAAAAGAAACTTTACAGGCAAAAAGGAGCTGGAAGAAGTATTTGAAGTCATGAAAAGCAAGGACCTGCTTTCAAGACTGCTCTATCTAGAAAAGTTACCATTTAGAATGAAAAGGCAGATAAAGTGCTTCCCAAATAAGGTGAAGTTAAAGGAGTTCATCATCACCAAGCCTTTGTTATATGAAATGTTAAAAAAACTTATCTAAGAAATAGAAAATCAAAAACTGTGAACAATAAAATGACAACAAACCCACAACTATCAACAACTGAGCCTAAAAAAGCAAAACCAGGCAAACAACTAGAACGGGAACAGAATCCCCAAAATGGAGATCACATGGTGGGTTATCAGTGGAGAGGGAGATGGGACAGTGGGGAGGAAAGGTACATGAATAAGAAGCAGAATAGGTAGGCACAAAATATACAAGGGGAGATCAGAATAGTATATGAGAAATGGAGAAGCCAAAGAACTTAAACGTACAACTCTTGGACATGAACTGTGTGGGGGAGCAAGAATGCTGGAGGGTGCAAGGAGGAGGGAGATAAAATGAAGAAAAAAATGGGACAACTGTAATAGCATAATCAATAAAATATACTTTAAAAAACAAAAGTCATAAAAAGAGACACAGAAGGACACTTCATAATACTCAAAGGAAGAATCCATTGAGAAGACATAAATATTGTAAACATATATGCACCCAACATAGAGCACACAAATACATAAGGAAAATCTTGGAGGACTTCAAGAAAGATATAGACAGCAACACAATTATAGTAGGGCATTTTAACACCCCACTGTTAACAATGGATAGATCTTCCAAACAAAGTATGAACAAGGATATTATGGAACTGAATGACATATTAGATCAAATGGACTTAATTGATACACACACATACACACTTTCATCCCAAAGAAGCAAAATACACATTCTTTTCAAATGCACATGGAATATTTTTAAAGATAGAACACATGATAAGACACAATATGAACCTCAACAAATTCAAGAGAATTGAAATCATATCAAGCATTTTCTCAAACAACAAAGGCTTGAAACTAGAAACCAACCTCAAGGAAATAATTCAAAAATATTCAAATTCATGGAGACTAAATAGCAGGCTACTAAACAATGAATGAGTTAATAGTGAGATCAAGGAAAAAATCAAAAGGTTTCTGGAAATAAATGAAAATGAACACACAACAGTCCAAAACCTATGAGACATAGCAAAGGCCATCCCAACAGGGAAGTTCATAGCAATACAGGCCTACCTAAAAAAGATAGAAACATTTCAAATAAACATCCTAACCCTACATCTACAAGAACTGGAGGATCAACACCAAACAAAGCCCAGAGCAAGTAAAAGAAAGGAAATAATCAAGATCAGAGCAGAATTAAATGGCATAGAGTCTAAAAGAACAATTCAAAGGATCAGTAAATCCAGGAGCTGGTTCTTTGAAAAGATTAAAAGAATTGACAAGCCTTTAACCAGATCCATCATGAAAAAAAGAGAGAGGGCCCAAACAAATAAGATCAGAAAGGAAAGAGGAGAAATTGCAACTGATACCACAGAAATACAAAGGATTGTAAGAAATTACTATGAACAACTATATGCCAAGAAATTTGAAAACCTGGTGAAATGGACAAACTTCTAGAAAAAATATAATCTTCCAAAACTGAATCAAGAAGAAGAAAGCCTAAACAGACCAATAACAACTGGTGAAATTGAAGAAGTAATCAGGAATTAAGAAGAACCTATGCACAGCAATGTTTATAGCAGCACAATTTACAGTAACCAAGTGCTGGAAGCAACTTAGGTGCCCATCAGTAAATGAATGGATCAAAAAAACATGGTACATTTACTCAATGGAATACTACACAGCAGAAAGAAAGAAGGAGCTCCTACCCTTTGCAGCAGCATGGATGGAACTGGAGAGCATTATGCCAGGTGAAGTAAGCCAAGTGGTAAAAGACAAATACCATATGATCTCACCTATTAGTGGAACCTAATCACCAAAACAAACAGCAAGCAAAATATAACCAGAGACATTGAAATAAAGAACAAACTGACAGTAATCAAAGAGGAATGGGGAAGGAGATAACAAGGGAAAGATAGGAAAGAGTCATCAAAGAATTTGTATAAAGGACCCATGGACAAAGCCAAAGGGGGAAGGATGGAGGTGGGATGGAGGAAAGTGGTGGTAGGAAAATGGAGACAACTGTATTTGAACAGCAATAAAAATGATTTTTAAAATATGAACAACAAAATGGCAACAAGTAGATATCTATCAATAATTGAATCTAAAAGAAAAAACACACAGAATAGAAACAGAATCATAGATACAGAGAATGTTTTGATGGTTGCCAAATGCAAGGTGCATCAAGAGGATGGGCAAAAAAGATGAAGGAATTAAGAAGTACAAATTGGTTGTTACAATAGTCATGGGGATGTAAAGTACAGCACAGGGAATAGAGTAGCCAAAGAATATGTATGCATGATCCATGGACATGGACAATAGCGTGGGGATTGCCTGAGGGAGTGGGGGTTCTAGGTGGGGGGGGGGGCAAAGAGGGAAAATTGGGACAACTATAATAGCAGAAACAATAAAACAATATATATTAAAATAGTAAGTGTAAAGGAATATTATAAGCAGTGAAAGCAATGGACTATACCTACATACAATAAAATGCATCAATTCCACAAGCATAGTGTTGAAGAGAAGCAAGACCAAAAAAATAAATAAATAAATAAACAATATGGATGCATTTACATAAAAAATTCAAACACATGCCAAAAAAACACACAAAACATATATTGTTTAGGAATTATATCCAGGTGGTAAAACTATAAAAAGAAATGCAAGAATCTTCAGAGAAGTGAGATAAAGACTCGATTGGGAGAGCCTGTGGTTCACTCTCCCAGGGGTGGCATGTGGTTGTGGGATATTGGAATGTTCCATTTGGTTTGGGAGTGGTTTCACTAAGCTATATATGTATAGGGAAGCACTTTTGGCATATATGTTCTATTTCACAATAAAAGAAGGGTGAAGGAAGAAAAATCATTGAATTTGGAGACAAATCTGTGGGTTCTATTCCCACCTCTATCAGTTAGTAAACCTCTAAGCTAAACATATAACCTTCCTAACCTTCCTAAACCTCAATTTTCCTACCTATACAATATATAAATGGTAAAATGGGAGTAATAATTCTTACCTCAAAGGGTTGTTGTGTAATTAAAATGAATATATATTTTAAATGCTTTAAATTCCCAAAAGCAGCATATACATGGCAGATGTAACTTTATAAACTCCTATCTCATTGTTTTGCCTATAGCTGGATATTGATTTGTTACCTGTGCATTCAGTGAGCATCTATTTTGGGCTTGCTAAGTGCTGGCACTATGTTAGATACTGTGCAAACTGCAGTGAGCAAGAGCAGATTATTTGCATCAATATGCAAAAATAAAACTGAGATCCATCAACAGATGAATGAGTAAACAAATTGTTATACATCCATACAATGAAATATTATTCAGCCTTTAAAAGGAAAAAATTCTGACACACACTACAACATGGATGAAGCTTGAGGATATTATGCTAAATGAAATAAGCCAATCACAAAAAGGATAAATACTGTGTGAGTTCACTCATATGAGGTACCTAAGACCAAAAAAAAAAAAAAATATGGATGCATTTACATAAAAAATTCAAACACATGCCAAAAAAAACCACACAATATTTGTCCTTTTTGAGCCAAAATAAAAGGTGGCTGCCAGGGACTTGGGGGAGGGGAATGAGGAATTAGTGTTTAATGGGGACAGTGTCAGTTTAAAACAAAAAGTTCTGATGATGGGTGGTGTGATGATTGCACAATGTAAATGTACTTAATGTTACTGAACTGTACAATTAAAATGGTAAAATAATAAATTTTATGTTTTGTGTAATTTATCACAGTTTTAAAAATGGATAAGATAGTTTTTAAAAAGTGAACATAGGCAAACACTGGAGGTATTCTTGCTTATGTCAGCAACAAAAACAAGGACATCCACTATTATCACTACCATAACACCCATACTGGGATGCTAGTCAAAACAGTTAGATATGAGAAAGAAAGGTATAAAAATTGGGAGGGAGGTGAAACTCTCACTGTTAATGGATGCAACCAAGAAACCTTAAGAAAATCAACAAAAACTACTACAAACTATACTTCAGGAAGGTAAAGGCAGAATCAACACTAGCCTCTACCGTGCCTTTGCACTGTCTCCTGACCCTAGCCCATGAGCATGCTGCCCTACTGAGGAAGGGCTTGCTGAGTTCTAGCCTCAAGCCCCTCAGCCTTGTGCAATGATGCAGGTACATAAATGTATGCTCTCAGCAGTAAGACATAAAATTAGCACATAGAAATTAAGAGCTTCCAAACACTTACTGATGGGCACACAGGCTATTTCCAGCACTTGGCTATTATAAATTGTGCTGCTATGAGCAATGGGGTGCATAGGTTCTTTTGAATTTGGTGTTTCAGGCTTCTTAGGATATAATGCCAGCAGTGGAATTGCTGTGTCAAAAGGCAATTTCATTTTTAGTTTTTTGAGAAAATTCCATACTGTTTTCCACAGTGGCTACACCAGTCTGCATTCCCTCCAACAATGTACTAGGGTTCCCTTTTCTCCACAGCCTCACCGGCACTTGTTGTTTGTTGATTTATTTACATGGCCATTCTGACCAGTGTGAATTGGTATCTCATTGTGGTTATTTGCATCTTTCTGATGGCTAATGATGCTAAGCATCCTTTCATATGTCTCTGGGCCCTCTGTATGTCCTCCTTGGAGAATTGTCTGTTCAGGTCCTTTGCCCATTATTTAATTAGATTGTTTGTCTTCCTGGAGTGGACCCCTGGACAAAGCCAAAGGGGGCTAGGATGGAGCATGGGATGTGGGGTTGGGTAGGGTGGGGGAAGTGGTGGGAGGAAAATGGAGACAACTGTACTTGAACAATAAATAAATAAATAAATAAATAAATATTTATGCTGTTGTATTTTTTTTTTAATTTTTATTTTAATTGTTGATCTTATACAGTTTTCTGTCTTTTATTCTCACCCCAACCCACCACCCCAGCCCTTCCCTCCCATTTCCACCCCCCCATAGTTTTTATCCATGTGTCCTTTTTACTTGTTTCTGTAAATCCTTCCCCTTTTCCCCTGAAATTCCCTCCCCTCTCCCCTCTGGTGACTTTCAGCCTGTTCCCAATTTCTATGTCTTTGGTTATATTATGCTTGTTTCTTTGTTTTGTTGATTAGGTTCCTGTTAAAGGTGAGATCATATGGTATTTGTCTTTCACTGCCTGGCTTACTTCGCTTAGCATGATGCTCTCAAGTTCCATCCATGCTGTTGCATAGGGTATGAGCTCCTTCTTTCTTTCTGCTGCATAGAATTCCATTGTATAAATGTACCACAGTTTTTTGATCCATTCATTTACTGATGGGCATCTAGGTTGCTTCCAACACTTGGCTATTGTAAATTGTGCTGCTATAAACATAGGGATGCATAGTTTCTTTTGGATTGGTGTTTCAGGGTTCTTAGGATATAGTCCTAGCAATGGAATTGCTGGGTCAAAAGGTATATCCATTTTTAGTTTTTTAAGAAAAATCCATACTGTTTTCCATAGTGGTTGTACCAGTCTGCACTCCCACCAGCAGTGCACTAGTGTCCCCTTTTCTCCACAACCTCTCCAACACTTGCTGTTTGTTGCTTTGTTTATGAGGGCCATTCTGACTGGTGTCAAGTGGTATCTCATTGTTGTTTTAATTTGCATCTCTCTGATAGCTAGCGATATCGAGCATTTTTTCATGTGTCTCTGGATCCTCTGTATGTCCTCCTTGGAGAAGTGTCTGCCCAAGTCCTTTGCCCATTTTTTAATTGGGTTGCTTGTCTTCTTAGAGTGGAGTCGTGTAAGTTCTTTGTATATTTTGGAGATTAAACCCTTATCTGAGATATCATTGGCAAATATGTTTTCCCACACAGTCGGTTCTCTTTTTATTTTAATACTGTTTTCCTTGGCCATACAGAAGCTTTTTATTTTGATGAGATCCCATTTGTTTATTCTTTCCTTTATGTCCCTTGCTTTAGGGGACATATCAGTAAAAATGTTGCTGCGTGTAATATCTGAGATTTTCCTGCCTATGTTCTCTTCTAGGACTTTAATGGTGTTACGGCTTATGCTTAAGTCTTTTATCCACCTTGAATTTATTTTTGTGTATGGTGTAAGTTGGTGCTCGAGTTTCATTTTCTTGCACGAAGCTGTCCAGTTTTCCCAACACCACTTGTTGAAGAGGCTATTTTTTCCATACTGTTTTCCACAGTGGCTACACCAGTCTGCATTCCCTCCAACAATGTACTAGGGTTCCCTTTTCTCCACAGCCTCACCGGCACTTGTTGTTTGTTGATTTATTTACATGGCCATTCTGACCAGTGTGAATTGGTATCTCATTGTGGTTATTTGCATCTTTCTGATGGCTAATGATGCTAAGCATCCTTTCATATGTCTCTGGGCCCTCTGTATGTCCTCCTTGGAGAATTGTCTGTTCAGGTCCTTTGCCCATTATTTAATTAGATTATTTGTCTTCCTGGAGTGGACCCCTGGACAAAGCCAAAGGGGGCTAGGATGGAGCATGGGATGTGGGGTTGGGTAGGGTGGGGGAAGTGGTGGGAGGAAAATGGAGACAACTGTACTTGAACAATAAATAAATAAATAAATAAATAAATAAATAAATAAATAAATATTTATGCTGTTGTATTTTTTAAAAAAAACAAAGAAATTAGTAGCTTCATATATACAACTCCCCTTAAAAAGTGTTGGAAAGGTCATGCCATTTATAAGTACAATCACAAAAACAACACATCTAGGAAAACTTAAGAAGAAATGTGAAAACCTTTAGAATAAAACTTCAAAATGCTCCTAAAGAATTCAAAAGTTGAATTTTTTTATGAGAGGAAGTACCATGTTCTTGACAGGTATGAATCTGAAAAGATGTCTACTTTCTCTATGTTTATTTACTTAAATGTGAGTACCAGCTCAATTTTTAAAAGGGGACTTTCTGGAACTAGACAAATAATTCTAAAGTCTATATGGAGAAAAAAAGGAAGGAGAAACAAGAAACTGTGAAAATAAAGAAAAATGAGAAGGAGCCAGCCCTAAAAGTTATCAAATATACTCTAAATATCTAATAACTGAAACTGAAAGGAAGAAAGAAAGACTAGTAGAAAACAGTTAGAAGCCTCAAAATAGAATTAAGTGTATATGTGAAATAAGTATATGATGAAGGCTACATCTTACACATGAATCTGTGGCAATAAAGATGGACTTTTTTGGGCTGATGTGGCTCAGTGGATTGAGTGCTGGCCTGGGAACCAAAAAGTTGCCAATTCAATTCCCTGTCAGGGCACATGCCTGGGTTGTGGGCCTGGTCCTGTGAGAGGCAACAGATTGACATTTCTCTCCCTCTCTCCCTTCCCCTCTCTCTAAAAATAAATAAAATCTTTTAAAAAATGGACTTCCATCAAAGATGGAGGCTTAGATAGATACACTTTGCTTTCTCACATAGCAAAAAAAAAACAACAAATTTAAAAACAAAAGATAATCAGAATTTCCAGAAAACTGAATTCTATAGAAGTCCGGCAATCAAGGAGTTAAGAAGAAACATTCATCCAGACCAGTAGGAGGGGCAGAGAAGGGTAGCCAGGGTAGAGAGGACTTTTGGCAAGGTGGTGGCTGGAGGACTGGGGCGGGCAAGGTGGAGCAGGCTATCCCACATTTGCATGCAGATAAACTGGGAGAAACAACTAGGGAGTGAGACAGACTATGTAACCCAGGGTTCCAGCGAGGGGAAAAGCCTCAAAACCTATGGCTGAAAAAACCTGTGGGGATTGAGGTAGCAGGAAAACTCCCAGCCTCACAGAGGAAGTCATTGGAAAAACCCACAGGGTCCTAGAATGTACACAAACCCATCCACCCAGAAATCAGCACCAGAAGGGCCCAATTTGCATGTGGGTAGAGGAGGAAGTGAAAGTGTGGCAAATACCGAAGGCTCCACCCCTTACTACTTAACAGGCACTCCCAAGACAAAAAAAAAATATGGCCCGAATGAAAGAACAGATCAAAGATCCAGAAAAAATACAACTAGGGCAAAAAAGAGATTGCCAACCTATCAAATGCACAGTTCAAAACACTGATAATCAGGATGCTCACAGAAACGGTTGAGTATGGTTGCAAAATGGAGGAAAAAGTGAAGGCTATGGAAAGCGAAATAAAGGAAAGTGTACAGGGAACCAACAGTGAAGAGAAGAAAACCGAGACTCAAATCAATGATTTGGAACAGAAGGAAGAAATAAACATTCAACCAGAACAGAATGAAGAAACAAGAATTAAAAAAAAAAAATGAGGAAAGGCTTAGGGACCTCTGGGACAACTTTAAACATTCCAACACCTGAAACATAGGGGTGCCAGAAGGAGAAGAGGAATGTACATTGAAAAGTCACTTGAAAAAATAATCAAGGAGACCTTCCACAATCTGACAAAGGAAATAGACTTCCAGGAAGTCCAGGAAGCTCAGAGAGTCCCAAGGAAGCAAACACCAAGGCACATCATAATTACATTGCCCAAGGTTAAGGATGTTAACTTTTTAAAGAGAAAACCTTAAAAGCAGCAAGAGAAAAAGAGACAGTTACCTACAAAGGAGTACCCATAAGACTATCAGCTGATTTCTCAAAAGAAACCCTGCAGGCAAGAAGGGGCTAGAAAGAAGTATTTGAAGTCATGAAAGTCAAAGACTTATATCCGAGATTACTCTATCCAACAAAGCTATCGTTTATAATGGAAGGGCAGATACAGTGCTCCCCAGATAAGGTCTAGTTAAAGGAGTTCATCAACACCAAGCCCTTATTATATGAAATGTTAAAGGGACTTATCTACAAAAAAGAAGATAATCAAAAATCTGAACAGTAAAATAATGAAAAACTCACAACTATCAACAACCAAACCTCAAAAAACAAAAACAAACTAAGCTAACAACTAGAACAGGAAAAGAATCACAGAAAAGGAGATCATATGGAGGGTTATCAGCAGGGAGGGAGAGGGGGAGAATGAGGGAAAAGGTACAGGGAATAAGAAGCATAAATGGTAGGTACAAAATAGATGGGGGGACTTCCAACCAAGATGGAGGCATAGGTGGACACACTATGCCTCCTCTCACAACCAAAATTAAGGACAACAAATATTTAGAAACATGAAAACAACCAGGACTGATAGAAAATTGAACTGTACAGAAGTCCAACAACCATTCATCCAGACTGGTAAGAGGGGCAGAGTCACGGCAGGAAAAAGTGGAGGTGCAGACCCCCCAGGCACGCAGGCAGCAGCAGCTGGCAGTTCCCATGCGTGCAAGCAGCCGCTAGCACACCCCAGGTGCACAGGCGATGGCTAGCAGACCCTAGGGCACAGGTTGGCAACTGTGCAGACCTAGTGAGGCCACGCAAGGTGGTTGGCTGACCAGGTGGTCCCACATTTGCGCACAGATGATCCAGGTAAAGGGGAAGTGGCGGAAGAAACTGGAATGCAAGAGACAGCGGAGCAAGCACCATTGTTCCCTTTCGAAGCCTGCCTCCATGTACAGTGTCACAACTCAGCAACTGGGCTGCCCTGCACTGGAGAACACCTAAGGCTCCACCCCTCACTACGTAACAGCCGTGACCAGACCAAAAAACAAAAGAACAAAAACACCAAAAACCAGAGAACAAATCAAAGCCCCAGAGCCAATTCCTCTAAGCGACCAAGAGATAGCCAACCTATCAGATGCATAATTCAAAGCCCTGGTGATCAGGATGCTCACAGAATGGATTGATTTTGCTCACAAATTAGATGAAACAAAAATGCAGGCTACAATATGTGAAATGAAGGAAAACGCATGGGGAACCAATAGAGATGGGAGGAAAACTGGGACTCAAATCAATGGAGTGGACCAGAAGGAAGAAACAAACAACCAAACAGAAAAGAAGGAAGAAACAAGAATTCAAAAAAATGAGGAGAGGCTTAGGAACCTCCGGGACATCTTTAAATGTCCCAACATCCGAATTATAGGGGTACCAGAAGGGGAAGAAGAAGAGCAACAAGTGGAAAACTTATGTGAACAAATAATAAAGGAGAACTTCCCCAATCTGGCAAAGGAAATAGACTTCCAGGGAGTCCAGGAAGCTCACAGAGTCCCACAGAAGTTGGACCCAAGGAGGAACACACCAAGGCACATCGTAATTACATTAGCCAAGATTAAAATGAAGCAGAGAATTCTAGAAGCAGCAAAGGATAAGGGGACAGTCACCTACAAAGGAGTTTCCATCAGACTGTCAGCTGATTTCTCCAAAGAGACCTTCCAGGCAAGAAGGGGCTGGAAAGAAGTATTCCAAGTCATGATAGTCAAAGACCTACATCCAAGATTGCTCTATCCAGCAAAGCTGTTATTTAGAATGGAAGGGCAGATAAAGTGCTTCTCCGATAAGGTCAAGTTCAAGGAGTTCATCATCACCAAGCCCCTATTATATGAAATGTTAAAGGGACTTATCTAAGAAAAAGAAGATCAAAAATATGACAGTAAAAAGACAGCAAACTCACAGATATTAACAACCACACCTAAAACAAAAGCAAACAACTAGAACAGGAACAGAACCACAGAAATGGAGATCACATGGAGGGTTAGTAATGGGGGAGTGGGAGGAGGAGAGGGGGGGAAAGATACAGAGAATAAGTAGCATAGACGGTGGGTAGAAAATAGACAGGGGGAGGGCAAGAATAATGTGGGAAATGTAGAAACTAAAGAACTTATGACACAGGGACATGAAATAAAGGTGGGGAATGTGTGTGGGAGGGGGTGTGCAGAGTGGAGGGGAATGATGGGGGAGAAATGGGACAACTGTGATAGCATAATCAATAAAATATATTTAAAAATAAATAAATAGACGGTGGGAGGTTAAGAATAGCTTGGGAAGTGGGAAATGGAGAAACCGAAGAACTTATATGTACGACCCACAGACATGAACTAAGGTGGGTGAATGATGGTGGGAGGGGAGAACAGTGTGGAGGAGAATAAAGGGTAGAAAAAATGGAACAACTGTAATAGCATAATCAATAAAATATATTTTTAAAGAACAGACTTTTTAATTGAGTGCAACCAGGTAGCCAGTCGATAAAAGATTAACCAGATTCATCCCTCACAGAATATACCAAAATAAACTCCAAATGTATCATAGATTCAAATGTAAGAAAATGAAACAACAAAAAGTACTGGAAAATTCCAGGACAGAAAAAAATCAAGGCCTTTATAACCATGAATAGGAAGTTCTTTTTAACTGAGACTCAAAAAATCAGTAATCATTTTTAAAAAAAGATGGAGATAGGTTATTCTAAACATACAAAAATTAAAAATGCCACCCTGGCTGGTGTGGCTCAGTGGATTGAGCACCGGCCTGTGAACCAAGGGGTGGCAGGTTTGATTCCTAGTCAGGGCACATGCCTGTGTTGCAGGCCAAGTCCCCAGTAGTGGGCGAGTGAGACACAGCCATGCTTTGATGTTTCTCTCCCTCTCTTTCTCCCTCCCTTCCCCTCTGTCTAAAAATAAATAAATAAATAAAATCATTTAAAAAATAAATATTAAAAATGCCTATATGGCAAAGACATCATGAGCTATATGAATATTAGACTATATTAGGGAATTATTGTTCATTGTTGTGTGTGTGTTAATGATATAATTGTGTGCGAGTACAAGAATATCCTTTTAGGAGATTCATACTGAAGTGCTGGGGTTTCAAGACATACTGTCTTATCTTATGCATGCAGTGCTCATGCTCACACATTTGTGTGATCACACACCCACACACTCACACAGGCACAGCTAAGGCAAAGGTAGGAACTCCTATCAATTGTAAATTTAGGGTGTGGATATATAGGTGATTTTAATGAATCACCTATATACTAAACAACACTGTTGTTTTGATGATTTATTTATTCATAATCAAAAGTTGAGAAAATACCATAAGCAAAATCAAAAGGCAAGTGACAAACAGAAAACTAGTTGTAGCTCATATTGTAGACAAGGGTTAATCGTCCCAATCCATAAAGAACTTCTATAAATTAAGGAGAAAAAATCCAATAAGTGAATGAAAAAGTGGATGAAGACAGAACTAGTTCACAGAAAAAGAAATATAACAGATGACCTTGCTGGTAGGAGGGCAAAATGGTAAGATGACAGTGGACACGTATTTTGTATTTATCAAAACAATAAATGCATTTACTTTTGACCTAACAATCTTGACTTCTGGGAATTTACACTGTGGCTACTCCTGCATACATATAGAATAACAGACTTCCAAGTTGACTTATTTGATCATTGTTCATTACAATGAAAGACTAATAACAACACAGGCATCCATCTGTCTGGGCCGGTGAAATGAACCTTGGCATAGCCACCCACAGAACATCGGGTAGGTCTGAAAAGGAAGCTACCTGTGGACTAAGGGAAACATCAGCAGTGTACAATGTCACATAAAAAAATATCTGGTGTTTTTGTTTATAAAAAGAAGAATATATGCTTTTTATTTCTTTTTCTACAATGAAACACTAGAAAGACACAGCATACACATATATTCCCCCTGCCCGACACACACAAACTACCTAAAGTAGTTACATTAAGGGATGGGTTTGGGGAACAGGAGGACAGAGGTATGGATGGGAGGAAAACTGCTCAGTGTTCAACTTTTCATATCTTTTTTCTACTTAAGCCATGTTGTATTGCCTATTTGAACAATAAAATTTAACTTTAAAAAAGTCCTCAAGGACTTCTGATTTCTTAAATGTTGATGATACTTGTTTTAAAGATTATTCTATGATTTGTCAGGTCAATACCTTGACTCCCAACATTCTCCATAACCTCAGTCATCTCTTTTAAATTGTGCAAGTTAACAAGCCAACTACTTAACTGGTGAGTTTGGTCCTTGTGCAGAGCTAACCTCAATAATTGAGAACAACAACAAGAAGTTCTTTCTTCAGGAACTAGCAACAGGGGACTTGCTCTAAATGATTCCATTAGCTCTCCCACAAGGTTCTGCTTGTGTAGACAAAGCCTAGGTTCTCCCAGGTGCCTCTGGGTACTATCCATCCGAGGAAGCTCATAAATTCTCCTTTCCAGATAATTCATAAACAAACATAAAGGTGAGAAAATCCACAGTGCAAGACTACTGGCTGCTGTTCAAGATGGGTAGAAATCAGCATTGCTCCACATGTGTCTCATCCAAAACCCAACACAAAACACACCCCACCCTCTGGAGCCACCCAGATGCCAGAAGGCCACACGTACTGACTCTATTCATGCCAGTCTCTTTGTAAGAGAGATCAGCTAGAGAGTTTGAAATAGCTACACTGTGTGCAAGGAACTCTAGGAACTGTTTGAAACCCACCACCCTCTCCCAGAAGCTAGTTGCTCACCATGAAAACAGTACTTTGCAAAAGGTAGCTGCCAGCTGAGAGGCCCTTCCTGGACTGCTATGCTGCCTCGGGAGGTGATGTGGTGGGGAAAGGGGCTCAGGCAAGTCTGCTGAGTGTCTGAGTACTGAGGCCAAATGTCTCCCAGTCTCCACACATTTTGATACCCTACAGCATGATTTTGTGCAGGTGAAGTCAGCTAAGAAGAGAAAACACTGTTCAGTAAGAGCACATACAGCCTGAAGTGATTGTGGAAAGGAAGAGGGGCATTTTTTTGGAGAACAGTGGCCTCTGGGCTGTCTGTAGGTCAGTGGACTGCTAGGCTGCCATAGAGGCAAAGGCAAAGCCAACTCATGATGACAATTGCCCTGGGGCTCACTACTCAGTGCCAGTACACAGGTCCTCTGAGCACATGGTCTGAACCATCACCCCACTTTGCCACCAGCTCCAGGGCTAACCATTGCCTGCATTCTGGGTTTCCACCCAGGGACCAGGACAAGCACAGGCTACCTGCCCCTACAACAAACGAGCCTCAATGATTTTTCTTCTTCAATATATCTTCTGAAATCCTTTGGCCTTTTCCTCCTGTGCCTTTGGCTTTTTCTGTTTTCCTTTCACAAAATAAAATTATATAGGGCAATAAAATATTTAAAAACAGAAAATGAGACCTCAGGTTTTCCCAAATCAGGTAATGTTAATGTCAAAGTGTTATTCAGAACCTTTCTGAAGAAAGCTCCAGGCTATGAAAAGGGCTGTAAGGAGGGGGCTGTTAGTCTTGGTCCTGGCTCCCACAGAACCAGAGCTCTCACTGACTGGTGGTCACACACTGATGGACTATTGAAGGTGTAGATGACTCTGAGGACAGCACTAGGCAGTCTGTCACTTACCTCTGTGACTCTGGTGTAGCCACAGGTATCTGCCTCCATCCTCGTTTTTAACAGCGATTACTTCCTCCAGGGTTCTAAGTACAGGTTCTTTGTGACTAGACAGGCATGACAGCGGTCAGGGTTGGGGGGAGACCTGAATGACATCAGGGCCAAGGGGGTTTGCCCTTCTCCCAAGTTATGACAAAAATGTTCAATGAACGTGACTGAAGGGTTAACCTTCACTCCTATTGTTGCTGTAGCATTGCCTCCAGAGGTCCTCTGATTTGTTTAATATTCCTAATTTTGAAGTAGCAGGCAAATGAGTGCATTTGTTTATGCTTGAAAATTACCAAGGCCTGATGAGTTTGTCTGTCCTATTTCCCTTCCTTTCCTGTTAAATACATATAATGAAGTGCAGAGAGTCTTGGTTTTCTACAAGGGAAAAATGACCCTTTGACTAAGGTTTTGTGTCAGCCAGACTGAGAGTGTGACCCTGTGTGGAATGTGTGTGGGAGTGTGTCAGGGTGAAGCTGTGTATTGGGTGTGCTTATGGATGTGCAAGTGTGTAGTGTGAGTGTATGTTAGATATGAGTGTGTGGTGGGTATGTGTGGAGGGACTGTGTGTAGGAATACAAGAGTGTATGTGTAGGGTGAGTGGGTGTTCTTGTGTGTCAGTGTGTGCAAGTGTGTGGTGTATGAATGTGAATGTGTTTATGTGTTGGGTGTATGTAAGAGAGAAAGAGACAGAGAGAGAGAACTTCTCTTGTGTGACCAGGTTAAATTTTGAATTCCTGGTGAACTGAAGCCAACTAATTCAAATGAAGAATTTCTTTCTTCATTGACTCAAGAAAGACTTAATAGCTCTGGCAGAAACTCTCCAAAAAAAATTTACCTTTGGGCATACATGGCCCAGCACCAGACAAGAAGTTTCAGCCCCAGAGAATTTGGCAGAAAGTTATGAGCAAGTGAATAAAGCAGCTGTGAAATGTGACTCCACTGCTCCCTATAACCAGCCAGCTGCTCCTGCTGACAGCGGGAAAGGCCACTTCTGCAGCAGGGGAGGCCACTTCTGCAGCCTTTGTCCAGGCACGGTTAGCAGGGACTGGCTTGCCTGGCTTGGTGGCTGCAGAATCAAATCCCATAAAGGGGTTTGTGAGCATATGTTGAGCAACCTTTATGGAAATAGCATAGACTGTAAACTTCATAGAAAAGTCTATATAAATATCCTAAAGCCATCATCCCCTTTACTTAAAAACTTACATGCTCAAATTACCATGATAATCCTCCCAATAAAATATACACATATAAGAGCATTTTTGTCATTAAGTTCATGGTGGGAATTTATAATGTTCCAGAACATCTGCCAATACACAACATGAAATAAATAGAAAGTGAGGCCATTTTCTATGTAACACGGGACCCCAAAATACTAGTGACTGAATTATCTAGATAAAGCACTGAGATATATGCCACCGGCTCAGTTAATCAGATCTATTCTTCATTTCAATTTGCAGGTGTCATTAATTCCCCAAATAATTAAAAAGAAAAGTTTTTCTAAAAACTAAGAGTACAAAAGTGACCTTGTATCTATTCTGCTTTGCTGAGCAGTCATTGTCATTTCTTTTAAAATTGCCATCATTGTTCAAGAAGCATACATTGAGCACCTGTTCTAAGGAGACCAAAATGAGTAAGAAGCAGATGTCGTTTTGTGTGACAATTATAATGAATAAAAGCTACTTTTCCTACCCTCCTACCACAAGCCAGACACTGTCCTAGTGCTTTACTGTCACATTCACTTAAGCCCCCCAAATTGTAGCCAGTTACATTCAAAAAAATTCCCCCAAACGATACCAGCAACATCAGAGTTATTGTTCAGGGCAAATCTGTAAAGTTCCAGTGTTGGGTACACAGTGAGTAGTTGAGAACTGACTGGTAGCTGTAATTGTTACTGTTTAATTATAAATGCAAGACCTTTTTTAAATTGAGACAGGAACCAAATCTCATTTACTCAATTGCCTGGTACCTAAACCATACTTGGCACATACAAGATGTTTAATAAGAACCTTTTCATGCTTTTCTCACATAGAGAGATGATCAATACTGAGCTTCAAATTGCACAAAGAGGGATGTTGAGAATGTTTTAAAGTTATCATTATCCAGTTGTTGCACACATGTTGCTGTCTCCATAAAAAATGCAAAAAGAAAAGGAAAAGCTGCAGTATTTCAACAGCAATAGCAACAAGATTGGTATCAGTTCCACTTAGGGTCAGTTGGGTCCAAAAAGCAGTGTGCATCTGGGAGGCACTGTCCAAAATATGTGTATTTGGTAACTGAGGTTGAGATGGCTATTGCTACAACATGAAAAACAAGATCCAAGGGAAATCACTTTAGTTTTTCTTTTCTTTTGGCAACTCTAAGTCCCATTCATCTTTTCATCACCCACCCCTAGTTCAGCCCCTATTCACAGTCAGTGCTCAATAACCGTACCTTGCAAAATCACATACAGAGAGCAGCATGTCCATGTCAGTACCCACAAGCCAAGAACAAGCCCCCAGTGGTACTGAGAGAAAAAGAAGGAGTGCATTGTTTCACTTACCCACCATGGTCTGCCTCCACCACTGCCATCTGACCGCCCCCCTGCCTCTTGGGAGCAGCGGAGAACCCACATGCCAGCACAGCTCCTCTGCTGCAGATACGTCCCCATAGTCTGTGTGCCCTGGTCTCTACAGCACTGCTTCCCTAGAGGGCACTCAGGGAACAGTGGTCTGAAAGACAGTTCCCTGGTCCACAGTGTGTGAGACACACAACATACGTACCTCATGGAATTTTAAAATGTACATTAGCAGCTAAAGGCTCTGAGAAAGGCTGCAGTAGAGGAACAAATGTGACTTTGCTCAGAATTTCTGAAATTTATCCAATTGCATCATCCACATCAGTAATGCTCTATGGCACTCACTGTAGGAAATGGTGCCTTAGAGGGAAAGTTCATAATCTCACTTTGGAGAAAATTGGTAAGCTTTCTTTGTCATAAAAATATGAAAAGGATGCTTGAAAGTGATTCTTCACTTGAAATATTTTTCCCAATATAGCTCCAAAGGTCAAAAAAAAAAAACATCTCCAAGTGAGAATGAGATAATTTACACCTCCTAGTACATTGAATACACTCATATTCTATAGCTCAACAATCTAGTCTTTAGAACATCCCAAAACTCTATCATTGGTGACTGGCAAAGGAGGCTAATACCAGGGCCAGTCACATCCAGAAATGCAAAGGGCATTTGATGAGTGACTTTTCTGATGGGTACAGAAAGAAGAGACAGAGATGACAAGATGGCAGCATGGTAGCAGGAGGCAGATTCCACTTCCCCCTGCACACGGGAGAAAAACCTAGCCTATCTACGGAGTAAAAGACCAGACAGCCAACAGTACCACAGCATATAGGAAAATAGGAGATCAAAATCTGTAGCAGACATTGGAAAACCAGACATGGTGGCTGAGTGACCGGAGGTCACCCTGGGACCGGGACAGAGGTGGCCCTGCGACTGGAGGTGGCTCTACAACTAACTAGAGGTGTCCAAGCACAAGGAGGCAAACCTGGGTCTTGAGGCAACCCAGCAACCAGAGACATCCCTGCAACCGTAGGAGGGGGCTTTGTGGAAGACCCGGAGCTCACACCTGTGATCGTAGGACCAAAAAAAAAAAAAAAAAAGTGGGACTATGAAAAAACCAGAGTTGGACCCAAAGAGGGGGCATCCCAACAGCTGAGACAGTGGAAGCTGTGAACACCAAGGATACCTGAAGGAGACTGCACCACTGAATCTCACAGGTATTCTACCACAGAAGTTCACACCAGAAACCCAGGGAGCCAGAACAGATCAATTTAAGAAGTTGAGGCTAACAACAAGAGTCTCACAAACAATGGGAAGACAAAGAAACAATCTCCAAATGAAAGGAAAGGAGGAAGCCTCAGAAAGAATGCTAAATGAAACAGGCAACTCAACTCTCAGATATTGAGTTGAAAGCAATGGTTTTCAGGAAGCTCCATGAGCTCTCAATGAGATACCAGATACTACAGGGAAACTACGATGAACTCACTGCAAACTATATCAATATGAAAAAGGAAATAGAAACTATCAAAAAGGGCCAAGAGGAAATGAAGAATACAATTTCTGAACTGAAGAACACGATAGAAGGAATCAAAAGCAGAATCAATGAAGCAGAGGATAAGATCAGTGAGTTGGAGGAAAAAGTAGAAAAAAACACTGAGAAAAATCAAGAAAAGGAAAAGAGGCTCAGAAAGAATGAAGAGGGATTAAGAGAAATGCAAGACAATATGAAACGTAATAATATCCCTATAATAGGGATACCGGAAGGAGAAGACGAAGAGCAAGGGATAGAAAACCTATTTGAAAAAGTAATGATGGAAAACTTCCCTAATCTGATGAGAGAAAAAGTCACACAAATCCAGGAAACACAGAGAGTCCCAATCAAGAGGAACCCAAACAGGCCCACTTCAAGACACATCATAATTAAAATGGCAAAATTCCGACAAAGAGAGAATCCTAAAGGCAGTAAGGGAGAAACAAGAAGTAACATAAAAGGGAGCCCCAATGAGGTTAGCAACTTCTCAATGGTAATGCTCCAAGCCAGAAGAGAATGGCAAGAAATATTCCATGTAATGAGAACCAAAGGCCTGCAACCAAGACTACTTTATCCAGCAAGGCTTTCAATCAAGAAAGAAGGCCAAATAAGGAGGTTCCCAGACAAAAGAAGTCTAAAAGAATACACCTCTACCAAACTAGTTCTGCAAGAGATACTAAAGAGACTGCTTTAAGGAAAGGAAGGAAAAGAGAGAGAGAGAGAGAGAGAGAGAGAGAGAGAGAGAGAGAGAGGGAGAGGGAGAGGGAGAGGGAGAGGGAGAGGGAGAGGGAGAGGGAGAGGGAGAAGAAGGGAGAGATAAGAAAATGGCAATGAATAAATACCTATCAATAATAACCTTAAACCTAAATGGATTAAATGCTTCATTCAAAAGACATAGAATAGCTGAATGGATAAGAAAGCATGACCCAAACATATGCTACCTACAAGAGAACCATCTCAGGACAACGGACCTACACCGACTCAAAGTGAAGGTCTGGAAACACATTATCCAAGCAAACGGACAGGAAATAAAAAAAAAAAGCTGGGATAGCAATCTTCATATCAGACAAAATAGACTTCAAAAGAAGAGCCATAAAGACAGACTCAGAAGGTCACTTCGTAGTACTCAAAGGAAGAATCCACTAAGAAGACATAAACATTGTAAATATATATGCACCTAACGGAGGAGCACCTAAATACATCAAAAAATCTTAGAGGACTTCAAGAAAGATATTCACAGCAACACAATTATAGTAGGGGATTTTAACACCCCACTGTCAAAAAATGAGATCTTCCAAACAAAATATCAACAAAGATATTGTGGCACTGAACAACACTCCAGATGAAATGGACTTAACTGATATATCTAGAGCCCTTCATCCCAAAGAAACTAAATACACTTTCTTTTCAAATGCACATGGAACATTTTCAAAGATAGACCACATGATAGGACACAAAACAAGCCTCAACAAATTCAAGAAATTGAAATCATACCAAGCATTTTCTCTGACCACAAGGGACTGAAACTAGAAACCAACCACAAGGGGAAAAACCCAAAACTAGCATGGAGACTGACTAGCATGCTATTAAACAATGAATGGGTCAAGAATGAAATTAGGGAGGAAATCAAAAAGTTTCTGTAAACAGACAAAAATGAACTCACAATGATTCAAAACTTACGGGACACAGTGATGCCAGTCCTCAGAGGGAAGTTCCTGGTGATACAGGCCTACCTCAAGAAGATAGAAATATTTGAAACAAACAACTTAACCCTACGCCTACAAAAACTCAAGGAACAACAACACAGACAGCCCAGGGCAAGTAGAAGGAAGGAAATAACCAAGATCAGAGCAGAATTAAATGACATAGAGACTAAAAGCACAATCCTAAAGATCAATGAATCCAGGAGCTGATTCTTTGAAAAGATTAACAAAATCAACAAGCCTTTAAGCAGGCTCATCAAGAAAAAAAGAGAGAGGACCCAAATGAACAATCAGAAATGAAAGAGGAGATATTACAACTGACACCACAGATATACAAAGGATTGTAAGAAATTACTATGAAGAACTGTATGCCAAGAAATTTGAAAACCTAGGTGAAATGGAAAACTTTCTAGAAAAATATAATCTTCCAAAACTCAATGAAGAAGCAGAAAGCCTGAACAGACCAATAACAGCAGAGGAAATTGAAGCAGTAATCAAAAAACTGCCGACACACAAAAGCCTTGGACCAGATGGTTTCACAGGAGAATTCTACAAAGCATTTAAGGATGAGCTAACACCTATCCTTCACAGACTATTCCAAAAAATCCAAAATGATGGAAGACTCTCAAACTCTTTTTATGAAACCAGCATCGTCCTAATCCCAAAACCAGATAAAGAAAAAACAAAGAAAGAAAACTTCAGGCCAATATCACTGATGAACATAGACGCTAAAATCCTCAACAAAATATTGGCAAACTGCATCCAACAATACATTAAAAAGATCATACACCATGACCAAGTGGGATTCATCCCAGGGATGCAAGGATGGTTTGACATTCACAAATCAGTAAATGTAATACATCACATAAACAAAAGAAAAGACAAAAATCACGTGATCATATCAATAGATGCGGAAAAAGCTTTTGATAAGGTACAACACCCATTTATGATAAAAACACTCAGCAAAGTGGGAATAGAGGGAGCATTCCTCAACATAATAAAGGCCATATATGAGAGACCTACAGCCAGCATCATACTCAATGGGCAAAAACTAAAATCTTTTCTACTAAGATCAGGAACGAGACAAGGTTGTCCACTTTCACCATTTCCATTCAACATAGTATTGGAAGTCTTAGCCACAGTGATTAG
This sequence comes from Glossophaga mutica, assembly GCA_039655065.1. NCBI lineage: Eukaryota > Metazoa > Chordata > Mammalia > Chiroptera > Phyllostomidae > Glossophaga > Glossophaga mutica. The sequence goes on along the minus strand of CM077307.1, from coordinate 95,538,544 downwards.
ACAAGAAAAAGAAATAAAAGGCATCCAAATCCAAAAGGAGGAAACAAAACTATCATTGTTTGCAGATGACATGATAGTGTACATAGAAAATCCTATAGATTTGGCCAAAAAGCTGCTCGACCTAATACATGAATTTGGCCAGACAGCGGGATACAAAGTCAATATCCAGAAATAAAAGGCATTTTTGTATACCAACAATGAAACAGCAGAAGCAGAAATCAAGAAAATAATCCCATTTGATCTAGCAAAAAGAAAAATAAAATACCTTGGAATAAACCTAACCAAGGAGGTAAAAGACCTGTATGCAGAAAACTACACAACACCGAAGAAAGAAATCAAGGAAGACACAAACAAATGGAAACACATACCATGTTCATAGATCGGAAGAATTAACATCATCAAAATGTCCATACTTCCCAAAGCAATCTACAGATTCAATGCAATACCTATTAAAGTACCAATGGCATATTTCACAGACATAGAACAAACACTTCAAAAATTTATATGGAACAATAAACGACCCAGAATAGCGGCAGCAATCTTGAGAAAGAAGAGCAAAGCAGGAGGGATCACAATACCTGATACCAAATTGTATTACAAGGCCACTGTAATCAAAACAGCCTGGTACTGGCATAGAAACAGGCACGTGGACCAGTGGAACAGAACAGAGAGCCCAGAAATAAACCCAAATCTGTACGGTCAATTAATATTCGACAAAGGGTGCAGCAACATAAAATGGAGCAAAAATAGCCTCTTCAACAAGTGGCGTTAGGAGAACTGGACATCTACATGCAAAAAAATGAAACTCAAAAGCGAACTTACACCATACACAAAAATAAATTCAAGGTGGATAAAAGATTTAAATATAAGCTGTGACACCATTAAAGTCTTACAGGAAAATATAGGCAGGAAAATCTCAGATATTTCACGCAGCAACATTTTTACTGATATGTCCCCTAAAGCAAGGGACATAAAGAAAAGAATAAACAAATGGGATCTCATCCAAATAAAAAGCTTCTGCACGGCTAAAAGAAAACAGTATTAAAGTAAAAAGAGAACCAACTGTATGGGGAAACATATTTGCCAATGATACCTCAGACAAGGGTTTAATCTCCAAAATACATAAAGAAATTACACGACTACACTCTAAGAAGACAAGCAACTTAATTAAAAAATGGGCAAAGGACTTGAACAGACACTTCTCCAAGGAGGACATAAAGAAGATCCAGAGACACATGAAAAGATGCTGGATATCGATAGCTATCAGAGAGTTGCAAATTAAAACCACAATGAGATACCACTTAACACGTCAGAATGGCCTTCATAAACAAAGCAACAAACAGCAAGTGTTGGAGAGGTTGTGGAGAAAAGGGGACCCTAGTGCAATGTTGGTGGGATTGCAGACTGGTACAGCCACTATGGAAAACAGTATAGAATTTCCTAGGAAAACTAAAAATGGACATACCTTTTGACCCAGCAATTCCACTGCTTGGATTATATCCTAAGAACCCCAAAACACCAATCCAAAAGAACCTATGCATCCCTATGTTCATAACAGCACAATTTACAATAGCCAAATGTTGGAAGCAACCAAGGTACCCATTGGTAAATGAATGGATCAAAAAACTATTGTGCCTTTACACAATGGAATTCTATGCAGCAGAAAGAAAGAAGGAGCTCCTACCCTTTACAACAGCATGGATGGAACTGGAGAGCATCATGCTAAGCGAAAGAAGCCAGGCAGTGAAAGACAAATACCATATAATCTCACCTTTAACAGGAACCTAATCAACAAAACAAACAAACAAGCAAAATATAACCAAAGACATTGAAATTGAGAACAGGCTGACAGTCACCAGAGGGGAGAGGGGAGGGAATTTCAGGGGAAAAGGGGAAGGGTTTAGAGCAAGAATTATAAAGGACACATGGACAAAAAGTATGGGGGTTGGAAATGGGAGGGAGGTGGGGAGGACTGGGATGATGAGCTGGGGTGGGAGTAAAAGACAGAAAACTGTACAAGAACAACAATTAAAATAAAAATTTTATAAATAAATAAAAGAGTTTAATTCAGCTCAAAAAGAAAAAAGAAAGATAAGACAGAAAGGGATCATTAATGTCCATTGGAGAGAAAGGTAAAGAATTATTTTCAAATTATGAGTCCTTATTAACAAAACTCTGTATAAGTACAGTTAATTTTTTAAATGTGAATTGTGTGCTGTCTGGTGCGGCTCAATGGACTGAATTCCGGCCCATGAACCAATCCGATATTCAGGGTAGAGCACATGCCTGGGTTGCTCCCCTCTCTCTAAAAATAAATAAATAAAATATTTTAAAAGATAAAATGAGAATTATGTTTACATTGACATTAGAGAAGACCAAAAATTAACTTCCTAGATAACACGATAATCTTTACCCAGAGTCAACAAATCTTAAAAATGCATGTTGGATTTAAGGATATACTTGTATAGTTGATCCTCCCTATTCACGGATTTCGTGTTTGAGAATTCTCCTACTTGCTAAAAAGTTATTTGTAACCCCAAAATCAATACCTTCATTGTTTTTACAGTTGTTCATGGACATACACAAACAGCAGAAAATTTAAGTCTCCCTGCATGTTCCCGGCTGAGCATGAACTGGGCCCTGGCTCCTTGGTTCAGCTCTTACACCATATAACAAGTATCCTTCTCATGGTCTATTTAGTGTCCTAGACTTTGAATTTTGTGCTTTTTAGTGGTGATTTTGCCCTTTAAAATGGCCCCTACGCAGAGTGCTGAAGTGCTGTCTAGTGTTCCCAAGGACAAGAAGGTTGTGATGTGCCTTAAGGAGAAAATACCTGTGTTAATTAATAAACTTCATTCAGGCATGAGTTACAGCGCTGTCAGCCCTGAGTTCAGTGCTACTGAATCAGCAATATAGTAAATGATGTGTATCTGAACAGAAACACACAGAGAGCAAGCTTATGTACTGATCAGTTAACAAAAATATCGTACACAGAGGCTCACAGGAACCCAACCCCTGTATTCCCCCCAGGAGCAATGGTCCAGTGTTTGCTAATTCAGAGTTCGTGGTAACATTGCAGAGCTTAATGTCCATGAAGAATGAGAATCAAGTGTGTTATATTTGGAGAACAACGAGCAAAGTTTCCTTCAAGAAAGTCTTACTGAAGTTGAACAGGATGGCTTCAGGAAGCTGATCAAGCTGCCCATTAGTCTGTGGACTGCAAGATGGCACACCTTTGGATGAGCCTAGAGCCTCAGGCAGCAGCCAGGTGGCCCTCACTGGCACAGCACAGGAAGACATGCTGTTGGAATGACATCTGCAGCTAGTGTGCTGACTCAGGGCTGTGTGCAAATCTCTTTTACTCCTACCCTCAGTAAAGTTTGCTTTCAAGCCCTGGTTGAAACAACCAAAAGATGCCCTAGAAGGCAGAGTTTATTCAGACCTTGACTCAGCTGCTCTAAAATGTTGTTCTTATCTGAGCTCTTTTAAAGTTGAGATCTTCTGTGTTTAAAAGTATCATGATAATGAAGCACAACTGTAATTACAAGCTCATAAAAATTAGTTGACATCATCAAACATTTTTCAGACATTGTGGCTTCACGCTCTCTTCCAAGGAATCTAGGAGAGCCCTGGCCGATGTGGCCCCACGTGGCCGATATGGTTGGGCATTGACCCGCAAAATGAAAGCTCACCAGTTTGGTCCCTGGTTGAGGCGTGTACAAGAGGCAACTAATTGATGGATGTTTCTCTCCCTCTCTTTCTCCCTCCTTTCCCCTTTCGAGAGAGAGAGAGAGAGAGAGAGAGAGAGAGAGAGAGAGAGAGAGAAGGAAATGACTCTAGGAGATCAAAATCATTGCTTGATGAGGCCTCAGTGGGCTGTTGTCCCAGCTGTATCACCTACAGCCTGCCTGACCTGGCTTGACATACCACTTCCACTGATTCCAGAGAATACTCACTAACATGTAGGAGCTGCATGGTCCCTAGGACAAAGCTCACAGACAATGTCAGCTGTTGCATTTCAACCATCATGAAGTTTCACAGGAGCCAAAGTGGCCCACTTTCAGGTCAGAAGGAAGACAAGTTCAGCATCTATGTTCCTATTTCTTTCCAGCACACTCTGTGCCCCCTCTACACCAACACACACAAAGCCTTCAGCAAGATTAATTTTCTTCTGTCTTTCAGAAAGTACATGCTCCTAGAGTCAGCCCATGAAGAGAAGGTTACAGCCAAATAACTCTGATTTTACAGTATATTCAGTGGAAAATACATACCTAAAATAAGCCTTTATGATCAGGCACCCCCAATCCCCAAGGTGCAGCATGCTTGTTTCATGACATGACCATTCTATAGCTATAAAGACATGCATTTATACACTGAACTAGCACATTTTTCCTTTGAACTGATGACAAGATCTTTAGGCAAGTCTGAGAGCTGTGCTGAATGTATGCAAGGTGTGAAGTGATTCATGAGAGATTTTGGTTGGCTTGTGCAAACACACAATGGGCACAAGAGAAATAGGCACAAACACCATCTCCTCAGCTTCATCTGTCTCAGGAGGATCTTTTCTTTCTTGGGAGAGTTTTCTGGAAGCCGGATGAGGCTGCTGTCACCTCTGTGGTCACCTGTTGTGTTTGTACACACCTCATGGCCAAACCAAAGGATGCCTAAATCCCGCCATCTTTGTCCAGAGGAGCTGGCCTCTGAGGGCACGCAAGATGGGGGTCCTGCTGCACAGGAAGGAAGTCCCAGGTAGGTGCCTTAACCAGTCCTGGTTAGCCCCTCCTGCTGGCCCCACTGGCAGCCAAGAAAACTGTCCCCGGGGGGAACATGACAAAGAAAATAGCTGGCCTACCTTTCGGAAGGAAGCAAATGAGAGGGCTGCTGGAGGTTTCTTTCTTCCTTTGGCATTTTAACAAAAGCAGATTGCTGGGGTACTGGGGTGTCTTTGTAGGAAAATGAAGTGTTCCCTCACCTGATTGCTATTCACTTTGCTATCTCTTGAACCTGCTGGGTAGCTGAGGACCACAAAGGTTGTCAGGTGAATGCAGACCTGTGTGTGCACACAGGTGAGTGTGTAATCTGATTTTTTAAATGTTTTTGTTTTGTTGCCTTCAAAAAGGAAAAAAGCCAGACAAAGGCACAAAACGTAACTGACAAGTATAAGTTAACACAGATACTAGCTTTCTTGCAACAGCCTAACTTGCCCGCAGGACACTTAGACAGGCCACCAGAAGAACTCGCTTTCTTGCTGGGAACTGTCCCTATGAAGATGTCTGCTGAATCAGCCCCATCTTTCCCTAAAAGTTACAAGTCTATGAACATGAGAACCAACAGGATGAGGTTGAAAAAGTGTTTTCATTTAAAGTCTCCCTTTGAACATGACCGAATGCTTTTGATTGACAAATAAACTTGAAGGTTGTGTTATGAATTCTATGTGATTCAAAATGTATAGGAAACAAGGAAAGTTGTCAAGGTTAGTCCTTAATAAAAGCCCTTTTTAAAAATTGTGTATGGGGGAGCCATATTTTATTTTTCTTTACTGAAGGACTATAATTCTGTTGTCTAAACCTGCATTCCTCAAAACCATGGAAAATTTACCTGTGGAAATGAGACAAAGTAATGAGCACTCTTAATAGACAAATTGAGCTGAGAGTAACCCACACTGAAAACAACAAACTTTATGTTCTTCCAGAACAAATTACACATCTTGCCCAGATCATAAAGACTTTTTATATAACTTTACTCAAGCACTACCGGGCAGGAAGATCTGTGGGGAGATAACCACATCCCCAGGGCGGCAGATGCCCAGGTTCACACCACCTCCCAACACCCAGTGGTGTCTCCACCTGGCACTGTGGCACCATCCGTCAGGCTGCTCCTGTGTCCCAGCAGACTCCTATCTCTGGGCGCCTTTTCCCACCTGGGAATCAGACCACAGTGCCAACCTGGGTCCATCAGGACCACGAGCAGGCAGAGGGGAGAGGGGCAGTCACCCAGACTCCACGGTTGCCATGCAAGTCAGTCTCTCACTACTGAAGAAAGCATTGGGACTTAGAAGTTAAAATTCAAAATGTATTCTGAAAACCTTCCAACGTGAATCCAGCCTTCTCATAGGAGAGATTAAATTAGTCACACCCCATCCTTCTCTCAGTCAAAGCAGCAATTTATCTCACTACCACCACCTGCAAGCACGAGCTGTCCCACCAGGCCACAAGTGTCCATCCCTGTCCCCACCACAGTGTTTCTGCATCGGGCCAAGTAGAGGAGAGAAGGAAGCCTACACAACAGAGCTGAAGCTGAGAAAGTGTTACTGAGGACACTCTGTCAACTAGAACAGGAACAGAACCACAGAAATGGAGATCACATGGAGGGTTAGCAACAGGGGAGTGGGAGGAGGAGAGAGGGGAAAAGGTACAGAGAATAAGTAGCACAGACAGTGGGTAGAAAATAGACAGGGGGAGGGCAAGAATAGTGTGGGAAATGTAGAAGCTAAAGAACTTATGACACATGGACATGAACTAAAGGGGGGAATGTGGGTGGGAGGGGGTGTGCAATGTGGAGGGGAATGAAGGGTGGAATGGGACAACTGTAATAGCATAATCAATAAAATATATTTTAAAAAAATGAACCAATGACCAAGAAAGACTAAATTAATGAACTCTTAGGTGAGGATCAGCCTTACATCAATCCAAGGAATTATTTGAGACACTTATGAACATTACGTTTTATTTAAATTGCTTATTAATATATCAATATTATTCTCGAGTATTAATAATTCTCTTCATTGATTATTTAAATTAACTCATCTGGCTGCAATGGCTTCTCATTTGAACCACAGCTGAGGTTTCCCAAGAGCTGGATTTGTAGGTAAAACATCCGGATCGTCAGCTGCCAGGATGGTTAGAAAATGTCAGCTGGCTGGATTGGGGAGCTCCCCAAGGGGTGCCTGCCCATCAGCAGGGCCTCATTCCCTGGGTTGCCTTGGGGCAAGCAGCCCCTGCTAGGCACAGCCTGTGTCTCAGTGTGCTTGCCCACCCGCCTCCTGCGCAGCAGCCTCACCAGGTCTGCTCTGAATTCAGGAAGCGGTGCTTCATCAGGGAAATGATAAAGCTGGTCCCTCTCAAATACCCTACCCGAGGGCTCAGTGCAGTGACTGCTGGTGAGCCACAACGACTTTCCAGCAGGTGCCTGGAGTTGAGTGTTTTAAGGAACGCGACTTCTAGTTCCTTTGCTTCTCTAAAACATCTGCCTGGGCTGCTCCTCAGGGCTCTGCGACCTCCTTCCCTGCCCCCACCATCAGTCCCACCCTACCCTCCCTGACACCTATAACAGAGGACAGCTGGATTTGGGGGGGTCTTCTTTAAGGGGGAGTGTTGTCAACATCAGTTTAAGAAATATGTGGGCAGAAGTGCAGGAGGCACAGCCCTCATGCGTGTCTGCAGAGCTGGGAACCCACCACATGTTCTGAACGTTTCCTCCATTGCCTCTCATGGATACATTTGGATTTGGATGTGGATGGACCAAAGCAAAAAGCAAGGTAATTGAAGTTTATTTATTGACTTTTGCCCACCATAAGGAAACAGACCCATCAAAACAGACCCTAATTTGACACTGAAATTCAGCTGCTCTTTTTCCTTAACGAGCTGGAGTCTGTCTAAGAACCCAGCAGTAAAGCCCATGCAGTACACTGCTATTCCAAGTCCACTGGGAAGGCTCTTGTCTTGTGAATATTTAGTCATAAAGCTCAAGGACTTGACTTGGCAAACACCTCTTCTCACCTTGCCAGTGTGAAACTTCCTTGGCTTCTTTGAGGCCCCTTGGTGCACTTCTAATTATTGCCACTAGATGGCATGAGAGATCCATCACAGTCCCTGCAGACTGTTTATTGCATTAAAGGACCCACAGTCTGCCTTCCTGGAGAAAAAATAAATAAATAAATAGTCAGATGAGGGTAGGAAGTGTGGGGGTGGAGGGTAGGGGGGGAATCGAAAGTAACTGGTGTTGATACATTCTTATGGAGTCGAGCAAGAACTTCCATCTTCAAAACTGAGATTCCACTCTAGTTTATCAGAACTCAGGAGAGAACACGTAAAAACCCATGACAACTAAAGTTGCAACAAGCACAATATATGGAATCTACCTTTAATTTTAACTCCATATAAAACATCACTAAATGCATTAAGTATGTCTAAAACAAGTTGATTATGCATATTTTAATAATTTATTTTTCACAAATGCTAAAAAGCAATAGAAACGGTCTTGGCTATTGTTGAACACGGCAAACTTCTGGATCCTTCTTGCCCTTTCCTTTTCTCAGAACCTCTCTTCCGTTTAAGACTGGCTTCACCTAAGAACTCAGGCTCTTCTTCCCCAGGTAACAGCACCAGAGTGAAATTTGCCAAGGGACAGAGTCTTCATGAAAATTCTCTCACTGGGGAGACAGAGCCATTTGCCCTGGAGCTTCCCAGGCACCCAAACACACACACACACACACACACACACACACCCCACACACACCACACCGCACCACACACCAGCCCAGAAAAAAACGGAAGAACAGTGCATAAGCAATCATCTCAGCTCTTCTTCACCTGCCTCCCACTTTCACAGCACCCAGCCTTCTCCACCTCCCTACACTCGCCCCCCCACACACACACATACACACAAGCCCAACAGATAAGATTCATGCAAAATGAGAGGGAAATCAATACTTTCCGAAGCTGCTCCACTCTGTCTTCATGTCAATTTGCAGTGCCTTCATTTTGTGAATCAGCAAATCTTATAGAAATGATTTACCATTTTAAAGATGAGATAACATCAGAGCAGAGGGCGATAAAGGGCTTTATGTGAAACTCAACACCCGCAGTACTGGCAGTAGTGGAGGCTACTTCTTTGCCTTCTCAGGGGCTTTGGACTCACACCAAAATTATCCTGTTTATCTTTTCCCCACACCAAATTTCTTTGAGCTATTTACACCTCTTCCTCTCCCACCAACACCACTTCTTTCTCCTCCCACCCCTCCCCCTGAGGCCCTCTGCCTGTCCCATAGTTGTTCACAGGGAATTTCCAGGCCCAGCCACCAGCTGGAGGACTTTCCAAAGAGGCTTCTCATGATGTGATTGTGTATCTCAAATTGAAAATGATGCCTTTCCACATTCCATTTTCCCTGTATAATTTAAAAACCTGTATAGTTGTACACTAAAGAAGTGGTTGGATAAAAGAGAGAGTCATCCCAGTACTCTGATGATCATTTACACGTTCCATTTTCTGTGAGTAGTATCATCAAGCCACACTCTGCAAGGTCTTCATCATGATTGTTCACAATCCCAGTAAGTTGATCTCGTTAATGGACATCAAATTTGCTCTAAAAAGTTGCTTCAAACAGTTTTTGCTCCAGAATTTGCACTATTAGAAACCTCACTTGTGTTAAACACACAATTTACACAGGAGTAGTCTGTGCAATTTATGTATATTTACAAGTCAGAAATGCAGTATGTAAAGGACATTTTCCCTCAGACCTCATAGCTCCCTCTGTTTCCCACGGTAACACAATTTCTTCTAAAGCTCAGTGACCTGGTTCATACACAAACCGTTGCCAACAATGAGGTGCAGGCCAGCACTCTGAGAATAGCATTTCCTTGGGCCCCTCCAGCCCAACCCATTTCTCCAAGAGGCTGTTAGTCTCTTTATCTGCAGCTTCCTTTCTCAGCAGAATCAGACTTTAACACATAACTCCTGGTGGCGTTCGCCGGTCAGGTTAGAAACCCGAAACTCCAGTGCTGTGACATGGACTGACATTTCAGAGCACCAGGATGCTCGATCACTTACTATTTATAATCATTGTTCCTTAATTCCTTGTACTTACACAGATTCTGTTTTCAAAAGCATTCCCAAAGTTCTCCATTAAGATCATCTCATAAAAATCCTTCTTTTAACTTGTAAGAAACAGCTATTATTCTCTCTTCTGTAAACAAGGTAAGCTGAGGCACAGCTAAGCACCTCATGCCAGACATCCTGGGGATGCTTGGGTTGACTGGGCCCTGTAGGGGGCCTCATGCTCTGGGGCACCGGAGTCCCCTTTGGCTGCCCTGTGTGCCTAATACCTCGACCTGAAATGGAGAAAGGTTTCATTTCCGTCAGATTCTGCTTGCGGCGCCCAACCATTTTGTTCCGTTGAAATAATTGGGAGAAGTTTGTATTTTTTTCCCACAGGCATCCTGCCTGCACTTCATCATGTGTATTATTTGGGATCTACTTCAAAAAGAAAAATAGCCTTTCATGGTGTATGCCTTATGTGGGCAGAAATTGGACCAGGCAGACATGTAACTCTGCATGGAGATGGAAAATGTTCACGGAGAACACCCACACTCAACTCAGAGAGGGTGAGGACATGGTAGAGAATGTGGTGGAGCAGACGGTCCTCCTCCAGATAGACCCTGCCCACAGGGAAAAGGGGGCACAGGCCAGGCAGGTGGGCTGCTGGCTCCTGCCCCCTAGCAGGTATGTGGTGACTCCTCCTCAGGACCACACTTCACACATCTCTAACCCTCTTTGGTGGCTGAAATGAGCAGTCCCCCAGAAGGTTCCTAAATGTTGATACAAATACAGCCTTCTTTCAGGCTTAAACGTGACCCTGGGCCTATGTTTGGCAGGGCAGCTAGATGGAGAGGCCTCTTTTTCCTCATTTTCTTCTGCTCTTGCCAGGAGGCTTGGTTTCACACTGCAAACAACTTCTTGAGACACTTGCTTTCAGTGGCACCCAACACCATGACAGTGATCTCCCAGGGCCCCAAACTGGCTTGCGGTAGGAAAGGGGTGAAGAAGTGCCAATCTCTTCAGCACTCTTCCTCCATCAGTGGCCTTCTCTCGGTCCCCCATTCTTCTTCTCTTCTCCAAGTGCACAGGATCTGTAATAAAGGAAAATAGAAGCTATAGAAACAATCTGCACTGAAGTGTCAGGAAGCTCATGTATTTTAAAAAAACAAAGAGGATTCGTGCTTGAAGAGCAACAAGCCTACCCCTGACATGCACCCGTGCGTGCACACACACACACACACACACACACACATCCACATAGCAGGCAAAGGATGCATCTCTATCTCCTGAGCACAGCCCTGGGCTCCCAGCAGGGCTTCAGACTGAACCCAAGCAAGAGGATGAGGAGGCCTCCCCACAGTATCCTGTCGACTCTGCCCCTTATGGTCATTAATAAGGCCTGCGAAGTATGAGAGAATTCATAACCTCAGTCAAGCTTTCTAAAGAGAAAGTGGTATCAATAAAATACCCATCAAACTTTTTCTTCAAAATTTTGGTCCTTAGTTTGATATCTTTTCTCACCCCCACCCCCATTATCTCTTCCAATGCCCCACACTTAGTTAACTTCGACATTTAAATATATTAAATGTCCACAAGTAGGGGAAAGTGGGGGAGAATGAATTGGAACTATCAAGACTTATATTACAGTGAATTATTCAACATTCAATCTTTTCCTGGGAGAAAGAACAGATTATTCATCCATCATTGTCTTTTTCCACCAAATATAGACACTTAACAGTATTTGTTTAGTGGATAAAACTGAGAGTTATGCTAATAGTGGAAAAGCAGCTCTCAGCATATCAGAGGAATTTGTTTTCAAAGGGACGTTGCCAAAAACTTTGAATCCAGCACTTGACCTCTATTTAATATTTCTCTGATCTGCTAGGGGATGATTTCTGGGTTCTAAATACCTACTTGGAAAATGTTGGGCACAGTCAGAAGACACAGTACAGCTCAGCTCTCTTTTCATGAGATTTTACAACAGGCTGTCGACACCATCTGATCATTGAATCTCCTTGAAATCGGTGGAGCTATACAGATATCATCAGGAAAAACCGATGTACAAACCAGTGAGAGAAGGGAGAAAACAACCAGAAAAACTTGTTTGTTTTTCTCCATTTAATGTATGATCAAGGGAAAGTCAAATATGCCAAACTGAGGAGAAATATAAAACGTATTTTTCTAAATTCATTTAAAAGTAAAAGAAAATGTTATTGCAATGCATTAGTTCTCTGTTTTAAAATACCCAAAGTCAAACTCAAATTGGCAAAGTCTCAGGGTCTGAGACCATTCTGGAAAACACAGTTGACAGTGATGACAGTGATGTTTACTAGAAAACTAACCTACTTCTCACAGACAGCAGACAATGTGACTGGCATTAAACAAAACATGGGTCTGTGTGTGCCTTGATGTGAAGAGGGTGGAGCCCTGTCTGTTTCCCTATTAAGTAAAACTCCTGCCCGACTCCGCCCAAGACATTTTCCCAGTGACACCTTTGCGTGCTTTTGGACTGGTTCCTTACTAAAACAAATACACCTAACAAATAATCTTTGATAGCGAGTACTCATGAAAGCAAACAATGAAAACTACGAAGGAGTATTTCTTAAGATGGCACCAGGGACTCTGTGGAATTACCACACACAAAAGCCAAACAGTTCTGCTTAGATGGCTGGACCAGGTCCCAGAAGTCAGGACTTTTAGCAACTTGCTCTTTCTTGGCTTCTCCCCCTTTGGGTACTGAGTGGTCCTCTTCCTAATAAGTCATGGTGCGTATCTGTGTTGTCCACATTAGAAGAGAGGGAAGTATAAAAACAAACTAGTATTATAAGCACATTCACAAATAAAAGGAGAATGTCTCCTAAGCCAATACGACACCTTATAAAAGTGTCACTTAACCTTATCTAATCTGAAGCCTGTTTCATCATTGGCATATCCCATAATGTAAACCTTTGTGTTAGAGGAAGAAGGAAAAGCAGGGGCGGGTGGGCGGCGGCCAGCCACCCCTGTTAGCCGCCTCCGAGACTTTCTGCTGCAGGGCAGTCAATGCAGACATGTCCTCCCAGGGACAGTGGGTGAGAAAATGATGGATGAGCTGGGGGTACAGCGAAGGCAAAAATGGCTAAGAGAATCGTTTCCTTTTCCCATCTGTTCAGGAAGGACGTCAGCGAGATAGACTAAACACAGGCCCTGGGTCGGGATTACGTGTGTGTGCCTGTGAACACAACAGCCCAGCCTTTAAAACAACCTTCCTCTGAACGCTGCGGGGACAGACAAAGGCAGACCAGACACCCACAAAGCCTGGTCTTGAAAAGAAGCAGGACAGTCCCAGACTGTCGCAAACAGTTAAGAGGGGGTTGGGGCAGCCCTTGGGGAGTCTGGCCCGTGGAGCCCATCACCTGCTATGGCTACCAGATGAAGGGACCCAATGGCCAGGGCTGGACATACCTGGGTCTTCCTGGGAAGATGTGGGAAATCCGGGTGCAGAGGGCCCCCTGGATACCAATGAGGGGTCCAGGACATGATGTTGCCCTGTCCCCTGACAAAGAAGAGTCCCTTGGGCCAGAGACCCCTTGACCTACACACCAGGGCTGGCTGAGGTCTTAGGTCTGCCTCTCGCTCTATCCCCTAGGTAACCTTTTCCCTATCTCACTACTGGACTTGAGATCAATCTTCCAATTTCAGACCAAGTCCAAGATAGGCAAGGGAGGGACTCCTAGAAAGGGAAAAAACGCCCTGCCCCTCTCCACGCCTCCCACTCCCCCCATAAGATACATGACTAAATGCTTCCACTGCCTTAGACACTGGGGCTGTGGTGGGACTTCAGGGTGATGTGCTGAGGGAAGGCTGGACCAGAAGTGAGACCTCAGACTTGGTTTCCCTCTCTGTGTGAAAAGCATGAGCTCCATGATTGCAGAACAGTCCCCTCATAGGGTCCTGAAGGTGACCCAACCCTGAAATCCAACTTCTGCTTACCAGTCCCTCCCCCAGCCTCCTTCCTCCTGAATCTTGTGAGGGGAAGACAGTGGAAGACAGGGGAAGACAAGTTACTTATTCTCTTAAAACTACAGTTTCCTCCTATATAAGATGCAGATAATAATATCCACATCAGGGGCCTTGTGAGGATTAAATAAAATGATTACTTAAAAGCACTTGGCAGAATGACAACCTAAATGCTCCATGCATCTTATTATTATTGTGTAAGGGTCTGTGGTTAAGACCAGAGAAATGTATTAAACATTCACCCTTGGTGAGTATTCACACTCTACCCCAAACCAAGTGTCTGCAGGAGGAGCCAAACTTTGGGGAGAACAAATAGCAGTGCCATTTGGTAAGTGGGGAGATTTTCTCATTCCAACTGGAGTCTTTGTGACCCCAAGCAAAAGGGAACCTCAATAAAAGTGAATTCTGGGTTCGTTTGTCTGTTGTTCTTAATTTACGGTTTAATATTACAGAGCAAGTGCCCTTTTCCCCTTTATACATTTATTTCTATTTAGTATTCTGTGGAAATTTGCCCCTCTATTTGCCATAGTTTATCTTTTCTTATATCTTAGCTTCCAAACTAAATAGCACTAATCCGAATGCATACCTCTCTGCCGGCCAACATCTAGCCTTGCGTCTGTGTCTACAGTGTATGTAAACGTTGGCAAATCTCTAGGTGGGTAAAGCTACAGTGTGCACTGTTGGTGTTGTCCTATGGTGTCACTGGGGTGTGTAAATGAGTGTGGGGGAGTGAGACTGCACTAGCAGCCACCATCACTGCCACTCAGCAGTCCTCTTCTCTAAACCGGTTCTTTGGGGGTTCACTTTTGCATAATTAAGACTAAGGGGTGGTTAAAAAATAGAAGTACATTTTCCTGGAAACCAGCAATCTTAATTTGCAACTTTTATTGGCAAACCTGGCTGCCAGTGAATACATTCCTCAGCATCTCCCAGAATGTAATTCAGTTGATGAAGCGGCCTCGCTCTTTCTGTGATGTGCACATCAATTAAAAGGGGTCGCCGGGAAGGAATGTAGTCAGTGGTTAGCTTTCAGTACCGGTCACCTCCAGCTTCAGGCACAAAAATGTCTCTGGTCTGTGTCTGGGAGCCTGAGGTAGTCTCTCCATTGGATTTCAAAACCAGACTATTCCGGCCTGGACCCTGGGTAGGTTACAGGGTGTGAAAACAGGAGGCAGTCCCTGCGGGGGTCCCATTCCAGCGGCCTGGCCTTCCCTAGGGACCTCTTCCTCAGGAGCCCTTTTCCCAGGGAAGGCTCTAGAAGGCGCAGGCTTGAGGCTGACGGAGGGCTCCCAGGATTGCAGAGGCGCACCGAGATAAAGCTGTGGACGGCAGGGGGCGCTCGGAGCCAGAGCAGGGCCCAGTGAGCGCAGGCTCGGGACCCCAGAGGCCTGGGGCTGGGCGAGCACTTGCGTCCCCAACCCGGTGCTGCGGAGCGACACACCTGCCCTTTTCTACTCTGAGCTGGGGGGAAGAGACGGGAAGCCTGTTGGGGGCGGAAAGGGCCTAGACCACCAGGCTAGCGCTGCCAGCCCCAGGCGCACCGAGGACCAGCTGCCCTCGGCGAGACCTGTTGCACCGAGTCAGCTTGCCCGCCTTATCCCAGCCCTGAGTGGTGCAAACAGCTGGCTCCTGCGAAGCGCCCCGCGGCTGCTCCACACAAGGTCCAAGTTGCGCGGGTGCCCGCGCCTTACGCACTATAGTCCCAGCCTTCCGCTCGCGTCGGGTGACGCCCCGGGGTGTGGTGATGGACTTCAGCAGAGCACAGGTCTCCCGGGTATGCAAAGGGGAGGGATCCTCGAGGCTCCGGCTTCTCGAAGGTCGCTCGTGGGCAGGAAAAAGGGCCGGCGGCAGCTCCGGCGTGCGGGTCAGTGGCGAGGCGGGGCGGAAACCCAGGGAAGTACCCGCTGCCCGCAGAACACTAGCCCAGCAATCAGCAAGGTACAGCCGGCCTCACCCCGCCTGCGGTTCCGAGCTACCTGTGGGTCTGTCCGCTAATGAAATCCTTGCTTCTAACACGCGTTAGCCACTGCACGTCCGTGCGGGAGGGTGCGCTTTCCACTACAGCCCAGAAAAGGCACGTCGGCCCCTCTGTCCTCTGACAGTCCACGCCCGCCCGCACTCGCAGTCTCTGTGCCGCGCTAGCGAACTCTGCGGCTTGAGGACAGCCGGAGACCGCGCGGCGCGCGCCCCAACTGAGTCCAAGTTGAGAAGCTGGGAGGCGGCGGGGCCTCTACCTTTCCAGGCCCTGGCTTGCGGTTGCGGCCCCGAGTCAGCTGGAGACCTGGGTGGAAATAAACCGAGGCGCGCGTGAGCACACACGCACACAACTAGTCCTCCCTTTTACAAACTGTACGCTTGTCCTGGATCAATGAAAAGTGACAATTCGGATTGCCACGCACTTCTGCCTGGACCAAAACAGCCCCGAGTCTTTCGTAGTCAGGCACCAGAGTTAAAGATGAACTTCCCGCAAGCCCCGTGGCCCTTCCTTGCTACTCAGCTTGGCTCTGAGCCCCAGAAACGCTCGGGGAAACTGAGACTTTCCTGCAGTGGGGTGACAGGTGGGCCGACCCGAGGGGATAACCATGAGCAGATGTTGGCACATTCTCTCCCTTGTAAGTGATTAGTGGGACGACCCGCGTTAGGGACTTGGGAGATGACGTTAATTTATCCCATCTTACAAACTTCCCGGGAAGGGTTGCCCCTACGAGGGCAACTATCCAATTAGTGAAATCATGTAGACAGGCAATGTGGATCATTTTGTCTTTAAAACATAACCGAAAAAACAAACACTCTTATTTATTGTAGGATTTGTTTTTCTACAAAGGAGGGGGCTCGATTAGAAGGACTGCCTCTACAGAACTTCTACTCAGAAACCCCCAACTAAGAGAAGAAGGAAATCGATCTCCGGAGTCGGGGTCACCCAGACCTTTGTTCTTCGCCTCCTCCCTTAGCTAAAAAGTCACACCTATGACAAACATTACATGCCGGACGGACTGACAGTTTGATAACGAATAACGGTTTTTGGCACCAGGATATTCTCCCCTACCTCTGGGCTTCTGGTCTACACAAACGAAGCCATATGGAGAACTGTGCCACTTCTCTGAATAGCTCACATACAACCCACAAACGGAGTGGCCCCAATTGTTTGCGATTTCATTCCAGAAGGATTTTTAAAGTCTCATTGTCGGAGTAACTGCCTTAATCTTCAACTTCTACTCGGCTGGGGAAGGGGGGAATGGTAGACCGCTGTGGAACTGCAGGGTTTGTAGAACCCCCGGATTCGCTGCACTGTCCAGAGTAGGAGAAGCCCCTTCCCTCATCTTCTGTGCCTGAGGTTCCTGTTATAGCAGATCCTGGGTCAACCCCCCACCCCCACCCCCAAGCAAGCTCGCTCGAGGGCGTCGTAGCCCCGCCACCCACTGGCTTCCAGGTTACACCTCGAAGCCAAGGGTTTGCACACGCCGGAACCGCGGGCGGGGGAGGGGGTTGGGTCCACCGTGGGGGCGATTAGGCTGGCCAGCGCCGAGGGGGACGCTGGAAAGTTCCCTAGGGGTCTCCGACAGGGAGGACAGTCCCTGCACCCGAGACTGGGCTACCGCCCGGGGGCGGGCACTCATTTCCTGCACTCGTCCCGCCCCCCCGCCCCCGCCCCGAAATGCCGGACCCTTCTGGACTTGAAAAGAAAAGGACCTCCTGCCTCCTGGTGATCTACCTTAGGGCACCATCTCCGTCCCCGCCCTTCGACACTCATTCCTTCGGTTGTCACTACGTTCCCGAAACCCGGCATTTCCAGGAGTGCTCGCTACATCTCCCCTCCTGGTGTTTTTCTACTTTAGGGTCCCGGGAAGGCCTGGTCTTAAATATCCTTGAGAAGTCACGCCCTCTCCGCAGAGCTAAGAACCCTATGGTGGGCCCCGGGGATTGTAACCCGGCCTGTCGGGTCAAGGAGGGGATGGGGGTCGGGGGATGGGCCGAGCGACAGTTCCACCAAACATCCATTACCGCTGTCGCCTGCGGGGCATTTCTGCCAATTGAGTGAAGGGTTGCGGGGGTTGAGGGGATGGGTGATTGAACTACTCCGTGAAGTAGGAAAAAAAGGCATCAAAAACTTTAATCTGGAAACAAAAACTTCAGCCCATTCCTCCGAAGACTTCATATCTGAGCCTGAATGTTCACATAACGCCGCTAGCAACAATAAGTACCTGAAATACAATCAAGCCGTTTACTAGAGGTTTGCTTCCGAGTAAGCTTATAAACACAAATGCAAATATCTTTTCCTGGCGAATGTCCAGAGCTAAACCAGTGGAAAGTTGATATTTATAAAACTGCACCCCTCCATTTTTCCCCCGTAATCCAGATACAAATTTTACAACGGCAACTTTTATTTCCAAAGCGGGGAGCCCAGACCCTCACTGTTATTCGATTTGCAATTTACATAACAGGCTGTTTACACTTCTCTCGGCTGACGGAGGGAGGGAATGAAGGGAGAGACAGCGGAGCAGGACTGTCTATTGCAAAACCCGGGCCCGTTGGCATTTCCCACATTCGGAAAACAAACGAGTCGCTGTCTCTGTTTCTGCCCCGCGCACCGCAAGCACTAGAAACGTGTTTTAAAGACCGAATTCACCAAATGCTGAGCTGTTTAGGGAGAAGACTTATTTAACTGGCTTCCAGGCTGCAGCTAGAGCGTCCCATAAAGCCTCAACCAAAGTTAGGGTATAGGACTGGAGGTTGGACACAAATTCATTTTACAAGTGTTGGGGTTTCTACCTCCTCCTTCTCTAGCAAGTGTTTAGGAACCGCCAAGTACTGAGCCTCCTGCTGATAAATATTTCTTGCAACCAGTCAGCGACTCGGCCTTGCGAACACTCTGTCAAAGGAGTTTCAGTAGCCGAAAGCGCAAAGCAGGCCAGGAGGCAGAGGCCTCAGGAATTGGAACTTCCGGGCAACCCCCTCGGCTACTTCTAGAAGTAACAGGTCCTCTTCTTCTCTCCAAGAAACGTCCATTATGAAATACAGTACTTTTTTAATGTTCAAGTGTCACGGAGTTGTGCCTGCTACCTAAGTCAGTGCCCTTGACAACTGAAGCTGCAATTAGAATTTTTGTGCAAGAGAAGGCGAGATTGCAACCGGAAAGCCAAAAGGGACTCCCAACACGTCTTCGAAGTTAAAGATTGTCAGAACTTGGGGGGGGGGGGCGGTGAGGGGTGATAAATGTATCATGCTACTCTTCTTCAGTTTCCTAAGCTCGTTGGTTTCCCCAGCTTCTAGTAAAGGATCTCACGTTCACTCTCCAGGAGGGTCTTTTCTGGAGTTGCCCAAACGCAGAATTCTGCTGCAAGCAAAGGGAGGCCCATGTCTTTTCTTTTCCTTCGTTCATTTCCCTCTCATTTCTCTTCTTCCCATTCCATCCCAGTCACCCAGAAACTTCACATCTCAGGCGTGTACACAAGGAATCGCCATCTGTACTTATCCCCCTGCAGGTGCGATTCCGAGCATTCCTCCCAAACACCCGTTATCTCTGCTTGCCCCGCAGCCCTGCCCGTCTGCTTTTAGAGACTGGACTGGGACGCGTTATGCTCTAAAAGTATTTATTTGCCTCTTGTCATTACACCTGCTAATGTCACTGAGCCCTCAGTCTGACGACCCCTCCTCTGAGTCTGACCCGGCAAGAAAGGATGGTGGGCTGTGAACCTAAGGGACCCGCGGGGAAGGGCAGAGCGGGGAAGCCTTCTGGCTTGAGCAACCTGCGCCGAAAGCACCCTCGGTCAGCCAAGGGTCCTAGGGGGCCGAGGAGCAGGGCGTCCCGTAGTGGGGCGGACGCAGCCTACCTGGGCGAACCACTGCCGGAAGCTCCCGGCAAAGCCCCTTTTCCTACTTACTCTCTTATTTCTATTGGGAGGGGTCACGGGACGGTGAGGTGGGGTCGACAACTTCCTGCCCACCAGAAACAGGGCACGGCAGTGACCGAGCCCTTAAAACTCTGTAGCCGAGCTCAGGACAGGTAAACCTCCAAGTGGGGAGAAACTGGAGACCTCTGAGAACCCAGTGAGTTTACTGGTCGTTCGGGAGGGGAGGGAAGAAGTGGGTAGAAAGGAAAGGTGAGGGGGCAAGGAAGGAGGGGCAGGGAAATCCCGGAGCTGGAGCCAGACATAGCGGTCAAAGATGAGGAGAGAGCCAGCACGAGTTAGGGCTCGAGGAGTCGGTGGCGTCTGGGAGCAGTGGACCGAGGAAGGGTCTGTGTGGGGCCCAGGAGGATCCAGAAAATCTGCGAGAACAATGGACGTCCGCGCGCAGGGTCCGGGGTGGGAGACAGTGCCTGGCGTCGGTGGTGCGGGGTGCGGGGTGCGGGTGGGGCGGATAAGCCGACCGCCAGCTCAGGCCACGGCTTGGGCGCGAGCGCGGGACCCCGCCGGCCGGCGCGCGTGTGGTCAGCCCCGCGGTCCTCCCGCGGTCCCGCGCGGCCCGGCGGGGTTCAGCCTCCGGCTCATTCAGAGGCGGTTCTCGCCTCCCATTGGCTGCTGCCTCCGTGATGGGGCGGGGCTCCGCTGCCCGGAAAAAAATGTAACTGCGTAAAAAAGTCCTCGCCTGGGTGTCGGATGCTCAAAAGTTCAGAAGTTTTCCAATGCTTCCTTAAGCGGCCCGCGCGCGATAGACTGAAATAAAAAAAGGTGACGCGGGGCCCGGGAAGGCGGCCGGCGCGCGGCCCCCCGCCCTGGTGATTTGGCCGCCTTCGCCCGCGGCTCGAGGCAGTCTCCTGGAAGGCGTAGGCAGTGTGGCGAGAAGAGCGCCTTCTTGTTTTTTAGTTTTGGCTTTTTTTTTTTTTTTTTTTTTTTTTGCCGTTCTCGCCTGGAAGTGGCTCCGCGAATTTCTTCAAGGCCGTTTGTTGCGTCCTGGCCCGGCCCTCTCCCGTAGCTCCGATCCCCCGTCGCGGCCAGCGCGGGCCCTGAAGTGGCCGGAGGCGCCCCGGGAGCCCGAGCGAGCGCAGGGAGAGGCCGCGCGCGCAGCTGGCGGCTCCGGGAGGCGGCGGCCCGACACCAGCTCCGCGAGGCCCGGACTCGGACTAGGCGGCCTGCGCGGCGCGGCCGACGAGAGCGAGGGTGGGGGGCGGCGGGCGGCGCCGGGCGGCGGCCGCGAGCGGGGGCCATGCAGGCGCGCTACTCCGTGTCCAGCCCCAACTCCCTGGGAGTGGTGCCCTACCTCGGCGGCGAGCAGAGCTACTACCGCGCGGCGGCGGCGGCGGCCGGGGGCGGCTACACCGCCATGCCGGCCCCCATGAGCGTGTACTCCCACCCCGCGCACGCGGAGCAGTATCCCGGCGGCATGGCCCGCGCCTACGGGCCCTACACGCCGCAGCCGCAGCCCAAGGACATGGTGAAGCCGCCCTACAGCTACATCGCTCTCATTACCATGGCCATCCAGAACGCCCCGGACAAGAAGATCACCCTCAATGGCATCTACCAGTTCATCATGGACCGCTTCCCCTTCTACCGGGACAATAAGCAGGGCTGGCAGAACAGCATCCGTCACAACCTCTCGCTCAACGAGTGCTTCGTCAAGGTGCCCCGCGACGACAAGAAACCGGGCAAGGGCAGCTACTGGACGCTGGATCCGGACTCGTACAACATGTTCGAGAACGGCAGCTTCCTGCGGCGGCGGCGGCGCTTCAAGAAGAAGGACGCGGTGAAGGACAAGGAGGAGAAGGACCGGCTGCACCTCAAGGAGCCGCCGCCGCCGCCGCCGCCTGGCCGCCAGCCTCCGCCCGCGCCGCCGGAGCAGACCGACGGCTCCGCGCCCGGACCGCAGCCGCCGCCCGTGCGTATCCAGGACATCAAAACCGAGAACGGTACGTGCCCCTCGCCGCCCCAGCCCCTGTCCCCGGCCGCCGCCCTGGGCAGCGGCAGCGCCGCCACGGTGCCCAAAATCGAAAGCCCCGACAGCAGCAGCAGCAGCCTGTCGAGCGGGAGCAGTCCCCCGGGCAGCCTGCCGTCCGCGCGGCCGCTGAGCCTGGACGGCGCCGAGTCCGCCCCGCCGCCACCGCCCGCGCAGCCGGCGCCGCAGCCGCACCACAGCCAGGGCTTCAGCGTGGACAACATCATGACGTCTCTGCGCGGGTCCCCGCAGGGCGCGGCGGCGGAGCTGGGCTCCGGCCTCCTGGCCTCGGCGGCCGGGTCCTCGCGCGCGGGCATCGCACCCCAGCTGGCGCTCGGCGCCTACTCGCCCGGCCAGAGCTCCCTCTACAGCTCCCCCTGCAGCCAGAGCTCCAGCGCCGGCAGCTCCGGAGGGGGCGGCGGCGGCGGGGGCGGCAGCGCGGGGAGCGCCGGGACCTACCACTGCAACCTGCAGGCCATGAGCTTGTACGCCGCCGGGGAACGCGGCGGCCACTTGCAGGGCGCGCCCGCGAGTGCTGGCGGCTCAGCCGTGGACGACCCCCTACCCGACTACTCTCTGCCCCCGGTCACCAGCAGCAGCTCCTCCTCCCTGAGTCACGGCAGCGGCCAGGAGGCCGGCCACCACCCTGCAGCCCACCAGGGTCGCCTCACCTCGTGGTACCTGAACCAAGCGAGCGGAGACCTGGGCCATCTGGCCAGTGCGGCGGCGGCTGCGGCGGCGGCGGGCTACCCCAGCCAGCAGCAGAACTTCCACTCGGTGCGGGAGATGTTCGAGTCACAGAGGATCGGCTTGAACAACTCTCCGGTGAACGGGAATAGTAGCTGTCAGATGGCCTTCCCTTCCAGCCAGTCTCTCTACCGCACGTCCGGGGCTTTCGTCTACGACTGTAGCAAGTTTTGACACCCCCGCCACCTCAGAGCCGAACTGAATCGAACCCTAGAGCAGGAACAGCCCAAAGAACCTTCAAATGCAAAATCGAAACCAAAATATAATTCAGTTTTTAAAATCTTGGAAAACATTCACCAAACCAGCGAACAGCGAACAGAATCCCTCCAAAAGTTCAACTCACCAGCACACACACGCACACACACAAAAAAACCACACTATTTTTTGAAAGATTAATTCAGAGCCACCTCTACTTTGCCTTATCTAAATAAACAAAACCGTAAGCCATTTTACAGAGACAGCAAAATCATGGTTTATTAAAGGACAGTGTTACCGCAGATAACACGTAAGTTTCTTATTGTTTTTCAGAGAGCACGCTTTCCTTTTCCTTCTCTCTTGTTCCCTTACCCTTTTCCTTCCTTCACCTCTCACCTGTAAGATATTATTTTATCCTATGCTGAAAGGAGGGGGAAGTCCCCGTGTGTGGAAGTCGCTTTCTTTTTATTCATGGACTTGTTTTAAAATGTAAATTTCAACATAGTAATTTATTTTTAATTTGTAGTTGGATGTCGTGGACCAAACGCCAGAAAGTGTTTCCAAAATCTGACGTTAAATTACCTGAAACTTACATTGTGCCTTTTTTTCATTATAAAAAGGGAAACTGTATTAATCTTATTCTATCACCTTTTTTCTTTTTGTTGAACATATTCATTGTTTGTTTATTAATAAATTACCATTCAGTTTGAATGATGCCTATATGTCTGGATACTTTAATGCAGCCTTAATTATTATAAGAAAAAGTTTTCAGAGATTAAAACACAACAAATTACTTATTCTCCTTCTGAATCTGAAAAATGGAGAAACTCTGTTTCCTGTCAAATTTCATGTAAAAGTCTTTTTTGGTTTAGTTTTTTCCCCTGCAGCATCTCCTGCAAAATGTACTATATAGTCAGCTTGCTTTGTGGCTAGTAAAAACATACTTTTCTAAACGGATCTGCGTTGGCATATACATAAATACATTTTCTCGGTAACGACAGAACACGATTTGGAAATTGTTGGCCCATGAATCTTTACCACAGTGATAGATACCTGTGTACAGAGAGAGGTGAATGTGCCTCCAGATATACACAGAGACATATTTGGCCTGTGTAGCACATAAAAAATTGGGATGTGTATTACACATCCTTGTGAACCAAATGCTGGATAGATTGTTTTCCTATTTTTTTCACTGCTTTATGAAAAAGGAACTATAAACCATGCAAATGTATATAATTCATCCACGTTTACAATCCATCTTGTGTTATGTAGAAGGATTGAGTTTTTTTAAAAAATATACTGTGGGTTGCAAAGGGAAGTTTAATCTTTGGTAAACTTAGAAGATATGTGTGTAGAACAGTTACTTTCGAAAAAGATTTAAAGCTATAAGAAGGAAGGAGAGAAGTGAACATTTTAGAGAAGTCTACGGTGGTTTCTTTCCAGTCCAATTTTTCTTGCTAATTTACAGTTAAAGCTAGGGGGCAATCGGATTGGCCCTCCCCCTTTGTAAATAACCCAGGAAGTGTAATAAATTCATTATCTTAGAGTGATCAGCCCTGTCAATCAGACTTTGGGGAGATGGCAATTTGATTACGGACATTCAGGGCCTTTTAGTTTGTTTTCAAGATAATACAGTTTCCTGCTATCTGCCGCTCCTATCTAGAGGCAACACTTAGCAGTAATTGCTGTTGCTTGTTGTCAAAATTTGATCATTGTTAAAGGATTGCTGCAAATAAATACACTCTAATTTCAGTCAAAAATTGCTTTACGTGGCCTCTGATTTACTCGGGTCTTCTTTGCTCAGAGTCGTAACCGAATAGCCAGGGAAGAATGCTGCGGGCCACGGCACGGGTGTCGCCTCGGGTCAAGTCGGCTGAAACGGGCCTCCCTGCTGCTCTGTGAACTTACAGCAGCGCTAGGTCCTGGGGCTGCCGTGAGCTTCCTCGGATCCCCCTCTGCCCTCTTTGGGTGGGTGGTGAAGGGAAAGAATCCATTGACTAAGATCGCAAAGTTTGTGCATTGGTCCACTTATGGGAGCCGATCGTGGAGCCGGGGTTTAGGACAAAGGGTCTGGTGGCCTGAGCTGCGTTGTCTAGGCCTGGAAGGAAAGTGGCAGCAGGTGACCAAATGGGACAGCCAGTCCTTTAGGACTGGGTGACTGATCCTCAGACCAACCCGGCAGCTCGGGCAGCCTGAGACAGTTCTCTTTCCGACATGCCGCGTCCAACTTTTTAGAACGCGAGCTGGCGAGTGCAGACTTGTGGCCCACCTCGGGCTTTCGGGGGGGGGCGGGGGGAGGCGGGGGGCGTTTCTCGCTGCCCGACGCTGGACTCCCGACGCAGCTCCGGGACTGTAGGCTTTTCAGCTAATTAGCTGTAATTACCCGCCGCAGCCCCGCCAGGCTTGTTTGTGTTTGGAGCTACTTCCTACCTCCACGTCGCCCCCGCCCCACCCCTCCCCTGGCTCCTCGTTGCCTCCCCCCGAAACCGGTTGTTTGGGGAGAAAAATAAGAGTCCAAGAAGACCTCGGCCGGGCGTAGGGGTTGGAGTGTAGGTGCCGGGAAGACCGTGTTGGTGGGAAGGTAGCAAAGGGCAGAGATGTGTGTGGGAAGGTGGAGGGCTCTGCTCCTTACCCTCGCGCCGCGGGGACAGCAGCGCTTCCCGTTTACACCCTTCCTCGCCTTTGTTTTGAAGACACACGTGTATTTAGGAACTCAGCCTGGGTGGAAAGGTCATAGGTACTCCATTGCTCCCCGGTGACAGCCCTGCAGCCTGTACAACCACAAGTTTGCAGGAGTACCTCAGCCTGCGCCCCTCCGCCTGGCCGCGCAGACCTGATGCGTCCAGCGCTGGGGCCTCAGGCGGCCTCCCCCGCAGGGATGCGTCTTCGCTGTGCGTGAGGTCGGTTGACGGAGGCCACAAATCACTGGCAGTGGCTCACGCAGGATTTGCTCAGCCTAAAGGACAGGACGCGAAAGGCGTGCAGGGTTTGGAGTGTCACGGGTCCACGTGCCCGTGACCCTCTGTATCTCCTCAGACTTCGGATTTGTGGCCCCAGGGCATCATGGCTACAGCCAGCCCCGGGTCCAGGACCAGCCTGGCCCTTGAGAACCGGACCGCTTGTCCCTGAGTGGTAGGCTGTGGTGTGTGTGCGCGCGCGCACGCGCAGGGCAGGGTGTCGGGGGGCGTTGGCTGGGGGAACGGAGAGGCCGTAGGGTCGGGAGGGGTAGGCCCGGGCGCCCTGAAGGAGCGCAGGCAGCCTGAGCTGGAAATGGACGCGATGAGTGAGTTCTTCCCGGTCCCGCCTGGATGGGGAGTGGGTTTGGGGCGCCCCTTGTTCCTTCTTCCTGGGTCTGGAGTCTCTGTGGCTGGACCAAGAACCGGGTATGAATGAGGTGATCTGGTTTCAGCGGACAGAGAGGAGACCCTGGCGATAGCTCCCGACAACGTTTAAGTGCTTGTGGGGGGAAGGCTTCTTAGCAGTCATTTTTGCCCTCTTGGATTCCAGCGTTTGAAAATGAGGCATGGAAGACATGTGTCCAGGAAGGTGCTTGTGTTACACGTATATAGCAAAGACAGTTATTTCTACATGTGTTGCCTATGTTTGAATGGAAGGTCAGAAATTTTACAAATTATTCTGATTTTAAAATCACATATGTAATGGTTTCTGGTATTACTATATTTGCATTTGGATTCTCATATCCAATTTAAGAAACACGAATTCTTGCCAACTGTACTTAACCTGGGAAAACTACTTATTTCTTAGTGGTTTTCACATTTGATCTGTACTTTTTGAGAGATAAGGATCTTTTTTTTTCCTGTACGATATTCTAAGAAAACTTCTTCATATTTTAACTAACACAGTACATTTTGAAATTAGCCCAAGACACCAGGCAGGACCCAGTGATGGTGACTTGGCTAATTTTGAAATTAGCCTCTGTAGAAGGCTTTAGGATAGCATTTTGTCCTTTATGTAGCAGTGGTCACATTTATTTTCTTAGCAGTTTCTATTATGAGCAAGTAAACGCCAGAGCAGTACATGCCCTCTGAAAGCTTGCATTTGGCATATTGCATGTCTAGTAGGGATACATACTGTTTCCAAAGAATGTAGTTACGAGGCCTTTTTTCACCAGACTGCATGCAAATAGCATGCATTTTACAACTTATCATTCCACAGAGTTTGTCATTAATAATCGATGTTTGCAGGGGAATAAAGATCGATTGTGCTGGTGGCCCATAAGTTCTTGGCTGTTTCCTGTGAGGTCAGAAACAGGGGTCAGGAAACAAGAGTGCCTTATAGCCCTACTGGGCTCCCCTGAACTTTGATAGGTGAAGAAGGGACAGAAGATCTTTTCTCTGGCACCCAGTTCCCTAGAGAGGGGTGTCAGTTTTTAAGGTGGAAGGCCATTTATTTTGTTCTTAATGGTACAAACTCCATAGAAGTCCTGAACCCTCTGCTGGCCCAGGTTGCCTGGACAAACTGCCCAAGAAGGCCCTGAGACATCCATAGAGGATCCAGGTTTTGGATACTAGTGGTCTCCCTAGCTGTTAGTGGCACCTGAAGCAAGCCTCATTGGAAAGACAATTGCTTTCCACCTCCACGCCATATCTTGGAGTTCCTTGGGGAGGGGTCCCATTTGCTTCTGAATCCAGTTCCCACCACTGGATGCTGCCTGGTGTAACAGGGCGTTCTCTTCAGACTCCTCTAGACTCATTTCAGAGCCAGTTCATGAAGCCATTAGCCCTTCCCACCCAGTCATAAACAAATGTCACGTTAGGGGCAAGATTGATGGTGGCCATGTAATAAAGCTGGCCAGGCAGAATACTTTCTTGCTGGGCAGTCATTCTTCAGCCAGCAGAGAGCTTTAGGGGGAGGCAGGGAAAAAAAGAATCAAGAGACTTTATCAGAGTGCTCACCTCACCAAGTTGTGGGAAGTGGGGGCTAGAGAGCAGGCTAGCCCTTAAGCTCAGGAGAGCTCCCAATGAGCAAAGCCTAATCTATTCAGACAGTGGCCACAGGCATGGAAAAACCCACTGAGATTTGCCATGGAATCCTAAATGCCAGCTTCAGAAACCCCACTTTTCTGAAAGCTCCTGTTTCAATTTATAATGAGGCCAAGAGTTTCCTTGCAAAGAACTTTCATTAATGGCCTTTCTTTAGTATTTGGGCTCTATATTCACGGGCAGAACTTTTGTGGGCTGATACCTTACTTCATGTCCCCTTTTTGAGTGAGAATCCAATATAATCATTAAGTTCTGTGTCTCTTTGTGTCTCTGTCTGTCCCCCTCTTTATCTCTATCACTTTTGCTCACAACTTTTTCTCCTAACCCCCCTGCAGAAGGCCTTGAGGACCTGAAGTTTCTCCTGGTTGTTCCCACTCCAGCTGAGCCCACTCCAGCTGAGCCCACTCCCTGGTGGCCTGCAGGCCCAAATGCTGGGCCCTTTGGGTGATGGGCCTGATGCAGGGGACCAGAGCTTACTCCCAGTCCTCAGAAAGACCTGGTGCATAAAGGAGAAGGACTGGCAGGTTCCAGGTCCAAGTCAGGTTGGGAAAGAAGCAATACTGAAATAAATTCCAGCTCCAAAATCCATCCAGGAGAATGAAAGCCCCTTCTTCACGATGTTCTAAACGTGATTAGGAGTGGAAAATTGAGCAAAATGTACCATGTCCACCTCATTGGAAATCCAAATATGGCCTAGAGAGCGTAAGGCCTGACTTAGGACCTTTGTTGTGCCCCTTTCCCATCAAACCCTGGCTCAAAAGAAACCCTCTGTTTTATATTATTTTTTTTTTTGTTGTTTACTTGATTTTTTCCTTCACTGATTTCTAATTTGCAGCATATTGAGCATATTATGAGAGATGCAGTGGGATCTGGAATTTCCTTGCCTATAGGCCAGGGTCTTCCAAACAGGAGAAAAGGGCGGAGCTTCCACCGGAAACAGCCCAAGAGGAAAGGAGGTTCTGCATGGTCCTTCCAGGGCCTGGCATTGCTTCCAGCTCATGATAATATACCCCCATCTGGGGTCAGGAGGGTGACCCCAGAAATCTGTCCGGGTTGCTTCTCCAGGCCTCTTGCTCTGGAGAGGGCACTTCCCTCTGTTCTCCCAAAGAGCATCTTTTTTCTCTGGTTAGTTTTTTTGGTTCCTCCAAGCCCACCAGCTAGCACTGCTGGTCATTTGGACTAAACTGCCCATCCTCTTCTCCTGGCTGTCTCTGCAGATTGCTACTAGGGAGAGTCTGTAGGCTGCTCCTTGCCCAGTAAGTCAACACAATTTGGTGCTACTTGGGTGGGCATGGGAGTGCAATTTTTTGAGCCCAGGGAGTGAGCAGTGGGTGGGAAGCCAGGGCCAGGCTGTGGGGCCTCCGCATTGACCTGAGTGGTGGGAATCCAGTAGGAACTAGGGACAGGGAGGGGCTCTTCGGATACTCAGGACTGGAGGTTGGGGATTGAAGGAGTTTGATTTAGGCTTTGAGGACAATATAGATTGAGAGAGGGAGAGGTCTTACCTCTGCCATTACTTACCCCATGGAAAAAGGAGGAAAACCAACACATTTAGCGCCATTAACTCTTAAGGCCTCTGCATTTCCTTCAGTATAAAAGCAGGTCATTGGTGCTGAAGTCTGGGTCCGGGTCTTGTTAATGGTATAGATGTGAAACCAGACAGGTGGAGAGCACGTGTTTAGGCAGTGATCGGATTCTTAAAAATCTGCCAGTAGAGGAAAAACGAAAACTCTATCCTCCTGGTGGAGCAAAACCGGCATCCCCAACGGTGCACAGGGCAGACTCCTGTCCCTAGAGCTTATTGCAGGGGGCTCGGAGCCTGCTCTGGGGGCCAGAGCTTTCTTGCGGTTCCAAAGAGGATTTTTATTATTATGCACAGATGACACCCGCGGACAATCACCAGGCCTCGCAGCTAGCTGGCTTTCGGGGTTGCAACGAGAGGGGTGTGGGCTACCCTGTGTGTGAAGGTGCCGTCTGAGCCTCAGTCCTCAGTGGCCCGAGGAGAAACGGGGAATTTGGCCCCACCGTTATTCCCACAGCCAAGGGCTATCTATCTAGGTGCTAGAAATTCCCGGAGAGAAGTTGACGGGGTGATGCCCCAGGTCACCAGTCCCAGGTCCCTGGGGGGCTTCCTGCACGCCCACTCCCATTCCCACTTCCGCTCTGGATCCACGGAATATCGGGGAGGTGCAAGGCAACGATTTACAGTAAATGTTTGGTGACCGGAAAATAACGTGACTTTGCTCTGCATTTGCCAGCTGGTCCCTTGGGCGGGATTGCCCGCCGACTCAGTCCCCGGGAAACAATCCGTGGAGCCAGGGCCTTGGGGTGCCGAAGGGATAACACCTCCCTGTCTTCCTGGCGCTGCCGGGGAGAAGTGGCACAACAGGAAAGCTTCACCAGGAGGCCCTTCCCAAGCGGCTTCCTCACCATAAAAAGTCAGACTCCAGCCGAGGTCCTGACCTCTTCCAAATATATATTCCCTCGCCCTGGGCTTGCAGCTCAGGCCCAGGCCTCCGGCTGTGGCTTCCCCTCTCAGGCTGGCAGGGCCCAGGGTCTCCTGTCAGATCGGCAGCAGTCTGGGAGCCCTAGTTATAGTTTTCTCCCCAAGGTCACCCAGGTTCTTGTTCTTTGGACCTTAGGCTTCTGAGTGTCCATCCCCGCATGCACCCTGAGTGCACCGGCGCATTAGTGAGGCCAGGTCTACAACTGTGGAGGGTTTTTTTCCTTCTTAATAACATTTATCCATCACCTCCAAAGCTCCCCGCGGGTGCGCCTGGGTGGGGAGGGTGAAGCTGTTGGCATTCCTACACGTGCGCAGGACCCCCTAGCCTAGCTAGGGCTGCGGGATGCCAGGCCGGCGCAGGCGCACACACGGCGCCGTGCACTCCCCTGCGGTCTGGGGTCTCAACAGCCCGGCCTCCTTGGTCCCGGCTGAAGCTTGCAAGTTGGGAGCCCTAGAGTTTCGCCCTGGGGTTCAGAGCTAGTGAGCTGGGTACGCTGGCCAGCCTAGGTCTTCGCAGCTGCGGTCGGGGCTCTGCCTCACACCAGCAAAGCAGTCCCAGTGCCTGCGGCCTTGAGTGAGGGGTGTGCACACAAGCGGGCATCTCGGCCCTGGAGTTTAAAGATCAAAAGGGGAAGCTGAGAACAGGGCGTCCGGGGTGTCAGTTGTGTGTGACCCCTGACCTTGGAGGAAGGGCGGGAGACACGGAATAGGCTGCGGGGCCTGGGGTCAGCCCGCGGTCGGCCTCCTAACCAAGACTCTGGCAGAGGAAACGGGTGAGGGCGAAGTGAAGCCCTGCCGTCGTATTCGTATAGGGGCCTTGGAAGGTTTTCAGGGATAGAGCGCACGCTGGGGGAGCGAGGGCCAGAGCTGCAGTTAGCTCCACAGCTAGGGCTGGGGGAGGGAGCGGTGGACAGCGAGATGGCCAGAGGTCCAGTCTCGGGTAATAATCCTAATGGCATACTCCCTCAAAATGTTCTCCCTTAGCTCCGGGTGTGCCCCGGGAGGGAGGGAGGCTGGGAGGTAGCAGGGGAGATTTTGGCTTCGAGCCTGCTTGGGACAGGGCAACAGCACCCCAGATGACTCCCCAGTGTCGTAAAAGGACACTGTGGACCCACAGAGCGGAAACCCCTGACTGCGGAGGGTAAGCCAGCCCCCAGAAAAGCTTTGTGTCCATGTTGTCGCTGCTGTTTGTGAAAATTCTCGACATCTCCAGTGATTAAAACACAATTTTGGGAGGTGCCTGTGGCATCCCAGTACATATAGATCTGATTGTAAGATATGTGCACGCACACACATACACATACAATCTTTTTGTAAAACCCGGTGGGGACTCTCCCCACACCCCCATCCACTCCTCATGCCGTAATTTACTGAAGGTTGCAGCGCAGGTTCTGAAAAATCCATGAGTGTGACTGGACTTACTGGGATACATCTTGAAACTGACAATGCCTGGTTGGAACTCCCATATACAAACAAGATGCCTGGGGTGCTTTGAGGCTTTTTCTTGGGGTTTAGAAAGTTATTTGTAAACAATAAGTTTAGGGTTATTTTGAAATGAAATTTCAGTGTTGTCTCTTCCTACGACCTTCAATAACGCAGGGAAGGTCTCATTTGCCAGCAGCCCACCAGTGCGGCCAGGGGTTCTACCAAATCTTGTGCTAGATTACTGGAGCCCCATCACAGACTGAATTGGAGTTTGTGAAGACATCCTCTTGCATGTGGCATTGTCTTCCAAGCACTTTAGCACTTCCCCTAAAGGTCAGGGTGGGCCTTTGCTTTTAAATAGCTGTAAAGGTGCGTCAGGCTTATTACGCCTGCCCTAGCTCCCTCTTAATTCCTCAAAGACAAAGGGCAGCAGATGTAGCCCACAACAGAGTCTGGCAGGCAAGTGGGTTGGAAAGTGAGGCTGCTGTGTGGCCCCTGTATCTGTGCACCTTGATGCTCGTCTGGGGCACAAATACTGAATTTGACTGCTTTGCTATTATGTATGAGTGTACTGAAAATTTAACTTTTGTAGTTTTTAATTTAAAAATTAAATCGAGGTGGAACATATTTTACCACATCTAAAATGAATAGCCAAAGCTGGCACAGCAGAAAAAAGGGAAAATAAGTTCGCTGAAATTGAGCTGAGATTTAAGATACGAGAATTATCTTGAAGAATGTCCAAATGAAATTCACAGCACAGAGAACACAGAAATAAACAAATTCATTTTCTTTTTCTCCCTTTAAATACACACAGTGAGGCCCAGAAGCCAAATGACTCCCGGCTCCCTGCCCGCCATTGAGGGTTCAGGAATAGAAAGAAGGTTGCAACCAAAAAATATTTTTTGTGTCCTTCAAAAACTAATTCTCCAGGCCATTTTGAGAAGAATAATTTAGCATTATGACTTCATTGGAGTCCCATTAAACCCCTACCTAGAATCTCTCCTGTTCTTCACTGAAGAGCTTATTGTGTCTTCAGGCTATTAAGCCCCAACACACTGAATTAAATGGGGCCATTGAAAGCCCTAGAGCCCCTAGAAGAGTCTCTATGCCTGGGTATGGGATGAGGTGGAGGATTCAGGGGGTCAGAGGAGGAAAGGAGGTGCCTATCAAGTCAAGGCTAAGGGGAATGTGTATGAATGTATTTTATTTGTGAGATTTTGTGAGTTTGCATGTGACAGTGTGTGATAGCAGGTTTGTGAGTTGTGTTTGTAAATGAGCGAATGAACGTGTGTGAGATGTTGTGTTTATAGGTGTGTATTTGTGTTTGTGAGTGTTTGGATGTATGTATTGAAGTCTGTGAGTGACAGTGTGTAAGTATGTATGTGTGAGTGTGTGTGTATGTGTGCCCACCAGCCTGCCTAGTCCTGGAGGCCCAGTCTGCCAGGGACCATCTGTTTCCAATTAGCAGCATCCCCGATTGGGAGAAGGCCCGTCCTGGGGCAGCTTCTGAGAAGGAAGGGGGGTTAGCTAGCTCAGGTCACCCTAGTTCTGCTCCATCAAAGCTGAGGCTGGCCCTGGCCAGCATGCTGTCGCAGCAACTCCAGCAGCCACACAAAGAGCCCTCTTTCCTGCCTCAGCCGTTGGAGCCTGGGTCTCCCCCAGACCATAAACCTGCTGGTGAAGACATTCAGAAACAGTTCACCCACACTCACAGGACCATGGGCAAATGCTGCAATTCCATTTGCTATAAAGTTTTACTTTATTTTCCTTGGAGTAGAAGTGAGAGGAAGAAGAAGAGTCCTGACCTAATTTGTTCTATGGCAAAATATTGTATTTCATGCAAAGGTATTCACCTGTACACAGATCCTTGCTTGCTGCTTGTTGATTCCTTATGTTTGTGTGTCCACCTGTCTTAAGCTGTACATATACACTGTCCATGGCTCAGCAGCACATACCTGTGGTCAAAGCCAGGCCACCTAAATGATGTACTCTGAAACTGGGTTCAGTGATTGGAGGCTTAAAAGCCTAGCTTTAAAGCCTCTTCATTATTATTTCTAATTAACACTGATACAGTTGAAGGGCGCATTATCTGGCATATGTTAGGCACTTAATGTAAATGGGTTGAATGACTAAATCAAAATTAGACTTAAAAAAGTGATCTAGTACTGAGAAGAGGTTGGAAATAAGTATTGTGTAAGATTCTAGACCACAAGGACAAGCATGGGCTCAGAGACCTCTGGGTAACCCAGGGGCTTTGGTATGGAATGTTCCAACAATATTTATTTACCTTCAGATTTCTTCTTCTAACCCCCCTCTATTTCTGAAGCCTTCTTTTGAGATGACTGGAGCCCCGTGAGTTCTAATTATAGTCAGCAGAGACCAGAGCGGGTGTGAATGCCTTCTTTCTGCAGGAACTGGGTTTCCAAATCGCCTGCATAGAGTGGCTTATTGTCACTGAGAGGGAGAAAGAAATGTCCCAGGCACAGACTTAGGAGGACGCTCTGGCCAAGTCGGACTCAGGCCTGGCAGGGTTCTACCAGCAGGGGCTCTCTCAAATGGGAGCAGGCCTAAAGGAAGGGCTCTCTCAAATGGGGGCAGGCCTTATTTCACTCCAAGGCATGGATCGGGGTTTTTGTTTTGTGTTTTTTTGTTTTTGTTTTTGTTTTGGGCCCCTTGAAAGCTGCTTTTATAACTTTGAGAAAACATGGACATCAACTCCAACTGCTGGTTCACAGAAAGGCCATTTTTAATAAGAAAAAAGAAAAACCATTTGAAAGCCTCACGATTTCAGCTAATGACATAATTTCGAATAAAGAGAACATGTGATTAAAACATCTAGTTGATTTCATAAAACCATTCGGAAGAGGCCTAGACAAAAGGAAAGTGGGCTGAACCGCGAGTGCCAATTCCCGGCTGCTGCAAACCTGAGCGGCCCCAATCTTGCTGGCGGGACCACCGCATAGTGGCAGCGAGGGTCTCCAGCAACCGTCGGAAGGGCGCGCCGCTCATCCCCCGCCCTCCAGGACTACTCCTGCGGCCCCGCACCGGTGGATTCCACCCGGACGACGGCCAGCCGGGCGGGTCGGGGCTGGGCGGCCGCTCTCAGGCGTTGGGGTTGTTCCTCATGAGCTCCACATCGGCGTCCACCATCTCCCGGACCAGCTCCTGGGAGCCGGGACAGAGGGTGGGCAGTGAGAATAGGGTCTCTGTCGCTCTTTCCTGGCGACAGCCCCACTCCCATGGCAGCCTCCACCCTGCCCCCTCGCCCTCCATCCTGGGCACCTTGGCGCCCAGCTGCCCCCAGGAGGCTCCTCTCCTATGGGGCCGAACCCGGACTAGCCCTGTGGCAAGCGGGCCCACGGGCCCCACGGTGAAAAGGACACTTACATCAAAAGGGACCCGGGGCTTCCAGTTCAGCTTCCGTTTCGCTTTGGTGCAGTCTCCTTGCAGAAAGTCCTAAAGGGTGGAGGGAGAGAGAAACAAGCTAGTCTGGGGTGGCAGTCCGGAGACGCGGGGACCCCTGTCCTCCAGCGGTTGTCTGCGTTCAAGGCTCCCGCTGCCCTCCTTTTGTTCCCCTCAGGGCACGTTGTCTTGGCTCTGGGAGCCGTAAATCACGCGAAGGTCGCGGTTAAGAATGCGCTGCACAGCAGGGTGAGGACCGGGACAGCCGTCCGCCCGCAGCCAGCACAGCCCTCCCATGCACCGCGTCCCACGGACGCCCAGTGACTTTAAAATATATACATTAAGTTGACAGGGACGCTACTGTGAGAACTGTTTCGAATTACTACATTTCTCAGGCGAGAAGAGGGAGAAGTGAGTAAATCACAGTCCCCCGCCCCCACCCCCACCAGCTCCTCTCCGTGCAGGGACGCCCAGCGTCAGCCCCAAGCCACCGGCCACGGCCGGAGACGCGGTCTGGAGACGTTGTTCCAGGCGGGGCTGTGTGCCCCTTTTACTACCTAGCCGCCGTTAATTCCAGGCTGAGTAGTTCTTTCCAACGAAATTGAAGCTTCACGAAGCAGTCCTCACCCTGACTTCCAGGGGTCCCTATCTACAGTATTTTCTATTCTGTTGGGTTCTATTCCATTTCGTAGGAAGTGCTCATCTCGACCCACTACTGACCGGCAACAGGCGGTTTGAAAAACACTGCTCTGAAGAGCAAGCACTGCCGTTGCACAGTGTCCCCTAACCGCTCGGTTGGAGGATCAAGTTAATTTTCAAACGAACCCCCAGCTCCTGTACAAGAGGCTGGGGCTGCCATTTGCTTGATAATTGAGTTTCTCATCCCATCTGACAGGGCCTTATCAAAATACTAGAAACTATCACACAATTTGCCCTTGACTGGTAGGGTCGGCTCGCTCAGCTGTTACCAGTGAGCAGACACGGCAAACACACCAGGGCTTAAGGGAGAGTTTCCATCCATTAAAAAGATTTTCTTGGAAGGAAAACTTGCTAAAAGAAAACTAGAGGAGAATAAATTAACCCTGCATCTTAGCCCTCACTCACCAATTTCATATTACAGCTCTCTGAAGAAAATTGAGATGAGCATTTCAAGATGACTTGCAGAAAGGAAGGAGGGATGGAAAGGAGAACCGGGCAGGAAAGAAAGAATAAGAGAAGAAGAAAAAAGAAAGAAAAGTCCTTGACTATTTTGGGGCGCTTTTCCATATATAAATGTATTCACCAAATAATACACAAGATATGAG
Source organism: Glossophaga mutica (assembly GCA_039655065.1). NCBI lineage: Eukaryota > Metazoa > Chordata > Mammalia > Chiroptera > Phyllostomidae > Glossophaga > Glossophaga mutica. The sequence continues at coordinate 95,502,275 of CM077307.1, read as the reverse complement.
TACTCAAAACAGAAGACTGTGGAGGCATTATGAAAATCGCTGAACTTAAACAAGGTAAATAACTCATTAAGACACTATTTTCACTACCAGTTATGTCAACTGAAAGTAACAGATAATCAGGCTGCAATTAACAGCCTTGCCCACTCATTTCTCTCAGAATCCCCCGATGGAGGCAGGCCTAGGAGATTTGTTATGGACTCACAGTGAAAAGGCCAGGAGGGGCCGGGTAAGACCTGTTCTGCAGGGCACTCTGCGTGCTCACCTTCCCTGGTATACTTTTCCTACCATAGGGTGTCTGGATGCACTTCTGAGTATCTGTACTGTTTGCCTGAAATTGTGCTCCAACAGGGTACATTCAAAACTCATTCTCAATCATCCATCATGACTTTTTAGGCATTGAATAAATCAAACTCCCAAAGGTGCTCCATTTCACAATACAATGAAGTACTGATTTCCTCTCCAGAGTATTAATAGTAAAACAAGTTATTTCTGCTGGCCTGGAAGTCCCTGTACAGATTCTTCAGGAAAAGTGGGATACAAAAATTAATAATTAGCAATTTAACCCAGTGCTACATGGAACTGGAAATAAACATAGGAAAGTGAATGAATTTATTTCTTTTTTCTTACCCTAAATAAACATGTATATACTTCTACAATACTTCTATTTTACTGTAAAAGACACAAAGATATCCATTTTTCCCCCCAGAGGGAGCTGTGAAATGTGGCATCCTGAAGCAATATGGCCCTCCAATTCTATAGCAGTTACACAGCTTGGAGAAACACAGTTATTGTTTAATCACATAACACTTGTTGTAAATCAACCAGTATTGCATAGGATGCAATTCATGGCTCTGAACTTATGGTTAGCAAAACCCTAAAACCAAGTTTGGCTGCAAATGACCTCAGTAGGCTTGGGAAAGGGAGCTTTGTATTGTAATTATGTTTCCTGTATTTTTCTACAAGTAGCTCATAATATAAAAACAACTAGGGAAGTACAATTAAGGAAAAAAGAAAAATGGTTTTCAAAAGCTTAGAAACAGACATTGCTACCATACACTGTAAAAGTATTTCATTGAAACCAGAGACGCACCCAGTTAAACTTCCCAATTTAGTTTTGAGCCCAACTCCTACATTCCAGTCTAGCAGCTTACTTTAACCTCCTGCCAAGGCTCTGTCTCCCTGAAATTTAATTAGACCAAAAGACCTTGTGAAGGGAAAGGATGAAGCTCCATCAAAACAAAACAGCAGCTCTTTATGCCAGATGCGACTGAGCTAACATCTAGAGCAGCCCCTGTGCTGTTGCCCCAGTCAGCTTTTAAGGGAAGATTGCAAACATCCCAGCCTATTTGAAACTTCATTCCTCCTGAAGGACCTTCTTACCTCTTCCTGTGTGTCCTTCAGATAAAAGATAGAGTAAATGATTTGGTTTGCAAGGCTTGGGGCACAAGGTGTTCTTAAAAGGTGGCACAGAGAAGGCTTGGCATAGGAGTGCACTTGGCTCTGGAATGACAGCAAGGGCATGGAAAGGCCTTGTTAAGTAAGTGTTCCGCTGGACTGAAGAGAAATGAGGTTGTGGACACCAGGAACTGCTCTTCTCAGAGGATTGTGTAGAGCAGTGGGGTGGGGTAAGAGGAAAATAAGGCCGAAACATAGTTTCCTTTTGAATTTCACAAGTCCTCTCCACTAGGGTGTGATCAGCAACTGAGGATGAGAAAGAAGCATGAGTTCATCTGTTTTACTCTTTTCTTCTTTTTTGAAAGTTCAGTTCCTTCTTTGTTTATAGGCTTAAAGCTACAGTATGACAACAGGAGCAAAAGCTGAATTAAAGTGATGATTTTATGTACAGTTTCCAGAATGGACTTTGTGCACTGGGTGGTCTGGAACCTTTCTATAAAAAAGACAATAAAGCTCTGAGAAAAATCTGAAGCATTTCTTTGTGAATATGACATTTCCTGAACTCTGGCTTCTGGTGTCTTCACCATTTCCAATGCTATTCCTTAGGTGAGCTCTACAGTTTCAACATGTGATTTATTATTGTCAAATTCAATTACGGTTAGCCGAGCATTTTATAGCAGCAAAACTGCATGAGCATGAGAAAATGTGTATGTCCAGATGCCTAGAGCCCCCTTCCTTTTTCTCGGAGTCCCTAACTACTACTGACTTGTTTGACCTTTAGGAGTTGTCCTCTAACTCTGTCTAGGCATAAACCCTAAAGGCCAAGGCCAGTGGTCAAAGCTGCGAACAGCAGCAGCAGGAGGGAATGTTTTGCTGCAGCAATTTTTCAGGCTTTCCTGGCTTATGTTCTTGTTATACTGAACCGATAAAGGGCCAGACCAAATCCTGGAAAAGTCATTAAGCCAGTTTCTGAACCCACAGTAGTTAACGTCATGTCCAGGAAAGCAGAGACCATGCTGTGCCATTATCTTCTACTCTAACTGCAGTCCCCTCTCCTCAAGTCTCCTGGGCACCTTTTCATCTACATCGAGATAAGAACATATCTTTAAATGACACTGGTTAGTTTTCTTTCCTTCCCCCAATTTTATTTTATTTTGGCTATTATTTTACACATTAAATCCCTTTGATACCCACCCACTTTCCCTAAAATCTTTGTGGGTAATGTTATTAAATAGATTGTATCATATATCTTTCAAAGTTCATGGGCTCATTTTTCTTCTTTCTCTTTTGAGATTGCATTGGGAAAATTTTACTATTTATTTCAAATTATGTGTTGGATACCACATTCCCTTGACAGGTCTGCTTCTAAGGTTTGCAAAGGACATCTGTTTAGGTGGGGGAATATTTTAAGAGTGTGAGCTCTTTTGGCAGGATGCTGTTAAATTTCTAATGTGCATATTGAAAGAAATTGACTCAAGTGCTATGAAAAAGGAGAAGATGTATAGACAGGGGATGTTAATAAGGAAAATTAAGACTGATGAGAACCCTGGTTAAACATCGTCAAGAATCTAAGCTATGGAGCTGGAACACACTCAGCATTGGTTTCTTTCCTTCCACTTTTCTTAAAAAAGCAAAATTGTGGAATAGTTCAGGCTCCAAGGGAATAAAAGAATGCCAACGAATTTGGTTACTGATCTAACTTTATGCTAATGGAGAGTGAGCTGGAAAGATTTACTCTTGGGGAAATGGTTCTTTTTAGAAAGACAAAACTGCTAAAAAAAAATACCAAAAAAGCTTCAGTAAAATGGAAAAAGCTTCAAAGAATATCGCACTCAAGATTGAAGTACGCAGCTGAGAGTCAGTAAGAACGGGGGAAAACTGAAGTCTGAAAGTTCCCCCAGAAAGTGGTGCGATATATTGTCTCTTATCATGCAGTTTCATTCCAGATGCTCATAAATATATCCTTTGATTGAAACCTTCCCAAAGAGGGAGCAAACCTCAGAGCAGTAAGAAATGCGGTGGCCTTAATAACGGTAAGGAACATTTCCTTTCTCTCTTCCCGGTTACTGCTGTATCTCAGCACAAATTGAAGTTGAAGCCAGGCATCTCCTTTAATGACAAGGAGCGATAAGAGACAAGGAGAAAACAGCGGGCCGTCTCGTCTGCTCAGGAAGCTGGACCAGTGGGACTGTCCATCAGCAGGGCCGACAGAATGCCGTCAGAGCACAAACAATGCTTGGGCTCAACCTCAGGGTAATTGAGTCGGTCAGCACCGGCTCCGACGAGCATTTGACAGTGGAGATAAAGTGGCAAAGCGAGAACAACAGAGTGAGCTTGCCTGGCATAGTGTTCCCATCCTCAGTTACCCAGGCAGAGGCCTTGGGGAGGCGATCGGCACGAGGCGACGCATGTGTTCCCTGGCTGAGCCCTCACATCGTGACGCCGTCATCTCTGCTGGTGGCCTCACACGTGAGCCCCCTTTCCTTATGACTCAGGATGTGCTGTGCTGACCTCCTGGGTAGTGCCTGAGGGGGGTCTCCAAGGATCCTGTGACCCCTCACTTGATCCCATTTTTCTTGACTGGGAACCACTTAGTTTCAATTGGTAGAATTTGTCATTTGGAATCAGTAGTTATTAAGAGCTACCAAAGGGAAAGAAATCCCCCTACATGTATGCCGCAGACACTACTGCAAAAGTCTACCTGGCATGGTAGAGCTTTCTTGGAAAGGGAATGAGAATGTTGTCTTCATTATGTATCCACTTGTAAATAAAGCCTAGTGCTGTTTTTTTTAAGGATTCATTTATAAAGGGAGAACCTAATTAGTCATTTTTAGTGCAGCATACATATAGACACATTTTTTTTCATTTGTATTTTAAAAATATCGTTGGCATAAACAGAGAAATGTAGTGAGGCAAAAAGGGTTCTATGAGACACACAGACAGCACAATTATATAGGGGAGATACAGGACACGAACACCTTCATCTCCTTTTAAATGACAGTTTTAAAAATATTCTGGAAGAACTCCTTTCAGGCAGACATGTCTGAGATGTGTGGAGATAAGGACAGTGGTCTACTATCCTCTGTGGACACATGTATTGCCTACAATTTATGCCACACTGAAGCCCAGCCTCTCCCCCTGATGGGCAGAGGAGCAGGGCGGCCTTGGAGCAAAGTGCCAGGAACACTCCAGCCATCGGCACCATCGGGCCCTGCAGGCCTTTGGGGCCTGTCCTGTTCAGCCAGGCTCTGGTTTGAGTGGGCTGAGCAGAGACTGAAAAACATTTTTCAGAAGCTGTACCTGGTAGCTTTTGGGGAGCTATATCTACTTATAGGTGGGTGTTTAATAGGAACTTTAAATAAAATAAGCAAATAAGATTTGGAGGATGTAGTCTTACATCACACACATTTTGAGGTCCCAGATCTTTCTGTACCTGTTCTCTATCTATAATTATAATTGCAGAGTTAATTTTTTTTGGTTAGTGTTATTTCTTGATAACTTGATCAAGTGCTTGAAGGAGTATCAACCTGGGGAAGGCCAAATTAAGTACAGTACCTGAGGCCCTCCCAGTTCTGATTTCTTCCCTAACCAGATGACATGGGGGCTGACTCACAGTTGTAGTGCTGGGCCAGTTAATGAGAGGGAGATAAGACTGTTAGTGACCTCAGCATTCCAGGCTTCAAAGCCAGCACCATCTTCTTCGGAAATTACTGGTTGCAGTTAATAGCTGGATCCAGGGTGTAAAGACTTACCCATGCTGGTAGGAGGTGACACAAACCCCCAAGGAAAGGAGATAAAGCAACTTTAAGTGGACTGATTAAAGATTGTTGTGACATAATTGGCAAGTGGCATTCTGAAGCATGAGACATGAGCTGCTTTTCTTTTGCCACTTAGTACTTTTTACCCTCAAACCACTTCACATACATCAACTAATTAACTTCCATATGTTCACATTCATAATGCAACTCAAGAGATCTTGTATCTGTGTCAGGTGACCTATTTCCTAGGATGAAAGCAATGTACAAAGTATCTGTGGGGGTTCCAACCCAACTTGGTCATTTGGCTTATCTCCCTGCACGCTGAGGGAAGGACCCTCTCATCCAAGAAGCCCTGCTCAGGCCGCAGGTGACCTTGAATCCCACAAGACATGGCGATTTTCCTTAACCTTCCAGTTTGTTAGGAAATCTACCCCACCCTTTAGGAAAGTTTCCCCCACTCCCTTGAACATTAGTACTAAAGAATATTGTGAATAATATGAATGCCTCCATGATACAGATGGGATATTTTTTCCTTTGGGGTTTTTCTGAACTTATATATTAGGTCATTCAAATTCAAGAAACCTCACTTCAATAATCCTTCCTCTCCCCCTCCCTCCCATTCTGCCATCTAGCCATCCAACCATAGCTGCCCATCCTTCTCCCCGACCAAAACAGAAATGACAGGACAGGGTAATTCAAACGTATATCCACATGCTTATTCTAATATTCATTCCCTCAGTAACTTAAACTCTAGGACTAACCAGGGAACTTACCACATCCAAATTCTTGCTTTTTGGTTGTATCTCTGAGGGCTTTTATATTTGAAGGAAAATTAAGACAATGACTATGAGATTTATTAGTAAGGTCTTTGAGAGGCAAAGATAAAAGGTGAATATTAATATGAATTTTATTTATTTATTCACTTGGTTTCCTATTATCATTGTTAATAGAGAGTTTTACGAGGTCGCCAAGTATCTGTACCACATGGTTACCTGGCATTCTTTCTTTTGTATCTGTGTAAGAGAAACATAATCCTATACCTGAATGCATCCACGCAGAGATGTATCTATGGAGACACCAATTACTGTCACGAAGCCATGGTAGGGTTTTAGACTAAAAGCCAGGGTTTCTGGTTCTTAGTCCAGAACTCACAAGGCTTAGTAGGACAAACCCTCCCTAGAAAGTCCTTAAACAATATACTTTATGCTACATTAGTGTGAGTGGCAAACAGCTCTCTAAATGAGAAAGACTACATGAACATATGGAAATACCAACATACTTCAATGCTGAATTTAATTAAAGTGATGGACAGAGAAAAGTATATAGCGTATGATTCAACGTATCATACAATAGGAAGTTGCAGGACAGGTAATCAAATTGATGGTGATAGAAATGAGGTCAGGGAAGGGCATCAGCAGGAAGGTGCATGAAGAACTTTTGGGTGATGTTTTTATGTGAGTAAGAGTATAGGGTACATGACTGTACATATTTGTCAAAGCAGATCAAACTATGCAGTGAAGATCTATGCATCTCACTTTACATAAATTCTAGCTTAACAAGAAAAGATGACTAGAAACCAACAACAGAGATATCACTGGAGAAACCTGGTTTCATATCGTGGCTCAGCCACAGTGCTGTGTGACTTTGGAGGGCAAGTTCCTTAATGTTTCTGAGCCTCAGGGTTTAAATATGTAAAACAGGGAAAGCAGCCTATCTTGCAGGGATGTTATGAGAATTCAAGATTATACAAGGAAAGGTGCTAGCAGTAGTTCTAATTCATTACATACAGGTTTCCTGTTAGGGCTTGCTATTGTTGCTTTTATCACTCAGCTGTAGGAAAAGCTATTCTTTTAATTTCTTGTAGTAACATAATAGATGAAAACATGAGTTGTCTTGTGTTTTTTTTCATATTTACATGTTACTTTTTCCCTTGCATTCCAACCCAACTTCTATTTTTAAATTATTTTTTGAATAGTGGTAACCAGAGTATGCAATTTTGTACTCTGCTTTCCCCCAATTATTGTAATCATTCCACATGCTCTTGAGTGTTTGCTGCCAAACATTTACTCCTTTAGATGATGGGGAAGCCACCATGGACAAGATGAGGACATTCTTATGAGCTTACATTCCAGAAGGGAGAGACAAGTAAAGAGCACAGGAGACATGGATAAGACCATTTCCACTGTGGGGGAGCACTGGGCAGAAGACTGAAGAGGAACTGAACTTGACTAAGAGTGGGAGGGTTGGGTGAGGAAGGCCTTTCTAAAGAGGTAACTTTTGATCAGAGATTTGAATGAAAAAAAAAAAAAAAGCGCCAGTCACATGAAAACCTGTGGTGGGAGAGTCTTTTTGGGACAGAGGCCTTAGGGAGCAATTCACTCAGTGTGAGGAACAGAGAGAAGGCCGCTGAGTCTGCACAGAGTGATCAAGGGGATCAAAGCCCAAGACAAGGTCAAAGTGGTAACAATGGTCAGTCAGATTACATCTGGCCCCCTGCATAATCTCTCTCATACAGCCCAGGCCTTTCTCAGCAAAGCCATGTTGTCACAGAGTTTATTCTCTCATCACTGATTGTCTCTTCAACTGTAAGGCTTAGAGTATATGTAGCTGGTAGGCCACCATTATAAACCTGGCTAACTCAAATTGACGTAGTTCAAAGTCTGATTTTTCTGACACTAATGTAATTTTGAAAGTAAGTATGGGACTGATTTCTAGCTATGTTTTAAAATGGGTGTGTGAGTTATTTTTGACTACCATGCTCTAACTCTAATGAACAACCCCTTTCCCTCCTAAAAAATCTGCCACTCTTTGTTGTGTTTGGGCCACCCAACCTAGAAACATCTGGTTATTCTTGAAGGGATTAGGTCTAGGACGCAGGGCCCAGAGGTCAGTGGCCTGTCCTGCTGCTTTGGCAGCTCCTGGGGTGTGAGGTGGAAAGGCTGTTCCTCTTCTGGACAAATGGGGACACACTCAACCTCCTGAGGGCTCCTGAGATGGTGTCCCATCCTTTACTTCCTTCTGCGTGAGCCGAATCCTGGTTAGAGTGAAACTGTAACTTACCTTGCTGACTAAGGAGCCTCTTCCCTTCTCTTCCCTTCTCTTCTCTACAAGATCTCAAAAAATGGGACATAGCACTGAAACTTGCTTGGATTCTATGAAAGTTTTTACCAAATTCTCTCCCTTCCCTCTGTATGTGTGTGTGTAAATATCCACTCATCTACAGAGAAAAAACCTGCTTTATTTCAACATATACAGTCCTTTATCTGCCTGCTACACAATGCTTGCAGCTTAGATTTTGCTCTGAGCCACTGGAGGCTTTAAGAACTGCAGGCATACACTCTGCTGGACGTTTCAGACCTCACTGTGGGTACTGTGCTAGGTTAGAGAGGGGCAGCATAGGAGAGGAGACTAGAGGAGACAGTGGCCACAGATGTCATGAGTGATGGTGGCCTACTGGACTAGAGGGGCAGTGGTGAGCATGGGAAAATGGAAAGAAATGGATAAACTTGGGATCTCCTTTGGAGGTACAGTGGAAAGAGGACTTGCTGATAGACTGATGTCGGAGTGAGGGAAAGAGAGAATTCATAGAGAACTTGTAGGATTTTGGCTTGAATGAGAATCTTCTCTTTGTTTTCAAATATATTGTATGGATTTTCACTGCTACCAGCAAAGTATGACATTTTACCACAACCCACCGGCATTAGCTACTATCTCCTTTTCAAGGAAACCTCTCATTTTCATGATTATGAATCAGAGACTTTTTAAAATACTACTTTTATAAAATTACCTATGATCTCTTATGCCATTCAACAGAACACACTCTCTTGCTTTGAATCTTGATTTGATGTCAAAGCTTCTTAAATGAGGAAGTCTGATGAATTCAGAGAAAGTAGTTCAGTGTCCACAGGCCCCAGCTGTATTCATGTGAAAGGAAGGTGCAGGAAAGGCAGCTCACCTTATTCCATGACTCTAGCTAGTAGACAGCTTTAGCTGTGCCTTAGGACAAGCAAGGAAAGGGTTAAGTCAAATCGTGTCCACTATGCTGACCAGCACGTCCTGCTTCTAATCTATGGCTTGTTGCAGGAGGAAGTCCGAGAGGTGGCCTTTCACATGACATCATAAAAGCCTGATTTATCACCAGCCACCAAACATCTAGAAAATCATAACATCCTTTCAGGAAAATGCAGTGGAAAATAATCAGGTTGACTTTGATGAAAGCTTTGGTAGGGACTCCCAAGTGTGACACTCTGCACAGTAACCCTTGGCAGGTGCTTTGATTGCACTCAGAGAGGCCTTTGCTGACAAGGCTGCAAGTTTGAGCTCATGGCTGCCCACAATGAAGCGTGGCTTCAATGTGCACAGATAAAGCAAGAGTTTGGCTCACACTCTGCCAGCTTGCCTAAAACAACACTTCAGTGTATGTGAAAATGCTTTGGAAATGACAAGTCTATCCAGATGTGAGAAATTATTGATTGCAAAAATATAAACATCACACTCTTGTTACATAATCTACTACTATACCAGTAACACCAAGCCACAATACCTCTTACACTGCACCCATCGACCTGTTCTTCTCTGCTTGCCCCTAGGACCATGTTTAGGACACAACTCTGCAGTCAGAGTTCTTTCCTCTGTAGTATTTCCCGAGTTGTAGGTCACTGTGCAATCGTTCTTAATAACTAAGGGGCCGAGAGCTGACAGAGAAGAGACACTCCAAAATGTCAGAGGAAATGAAGGGATGAATTGTTCACACCACAAGGGGGAATATTTGCATCTCTACATTGTTTCTCCCACTCAGTAATTTGATAAAACCACCAAGTAGGAACTTTGTCTTTTTTGATGTGCATGCTGTGCTATGCAAATAAACACAGGAAAGAAGGACAAAGGCAGACCATAGTGTTGGGTGGTTCTAGAATTCTGTCCTTATCAATCCTACAAAAGCATGTTAGCCTAGAAAGTAGGACTATCTTTGCAAAGTGATGCCAACTGTGAGGTGCTAGGATTCTTGAGTTTTGGGGAAGAGTGGTGTTCTAAAGATTGAGGACTGACAAAGGGCTAGTCTGGGTTGGAAGGTGGGAAAATGATTAGGGGCTCAGTTCAAAGTAATTTCACTATGCTTTATTGCTATACCTCAAGTGTTCTGTATAGAGACTATTCATAGGATTCAAGATTCACATGAGTAGACACGGCCCTGTGAAGGCTCCTGGAAGTTCAGTGCTCAGTGTGGCCACCGTGGAGGTGAGAGTCTCTAAGTTGAAGGAGCTCAAAGCCTGGGCCCTGACTCTACTAATGTAGGAGGGAGGCCATCTGCTGCCACCTGAAGCAGCTCTAACCACACCACTGTTACATCCTCCCAAGTCTGATTTCTTAAGTGAAAATGCCTGCTCATGCCCAATCTGCCCAGGATTCTGTACAGGGAATAGGAATGATAGAAGAGAGCAAAGAGAGGGAGGCCCAGCTTTTGCCCTGCCATGAGTTCTGTTACTGAGCTTTTTTTCATCTGTAAATGAGTGTATGGTAGGTCTAGAAGAATCTGAAGGCTGCTGTTCTAAGCTACTGTTTGCCACTCTGCTAGGACTGTGGTGCTTGATCAGGTGCTGTGTGTCTTGTGTCAAGGCCTGTGGATCCGGTCTGGCTTAGCTTTAGCACTGCATTCGAGTTTTTTTCCTGAGCAAAGCTGGGTGGAAAGGTGAGCTGGGTGACTTAGCACACAGTCAGGTGGCAAAGGGTGGTGGGAGGCCTCTCCTGGCCCTGGTCCCATAGCATCTGTGCTCAGTGGGGTTGAGCACATGCTTCCTGGATGGCTCTATGCATAGGACACTAGGCAGGGGGCCAGTCCCTGAGGGTGGGAGCCTGATTTAGAGGGTGACGTACTGCACCCAGCCCTGACAGAACTGGGCCTTCAAACCTACCTGTGAAATCATCCCTGGACATTCAGGTAGCTACACACAACCAGTCAGATTGAGTGCTTCAGTTACCTTGTGGCTGTAAAGAAGATAACTGTGGTACCTTACATTTCTGGGCTACATATGTCCCTGAAACACTTGCATGATAAGTAGTGGTGACAACGGGGAAGCAGGTTTTCCACTGACCTATTGGAGACTGCTGCTGGCTCAGCAGGCCTCCACTCAGGGGGCTGTTCAGTGAGGTTTCCTCTACAGTGGGCCAGCCACCTCCACTTCCTCCTGCCCCCTCCACGGCCATCGATTCAGTACTCAAAAGTGACAGGCCTCCAAGCTGTCATCGGCTCCAGAAATCAGTGAGGCTTGATGACTGGTTTAAGGGTCAGGGGAGTTGGGGGTCCCTTAGAGCCGGCAATGACAACATCATTTTATTTGGCCCTTTCTTTGTGCTAAACACTTGACATACCTCACTGTTTAATCCTCTTAATGATCCTCTGCTATACAAGAGGAAAGTAAGGTTCCAGCCTCACTCCAGAGCAGAGTGTGGATTCAAACCCAGGTTTGTCTGACTTTAAAGGCAAGGTAATTAGCCCATTCACCTAGACTCGTTCCTTCAGGGTCTGCTCTTTTCGGTAAGCAGGCTGACAATAGAAGAGAACAAAGCTAGGCCACATGACCTGTTCCAGTCAAGGAGACAATCTTGATAAGCTTGAAGTTGAGCTCTGAAGACGAACTGATTATAGACAGAAGAGGAGAAGAATATGCGTTCACTCCACAGAGGTCCAGAAACACTAAAACATATTTGGATTACTATGTTGATGATAGATTCAAGCAGATAAAGGAGTAGAAATCTAAGAGTCAGAAAAAAGGGGCATGTCAAGAGAAACCAGGCTGACATGAACACACAGGTCTTCATCAAAACTGTACACTGTGACAAGGCTGGATGCAGCCTTGTACTTGAAAGTGAAAATGGATTCATGGCTTTTATCCAGCTGGAGGTAGAAGGTTTTAGAGAGGGAACTTTGGCTAGATATAAAGTATCTTGCTTTGGTTGTTATAATTAATGTAGTTTTCTCAAAAATAACTATCACTTTAAGTACTATCAAGAATGGTCAAGACAATGGCCCTTCTATTTATGAATGGCTAAAACCCAGACCAGTGGCCATTTGCCAGTGGAAGGATTTCTTCTTCTATGGCCCCCTGACACTACTAGGCCAGACACCCAGGAGACTGCCTCTGGCAGATCCAGGCTTTCAGGTGGATTCTTCCAGGAGCCACACTACTTTCTAGAATGGCAAGGAATACTAAGAGAATCCTGACATGGGAATTTTGAGTTTGGGAAACTTCCAAAGGACCTTTGCTCTATATCTGACCCTCTCAGAACACCCTTTTCTATGAAAAGACTTCAACTCACAGAATTCAAAAGAGTAGTCTGGTCTTATTTATGCCACTGCCATGGCCACTACTAACAAAATGGAAAGACACTATTCCTTACCTGGCAGAGCTTTTCAGTTTCAGGGCCTCGGTAGGTAAGGAGACTGCTACGGGAGCTAGATATGAGGAGAGCAGGTCTGGAAAACATGGGGTTTCTAAAGACTTTATCCAAATCTACTTCATTTTGAGTTTAATAGTGAGAATTCAGAAAGAAAGGGATGCCTCTAATGACCACCTTAATAGTGTAATCGCTATCACAAAAACAACAGCACTTACTACTTAAAAAGGACTCTCTAATCTATTTTCTCATGTAATCCTGGCAACGTTCAGTCATTCATGCACTCAATAGCCATAATCACCTGGTCCTCAAGAAGTTCAAGGTCCAATGGTGGAAACCAATAAGCAAATGGCAATATCTGATGCATGTCACAGTGTGGGGTAATGACAGAGAGCAGGTGAACAGAAAAGGAACTCAGAATGCGTGCAGGGAGTAGGAAGAGGGATGACTTGAAGGGGCATACGAGAAGGGGAAAATGAGCTTTGTGGTCGGCCTTATAAGCACCCTGTGCTAAGCATGCCACAGAAGTGCTTGCATAAATAAATTATGGGGGACTTGTCCAGCGCCTCCCTCCCCTGGAAAAGTGCTAGGACTAAGCCACTTTCACAGTGGGACAGAGGAGGGGACTGCAGCCCAGCAGGGACCCAAAGCCTCAAAAATCTTTCAGAGCAGATGTTCCCTAAGCTGGGTTGCGAAGAATGACTAAGGAGTAGGAACGCAGAGAGCAAAGGCAAAGAGTAGGTGTAGGAACAGGAGCTGAAGGGCACAATGGTGCTAGAAAATCTTCTAGAAATTGCAGTTTGGGATGGCTGGGGGTGGAGGGGAATTCCCCCTTTCTGCTGGCTGCGGACCCCCAGGCTTCCAGCAGTCAGTGATAGTTTGGCATGAAATTTGGAGTCAACCTAGATGAATCCCTGTTCCATCACTTACCAGCTGGGTTTCAGTTTCCTCATTTATAAACTTGTTAAATTTTTTCCACCAACATAAAGATCAGCTTAGGACAGTGCCTGGCATTGAGGAGGTACTCAATAAATTGCAGCCAGTGTCAGTGAGCAATGGCATGGCTCCATCAGGGCCTGGAGAAGCCAGCACAGTCCCTTAGGTCTCTGTGCAAGCTCACCAATGTTGCTGCCCAACGGTCCCTACAGAAACCTCTAATTAGAGCAATCGGCAGCTCTCTTTCATCATACTGTGAGTTCCCATAGCCTGGAATATTCTTGTTCCTCCTCTTCATTTATTTAAACCATACTCCTGTAAAAGCACATGAGAAATCAGGTCGTAATGAGAGCCATGATGAAAGTAAAATTGAGTAATGAGGGTCAATAATGCTGATGAGGTGATGTTTAAGCAGTCCTGACTGACAAGGGGAAGCCACCTGTGGGAAATCCATTCCAGGTAGGGCAGCAGCCTGGACTGGGGACCCTTGGTGGCAGAGGGCTGGCTGGTCACAAACCAGAAGCTGTTACAGGTGGCAGTGAATTTGAGATGTGTTGATTTGTAGTTTCACCAAGAAAGATCCCTGGATACCTATCTTCCTCTGGATATTTATCAGACCCTCTGCCCACAGGTGTCCTTGGGGTTCCCTTGGGGAAACTTTTGGCCATCCAGGGGCTGTGAGAGGCACTGTGGGTCAAAGAACAAGGAAGTCTCTCAGGAGAAAACACTCACCTTCTTCCTGTTAGAGGAGGTAAATGCAACACCTGACTGATAGTTAGGGCACCTCCCCGCCAGTGAGGGCCTAACTAACCCCGGCCTGTGGCAGAACCCAAAGGGCTGCTTTGATCTTTATCAGGTGACTCAACCCTTCTTACATCACATCTCTGGCACTCTGAAAAAGAACACAGGATCCTCAGAGCACAGAGACCAGAGGAGGAAAAGACCCCCAACCATGCCAGCCGTGGGCACAGTCCAGAAGACAGCCTCAGGCTTCAGCAATACACTGCTCCCAGTTCCCTTCTCTTCAATACCTTCTTTCTCTCCTAGCCTTCTCTTCTCTTTCCTTCCCTCCTGAAGGATTCATTTTTTTAAAAAGCAATGGCTTTTAAATATTGGTCTACCTTCTGTTTAATATTTTGCATATCTCTTTTAGGCTTACTGCATCTCCATGGCTTACCTTCATGAAAGAGGAAAAAGAAATGCACTCCTTCTTCCCCCAGATGGTGCAGAACACATTAGAAAATTCCTCAGAACCAGAAGCAGGTCCTGCTTCACCTACCCCTTTGAGATTTCCCCTGTCCTTTCTCATCAGTCACTTGGCTCTGACACCATCCTGCATTGCTCTTTCCTTTGGCCTTGTCCTCTCTCTGCTTGAAAGTCATGCTCTTCAGATATTGGTGGACAGTAACAAGTTTCATTTCTGTTGAAATCTGGCTGGTTTCAGACTTTAAACCCACTCCAAAGTCATCAGTTCAATAACTCTTATCCTGGTCTGCCTGAAATTTTTGATTTGTGGAAGAGAAAATGAACTCCTCCTTTTATACCTTCAAAATATCCCCCTCTCCTAAGGTTAAGGCCAATCTAGCCTTGTCCACTAGGCTGGAGAACTGGCTTTCACGGTGACCAGTCTTGAGTTATAAATAAAGTGTGTCTAGTTATCCTTATGAATAGAACCACAGAATAGTATTTTGACTTTATAAATCTTGCTTTCATGCTCTGTTTGTAGCATCTATGTGAAAGATGTAGGGGGCCAGCTGTGCTGGTCCCAATAGGAGGTGGAGGAGCAGGGGACCAGCAAGATCTGTCCCTCAGAATCTCACAGAAAGTCGGTGGGACTCGGCAGTGCTCAGGGTGGGGTGCAGGTCTCCTAGCCTAACGCACACAAGGAAGAGCTGGCCACAGGCAGCCCCTTACCTTTGACTCTCACCCTTTCCTCTCTCTGAGCTTTTCCATATTTTTCTGCCATTTAATTTTTCCCTATTTTTAAATATCTGCTTATGGAGATGCCTCAGGAGCTTTTAACTCCCCCCACCCCCAGTCTTGGCAGAGTGGACACAGCTACATCTTAGGGATTCTGCTCAGGAGGCGGGCATTAAGCAGATCGAGCCGGTACTTCCTTTAATTTTCTCATCTGCTTGCTTTTCTCCACCTCTGTCTCCTCAAAGAGATAAGTGATTCTCACGTTTTATAAAGTTGGTGGGACCCTTCACCAGGCTGAATGAATCAGAAACTGTGAGCAAGGGTCCTCAGGAAAAGTATTCTAGAATTGCTTCCTCAGACCACACCCATTTTGAGGGCAGAAAAATGACTTACTTTACTTGGTGTCTCTGGGACACAGCCATTGCTGCATAGAAAGTAGATATTATAAGAAAAATGGCCTCTCTCCTTAAAACGAAGCCCAGCCATTCCACAGCTGAGCTGGATACTTCCACGTCTGACGTATCCCTTAAGGTTCTCTTGCTACATTAGTTACTCCTGTCTCCAAAGGGCTTCAAGTTCTTTATCTCCCTCTGGACTCCAGTTGGCATCAAGAGGCAGGTGGAGCCTGCAGAAGTCCCATTAAAACAGTGAGAAAGAACAAAGGATACCTGCTCCAGTTCTGCCTCACGGGACTCCTCACAGGTCTCCCAGCCCCTCCTAGCCCCTCCCAGCCTGTGACACGCCTCATGCTGGGCCCTGAATTCTGTCTCTGCCTATTCTGCCAACAACCAGGAGCTGCTTCCAGACACTCCTCCAGTTGCGCAGACTGGGTCTGGCAGGTGCCCACTCCCTCCCCGCAGCACCAAAGCTTAGCCTACAGCCTTGAGTCTGAGGATATGCTGTCCTTCCCCCAGGGATCAGCTTCAGGAAGGCCCTCATCTGCAGGTGATACCTGATCTCACCTTGAGGGAATTTGTGAGTTAGGTACACATGGGGCTCCGTCAGCCAAACTGTCAAATTACCACCCAGATGCTCCTAGTTGAGCACCCAAGTCTCCCTTCAGGACAGTTGACTGAGCCTTCCTACTTTCTCCACTTCATTTCCATAAATGCACCCCACAGAATAGATAACATGAAATCCTGAGTAAGTTTAAGGCTTTGTCTCTGACTGTCCCTTGTTCCTGCTTTTCTCACCATTGTGCACTTCTTCTTCTCTTCCCAGGTTCCCTATGCATTTAAAATATTTTATTTATTTTTAGAGAGGGGAAGGGAGGGAGAGAAACATCGGTGTGAGAGAGAAACATTGGTTGGTTGCCTCTTGAACACACCCTACCAAGGATTGAACTGCAATCCAAGCATGTGACCTGACCAGGAATCAAACTGGCGACGCTTTGCTTTGCAGGATGACACCTAACCAACTGAGCCATGCTGGTCAGGGCCCCTATCCATTTTAAAAGGTCATGTAAAATTTTGATTTGGGGTCAGTCTCCTGACCCACAGGCTGTGATCTAATTCTTAAGTGTTGTACTTCCCTTTCCAGATCAAAAGAAAGCCCCACATTGGTAGAAACTATCTCTTGACTATTTGCAGTGACATGTGGGATGCCTATGATGGCTTCCTGCACACAGCAGCTTTAAAAATCACTTATGGAAGCAGTCTTGACCAGAGAGAGCACCTTTCAATCACTCTGCAAAGGAGCACCTTCTCTTGGACTCCTACACCACTCTCTGCTCTTGGTGTTGGGCACTCTGACCTCTCCTACTGGTGTCTGTGGGCACTGGGCACCCCCTCCATCCTGAAACTCTTCTCTCTCCTGGTTTCCCACACTCTTCTAGCTCTCTTCTTTGCTGGTTCCTCCTCTCTGCCCACCTCTAAACTCAAGGTTCTGTTCTTGGCCTATCTTCTCTGCTCTCCATGGGCAGGCCCACTTCTACCAATGATTTCAACTCTTACCATGACGGACACCACTGTCTACATTTTCTACCTTCACCTTTGGCCCAGGTTTCAGGTCTGCCTTTTCCTTGCTTGCTTGGCAGCTGCAGTCGCCACACCCACCTAGGGCCTTCCCCTTAATAAGTCTCCATATATAGCCCTGCATTTCTCTATCATAGTATCCTTTTAATGTTCTCTTCTAGTCTTAAAAAAAAAAAGATTTTATTTATTTATTTTTAGAGAGGGGAAGGGGCAGAGAAAGAGAGGGAGAGAAACATCATTGTGTGGTTCCTTCTTGTGCATCCCCTACTGGAGACCTAGCCCACAACCCAGGCACATGCCCTGACTGGGAATTGAACCGTTTGCAGGCCAGCACTCAATTCACTGAGCCACACCAGCCAGGGCCCTTCTAGCCCTTTCACAGTCTGCAATTATGTAATTTGTCCATTAGTTTATCGTTCTCTTGTCCGCCTCACTAAAATGTAAGTTTCATGAGGGCCAGAACCACTTATCTTATTTACTGCTCTTTTCATGATCTAACACTGTGCCTGGAACACAGTAGGCACTCAATAAGTATTTGTTGAATGATAAAGGAATGCTTAAAACTAAAGTCAAAACATCTCCCCACCCCCACCCCAACTAAATACACCTGTTTCCTTTCCTATTGCATTATTTCCATTACACTCAATCTTCCATTACACTCCCTCCTACATTCAATCTTAAAATTGTGGTCAACTTTACCTCCTTCCATGCTGTGCCCACAGTATTCATTCCCAAATTTTTAAAAAAATATTTTAAAAATATTTTTAAGAATATTTATTTATTTTTAGAGAGAAAGGAAAGTGGGGAGAGAAACATCGATTGGTAGCCTCTCGCACACCCCCAACTGAGGACGTGGCCCACAACCCAGGCATGTAATCTGACCAGAATTGAACAAGCAAACTTTTGGTCTTGTAGGCCAGTGCTCAGTCCACTGTCACACCAGTAGACGATTTTGGGCTCATTCCCAAATCTTTTACAGAGTCTTTTGCACCCAGCTTCTCAGTTCACATGTACTTTGGTGATGACAGTAACTTCTTCACAAAACAACCCCTTCCCTGCTGCAGGGTCCCTTCTCTTCTGGGATGCTGCTCACTCATCCTGGAGCTCCCCCAGTCAGAAATCTCTATTACTTGCCAAATAAATCTGAATTCTCACTCACACTTTCAACATGTTTGACAGTTTGATCCCAACCTACTTTTCCAGGTTGACTTCCCATTCCTTTCCAACCATACCATGTATTCAGGACAAGTTGCATGAACCAGGAAGCATGTGTATGCTGGAGACTCCTGGTTCCACCTTCACATATCTAGAAACTCAGTGAAGCACAATTAAATGCTTACCACATTCCAGTTACCAGATGCTGGACACACACAGCTAGATGTTACGGGTCTGAAGTGGGGAGGTTACTTCACAAGCCAGGTCAGAGAGAGCTTGTCAGCCTGTGTTTTAAGCAGACCACCTTGCAGGCTCCTTTGGGTATGGGAGGTCAGGCCCACTCCTTCCCTGGCCTGGGTGGGCAGAAGGGATTCCAGTAGGAAAGGGCTAAACTGCTCTGCATAAAGGTGACAAGACCTGGTTGGGAAGCTGGGCAGGTGCCAGAGGAAGAGAGGCTTGACCCCTCTCCCAAGGGGACCTGTGCTGTACAGAGACTAATGGCCATGGGCTTTGGAGAATGGAACTATGTAATTCGTGATTTTAAATTGCTTTATTCATTAAGATATAACCTTTCTACTAAATTCTCTCAATTACAGAAGACCTTACTTGCTATGTGATATGGGAAATGGAAGATGCGGGAGATCGAGAGCAAGGATGGAGAGTTTAGCAGATGCAGGACATTTCCGGAAGCCAGTAATTTGAAGGGATATTGGACACATAAAGCAGTCACTGCAATCAGTGTGATGGGAACACTGACAGAGATCATTAGTAGAGGATAAAAGGGAAGAGAGGTAAGCACCTGCTCTCTCATGGGATAGAATACAGGGCTCTGTGGAGGAGAGGGTGCCTGGGCTGAGTTCTAAAGAATCCTGGAAACCTGATGCCACGGTGGGAAGCACAAGCCATTCCTTCTTCTTCTTCTTCTTTTTTTTTTTTTTAAATATTTATTTATTTATTTTTAGAGGGGAAGGGTAGGAGAGAGGGAGAAGGAGAGAAATATCAATGTATGGTTGCCTCTTATGTGTCCCATGCTGGGAACTGGCCCGCAACCCAGGCATGTGCCCTGACCGGGAATTGAACCATGATCCTTTGGTTCGCAGGCCCTCGCTCAATCCACTGAGCTACACCAGCCAGGGCTCCTTCTTCTTCTAATACCCTTCTCTCCACTTGGACTTACCAACATCGTACCTACACCTCAAGAGACAGCTTAGAAGCCATCTCCTTCCAGAGCATGCTGACCCTAAGTGATCTGGTCTTCCTGGGAACATGGGCAGCTCTGTGTTCCTCTCACTGAACATAGCTCGTTCCAGCATCCTCCATGCTCTGGTGTCTGCTCTTACAGAATCTTCCCAAGAAGGAAAGAACTCTTAGTCATTATCTACCCCACTCATGCTTAGTACATATTTTTCCCTCAGTGAGTGCTGAAGATGTATTTGTAGGAACAGTGACCAAATTCCTTGTTTTAAGCTCTTGGTTTGATGAGAATAGGTTTGGAGTTCTGTCATTTGGACAATGGTTCATCTTATCCTCTTTTCAAAATTTTCCCACTATTATTCTTTAGAAGTGACAATATAAGTAGTGTGGTTATCCTGTGTGTAAGATAATCAGAGGAAGTAATTTTGGATGGATCTCACATCTCTAATATAACTGCACATTTTAGGATCACCTTGATCTGAAAAACCCCTTTCCACAGTGTCACACTTTCTGAGTTGCTTAAATATTAAAGCTGTCTGTGAGCTGCACTAAGTAACACAGGAGGCTCTAAGGGTTGCTCAATAAGGGACTGTATATTTTACAACTAGGAACACAATGTTACTGAATTTACAGGGGAAAAACATAGAACAAGCCCCATTTCTGCTAAACCCTTATTCCTTGCTATTATAGTAAGAAATACTTTTGAACACATGTTAAGAATATACAACTAAATTTTCCTTTACACAAGGAAAAGTATGGATCTTGCTTCCTCAATAAAAATGCAAAGTTATTTTGCATAGAGAATTTTCAGATGTTAGTTTTGTAACACTTTAATCCATAGGTAGTCTAGCTAATTACCACTCCCAAATAACAGAACATTGTAACTGTTAACAATTTTAAATGAAATAATTTTTGCAAAATAGCTGCATTTCATTAGTCTAAGTATAAAAATATTGTGGTGATCAGGGCCTGCTGGCTTCTTGTTTAATTCTTCTACTGGCTATAGCAGAGACCTTCTTTATCAAGGATCTACAACCTTAGCAGTCTTCTCCTCAGAGTTCTTCCTTGAATTTATTGCTCTATACTTCTAGATACACATAATGGCTACAAAGACAATGCTATACCCAGTCCAAAATAAGAATAATACAATCTTATTTTACAATAATCTTTTAAAATGCACAAATGTAACTATAATCCTTATTTTTAAAAAAGTGTTAACTTATAATACTGTCTACAAAATACTATTCACATGCGAAGTGTCAGGTTATGTTAAAGATTACTTGCCATAACATTGAGTCTCACTGGTGTCGGAGGCATGCATTAACCCTTTTAAGCCATAGGGTCCTATTTTAAAATAATTTTGTGATGTACTCTTAGGAAATGAACCTGGGTACCCAGAAGAAATGAGAGTGTTGCTCTGTGGGGTTTTATATAATCTTGCTATGACTCACCCCAACCCATATTTCAAGTATGTGTCATTCATTCAATCTTCTTAACAGGTGGGAAAACAGCCTCAGAGGTCAATTTGGGAGATCAGAATATCTGATAATTTCCCAAACTTTAAATTTAACACATACTTATGTCAACAACATTAAAAATGTTCGTAACATCTATCTTTTTTCAGAGCACATTTAATAACACATTTTAATTTTCCTAATATATCCATTAAACTAAGATTCCTAAAGGAATGGAAATCCTCTCTCTTTTTTAATTCTCTCTTATTGCATCTTGTAATATGAAAGCATGTTGCACAAGGTACAAATGCAATAGATCCAAATGTTGTTGCCCTAATTACTACATCTTCTTCAAGTGCAGGCCAAAGGGCACCTTTTCCTTTTGCTGCAATCCAACTCTTTCCTAAACAAAAGGCCAGTTACCGCAGGTTATTCTTTCCAACTCATTTCTTCTTCTTTTCTCCTCCAAGCTATTTCTTCTTATTTTTGAAGAAAAGTTTATGGCAACCTTCTCTAATAGAGACATTTTTATTGTGTGTCAAAGATATCACTTAGCTATTATGGTCCTAATGGCTCTTTAACTTCTAACATGTCTTATTTCTCTCTGTGGGTGACTGGTTACTGTTTTCAGAGAGTTTTCCAAATTCATAATTCAGAGAGCCCTAAAAAGAAGAGAATGGAACTCTCCAGCATGGTAAATCTGTACTTTACCTTCTAAAAAGGGTCAAAAGTAACTACCTAGCTGTCTGACCCTGTAACAGCTTCTGTGGGCCTCAGTTTTATACGCAATGAAGTGGGAGAGTGGATTTAATGGCCGAGGACTCTCCTGGCTCTACAGCTCTGAGACTTCAGCCTTTTCCTTTCCTCATATCATTTTGCAGAGACTAGTGTCAATGATGTCAACAAGTGCAGTTGCAGCAGATGGAATTTTAATTCTCAAGGCAGCCATGAGCCTAGCAATGACCAAAAAGATGAACTTTTGCATGCGGCCCTAACAGTGCTTTTCTGGCATCTATCTTAAGGATCAAACTCCATGACAAAAAAACCTAAAAAAAGAAATCAAGCAGTAATTATACACTAATTTGTTTCTTTAAAACTGGGAAGAGGTTCCTTTAAGTGCTGCAACACTCTTCCAGAGTGTCCCATCAGATAGATGGCTATGACAGTGACACCTATTTAAGAATCTGTGAGATACGCCACAGTCCATTAGTAACCAGGCAGAACAAGAAATACTTAAAGGATTCTCCTATCGATTCTGATTTCATTTTAACTACCAAGTATAATAAAATATAAGTATACAGGGGGAAACTCCTCTTAACTCTCAATGTTTACTGATTAAATAGTCTTTTAAACATTTTTTTATTGACTTAGAGAGAGAGAGATTGAGATTGATTTGTTGGTCCACTTCTTTATGCATTCATTGACTGATTCTTGTTGATTGTTGTGTGTGATCTGGTCAGGGATTAAACCTGCAACCCATGGGGATAATACTGTAATCAATGCTGTGGCTGGGGATGATTAAATCTTTAAAAAAATCATGACAGTCTTAGATTTAAAAAAATGAACAAATGAATGAAACAGAAAAATACCCAACTACCCTGTCAAGACCAGCTCCTCTGCCTGTGACAGGACCAGATCAATGATGAAGACAGACGAGTAGCTTTCCTAGACCCTTCATGGGATGAAAAGTAGGCTTGGCATTCAACATGTACACATTCCTCTTTGAGCACCTTATCTAAATAATTATGGCCATGCTAGTTTTCACCACCACTAACAGTGTGCACACTTCCCTTAGATCTATTTGGGCAGGGAGCCACTTTGGGCCTGGTGGCCTTGTGCCTGCTGTGGCATGTAGGCAGCAACCCACACACACCCCATGGCTTGTTCTTACCATGTCTTAGCTCACACCTGCCATACAGGTTAGAAACACTCAAAGACAAGTTTGAAAAGTTAGACTGATCTAAGAGAGCACCCTAGATTGACTGGCTAAGGCCCAGTGCAGTTTTCTTATGTGCTGTCCTATGCACATGTTCTTTGATTCACATTTCTAGGCAAGGGGCAGAGAGGAAATAAAATATTCTCCTGGCACTCCATTCTAAGATGCTCTGTGAGCCTCAATTTCTGTGTCCTATGTCACCAAGACTCCAATCATACTGTGTGGACAACTAATACTTTAAGTAAAAGAATAGTTGTGGAAGTCTGTGGTCAGGGCTTAGAACAGACTTGGATCTGAAGCCTGAATTTAGCTGAGGCCAGATTTGTTACCCCTCCCCAATCTCTGACCTTGGAGAAAGTGAATACAGATGTGGCACTTCAGTTTTCTGGTCCAGCTCAGACATTGTGTAAGGTCTCTTTCCGTCTACATTCTGTTGTTGGATATGTATAGGCTGCTACTCACACACATGGGTACAGCTTTGGCCTTGTTCCTACCCTTTGCTAGGTTGTCCACTTCTACTTAAGCTTTGCCCTCTATCTCTCAGGTTTGCTTGATTTTTCTTTGAGCCTTCTAGTCCACTTTTCGTCTTTCAGATCACCAGCCCATCAGATTCTTGGCTTTCATGCCTCATCCCTTGGTTTGTGTCACTCATGGGAGTCTCGCAGGGATCCTAATGCTGGGTAGACATGCTTTCTTCCTCAGACCCTCACGGTATCACCCCTGATTCACTCACCTGGTGTCACTTCTCATATATGCTCTTGACTTTTTAAATTTGTCTATCATTCAAATTGGACTGTACATTGTTCTAGGAAAAAGATTAATTTGTTCTTTTTTCCATAATCAAATATGGTGCTGTACTTATAATGGACTTTCAAAAACAAATGCAAAAGACAACTTAATGGAAACATATCCCTCGTTCATTAATTAGAAGACTTAATGTGGTTAAGATGACAACATTATCAAAAGAAATGTACACATTAAATACAATCCCTATTAAAATTCCAATGGTGTTTTTTATAGAAATAGAAGTCCATCCTAAAGTTCATATAGAATTTCAAGGGAGTGGGAATAGACAGAAGAATCTTGGGGGAAAAAAGGTGGAAGTCTTATACTTTCTGATTTCAAAACTTATTACAAACTTACAGTAATCAAAGCAGAGTGGTATTTGGCATAAAGACTGGTGAATAGACTGATGGAATAAAATAGAGATCCCAGAAATAAATCCTTACATCTATGGCCAAATGGTTTTGACAAGGGTACCAAGATCATATAATGAAGAAATGACAGTCTTTTGAATAGATAATGTTGGAAAAGTAGGATATCCACATGCAAAGGAATGAACTTGGACCCTTATTTTACGCCATATACACAAATCAACTCAAAAAGGAATGAACTTGGACCCTTATTTTACGCCATATACACAAATCAACTCAAAAAGGAATGAACTTGGACCCTTATTTTATGCCATATACACAAATCAACTCAAAATGGGTCAGACCAGGACGGTGAAGTCAACATGGTGGAGTAGATAAACTGAGAGCTTGCCTCTTCCCATGATCACATCAAAATCACAACTAAATTACAGAACCACCATCACTGAGAACTATCTGAAGACTAGCTGAACAGAATTGGTATAACTGAAGATATAAAGAAACCACGTCAAGACAGGATGGAGAGGCAGTGACACAGACCAGGCAGTTTATCCCCATGCTGTGGGGATTAAGAAATGGTGGGATATCTCAGCTGTGGAAGTCCCCCCAAGGAGTGAGGGGTCACAGCCCCAAACTGGACTCCTAATTAAGGGGCACCAGTACCAGGCAGAGGAGTCCCCATAACATCTGTCTGTGAAGAGCAGGGGCAATTTTCTCCCAGAAAGGCAACAGACTGTGGGAGACTGAGAATGCTACTCTTAAAGGGCCTGCATACAAACTCACTCACACTAAACTCCAGCACAGGGGCAATCACTCAAAAAAGTGTCAGGAATATACAGAGAGGAACTAAGTTGATTAACTTCTGGGTGAAGATTAGAAAGGCAGGAATCAGGCCAACTCCCTCAGGGGGCAGAAGCACTGCCAGGTTCCATGGTTGGTTTGTGGAGCTCTCCTCCCACCCAGCTGGCCCAGTGCTGGTGGACACCAAATCTGTGCTCTCCATTAACCTGGCTAACACCACTCACCTTGCTCCAGTCAGTTTCTGAGGTCCCACCCCACCCAATTCTCTCCTGAGTTGAGCCTCTTACAGTAGCTTCCCCAAACAAACAACCTGCCTTGGATAATGCTGCAGACTTCCCGCCAAATCCACAAGCCACACAAGAGTGGCAGCCACCCTCAGCTAGCTCTGCAGAATCTCACAAAAGTCCACAAACCCCACAGAAGAAGCAGTTGGCCACAGCTCACACTATAGTGTCCATCAAAGTGTCCTAGGCCTTGGCTCACAGTGTGGACTCTCCCAAGTGCCTCCAAGCCTAGCACATGTGGCAACCAACTGCATATCACTTTGTAGCTTCTACTAAGTGGCCCAAAGCCTGAAACAAGCAGCAGCTGACTGGCTACAAACTCAACAAATACATACATGGCTAGCATTGGACAACACCAGAGCCTCACCTAAACAATTCCACAATCAACACACATGAAGTGCAAACTCAGCTGTCGCCAGAACCCTGCTAAGTGACTCCTGTTCTGTGGGGTGAGCCCCAGCACAACAGCTTGTCCATGTTGTCACAACCAGCCCTCACAGTCAGTTAGCCTGAGGGTAAACAACATCCACAGGCATGCTAAAAGAAATCAAGACTCAACTGCAACAAGAAGACACACACAAACCACACAGGAGACAGCTTGGAGCAGTTGTTTCAGGTGACCAGAAACATTGTACCATTGGGAACCACAGAACACCTTCCACATAAGGCCATTCTTTCAAGACTAGGAGATGTAGCAGATCTACCTAACATATAGAAACAAATACAGGGAGAAGGAAGATGACGGCGCAGTAGGAGGGAGCAGATTCCACTTCCCCCTACACACGGGAGAAAAACCTGGCCGATATATGGAGGAACAGAGCAAACAAACAACAGCATATTTGAAAATAGGAGAGCGAAAATTGTAGTGGACATTGAAAAAGAGGGTAAGGAGAGTACTTCAGAACAATCAGAGCCCAGGGATCAGCTCGGAGATCAGGACAGCTGAGGCCCCGACCCAGCGCTTGCCAGACCTGCCACAGGGCTCTAGGGAGGGAGCTGGGTCAACTGCTCCCTCCCCAACCAAACAAGGTTTGAGCATCACCAGGACAGACCTGGTTGCTTGAAGTCTCACAGAGAGGCGTTAAGGTCTGAATGGCAAAAACGCTGAGGATGTGAGCATCCACGCATAGCACTGGGAGG
This sequence comes from Glossophaga mutica, assembly GCA_039655065.1. Classification (NCBI taxonomy): domain Eukaryota; kingdom Metazoa; phylum Chordata; class Mammalia; order Chiroptera; family Phyllostomidae; genus Glossophaga; species Glossophaga mutica. The sequence continues at coordinate 95,475,783 of CM077307.1, read as the reverse complement.
AGTGCAGGCCAGAGCCTGCGCTACCGGAGGAGCCCTTGTGCCACCAGAGGCGGGCTGCTCCACCATAGGTGCCGGCGCACGACCACAGAGGGCAGCCTGACCACAGAGGGCTGCATGACCATAGCTGCCTGAGCGGGACTGCAGACAGCTGTGCGCATGAATGGAGTGGGCTGCCTGACTGGAGGTGCCCGTGGAGACCAGAGACCTGTAGCCTATGCAGGAACCCGGGGAATGCAAGCGATCCATGGGAGAACCAGAGCCCACGCTTGTGAACCCTGGGAGTGCACACGATCCATGGGAAACCCGGAGCTTACTTCCATGAAATTAGGGTGAGTGCACACAAAGCAGGAAATCTGGAACCTACAACCATAAACTCGGGGTTGGCAAACGCCCCGTAGGAGACTGGAGTTCACACCCATAAACTCAGGAAAGTACATGCTCCCCAGGAGGCTCAGAACCCACGCCAGAGGCAATGTGCAGAGAGGCACCGGGCTAGCTCTGGGGAGACTGCACGGTTAGCCCTAGGGAGGGTAGCCCAAAGGTGACTGAGTGCTGAACAGGGAGAAAAGCGATACTGTCACCCCTCCACCATTGCAGCAAGCAAGACCAGAAAAACCAGCTTGGTAAGTTTGAAAACAGAAAGAGGTTTTTTTTTATTTTCTTAAAAAATAATTTTTTATATTACTTTTATCTTTTTTACCCCTCAACTCGTTTTGCTTCTGTTCTTTCTCGTTTTATTCCTTCTTTCTTTCCAATTTTATCTTTTCTTCCTTCCACCTCTTTTTTCTTTTTTCATTTTTTCCCCTCTTTTCTCTTTTTAAATACACATCAGTGAGACCAAAAAATCCCCCTGGAACTGTAAAAATATCAGAGTTGGTCCCAAAGAGGGGGCATCCCAACAGCTGAGACAGTGGAAGCTGTGCACACCAGGAAACCCGAAGGAGACTGCACCATTGAATCTCACAGGTATTCTACCACAGAAGGTCACACCACAAACCCAGGGAGCCAGAACAGATCAATTTAAGAAGTTGAGGCTAACAAGAAGAGTCTCACAAACAATGGGAAGACAAAGAAACAATCCCCAAATGAAAGGAAAGAAGGAAGCCCCACAAAGAATGCTAAATGAAACAGAGGCAACTCAACTTTCAGATATTGAGTTCAAAGCAATGGTTGTCAGGAAGCTCCATGAGCTCTCAATGAGATACCAAAAACTATAGGGAACCTACGATGAAATCACTGCAAAATATATCAGCATGAAAAAGGAAATAGAAACTGTCAACAAGGGCCAAGTAGAAATGAAGAATACAATTTCTGAACTGAAGACCACAGTAGAAGGAATGAAAAGCAGAATCGATGAAGCAGAGAATTGGATCAGCGAGTTGGAGGACAAAGTAGAAAAAAACACCCAGAAAGAGCAAGAAAAAGAAAAGAGGCTCAGAAGGAATGAAGACAGATTAAGAGAAATGTAACACAATATGAAACGTAATAATATCAGTATGATAGGGATACCAGAAGGAGAAGAAGAAGAGCAAGGGATAGAACACCTATTTGAAAAAGTAATGATGGAAAACTTCCCTAATTTGAAGAGAGAAAAAGTCACACAAATCCAGGAAACACAGAGAGTCCCAATCAAGAGGAACCTAAAGAGGCCCACATCAAGACACATCATAATTAAAACGGCAAAATTCCAAGACAAAGAGAGAATCTTAAAGGCAGCAAGGGGGAAACAGGAAGTAACATACAGTATAGGGAGCCTGATAAGGTTAGCAGCTGACTTCTCAATGGAAATGCTCCAAGCCAGAAGAGAATGGCAAGAAATATTCCAAGTAATAAGAACCGGAGGACTGCAACCAAGACTACTTTATCCAGCAAGGCTTTCAATCAAGATAGAAGGCCAAATAAGGAGCTTCCCAGACAAAAGAAGTCTAAAAGAATACACCTCTATCAAACCAGTTCTGCAAGAGATGCTAAAGGGATTGCTTTAAGGAAAGGAAAGAAGGAAGAGAGAGAGAGAGAGAGAGAGAGAGCGAGAGGAACACAGGTATGAAAACGGCAATGAAAAAGTACCTATCAATAATAACCTTAAACCTAAATGGATTAAATGCTCCATTCAAAAGACATAGAATAGCTGAATGGATAAGAAAGCATGACCCACACATATGCTGCCTACAAGAGACCCACCTCAGGACAAAAGACATACATAGACTCAAAGTGAAGGCCTGGAAACATATTTTCCAAGCAAAGGGACAGGAGAAAAAAAAGCCAGGGTAGCAATACTCATATCATACAAAATAGACTTCAAAAGAAGAGCCATAAAGACAGACCCAGAAGGTCACTTCATAATGCTCAAGGGAAGAATCCATCAAGAAGAAATAAACATTGTAAATATATATGCACCCAAAATAGGAGCACCTAAATATACCAAGAAATTCTTAGAGGACTTCAAGAAAGATATTGACAGCAACACAATTATAGTAGGGGATTTTAACACCCCACTGTCAAAAATGGATAGATCTTTCAAACAAAATATCAACAAAGATATTGTGGCATTGAACAACATTCTAGATGAAATGGACTTAAGTGATATATATATAGAGCCCTTCATCCCAAAGAAATTAAATACACATTCTTTTCAAATGCACATGGAACATTTTCAAAGATAGACCACATGATAGGACACAAAACAAGCCTCAACGAATTCAAGAAAATTGAAAGAACACCAAGCATTTTCTCCCACCACAAAGGACTGAAACTAGAAACTGACCCCGAGGGGAAAAACCCAAAACCCTCAAAATCATGGAGGGTGAATAGCATGCTATTAAACAATGAATGGGTCAAGAATAAAACTAGGGAGGAAATAAAAAAGTTTCTGGAAACAAATGAAAATGAACTCACAATGACCCAAAACTTATAGGACATGATGAAGGCAGTCCTCAGAAGGAAGTTCATAGCAATACAGGCCTATCTAGAAAAGATAGAAACATTTGAAACAAACAACTTAACCCTACGCCTACAAGAACTCAAGGAACAACAACAAAGACAGCCCAGGGCAAGTAGAAGGAAGGAAATAACCAGGATCAGAAAAGAATTAAATGACATAGAGACTAAAAACACAATTCTAAGGATCAATGAATCCAGGAGCTGGTTCTTTGAAAATATCAACAAAATTGACAAGCCTTTAAGCAAGCTCATCAAGAAAAAAAGAGAGAGGACCCAAATAAACACAATCAGAAATGAAAGAGGTGAGGGGAGCCATGTAAAAGCAGTGAGAATGCCCAACTTGTTTAAGTATTGGAGGGGAGGACTTCTGGCCAAGATGGAGGCATAGGTAGACACACTGTGCCTCCTCTCACAACCAAAATTAAGGACAACAAATATTTAGAAACAAGAAAACAACCAGAGCTAATAGAAAATTGAACTGTACAGAAGTCCAACAACCATTCATCCAGACCAGTAAGAGGGGTGAAGTCGAGGCAGGAAAAAGTGGATGTGCGGATCCGGGAACACAGGCGGCACTGGCTGGTGGTTCCCAAGTGTGCAGGCAGCTGACAGGCCCACAGGCAGTGGCTGGTGGACCCCGGGCACAGGATGGTAACTGTGCAGACCCAGTGAGGCTGCACAAGGCAGCTGGCTGACCAGGGGGTCCCACATTTGCGCGCAGAAAATCCAGGTGAAGGGGAAGCGGAGGAAGGGACTGGAATCCAGGGGAGGGGAGCAGGCGCCATTGTTCCCTCTCAGAACCCGCCCCCACACACCACGTCACAACTCAGTGACTGGGCTGCCCCGCACTGGGGAATGCCTAAGGCTCCACCCCTCACTATGTAACAGCCACGACCAGGCCAAAAACAGCAGCAGCAACAACAACAACAACAACAACAACAAAAAACAACCAAAAACGGCTCAAACCAGAGAAAAAATGAAAGCCCCAGAGCCAATACATCTAAGCAACCAAGAGATAGCCAACCTATCAGATGCACAGTTCAAAGCCCTGGTTATCAGAATGCTCACAGAATTGGTTGATTTTGGTCACAAATTAGATGAAAAAATGCAGGCTACAATACATGAAATGAAGGAAAACATACAGGGAACCGATAGAGATGGAAGGAAAACTGGGACTCAAATCAATGGAGTGGACCAGAAGGAAGAAACTAATAACCAAACAGAAAAACAAGGAAGAAACAAGAATTCAGAAAAATCAGGAGAGGCTTAGGAACCTCCCGGACATCTTTAAATGTCCCAACATCCAAATTGTAGGAGTACCAGAAGGGGAAGAAGAGCAACAAGCGGAACACTTATCTGAACAAATAATAAAGAAGAATTTCCCCCATCTGGCAAAGGAAATAGACTTCCAGGAAGTCCAGGAAGCTCAGAGAGTCCCAAAAACGTTGGACCCAAGGAGGAACACACCAAGGCACATCATCATTACATGAGCTGAGATTCAAATGAAGGAGAGAATTCTAGAAGCAGCAAGACAAAAGGAGACGGTCACCTACAAAGGAGTTCCCATCAGACTGTCAGCTGATTTCTCAAAAGAGGCCTTCCAGGCAAGGAGGGGCTGGAAAGAAGTATTCCAAGTCATGAAAAGTCAAGGACCTACATCCCAAATTGCTCTATCCAGCAAAACTGTCATTTAGAATGGAAGGGAAGATAAAACGCTTCTCAGATAAGGTCAAGTGAAAGGAGTTCATCATCAACAAGCCCTTATTATATGAAATGTTAAAGAGACTTATCTAAGAAAAAGAAGATAAAAAATATGATAGTGAAAAGACAGCAAGCTCACAGCTATTAACAACCACACCTAAAACAAAAGCAAACAAGTAGAACAGAAACAGTACAGAAATGGAGATCACATGGAAGGTTAGCAACAGGGCAGTGGGAGGAGAGAGGTGGAAAAGGTACAGAGAATAAGTAGCATAGACGGTGGGTAGAAACTAGACAGAGGGAGGGCAAGAATAGTGTGGGAAATGTAGAAGCTAAAGAACTTATGACACATGGACATGAACTAAAGAGGGGGAATGTGCGTGGGAGGGGGTGTTTAGGGTGGAGGGGAATGATGGGGGAGAATTGGGACAACTGTAATAGCATAATCAATAAAATATATTTAAAAAAAGCTGTTGTACTATAAAGGAAACCATTTACAAACAAAAAGGTAGCCCATTAAATGGAAGATTCTTGCAGTTGATGTATCCAGCAAGGGGTTAATATTGAAAATATATACCGAACTCATATAACTCAACATCAAAACACATACAAAGAAAATGATTAAAAAATGAGCAGAGGCACTGGCTGAGTTAGCTCAGTGTATGAGTGTGGGCCTGTGAACCAAAGGGTCACCAGTTTGATTCCCAGTCAGGGCACATGCCTGGGTTGCGGGCCAGGTCCCCAGTGGAGGGATGCATGAGAGGTAACCATACATTGATGTTTCTTTCTCTCTCTTTCTCCTTCCCTTCCCCTCTCTCTAAAAATAAATAAATTAAAAATCTTAAAAATATGAGCACAGGATACACATAGATATTTCTCTATAGAGGACAACAGACATATGAAAAGATGATCATCATCACTAATAATTAGGGAATTGCACATCAAAACTAGAATGAGACATTATTTCACACCTGTCAGAATGACTACTATTGATAAATGAACAAACGATAAGTGCTGGCAAGAATGTGAAGAAAAGAATACCCTTGTGCATTGTTTGTAGGATTGTAAATTGGTGTAGCCACTATGGAAAACAGTATGGAGAGTTCTCAAAAAATTAAAAATGGAACTACTATATGACCCGAAAGTTCCAATTCTTGGTATTTGTCCAAAGAAATCCAAATTTGAAAACACATATACACCCCTATGTTCATTTTCTTTCTTTTCTTAATATATTTTATTGATTATGCTATTATAGTTGTCCCATTTTTTCTCCTCTTTATTCCCCTGCACCTTTGCCTCCCTTACCACCAGCATTTCCCCACTTTAGTTCATGTCCATGGGTCATGCATATAAGTTATTTGGCTTCTCTATTCACTATATTCTTAATCTCCCCCTGTCTATTTTGTACCTACCATTTATGCTTCTTATTCCCTGTACCTTTTCCCCCAATCTCCCTCTCCCCATCACCGCTGATAACCCTGCATGTGATCTCCATTTCCGGGATTCTGTTACTGTTCTAGCTGTTTGCTTAGTTTGTTTTAGTTTTTAGGTTTGGTTGCTGATAGTTGTCAGTTTGTTGTCACTTTACTATTTTCAGGTTTTTAATCTTCTTCTTTTCCTTATATGAGTCCCTGTAACATTTCGTATAATAAAGGATTGGTGATGGTGAACTCCTTTAACTTGACCATATCTGGAAAGTACTTTATCTTCCCTTCCATTCTAAATGATAGCTTGGCTGGATAGAGTAATCTTGGATGCAGGTGCTTGCCTTTCATGACTTGGAATACTTCTTTCCAGTCCCTTCTTGCCTGCAAGGTTTCTTTTGAGAAATCAGCTGACAGTCTTATGGGAACTTCTTTGTAGATAACTGTCTCCTTTTCTCTTGCTGCTTTTAAGATTCTCTCCTTAACTTCAACTTCTGGCCAAGACAGAGGCATAGGTAGATACACTTTGCCTCCTTGCACAACCAAAAGAAGGACAACGGCAAATTTAAGAACAAAAAATAACCAGAACCTCAAGAAAACCAAACGGTATGGAAGTCCAACAACCAAGAAGTTAAAGAAGAAACATTCATGTAGACTGGCAGGAAGGGTGGAGATGGGCAGCTGTGGTGGAGAGGACTTGAGGCAAGGCAGCGGCTGGAGGACCTGGCAGTCCCACATTTGTGTGTGGATAAACCAAGAGGAACAACTGGGGAACTGAAACAGACTGCACAACCTAGGGTTCCAGCATGGGGAAATAAAGCCTCAAAACCTCTGGCTGTAAAAACCTGTGGGAATTGTGGCAGTGGGAGAAACTCCCAGCCTCACTGGAGAGTTCATTGGAGAGACCCACAGGGTCCTAGAATGTACACAAACGCACCCACCCGGGTATCAGCACCAGAAGGGCCCAATTTGTTTGTGGGTAGCAGGGGAAGTGACTGAAAGCTGGCCAAGAGCTGAGCAAGCAGCATTGTTCCCTCTCGTACCCCTATGTTCATTACAGCATTATTTACAATAGTCAAGGTATGAAAGCAACCTAAGTGTCCATTGATAGACACTCAGATAAAGAAGTGGTACATATACACTGCAATATTAGTTGGCCATAAAAATAAAATCTCACTATTTGCAGAAACATGGATGGACCTAGAGGGTATTAAGTCAGACAAAGACAAACACCATATGATTTCAGTCATATGTGGAATTTAAATAACAAAATTAAGAACAAACAAAGCAGAAATGAACTTACTGATACACAGAACAAACTGATGGTTCTCAGATGGGAGGGGAGTTTGGGAGAATGAAAAAGGTGAAAGGGATTGAAAAGAACAACTTGCAAGTTATTAAAATAGTCACATGAATATAGAGTATAGCATCGGAATATAGTAAATAACATTGTAATGATTCTGTATGGTATCAGATGCATACTGTATTTATTGGGGTGATCACTTCATAAAGTATATAAATGTCTAATAACTATGTTGTTATTGGACACCTGAAACTAATAGATATTGTATGTCAACTGTAATTTAAAAAATAAAATAAAGATGAAATTGAAAGAAAAACAAAATGTATCAAAGATCTAAACTTAAGAGCTAAAATTATAAAATATAAGAAAACACAGGAGAAAAATTTTATGACATTGGATCTGGCAATTATCTCTTGGTTATGACACCAAAGGCACAGCCAATAAAAGTAAAAACAGGTGAACTGCACTACATAGGGAATGAAAACTTCTGCATATCAAAGGACATCATGTAGAGAGTGAAAGGGGAACCTGCAGAATGGGAGAAAATATTTGCAAATCATATATCTGAACTCCTGCAACTGAACAACAAAACAAATTAACCAATTAAAAAGTGGACAAAGGACTTAAATAGATGTTTCTTCAAAGAAGATGTACAAATAGCCAGAAAGGAAATGGGATGACTGTTAACAACACTAATCATTATGGCAACACAAATAAAACCACAATGAGATACCACACTACATTTTTTTAGGATGGCTATTATAAAAAAAGAAAGTGAATAACAAGTATTGATGAGAATGTGGAGAAATTGCAACCTTTGTGCACTGTTGGTGACAATGTAAAATGGTATAACTGCTATACAAAACAGTGCTGAAGTTTCTCAAAAAATAGAAAAAGAATTAATGTATAATTTAGCAGTTGTACCTCTTGGTGCATACCCAAAAGACTTAAATACAGGATATCAAAGAGATATTTGTACAGCCATGTGTATAGTGTTATTCACAACAGCCAAAAGATAGATACAACCTGTGTGTCCATCTAGAGATGAGTGGATAAACAAATGTGGTACATACAATGAAATATTCAGCTTTAAAAAGGAAGACAATTCTGACACATGCTACAGCATGGATGAATCTTAAGGACATTATGCTCAGTGAAGTAAGCCAGGCACAAAGAAACAAATATTACATGATTCTACTCATATGAGGCATCCAAAGTGTAGTCAGATTTATAGAGACAGAAAGTAGAATGTTGTCTGCCAGACACTGAGGGAGAAGGGTGTGGGGATTTAGTGTTTGATGGGCACAGAGTAACAGTTCTGAGAGATGGACTGAGAGGTGGTTGTGACAGTTTTGCAGCAATGTGAAGGCAGTTAATACTACTGAAACATATACTTGAAAATGGGTAACATGGTAAATTTTATGCTATGTATATTTTACCATAAAAAAACTCAGTCAATACTCAAAAATAAATAATTATTACTATAGTAAATCTTCAACTCTCCTTTATTTTTCAAAAAGTGTCATAAAACTGAAAGCAACAAATGAATGGACAAGACAAACAGACACAAACTCATAAACACAGACAATAGTATGGTGGTTACCAGAGGGAAGGGGTTGGTGGTAGTAAAGGGTCAAAGGGGTCAAGTGTATTGTGGTGGAAGATTTGACTTTGGGTGGTGGGCACACAGTGCAATATACAGACCAGGTATCATGGAATTATATACCTGTAACCTGTATCATCTTATTAACCAATGCCACCCTAATAAATTTAATTTAAAAAAAGTGTCACACTAGAGCTACCACCTTAGTTGGCATGTAAACCTTAATTTTTGTAGCACAGCACCTAGCACAGTGCTGGCTATATCATGGAACTCAATGCTGAATTCAAAAGAAAGTGCAGGGGTGAACATATGGATTCTGATTATTTTCTGAAATTTCTAAAGCTGCTCACTCAACTACATGTTCAAACTGACATGTGTGTATATGTAAGTGTGTATATATATATATTTAAGTGTAGAATTTTCCTATTTATGTAAAATACATACATTAGAATTGTTTAGGTTGAAAGTCTATAATATTTTTAATGCAAAGCTAGAAAGAGCATAATGAACGTATTTATAATATATCACTCAGAATCAATAATTCGGAGCTTTTTATTGGGCCATGCTATATGCTGTTATGGTAAATGATAATTTGCTGAGTCAGAGTCACATCTTTATGTCAATTGCAAGTCAAATCTTTATGCCACATGAGATAAAGGAGTTAAAGGAGTGGTCCAAAGTCACACAGATGCTAAATGGTGGAGCTGGCACTTAGACCCAGGACATCTGTCTGCATAACTGCAGCTACATGACATCTGCCAAACCCATTAGGTTGACTCTCTTCTTTTTTTCATTTGTTCATGCAAGATAATTATCTTAACTAATAAGATTAATTTTCCAATATAATTAGGTCAATTTTTCAAGTAAGGTTAACTGAATTTTTCTGAAAAAGAACACAAATGCCTTATGAGTCTCTTCTATCACTGATATACTGAGCTTTGGAAATGTCCTCACTGCTGTGTCTAAAGACTCAGTTATACGTCTGGAGCCCTGACTACAGGAAGCATTTGCTAAGGCATGTGGGATCCATTGGCAACAGGGCCTCATAGCAGTACAATTTGGAGGAGAAAGTTACTACCTCAACAGTCAGTTACAACTTAAGTTGCTATATTAGTCATAGATTATCCTTTTTTTTTGTCAATGAGGAAGCAATTTACTCATTAAAAAAATTTTTTTTTGACCTACTCTTTCCTTTTACCCTGTTCCCCATACAGATTTACAATCGCAAATCATAAATTTAGGCTCGAATAAGATAATATCTGCAAAGGGCTTTATAAAGGGTGAGTCAGTACATAGTGGTAAAGTAGACTTATTTGCTTGTTAGAAAACATACTTTGATCTGGGTTTGGCTCCTGGTTGCACGCTGTGGCACTTTCCCTCCATACAACTGAAATACTACTGATTAAAAGACTAGCGGTCTCTAGTATACAGTATGCTGTGCTGGAGAAGGGCTGAGAGTTCCTTCAAGTGGACCCTCACCAGGAAACAATCTTTATAATTGTGTTTGCAAGGCACAAGGAAAGACTGAAGTTTGGCTTACCCTTGAGGACTAAAGCTAGAGGCTTCCTCAGGGGAAAACAGGCACCAGGGAAGGAAAGAGACGTGGTGTGCAGTGCTGGGACTATGGAGTGGCACAGCTCACCAGGGCCCCCCAAACCCCAAACATGGGAGAGGCAGCTCACCAGGGCCCTCTGCTCCATCCAAAACCACATCTCACTGAAGTCAACTTATATTCTGTACCAGCAAACCACAAAGAAACTTGTTTTGAGGGATGAAAAACCCTCATGGATTATAGGGTCATTCATCATGACACTGTCAGAGACCTGAATGATTTAAAATGCTGAATTAATTCTTTCATCTGACAGTTGTGTGTAACAGTGTAGTGGACTGTAGGCATGACCACCTCCCTCACAGAGCACATGAGGGCTGTTCCTGCTGGCAAAGAGGGGCCATTTGAGCCTGAGCCCCTCATCTACTCAAACCAGGCAAAGCCAAGTGGCTCATCTATGGTGACATGAACCACCCAGCCACACTGTGCTCCTTCGGTGAAGGGGACACTTGAGAGGGTTTGCTTTGCTACAGGAGGGGTATTGGTTCCCTGTGGGCCTGATTCTCTTGGTGGCTCATGGAAATCTGACCAGGATACCATCAGCTTCCGGACGAGCATGAAGGCCAGATGATATATCCATGGGTGTGGTGAAGTCTCTGCCTCATGCATGTGTTCCCAGATAAAGCCAAGAGTGAGGTGTGAAGGGACAGAGCTGGGACTGAGCTTGTTTGGCACACACCTGCAGAGTCCATTAGGCTCCTGTGGGAAGGCACACTGAGGCACTTAAGCTGGTGTTGAAATGAGAGAGGCTGAGCTTAATGATGCTGGCCGAGTCTTGATATGACAGCTACACTGGGGATCATAAAAACCAGATGAACCAGTAGATAACTGCTATATGGTAACTCGTGTCACAATAAAAATGTCAGTTTTCTGTATTGTTTTACAACATTGACTAGCTTAGGAATGCTTTCAAGCAGAACACTGGTACTCTGCATTGTTAAAAACAGACGAAGGCATTTATTAAGTGGTATTCACACAGCTCTTTCACTACCTTAGTTTGTGAAATGAGACCAAATTTCCTGTCCTTAGTATTCTTTCAGGAGCAGTAACCAATTGAGCGCTGCAAAATGTTTCCATCCAAAGTGACAGCTGAGGGCAGGCACCTTATGCTCACTCATTCCTGTCCCACTGCTTTCTCTCTCCCTTGAGAGTTAAGCAAGATTCTCTTTCATTACTTTTATTCTTTACTCCTTGAAAGTAGTCTTGTAACAAAGACCTATGCATAAGCAAACAACTCACATAATACTTATAAGTAAATGCCCACCATCCTGCACCCCATGACCTTTTTCAAAGCATGGGTGAGTTCTGTGGACAGTGGCACACTGGCCCAGGGCCAGAGAGCCAGGGTCTCTACAGTTGTGCCTTACACATTTCTGGAGAATTCTGATGGAACAACTTGGAAGCTAGGACTTCAAAGGGTATGTGTTTGCAGATTGATATCCAAATGATGATCTAGAAAATGGGCCAATGAATTCTAAACTGAAAGACATTATTTTGAGGGTTGTTTTCTCTTTAATTCAGGTGTTTCATCATGAACTGCTTTTACAAATATTTCTATCCTTCATATTAAAGGTGTATGTGGTGCTACCTCTTTATGTGGATGCAGGGGAAAATATCAATTATTATCCAGCAGTTGCTTCTCCAATAAGCATACTTCAACTTGTTCATTGTTTCCAAGCTGTACCTGCAGTTTGGGAAATCTAATTTTATTGATAGTTTTTCCATGGAATGAGTAGAGTGTACTGTGCTGACTGGGGTCAGGCCTGTCCCACCTCTGGGAGAACCCAGAGACATAACCACCTGTATGAGGGAGGGATGCGTGGCAGCATCACAAGGCAGGTGGCAGTTTTGCTGACCATTCCACCCAGTGCTTCATCTACTTTACAGTATACTCAATCATGTCAAGTCAACTGATCATAAAGAAGAAAGAAAATTTTTTGAAAAAAGAGCAAGAATAACAACATCAGCATATATGTTCATAGTTCTTCATCTCAAAACCATAGAATCTGGAATATTTAAAGCACTTGAGAGATTCAGGGGTGTCCAACCTTTTGGCATCTCTGGGCCACACTGGAAGAAGATGAGTTGTCTTGGGCCACACATTAACTACACTGAGACACATAGTCACAAAAAGAAATCCCATAATGTTTTAAGTAAATTTACAATTTTGTGTTGGGCTGCATTCACAGCCATCTTGAGCTGCATGTGGCCCATGGGCCGCAGGTTGGACACCCCTGCTTAGATCAGTGTTCCTCTTATAGACCAGAAGTTGAAGCACCTGTTTTTGGGAGGTCACTCTCTTAACCAAAGTCACACTGGCAGCCTGGTATTGTCACCTCAGCCAAACCCATTTTTAAAAATGTCCAAGGAAGGAGGAAGGTGAGTTACAGGTAGTGTTTGGTTAGAGAAGAGAACCTTGATCTGGGTTGAGGGAAGCCTGAGAGCTGTCTTCTAATACCTGAAAAACTCAGGTGAATGAGGGATTGGAATTGTTTAAGGTAGATAAGTATAGAAGTTCATGGAGGCAGGTTTTAGATTAACAGAAAAAATAACTTTGTAATAACATCAGCATTCTGACAGTGGAACAAGCTGCCTTGTGAGCTAGTGACCAAGACTTTGTCATTGGGGCAAAACAGACGCTGCTTGGGCTCTGTGAGGATATGTGGGGATCCATGCATTGGGCAGAAGGCTGACAATTCCCACTGCTGTGCAGGGTAGGAACATGGGGGATTGCGTGCTGGGAGTGCCTATGGGGCAGTTTCCTTCCTTCCCTCCCTCGTTTCTTCCTCACTTCACTGTTGCATATAATTCACCCATTTCAACTGTATGATTCAATGATGTTTAGTTGCTCTACCATGTTGCACAACCATCACCATCCATCAGTTTTATAACATTTTTGCCTCAGTAAGATCCTGCATGGGAAGTTGTTTTGACTAAAGATCATCTCTAAGATCAAAATTGTCTAGTGAGGTGTGTATCATGCATATCAAACCATAATGTTGTGCATCATAGCCTCAGCACCTCACAGTGGGTGCACTGGGTGCTTTTCCAAAAAACAAGGGAGAGAAGGAAGGGGCTGGATGGAGAGGAAGAGACTGGCAGGTGGGTGACAGGAAGTCCATGAGTGAAACAAAGGGCTAGAGTCATTGAGATTTGGCAAGAAGACAAGAATAAAGTCTTTTTTCACTGGTCCTGCTCAATTCTATGTAAGGTTTCAGTTATAATAAATTGGTTTAAGGCAGTAGTGGACACTTGCACTCTGACAGTTTGCCATAGTATACTTTAGAGAGCCTTTAAGAATACTCAGTCACTTGTAAAAGGCATTGTTATTCAGAAAACAAGCTAGCTGCTAGCAACAAGATGATCATAATTGTAATGTCCCTTTTAAAAAAGCATAACAGCCATTTTAACCCCACTTCATTTCCCTAACATGTTAGAATGACCAGAACAAGAGAGTCCTTATTAAACTCGGGCCCCTGTGGTACATCCCCAAAGAACTGTCAGTGGTCTGCACAGGGTCACTCTGTGAAAGCAGAGTGCAGGCCCATGCCCTAAAAGTACACCACATTGCTCCCCCATCCCAAAGCCCCTGCTTGGGCTCTTCATTTTATTTTTTCAATATTATTTTGTATTAATTTCCAGTGTACAGCATAGAGTTTAGAAAATCATGTACAAAGTGTTTCCACCGATATTTCCAGGACCCACTCTGCTTGTGCTCTTAAGGCGAGCACATAAGTAGCACCTTGAATAAAATGAAATGCTTGCTGTTTTATACACACTGTCACACTTCTTGCTATAGCCTGCCTGGAAAGCCCCTGCTAACCATATCTGGGACAATCATGGGTAGGGCAAAGTAAAGCTACCATCCACATGCCAATTAAAACCCAAGGTCCCTTAATGAAACTAGAACAATATTTTTTAAGGTGAAGTCTAATACTTCAGCTACAGGAATCTGAAAATCTTAATTTAGAGTTAATTCTTCATATAAAACTTTGAAGAATGGGGCATAGTGATTGGGCTTACAGCACCTAACATGCAAAAGAAACAAATACCCAAACTGCCCAGAAAATCTAAGAAAGCCATTTCAGTTTTCTGAAACCTTGAAAATATTGAAAATATTGCAGACATAGCATGTATTTCCCCAGAAAGACGGAGGAGGAAAAGAACATAAGGGATCCCGAATGGCACTTCTAGTAGGAAAGAAATGAAGACTTATGTTGAATCAAAGCTGTAAACTGTGGGGACACATTCTGTTCTGTTCACCTCTTCGATCAATTGTGTAAGAGCCAGATCTCCAACCAGTCTGGAAATGAATTCTTTCCATTCTGATTATTAGTTGACTGGTACCTGAATTCAAACTACCTATTTGTTTTGAGAGACACAGGCAATATGACATTATTGAGGATGGTAGCACATCTAAAATCTAAATCCCGCTATAGTCTTTTAAAATAGAACACACCAAGGCACATCACAATTACATCAGCCAAGATTAAAGATAAGTAGAAAACCTTAAAAGCAGCAAGAGAAAAGGAGACAGTTCTGTACAAAGGAGTGCCCATAAGACTGTAAGCTGATTTCTCAAAAGAAACCTTGCAGGTAAGGAGCTGGAAGGAAGTATTTGAAGTCATGAAAGGCAAGGACCTACATCCAAGATTACTCTATCCAGCCAAGCTGTCATTTGGAATGGAAGGGCAGATAAAGTACTCCCCAGATAAGGTCAAGTTAAAGGAGTTCATCATCACCAATCCTTTATTATATGAAATGTTAAAGGGACTTATCTGAGAAAAAGAAGATAAAAAACTATGAACAGTAAAATGACAACAAACTCATAGTTATTAACAACTGAACCTAAAAAAACAAAAACTAAGCAAACAGCTAGAACAGGAACAGAATCACAGAAATGGAGATCATATGCAGGGTTATCAGCAGGGGAGTGAGGGGGGAAGAAGGGGAAAAGGTGCAGAGAATAAGTAGCATAAATGGTAGGTAGAAAATAGACAGGGGGGTGGTTAAGAATGGTGTAGGAAATGTAGAAGCCAAAGAACTTATGGATGACCCATGGACATGAACTAAAGTGGGGGAATGCGGAGGATAACTACCAATCTAAAATTAACAAACAACCTGGGGGGTTCAAGATGGCGGCATGGTAGGAGGACACAGATTGTCCTTCCTCCTGCACATGGGAGAAAAACCTAACTGATCTACAGAGGAACAGAGCAGATAGCCAACAATACCACAGTATATATGAAAATAGGAGATCAAAATCTGTAGCAGACATTGGAAAACTAGACGTGGCAGCCGAGCGACCGGAGGCGGCCCTGAGACCGGGACAGAGGTGGCCCGGCGATCGGAGGCGGATCTGCAACCGACCGGAGGCGGCCCAGCGACCGGAGGGGGTTCTGCAACCGACCGGAGGTGGCCCGGCGACCTGAGGCGGCTCTGCGACTGGGACGGAAGTGGCTCTGTGACCGGAGCTGGCTCTGCGACCCACCGCAGGTGGCCCTGGGTCCTGAGAGAGCTCTGCAACCAACTGGAGGCGGACCCGCGACCTAAGGCGGCTCTGTGACCGGGTTGGAAGCGTCCCCGTGGCCAGAGGTGACCCTGCAACTAGAGAAGGGGACTCTGGAAGACCCGGAGCTCACATCTGTGATCCTGGGGTGAGTGCTTGCAACTCGGGAAACTCATAGAGCCCATGCCCGTAGTCTCGGGCGGGCGCTCGCGCCCTGTAGGAGACCTGGAGCTCACAGCAATAGGCTCGGGGAGGAATGGATCTGTAAGAGATTCCAGCTACCCATAAACTCTGGAAAGCGCGCCCCCTGCAGGAGGCTCAGAAATCACACCCAAGGCCCTGCATGGAGAGTGCGCCATTAGCCCTGGGGTCAGTGCTCGGCTGGCACTGAGGACAGTAGCCCAAAGCTGACAGAGTGAGGAACAGGGAGAAAAGCGGTACGAGTCGCCTCGCAGCCTGCTACAGTCAGCAAGTCCAGAAAATCCAGTTTGCTCTGTGTGAAAATAGCAAGAGATTTTTTTTTCTTCTTCTTCTTCTTTTTTTTTTTTTTTTTGGGTGTTTTGTTTCATTTTGTTTTGTGGGGTTTTTTATAGTTGTTTTTTGTCTGTTTAGTTGGGTTTTTTGTTTGTTTGTTTGTTTTAGTTTGTTTTTTTGTTTTTGTGGGGTTCTTTTTGTTTTGATTATATATTTTTTATTTTTTTATTACTTCTACCTATTTTATCCCTCAATTCCTTTTGCTTCTCTTTACTTCTTTCTGGCTTTATTCCTTCTTCCTTTCTTTCCAATTCTATCTCTCCTTCCTTCCTCTTTTTTTTCTCTCTTCTTTTTCCACTTTATTCTTTTCTCTTTTTGAATACCCACAAGTGAGGCAAAAAAATCCTAGAACTGTGAAAAAACCAGAGTTGGACCAAAAGAGGGGGTATTCCCACAGCTGAGACAGTGGAAGCTGTGAACTCCAGGATACCTGAAGAAGACTATAACACTGAATCTCACAGGTATTCCACCACAGAAGTTCACACCATAAACCCAGGTAGCCAGAACAAATGAACTTAAGAAGCTGAGGTTTACAAGAAGAGTCTCACCAACAATGAGAAGACAAAGAAACAATCCCCAAATGAAAGAAAAGGTGGAAGCCCCAGAAAGAATGCTAAATGAAACAGAGGCAACTCAACTATCAGATAAGGAGTTCAAAGGAATGGTTGTCAGGAAGCTCCACGAGCTCTCAATGAGCTACCAGAAACTACAGGGAAGCTACGCTGAACTCACTGCAAACTATATCAACATGAAAAAGGAAATAGAAACTATCAAAAAGGGCCAAGAGGAACTGAAGAATACAGTTTCTGAGCTGAAGAACACAGTAGAAAGAATGAAAAGCAGATTTGATGAAGCAGAAGATCGGATCAGTGAGTTGGAGGACAAAGTAGAAAAAAACAGCCAGATAGAGCAAGAAAAGGAAAAGAGGCTCAGAAAGAATGAAGAGAGGTTAAGAGAAATGCAAGACAACATGAAATGTAATAATATCCGTATAATAGAAATACCAGAAGGAGAAGAAGAAGAGCAAGGGATAGAAAACCTATTTGAAAAAGTAATGATGGAAAACTTCCCTAATTTGAGGAGAGAAAAAGTCACACAAATCCAGGAAACACAGAGAGTCCCTATCAAGAGGAACCCAAACAGGCCCACTTCAAGACACATCAACATTCAAAGGGCAAACTTCCAAGACAAAGAGAGAATCTTAAAGGCAGCAAGGGAGAAGAAGGAAGTAACATACAAGGGAGCCCCGATAAGGTTAGCAACTGACTTCTCAATGGAAACACTCCAAGCCAGAAGACAATGGCAAGAAATATTCCAAGTAATGAGAACCAAAGGCCTACAACCAAGACTACTTTATCCAGCAAGGCTTTCAATCAAGATAGAAGGACAAATAAAGAGCTTCCCAGACAAAAGAAGTCTAAAAGAATACACCTCTACCAAACCAGTACTAAAAGAGATACTAAAGGGACTGCTTTAAGGAAAGAAAGGAAAAGAGAGAGTGAGGAACACAGATACGAAAATGGCAATGAATCAGTACCTATCAATAGTAACCTTAAATGTAAATGGATTAAATGCTCCAATCAAAAGACATAGAGTAGCTGACTGGATAAGAAAGCATGACCCACACATATTCTGCCTACAAGAGACCCACCTCAGGACAAAAGACCTACACAGACTCAAAGCGAAAGGCTGGAAACATATTTTCCAAGCAAATGGACAGGAAAAAAAGGCTGGGGTAGCAATACTCATATCAGACAAAATAGACTTCAAAAGAAGAGCTATAAAGAGAGACCCAGAAGGTCACTTCATAATGCTCAAGGGAAGAATCCACCAAGAAGACATAAACATTGTAAATATATATGCACCCAACATAGGAGCACCTAAATACATCAAGAAAATCTTAGAGGACTTCAAGAAAGATATTGACAGCAACACAATTATAGTAGGAGATTTTAACACCCCACTGTCAAAAATGGACAGATCTTCCAAACAAAATATCAACAAAGATATTGTGGCATTGAACAGTACTCTAGACGAATTGGACTTAGCTGATATATATAGGGCCCTTCATCCCAAAGAAACTAAATACACATTTTTTTCAAATGCACATGGAACATTTTCAAAGATAGACCACATGATAGGACACAAAACAAGCCTCAACAAATTCAAGAAAATTGACATCATACCAAGCATTTTCTCCGACCACAAGGGACTAAAACTAGAAACCAACTTGATGGGGAAAATCCCCAAATCATCAAAATCATGGAGATTGAATAGCATGCGATTAAACAATGAATGGGTAAAGAATGAAATTAAGGAGGAAATCAAAAAGTTTCTGGAAACAAATGAAAATGAACTCACAACAACCCACAACTTTGGGGACACAATGAAGGCAGTCCTCAGAGGGAAGTTCATAGCAATACAGGCCTACCTAAAGAAGACAGAAACATTTCTAACAAACGACTTAAGCCTACGCCTACAAGAACTCGAGGAACAACAACAAAGACAGCCCAGGGCAAGTAGAAGGAAGGAAATAACCAAGATCAGAGCAGAATTAAATGACATAGAGACTAAAAGCAAAATTCTAAGGATCAATGAATCCAGGAGCTGGTTTTTTGAAAAGATAAACAAAATCGACAAACCTTTAAGCAGGCTCATCAAGAAAAAAAGAGAGAGGACTCAAATAAACACAATCAGAAATGAAAGAGGAGAGATTACAACTGACATCACAGAAATACAAAGGATTGAAAGAAATTACTATGAAGAACTGTATGCCAAGAAATTTGAAAACCTAGGTGAAATGGACAAGTTTCTAGAAAAATATAACCTTCCAAAACTCAGTGAAAAAGAAACAGAAAGCCTGAACAGACCAATAACAGCTGTTGAAATTGAATCAGTAATCAAAACACTCCCGGCACACAAAAGCCCTGGACCAGATGGTTTCATAGGAGAATTCTACAAAACATTTAAGGAAGAGCTAACCCCTATTCTTCACAGACTATTCCAAAAAATCCAAAATGATGAAAGACTCCCAAACTCTTTTTATGAAGCCAGCATCATCCGAATCCCAAAACCAGATAAAGAAAAAACAAAGAAAGAAAACTTCAGGCCAATATCACTGATGAACATAGACGCTAAAATCCTCAACAAAATATTGGCAAACCGCATCCAACAATACATTAAAAAGATCATACACCATGACCAACTGGGATTCATCCCAGGGATGCAAGGATGGTTCAACATTCGCAAATCAATAAATGTAATACATCACATAAACAAAAGCAAAGACAAAAATCACATGATCATATCAATAGATGCAGAAAAAGCTTTTGATAAAGTACAACACCCATTTATGATAAAAACACTCAGCAAAGTGGGAATAGAGGGAGCATTCCTCAACATAATAAAAGCCATATATGAGAGACCTACAGCCAATATCATACTCAATGGGCAAAAACTGAAATCTTTCCCACTAAGATCAGGAACAAGACAAGGCTGTCCACTTTCACCACTTCTATTCAATATAGTATTGGAAGTCTTAGCCACAGCAATTAGACAAGAAAAGGAAATAAAAGGCATCCAAATTGGAAAGGAGGAAACAAAACTATCATTGTTTGCAGATGACATGATAGTGTACATAGAAAATCCTATAGACTCGGCCAAAAAGCTGCCCGACGTATTAAATGAATTTGGCCAAACAGCTGGATACAAAGTCAATATCCAAAAATCAAAGGCATTTTTGTATACCAACAGTGAAACAGCAGAAGCAGAAATCAAGAAAAAAATCCCATTCGATATAGCAAAAAGAAAAATAAAATACCTAGGAATAAACCTAACCAAGAAGGTAAAAGACCTGTATGCAGAAAAGTACACAACACTGAAGAAAGAAATCAAGGAAGACACAAACAAATGGAAGCATATACCATGTTCATGGATCGGAAGAATTAATATCATCAAAATGTCCATATTACCCAAAGCAATTTACAGATTCAATGCAATACCTATTAAAGTTTCAATGGCATATTTCACAGACATAGAACAAACACTTCAAAAATTTATATGGAATCATAAACGACCCCAGATAGTGGCAGCAATTTTGAGAAAGAAGAGCAAAGTAGGAGGGATCACAATACCTGATACCAAACTGTATTACAAAGCCACTGTAATCAAAACAGCCTGGTACTGGCACAAGAACAGATACGTGGACCAGTGGAATAGAACAGAGAGCCCAGAAATAAACCCAAGTCTCTACAGTCAATTAATATTCGACAAAGGGGGCAGCAACATAAAATGGAGCAAAAATAGCCTCTTCAACAAGTGGTGTTGGGAGAACTGGACAGCTACATGCAAAAAAATGAAACTCGAGCACCAACTTACACCATACACAAAAATAAACTCAAGGTGAATAAAAGATTTAAATATAAGCCACGACACCATTAAAATTCTAGAGTATAACATAGGCAGGAAAATCTCAGATATTTCACGCAGCAATATTTTCTCTCTTTTTTTTCCCCCTTTTTTAGATTTTATTTATTTATCTTTAGAGGGGAAGGGAAGGAGAGAGGGAGAGAAACATCAATGTGCGGTTGCCTCTTGTATGTCCCCCGACGGGAACTGGCCTGGCAACCCAGGCATGTGCCCTGACTGGGAATCGAACCGCGATCTTTCGGTTCGCAGGCCCGCGCTCAATCCACTGAGCTACACCAGCCAGGGCACGCAGCAATATTTTCACTGATACGTCCCCTAGAGCAAGGGACATAAAGGAAAGAATAAACAAATGGGATCTCATCAAAATAAAAAGCTTCTGCACTGCCAAAGAAAACAGTATTAAAATAAAAAGAGAACCAACTGTATGGGAAAACATATTTGACAATGATACCTCAGACAAGGGATTAATCTCCAAAATATATAAAGAACTTACAAGACTCTACTCTAAGAAGACAAGCAACCCAATTAAAAAATGGGCAAAGGATTTGAACAGACACTTCTCCAAGGAGGACACACAGAGGATCCAGAGACACATGAAAAGATGCTCGATATCTCTAGCTATCAGAGAGATGCAAATTAAAACTACAATGAGATACCACTTGACACCAGTCAGAATGGCCTTCATAAACAAAGCAACAAACAGCAAGTGTTGGAGATGTTGTGGAGAAAAGGGGTCCCTAGTGCACTGTTGGTGGGATTGCAGATTGGTACAACCACTATGGAAAACAGTATGGAATTTTCTAAGAAAACTAAAAATGGACATACCTTTGACCCAGCAATTCCACTGCTTGGATTATATTCTAAGAATTTTGAAACACCAATCCAAAAGAATCTATGCACCCCTATGTTCATAGCAGCACAATTTACAATAGCCAAGTGCTGGAAGCAACCTAGGTGCCCATCAGTTAATGAATGGATCAAAAAACTGTGGTACATTTACACAATGGAATTCTATGCAGCAGAAAGAAAGAAGGAGCTCCTACCCTTTGCGACAGCATGGAAGGAATTGCAGAGTATCATGCTAAGCGAAATAAGCCAGGCAGTGAAAGACAAATACCATATGATCTCACCTTTAACAGGAAGCTAATCAACAAAACAAACAAACAAGCATAATATAAACAAAGATACTGAATTTCAGAACAGTCTGACAGTGTCCAGAGGGGGAGGGAAGGGAATTTCAGGGGAAAAGGGGAACGGTTTAGAGCAACAAGTATAAAGGACTCATGGACAAAAACTATGGGGGGTGGAAATGAGAGGAAGGTGGGGAGGGCTGGGGTGGTGGGCTGGGGCGGGGTAAAAGACAGAAAACTGTACAATATCAACAATTTAAAAATACTGATTTTCCCTGGCTGGTGTAGCTCAGTGGATTGAGCACGGGCCTGCGAACCAGAGTATCGCGGTTCGATTCCCAGTCAGGGCACATGCCTGGGTTGCAGGCCAGTTCCCAGCAGGGGACACACGAGAGGCAACCGTACATTGATGTTTCTCTCCCTCTCCCTCTCTCCTACCCTTCCCCTCTAAAGATAAATAAATAAATTCTTAAAAAAAATAAAAAATAAAAATACTGATTAAAAATAAAATAAAAAAATGGAAAAAAAAAACAAAAAAAAACAAACAAACAATCTGAAGTGCCAGAAAAATCAAACTTCATGAAACTACAACCACCACAGATATAAAGAAACAGCCAGCCAGACCAACCAGAGCAGTAAGACGGGTGGACAAAGAGAACCCCCGGCAAGTTGGTAGACCTCGGGGGCAAGGCTGACTGAATAGGAAACAGAGACTCAGAGTTGACGGTGGACTATGGCAGGGGCTGCTGCAGTGGTAGAAGCTTCCAGTTTCACATGCGAGTTTGTTGGAAAGTGGGGCTAGAGCTGAGCAGGCGAGCTGCGTTGTTGCCTCTCTGGCCCCTCCCCCACAGGCAGTGCTGCGGGGAAGGAAGGAGGGTTGCCCTGCCCTGGTGAACACCTAAGGCTCTGCCCCCCTTACAACTTAACAGGTCCACTGAGACAAAGAAATATGGCCCAAATGAAAGAACAAAGCAAAACTCCAGAAAGACAGCTAAGCGATTAAGAGACAGCCAACGTCTCTGATGGAGAGTTTAAAGTCCTGGTAATCAAAATGCTCACAGAACTGATTAAGCTTGGTTGAAAAATGCAAGAAAAAATGAAAGATAACCAAAGTGAAATAAAGCAAAATATTCAGGGAACAAATAGTGACAGGAAGGAAACCAGCACTCAAAGCAATGATTTGGAACAAAAGGAAGAAATAAACATCCAACCAGAACAGAATGAAGAAACAAGAATTTAGAAAAATGAAGAGAGGTTGAGCAATCTCTGGGACAACCTGAAATGTTCCAATATCTGAATTATAGGGGTGTCAGAAGGAGAAAAACAACAGCAAGAAATTGAAAACTTATTTGAACAAATAATGAAGGAAAACTTCCCCAACCTGGTGAAATAAATAGATTTTCAGGAAGTCCAGAGAATCCCAAAGAAGTTGGACCCAAAGAGGAGCACACAAAGGCACATCATCATTAAATTACCCAAGATTAAAGACATAGAGAGAATCTTAAAAGCAGCAAGAAGAAAGGAAAGGAAAGTTTACCTACAAAGGAGTGCCCATAGGCTATCAGCTGATTTCTCAAAAGAAACCTTACAGGCAAGAAGGTGCTGGAAAGAAGTATTTGAAGTCATGAAAGTCAAGGACCTGCCTCCAAGATGACTCTATCCAGCAAAGCTATCATTTAGAAAGGAAGGGCAGATAAAGTGCTTCCCAGATAAGGTCAAGTTAAAGGAGTTCATCATTACCAAACCATTATTATATGAAATGTTAAAGGGACTTATCTAAGAATATGAAGATCAAAAATACGAGCAGTAAAATGACCACAAATACAACTATCAACCAATGAACCTAAAAAAATTAAAGAAAGAAAAACAATGAAAACAAAAACTAAGCAAACAGCTAGAACAGGAACAGAATCACAGAAATGGACATCATATGGAAGGTTTTCAGTTGGGAGGGGGAAGGGAGGAATAAGGTGGAAAAGGTACAGGGAAGAAGCATAATTGGTAGGTAATAAATAAATGGGGAGAGGTCATAATGGTATAGGAAACAGAGAATTCAAAGAACTTATATGTACAACCCATGGACATGAACTAAGGCAGGGGGAATGCTGGAGGGTTGGGGGGTGCTGGGTGGAGGGGGGTAAGGGGGAAATTAGGAAAACTGTAATAGTATGAGCAATAAAATACACTTTAAAAATAAAAATAAAAATGGACACAATCACAAAAGTGGAGTGGCAAAGATATTCATGCACAGCACTTGCAATCTTTCAAAGAGCTGCTTGGAAAACAAGTATATTAGGACCTCTCATTTTTCCAGCACAGCTTCATGAATTTGTAAATAAAGCAGTGCTGGGCATACCATAGGCCCCCATTTTCTTCCTTCTGGACCTTGAGATATGGCCTGAAGAGACCACAAGTCCCGGCCAGCAGTTTTCAGTCTATATTTGAGCAGTGCCACATAAAAGATGAAAGCAATTAAGCAGGTACCATTTATAGCAAACACCATGATGCAGTCCTCTCACCTTCCGGAAAATTGTGAGGAGCCCAGAAATTGGCCCAATGTTCAGGCACAGCCCTCACTAGCATCTTTTTCAAATTATGAATCTATTTGGGATAAATTCTCAAGGGCTATGTCTTAGATGCCTCAGTAGATGGCACAGCAGGTGCTATTAGAACCTGGTCTAATCAGTGAGTGATCATCCAGGAACCTGGGAAGCTTCTAATAACAAGCAAGAACTATCATCAGAATACTTAGGCACTTAACCAGGCTTGCATCTTCAAAGCACTTTACAAACATTAATTAATTAATATACACTACCACCCTGTGATGTAGTTAAGTATTATTATCTCTATTTGACATATAAGGAAACATGTAGGTTAAGTGGCTTGCTTAAGTCCACACAATAAGCCCAGAGTGGGTCTGAGAACTTAAATTAGAAGCACCTGATCCAAATTCGCACCCAAGTGTGCTAGTGGTATGTCATCTGTCTCACTGCACTGCCCGGGTCTTATAGTCAAGCTGAGAGCACCTCTCTCTGAGGGCCTGTGGTTGCAGCAGACCCACTAATAAGTGTCAGTCCTAGGAGGCAAGCCCCTACGCTGGCAGTCAGACCCTGTCACATTGGACCAAGTCATGCCACTCCTTGATCATTGCACAACCCAGAATAGTAAGAGTTTGATTGAGAGCAAGAGAGTGTGAGTTACGTTCTGGGTAATTCCCCACTGGGCAGCTGCGGTGGGTGGGTGGATGGAGGGAGGCCTCTGATTTCTCATTCCCTGCCATATGGCAAGTGCACCAAGAGGGCTGGCTGGAGGAGAATGCCCAGGCAGATCAGGTATCTGGAAAAGAGTAGGTGATAGAGGAAGGAAAAGAGCAAACACAGGCAGGAGGAGGCTATCATCTGAGTCATCAAAAATGACAAGGGCAACAACCTTGGAATCCTGCACTGGGACAATGTAGTGGATAACTGAGAACCAAAGGAAACACTGCAGAGGGAGAACTGAGGACTGTGAAGAATGAATTGCCTTGGACATTGAGATGGGGGAGAGAGTAGAAAGCTGTGTGCTGCCAGGAGTGTGGGGGCTGGGCAGAGGAAAGAAGAGGTCCAGCATTGTTTGAATACCTCCTGTGTACCAGGAGCTTTACAATATTCAGTTACTTAGTCCTCAAGTTGACTCGACTAGGTGACTACCGCTTCATTTTTATCCTTATTTTAGGAAAGGGAAATTGAGGTACCAATCGCCAATTTTCAGGCAGAGTTAGAATTCACATCAGGTCTGGATCAAGATGATAACCCTGTGCCATCCGAGACAGGGAAGGACTCTGCATGTTTCAATAAATAGAAAGACAGGAGGTCTCCAGGAAGAACTGGGAGAAGGTGTACATTTGGGAGTGGCTACACAGCTGAGAGTGGCACAGTGCTGGGGGTGTGACTTGGAATTCCAGATTTCTGCAGCTGTGGGTTATAGCTCCCACACAAGGAACTCCAGTTCACTTGAGAATATTCATGGGAAAGTAGAGAAAACCTTGGAAGGCAAAGGAGGATCTAGGCTCATGTGGACCTCTAGAAGGTCTAGGGCCGTGTTATAGTCATAGGAATCTAGTAAAGCCTAGGTAACTCGTTGGAATATCGAAAGATAAACATTCAAGTGGTGCATACATGTCACCCCAATTGGATTATATTAATTTAGATATATTGTTATCAAAGCCTTGACTTAAAAAAAAAAACAAAAACCCATACCTGAAAAAATCATTCCAATATTCCCTCTGTTACTTGATGACAGTGTTACTCCTGAGTAACATTTTATGCTTTCTCCTGCCAAGATGCTGAGGGTGGTCAGCTGGGAGGAGTGCTGCTTTGGGATGAGTGGACGTTTGTAGAATGAGTGACTCAATGAGGACTCAGCAAAACTTTCAGTTTACAAATCCTTGCAATGGGATTGTCAGATTGAGCATATAGGTTCGGATTTAATTATTTTATTAAAAGTTTTCTATTCTCCCTGCCCCCTTTTGGATAATGGGAGAGAGACCAGACCCTTTCCTTTTAAATACGTCCTTTCCTTTCATGGGGAGAGGAAAAACCTAAGGTAAAATAGTGAAATTTCTTATTTTCCTAGAATTCAGTGCACAAGACTAGACTGTAGCTTTTCTTTGCATCATCTTGCTTTCCTAGAGTGTGCAATGGGTAGGGAAGGGTAGAGAAATACAACTTGGGATGTCTTTGAAACCTTTGTTGGGGATACTAGGAAAAGATGGGCATTGAGGGCATGGAAACTTGTGCAGGTAGAGCACATAGAAGTAGAGTTGAGGGTATTGGCTCAGAAAAGGCTGCCATGGCTTCCCTTTATGAACCCAGCCCAGTCTAAACTGTGGAACCCCCTCCACCAAAGCACCCCTAAATGCCTCTTCTGCTGATGTATTTAATTGAAACCCCCTAAAGTTTCTACAACAGTAGAAAACCACATTACTTTCCCCCTGCTTCTACACAGGCCTTCTACAGACTTCTCCGTGTCACCCCCCACCCCCCAGATGATGCTTTGTGAACGTAAATCACACTGCTGCAGAGTTTGGTCTTCTCTCTGTCCAAAACAACCCCATGGCTGTCCTTCTCACATACACTAGAACCCCACACTCTAGCAATGGCGCAGTGCCTTCTGTGACTAGCCCATAGCTGTCTCCTTAACCCCCCTCTACTCCCAGCCCTTGCTCGCTCTGCAACAGCCAAACTGGCCCCTATGCTGTTCCCCAACTGGTGAAGCATGTACCTGCCACAGGGCTGTGCTCATGGAGTACCCTTTTAAGGCTGCATGCCCTTCTCCCTCACTTCTTTACTGCTGTGTTCAGATATCTCATTGTCAGAGATGCCTTCCTTGATCACTCTTTACTCTGCTTTATTTTTCTTCATAGCTTGTATCACCCTGATACAGTCATTTATTTGCTGCCTGTGTCCTTCTGTCCACCCATTAGAAGGTAAATATCCTACAAGTTTGTAACCCCCCAACACTTAGAGCAGTGCTTGGCACATAGTTAAGCACCCAGTAAGAATTTGTTGGACAAATGCTTAATACTTTCATGTACCACCTATTACAGTTTATTTACAATAATTAGGCTAAATGTTGCTTAAAATCAAAAAGTAACCCAATAAATTGTCTTACTTTGACAATTCTTTTCATCAAATTAATTCCGAAATGTTATGCATTCTTATTCCAAAAGGCCAATTCTGAATCTTAATAATTTTTTTAAGATCAAGAATCTTTTTCCTACTTGAATTTTGTATCAGTCCTCAGTCAAAATCAGCAAGAGTGTGGGCCAACATGTTGGCCATAGAGATTTCTGAACCAAGCATGCACATCCTTTGTCCCCTTGACCCCTGCCTCACCTGCCAGTTCCCCCTCAACCCCACTGACTTGTGCTACCAAGGGTGATGTCAAGGTGTGTTCTTCAAACTTCACTGTTCACTCATATGGAAGAATGGGCATTTTCTCCCCCAGTGGAAAGAAATCATTTCTCTTTAGAGGGGCCTTGGATGAATGAGTGTCCCATTCTCCTGAGAGTTCTCATTCCACTATATCTAGCTTGACTTTTCATTTACAAGCCAGTATTGAAGAGTTGGGGCCTCATGAAAACTATTTCCTGATCAGCTGCAGCTCTAGCCTAACAATTTAGAGAAAAATGCAAGTATTTATGCATAACATTTAATTTAGAAAATCCTAGTATAGCAGTAAAGAGGCTGAGCATATGGGTAGAGATTACTTTACCTCACTAATATCAAAGGTATAGGGCAGTAAAAACATTTTGATATTGAAATTAAAATAGTCCTAACTGTAGAACTAATATGCTTTACTTCAATAGCATCCAATATAATTTCTTATACATGACATATGTGCTGTGCAAATACATGCATCCTTCTACATACAAGGTTGGTTTCCTCATCTGTAACTTCTGTGGACAGAGCAGGATTCATGAATTGGCAGTTGTTTGTTCTTCCACTATATTTAAAGGTGGCTTATACTTCTTATTTTAAAAGATTTTATTTATTTATTTTTGAGGAAGAGAGGGGAGAGAGGGGAAGAGAGTGAGAAAGAGAGGGACAGAAACATCAATCAGTTGCCTATCGCATGCCTGCAACCAGGGACCTGGCCCATAACCCAGCCATGTGCCCTGATTGGGAATTGAGCCAGCAACCTTTCAGTTTGTAGGACAACACACACCAGTCAGGGTGGTGGCTTATGCATTTAAGGGCACAAAAGGTATAGTCACAGTTACTTTACAGGGTTTCAATTCCATGTCCTACAGAGGTAATGGACCAGCCTAGAAATTGAAAGTGATAATTAAGTATTAATATAAAAGGGCATATCCTTGACTTTTAGTGCAAAGAATCAGACTCATCTTAGGCTCATTTTATACATTATTCTCACCCATTTTTCTTCTATGGTAGGAATGAGAATCTGATAGGGAAGAACAGGGTAGAAAGTTTTGCTGTTGTTTTTGGTGTCCTGGTTTTCCCTCTTTTACTGGGCCCAAAGTGAGGGCTTCTTTCTTCCTTTTGGTGATTCTACACTCCTGACTTGTGTTTTGTCTGGAGATGTGCTTTGTTCAGTGGCTACTGGGTTAAGATTGTAGTAGAAACAAATGAAGATGACAATGATAGGATGATGGAGAAGGGAGAGAAGCATATACACCTGCCTTGCATCACATATGGCTATTGCTCTAGAAAAATAGAATGTTTTACACACAATCATGTCTGAAATGCCTACAGGAAGCTTGCTCTCTAAAATAAATCCCACTGAGCTAAAATAAGGATTACCTTCTAAATATCTTCTTTAATTTATGTTTGGTATGTTTGGGATTGTTATATCAAGTTGAGTTGTATAATTATTAGACTATTTCCTTCTGAAGACTCTCTTCTTTTTTTTAAGGGGTTGATATTTATTTTTTAAATATATTTTATTGATTATACTACTGCAGTTGTCCCATTTTTTTCTCTTTATTCCCTTCTGCCCTGTAAGCCTCTCCCACTAGCATTCCCCCCGCCCCCGCCACCTTAGTTCATGTTCATGGGTTATACATATGAACATGAACAATTTCTTTGGCTTCTCCATTTCTGATACTATTCTTAACCTCTCCCTGTCTATTTTGTACCTACCATTTATGCTTCTGTTTCTTTTCCCCCATTTCCTCCCCACTACCTCACTGCTGAAAACCCTCCCAGCAATCTCCATTTTGTGGATTCTGTTCCTGTTCTAGTTGTTTAGTTTTTTTTTCTTGGTTCAGTTGTTGATAGTTGTGAGTTCGTTGTCACTTTACTGTTCAGATTTTTTATCTTCTTTTTCTTAGATAAGTCCCTTTAACATTTCATATAATAAAGTACTGGTGACGATGAACTCCTTTAACTTGACCTTATCTGGGAAGTACTTTATCTGCCCTTCAACTCTAAATAATAGCTTTGCTGGATAGAGTAATCTTGGATGTAGGTCCTTGCCTTTCATGACTTGGAATACTTATTTCCAGCTTGTTCTTGCCTGCAAGGTTTCTTTTGAGAAATCAGCTGACGGTCTTATGGGAACTCCTTTGTAGGTAACTGTCTCCTTTCCTCTTGCTGCTTTTAAGATTCTCTCCTTCTCTGTGACCTTGGGTAATGTAATTATGATGTGCCTTGGTGTGTGCTTCCTTGGGACTCTCTGAGCTTCCTGGACTTCCTGGAAGTTGATTTCCTTTGCCAGATTGTGGAAGTTCTCTTTCATTATATTTTCAAATAAGTTTTCAGTTTCTTGCTCTTCCTCTCCTTCTTCTGGCACCCCTATGATTCAGATGTTGGAATGTTTAAAGGTTTCCTGGAGGTTCCTAAGCCTTTCCTAACTTTTTTTTTTTTTTGAATTCTTGTTCTTCATTCTGTTCTTTTTTTTTTTTTAGATTATTTATTTATTTATTTATTTATTTATCTTTAGAGGGGAAGGGTAGGAGAAAGGAAGAGGGAGAGAAATATCAATGTAGGGTTGTCTCTCGTGTGTCCCCTGCTGGGAACTGGCCTGCAACCCAGGCATGTGCCCTGACTGGGAATCGAACCGTGATCCTCTGGTTCGCAGGCCCGTGCTCAATCCACTGAGCTACACCAGCCAGGGCTCTTCATTCTGTTCTGGTTGAATGTTTCCTTCTTCCTTCTGCTCCAAATTGTTAATTCGAGTCTCGGTTTCCTTTTCTTCACTGTTGGTTCCCAGTATATTTTGCTTTATTTCACTTTGCATAGCCTTCACTTCTTCCTCTATTTTGCAACCATACTCAACCATTTCTGTGAGCATCCTGATCAGCAGTGTTTTGAACTCTGCATCTGATAGGTTGGCTATCTCTTCATTGCTTAGTTCTATTTTTGTAGCTTTGATTTGTTCTTTCATTTGGGCCGTATTTTTTTGGTCATACCTGTTATGTTGTAAGGTGTGGAGCCTTAGGTATTCACCAGGGTGGAGCAACCCATCTTGCTGCATTGTGGCACTGTACGTGGGGGAGGGATTAGAGAGGGAATGATGCTGCTTGCTTTGCTCTTGGCTGGCTTTCAGTCACTTTCCCTACTACCCACAAGCAAATTTGGCCCTTCTGGTGCTGATTCCTGGGTGGGTGGGTTTGTGTATGTTCTAGGACCCTCTGGGTCTCTCCAATGAACTCTCCTGTGAGGCTGGGAGTTTTTCCCCACTGCTGCAATTGCCACAAGTTTTTACAGCCAGGTTTTGAGGCTTTATTTCCCCTCACTGGAACCCTGGGTTGCACGGTCTGTCTCACCCCCCAATTGTTTCTTCTGGTTTATCTGCATGAAAATGCGGGACTGCCAGGTCCAACAGCTGCCGCCTTGCCCACCCAGTCCTCCAGCGGTATCCTCTCCACCCCTCCTACCAGTCTGGATGAATGTTTCTTCTTTAACTACTTGGTTGTCAGACTTCTATACAGATGGATTTTCTGAAAGTTCTGGTTGTTTTTTGTTTTTAAATTTGTTGTTGACCTTCTTTTGGTTGAGCAAGGAGGCAAAATGTATCTACCTGTGCCTCCATCTTGGCTGGAAGTCCTCCTTCTGAGGACCTTATTTCTAATTTCAGTGACATAGATGGTTAAACTTGACCTCTGGTCACATGAACAGGAGTCAGTGAAATAGACCACAAATGGAGAAGTGATAATGACACTTCCTTTCAGGTATGGTGGGAGGCTACAGATGGACTTCCGCATATATTGCTTTTGGTTCTTATAAGCCATACGGCATAGGTATGTAGTAGGTAAGTAGATTAGACATCTGTCCCATGTTATGGATAAGGAAACAAAGGTTCTGTGAGAATTCTAAGGTCGACAGCTGTGAGGTCCTAAAACTGTGAATCAAATTCTTCTCCCATGGTTTTCTCACCTGCACCATAATAAATGTGTCTCGCTCTACACCCTCTTTATTTTACACTATGGATCTGGTGGGTTTGGACTCCTCTCCTATTGGTCCTGAAGATGCACCAAGACCGAGAACATTGTGGAGCAAATATTATAAATGTTAAGCATTGGATAACTGCCTCTTCTTTCCATTTTCTCAGCCTTATTGTACTAGGGAGGCAAGTCTCTGCCATGATTTACTTAAGTTGTTGTCTACCTATTTGTTTTATTAGAAAGACGTTCTTGCAAATTTAAAGTTACACAGATACTCATTGATTCAAAGGTAAAGTTAAGAAAACTTTAAAAGACCTTAAGGAACATGAATTTATAATTATACAATTAGCTTTTTATGGTGTTGTGATCATTAATGGAATTTACTGAGTATCCACAGAATGCATAGGACTCTTGGGGTTTTGGTGTCCAATTTGAATTGGTCCCTTGCTGGAAGAGATGTATAGTAGGCATCTACTATAATGTCTATAACTGATTAATGACACATTTACATTTTGGGTCCCTAAGATCAGTGCCCTTGTAACCTTGGCACAAAGTAAGCTAACTAGAATGATGGTAGAGATCAGGAACTAACTTCATCTCCTTTCTTTGACAACATGAATTAAGCTGTGCAATTTCTGTCTAACAGTCAATGTAATCAACCCTCCCAGGTGGCAAACAGCCATTTATGGAGCACCCCATGAGGGAAGGGCACTGCGTTTTCTGCAGAGCACAAGTACCCTTGCAATCCTTACAGAACAACAAGTCAGAACTGGCTAGATGAGCAATGCCAAAAAGTAGGCCTTGAACACATATTAACATGAGCCTGGCTGCAGCTGCGCCCACCCTGGGCCCCTGCCACTGACTCAGCAAGGGTGGCTGTCTTACAGGGAAGCGGAGGAGGGGTGGTAGAGATTAAAGAAGCAAGTCTGCTCAACAAACTGCTAGACGGCCAGACCCAGATTGATCAAAGTCTGCCATTTTGCCTTATCTATTTGGAACCATAATTCAAGAATGAAATTGCCCTAGGTTTTCTCCTCCCCACCATTAAATTCCATTCAATCATAGTAGGCAAAATGCAGTCACGCTCAAGCAGCCAGATGTTATCATTACAGACCTTTCTTTATAAACCAATGCTGAAACTTGAGTGGTTGATGAGACCAGCTAAGCAGTTGTACCTTTGACCTGACTGCATTAAACTTGCCCTATCAATTTAAGCTTAGTATAAACACCATTTCCCAGAGCCCCTCATGAAGTCAGCAGTGAGAAGAAGCTGACTAAGCCTAAACATTTTTTAACAGCAATCTTGTCTTACAACACCAAGGGGATTTACTGGGTATCTGGGGCTTTATAAAACCATATGAACATGCTGAAAGAATTAAAATCCTTTAAAAATGAAAAATTGATGGTGACAGTCTTTTCTGAAGACCAGTTGGTAGTAATGGCAGCATAGGAACAGATAGGAGAGTTGGTCTGAAAACTTCTGTATTTTTTAAGTGACATAATTTTATTAGTTTTTCCTTTTTTCTCAAATGTTTACTCTGAGGTGGACATTTCAACAAAAAATAAAAAAATAAATCGTCCCACTTATCAGTATCTTTGACATTTCAAGAGGAACTGAATGTATTTATTGTCCTGATTAAGTTTGTTTCTAAGGAAGATTGGGACCCACTCCCCATTCAAACATCTTCTATAATGCTATCATAAAATATATGACTATGACTTGTAAATAAATATATTCCAATATAAGGCTATTTCAAAAGAGAAGATAAACCTTGGACATATTTAATTTTTTAAAATTTTGTATAAAAAGAGTTTTCAGTCACTTTGTGGTTCAACTTCCAAATAAGTACCATAGTGTCACCTCCTGTTAAAATGCCGTAATAGTACACTGGTAAGCAAATAAATATGAATATAAGATGGATAAGCACTAATACAAATTACTTTTAAAAAATCTTAATACGATAAAATTTTTGATTTATAAATTATAAATTTAAAAAATAGACAGAAAATATAAATATTTTAAGCGACATGGGAAAAAAAAGGAATGCAAGCATCAGACAGAATATTCTCCATTCAGGGGAAACAATGCTATCAATTTAGAAATAGTTTTTTGGAAAATGTGTTGCTTCTAGAAATGTATCATCTGATTTTCGTCAAACCAATCAAGCACCAGGGTATCAGCTTAGGACAACAAATGCTAGTGAATTACCAAAAGAAATTTTCATATAAACCTCACATACACTGAGATTAGTGAAGAGTCATAGATTAAGGGAATATATGTATAATTCAAATCAACACCGTGAAGAAATCAGCTAGTGAAGGAAGAATACTCTATAACCTTAAAATGTAATACTGAGGCCTAACAAAATGGTCGAGTGTCTTGCTACCTTGATTAAAAGAGTCATAATGTTTTTCTTTTCTTCAGAAGGAGGCAACAGAAAAGACATTTATTTCATGGGATAGAGAGAAAACACTGAAATAGTTCCTTGGGAAGATTGGGGCCTAGGCTTGGTGCTGTCACAATTACTTTCTGACAATTTCATGAGCCTCTAGGGCTTGGCCTTGCCCTTCTGAAAGCACACTTCACAGGGGATGGCATCTACTCTTCTTTCAGGATCTGTAATTTTGGTTCCGTTCTTCCGAGGTATACGTTCTCTCTGGGATGCAATTTGATTCTATGATCTTTAATGCTTTCTCCATCTTTAGGATACAATAAATGTAGAAAGCATTTGCTTAGACAGAAAAACGTACTTCATGAATAGCATCTTCCTCTGTATGAAATATGCATTGTGCATTTTGTTATTTCAATGGGGGTATTGAAAAATGATGTCATCGCATTCCAGAGCTCTTCACAGTGAGTTTATGAAGCCTGCACTTGAAGTGGAGGTTTGCCATCAAGAAATACCATGATCTGTCTGATAATGGCCCAGCAATTGCAAAGAACACAGAAGCCCCTCCCCCCACCACTGGATTTTGTGAGCTTCTCTGGAATATCCACTCAGCATTACAAAGGAGGGGAAAAGTTGAACAATGTTTTAGACCCACCAAGTATCCAGGAAAAATGAAATGTGTGGCACTAGAAACAGAGTGAGAATGAGGAGGTCTCGCTGGGTGCTGGGTGGCCTTCTGGGATTGTTGGGCAAGATGGTTCGGAAAGGAGAGGGTGTTAAATGTTTGTGATGAGGACCAAAGACAAGATGGGCATGTCTGTGCACAGGTGTTGTGCATAACTCTCAGAAGCAACATTTCTCTTGCTTTGATTTCAAAAAGCTATTTCAGTATGAAGGGTTTCTCTTTGTTCTCTTTTTCCACCTAAACTAAAAGTGAGAGGAGAATGCTTTGGGAAATATTCTGGTAATTAGATGATCCTTTTCCACGTGATGAAACACATGCTGGAATGTGGGATTTGTAAGTTTCTAAGGCATTAATAAGACTGGTAACTGATTTTTAATTTTTCTTAAGTAATCAGCAGCTCAGATACTTAAGTGTAATTGGTTTATCCATATTGGCATATGACAGAGAAAAAAGTACATTAACATGAAAAAACAGAATATTTTCTAAGTTGGTTGTATAATTTTAAAAAACATTTAAAATGAGGAAAATTATGTCCTCTGGCTGGTGTGGCTCAGTGGATTGGGCATCATCCTGCAAACTGAAAAGTGGTCAATTTGTTTCCCGGTCAGGGCACATGCCTAGGCTGTGGACCAGGTCCCTGGTTGGGGATGTGCAAAAGGCAACTGACCGATGTTTTTCTTGCACATTTATGTTTTTCTCCCTTTCTTTCTCCCTCCCTTCTCCTCTCTCTAAAAACAAACAAACAAACAAATAAAATCTTTTAAAAATGTGGAAAATTAAATGCTTATATTTTCTAAACATAATATTCCCAAGGTAAGAAACAGTTCAGTAGTGCTAGAGAGATATAATCATGTACTAGTGTCTTTTGTCTTCAGCTATGTTTTTCATTTTCATTCTGCATTCCATGGTTCCAAAAGCTGAAGTCATCTGCAGGTCAGACCATGGCCTGGGGTGAGTACCTCATACTTCTTACAAGAACGTGTCTTCATTCTGCAAACATGAAAACTCTTGCTCTGAGGCTGGGTTCAATGAAGCACACCTCTTTACAAGTTGTTCATCCTTCCTCACTCACAGGGCAGACTCTGGCTCAGAATTTTGCTGTCACCACATAGCTGCAGGGCCTTTTGAAATTCTAGACAATGGAGCTCATTTCCATGTTACCTCCCCGCAACTGTGGGGCCTTCAGAAGGCTTCAGTCTTGGACTGGGAATGAAGCTCTGATTGTAGGTAGCATCCTGCAAACCACAGTAACTTACAAAGGCCCCAGCACATGCAACTACTCCAAGGTGTCACTCAGCTGCATTGCATTTCCCCTCCCTAAGCAACCTGTGACCTACAGAGATGCCAGCCTGTCGGAGCCTGGTGGCAGGCTAATCACTCCTATTTATGAGTTTTCAGACACATTCATGTTCGTGCATGTGTTTAAAGGCTGCCTCTCACTCTATGCCCTGTTCAGAGTAAGCAAGCAAACAAAGACAGCTTTCCTCTTCATTTGCTCTTCTGTGAAACACCACAGTGATGAGGAAAATGAATGGCATGCCACTGGTGTGAGTCCAAAAGCAACACTACCACCAACACCCCACCCCATCACCAAAGACTACTCTTAAAAAAGGGTATCTTTATCTTCTAGGCTTAAAGTCACAAATGTATATGAATGTAAGCCATTAAGTAAATAAATAGAAAGGCTGAATGAATGACATCATTCTGATGATTTAAGGGGCAAACATTTTGTATGCTCCTAAATATGTGTAAAATAAATTAAAAATGGGCAAAATCACAGAAGCAATATGTATGATCATACACTTCATTGAGCATTGTCCTGGACTAGAAAATGCCTGGTGGTCACACAGTACAATCACATTCGGGTCTGGCTTCAGGGATGCCAGGTGTGGATAATTTGAGAGAAACTGCCAATTTGAAGCCACTGCTATGTCATGTTCTCCGAAATGATAAAAGTGGTCTGGTACCCAAGTCATGGTGACTGAATGAGGGAGAAGATGGGATGAAAAGAGAACGGGAAAGAACTGGAGGGCAGAGGATAGTGAGTGGTAGGATAAAAACGGAGTGGAAGAGAGGGAGAGGCAAGGCGGGAAAGAGAGGGGGGTGGCTGTGAAAATAGTCCACTGGCAACTGATGAGGTGGCCCCATGTCTGTGCACACACACATAGGCATGTGTAAGCAAGAAGAGACCTGGAATTTTGAGTAATTCTTGCGGTACAGTGATAATTCTTAGAAACAAAAGTATCTCTGAAATTTCCAGTTTTTTGCCTACCGTTCTCTGTAATTATTTTAGTCTTTAAAGTAATGTCAAAAGAGGCATTTCACAGTTCTTAGTTTCCTTAGTAAGCAAAATCAGATACTGAAAGACAATTCTGAGATTGGTTAAAAGGTCTCAAGAAATGACAGACTGCAGAGGTTTTACAGGGGAACGTAAGGAGAGGACCTGTTTTGCCACCAGACTAAGTATCTTCCAGAAGGTAAAAAGGGCCTCAGGAGGATTCAAACACCTTACTTACCAGGCAATGCAACTGGTGGTGCAAATTCCAGGGGTTAATTTCCTTACAGTTGGTATACCCTCTCTCATGTCGTATTCCTCTCACCCTGTCTCAGGAGGCTTTCTGAGCACTGCTGATTAGAAGTGGGGCTGTCACAGGCCCAGGGAGAAGGCTTGTTCCCTGGCGTCCCTTCTGGGCATGTCAGGAAACAACTTACTGCTAGGTCTACACTCCCTACCACGCCCAGCCAGACATTTCAGCAGGGATTTGGAACGTACCACCTAATTCCTAATTCCATATTTTTAAACACAGCGTGAAACAAACCATCGATCAGCCAGCAGCAGCTGGCAGATGATCAAGCAGGCCCACTGTGGCTTGAACTTTGGTGAAAACAAATGAGGGTTAGGATTTCAGAGAACCTCTCCAGTTTCAGGCCATCACTAACACTGACTCTATTTTCTCTCTAAGATCTCAGACCATCCACTCTGCTTACCCCAGCAGACAGATGCCTGCCCAGATCCACAGGCTGCCTGGTTCCCAGAAATTACAGGGCCAAGTGATCAAGGCATTGCTATATCCCTTCTCCTCTCTCTGCCACTTTTCCTGCCATGATAAGGCTCCAAGTTGCTCACTATGACTTCTCTTCAGTAGAGTGTCAAAGGACCTTGTATTTTTTTTAAATAAATGGACTTTAATCTTTAGAGCAGTTTAGTTTTATAGAAAAATTATACAGAAAGTACAGAGTTCCCATATACCACTTCCTCCCCCATTCCTTGCACAATTTGCTCTATTATTTATTATCTTGCATTGGAGTGGTATATTTGTAACTAGTGATACACCAATATTGATGTATTTTTAACTAAGGTCTATAGTTTACATTAGGGTTCACTCTTTGTATTGTACAACCCTAAGGATACTGACAAATGTATAATGCCATGTATCTACCACCACAGTATTGTACAGAAACATTTTTCTGCCTTAAACCACACCACCTGTGCTCCACCTCTTTAACCCTCTCTGCCTCATCCTGAACCCTTGCCAACCACTGATCTTTTTACTGTCTCTACAGATTTGCCTTTTCCAGAATGTCATACAGTTGAACTTAGCCTTTTCAGATTGGTAATATGCATTTAAGATTCCTCCATGGTTGTTTTTTTTTTCTTGTGGCTTGATACCTCATTTCTTTTTATCACTGAAGAATACTGCATTGTATAAATGTTCCATATTTTATCCATTTTCCTACTGAAGGGTATCATACTTGCTTCCAGTTTGTGGATTATGAATAAAATTGCTATAAACATTCCTATGCGGCTTTTATGCAGACCTAAGTTTTCGGCTCCATTGGGTAAATATCTAGCAGTGAGATTTTGGGATCATATAATAAGACTATGTTTAGCTTTCTATGAAATTGCAAACATTCCTCCAAAGTGGCTGTACCATTTTGCATTGACACCAGCATTGGGTGTTTTGGATTTTCATTATTCTACTAGGTATATAATGGTATTCATTATTATTTCAATTTTGTATTTCCCTAATGACATGTCATGTGGAACATTTTTTTTCATATGCCTATTTGTTATCTGTAGGTCTTTGGTGAGGTGTCTATTTAGATCCTTTGACCATTTTTAAATTGGGTTGTTCGTTTTCTTATTGTTGAATTTTAACAGTTCTTTGTATATTTTGG
This sequence comes from Glossophaga mutica, assembly GCA_039655065.1. NCBI lineage: Eukaryota > Metazoa > Chordata > Mammalia > Chiroptera > Phyllostomidae > Glossophaga > Glossophaga mutica. The sequence continues at coordinate 95,436,459 of CM077307.1, read as the reverse complement.
ATACCATCCTTTATCGGATATGTGTTTTGCAAAGATTTTTCTCCAAGTCTGTGGCTTTTTTTTTTTTTTTTTGTTCTATTAACTGTGTCTTTCACAGAAGTTTTTAATGTTAATAAGGTCTTACTAATGTTTTCTTTCATGGACTGTGCTTTTGGTGTTGTACCTAAAAACTACAAGGCCATCATCTTCAGTGTTGTAACTAATAACTCCAAGGTCACTAGATGATCAAGATTTTATCCTATGGTATTTTCTAGAAGTTTTTTGCCTTTGCATTTTACATTTAGGTCTGTGGTACATTTTGAGTTAATTTTAGTGAAGGGTGCAAGGTCTGTGTATAGATTCATTTTTAAAAAATTTTTCCATGTGTATATTCAGTTGTTCTAGTGCCATTTGTTGAAAAGACTATCCTGTATCCACTGAAATGCCTTTGCTTTTTTGTCAAAGCTAACTTTGTCAAAAGTTTTGTCAGCTAACTATATTTGGGTGCATCTGTTTCTTGGCTCTCTATTCTGTTCTACTGAGCTATTATTTTGTGAATACCATGCCATCTTTTACTTTTTTAAATTATTTTATTGTTGTTCAATTATAGTTGTCTACATTTCCCCCAACTCTCCCCAACCCCAGCCAAACCTCCCTCCCTCCCTTGCTTCCACCCTCCCCCTTGGTTTTTGTCCATGTGTCCTTTATAGTAGCTCCTGAAAACCCTTCCCCCCACTGTCCCCTCCCTGCTCTCCTCTGGCTATTGTTAGATTGTTCTTAATTTCAATGTCTCCGGTTATATTTTTGCTTGTTTTTTCTTTCATTGATTATGTTCCAGTTAAAGGTTAGATCATATGTTATTTGTCCCTCACTGCCTGGCTTATTTCACTTAGCATAATGCTCTCCAGTTCCATCCATGCTGTTGCAAAGGGCAGGAGCTCCTTCTTTCTCTCTGCTACATAGCATCCCATTGTGTAAATGTACCATAGTTTTTTGATCCATTCATTTACTGATAGGCACTTAGGTTGCCTCTAGCACTTGGCCATTGTAAAGCGTGCTGCTATGAACATTGGGGTGCATAGGTTCTTTTGGATTGGTATTTCAGGATTCTTAGGATATAATCCCAGCAGCGTAATTGCCAGGTCAAAAGGTAGTTCCATTTTTAGCTTTCTGAGGAAATTCCATACTGTTTTCCACAGTGGCTGTACCAGTCTGTACTAGGTAGTCCCACCAACAGTGCACTAAGGTTCCCTTTTCTCCGCATTCTCTCTAACACTTGTTTGTTGCTTTGTTTATGATGGCCATTCTCACTGGGGTGAAGTGGTATCTCATTGTGGTTTTAATTTGCATCTCTCTGATGGCTAGTGTTACTGAGCATCTTTTCATGTGTCTCTGGGCCCTCTGTATGTCTTCCTTGGAGAAGTGTGTGTTCAAGTCTTTTGCCCTTTTTTAAATTGGGTTGCTTGTCTTCTTGGAGTACAGTCGTGTGAGTTCTTTATATATTTTGGAGATCAAACCCTTGTCTGAGGTATCATTGGCAAATATGTTCTCCTATATAGTTGGTTCTCTTTTCATTTTAATGCCCTTTTCTTTAGCCATACAGAAGCTTTTTAATTTGATGAGGTCCCATTTGTTTATTCTGTCCTTTATGTCCCTTGCTTTAGGGGACATATCAGTAAAAATGTTCCTACATGGAATGTCTGAGATTTTCCTGCCAATGTTTTCCTCTAGGACTTTTATGGTGTCATGACTTATATTTAAGTCTTTTATCCACCTTGAATTTATTTTTGTGTATGGTGTAAGTTGGTGATCAAGTTTCATTTTTTTCATGCTATCTTTTTTTTTTAATTTTATTTATTTATTTTTTATTATTTATTTATTTATTTATCTTTAGAGGGGAAGGGAAGGAGAGAGGGAGAGAAACATCAATGTGCGGTTGCCTCTTGTATGTCCCCTGCCGGGAACTGGCCTGGCAACCCAGGCATGTGCCCTGACTGGGAATCGAACCTCGATCCTTTGGTTCGCAGGCCCGCGCTCAATCCACTGAGCTACACCAGCCAGGTTCATGCTATCTTGATATTATAGTTTTATGATAAGTCTTGAAATCAGGTAGTATCAGTTCTTTAACTTTGTTCTTTGGTAGTGTGTTGGCTATTTGGTGTGTTTTGCCTTTCCACATAAACTTTAGAATTATTCATAGTTTTTCAATATCCACAAAAATATTCTATACTATGTTTCTTCTTTTTGAAGAACTTTTAACTTCAGTTCTTGCAAGGTACGTATACTAGGGACACATTTCTTTAAATTTTATTTGTTTGAGAAAGTCTATTCTTCACTTTTAATGGATAATTTCACAAGATAAAGAATTTCAGGTTTGTCATTTTTTTCTTTTAACACTTTAAATATTTTGATTCACTCTCTTCTTGCTTGTGTGGTTTCTGAAGAGAAGTCTCACGTCATTCTTACCCCTATTCCTCTAAAGATAAGGTATTTTTCCCCCTTTTGATTCTTTTGAGTTGTTCTTTTTTTTTAATTATCTGCAGTTCAAATATGACTTACTTAACTGTAAATTCTTGGTATTTATTGTACTTGGAGTTCTCTAAGCTTCCTGATCTGTGGGGTTTGGTATCTATCATTAATTTTGAAGAAATTTTAGCCAGTTTTACTTCAAATATTTCTTTTATTCCTTTCCCTCTTTCTTCCCATGATGCTGCTCCCATTTTGTGTATGTTACATCTTTTATAATTGTTCTACCATTCTTGGATAGTGTGGTTCAGTTTTTTCCATTTTTTTCTCTTCACTTTTCCGTTTTGGAAGTTTCTATTGCCATTTTCAAGCCCACTGAGTCTTTCCTTGGCCATGTCCAGTCTACTGATGAGCCCATTAAGGGCATTCTTCATTTCTGTTACATTGCTTTTGATTTCTAGCATTTCTCTTTGATTCTTTCTTATAGTTTTCCAACTGTTTGTTTACATTATCCATCTGTTCTTGTGTGTTCACCACTTTTTTTCATTAGATTATTTAGTATATTAATCATAGGTAACTTAAGTTAAAGACAAATAATTCTAAAATCTTTTCTATGATTCTGATGCTTGCTTTATGTCTTTAGTCTGTTTTTTTGCCTTTTAACATGTCTTACAGTTGAAAGTCAGAATTGATGTATCAGATAAAAGAAACTGAGGTAAGTGGGATTTAAACGTGAGGTTTTATGTTATCTGGTAGGAGTTAGCCATATTTATCATATTCTGTAGCTATATCAGAGGCTAACATTTCCTCCAGTGTCCCTGTTGTTTTTTTCCCCCTTTTATCCTTGGGTTTCCCTATAGAATCCTTCTTAGAGTCTGAACTTTGCATTCTTTCAGCTGTAATCCCCCAAATAATACGGGAGCCTGTTGATGTGATGTTAAAGTGTGAAGGAAGGGAAATATTCTAAAATCCTATAGTTAATTCTTATTCTTTACCTGGTCTGTGTCCCTGGGCTGTGACTACTATAAGTGCTTTCCAGCTTTCCTCCTCACCAGCCTATGTGAGACAAGAGGGCTGGAGGGGGCTGGAGTTGAGTATCTGCCTTCTTCCATATCAGTTAGACTCTAGGACGGACTTTGTTAAGGACAACAGAGAGCTTTGAACATATTCCAAAATGGTTATGAAAGCATGAGGTCATTTTTCTTTGATCTTCTCATTGAGAATCTAGTAGGACTCCTGGAGGTAAAACTCATGACAGTGTGGGGTTCCCCTAATGTTGAACCCCTAAGAATTTTGATCTCTTAAGCTAGTTCATGCTTAGCTTTCAACAATGAGTCAATCACTCTTTATATGTTGCTACCTGATGCTGGCCCAATAGAAGTTTCTGCTCTTGACAATCTCTGATTCTTTCTACTCATGCATCTCTCTGAATTTTGGGGTGGCATTTTGCCCCATGACCTCAATTCTCTGATGAATCTAAGAAGAGTTGTTGATTTTCAGCTTGTTCCACTTTCTTTTGTTTTCAGGACAGGAATGAAGACTTGCCCATTCCTTATATGTTAGAATGAAAACTGGAAGTGACTTCAATGGACTTTTAATTATTGTTCTCTTCAACTAAATGCGACTCAGATCAAACATGGGAAGGTAACACATAAGGCAGGGACAGTGGTAAAACCACAGGCAGAACATTTTAACTTAAGATTCAGAGGTAAAAGATTAAAATAGTTTATTAAAATTATTCTTCTACATGACATATTTGTAAATTTCTATAAGGAGGGATTTCCCTGTGCCAAAATATAGTTTCAGGCATTTGTTTGAATTACTTAAATTTATCATAAAAATTACTTAAATATTTTTATTTACACAAGCAATGAAACACGTACCAGTCAGCTTTGTCAGTAAGCACTACAAGGACTTCATTATTTGTTCAAAATCATCACCCATCACAGCACATTCTAATACCTAAATCTAATTCTGATAGGAAGGCAACACATTTTTTCAAATGAATGCTGTTTACCGAAACAGCGCTAGACAAAAAACTGCTTTTCCAATTATTTATATTATCCCAATTGCGTGCGCGCACACACTCACGAGCACACAATACTCTCTTTGTCAAATACATATGCATGCAGTCATTATGAAAACAAAGGATGACACAATTTCTGCATGTGGGTCCTGTGTCAAGAGCAGACGGACAGTGGTTATCAAATACTTCTGCACTGATGTTCTAGATCATTACATCTCAGCGGAGCAGTAACCTTTATGAAGCCTACCTTTGTCACTGGATCCAAACCTGCAGGTGGCCCTGGTATGCCCTCCTTCACTGAAGCATATGGATTGTTCCAGTCCGTGGGGGTGGGTGGAAAGAGTTTTAAAGTGTAAACAGAGAGCAGGACAATGACTATATTTATTTAGAGGTGACAACAGCATTAAATAATTTAGGTCAACTAATGCAAGAGCTGAGAAGCTGAACATTTACACCAGTTGGCATGGTTCTCTATCTTATCAGACCATGCCAGTGTGCCATGGTTAAAGTCGTCTCTTTGTTCAGATTTACTCTTTGCTCTCCATAGTTGCTGATATTGAACTTGCAGGGAGTTTAAGGTCCATGAATTGTCCATAGAATGACTGAGGACTAATGGATGTAGACAAGGGTTCATCTTGAGGTGCTATGTGCTTCACTCTTGTGGAACACCTCCCAGAGGGAGTCTGGCCACTGTAAGTTGCTACAATTCAGTGTGCACCATATTTTGATAATGTACAGAGAGTGTTTTATTGAAGTCAAATAATATCTTGAGCTCTCATAACAGCAAACTGCAAGGACTTCAAAGGAATTCCAGTCCAACTAGAACCATCATTACAAAACAAATTTTAGCTTTATTGTTAGCCAGACCACAAAGGGGAAGAGACTGTGCCAAAGTAAATGCTTTTGAAATCTCCCCTATATATTACCTTTGAACAATTAATTGGTCTCCTGGAGACAGGGGGGAAAAAAGAAAGAAAACAAAATAAAAAAATGACAATGGAATATATTGTTCATGGATGTTGTAGTATGGATCAACCATAGTCTAGTCATACTGCACAAATACCTGCACTGAACTGATCATTAATTTCAACTAGTCTGTAATTTTACAGGCTAGGTGTCATAAACTGAAATTATACTCTGTAGATTTCATTTTCAGTTGTTTGCAGAGAGAGGATTCTACCACCTAAGAGAATCTATTGTATTTAACAACCAGCTGTTCAATGGACCTCTGTCACCAAGTCTCAGAGGTGACATTCACTCATGAAGCATTTGTCTGTGGCAAACACAAATTTGTAACATGTGGGCCCTTCACCAACCTGACTTCTTCCAGCATGCTTCAAAGTCATAAGACCTAATTCTGGACAGTTAGGTAAGGGAACAGTACAGGTAGGTGAGCTACAGTGAATAAATGAGGGCTTGAGCCATATCAGGATTGAAATGTTTTGGGGTCCCAATCCCAAATATTAGAATTCCTTTGCCTGTGATAACTATTTCTCTTCTTACACCTTCTCTCTTCCAAAGTACTGTACAACCTAAGGCTCAGATCAGATTTTGGCTCTGATTCTTTACTGTGGCTCAATTTCTTAATCAGGAATGATGCCTGTCTTCTGGCCTTCCTCTCAGGGAGCTGTCCCGAATCTGCACTATCTTACATTATAATGTGACATTTCACAGTGATAAGGTCCTGTGAGATCCTCTTATTAAAGGGACTTATAAAGGCAAAGTGTCATGGATGCCATATATTCTAGACGCAAGATCTGAATTGTCAGAATCGCAAAACATCAGGCAAACTATAGAAATAAGTCTGTGAAGATGTCTACCCAGGGTGGGTGCACAAGTGCTTGTCATTTCTGAAACTAATGTAAGTAACCTAAAAAGTTGTTTTTCATGACAAATCACCTGGAATGTTCCCTAAAGAAAAGTCACATAAGTGGGCAGGGATAGTTTAGCTCTCAGCTTGTTCTCTCTGTCAGTTCACACTTATTGTTGCCTTTTTAGGAGGGAGGTTAAAAAGCAAAAAGTAAAATGCACACATACACACATACACAGACACACACATACCCCTCTTCCCGAAAGAGGTGATGGGTACAGGGTGTGTGTCAATGCAGAGAAAGGAATGCATCTGCACTTCTGCTGCTTGGCGGTATCTTGCCACCTGGACATGCTGGTCCTCATCCAAATGTGACAAAAGCTTCTGTTTGATTGACATGCATGACATCACTTTGCAAATTCTGTCACATTATTGTATAAGTCATTCATTTTCCAGTCAGCTGTGTTCTAGCATGCAGGGTTCCAATATGGCAGAGAAAAAGTAGTCCTACAGTGTTCAGCATCTGAAGTTATGAGAAATTACAAAGGTTCCTCACTCAGGACACAGTGTGGTTCTGAGTGAGGAGCAGAGGCTATGTGACAGAGAGGGCTTTCAACAGAGGGGTTCACCAAGGGCTTCACAGGGACCTGTGCAATCCCACTAGCCCTTCTGTTCTTAAACACCACAATAAAGCATTGGAAGTTGAATAAAAGGGAATGCTATGAATTTGACTGTCAAAGTACCATTTTAGCATATTCTTGTAGAAATTTGTCCTTCTTTTCTAATGAAAAGATTATGGGAGTTAGACTTAGAAGACTTGGCTCCAAATTATGGAACGTTCACTTACAAACCTTCCAGCTTTCAGTATTTGGTATGTTCTAGGTTTATGAAATGCTTTTTTTCTTTCAAAACTTTGACACTTTCTGAACACCTACATTTTGCCTTCTAAAGCAGATGCAATTGTAAGTCATTTGATGGGATTCACTTGTTTTAATTTAAATTTATTCTGAGGCAAATATAAAGGGAAAAAGAGTCTATTTCCAAAAAAATCTTTGCACACTTTTTGTGATGTCACAATTTTAGATAGGAAAGAGCCAGCATTGTGTTAGAGGCCAAGAGAATTCTCCTTGAACTCCTCTCCCCAAACTTCCATTTCCTCCAAACTGACAGCCCATATTGGTATTTCTGGTCAGGTTCACAGACAAAGACTCTCCAATGAAATGCATTCAGGTTCTTGGTCTTTGGCCACTCTGCCAGCTTCTCCAATCATGTGGGCCAGAGTCACAACATGCCCCCTGGCCCAGGCAAGCGGGCAGACAATGTCAGCAAGGGAGCATGCACCCAATATTGAAGGTCTTCTGATTTCTCAGAAGGAGGATTCTGGATTTTTCTGTGAAAATCTTCTGATATTTAAATTCAATTACTAAGCACACCTCTATTGGTCCAGTCGTTCCTACAGCTTCCTGATTTGAGACCTCTAGATGGGCAATGGACAGGAGGGAAAGAAATGACATGCATGGCGAAAGCTGCAAACCTCACTGTGCTTATCTCATCAAGTTCCTTTATGTTTGAGATTGGTCCCTATAATATACATTTTACCCCACAGATGGTTCTATTTTAAAAATCAACCCAAAAAACTCTGGCTGAAAGGCTGATGTTGGAGGCTCAGGAATCCTGGCTCCATTGCTGGCTTTTCTCCTAACTTTAGCTAATAGGACACAACCATTTACCCCCATGGGTTTCAAGGAGAGGGGGTAGGTGTCATATACAAATGACATGATACACTGATCAGGGGGAATAAAAGCTTAAGGCATAAGAGGTATTTTGATCTCACTCGTGTTTTCCCTAAATTTGCTTTTCAGTTAATTAATAAATTCCTTTGCATTCAACTCTGTATTTACATCTTATGAGATGAAGTAGGCTTCTGACATGTAATTAACCATTTTTCTTTTTTTTTTTTAACACTTTTTTTTTAAAGATTTTCATTTATTTATCTTTAGAGGGGAAGGGTAGGAGAAAGGGAGAGGGAGAGAAATATCAATGTAGGGTTGTCTCTCGTGTGTCCCCTGCTGGGAACTGGCCTGCAACCCAGGCATGTGCCCTGACTGGGAATCGAACCGCGATCCTCTGGTTCGCAGGCCCGCGCTCAATCCACTGAGCTACACCAGCCAGGGCTAATTAACCATTTTTCATGTGTCTTAAAATCTTCTAGGTTATCAACAGAAGTTTTCTGAATCTTAAATACAGCACATTTTATAATAGAAAGAGTGTGGGTTTTGGCAACAATAGACCTGGTTCAGTATTAACTGGATCTGCCATCTATCACCTATGTACCTTTCTTGAGTCACTTGATCTCTTTAGGCCTCAGTTTCCTCATTTGTAAAATGGGAATAATAACAGTAATACTTAACACTTCATAGCGTTGCTGTGAGGGTTAGCTGAAATGATATATAAATACTAGGGTGCGGGGCAACTGTAACTCTCAGACATTGCTGGTGGGAAGGCCAAAGGACAGAGTAAGTCTGGAAAACATAGGTCCACACAAAACTTGTATGTAAATGTTCATAGCAGCAATATTCATACCATTCCAGAAGGAAATGGCCCAATGACTTCAGCTGTTGAGAGGGTAAATTGTATATATTCACACAATGGGATATTACTCTGCAATAAAAAGGAATGACTTACTAACATACGGAAGAACATGTGTGATTCTCACAGCCACTATGTTGGGTGAAAGAAGTCAAACCAAAAAGACTAAAAATGAATGACTCATTTTATATGACATCTTAGAAAAGGAAAAGCTATGGTGGCAAAAAGAAAAGTGGGGGGGGGGTGGGCGGAAGGATTGACTACAAAGGAGCAAGAGAGAACTTCCTGAGGTAAGAGAAATGTTCTCTATCTTGGTTATGGTGATGGCTACACAATTGTATACGTTGCCAAAAGTCATCCAACTATACACTGAAAGTGAGTGATTTTTATTGTAAATAAATTATACCTGGGTTGGGAGAGGGAAAAGCCAAATATGGTACCTGGAACAAGTAAATATACTGCATAAACTGTGAATCTTCTTCCTGTTTAGCTGACAGCTAGAACGATAATCCTGTGCCTACATGTGCTAACGTTGCCTGTCAGCAAAGCCATGCTGATCTTAACCTTAAGTGTCGCTTTTTGTCTTCAAGTACTTCTGACACAAAACTGTCTCCCTGCCTGTTTTTTTTAAAAATGATTTACCTTCTACCTCAGGAAAAGAAAAAAGAGGGCACTGAGACTTGAACATTTGTAAGGTGCCTTGGGACACTTGGACCAAAAAGTGATATAGGAGTGCCAGGTGTTGTTATTACGCCTCTTTTCAAGTATACAAATAGTACGGTTCTTTGTTTGCTAATTGACATTAGTAAAAGAGTAAAAAAAAAAAACCCTATTTATTCTTAAAAGGTAATTAAAGGGCTGTTTGATGATAAATGCCTCATCTCCAATTATGCTGACAGATTACTGATGCTCACATTTCCAGACTTATGCCACGGGCACCTGAATCCTGGAGCCACGCGGCCTCACTGGTACTCCACACTCCTAAACCCAAAGGTCAAGTCTCACCACAGTCCTGGGGCTGAACACAAGCGGGAGCTGGGCAGGCACACAGGCACGAACACTCAACAGGAAGAAGAGGGTGAAGGAGGCAAAAAGGAACCAGAGGCGCAGAGTAAGAATTTTAGGTTCAAGCTGAAGGAAGAACTGTGACTGTTTCACTCAACATTTCTTGGTTTCACTAAATAATAATATTTTTAAGTTTTAAAAGCTAACAATTTATGACAACCTTCTTGATCTTATCAGCGAGCTCACACACTGAAGACTTCTTTTGGCTCATACTTGAATCTTCATTTCTCTTTCCCATTCTGGGTGGTCATGCCATAAAGAAGATAATGAGTCATTTTCTGAGACAAAACGTTGCTCCATGTTGGGGAACCCTGGGCCAGTTCTTGATGACTGTGGGTCTTGTACAGAGGTGTCAGCAGAATAGAGCCTATAACTCTAATTAAGGCCCTTTCCTGGCTTCAGGCACATGGCTGTTAGGGGAGAGTAGAACCATAGCAGTTTCTCAGCCTCTGCACTCTGAAATCCGAGATGACGCGGTTCTTTCCTGCACAACAGTCTAAAGCGTTCATTTGGTGTTGTGACTTGTCTGGTTCCCACAGAAGGAGGAATCCTGCCAAATATTTGTAATCTGCGCTGAAGTATGCAATCAGGGAAACCACACCCAGAAGCAAGTGTATGGCTGAATAATTAAAATGATCTCGCTTGAAGAGCAGATGGAAACATTGGTCAGGGGTGGAAGAAGCTGATGAAGGGGCATAAACATCACCTCTCACACTTTGGCTATCCTTCTCCACACAACATTGTCTCCTTAGACTGTACTGGACATGTGTCTTTATGCCCCAAATTAATCTCAATGTTCTTCTTTGTACATGCAGTCACTGAAGACAGTATTTGTATCTATTTAAGGCATCTAGATAAATAGATCCTACTGATCGATTTGAGTTTTTGTCATAAGCTGAAATGCACTTCCATGCAAATGATCTCTTTTCTTCTAAGTAAAGTATTTTGTTCTATTTTTAATGACAGCACTGGGTAAAGGCGCACAATATATTCATGCGGGCAACTTTTGGAATTGAGCTGCTCTATGTTTTAGGGCTGGCTTCACTAAACAAAATGGTTAAAACCATTCATTTTCTGAGGTATTGGTAAGGTAAAGGGCTAAATAAATTACTGTATCATTCTAGGATGAAATAAAAAATTTTTAAGATGAGATTATTTAAGTTATAAAGCTGAAATTTATTTTTTATAGTCAGATAATAGCTACCAGCAGCGCCATCTGTTGAAATATTATAAAACTTCATTTTCTCTAACCCCAAATATATAAAGCACCATAAAAACATTTGGTACTGATATGTCCCCTAAAGCAAGGGACATAAAGGAAAGAATAAACAAATGGGATCTCATCAAAATAAAAAGCTTCTGCATGGCCAAGGAAAACAGTATTAAAATAAAAAGAGAACCGACTGTGTGGGAAAACATATTTGCCAATGATATCTCAGATAAGGGTTTAATCTCCAAAATATACAAAGAACTTACACGACTCCACTCTAAGAAGACAAGCAACCCAATTAAAAAATGGGCAAAGGACTTGGGCAGACACCTCTCCAAGGAGGACATACAGAGGATCCAGAGACACATGAAAAAATGCTCGATATCGCTAGCTATCAGAGAGATGCAAATTAAAACCACAATGAGATACCACTTGACACCAGTCAGAATGGCCCTCATAAACAAAGCAACAAACAGCAAGTGTTGGAGAGGTTGTGGAGACAAGGGGACACTACTGCACTGCTGGTGGGAGTGCAGACTGGTACAACCACTATGGAAAACAGTATGGGTTTTTCTTAAAAAACTAAAAATGGATATACCTTTTGACCCAGCAATTCCACTGCTAGGACTATATCCTAAGAACCCTGAAACACCAATCCAAAAGAAACTATGCATCCCTATGTTTATAGCAGCACAATTTACAATAGCCAAGTGTTGGAAGCAACCTAGATGCCCATCAGTAAATGAATGGATCAAAAAACTGTGGTACATTTATACAATGGAATTCTATGCAGCAGAAAGAAAGAAGGAGCTCATACCCTATGCAACGGCATGGATGGAACTTGAGAGCATCATGCTAAGCGAAGTAAGCCAGGCAGTGAAAGACAAATACCATATGATCTCACCTTTAACAGGAACCTAATCAACAAAACAAACAAACAAGCATAATATAACCAAAGACATAGAAATTGGGAACAGGCTGAAAGTCACCAGAGGGGAGAGGGGAGGGAATTTCAGGGGAAAAGGGGAAGGATTTACAGAAACAAGTAAAAAGGACACATGGATAAAAACTATGGGGGGGTGGAAATGGGAGGGAAGGGCTGGGGTGGTGGGTTGGGGTGAGAATAAAAGACAGAAAACTGTACAAGATCAACAATTAAAATAAAAATTTAAAAAAAAAAAAATCAAAAAAAAAAAAAAACATTTGGAATCTCAGGTAAAACTAGAACTTTATAGGTTTTTAGTTCATTCTCAAGTTTTAGGAAAAATCACAACTACATTTTTCCAAGATGATAGGAAAGGGGCTATTTGTAAAGTTCTTACCTACATCAGTAACCTCCCATGTTTACTAAGCATCTCATGGACAGAAGTTTTCTCTGAGCAGAAAACTAAAGCTCATGCTTTGACTTCCATGCGTTTCCTGAGGCTTCACCATCAGGAAAGATGGGAGGTGAGAACAGCTGGACAGCACACACTTCACAGTGTCACTGTGTTTCAGAGCTGGAAGTGACCCAGGCTTCTACTTCACAGAGAAGTAGAACACAACTCATGTTCTGTGTCTAGATCTTGCTCAAGGTCAGATAGATGGAGAGTAACAAGGTCAGGACTTGAATTCAGGCCCCAGGTATTCTGAATTTTAGCCCAGATCTCCTTCCATTGCATTCTAGGTCTCTCCCTCAGTGGTGTGTGTAGGGCCAATACTAACTCTTCCATCCAACAGATAAGCAGCTCTTTTTTGGGTACTGTTCCAGGTGTTAGGGAGGCAGCAGTGAACACAATGAGCAGAGAGACTCACAAAAAGGTGGAGGGGAGGGTGTGATGGGGGCTTGCTGTTTTATAGAAGCTCCTCTGATACACTGATATTTACACAGAGCTGGAAGGAGGGAGGGAGCCCTGGGGTGAAGAATGAAGGGTCAGTGTACTTGAAGAGAGGTGAGTGAAGGTAAGAGGGCAGCACCTAAGCTCAGCAAAGTGGGGAGAAGGCAGATCATGAAGAGCCTTCTTGGCTGTGGGAGGGCATAGGATTTAATTTTGAATGAGATGGAAAGCCACAGTGAGGGTTTTGAGGGAGAAGTAATAAGATATCACTTGATTTTAAGTGTCACTCTGGCTGTTGTATTGACAGTGAGCTGTTGGGGGCAAGCATAGGAGCCGTGACAATGCTATTGGAAGAATCATGGCAGAGAGGATGGTGGCTTAGTCTAAGGAGGTGATTAGGAGGTAGTGGGAGGCAGTTGGAGACTGGATGTATATTTTCAAAGGAGAGTGGACAGAGTTTGCTGATGGGGTGTGAGAGAAAAGGAGTCAAAGGTGACTCTGAGGTTTTAGGGTTCAGCAAAAAAAAAAAGTCAGTACATTTGTTGAGTACCTACTATGTGTCAGGATATTATTTCTACTAGTCTCAGAAATTCAGAAAGGTAGGAATTACTCCCATTATACAGATGAAACAAAAGGCTTCGACAAATTCGTAGCTTGCTGAGGTCACACAGGTGGGAAGTGGTGAACAGAATACAGATTTGACTCCAGAGCTTTTTCTTTGTCCTACTTGAATCTGCCCCTAGTGATCAAGCAGTTCTGATTCCCTCTACCTTTTTTTTTAATTGTATTTTATTGATTATGCTATTACAGTTGTCCCATTTCTCTCCCATCATTCCCCTCCACCCTACATACCCCCTCCCACCCACACCCCCCCTTTACGTCATGTCTACCTGTCATAAGTTCTTTAGGTTCTACATTTCCCACACTATTCTTGCCCTCCCCTTGTCTATTTTCTACCCACCGTCTATGCTATTTATTCTCTGTACCTTTTCCCCTTCTCTCCTCCTTCCACTCCCCTATTCCTAACCCTCCATGTGATCTCCATTTCTGTATTTCTGTTTCTGTTCTAGCTGTTTGCTTAGTTTGCTTTTGTTTTAGATGTGGTTGTTAATATCTGTGAGTTTGCTGTCCTTTTACTGTCATATTTTTTATCTTCTTTTTCTTAGATAAGTCCCTTTACCATTTCATATAATAAGGGCTTGGTGATGATGAACTCCTTGAACTTGACCTTGAGAAGCACTTTATTTTCCCTTCCATTCTAAATGACAGTTTCGCTGGATAGAGCAATCTTGGATGTAGGTCCTTGACTTTCATGACTTGGAATACTTCTTTCCAGCCCTTTTCCAGCCTGTAAGGTCTCTCTTGACAAATCAGCTGACAGTCTGATGGGAATTCCTTTGTAGGTAACTGTCTCCTTATCTCTAGCTGCTTCTAGAATTCTCTCCTTCATTTTAATCTTGGCTAATGTAATTCTGATGTGCCTTGGTGTGTTCCTCCTTGGGTCCAACTTCTTTGGGACTCTCTGAGCTTCCTGGACTTCCTGGAAGTCTATTTCCTTTGCCAGATTGGGGAAGTTCCCCTTTATTATTTGTTCAGATAAGTGTTCCACTTGTTGCTCTTCCTCTTCCCCTTCTGGTACCCCTATAATTCGGATGTTGGGACATTTAAAGATGTCCTGGAGGTTCCTAAGCCTCTCCTCATTTTTTTGAGTCCTTGTTTCTTCCTTCTTTTCTGTTTGGTTGTTTCTTTCTTCCTTCTGGTCCACTCCATTGATTTGAGTTCCAGTTTTCCTCCCATCACTATTGGTTCCCTGTGTGTTTTCCTTCATTTCACTTATTGTAGCCTTCATTTGTTCATCTAATTTGCAACCAAAATCAACCAATTCTGTGAGCATCCTGATCACCAGTGCTTCGAACCGTGCATCTGATAGGTTGACTATCTCTTGTTCGCTTAGATGAATTGGCTCTGGGGCTTTGATTTGTTCTCCCATTTGAGCCATTTTTTTGTTTTTTGTTTTGTTTTTTTTTGTTTGTGCGGGGGGTGTCTGGTTGTGTCTGTTATGTAGTGAGGATGTTCCCCAGGGCAGGGCAGCCCAGTTGCTGGGTTGTGTGGCTATATGTGGGGTGGGGCCTTGGTGTTTTTAGGTTTTATTTCCCGGCGCTGGGGCCCTGGGTTGCGAGTTCTGTCCTGTTCCCTGCCCTTGCCTGGACTATCCACTCCTGAACATGGGACCACCTGGTCCGCCAGCCGCCGCCTGCAGGCCCGGGTCTGCCAGTACCCGCCTGGGCACCCAGCCCGCCACCCTCCGCTTCCTCCTGCCACGACTCTGCCCCTCTTACTGGTCTGGATGAATGGCTGCTGGACCTCTGCACAGTTCGATTTTCTCTCAGTTCTGGTTGTATTCCCATTTCTAAATCCTTGTCCTCAATTTTGGCCACTCAAGGAGGCATAGTGCATCCACCCACACCTCCATCTTGGCCGGAAGTCCTCTCTACCTTTTGAAGTCACATGTGTGTTTCCACTTTAAGTCCTCTCTGATGATTTTCTGAAACTTCTCTATGATCTTCATGCATATCTTTAGTTGCTGAGTCACAAATCTACCACAGTGCTTCTAAGGCCCCTACCTTAGATACCAGCCGAGGGACTGAGTTTGTCCAGGGACTTTATACTCATACGCAGAGCTTAGTGTTTTTAAGATATTGCTGTAATAGTCATTAAGGAAACAGTATTGAACAAAATAGCAATTCTATAGAGATAGGCAATTAACACTTTGTAAATGTAAGCAGATTTTGGGGGTAGTGCTTTTTCCAACTTCTGGCATCTATTCAAGGAATAAGAGTTTATAAAAAAATGTCAGCTTTCCATATACACATAAGCTTCAGAGGGTAAATAAATGATAGGACATTAACATACTATCATTTGCACTGGGTATCACCCAAAACAAGTTAGAGAATGTGTATTTGCATAGTCAGTGTTGTAAAGACTACTTTCTTATAAATGGTGCATTGAAAAATGGTGCTCTGAAGTTACACTTTTACACCATCTTCAACACCACTGATAGCCAATTACACAGACACACAAGTATTCCATCTTTATATTGAGCCGAACTGTTAACTATGTCAGATACATATACTTTTAAACACTGAAGAGATATGGGAGAAATGGCTTGTGTGGGATTCCATATTTTATACTGAGTTAGATACAATCATGATTATGGAAGGATCTGTTTACCACTTCCCTCTCCTCTTCATTTGACTTTGCTCTGCATCCAATGACTGCAGACATGAGCCAAGAGAGCCCATAAAAGCATTTAAGTGCTGGCCTTTAAACCTACTTTGCAATGAGTACTTAAAAGCTTTCACTAGCTATTATAAAGTAACTTTTTATTCTCTGAATGAACTGTCTAATGACTAATGTCAGCCAGCAATGTAGCAATCTAGGGCCACTCCTGCTGAGTCACAAATAGTGTAGAACTGAATAGAGGTATGATTTAAAACTACACCCACATCTTTGAATCAGATACATTTGTATCTTCTGATATAGATACTGGATATTAGCAGTAAACATGTTCCTGGCAACCCTGAACAAGTAAACTTGTAACACCGGTGTTTTTGTCCAATCTGCCTTTCAATTGTCTACAACAGGGGTCCCCAACCCTCTGGGCCACAAGCAAAGCTCCCCCTTCCCTGTGGGGCAAGTGAAGCTCACCATATTCCCTCCCATCTTCCACAAAACCGGTCCATGGTGCCAAAAAAGGTTGGGGACCCCTGGCCTACAAGATTGATTTGAGAGTTTTCTTAGATTGCAAGCTATGGGAGCAGGGGATTTATGTCCTACAGTGTCATACAAGTGTGGGCCTCCCTAATGCCTTCTGAGAAATTGTACTAAAGCTAAAGAAAAGCCAGGATTTCCTTAAATCAAGTGGATCCTACCTGACCTAATCTTAAATGAATGTTCAAATTGGCTTTCAAAAGCCCATAAAGCAGACAGAAACATATGGAATAATATATAAAACATAACCAAGAGATAAGATTGCTTTTTTAAAATAAAATGAAACTGTTGCACATTTACATATACAAATGAAATGAGCATTGCTTCTTCTAAAGAAATCATCTTGGAGTCTAATATTGCTTAACTATTCTGGAGTGTCCCTTTGGGAATTGCCCTAACAGTGAATCTACAAGTCACATTAGAGAACCAGTCCTACGGTATAGTTACAGTATTTTTCATTTGTTTTGCTTTAACAGCTTTATTAAGGTTTGTAATTAATATACAATAAAAAGTTGCCATCCTTATCTTTGCTCCAATGTGTGTCACGGGTCATTTAACATTTTTTTCTTTGTCCCTGGTTTTGTGCAATTTGATTATGAAGCATTTCAGTGCTGCTTTCTTCCTGTTTCTTGTGCTTGGGATTTGTTGAGCTTCTTGGATTGGTGTATTTCATGAAAATAGTTTTCATGAAATTTGGGAAATTTTTGGTCATTTTTTTACTTCAGATATCTTCTCCTGTTCTCCCCTGTTTTCAGGGACTCCAATTAGGGCACTCCAGTTAAGGCACATTAGGGCACTTGAAGTTGTCCTACAGAACCGATACTCTTCTTTCCTTTTTTGAAAATTCTTTTTTCTTTCTGTATTTCATTTTGGATAGTTCTTTATTGCTATGTATTCGAGGCCCTTAATCTTTCCTTTTTGCAATGTCTAGTATACCATTAATTCTATCCAATATAATTTTCATGTAGGACAGCACAGATTTCATCTCTACAAGTTCAATTTGGGTGTCTTCTTTATACCTTCCTTTTACCTAACGTTTCAGACATATGAAATAGGGTTCTAAAAATTGGTTTAATGTCCCTGCCACTAATTTTAACATCTGTGTTCATTCTATGTTGGTTTTAATATCTATGTCTGTTCTATTGATTGTTTTTCTCTTAATTATGGGACGTACTTTTCTGTTTCTTTGCAAACTTGGCAATTTTTGATTGGATGCCACACATTGTGAAATTTACCTTGTGTGGTGGTGGTAGATAGTTTTGTATTTTTATAAGTACTCTTGAACTTTGTGTGGAGACACAGTTAACCTACTTGAAAATAGTGTGATCATTTTGAGCTTTCCTTTAAGACTTTTGAGTCAGGTCAGGAGTAGGGCCCAGGCCAGGGTTAATAAATCCTCACAACCGAGGCAAGACTCCTCTGAACACTCCAGCCAGGACCTGTGGATTTTAAACTTTTCCAGTCTGGCTGGTGGGAGCAGGCAATACTCTCAGCTCTGTGTACATGCTTGACACTATTCCCTCTAATCCCTCTGGGTGGGGCTTCTCCAGCCTTAGATGGCTTCCTCATATGCACTGATGCTCAGTACTCTCCAAAATGCCCTAGGAGAGATCTCTGCAGCTCTCTGGAGCCATCTGTGCAGTTCTCTCCTCTTTGGCACTCTGTAGTGTGGACTTCTGCTAGTCTGTCCTCTCTGAACTCTCATCTCTGCTCTCTCACTTTACAGAATTCTACTGGGGTGTACCTGACTCTTGTTTCCAGCTGTATCCTGAATACTCTCTCATAGCAGTGACTGGGGAACTTAAAGGGTTCACCTCACTTGTTTTCTATTTTTCAGGGATCATGCCCTTTGTTGCCTGAAATCCAGAGCACTGAAAATCATTTTCCCATATACTTTGTATTTTTTGTTTGATCTTGTTCTAGACAGGATGGTAAATCTGGTCCCTGTCATTCCATCTTGGCTGAACATGGACATCCTCCATGCTTTTTGTTATCACTCAACATGGTCATTGACTTGATGAGGGTGGACTTTGGATGACTTTTGCCTACTTCAGGAAAAAAATAAAATAAAACTGCAAAGGATCTGTCACTAGCAAGCATTTTGGTTACTATTTTGTTTTCCCCTTTATCATTACCTGAGCATGAACTACATACCTTACAAGTGTGCTGTGTTTTATGCACATTATCTCATTTTCATCTTTATAACAACTTTTTCAAGTAAATACTACCACTCCCCTTTTATGTATGAGGAAACTGAGACGTGAAGAGTCAAGCAATTTGCCCAAGGTTAAAAGATAGATAATAAGTGGCAAGCCTGGGAGCTGAAACCAAGTTTATTTTTATTCACTGCACTTCTGAGCAAACTGAAGAGAAGATCTCAGGCCACCAAAAACTTATTGGAACAAGGAGAGCACTATTAAAACACAGGAGGGTACAGCATCTTCCTTGATGACCAGAGAAAGCACAATAACGGTCACTGTACTTCAGTGATTCTGAGATGTTCCTGACGGTGAGAGGCAGAATTATTTTATCCACCCCTGAGAAAGAAAAACTTGCCCATTAAAACAGTGTTTTCAGTGCCATCAATTTTAGGATGGATAAAATTAAAATTTAACAAAAAATTAACCTAAAATAAAATTTAAAGACTCAGACTTAAGGTTTTTTGGGTCGTGTATGTGTGTGTGTGTGTGCACGTGTGTGTGTGCACGTGTGTGTGTGCGCGTGCATAAATATATACATATATAGAGTCATATGGGTTTTAATTTTAGAGTTGTTAAAAATGCATGTTAAAATTAATAAAACAGTAAAGTACTATTTACAGTACCTAGTATGTGCCATTATTGCATTTGATTCAGCAACACTAAAAGGTAGACATTATAGTCTGCAATTTATAAAAGTAGACACTAAAGCTCAGAGAAGTCAGCAATATGTTCAAGGTTACACAGCTAGAAAATGCTGGTGTGGGGCTTTTGCTATTTGTTATATACTTGTTTAAAAAATGAGTTTTGTTACATTTTTTACTAATGGCATGTTAATCCCATGTGTGTGTGTGAATGCATGTGCCTTCATGCATGTGTGTTCCTGAGAGCACCCTGGGAGTTAGATCTGCTGTAGCGGATGGTGAGAGGCGGAAATAGGATCCATGATGTTGGCAGAATGAAATTTCTCATCCACCCACAATCTAGTGAATGAACAACTATGTTATGTATGTTACATAAATTTAGAAAAAGTTTAAAGATTATTTACTGTGGCAATAAACCAATTTTTAAAGTAGAACACACATCTGTTCAAACAAAAAATAACTATTGCTTTTATAAATTTCTACTTAGTTGGAGTATGTTAAAGGCTCAAGGCAAACTCTGCTTAGTGAGTATTTGTCTAAACCCTTGTGTGAAGGAACACCTCTTTACAATACTACATGGGGATGATTCTGCTCCCAGGAGAACTTCTTTTTGCTCTCTTGTTAATTCTGTCTCTGTCTTGTGTCAAAAATAATCAGAGAACAGATTCATACTTCTATAAACAAACAAACAAAAAAAACAACTTCCCTGCAGGTGAAAGTGAGAGGTTGGTCATTTCCTGTGATTGATAACTGCAGCCCATCACAACTCACCCAGAGACAGCCAACCCACAGGCCACCACTGGCACAGTACACATTGCGGACGCCACTGAAAGATCAGGCTACTGTCCAGGATCCCCATTTCTGATCAGAGTTATAAATATCAACAGTTAGTTAATTTCAGAAATAAATGGATATCTGAGTCTTCCGTAAAATTGCTGAACTAATGAATGGCTTTGAAATAGTAGAATGAAATGTAACTCCCTTTGAAATCTTACATCAGCAATATTCTGATTATACTTCCTATTTAAGAAGAGTAAGGGGTGGCAGTGATATTCATGGAGCAGATTCTGTAAATGCTAGGTGCTAGGGAGTGCAGGGAATTCTCTCATGGTAGCAGATAATGTCTAACATGTCAACCTTCCTTAAGTCAACGTCAACACCTTTGGTCATGAAAAACAGCGTCTGGAAGCAGCTCCTGACTGTACCCCAAGGTTGTGAGCACATGGGTGCTTCTCCCTGGAAGGTCCCTCTCCCAGGGAACCTGCCCTGTCATCCTGAGTCCCATGTCCTGCTCCCCTGTCTCAAATTCAGTAGCTGGAACCCTGAGAAAAAACAGTGCAGAGGACAGACAGCTTGTAGCTCCATAAGCAACCTGAACCTGAAAGAAAGAAAATCATATGCCTTTTCTTTTTGTTGAAGCTTTAAGAAAAATAATGCTATAGAAAATGAGAGGACATGATTTAACTTAGCTGATGAAGCTACAAGCAGCCAACTCTATGCACATAGAGAAACAACAAGGAAAACAGAAAAGAGAATCACAAGCAAACATATTCACAAAAGGATGATTACCATCCTCATGGTTCAGCACTCTTGAATTCCTAATATGTTATTCAAAAAAAATAAATAAATAAAAAAGTAATGTAATGAGATCCTTTAACACTGAGGAAGTGACAGCTCAGGCCTGGCCTACTAACGCACACCTGTAGTCTGTGTCTCAAAAAAGACTGTTTCACGAAGAGGGAAGCCTGCCCCTCCCACCCTGCCCACTCCTTCCTGCTGGCCAGGTCTATTTCTCTGAATTGGCTGCTCAGGGATGGTCCCATGAATTGCTAATCTTTGTAAAACCAACTGAAGAACCCTTTTCTCTATGAGAATTTTCTTCTGTTCTTGGCTAGTAATGGTTACTTTAATTTGCTTTGTTTTTTCTCCACTTAGGTAAACATTCCTTGAACTGAAGGGCCCAATCTTTCTTTTGGAAAAACAGAAGGCATGATAAGAATCAGCACATTTGTTTAGCACTTTGACAGGTTATCAGCAGCTTCAGAAGCAGTATATTATTATTTCCCATTTCACAGACAAGGAAAGTGAGGTTTAAAGGGGTGACTTGATCCAAGTTATGCAGCTCGGAGCTGAGAGAAGCAGGACAAAAGTCCAGGCATCTCGATGCCTGGCCCACTGCTCTCTACCCCAGAAAGTGTTTGTCTCCAAAAAAGTCAAAGAACGTGAACAGTTGGAAGAACACTGATTACTGTAAAAAGACTCAGATTTAATGTTCATTAGGGTTGTGTGGTTAAAGAACAAGTGTTTGACCTGCATGCAGCTCAGCCATTTATAAGATCTGTGACCCTAGGATAAATAATTGTTTCTTTAAGCGACCACCATTGAAAGACAGAAATAATGATGATTACCTGGTAGGGCTATAGGAAGAATGAAACGAGCTTCTGCATAAAAAATTCATATAGTATGTCCATCACATAGTAGGTACCCAACAACATGTGTTATTCAAGAGTATAATAGCTGTTTAGTTGTGTGAGCCTCAATGCCACAAGTCAGCATATTTAGAGTGGTTGTGATTCCCACACACTCCTCATTAGGGCTAATTAACGTCTCTAAAGATCATCCCTGTGCTTTAATGGCAGGTCTCACTCAAGTTGTGTCACCACTTCTACTGCTACACCTGTAAAACCCAAGGGTAGCACATTCACAGTCTTTTCATTTGGGAGGCAGGAGCCATGTGAAAAGGGCCTTTCTGTGTGAGTACCCGAACCGAGCCATTCAGGAAAAAGTTCTCTGTCATGAGTTTTCATTTTACTTGGCATCTAGTTTAGCTTATGGTGTAGACCCAAGGTTCTCAAATTTGAGCAAACATCAGAATCTTCCAGAGGCTTGTTAAAATTCAGATTCCTGGGCCTCACCCCGAAGTTTCTGACTTGTTATGTCTGGCACTGTGACCCCAAATATGTTTTTCTAACACGTTCTTAGGTGATTCCATTGCTGGTGGTCTGTTGATCACACTTTGGGAACCACTGATTTAGAACATGAGGTTGCTGAGGCCCATGATTTTTGCATTATTTTCTGTTTAGGAATATTTTATAAAAAGTTGTTTAGGTTTTTTGTTTTATTACCTGCTAAGTCTCTGTGACTAAACATTATCATTTACTTCCATTTGATCACTCACACTAAACTGGGAAAATACTATGAAAGCACTTCCCACTCCCTTATTCCACAGTGATCCAACATTCCGAGGAGATGATCAAGTGTAAAGTACCTCTAGAACGTAACACACTGACAAGAGACGCATCAGGGACGAGTCAAACATATTGCATTTTGGGGGCCACGTGCAATTGCTATTTTCACATCTGTTCTAAAGAGAAAAAGAGTAGACAAAGAGCTATTCCTCCTAGACCCTGCACACCAGAATCTAGTTTCCTCTCCTCAGCTGGTGCTCTGGGGCCTGCATCCAGTAATAACAGCCTCCTGAGGAGATGAAAGGCCTGGCAAACACAGTTTATCTTGCTTAATGTATACTTTAGTTTTGTGTACATATGCAATATACATACGCTGCAGTATTTATAGATGATATATGTGTGAAATATTACTGGAGATGAAGCCTGGGATGGGTGGGCAAGGCCCATGATGTTAGAACTGAGCTCTTCTAAATGTAATCTTGATCTTCTCGAACTGCCCTCCACCCTGGTGTGGTAAAAACACATGTGCATGAGTATCAGGAAAACCCTCCTCCCTGCAAACAAGGTCAGCAGAGTCTTTCTTCTGTTTCCAGAAAGAGTGGAGTATTTTGTGGTAGTTTCTCTTTATCTCTGGAGACTTTGCTTATTAGAAAAATACATAAAATTATAGATTTCCTGACTAAGGAAATGTGATGGTCAGGGTTGCTGTTTAAAGTCCAGTGGACAAAGTTGGAGTTGAGGTTGAAAAGCAATTAGTGTGACAGTGCCCAGCACTGAGAAAAGTTGGTGCTGGTCCTTGGCCCTACCGGGCCACATATGTCGGGTGTGAGCACCTGGGGACACGTGTTGTGTCATGAGGGGTGCTGCCTCCATGGCACTCTGGAGCCTGGCTTCCTTTGCTTTGTGGTGGGGGTGCATATTTCCTCAGGAAGGAGCAGACAGGTTACTCCTTAGGATCGTGAATGCTTTCTTGTCCCCTGGCCAAATGGAAATTCCAAAAGTGCTCTGAACAGACAGTGTCTCTAGGATTCACGGGCACACATGCCCATAATCTCGGAGTGATTAAAAACTCCTGATCTTGATTTTCATGTAAAATAAATGGGTAGCTGACAGTTGGGACTTTTAAAAAATGTTAATCCCATGTGCTCTTTAGGCTCCATCTAGTTTATCTTCATCTCCGTGTATTATTAAAAAGCAACCAGACTGTTCAAGAAGAGAAGTTGCCTGAAGTGTTAAAAAGTAACATTCTGTGATGCTTTTCCATTAAGGATCTAATCAGGGAAGAAATAGAAGAGAGAAAAGAAAAATTGCACATCAGACTGGAATGGGAGTAGGGAAGAGGAAAAGAAGTCAGAGGTAAGAGGCTGAGGGAGGACTAACAGGCTACAGGGCCTGGGGCAGCCAATAGGGGCTTTCAGAAAAGGCTCCACAGTGAGAAGTATGTGGGAGGGGCCAGAAAGGGAATATGGCAGCCAGGGATTCCTTCGCACTTCTAGGATTGTGTAACAGATCCCCACAGATTTAGGTGCTTGTCCCTTTACAGCTCTGGTTGTAGGCAGCGCTGGTTCCTTCTGGAGGTTTCAGGGGAGAATTCATTGCCTCAATTTTTCTGGCTTCTAGAGGCTGCAGGCATTCCTTGGCTTATGGTTCCTCCCTCATATCAGTGTAGCCACTGCTTTTGTGATCACATCTCCTCTGCTGACTGTGAGCCTTCAGTTTCCTTATCATGAGGACCCTTGTGCACTGGCCAGTGTCCCCTCTGCCCAGAAGCAGCCAAAAAGCAGACACAGCTTCCTGACACACAGTGGCAGGCTGACCCGGTGTGATGAGGCTTCAACACCCTCCCTTGCACTTAAGAGGCCCAGGTGGGGTCTAGCAACAGTTCACATGGCCCGAAGCTTCTGTCAAAAACTTCCAAAAGTTAGATATTTTTGTATGCTTTTCTGTAAGAGAGGCCCCCAAATGTAAAAACTACCACAAAAACTATTTGCCTATCTATTAAAAAACTCTGTCAGAAGTTACTGTTCAATTTGAAGTACTTTGTGTTTAACGATGTGGCAGAAATATTACACTGAATCGAAATAAAAGAAAAGGAACACTTCTTTAAGAAAAAATCTTTATGGTCCCACTAATTTACCTGACTATAAATTTTTTGATTTATTATTTTAGAAAACTCACTTTTATTCTCAGCTACTCTTTGAAAGGTTTTATTCTGAATTTTATTATTATGTTTGCTAGGAAAAAATCAGCAATCATTTAAATTCATTTTCATGTAGTCACAAAAAAAGAAAATTGAAAACTGGAAATCTGACACTCACAACAAATGGAACTTCCCAGTACCACTGAACGCAGGAGGGAGAGGGCAGGAAGAGCATGAAATCAGTTTCATAAACTCCAAATTATTACTTTTTACTGTTGGGGGAAGAAAAAAGCAGATCTATAGGCTTGGCTTGTAGTCACTCTGAAGGGACTCAGAAGCTGCACAGGAAGGAGTCCACATCACATTTTAAATTCTTATAGGAGGGCAAAAAATATTAATTAAAGACTGCCTGGATATAAGGGACATTGACTTGAAGAATAAGATGGAGACATAAGGCAATAGTATCTGTGCTTGGTGTTTTGTGGCCGAGCTCTCTCGCAGATAAGTGCTCTGTATGATAGAGGTGCCAGCACAATGCCCCCAAGGCCCATCCTGTCCACCTGTGGGCAGCATCCTGCAGGGGTTATTGCCTGTCACTGGACTCCAGGCACGTATGTGCCCTAGATACAAAAATCCATCCCATCTCTGTTCTTGAAATCAGAGACTGTTACTGTACTTTAAGATAATGGGCAAACAGAGGCAGGAGTTAAGAAGTTCAGCTGTAACTTATCCTATTCATAAATCAGGATAGCAAAGTACAAAATCCTGGGCAGAATCTCTGGTGACACCACTAAGGTGCCTGACCATAACCCTTCCTTTAAGAGCAGAGCTCTTGGGGGGAGGGTAGAGTGGAGTACATCATTCTATTAAAGGGATGAACTATGTTTACTAAGCTTTGGGTTTTAATTAACCAACTGATCCCAATTCTTCACATACATTGTATTTATTATTCAAAACCACAGGTAACCTTTCTTTCATTGTGAACATTTCAGGTATTTTTTTTTCCCCATGGAAAATAAAATAAAAACAGAAGTCTGGTCCTGGAATCCCCACTTCTCTGTGAAGCATGCTTTCCCCACCTGGCTCAGCACTGCCGGTGGCAGGTTTCAAGGGCAAGACCCAGGTCTACTTTGACAGTCGCTCTCAGTCGTCCACAGAGCAGCTTCACTCTCTGACTAAAGCAATCTTTGAACCTAAAGACAAGTCTTTACAATTTAAAGGATATGTATTCAGATTTTTGAGAAATTAGTAATGTCTTATATTCACTTGTGTTTTTTTGTGATGATAAAAATTAAAAATAAAACAATTTATTCCATTGCATTTCCATACATTAGGCCATCAAATCTAAGATCACTAGAACAGAGGTCTTACTTATTTTATATATATATTTATATATATAATAAGTAACAAATTTACTCATATATTTCTTTCTTTTCATATCCCTATAAATGCTTCTTCTATTTCTATAAGCTTAAAATAAACTCCTATAAAACAACTTATTTTTGGTTACTGATGGCAACTATGACAAATAATTTTATTTGGAGTAAAACATGTTCTTATTCAAAGAGAATGGTTCTTCCAAAGTGGCAAAAAGCTGATTCACAACCCAGGAGTTTGTCTTCTGTAGGGAGACATGATGTTACAAAATATCAGATGTCCAAGACTTTTGAGATGGGGGTATGAGAGATTCTTCTTCAATGACATAGATCTCTGGGGTATTATTGATCTTGACATTGGAATCCCACTTTTATACCAGACAGAGTTTGAGGAAAGGTGCCACAGTGCACCATGGTCTGTGCTGTTTTCTTAGCAATGCCTGACACAGTTTCATGTTTTAACAAGAGTCGCCTGGCCCTGATTATCTGGAAAGGTATACCTTACCTCAGGCACTGCTGCAGAACCCTGACCAGAATTAAAGATGTTCAGAGCAGTAGGAACTCCTGGTTTGCCCCTTGGTTTTATAGATGAGGAGATTGAGGCAGAGCAAAGCTAGAAAAACACACACTTTGCTGGTAGCAGAGCCAGGACTAAAATATTACAGTGTCTTCAACTCTTTCACCCAAAAATCTTAAATTAAAATGCCCTTTGTCCACGCAGGAGGTTATTGTACTGAACCCTTTCCTAAGAACATTGACCTTGGTTATGTTTTATAGTTTCACTGTGGGGTGGGAGAATAGTTAGGCGAGTAGGGGAAGGAGCATCTAAAAGGGTTGTAATTGATATTACTGAATCATGTTCCCTAGGGAGGAAGACAGAAAACTCCTTGAGAGAAGCCACAATGAAGACACCCTCTGTCTCTCTCTGGTCCTCTTAACAGTCTTGTCAATCAGGCTGGCATCTGTCTATGGTGAACCTGGGGGAGTGATGGCTTTAAGAGCTTCCAAGGGGAGGTTCCTGGAGGTTTCCAGGCTGATGCCTTCAAGCTACAAGCACTTGAGGCTTATAGTAGACTCAAGAACACTGAATTGCAGATAGACACACAGCTTCACTGCTCTTCAGTTGACTCTGGGAGAAATCACTTCCCCATGAAAGATTATTTAGTCTCTGTGACAAGTCTGTCTCAGTCCACAATAAGAAGAGAGACAACTGTGTTGACTTATGAGTGCTGGTTTTCATGTTACAGATTGCTATCCATGCAGGATTTCCTAATGCAGTTGGACGAGAGCCACACAGACAAGGATAAGTTGAAGTGTTAAACGGAACGTATGCCGTGAGTTACAGCTGCAGCAGCATATTTTGGTTGAGAAAGCTGAAATCTTTCCTAAGCATAATAAGGACAATGCATGTTAAGTGAGTTCCTTCTCTACTAACTGCTCCTGAGCAATTAACTGAGCTGGCAGCCAAGTGGAGCATGTGGGGAAAGGGCCGTAGGTATAGAGTCCTGTTGACTGCTTTCTTTCTCTCTCTCTCTCCTCTCCTTCTCCTTCTTTCCCTCCTTTCCTCTCTCCCTCACTTTCTCTTCCACAGGAAGAGCAGATGTTTTAACTGATAGTCGGTAAATATTCTGAAAGCAGGGAGTTGCTACCTGAGTTCACCTTTCCTATCTCCAGTTCCACCCTAAAGTGGTAATGTAACATATCCAAACATGTCATGTCATACCAAAAGGAGCCTGTAGCTCATATATTTAGGAACTTTCACTCAAAAAAGTTTTTAAAAGTTGCTTTTGTATATGTCTTTTCCTGTACTGGTTAGAAGTTGATTAAAAACTACTTTGTATAAAGAACGAAATACAACCCTCTTCCCCACACCCAGGCCACTCTCCCTAGGCGTGTCTGTCAGTGCCTCTGTAGCCATGTTCTGCCCAGACAGGGAGGTGGTGTGTTTGTGTGTGTGGGGTGTGTGTGTGTGTGTGGACACTGAAACTCTTCCTGCACATCACACTGCCTTTAAAGTGGCCCAGGACAGAACTGCATTTCTGAGGACCTCAGAGCACTTTCTTGGATCACACTGAGCTTACAGATAGTTACAATGCCAAGGTTTTTTCCTAGGTGCTGTTCGATTGTTTATCTCTTCTGTAATTTGGTTTCTAGATCCAGGTTTAGGACTTGAAGTCACAAATTTCTCTTCTCCTTTTCTTTTACCTTTGGTACAGGCTTCTTGTAAAAATTAGTGTAAGGATGTGGTCTTCTCATGAGAGAGATTTTTTTCTGAACACCAGTGTGCCTTGCCTTTCTAAGGTCCAATCCATCACAGTTTTAATCACTTATTATTTGTCCATTACATGATAGGCACCATGGATGATACAATAGTGAAACAAGACATGGTTCTTGACTCTAACAAGTTAACATTTTTGCTAAGGGAACTGATGATATAATCAGCCAGAACCAAAAGGTTATCCACAAGTTAAATTCACCCTGCTGGCTCTAACGACAATAGGGCCATGAAACAGAGAATGAGCCTTCCAGGGCATAGGGTCAGTCTGAGAAAAGGCATAGAAGGTTCCAGGAGGGGCCGAATGTCGGGGGTGGTGAAGGGGCAGCTCCGCAGACTGGGCAGAGTAGTGAGGGCTACATGGGGTAGGCAATTGGGAATCACTGCAGGTAACTGGGCAAGAATGTGCCTGAGAAGAAGGTAGATGAATGTAGTGGTCCTATTCAAGATGGTTTGTTGAAGGCAGAGGATTGAGGCAGTGAGTCCAGCTAGAAAGAAATGCAGGAAATCAAGGGAACACCCCAGAAAAGAGGGAGGGCATGGACAGATGAATGGAGGGATAACAATGTCTGCCTCATGATGCTACTGAAGAGAGGCAATGAGAAAACACACAAGAGTGCTTAGCGTACTGCCTTGTATATGATATGTGCCCAGTAAACACCACCTAATAGAACTACTATTGTTGTTACCATTTCCATATGTGAGAAGAGAGTAAACGAATAGAAAGTAAGTAAATTAAACAGCCTCTGTCTGCGTTAAGCTTGCTTTGCAGGTTAACGTTACAGCCATCTGGCCAGGACAGCAGTTCTTCTGTCATTTGAGAGGGTTAAGTACAAGTGGCTTTGGTATCAAAGCATTTAATGATAAAACACATGGTTAAAATGCTGAACAAAGCCCATGCAGAAGTTTTTACATTAACAGCTCATGACTTTTGATAATCAGATGCTAGTTCTACAAATAATTCTTAAATACTGCTAAAAGGGAAAGCGATGAATATTTAAATTCCATTCAAGCAATAAATACTGATAGATTACTGTAAGTCTGGAAAGGTACTGGGGATACAAGTGAAACAAAACACCATCCCTGGACTTTAGGAGCTTAAAATACTGTAGCAGAAAGGGACACAGAAACCACCAATTAGAACACAGGTGCACAATCCCTTATACGGAAACTTTAGGGAGAATTTTGGAATATAGATCTTTGGCTTTTGGGAGGACAATATGGTATGTGTAGCACATGCAGGTGAACATCTGCTCCAGCCTGTCTGGCAGAGTCCCCGTTTATACTTGTCCCGGTGCTGCACCTGGCTAGTGCTCCCTTTTACTCTCAAAAGTTGAATGGTGAATATATGGCTACTGGAACCCCATCTTTTTTTAACATCTCCATAAGCAAACACATTCACGTTTCTTCAGAAAAATTAAAATTTCTTCAGCAAAAAAGGATGAAACCTTGAATGTTCAAAATAAATAATATAAAGACACTGTAAATCATCTTGTGTCAGTCCAGGGAAGGATTTGCTACTAGATGGATTATAAGAAAAGTTTTGCTTTTCCAAAGCTTTATGGATTTTGAAACCCTGGGTAGGGGCTGTGGACTGTGTAAGGTGGTAATTCCCACCTGATGAAGCACAGGAGTTACAGAGAATGCAAGAGGGACACCTCGCTGGATCTTGGGGGATGGAGGGAGGTTCTTGGAGGAAGTGCAGCAATCCTGAGCCCCTGAGCCCAGGGAGGAAGAGAATTTAGCTTAGGGGGAGTTTGGGAATTGGAATGGTGGATGAAAGGTTGTCATGTCTAAGTCCTGGGAGGCGTCATGAAATCCCCAGTCATTCCAGGCAGAGTCAGACAGGGAAGGAAAGGCCTTCATGAGCAATGGAGGGCATTAAGCCAGAAAGCCCGTGGTAAGATTTGCACTTTAAAAAGAAGTGTTCTGGCAGCTTTGCAGCTGATGAATCTGGGGAGGGGCCAGAGACCAGAACACAAGCAGGAGGCCGGGATGGCACATTGGAGGGCTGATGAGCTTCAGGGACGTTTGGGAGGCAGCATTGAAGGCCTGTGGACTGATTAGAAGTGGGAATGAAGTCCAGGGAAACGTCCTGGTTTTTTCTGCTGATTTGTTCTGACCCGAGACTGTGAAAATACTTGTCTCTTGCCTCATGCTTTTCCTTATTTCAACTGATGAGACCAAGTCCAAGATCTGTGACTAAGGCATTTCTTTTTCTTTTAATTTAATTTTCACTTTAAGGTAATATATGTTTGTCAGTGAATATCTGGAAAACAGAAAATTAGAAAAGCCCCTTACAGGTTCATCAGTGAAACACTATATTAACATTTGAGCTGGAAATAGGAGATGATTCTATCCAACTTTTTCTCACCTGTGTGTAGGTATTGTTATATGCTTGTGATCACACTGTATATTTTGTAATATTGCTTTTCTCACTCTACATTTTATCTCAAACATTTTCCTGAGTATCCATGGTCTGAATGAATGCAGTTTTTAATGGCTTCTTTGCACTGTGTCAATTTGAAGTATCATATGAAATTACCCTTGATGAGTAGACATTATGCTGTCCAACAGATCTCTAGACACACAAGAAAATAATTTTAAAGGCAAACTCTCATGTCATATTTCAGGGAAGGCAAAGAAGCTTTTGGCATCTTTTACTAGTTCCTAGCTTAAAACCTTCCAAATCCTCTTGCTGTCAACTGAATTGGGCATGGAAACATTTATAACTGGTGGTTTGTGGATAACAGAGTAGTATTTTAGCAGTTAAGTGAATCTCAAGTTTCAGTACCTCTCAAATGTTGTTTACCCAAAATTTCAATATTATTATTGGTTGGGAATAGAAGGAATTAAAATTACATCTCCATTGTGCCCACTAGAACCACGTCTCTGCTAACCATACTTTCTAAGTGACTTTAAGGGAGCAAAACAAAGTCATAAGGTTTGGAGGTCACAACATGGGCTGAAGAGATTATGATTTTTAAAAATATCTTTCTATCCATCTACCTATCTGTTTCTTTCCTTAAAGTATAGGCCTCATAGAAAGAGGAAGGAAGGGTTTTTAAATGTAGACTGAACAGCCATGTAGTTGAGAGAAGTAACAGGAGGACAACTCTCTCAAAGACTCTGTTTCAGAGACCTCTAACCTTGCCCAGGGGTGAGGCATCAGACGGAAGTGGCCTCTGTCTTGCAAAGGATGGCCCTCAAGCAGACTGATGGCACACAGCTATGTGTAGAGAGCCTTTGCTGGGCCTCCTGTCCTTCCTACCCACCCCTCTTGTCCTGAAAGATGCATGTTATTGGTGCCCAGACTTGGAACTCTTAACATGTACTTTCACAGAAAAACAATTTTATAACTAGGTGTAGTTAAATATTTTTATCAGTATTTTAGATCCATTATTGAGAAAATGGGCTTTTGTTGGGAAGTGCTGAGGCCCTAATATCATTTAAAACATGCTTTAAGGGAGAAAAATGTTTTCGACTGCCAGCTCTGTTACTGTACTAAAGGCTTCACATGATAGGCTTAGGCTGCACCCTTCCTATTTACACAGGTAACTACATTTTCTTAAAACATTTTCTGAAACCAGTATGAAAAATGAAATAAGAATAAACAAATACATTGCTCATCCAATTTTAATGAGGAAACATCCATAAGTACCAAGTGGGAAAGGTATCCATCCATAGCCTTCAAAGGCTTGGGGAGGGGGGGTTGCAAGGAGAAAACGTGGGAACAAACGTGGCATCTTCATCTATCTCATAGGTAAAAACGTGTAACTCTGCAGATGCTGGAGACGTCACTCCTGGAGGCAACATTCCCAGCAGCTGCAAGGCAAGTTCTGCGAAGTAAAAGGCGGATGCCGAGGGAAGGGAGGCTGAGGAACGGGTCTGCAGTTGGAACCCGTTTGGGTGCACTGTCAGTGCAGTGACGATGACAAGGACAAATATGCCACTTGGGATGGTTCTGAATCTGAACTGCTCAGGAATAAGTAAGTGTGCAGTGAGGTCTGATAGTAACAATATTACAGTGTAGGTATGAAGAAGGTATTGGGAAAAACATCCCATTATACCAGCAGATAAGTGGTCAATGGTTTAGATCATGGGAAAAGCAGGTTTGGCTTTTCCTCAAACTATGCCTATTATAAACTCCTTGGTAGGATATTCCTTTTAAATGAAACTCTAGTCCTCTAAGAATTACAAGGGTACGTTGAAGAAAGGGCCATGACTGCCAGGTAGGCCTTTGGCCTTGCTAACATTCCCTAGAGACCCAGGGTAAGCACACTGTTGCTTGAAAAAGCCACCAGCAGTCACATCTTACTACCCTGCATGTCACAGCTTTAATTTTTCCTCTAAACATAAACCTGCTCAAGAAGACTTTTTTACGTGGTAAGTAAAATGTGTGCCAGTCACACACTAAAAGGACAAAGGGTCATTGTCAGGTGATACAGTGATGAGTTCCAGCTGGGCCATGATCCTCCCACTTGTAGATAAATCTTACAGAACCACTGGGGGAGAGCCGATCCATCTGTATAATCCCTCTGATGGTCTGTGAACAGCTCATAGTGCCTCAATTCTGCAGATGATAGGGCAGGTTTATGTCCTATGAACACATCACTGACTTGCCCACTAAGTTTATAGTTTCAGGCATTAGTAGGTACAAACACACCCGTTGCAACAAAGAAAAGCTGCACTGAGAAAAGGCCAGGAAAGACCTTCAAAGAATCAAAATGTCTGTCAAACTTTAGTGCTACAGCAGAGGGACCTTGCTGAAACATGGACAGCAAGTGTTCCTGAGGCCAAGGGTCAGGTGACCTGTATCACACAACCCTGGAGGGAAGAAAGGGAGGCTTAATGGGGAACCAAAGTCTGGAAACCAGCTGGACCACTGCCATGCAGTGTAGTGTGCATGACCTTAGACAAGTTACTCGGCCTTTTGCTGCCCCCGTTTCCCCATCTGAAATGACAACGGAGAAGATAAGGCTCCTGGCCGCTGTAAGAAGTGACAGCGAGGCTCTGTGGCGGAGAAATCAGGGAGCCACAAGGCAGTGGAGGCCAGCTGCACACCTTCAAAGAGGTGACAAAGACCAACGCCTCAGCAGGAGGATTTGCTGCCTGTCCCCCCACCCCTAAAACTAGAGAAGTGCACAATACTTTTAGCTGATCTTCACAGGAGCATGCAGAAATGAACAACTGATATGGGCCAAGGCCTTGACTCCTTTTTGTTTCCTAAGGCAAAAACCCAATTCTCTGAGCTGCTTCTGCACAGCATTGAGACTGCCTCCATTAGAGAATAAGGGGAAAAAGGAAATCATCAGGAACTCATGATGTAACTAGCATTTAGAGTTGGGACTGAGAGTTAGGTCTTCAAACCAGAATGTGAAGTCTGGGGAAAGGAAAATGTCTCTTTTCTAAATGAAAATGGTCTTTCAGCTGAAAAGCTACCTGGCTGTACTGGGCAGAAGCACCCAAGAATGGAGAGCTCACACCTCGAGCAATAGCTTTTGGCTAAACTGCAGAATTATTTCTGCATTTTGTATATAAGGAAAAACTGCATTTGTATATAAAATGATAACAAAACCCCAACTCATACACGTGCACTTATTCAGACCTTAAAGAATTATTTTATATCGCCTAATTCCATGAAGTCTGGTCCCAAGAATCACTGCTTGTCGCCAGCAGTCCTGCAGCAGTCAGGCTCTTCACCTCCATTCCCGTCAGGCTGAGTTTGTCTCCAAACCCTCTGCTTATATTCCCACACTCCACTGGACAGGGAAAAACATTTGTGTATGCGCATGTACCTGAGAAGCTTAATCTCATCATGGCTAAGACTATAGCAAATATATCCATTGACTTGGTAAAGAAAACCAATCAAACTGATTGATCAGATACCTAAAACAGCTAACGGATTATTGATTTTTTTCTCTGTATATTGGCAGCATTCATTCACTCATCAAGCACTCAATGGCCACTCATGGAATAAACAGGTCATTGTGTCAGATCTGACAGAGTTTTAATACACATCTGTACAGACACATCAAAGTAAACCTTGGAAGTTCTGGGCTATGGCTCACTTTGAGCTGGGGCTCCTTGAAGATGAGGTTGGAGATACTGAGGCTATCTGCACATAAAATCTTGACTTCTAAATTTCTACTATCAATTTAACTTTAATCAGTAAATTATCTTTCGAAGTTGCCAAGTTCAATGTTCAGGTCCGAAGAACATCCTTCCTTGAGGGGCAAAAGATCTTCATGTTCTGCTGTGTTGGGGAGGGCATCATGCTCTTCTAAAACAATGATGTGAATTTGTGAAGGGCTTAATTACAGATATGTGAAGGGTGGACTACACATCACTGGATTATAAAGATAAAAATTTTAATCACTCTAAATGAACATTTAGAAAATAAAATAGCTAATAAAAAGGTACTTTTGCTAAGCTAAAACTTGGGGCTAGAGAGGAAAGGGGCTAGACTTCACACTTCGATTTTGATTTTTCTTAGTATTGATGACTGGAAAGGAATGATGATTCCCCATAATTATATAAGAAATGGTGTATTCTGAGCATTTTTTTCCCTTGGGAGGAATCAGATTTCATCTGATTCTCAAACAGGTCAATAAAACAAAAAATGTTAGAGATAACTAAGCTATGTGCATCACTCTGACTGCAGATCAAGGGTGCAGCTTCCCACCTGTAGACTTGTGGCCTCACTCAAGGCTGGCTGCCTCAGTGGGCCTATAAAGAGTCCTGAACTTCCAGAGATTGTGGCTCAGTTTTCTATATGATTATGATGCACCAGGCTTGAGAAACATGGACTGGGGTGACCACGCTTAATAAAATATGCCTGTAATTTGGCTTATTGGTAAGAAGTGGGTCTCTAGCCACTTCTCTAAGGACAGGAAACTGGTACATCCACGCCAGCTCTGAATTTTACATTCAAAAGGAAACACAGCAAGCCAGAAATAAATGGAGAATGTATCTGCCAGTGTTTGCACTGAACCCGTTGCATGCACAGCCTGCAGTTGTAGGCTGTGCATCTACAACTTCCACACATTAAATCTAGGTATAATTTTTTGATCCACTTTGCTTTTTAATATCTGTCAGTATATCTTCACCTACGAGACTCCTAGCCACCTACATACCCCTACCCCTACTCTTTAAGTGACTTGGGAATCTTTTGGAAAGCCATCTTTTTAGTCAGATTCTGTGCCGTATCAGCCAAAGTCCCTGTTAGCTACATGGGCTGAGTTAGGTAAAGGGATCATTAATAGGGAGTAATAAATACCACCATGAACATTAGGGCTGACATGATGTGCTAGCCAGCAGGTGTCTGTTGGATAGCTTTGCTGTCACCCACAGAACATGCCCTACAAACCTAGTCTAATCCCTCACCTGAGTGTTTACTAACACCTGACTCAATTCTTCTGTTTATAATTCCATGACCATGACCTACTCTTTAATCTTCCCCAGCATCTAGAAACAGACTCTAGGACTGACAGAGAAAACTCTAAGAGATCAGAGGTTTGGGGCTTCACAGCATATATGGAGGATATTGATTAATCCCGATTCCTTGTTTGAGAAGTACAGATTAATCCGGATTCCTTGTTTGAGAAGTTTTCCTTGGTAATAATCACATCAATGTGATGACGATGATGATGATAATGTTATCTTTGATCATAGATCTCAACATATTTCACCAATATTAATTTAACTTCCTTGTACTTTTGTGAATTTTAGCACAATCATCCTTGATTTAGAAGACAGGGACAGTGAGTGGATGTGTAAAGGTGAAGATGTAGATAGGTAAGTGCACAGCTTTCAAACACTGCAGTCTATCTTGGCTCCTAATACCAGACTAAAGTGTTCTTCCTTGTGGTTTTCTTCAGATGAAGACACTAATATCATCACCAACAGTTTATATAAACAACAATAACTGCAAATACACATTCACACATTCCTGACCTACTTTCTACAGTGAGAGTTGTGATGCAGAATGTCACACAGATAGAAGATGTAGAATAATGACTTATCACCAACTGAATGTTTACTTTTAAGTCTGTCATGCAGACCACAAACCATAAGGGTACCACAAATGAAGTTCAGCTGCCTGGAAAAATTATATGGATAAAGAAAAGAAAAAGGAAATGAGGTTGAGTTATTAAAAAAAAGAGTAACATCATGAAAAATGCAGAAAAGGAAAGAAGATCATTTCTACTAACCAATGAATTGTTTAGTTTAGATTTCAATAGAGGTTGGTAGCAGAACAATCAATATTAGGGATATTTAGCTAGGGGACGGCTGAAGAGAGCAGGCTGAATCTGAAAGATTGACAAATACACATTGAGAATGGGGACAGTATATAAAGTTTCTGCTGAAGAAAGCTAGAAAGCAATAGAACTAACTGTATACACAAGACTTCATAGACTAAGTCATGGATGTAAGACTGATAAGTCAGGAGAAATGTGACCATTGTGGGTGCTCCAAGTTCACAAGCAACTGACTGTTTTATATTTGCCAGGTAAACCCATGTGACAGGAGCTGAAGTGCTACCCTTTTCATAAATATGATAGAGAAAACCTTGATGAAAACCATTCCCTTAGCCATTGGTAACCGTATGGGATGAAATGTCCTGGTATTGCTGGTGGACTCCAGTGTGTATTATCTTTCCACTTCCTTCCTGGGATCAGCACCACATGGGATGACTGGGAGCCTCCCACCCACCCACACCAGGATCAGGTGCTTGCCACTGTTTGTTCAGTGTTGCCTCTCTTAGCCATGCTGCCTCCCACTGCCCTCCCTCACCAGCTGAAACAGGAGACAGTGCATTGTGTTGACAGCCATCCACCTTACAAGCAAGTGGGAGTTGCTGATTCATAAAGAGAATATTTCATATCCACAGCCTCGCTGTTCCCACCCTAACACACACACTGCATTTGACAGATGTGCCCTTTGGGTGAAAAGGGCTTCTCATCATCTCAACTTGGGAGCACACAACACAAGGACCTAAAAGGAAAATTAGGAACTGTTTAGATCCACACTCCTTCTCTTTACTTTTTCCTATTCATTTGACCCATGGACTCACTGGAATTCTTTCTTCACATCCTCACTGTAAGTGAACCTTTTTAGCAAGAGAGCCATACTCAGTCAGGGCACTTCTCTTCTTCTGAGAAATGTACCATTAAAGAAAACTATATTTTAGATACCTGTTTTAGAAAGTATATCCAAAGCCTATTCCACTGCACTGGAATGAATTTTTCACCAAAATAGGTTCACAAATAGGAAGACACTGCAAGTCTTACCAGGAAAATCTTCTCTGTAACCTTAACATATTTCAGAAATTAAAAAAAATATTGTTTTAAATGACTATCATTTATCTTATACACAAATTTTAGTCTGCATTTAACAGAAGAAAAACACTGAAGATTTGAAGTGAGGAAAGGAAATGATAAAATGCCAGTAGTTTTCTAGTAGACTTTGGCTCCAAATATCAGTCATTAGAGTGATTCACTGATCTATACTTCTCATGTTTTACTCACTAAGTTTTGGAGATGGAACAGCAGAGGAACATGTGTGGTGGACAAAGCTAAATGCACAATGAAATATCTCTTATGCTATATGATACTCGGCTCTACAAATACCATCTTAGAGTAGGTAAAAGAAAGATGGTAGAGCTGCCAGTGGGGGCATTTCTAATTAGCAGCTCATAGTTAAAAAATACTTCCTTTTGGCAGATGTACTTTCTGCAGACAGAAACAACCTAGGATGTATTTTGCACATCTGTCTGATGTTACTGTGCAGTCCTTTCAAGATTTCAGACAATGTGAGGTTTCTCCTATGAGGAGAGCACAACACGCCAAGTGGCTACCCGGAGGCACCTTGCTCTAGGTCAGGTTGTAATATCTCCATTACCAGTGCTTCCTACAAAGAGGCACCAGGAAATAACTGTTGTGTTGAGCTCATTTAAGATGCTTGGAATAGATTAAAAAGGAAGTTGCAGGGAGGGGAGTGGGGCAGGGAAACAATCAGAACTTAAGAAAAAGAGAATTTCAGAAAAGATTAAAAAAGGAGAAAACATCAGCAAAAACAGGAGAAGATAAGGGGGCAGAAAAGAAGAGAACTAGTAAAAAGGGAATACACAGCAAAAAACATAGATACGGAATATGAATTTTGTTTAAAGGTTCGGTATGGAGACGTGAACTGTAAACTCAATACTCATCTTGCCGTAGAATCTCAAATGGAAAAAGAGAAAAACATATTTTATACCTTTTTTGCTATTTAGAATTTAATTAAGTTTACTACATTGGTTTGAGTAATTTTTTTCATAACAGAGATGGATGGAAAGCATAAGAATGATTCTTTGATGTGTCATACATGTGTTCATTAATTTATCCCCTACTTTGTGCTAGGTCCGATCCAAGGCCATTAGATGTCAATCCTGTTGGCAGGGTCCCAGGTGGAAACAACACATCGCAATACAGTGGGACAAGTACTTCAAAAGGGCTGAGTGCTGACTCTGCCTGAGGAAACAGGAGAAGGCTCACCAGGGCTGACATTTAGGAAGGGCCTTGAGACTAGTAATTCATCAGTTTTTTTCAATATGCCCATTAAGATTGGTGGGAAAATATTCATTGTTATGTTATAGTAGAAACACAGAAGGGGAGCTTCAGAGCTTTAAGAAGATTTGTAACAGTCTGAGGGTGGGAAGCAAAGAGTGTTGGGACTTACACATTTTAAATTTATACTGTAAGCCAGTAGGACCTATCCAAATTGTCACTATAGTTTCTTTTAAATTTGAGAATTTCAATAAGGGGATTTGGCACTCTCTAATCTTCCAAAAATAAAAGTGATTCACAAATATTTCTTTTCAACAGGTTTTTGTAGTTTCAGCATATGTGTAGGTCTTTCACTTCCTTTGTTGATTCCTAGGTAAGATTAAAGATTTTATTGACTTATTTTTAGAGAGAGGGAAAGGAAGGGAGAAAGAGAGGGAAAGAACCATCAATGTGTGGTTGCCTCATGTGCCCACCACTGGGGACCTGGCCCACAACCCAGGCATGTGCTCTGACTGGGAAGTGAACCAGTGACCCTTTGGTTCGTAAATTGGTGCTCAATCCACTGAGCTACATCAGCTAGGACTGATTCCTAGTTATCTCATTCTTTTTGTTGTAATCGAGGAAGGAATTTAAAAAAAATTTCTTTTTCTGAAATTTCATTGTTAGTATATAGAAAAGCAGTGGATTTTTGTACACTGATTTTGTATCCTGCAATTTTATTGCACTTGTTTATTGTTCCTAATTGTGCATGTGTGTGTGTGTGTGTGTGTGTGTAGGCTTTAGGGTTTTCTATATAAAAAATCATGTCATTTGCAAAAAGTCATACTTTTACTTCTTCATTCCCATTTTGGGTGCCTTTTATTTCTCTCTCTTGCCTGATGGCTCTGGGTATTACTGCCAGTACTATGCTGAATAAGAGTGGTGAGTAGGTATCCTTGTCTTGTTCCTGATCGTAGAGGAAAAGCTTTCAGTTTTTCATCATTGAGCAGGATCTTAGTTGAGTATTTGTCATATATGCTTTTTGTTATGTTGATGTACTTTCCTTCTATACCCATTTTATTGAGTGTTTTAATCATAAATGGATGAGGTACTTTCCTTCTATACCTATTTTACTGCATGTTTTTTTTTATCACAAATGGATGATTGTTGTATCTTATAAAATGCTTTTTTCTGCCTCTATTGATAAGACCATATGATTTTTATCCTTTGTTTTGTTAGTGTGGTGTATTACACTGATGGATTTGCATATGTTGAACCACCCTTGTGCTCCTGCAATGGACCTCACTTGATTGTGATGTATTACCTTTTTAATGTATTGGTGTACTGCATTTGCTAGTATTTTATTTGGGATTTTTACATGTGTATTCATCAGAGATACTGGCTTGTAGTTTTATTTTTTTGTGTTATCCTTGCCATATATTTATTTATTTATTTATTTATTTATTTATTTATTTATTTATTATCCTTCACTGGGAACACGCCTATTGATTTTGGAGAGAGGTGAAGGGAGGGAGAAAGAGAGAGGGAGAGAAACATTAATGGGTTGTTCTGGGAACGACCCATTTTGGTATACTGGATGATGCGCCAACCAACTAAGCCCAGCTGGCCAGAGCTATCCTTGCCATATTTTGGTGGAAGGGTTATGCTGGCCTCATAAAATGTATGAGGAAGTATTGCCTCATCTCCAATTTTTGGAAGAGTTTGAGAAAGAGGTATTACTGAGAAGAAGAATATGTTTTTAAAAAGTATATTTATTTTGATCTTCCTTAATGACTGTTAAGAACACATGTTGATGAGTTAAACAAATCTCTCTTATGAAAGTAAGCTCTTCTTTATTCTTGACTTTATCTTTTAATCACTAAAACAACTGTGAACTCTTTAAGAGTTCGCCTCAAACACAAAATTTGTTTAACTAACAAAGGACGTGAGGGGGGACATTTCCAGAATTTAAACCAGTCAGGAGTTTGATGACGTAACAAAAGACAGGCTGGCAGCATCAGAAAGAATAGTGCCCACATGGAGCATAAGGGTAATACATGGCTGCTTTTCAGACTTATGACAGCAAGAAAAGAGAAGGTAAAAATAAAGGAGGAAAAGCAGCTGAATTTCTGCACAGATAGTCTGGGGGTGTGGAGGCAGGGGCAGAGGACTGTTGTCTGGCCAATGGAAGGGCTGGGAAGGAACATCTGTGGTACTGAGCCTTGTTTCTCATCATTCCTCTGCTGAGCCCTCTCTCCACATGACAGGGTCCCTGCCCTAAGCTTCATTTCCAGGGCCCCTTCTGCCCCTACCTGGAGTGCCCTCTCTCTTTAAAACCACACATTTTTCTGAAACCTACTCTGAAGCTCCCATTTTTAGGATACCTTTCGTGTCCCTTTGCCCAGTGTTACTTCAGACTTAACTATGTTTTGTCCTCATTTGGAACTGCCTAAGTGCACGTTAATGGTATTTTTTGAGTGTGTATAATATGAACTGACAATTAACTAGAGTCCTCCTTTTCTTATTTCTCCTCAAAGTGATTAATAATGTGCTTTCCAAACACTGAACCAGCAACAGTTCAAAGTGATTAATTCAGTACTCTCTGCCAATAGAATATCCTGCAGTCTAAGAACTCTCCAGCCTTGAGAAGGAACACAGCTCCATCAACTCCTTAATTTTACCCAGTGAAACTCAATTCAGACGTCCGTATGTTATAAGATCATAAATTTGTGCAGTTTCACGCTGCTAGGTTTGCGATAATTGTCATAGCAGCAATAGAAAACCAACATAGACTTTATTTATTTATTTTAAAAAATATTTTATTTACTTATTTTTAGAGACAGGGCTAGGGAGGGAGAAGGAGAGGAAGAAAAACATTGATGTGAGAAACATTAATTGGTTGCCTCTCATATGTGTCCTGACTGGGGACTGAACCCACAACCCAGGTATGGTCCCTGACAGGGACTCAAACCTATGACATTTCGGTTTGTGGGATGTCACCCAACCAACTGAACCACAGTGGTCAGTGCACCAACATAGAGTTTAGAGGGGAAAAGTGACACCTAGGCTCTAAGAAACAAGAACAAAGATAGGTTTTTACATCAAGATTTCTGAGGGAGGGGTGAAGGGATTGGTTGGTAGTAAATATGAACATGGATGGTGGACTGTCTTATCTTTCGTGGCTGCTCTCCAG
The DNA here is from genome assembly GCA_039655065.1 of Glossophaga mutica. Lineage (NCBI taxonomy): Eukaryota > Metazoa > Chordata > Mammalia > Chiroptera > Phyllostomidae > Glossophaga > Glossophaga mutica. The sequence goes on along the minus strand of CM077307.1, from coordinate 95,394,186 downwards.
CTTGTTAGGGACACTTAAGCTTTAGGGGGGAGGCCACAGAACTTGCTGGATGTCAGGTCCTGTTATAGCCTCTAGAGACATAGAGTTTAGGCAGAGTCGAAGAGAAGGTCAACAATTTATCTTCCCATCTTTCACCATGATCATCACTTATACCATTGGGTCAAGAAGTACAGTATTTTTAAAAAATGTATTTTTTTAAATGTATTTTTTATTTGTGATTTTAGAAAGAGGGCAAGGGAGGGAGAAGGAGAGGGAGAGAAATATTGATGTGAGAGATGAACATTAACTGGATGCCTTCTGTATGCACCCCAACTGGTGACTGAACTTGTAACCCAGGCATGTGCCCTGGCTGGGACTAGAACCTGTGACTTTTCAGTGTGCTGGATGATGCCCAACCACTTGAAAGCCACACTAGCTGGGGCAGTTAAAGCCTTTTCTGCATGAAGGTGCATAAGTATAGAACAAAATAAATATTTAAATAAGAGAAAATCTCAGGAGTTGAGGAGCTCAAGTATTCTTTCAGATGCCTCTTGATAACTAACGATTTCACAGAAGTATATAGTGATGATAATTAATGATGATGACAGTAATAAAAATGGTAATATGCAGTGTAGAGTACCTTATATTTATATAAGTCCTTTGATCTTTATGAATTCAGAAATGCTTTGCAACCTGACTTCCAGGACACATCAATTTGAAATTAGGTCTTTGCTTACCTCTGAAATTCAGTTTTCAGATGATTGCAATGTAGTAATCATCTGTCAGTTAATGTAAACTCTTTGGTATTCCCCCTTTAAATCTTTAAGGACCCTTGAAGGCCAGGAATAATTATGTAGGGTGGGAGGTACTTTACTTTGGCCCTAGGTCCTGAAATACAAATGCTTAATTCGTAAACTGAATTCTTAACTCACTTTTTCAAAATGTGTTTCTGAGATTTACCACCTGGAATTAACTTGCCTAGCTTTGTGACTAGCCTTCATGATCTTCTCTTCCCCTTGGCTCCTACCCCAAATGTTCTCTTTTGAGGAGCTCATCTCAGGGCTTCAACATGTTTGCGCATCTAACCCTCACACCTCACTTCTATCTTCTACACCAGGCCTCCAGCTCCCACTCCTGCTTGATATTGCTACATGGCTATCCCTAAGGCATGTAAATGTAACAGACCTTACTCCTTCCCCTGCAAATTGAGTCCTCTCCCTCCATCTCTCATGTGGGTTGTGACATCATTATCTGCCTACCACACTTCACTGTTGAGCCTGTACCCCAGGGAGTCACCTTCAGTTCCTGTCTATCTTCCACATATGACTGTCTGATTTGATATCTAATCTTGGGGTCTCCATCTCTGCAATGTCCTGGCATCTCTCATTGTTCTTGTTCTATGGTCCTTGTTCAGTTAGTTCTTGTTACACCTGCCTATGACTGTCCCAGTAGCTTCTTAGCTGGTCCCCTCCTCATATGTCTGAGGGTTACTATGGAACAAGGACCTTATCTCATCCATATTTATATTACTCACAGCAGTACTAGGATTTATGTCCTTGGTAGGAATACAGTAAACATTATTTATTTTTACTATTATATTTTATTGATTGTGCTATTACTGTTGTCCTGATTTTCCTCCTTTGCCCCCATCCCCACCAAGCACCCCTCACTCCCTCAGGCAATCTCCCCACCATTGTTCATGTCCATGGGTCATGGATGTAACTTCTTTGGCTACTCCATTTCCTATACTGTACTTTTATATCCTCATGGCTGTTCTGTAACTACCTATTTGTACTTCTTAGTCACTTCACTTCTTCACTCATTCCCCCATGCCTCCCTCCCATCTGGCAACCATCAAAACATTCTCTGTCCATGATTCCCTCTCTGTTATTCTTGTTTGCTTTGTCTTTTTTTTTTTTAGATTCAATTGTTGGTAGCTTTGTATTTTTTGCCATTTTTATTGTTCATAGTTTTGATCTTCTTTTTCTTAAGTCCCTTTAACATTTCATATAATAATGGTTTGGTGATGATGAACTCTTTTAGCTGTATCTTATCTGGGATGCAGTTTATCTGCCCTTCGATTTAAAATGATAGCTTTGCTGAATAGAGAAGTCTTGGCTATAGATCCCTATATCTCATGACTTTGAATATTTGTTGCCAATCCCTTCTAGCCTGCATAGTTTCTTTAGAGAAATCAGGTGACAGTCTTACGGGAACTGCCCTTTAGGTTAGTAATTGATTTTCTCTTGCTGTTTTTAAGAGTCTCTTTTTATCTTTAACTTTTGGCATTTTAATTATGATGTGTCTTGGAGTGGGTCTCTTTGCATTCATCTTGTTTGGGATGCTCTGTGCTTCCTGGACTTGCATGTCTATTTCCTTCACCAAATAAGGGATGTTTTCTTTCACTATTTTGTCAGGTAGATTTCCAATTTATTGCTCTTTCTCTTCTTCTGGCACCCCTATGATGTGAATGTTGGACCTCTTGAAGTTGTCCCAGAGGCTGCTTATGCTATCCTAATTTTGGGGGATTCTTTTTTCTTCTTGTTGTTATGATTGGTTGTTTTTTGCTTCCTTACGTTCCAAAATATTGATTTGATTCTTAGCTTCATCTACTCTACTATTGTTTCCATGTAAATTGTTCTTCATTTCTATTAGTGTATCCATTGTTTCAGATGGATCTTTTTTATGCTGCTGAGGTCCTCACTAAGTTCCTTGAACATCCTTATAAACAGTGTTTTGAACTCTGCATCTAATAGATTGCTTATCTCCATTCCATTTAGCTCTTTTTCTGGACTTTTGATCTGTTCTTTCATTTGGGCCATGATTCTTTGTCTCTTCATTTTGGCAGCCTCCCTGTGTTTGTTTCTATCTATTATATAGAGCTGCTTTGATTCCACATCTTGGTAGTGTGACCTAATATAGTAGGTGTCCTGTAGGGTCCAGTGGCAAAGCCTCCCCTATAGCTGAAGCTGGGTACTTGAGGTGCATCCTTTGTGTGGACTCAGTACACCCTCTTGTAGTTGAGATTTAGTTGCTCTTGGCAGATCAAAGGGAGGTATTTACCCAGGCCAGTCAGCTGCAAGGGTTGGCTGTGATCACTTACCACCAATCTCTGCCCTCTGTGAAGGATCAGCCATGGAGGGGCGGGGTGGTGGTGCTTTAGTGTGGTCTGTAGCTGTCCACTGGGTGCACTGGCCCTGGTGTTTCCCAGGTGGTGCAGGCCAAGGTCACAACTCATCTGTGTTTTGCTCAGGGCCACCCTGCCTGAGCTGTAAAGCATTCTAAGATGGCTCCTACTTGTGCTAGGCTTGGAGATTCCCAGGCAAAGCCAAGCTGTGAATCTAGGCTGGCTACTGCTAGTGCCAGGCCACTCACTGAGGCCAGCTGTTGCTTGTTTGGATTTAGGAATTCGTAAAGCATGAGCCAACACCAGCCATTTGTATTTAAAGCAGCTTGGGTAGGCCAGTAAGTTGGGTGAGATAGAGTCTCTGGGGATCTCCAAGGTGGATCAAACAGTGTTAGCCAGGTTGATGAAGTCATAGATATGGCACCAGCTTGCTAACTCTGTGCGGGGAGGGTTTAGAAAAGGGCCAATGGCCTCTGCTTGCCTTGATGCCAGATACTTCAGTTCCTCCCTTTATGCCATAGGTGCCTTTCAAGCAACTACTCAGGTGCTGGTGCTCAAAGGGAATGATTCCATGTGTGGGTTCCTTAAGAGGAACTGCTCAAAGTTCCAGCAGTTTCTTCTACTGACTCAACCCCTGCTGGTTGCTAGTTTTTGCAGCCAGAAGTGGTAGAAACTTATCTTCCTGGTACTGGAATCCTGGGCTGAGGAGCCTGGTGTGGGGATGGGACTCCTTGTTCCCAAGATAGTCCTCCTGAATTTTTATCCACCACACATGGGTGTAGGACCAGCCTGTCCTGTGTCTCTGCTCCTCCTACCAGTCTGGATGGATGTGGTTTCTTTAATTTCGTAGTTGTCGGACTTCCATTCAACTTGATTTCTGACAGTTCTGAGTGATGGTTGTTCTATATTTTTGTTGTAATTTTGATGTGGTTGGGTGAATACATTGAGTCATATCTGCCTATGTCACCAATTGACCAGAAGTACACTTTATTTTTGAATTGAATCTCTAAGACCTCTAATCATATAAGGATATTTTATTACATATGTACTGATATATTTCTGAGAAGCTAAGGTAAACAAAAATTGTATTTTGAATGTACATGATGAATGTACTCTACAAAGGACCCTTTTAGTAAATCTTAAAAGTTAGAGAATCATTTAGTACCTAGACCCCTGCCCATGTCTTAGCTTAAATATTCTCACACCAGGTTTTCATGATGTATGCATCTGACTTATCCAAGAAACTTATGAATTTATCATAGCGTTACAAAATATACCAACTTGATTTTGCTATTAAGCACACTGCCTATGGTTAATAGCAGCTGAATGACAGTTGGTATTTACTGGAAGGCCAAACACATGAAGTATGACTGTCAAGGAGGCAAATCAGAGCTACTAAGTCTGGAAGTAAGACCGTAACTGTGGATATCTACTTGTAGTTTCTGACAAAGCAGTCAACTGAACTCTCTACTTTGCTAGTAGATGTAACAATGAATGAAGAAACCAGTTTGCCATGAGCCAAAATTGTGGGGTGTGAGGCAAGAGGAAGCCTCTAGGGTAAGATAAAGACAGATAGGAGACCAAAGTCGGTATGCATGGATTAGATTTTAGTAGACCAGAATATTTGGTGACAACAGTGAATAATGTGCTAGAAAAAAATAAAACTTGGACAGGAATTATTAACTTTGTTGGACTAAGTGCAGGAAGAATACCATGGATAATATTGTTTATGAAATCTCTATGCATAAAGATTTTTGAATGATAGTTACTTTAGAAGGTAAACATGGCTCAATAGAACAGAAAAGCATTATTTAGTTGCTTAAAAAACCAACAGCAAATAGCGATTTCTAAAATTCTAGAATATAGATCTCATTAGCTAGATGAAAATGAAGAGGGAGCAGGTGGTCACGTCAGTGATGGCTGGGTCTCCCCTAAGTAATTCCATACATTGAGTGACCTGCATAAGAGCTAGTTTAGGTAGAAGCTGAGCTCAAGTACTAATTGCTCTTCCTAAGGAAAGTAGATACATAGGCTAAAACAAATTTCCAACATTTTGGAATTTATTTTGTAGATGTCAAGGGGTCAACACCACAATTATAAATGAGGGTAGTCATTACCTGAAAAGCTCTTTTTTTCTTTTAAGAAAAAAGGTATAGATTTTATAGGAATTCCCTATTCGTGCAAGGAATAAAACCATCTACATTAAGGATACCAAAAAGTTTTTAGAATAAATACAAAAGATATTTTAAAATAAGAAAATGCATATAGTTTTATACACTCATGAATATTTTTGACTCTTTAATGGCATCATGCTAATCTGGATGTAATCATAAGAACCTTCAAGGAAAATCAGAAGGAAGTTGGGGGCATTAAAGTTAGGACACAATTCCTATTTCATTAGATATGAAATGCTTGTGGAGGGACAGCAGCCAAGGAAAGAACACAGGCTTGAGGAGGAATGTTATACACTCCTGGGGGTTTTGTGTGGGATCCTACGAAGTATGGAAAACATACAGTGGAATATTTGAGAATCAACCAAAGAGACTGAAACTTAAGGCTCTTTTGGTTAAGTCCAAGGAAGAAAAATGGCATAAAAGGACAATGTGATTGAGGAAGTATATAAAGATTACTATGCGGAGCCTAAGACGGAGGCTCAAAATGTAAAAACAGTGATTTAGAGATATAAAGTATAAAATACAAGTAGTAAGAAGTTCAGAGAATAATTACAAAAGAAGAAACATTTTGATGAGGCATTAGTGACAGCATTCCACAGTTTGGTCTGACAGTTATAAAAGCAGAAATGCGAGGATATGAAAATTGGAAGAAGCCTTACAGAACAAGTAGTCCAGCCTCTCTTTATATATGTTGAGGAATGCAAAAGAAAGGGACTTGCCCTTAATTTGTTCACTCTGCGTCCCTCCTACCCAGGCTCCCAACAGTTACAACAAGGAACAACAATTGAGCAGGAGCAGAGGGGGGTGGATTAGAGTCTTGGAAGTCAGAAGAATCAGGACAGGGAGAGATCAGTAGCTTCTAACAGACCTGGAGAAGATGAAAGGATAGAGTAGAGAGGATCTAGTTTCTTGTTACAAGTGGGAACTGTGAGAATGTGGTGAGATCAGGGAGTAAAAGGGGACAGTTTCAAGACCCCCAATAGACAGAGATACAACTGAGGGAAGCTCTAACTGTTATTTATACAAGCCCTCTGATGACAGATCAGATTCCTGAGGTCTGAAAAGTGTTACATAGCATTCTTCTAAACAGGGCTATGAGATAGAGCAAGTAATTTTGGGCTACTGAACTTAATAACATCATTTACAGAAAAATATTAGGAAGTTTGCAGAGGGCACAACTTGACAAGCGTATGGTAATTTGATTAGAAACAGATCACATGTTTTTACTGAAGGAAGGTGGACTTCCTCTTTGTTGGACTTCTTTAAAGTTATTGTTTTCTCCATTCTAGATTTAATTCATGTTTTTTATCTAATATCTATAAAGAATGCGAATAAACATAAAGTAAGCAAATATTACAAAAACTAATCACAACTGAGGACATTAGAAATACAATGGTAAGAAAAATGAATGTTAAAGACAAATAATATAGCAAGAAAAAATTTAGTTCGTATTATCTACCAGAGTTTAAGTCAAGATATTTTTTATGAAAAATATGATTTCACGTTTAGTCTGTGAATGTTGTCCTCCATGCCTTTCCTAAAATGCTCTGCAGACAAAAAAAAAAAAAAGGATTTTTATTTGTTTCACTGAAAAGAAAGAAATCTTACCTTCTTTTAAAAAGTGGATTCACCATTTGGTGTGGTTAAAAATTTGTCACATTAGCATGAATACTTAATTAACTCAACATCTATAAATTTTCCAAGGTAAACATTCTCAAACAAAAGGAAGATACCTTTGTGGTTAAAGTAAGTAATAAGGTCAATATCAATTTTCTTATATTTATATGATGCTTCCATACTACTGAATATCTATTTAATCTTCAGAGAGCAGATCAGAAAGGATGAAATCAAGATAAAACAAGAATAAAAAAATCAAAGTACATATTAATATTTGCTAATAGCTTTGATTGTAACTTGTGACCTACCTTTTATTGGTTAATTTATATGATTCACCAATGGTGCCATTCTATTTTTCAAAGGGTTTAAGTATTTTACTAGGTTTAAGTAATTGATTTAGACCCCTATATCTACAGTCTGTACAAAGGCATGGGATGTGTCTGTCTTGTTTATACCATATTCCCTAGGATCTAACACAGTGTTTGGTAAATATTTACTGAATGAATGAATAAATAACAATAACAGCATCAATACTGGGTGTTTTACTGTGCACCAGATACTCTTCTAATAAGCATTTTATATACCTAATTGTTAATTTCCAACAACTCTGAAAGATGTTCTATTACCAAACCCATTTTTAAAGATGAGGAAACGGAAGCACTGAGAAGTTACGTAACTTGCCTAACGTCACATGGCTAGCAATTGACACTTTGAATTCAGGCCATCTGGCCCTGGAGGCCGCACTTCAGCACAACCCTACTTTTCTAAGAATAAATGCACAATGCAATGAATCTATGTGTAAATGTATGTATGTATAGAAAACTACACACAGGACAGGAATTTTAAGAGGCACAGAACTTAAGTATTGGTAACACCATCACCAAATACTGGAATTCAGGGGCAAAGTGAAATTTAAAGTCTAATTTTCAGGATTAAGCTCTCCGCAGTAGCAAAAATTCCTAAACATTCAAAGGAAACCCAGTGGTTTATAGGTAAAGAAGCAAAAAACGTGACTCCATTCAGTTCTAACTGGATACTGGAGTCCTTAGCTGAATGAATACTTTCAAGACCTTTTCATGTTGGTACACAAGCAAGATTTAAGATTTTGTGGTGGCTACATCAATGGGGACAGAAATTATTCGTGTATGAGCAAGTACATTCTCTATGGAATCTCTGGTGGCCTCCTCCGTGTTAGTGCTGGCCTATGCTGAGTAAAGGAGCCTTTCTTGAGACTAGTCTGAATCTTACTAAAAAAAAAAAAAAAAACCAAAAACCCCAAAACAACATGAAGCTCTATGTGCCTTTAGTCTTCCTTTGGGATACTGGTTTTCTGAGACCTGATATGTCCTTATCATTTTTTTCTTTTCAAATTTTCTTTATATTTTTCTATCAGTCATTTTTGGAACCATTTGATGCTAAGGAGACCTATTCAATAGTTTATGCTTTTGCCTTTGGAGTGCCCTATGTTGGGGAATGCACATGATTAAAGCTAATCATGAGAACAAGATTTTACAGAATCTAAGGAAGGATGAAAAGAAGTCTTGGAACTTGCAAGATGAACTTAAACACTGACTGGGGAAGGATACAATTTAGACATGGGTGAATTCCATGTCTACACTATATTAAGTGCTCATAAACCTCAGAGAAGCTTGGTGCTTCTCAGGATTCATGCCCAGTGATTCTCTAGATGTGTTAGCTACTCAGGTCTCTACCTAAGTAAAAGCTTATTCACAAGTCAGTGTTCAATTCTGGTCACCTTTCAACTGGAAGAGGACTACTATAACCCCAGAGGCAAGTCAACAGAAGGATGTAAAGCTGATCCCGGTTTTGTGAAAACTCCTTGTTCTGAGAAATGAGGTTAAAAGTTTAGTCTCACTATACAAGAAGAGTTTGCCTAATAGAATTTTCAGTTGAAATAAACAAAATTAATGCAGCCTAGAAGCTTAGAAAGATGAAATGCAGTTAAACAGCCAAACTGAAGTAGTAAAGGGACTCTGGGGTGGGAGCTAGATCAATGAACACATAAAGCAAGCACAGGAAATAAGACACCACCATTAGGTTCAAACAACTTCAGTGTGAATGAAGTTGCAGAACAGGTATGATAATGACATTTGAATGAACAAAAGAAATAGGGAGGGATGTAGCGTCAGGACAGGAAAAGGGGTTGATAGGGATGGACTTCAAGAGCTGTCTTGTTAGTCCAAGGGTCCTTTTCCTGTTCAGCAAATTCTTTTGTTCTGTGTTCTTATCAATCCCACATCTTGCCTAAGTGAGAATGACAGACAAGCCATTCTTAATGACTTCCTAGCTTTTGAAACTATTTTGGTGTCAGAGAGAGAAAGAGCCATGTTTAAATTGTTATGAAGATTGAGCTTTCTTTTTGCTCAGTAAATTTGCCACTCTGATATGATGATTCTTGTTAGCATAGAAACAATTTTGCCTGTTGTGTGATCTGCACAATGTTCCAGAAAAATGACATCTTGTGGCATCTCTTTAGGACAGGGAAATGACTGCCAGTGTGGCTAGAGGCCCCAGACAGGCGTTCCTTGCTGTGTCAGCAGGACTGCGCCGGTATCTTCCTCCCACAGAGACAGAGCACATCCTCTCCTTGGCACACCCACTTGCCATTAGCACAGGGAACCATTGTTCCCTTGTGTCAAAGAGCCGGCCACACCCTGAGCCAGGACAATACTTTGACTCTACCGTCCTAGTCTCTAAGCACTGGGGTTTTTTTCTCTCCTTTTTTATTTCCTCCTGTTTGTAAAAGTTCATGAAATGAAGTTTTTTCTTTCATCTGAAACAAGGTATTTTAAAGGGTAGTTACTGATGATATTGCATTTCCAATCTCTCCTCACTGGGGTTTTCCCAATCTCTGAAAGGCTGTACAAGACACAGGCATTTCGTTCAAAACAAAGGTAAAACAGGTTCGCAGGATCCTATTTTCACAGTTAATGTGCATGTCATTAGGTAACCATCAATGTGAATATCTCTCTCTGAAAATGCCACTTTCTATCATCTTAGGTATACTTAACATGTTGAGTTTTGTCACCATAGTGAGGGTGGACCACATTAAAGTGACAATACCAAGCTAGAAGTTTTTATAAGTTTAGGAAAGGAGGATGTTATGTTCTAACAACCCAAAGGTCACTTCTTAATACAGAAATTTCTGTATTTAGAAATGCATCCATCTACCCATCAATCAATATTTATTAAGCACCTATTGTACTTTGTAATAGTTGAAGATATTTAAAAAAAGTTCTTACCCTGAAAGAGTTCACAGTATAGTAAAGGGAAAAACACATGCAAACAAATGAATGTAATAAGTTATAATAGATGTTATATTATAATTATGTGTAGCTCATAATGTAGATAAAAAGGAAGTAGTAGAAATTTCAGCGGTATTGGCATATTGTCTAGAAAAAGAATCAAAGGCAAGACAGTACTTGAGCTGAGTGTTAAAAAATGTATAGGGAGACCGTTTACAATTTACATTTGTGTGTGCATGAGTACATGGGTGCACTGAGGAGGTAGGAAGCCTTCCAGATCTTGAGATCCTGTAGGTCATGGAGGGCCTTGTAGGTATCTGGGGTCAGCTGTCAAAGCAGGGGACTAACATGATGAGATCTGCCATTGGTATGAATCTCCATTTCTGAGATGAAATATTTCCTTGGGTGTGTTTTACCCTTGCTTTCCTTTTCAAAGCAATAGATTTTTGTGGTGAGAATAACATCTCAAATTCAATTCACTGTACTCTGGTTTGGGAAATGCCCACAGAAAGATGCCAGAGAGCCCAATGGAGAGCTTTGAAGGTTGGCTTTGGGTATTCAGTGATAGTATTTTCCCAGACAGCTGCCAAATGTGGCCCCACACTGGGTGGCCAGGAATTCTTACCACTTCAGTTGGTCGGTAGTATTTAAGATCCACAGTCACGTGAACTTTGCCGGTCTCTTTACATCTGCCCACTTCATTTTCATTTTTTCCTTCCCACCTGTAAAGAAAATACACACTTAATCAGCCTTTAATTGCTTAGAGGCATTTGGCCATGCTGTCCCTCAGGATGGCTCAGCTTTTCCCTGCAGAAATATATAAGCTCATTAACCACAGGAACTCAGGATGAAGTTTAACTATGTTATTAGGGGAACAGTGACTTTCAAAGCCTTTCCAGATATGTTTAGAAAAGATAGGGCTCCCCCGACCTTTCTTTTTAAGAAAATCATGATAGGCTCAGAAGTGAGACTTTAGAAATGAACAGATTATTCAAAATAAGGATTTGGGCAACTTATAGGGAATTTAAATATTTTGCAATTCTTTACATTGTTCTTGATAAAATAAATTATTATGCATTAATCAATTTCTTCTGTCTCCCCTTCGTTATTTTTTTGTAGTTTTATGGATACTTATTATAAGTTAAATGCATTCCAGTATGCAATAAGCTTCATATCTTAGTTAACCATTCATTTTATCCCTGTGTTGTATATAAATTCCCTTACTCAGTCAGCAGTGGACCTCATTAACAAAAATCAGATAATTAAATCTCCAAAAGTGAAAAACTAATTGGTTTACTTAAAGAAAGGGTATATTAGCATCTTTCTACCTCTTTTGATTCAGCTATGATGTTATCCCTTCCTTAAACATTTATAGTTGAAAATGGTTAAGGACCCCAACAATGGCCCCTCTAGTCCACAATGCACACTGCACAGGATGCGCTCATGAGCTTCAGGACCACCTTTTCACTGGAATTCCATTCTATGTTCTCATTTTTAAAAGAAATAAAGCCAATGGCTTAATGTTGACATCTGTATTTTCAAAATCTAATAGAACAAACAGAAAATACTATATAATTTAAATTATTTATATAGATGAACCATTTTGGCAAAGAAAGAAAAGGCATTACAAAGCAATGTTTGACTTCAGTGCTATATAACTGGACATGAATCTTACGACAACAGGATTCTGTGTGTGCCCCTTGGATCAGTCATAGTGGGGATTAAAGAAAAGAATGGAGCAATAAACTTCTGGTCAAGTTGGAGGTGTAGTTAGACACACTTCACCTCCTTGTACAGCCATAAGAAGAATCACAGCTAACAAAGCAAAAAACACTCGGAAAATCAAACTGTATGGAAGTCTGACAACCAAGTATTTAAAGAAGCCATATTCATCCAGACAGGTAGAAGGAGAGACAAAAAGCCAGGGTGAAGAGGATGTGGTGTGGCAGTGGTGAGGTGGCAGCGGTGGCTGGTCCCACATTCACATGTGGCAGATAAAAATCGGGAAGAATACCTGGGGAGCAAACAATTCCAGCCCCAGGCCAGACCATGCAGCCCAGGGTTTCAGTGCTGGGAAAATAAAGCCTCTTAACTTCTGGCTTTAAAAACCAGTGGGGGTTGCAGTGGTAGAAGAAACTGCCAGTCTCTCAGGAGAATCTGTTTAAAGGGCTTGCACAGTCCTGGAATGTGTACAAACCCACCCATTCTGGGAACCAACACTAGGGCAACAGCTAGAGGGGTGCCAATTGCATACAGGTACTGTGTGATGTGACTGGAAGTGGTCTGAGTGCCCAGCAAGCCTCCAGCAGCCAGGCAGTTGCACTGACCCCTCTTCAATCATTCCCCCACATACAGAGCCACAAATGGGTGAAGTGGATTGCCCTGCCTTGGTGAATACCTAAAGCTCTACGCTATGCAACTTAACAGGTGCATTAAGACAGGGATTCAAAGCAGCTCTACCTAATACACAGAGACAAACAGGGAGGCTGCCAAATTGAGGAGACAAAAAAAAAAAAATAAGGCCCAAATGTAAGAACAGAATAAAACTTCAGAAAAAGAACTAAATAACATGGAGATGAGCAATTTACCAGATGCAAAATTGAAAACATTGATTATAAGGATGCTCAAGGAACTTAGTGAGGACCTCAACAGCATAAAAAAGACCCAGGCAGAAATGAAGGATATACTAATGGAAATACAGAACAATTTACAGGGAAACAACAGTAGACTGGATGATCCAAGAATCAGAGCAGTGCTATGGAACATAAGGAAACAAAAAACAACCAATCAGAACAAAAAGAGAAAAGAATGAAAACAAACAAACAAACAAACAAACAACAAAAAAACCAAGGATAGTGTAAGGAGCCTCTGGGACCACTTCAAGTATCCCAACATTTGCATCATAGGGGTGCCAGAAGGAGAAGAGAAAGAGTAAGAAATTGGAAATCTATTTGAAAAAATAATGAAAGAAAACTTCCCTAATTCGGTGAAGGAAATAGACATGCAAGTCCAGGAAGCACAGAGAGTTTCAAACAAGATGGATGCAAACAGGACCACACCAAAACACATCATAGTTAAAACGCCACAGGTTAATGATAAAGAGAGAATCTTAAAAGCAGCAAGAGAAAAGCAGTCAGTTACATACAGAGGCGTTCCCATAAGACCATCAGCTGATTTCTCAAAGGAAGCTTTGCAGGCAAGAAGTATTCAAAGTGTTGAAAAGCAAGGACTTACAACCAAGATTGCTCTACCCAGCAAAGCTATTATTTAGAATTGAAGAGCAGATAAACTGCTTTCCAGACATAGTGCAGCTACAGGAGTTCATCATCACCAAGTCCTTAGTATATGAAATGTTAAAAGGACTTATTTAAGAAAAAGAAGATCAAAACCAAAAACAGTCAAATGACAACAAACTCACAATTATCAACAACTGAATCTGAAACACAAAACAAAAATAAATAAGCAAACAACCAGAACAGGAACAGAATCATAGATATGGAGATCATTTAGACTCAGCAGGGTTGTCCAACCTGTGGCCCAGGATGGCTATGAATGCAGCCCAACACAAAATCATAGATTTCCTTAAAACATTATGAGGTTTCTTTTTGGTTTTCATTAGTGTTTGTGTATTTAATGTGTGGACCAAGACAACTTTTCTTCCAGTGTGGCCCAGAGACACCAAAAGTTTGGACACCCTTGAATTTTAGAGGGTTATCAGTGGGGAGGGCACATGGGGAGAATAAGGAAAAAGGTGCAGGGAAGAAGAAGCATAAATAGTAGGTACAAAATAGACAGGGGGAGGTTAAGAATAGTATAGGAAATGCAGAACCCAAAGAACTTATATGCACAACCATGTACATGAAATAAGGTGGGGGGCTTGCTGGAGGGAAGTAGGGTACCAGGTGGAAGGTAGTAAAGAGAGAAAAATTGGGACAACTGTAATAGCATAATCAATAAAATATACTTAAAAGAAAGAATGGATCAATAAGTTAGTTACTCAACTATGTGACTCATGGGTGCCGTTGAAGAACGTTACATATTGGTCATCCTTAAATTTTGGACATAGGTTGAGTATTAGAACATAAACTGGCCTCACAGCTTTATCTCTGAATAATCATCTAAATGTTCTATTCTCAATTCAATTTGATAGCATAGGGATAATATTTCATCATTGGAGGAATATTGAGTTTATAAAAATGCTAAATTTGCCAATGGACTCAAGGTAAATATGAAAATATCACATAATACAGAGAGAACTACAGCACAATATTTTGAACAATATAAAACTGTACCAGTGGCATTTTTCCAGGGATTTCATAATAATTGACTCAAAAAGTAATGTTTAATAACTTATTTCTTTGGTTTAATTTCTTTATGTTGACTAGACTAATTTGGCAAGATCAGAGCTAAGTTTTTGGAAAATTCACCTGGAAATGGTATGTGGATGCATTAGAATGAATAGACTAAAAATTCTGTAAAATGAGAAAACCTAAAGTGATGATGACAGCTGTATATCTCTTATTGATAAAGACCAAATTTGGGCTAATATCCACAGTAAGGAAGAATAATTGGTAAAGTCAAATTTTTTTAAATTTATCCATCTAATTCTAAACTTAATTGTTCAAGTGAAACTTTTTCTTTGGTTAAGCTTTCAGTAAATAAGAGAGTATTTGTATCGTAAAAGTGTTTTAATTAATTGTGTTTATATTTTATACTCACAGAGAGAAATGAGTTTAACATACACCTTTAGGGCAGTATCTCCAACTGGGGGATAAAAAGCCAAAAGGGTTTACAAAAATACAGTTCATAATTTTGCTGTTTTCTCAAGTTGTAGCTGTAGGTAGGTAATCTATAATGGGTCATGGTGACTTAGGTATGTACATACTTACAGCACAATCTTTAAGGGTGGCAAACCTGCTTAGATGTCACCAACTTCAGAACTGATGATTCAAATCTACCTATAATTAAATTCTTTTGAAACTATAAATGAACACATATATGTATTTAAGTTGCTAAAGTCTTGGGAAAAACTTGGAGAACTTTCCATGACTGGAGAAGGAACATGTAGACAGGAAAGGAATGAGGCTAACCCAGTGGCGTGTAGACCACAGGCTGGCAAATTACTTCTATAAAGAGCCAACAGTAAGTATTTTAGGCTTTATAGATCGCATACATACAGCCTCTGTAACATTTTCTTCCTCCTTCTGCATTCTATTCTTCTTTCTTATTCTCTCTATTATCTTTTTTGTTTAAACCACCCCTTACAACTGTATCCTAGAGGACTGTAAAAATCAGGCCTCTGGTGGGGTTTGGCCTAAAGGCCACAGGTTGCCCACCCTGCTTTAACAGATGAGTTAACGATATAGCCTCACCCTCAACTAAAGTACAACATTTAATCTCTTTTCATATCAACAGCTTGCATTGTTGAAACAGCTTGAATTTTCCTCTCTACTACTGAATCTGTCTGCTATGTAGTCATATACTAACATTTGAAACTTTAATAGTAGCTGAAATGGAAAAAGACTGAAGGAAGGAATCTGCAAATTGACTTAAGTTTGATGCTACTTAGGCACTTGTGGGTATGAGTTCCCTGCACACAGGCCTTCTTTGTCTCTGTCTGTACACTGTCTGCTGGGCTGCCATTTTGCTAAGGCTGTCTACAATCCAAATCATCTCTAAGGGCATGATATTGCCCCTATGAGTAATATAGCTGCACTGAATAATCAACTATAACCAGGAAATGGCTCAAAGCAGAAACAAGTTGGCAAAAGACATTCTAATTTGCACTAGATCTACATGAGGGCAGTAAGCAAAAGTTTCGGCCAAGGGCCAAAAAACATTCAGTAATAACAATATATGAAACACTTGTATTAACAAGTAGAAAGTAACAGCTAACTTGTCCTAACAAGTAATGTTATGACTCAAAACAGAGCTGCAATATTCATGAAATGACGATACCTTGACAGGGAGTAGAGGATTTAGCTAATTAACAGGAATTGCTAACCACTAATTTGTCTCAATAGCTCCCTGAGCAGGAATCCTGTATAATCGATTTTTAAAATAAATTATTGACTTCTAATAAGCATTAAAAAGAAATAGAATACCAGACTTAAGCACTGAAGAATACCAGACTTAAGTACAATAAGGCATGATGAGATGCTATTAAACTCTCAACTAGAAATCCCTTTAATGAACAAAAGCAAAGTCAACTGGGTAAGTCAAGTTTAAGAGATGCACCTAAAGCTGGGACGGGGTGATGTTCTCCTTGTAGCAACCTGAAAAATCACAAAAGCTCTCAAGAATTATTTTAAGAAATGCTATTTTATTAGGACAGAGGCATAGAAATGGGTGCCAGAGTCTAAAATTTAGCAAATTAGATGACTAATCCTGGAAAAATTATCAGGTTCTGAATTAAGATGGTCATTTGCACACACTTTTGTTTCTTCCCAAGACTCCTTTCAAAAAAGGAGTAAACTCAAAAGGGCTAAAAGAACAGGAAAGAAAAGAGAAAAATGAAATTCTGGGAACTAGAAAGTAGATGGATGAGTGTTAAAGAACTTGGCAGGAGCCTTAGAAAACAGACTCCTAAGCCAAAAGTGATAAAGCCTAGAAAAAACCCCATTTACACTTGTGGGATCTCCCAAATGTGTGGGCTGATTACAACTCTGCTTGGGAAGTAGTATGATGCCCAATCCCCTCTGAGATGCCATATCATGTGGCAACTACCTCACCCTTTCTGGAGAAGAGGGTCCCAGAATTGAAGGTTAGTAGGTCCAGTGAAGGATGAGATCATTGAACTGAAAATAAGGAAAAGTATGCATGGCTACATGCTGAGATTCCACAGCCTGCCCTAGGGTGCTGGCCATCAGGCTTATCTCCTTCCAGGGAGGAGACTGTGGACTCTTCTCTAGGCATCACTAAATGGCCCTGTCAAGTCTTCCTATAGCGACACAATCAAACAGCTATATGTTCTCAGAAATTCCCAGTTAGCTTTGTAAATCTCACTTTTAAACATGATCAGAAAACCAAGGAATAATAGGCCAAGGATTAAATTTGTTTGTTGTGATTTCTGCCTTTTATATATGTGAGGAAAACCACATATATAAAAGACAGAAATCACAACAAACAAATCAATAAAAACAGCAACTTGGAAAAAAACCAGGGAAGATAATTAAAACAAACATAAACTCACATATACCACTATTAATATCTTCAGAGACATAAGGAAAATTATCAAAGAAACAAAAGCAAGATATTACACAACAAAGGAAATTTTTTAAAAATGAGAAATTGAAAAAAGTCAGAAATTAAAAATTCAAAAGATTTTGAGGATAGATATCCAAGATGGTGGCGGAGAAGGTGGAAGCTACATTCACTTCCTCCCAGGACTGAAATTACAATTAAATTATAAAAAAATCATCCTGAATAACCAACTGAAGGCTAGCTGAAGAGAAGTGTTATAACCAAAAATTTACAGAAGCCACATTAAGACTGGTAGAGACATGAAAGGTGCTGTGCTTGCTCACCCGAAGGGCAGCAGCTGAGGATATCTCAGCTGCAGGGGGTGAGAAACAGGGTCTAAACCACAAGCCAGGATCCTCAGTCCAGAGCACTAGAACCAGGTGCCCATAACATCAGGCTGTGAAAAGCAGTGGGGTTTCTGTCCACCAGGGAGAGACAGGAGGCCATCAGAAACACAGATGCACACTTAAAGGTCCAGTGCACAAAATTTTATTTGTGCCACTCAATTTCGGGTACCGTGGAGTGAGAGCAGAGCATAACTAGAGTCTGGGGTTTGTGCTTTTGGGAACAGAGCTGAAGGGACAGCTGACAGGATCCCTGTGCTGAGTCCCTCTCTCAGGCAGCAGACATCATCTTTCTTTTCTTTTTATTTATTTTTTATGCTCACCCAAGGACATTTTAAAAAATTTCTCTTAGAGAGAGAGGACAGGAGAAAGAGAAATATTGATGTGAGAGAGAAACATCAACCAGTTATCTTCTGTACATGCCCTAACTGGGAATAGAATCTGCAGCCCAGGTATGCGCCCTGACCAGGAATCAAAGCTGCAACCTTTCAGTGTATGGGATGATTTTCCAACAAAGCCAGCCAATCCAGCCAAGGCTCATCTTTCTTAGTTAGAGCACTCTTGTCCACATGGCATTAGCCTGGGAGAAAGCAACAGCCCCACCTTCTCGACCCCCTTTTGCCACACCCTGTGGAGCTTATGCCCTGATGAGTAGGCAGATGCACTTTTAGTGATTTAGCCTAACAGGTAGCTGCCAGGCAGAGGTGGAGCTTTGGGTGCCTTGGGCCTTTTCCTGACCTGCCTATGGGACTGGTGATGATAAAACCTCACCTTGGTAGCAGCTTGGTTCTTCCCATGTGCATCCTGGCCCATCAGAGGCAGCTACAAACAGTATGTCACTTAAAGTTTCAATCAGGTTGCCAGGGCGAGTCACAGGCAATGTCTTATATTGGCCTACACAGAGTCCTTCCCAAGATGCCCAAAACCAATACACCAAGTGGTGAGCTTCAGACAATACAAGAGGAGGATCCAATAAGGTTCACAAGCAGCATATCCAAAGGGGGATCTCAGCAGGCATCAAACACTGCTGAGGTGAATTCCATTTCATGTGGTCAATACCAATGCAGCAGCTAGCATACCATGTTGGGGTTAAACCTCGAGTTAGCCAGCCTGAGGGTTGATCCTATGAATGAACAGGCCAATAACAATCAAGACTCTTGCCCTGGCTGGTGTAGCTCAGTGGATTGAGTGCGGGCCTGTGAACCGAAGGATCGCGGTTCGATTCCCAGTCGGGGCACATGCCTGGGTTGCCAGGCCAGTTCCCATCAGGGGACATACAGGGGGCAACCGCACATTGATGTTTCTCTCCCTCTCTCCTTCCCTTCCCCTCTAAAGATAAATAAATAAAATCTAAAAGGAAAAAAAAAATCTTTAACAATCAAGACTCAATAACAACAGAAGGGGACACATAACCCACACAAGGCACATTCCTGTAGCACCAACCTCAGGTGATCAAGGAGACTGGACTGCTGGACCTCATTGAATACCTACTACATAAAGCCATCCCACAAAAACTGGCTAATACATAGGAACCCACCCCCCACAAAGATACAGCCAAAATGGGGAGACAAAGAAACAGGTCCAAAATGAAAGAAAAGGAGAAATCTCCAGAAAAAGAGCTAAATGAAATGGAGGCAAGCAATTTATGAGATATACAGTTCAAAGTAATGGTTATAAAAATGCTCAACAGCATGTAAAATGACACAGACACCATAAAAAATAGCGGGTCAGAAATTAGGAAAACAATACCTTAAATGAAGAATGCATAAGAAGGAATCAAGACTATGTTGGACGACACAGAGGATCAAACCAGCAATTTGGAAAACAAGGTAGGAAAAACACTCAATAAGAGCAGCCAAAAAAAAAAAAAAAAAAAGAATAAAAACAATGAGGATACTTTAAGTGATTTTGAGGATGTATTTGAAGAAATAATGACAAAACTTCCCTAACCTGTTGAAGAAAAAAGACACACAAGTCCAGCAAATGCAGAGAGTCCCAAAAATGATGGAGTCAAAGATGCCCACACGAAGAGACACCATAATTTAAATGACAAAAGTTAAAGACAAAGAGAGAATCTTAAAAGCTGCAAGAGACAGACAGTTATGTACAAGGGAGCTCCCACAGACTGTCAGCTGATTTCGCAACAGAAACATTTCAGGCCAGAAGGACTGGCATGAAATATTCAAAGTCACTAAACAAAAAAACCAAGTCCCTACAACCAAGACTACTTACTCAGAAAGGCTATCATTTAAAATTGAATGGTAAATAAAGTTTCCCAGACCAAAAAAAAAAAAAAAAAAGCTAAAGGAGTTTGTTTCCATCAAACCAGTATCACAACAAATGTTAAAGGCCAATTGAGGAAGAAAAAGAAAGAGGAAGAGGAGGAGGAGGAGGAAAAGGAAGAAGAAGAGAGGAGGGGGGAGAAGAACAAGAAGAAGAAAAAGAAAAAAAAACAGAGGAACATAGTTTAAAGAATAAAATGGCAATAAATATGTACTTACCAACAATTTTAAATATAAATGGCTTAAATGCTCCAATCAAAAGACGTAGGGTAGTAGGATGGATAAGAAATCAAGACGCATCTATATGCTGTCTACAAGAGACCCATCTCAGAACAAAAGATACACACAGAATGAAAGTAAAGGGAAGGAAAAGCTATTTCATGCAAATAGAAATTAAAAAAAAAAAGAGCTTGGGTAACAGTACTTATATCTGACAAAACAAACCTTAAAGCAAAGGCTATAGTAAGAGACAAAATGGACACTCATAATGATGAAGGGGATATAAAAGGATAGAACCCTTGTATACATTTATCCACACAACATAGGGGCATCTGAATATGTAAAACAAATCTTGGTGAATGTAAAGGGAGAGATGGACAGTAATATAGTCACAGCAGGGGATTTTAACACTCCGTTCACTTCAATAGATAGAACTTCCAGACAGAAAATCAACAAGGAAACAGTGGCCTTAAATGACATACTAGATCAGATGGATTTAACTGATTATTTTCAGAGCACTTACTCCAAAGCAGCAAAATATACATTCTTTTGAAGTGCACATGGAACATTTTCTAGGATAGACCATATGTTAGGACACAAAACAAGTCTCATTGAATTTAAGAAGACTGAAATCAAATCAAGCATCTTTTCTGAACATAATGATATGAAATCAATCACAAGAAAGAAAAAACCCCACAAAGACATGGAGACTGAATAACATATTACTAAACAATGAGTTACCAATGAGATCAAATTACTTGGAAACAAATGAAAATAAGAACAAAAACACCCCAAATCTACAGGACACAGCAAAAGAAATCCTGAGAGGGCAATTTACAGCATTATAGGCATATCTCAAGAAACATGAAAAAAGTCAAATGAATAATCTAAGTGTACACTTAAAGGAACTAGAAACAAAACAACAAAGCCCAAAATAAACAGAAGGAAGGAAATAATAAAGATCAGAGCAGAAACAAACAAAATAGAGTCTAAAAAAACAATACAAAGGTTCAATGAATGCAAGACCTGGTTCTTTGAAAAGATAAACAATATTGAAAAACCTTTAACCAGACTCGTCAAGATAAAAAGAGAGAGGACCCAAATAAATAAAATCAGAAATGATGGAGGAGAAGTAACAACTGACACCAAAGAAATACAAAGGATTGTAAAAAAAAAAATTACAAATGAGTATATGCAAACAAATTGGACAACCCGGATGAAATGGATAAATTCCTAGTAACATACAATCTTCCAAAACTGAATCAGGAAGTTCAGAGAAACTGATGGGTAGATTACAATGGGTGAAACTGAAATAGTAATTAAAAAAAAAACTTCTGGACTTCCGGCCAAGATGGAGGCGTAGGCGGACACACTGTGCCTCCTCTCACAACCAAAATTAAGGATAACAAATATTTAGAAACAAGAAAACAACCAGAACTTAAAGAAAATTGAACTGTACGGAAGTCCAACAACCATTCATCCAGACCGGTAAGAGGGGCGGAGTCGAGGCAGGAAAAAGCGGAGGTGCGGACCCGGGAACAGGAACGCAAGCAGCAGCGGCTGGCGGTTCCCAGGTGCACAGGTGGCGGCTGGCGGTCCCCGGGCACAGGGGGGCAACTGTGCAGACCCAGTGAGGCCGCACAAGGCGGCTGGCTGACCAGGTGGTCCCACATTTGTGCGTGCAGACGGTCCAGGCAAAGGGGAAGTGGCGGAAGGGACTGAATCCAGGAGAGAGCGGAGCAGGCGCCATTGTTCCCTCTCAGACCCCGCCCCCACATACAGCGTCACAACCCAGTGACTGGGCTGCCCCACACTGGGGAGCGCCTGAGTCTCCACTCCTCACTACGTAACAGCACTCGTGTGTGCGCAGATAATCCAGGCGAAGGGGAAGCGGCGGAAGGGACTGGAGTCCAGGAGAGAGTGGAACAGGCGCCATTCTTCCTTCTCAGACCCCGCCTCCACCTATAGCATCACAACCCAGTGACTGGGCTGCCCCGCCCTGAGGAACACCAAAGGCTCCACCCCCTCATACGTAATAGCCGCGACCAGACTAAAACCAAAACAAAACAAACAAACAAACAAAAAAAACCCACCAAAAATGGCTCAAACCAGAGAACCAATCAAAGCCCCAGAGCCAATTCTTCTAAGCGACCAAGAGATAGCCAACCTATCAGATGCACAGTTCAAAGCACTGGTCATCAAAATGCTCACAGAATTGGTTGATTTTGCTCACAAATTAGATGAAAAAATGCAGGCTACAATACGTGAAGTGAAGGAAGATGCATGGGGAACTGATAGAGATGGAAGGAAAACTGGGACTGAAATCAATGGAGTGGACCAGAAGGAAGAAACTAACAACCAAACAGAAAATGAGGAAGAAACAAGAATTCAAAAAAATGAGGAGAGGCTTAGGAACCTCCAGGACATCTTTATCCTTTTAGATTTTATTTATTTATCTTTAGAGGGGAAGGGAAGGAGAGAGGGAGAGAAACATCAATGTGCGGTTGCCTCTTGTATGTCCCCTGCCGGGAACTGGCCTGGCAACCCAGGCATGTGCCCTGACTGGGAATCGAACCGCGATCCTTCGGTTCGCAGGCCCGAGCTCAATCCACTGAGCTACACCAGCCAGGGCTCCAGGACATCTTTAAACGTTCCAACATCTGAATTATAGGGGTACCAGAAGGGGAAGAAGAAGAGCAACAAGTGGAAAACTTATCTGAACAAATAATAAAGGAGAACTTCCCCAATCTGGCAAAGGAAATAGACTTCCAGGAAGTCCAGGAAGCTCAGAGAGTTCCAAAGAAGTTGGACCCAAGGAGGAACACACCGAGGCACATCAGAATTACATTAGCCAAGATTAAAATGAAGGAGAGAATTCTAGAAGCAGCAAGGAATAAGGGGACAGTCACCTATAAAGGAGTTCCCATCAGACTGTCAGCTGATTTCTCAAAAGAGACCTTCCAGGCAAGAAGGGGCTGGAAAGAAATATTCCTAGTCATGAAAGTCAAGGGCCTACATCCAAGATTGCTCTATCCAGCAAAGCTGTCATTTAGAATGGAAGGACAGATAAAGCGCTTCTCAGATAAGGTCAAGTTCAAGGAGTTCATCATCACCAAGCCTTTATTATTTGAAATGTTGAAGGGACTTATCTAAGAAAAAGAAGATAAAAAATATGACAGTGAAAAGACATCAAACTCACAGCTATTAAGAACTGCACCTGCCCTGGCTGGTGTGGCTCAGTGGATTGAGCGCGGGCCTGCGAACCGAAGGATCGCGGTTCGATTCCCAGTCAGGGCACATGCCTGGGTTGCCAGGCCAGTTCCCGGCAGGGGACATACAAGAGGCAACCGCACATTGATATTTCTCTCCCTCTCTCCTTCCCTTCCCCTCTAAAGATAAATAAATAAAATCTAAAAGAAAAGAAAAAATTAAAAAAATAAAATAAAATCAGGCATAAAAAAAAAAAAAAAAAAAAAAAGAACTGCACCTAAAATAAAAGCAAACTAAGCAACAGCTACAGCAGGAACAGAACCACAGAAATGGAGATCATATGGAGGGTTAGCAATAGGGGAGTGGGAGGAGGAGAGAGGGGGAAAAGGTACAGAGAATGAGTAGCATAGATAGTGGATAGAAAATAGACAGGGGGAGGGCAAGAATAGTATGGGAAATGTAGAAGCTAAAGAACTTATGACACATGGACATGAACTAAAGGAGGGAATGTGGATGGAAAATGGGACAACTGTAATAGCATAATCAATAAAATATATTAAAAAAAAAACTTCTAATAATCAAAAGTCCAGGCTTCACAGGGGATTTTTACCAAATATTCCTCACCAAAAAAACTAACACCTATCTTTTCCAAACTATTCCACAAAGTTCCAGAAGAGGGAAGACTCCAAAGTTGATTTTACAATTTGTAATTCCAAAACCAGATAAAGACACTACAAGGACAAGAAATTATAGGCCAATATTCCTGATGAACATAGATGCTAAAATCCTCAGCAAAATATTAGCAATCAGATCCATAAATACATTAAAAAGATCATACACTATGATCAAGTGGGATTCATTCCTGGGATGCAAGGTTCGTATAATTTCTGCAAATCAATAAACACAATACAACAGGTAAACAAAGTGGAGGATAGATTTGGAAGATGGCAGCATAGGCAGACATGGTTTGCTTCTTCACACAAACACATCAAAACTGCAGCTAAAATATAGAAAAACTATCACTCAGGAATGTCAGAAATTGAGCTGGATGCAAGTCTGATGACTATGTAATTAAAGAAACCACATCCATCCAACCTGGTAGGAGGGGTCCAGTTGAGGAACTGGCTGGTCCTACACCCATGTGGATAAAAATTAGAGAGGGATATCTCAGGAGCAAGGAGTCCCAGCACCAGGAAGACCCCAGCACCAGGAAGATAAGTCCCCACAACTTCTGGCTGCAAAAACCAGTGGGGACTGAGTTGTTGGAAGAAACTGCTGGATCCCCAAGCAGTTCCTCTTAAAGACCCACACACAGACTCATCTACTCAGACCCACTCCCTCTGAGCTCCAGCACTGGGGCAGCAACTTGAAAGGCATCAGTGTCATAAAGGGAGGAATGGAAGTACTGGCATCGAGGTGAGCAGAGACCATTGTGAGCAGGTAAATTGGTACCGTATCTGAGACTCCATCAACCTGGCTAACAGTAATCAGCCTCAGAGATCCCCAGAGGCTTTGCCCCACCCAATTTACAGGCCCACTCAAGCTTCTTTTCCATAAGAATGGCTGGTCTTGACTCCTAAATCCTATTAAACAAGCAGCAGCTGGCTTCAGTGAGCCCTAGCAGGAGCCAGATTAGATTCACAGTTTGGCTTCAACTGGGAATGTCCAAACCTAGGACAAGTAACAGTCATCTCAGATTGCTTTAGAGTTCAGGTGGGGGGTCCCCGGCAAAACACAGGTGGATGCTGACCTTGGTCTGCACCACCTGGGAACCCCCAGGGCCAGCATTCCCAGTGGGCAGCTACAGACCACGCTAGAGCACCACCACCCTGCCCCTGCACAGATGATTCACACGGATGGTGAAGGTTGGTGGTCAGTGGTAACAGCCAATCCTTGCAGCTGACTGGCCTGGGTAAATACTTCCCATTGATCTGCCAAGAGCAATCAAGTCTCAACTACAAGAGGAGGGTGTACTCAGCCCACAGAAACGGTGCACTTTTAGTACTATGCTTGGGTGAAAGGGGAGTCTGTGCCACTGGACCCTACGGGACGGACTGCATTAGGCCATGACACCAAGCCATGGGTCAAAGCAACTCTATAGAATACATAGAAACAAACACAGGAAGGCTGCTGAACAGGGAGACAAAGAAACATGGCCCAAAATAAAAAACAGATCAAAACTCCAGAAAAAGAGGTAAATGTAATGGAGATAAATAATCTATCAGATGCAGAGTTCAAAACACTGGTTATAAGGAAATTAGTGAGGACCTCAACAACATAAAAAAGATCTAGTCGGAAGTGAAGGATATGCTAATTGAAATAAAGAACATATTACAGGGAAACAACAGTAGAGTGCATGAAGCCAAGAATTAAATCAATGATTTGAATATAAGGAAGCAAAAAACAAGTACACAGAACAACAAGAAGAAAAAAAGAATCCAAAAAATGAGAATAGTATAAATAGCCTCTGGGACAACTTCAAGAGGTCTAATATTTGCATCATAGGGGTGCTAGAAGGAGAAGAGAAAGAGCAAGAAATTGGAAATCTATCTGACAAAATAGTGAAAGAAATCTTCCCTTATTTGAGGAAGAAAATACACATGTAAATCCAGGAAACACTGAGAGTCCCAATCATGATGAATGCAAAGAGACCCACTCCAAGACACATCATAATTAAAATGCCAAAGGTTAAAGATAAAGAGAGACTCTTAAAAGCAGCAAGAGAAAAGAAGTTACCAGATGGTTGCCCGGTGGGAAGAGGGTGTGGGGGAATAGGTAAAGAGGAAAGGGGATTAAAAAGTAGAAATAGGCAGTTACAGAATAGCCATGGGGATGTAAAGTACAGTATAGGAAATGGAGTAGACAAAGAACTTACATACATGACCCACAGACATGAGCAATGATGGAGGGCTTGCTTGAGGGATTAAGGGATGCTGGGTGAAGGGGGGCAAAGGGGGAAAAATCAGGATAATTCTAATAGCATAGTTAAAATATAATTTAGAAAAACAAATGAAGGATAAAAACTACATGATCATATCAATAGATGGAGCAAAGAGCATCTGATAAATTCCAGCATCCATTTATGATAAAAACTTTCAGCAAAGTGGGTATAGAGGGAATATACCTCAATGCAATAAAGGCCATATATGACAAACCCACTGCCAGCATCACACTCAATGGGCAAAAACTACAAACATTTTCCTTAAGATCAGGAACAAGACAAGGATGTCTGCTTTCACCACTTACATTCAACATAGTATTGGAAGTCCTAGCCATAGCAATCAGGGAAGAAGAAATCAAAGGAATCCAAATTAGAAAGAGAGAAGTAAAAATGTCCTTTTTTGCAGATGACACGATACTGTATGTAGAGAACCCTAAAGAGTCCACCAAGAAACTACTAGAACTGATAAATAAATTCAGTAAAGTAGAAGGATACAAAATTAATTCCAAAAATCAGTTGCATGTTTATACATTAGTAATGAACTATTAGAAAAGAAAATTAAGAAAACAATCCCATTCCCAATTCTTTCAAGAAAATAAAATAAAATACCTAGTAATAAATTTAACCAAGGATGTAAAAGACCTGTACTCGAAAAAGTATAAGACACTGAACAAAGTGGAAATATATATTGTGTTCATGGATTGGAAGAATTAACATCATTAAAATGTCCATACTACTCCAGAAATCTATAGATTCAATGCAATTTCTATCAAGATACCAATGGCGTATTTCACAGAACTAGAACAAATATTCCAAAAATTTATATGGAACCACAAAAGATCTTGAACAGCAACAGCGATCCTGAGAAAGAACAAAGTTGGAGGAATCATGCTACCTGTTATCTAACTATACTGCAAGGCCACAGTAATATAAACCCCATGTAGTGGTATAAAAACAGACATAAAGATCAGTGGAACAGAACATAGATCCCAGAAATAAACCCACAGCTTTATAGTCAATTAATATTTGACAAAGGAGGCAAAAACATACAATGGGGTAAAGACAGTTTATTTGCTAAACAGTATGGGGAATACTGAACTGATATCTGCCAAAAAAAAAAAAAAAAGAAAAAAGAAACAAGATTACCTTCCTATGCTATACAGAAGAATAAACTCAAAATGAATTAAAGACTTAAATGTTATACTTAAAGCTGTAAAAATCCTAGAAGAAACATAAGCAGTAAAAACTCTGACACTGCTTGTAGTAATTTTTTTTTTCTGATATATCTCCTCAGGCAAGGGAAAGAAAAGAAAAAATAAAGAAATGGTACTATATCAAAATAAAAATTTTTTGCACAGCAAAGGAAACCATCAACAAATCGAAAAGACAAAACCACTGAATGGAAGAACATATTACTGGATATATTCGATAAAGGGTTAATATACAAAATTTACTAAGAACTTATAAAATTCAACACCAAAAAATACCCCCCCCCAAAAAAAAGCCTCCAAACAATCCAATTACCAAATAGGCAAAGGATTGGAACAGACATTTCTCCAAAGAGGATATACAGGCTGTGAATAGACATATGAAAAGATACTCAATGTCAATAATCATCAGAGAAATGCAAATAAAAATTACAATGAGATAGCACCTCACACCTGTCAGAATGGCCATTATGAATAAATCAACAAAAACAAGTGTTGGTGAGGATGTGGAGAAAAGGGAATCCTTCTGCACTGTTGGTGGAAATACATCTTGGTGCAGCTACTGTGGAATACAGTATGGAGTTACCTCAAAAGATTAAAAATCGAACTGCCTATTGAACCAGCAATTCCACTTCCTGGGCATCTGAAAAAAACCTGAAACACTAATTTGAAAGAATACATGCACCCCTATGGTCATTGCAGCATTATTTACAGTAGCCAAGATTTGGAAGGAGCCCAAGTGTCTGTCAGTAGAGGAATGAATAAAAAAGCTGTGGTACAGCATTGACTGGTGTGGCTCAGTTTTTTGGGCATCCTTCCATAAGGTGAAAGGTCGTTGGTCCAATTCCTGGTCAGGGCACACGCCTGGCTTGAGGGTTTGGACCCCATTTCGGGGTGTGCAAAAGGCGACAGGTTGATGATTCTCTCTCACATTGATGTTTCCCTCCCCCTCTCCCTCCCTTTCTGTCTCTCTAAAAGTAAATAAATGCAATGTTTAAAAGAAAAGCTGTGGCACATTTACACAATGGAATACTACTAGGCCATAAAAAGAAGGAAATTTTACCTTCTGTGACAGCATGGATGGACCTGGAAAATATTATGCTAAGTGAAATATACCAGTCAGAGAAAGACAAATACCATATAATTTCATTCATATGTGGACCCTAATGAAGGAATGAACAAACAAGCAAAGCAGAGATAGACTCACAGATAGAGAATAGGCCAACACGTGCTTTGTGGGGCCTAGAAGGGTAAAGGGATTGAGCAAAAAATAATAAAAAGGGGAAAAAACTCATGGACATGCACAACAGTGAGGTGATTGCTGGGGGGAGGTGTGGGTGGAGGGAGGTGGAGAATATAGGGGAGATAAATGGTGATGAATGGAAACTTGACTTGCGAGGGTGAACACACAATACAGTGTATATGCTATTCTGTAGAGCTATGCACCTGAAACCTGTATAGTTTTGTTAACCAGTGTCACCCAATAAATTCAATCAAAAGGAAAAAAAATATTGAAGGTAAATTGAAGGAATCTCCTAATAAGTAGAGCAAAAAGCTGTAGAAATGAAACACCAGAGGAAGATTAAAAAAAATCAGAAGATGCCCTCAAGAGGTCAGTATAATAGGGTTTCCAGAGAGTATAGAAAAATGGAGCAAATAACTACCTAAAAATAAATCAAGAAAATTGATCAGAACAATACGACATACATTTCCAGACAGGAAGGGACCACCCCCAGCCACAAAAAAATGTCCCAAATAAAGGGTGGGACTAGACCTACATCCCATGAAATTTCAGAACGCTGGGACAAAGGGAAGTCTGACAGACTTGCAGGGAGTCAGAATGGTTCTGCAAATTAAAAGGCAATAGAGCAATGCCTTCCAAATTCTGAAGGAGAATTATTTCCGACCTAGAAATATATACCAGTTACCTTATTAATTTTGTAGACAGAATAAAGAATAAAGACAGAAATAAAGATCTTTGATACTTAGAAGGTCCTTAAATAATGTTTCATTAAAACATTGATTAGAATATTGATGACTGGCTGGGGTCACTGTCTATTTGGGGTTTGCACATTCTCCCCACATCTGTAAGGTTTTCTCTGAGGACTCTGGTTTCCTCCCACACCCTAGAGCTGTGCATGTGTCTACATTGTCCCATCTATGGGAGTGTGAGATGTGTGAGGTGCCTGTGATAGAAGTGCGTCCAGGGTGGGGCCTGCCTGCACCCTCAGCTGCCAGGATGGGCGTCTGCCACCTGCAACCCTGAACTGGAATGAATGAGTTAGAAAATAATGATTTTACCTGTTTTTATTAATCTTTCTTAAATGTATGTAGAGCTCACTGTTATTTTACTGTTTAATATTAGAAATTTTTAAGGTCTTTATTTAGAAGTTTACAGATATTTTTGTGACCACATATATGCTATAGGAACTTTTGTGGATATCAATTAGCTTATGGTAAAATCGGTTTTGTTATATGTCATTTTGCTTAAAGTCATTGTTTCGATGATCCTATGATGACACTGAGTACTTACTGTACTTGGTCAAAAAATATTTGCTTTCTATGGACCATTCTTAGGAATATCATTAAGATTTTGCTTCACCAAATCAAGGACTTTTTAAAAAGACACCAGAAGATAGGGGATCCAAGTCAAGGGAGTGGCTAAGAGGACCCTCTAGATGAGCATGAAGGCAGATCAGGTCAGAAGGTTCTAGAGGGCCTGCTACAGAAAAGCATGACTGATAAAATAACCCATGGCTGATTCAAAGGTGATTTAGATACCCAGGGCAAAGTTTCAGGTAGTTAGTGATAAATATATAGATAATAAGACAAATGAAGAAAGACAACAATTATCAGCTTTATGGTAAAAAAAAAAAAAGACAACTGTACAGAAAAGAAAAAGTAATTGTGATTTACTAGAATGAATACCATTGATCAGTCATGATGATGTGGCACTAAGTCAACCTACAATTAAAATATAACAATAGAGTATTAAAAGAAAGGAGGGATGAGGCAAGGGAAGAAAAAGTAAACAAAACCCTTGTTTTGAATAAGAGGAAGCCAATAGATAATGTTTAGAAGGAAAAAAATCTAGAGCAAGAAATTATGTTACTTAGAAACAAGACGATGAATGTCAAACTAATCAGCTAAAACAGTGTAACAGAGTATAATGGGATTTCCAGAGAGAAAGAACAGAAAAATATAGAGCAGATCAAATTCTTATCTTGAGATAAATCAAGACAATTTACCAGAGCAGAAGAGCATACATCTGCAGATGGAAAGACCCACAGAATTTCTCAAATAGCAGACAGGTTGTGAAAATGGAGCGGGAGGTGGGGTGGGGTGGGGACGACGGTGGAAGGTGGGAAACTGCTGGGTTTTCTGATAATTCCTGTGGAATGACCGGTATTTAAATTCTGTGCTAAATTAACTGGAAACAAACAATAATGAAGGCAAAACTCATTACAAACACAAGCATTACAAACCAAAGACTGACTGACCAAGGGCCTTCCCAGTAGCTCCCTCTACATAGCCTGCCAAGGCCATGCTGCCGATCACCCCTAAAAACCCAGGGCTTCCTTCCCCTGGATCTCCTCCCACTCTGCCTTCCTGGCAACCAGAAAAGCTGATGTGTTTGGAGCCATTGACACTCCAGCTGTCATATCCTCCATAGAGGAAACCAGCCACAGGGCAGGCAGATCAAGTGTGCAAAGGCGGCAAAGGAGCGAACTGGGAAGAGGCAGGCCAATCATAAACTGCTGAAGAATGGGTGACAAGGTGTCTGTCAAAGGGGAGGGGGTGTCCACAAGGCTGGGGAGATATCTAGGAGGATTCGAGAACCGAAAGAGGTCCATCAGGTTTAGGATGTCAGGAAGAGCAGCTTTGATGGGATCCATGGGGCAGAGGCAGACTGGTATGAGGTGAAAGGGGAAGGGAGCTGGGGAAAGGGAGACAGTGAGGAGAGGCAACTCTTCGGTATGTTTTGGCAGAGCAGGGAGATGAGAGGAAGGGCAGGGTCTGGAGAGAATGAGTGTTTGTGGGGGTACATTTTAAAAAGATGGTTGGGTTTGAAAATGTTAAGATGTTGATGGGAAGAAGCTGTGAAGAAGGGCTGAAGGCAGAGGAGGGAGGGATAACTGATAGTTTCTTGAGAAGGCAGGCGGAGGCACTGTTCCTGGAAGGAGTGAGGGTGGAATAGGAGAAAGAACAGGGTATAATTTTTAGGTTCAGGGACCACTGTTTTAATCACAAAACCTACTCTAATTTCTAAAAATACAACACTAGTGCAAAGGTTGTACTGTGTACACATGAAAACTTAGGTTGTACACAAGTCTTTCGGATTGCTATTGAAATGGAAACTCCTTTGTCTCCATTCATGCTGTCTTTTTCTCCATTTTATTTATATCAATATCGCTAACATCAAATGATGGGTTTCCAGCCCTTATTGAAGTTAATAAGTAAGCAACTACAACAAAAAATGTGAAATTAAGTCCATTATACATTATTCATGCAGAAGGCTATTGATAATACTTGTTAGAGTAATGAGGACTTTTCTTCTGTGTGCTCCATATAATAGGCCCCTTGTAAATGTCAGCTGATGAATCCCCATACCAAGAGTCAGGCAGGTAGTACAATCTGTAGTTTCTATGTGAGGGAAAAGGAGTTTCCTCTCTATTTCACAAAGTTTAAATGAGCAGAATGGGCGTGGTACCCTCTTAAAAGGACACAGTCATTTTTATGGGGAGACTCTCCAAACATTTCCCATAAGAGTTGTCAACTGGTCGATATTTCCCTTGCTTTCTCTTCTTTCTATCAGTATCACTGAGAAACTATTAAACAGAGAGGCTCTACTTTTAAACTGTCTTTTGTTATGCTTTATCATTAGGAAAACAGACCAGTAAAATTAACTCAAGGTAAAAGTCTGTACAGTCATGCATAATAAGGGTAGCTTAAGAGAGCAAATTAAAAAAAAAAAAAAAAAAAAAAGACCAGAGGTTGCTCCCCTCAGCTATAAAATGGAAGGGTAAGGAGATTCAAATGCACAGCTAGCTTTTACATGAGCCTCAGTATTTCTATGCTGTCCTTTTCATGGATCGCTAACAGTGTTTTATCCACCTGCTTTATTTTAATTTATTTTAACTCAGCTAAAGTGTCCAATTCTCAAAGAATGTAGGTGGAGTTTCTCCTGCTCTATGGGAGTAAACAAAATACCTGAAAGTCTTATTAAGGGGCCATGGTGAGAAGGTAACAATTTAAGGACTAGTGCTCAGGTTCCGTATCAGAGCCTCAGCCATAGTTCAGGGCCTTCTGTAATCTGCACCTCCTCTCTTTGGCCAACCTTATCTACGTGTCTTCCTCCCTCCTGCCACAGATCTGCACTGAGTACCTACTAAGTGCTAGGCATTAAGCTAAGCCAGGTGCCAAGAACACATGCATGAGTAAGCAAGGTATAGTCCCTGTCCTTAAGAGGCTTGAAATGCAGTGGCCACTACAAAGTCATGTGTAATGATGGCAGAAGGTAGACAGGGAGCTGTTAGAGGACCAGAAGGGCACCTGGCTAGACCTGGGTGTAGGCAGGGTGTTGGCCATAGGGAGGACATGTAAGCTAAGTCCTAGAGAATGAATGTGGGGAAGCAGAAGTAATAGTAGGTGTGGGTATCTCTTGTCTCCAATGTGGTCAGGCTGGTCCAACCCAGTTTATCTGCTTGCCTATCGCCCACATACTGTTTAATAACTCCTGCCTCCATGCCTTTTTTCATGCCATTCCACCCACTTGGAACACTTTACTTCCTTTTTTTTTAAAGATTTTATTTATTTTCAGAGAGAGGGGAAGGGAGGGAGAAAGAGAAACATTGATCAGTTGCTTCTTGCAAGCCCTCAATGGGGGACATAGCCCACAACCCAGGCATGTGCCCTGGCCAGGAACTGAACCAGTGACCTTTTGGCTTGCAAGCTGGTGCTCAGTCTACTGAGTCACACCAGCTAGGGCAGGGCTCCTTCTTCTTAACTACAATCCATAACTCCCACTTTGGCCAAGAGCCCATTTAAATCCACCTTTCTACAGATACCACTCCAACCTTGATCACTTCAGTACTGATATAATAAATTTGCACAATACAATTATCTATTTGTATATATTTGTAAATAATATGTTCTTACTGTCACCCAATTAGAGCCTATAATTCCCAGGGACAAGAAAATGCCTTTTGATTCTTTTAGATAAGTTTGGCTTTGAGAGAAAAATGAAGTGGACAGACAGCGTATTTATTGAGCATCTACTATGTCTCAGCTACTATGCTGGCTGTTTAATTAGGTAACATAGAGAGGAAGCAGTTATTTTAAAGATCTAATGAATCCTTAGTGAAAGAACTTAAAATGACCTGCTACACGGTGAACTGCATCAATTGTGTATGAAATGGAATGAGGGTTGCCTCTGCCATCCTGAAACAGTATGACATCAGGGCTCAGATCAGATTCTGTACATGCTGATAATTAAAAAACCTGTTGCTTCAATAAAGGTTCACACCACTTTAGGCCGTTATAATTTGTTTTTCATGGATTCAAACCCCAAGTCTCTTTAAAACCCCAAGCTATAAATATAAGTAGGGCTTAAATTTCCATACAGAGAAGGGAGGGGACAAAGAGAAAGAAGAAAGGAGGGAGGGAGGAGGAGAAGTTTTCTTTCTTTTTTTAAAAATATATTTTATTGATTATGCTATTACAGTTGTCCCATTTCTACCCCATCAGTCCCCTCCACCCTGCGCACCCCCTCCACCCACATTCTCCTGCTTTAGTTCATGTCCATGTGTCATAAGTTCTTTAGCTTCTACATTTCCCACACTATTCTTACCCTCCCCATGTCTATTTTCTCCCCACTGTCTATGCTACTTATTCTCTGTACCTTTTCCCTCTCTCTCCTCCTCCTACTCCCGTTGTTAACCCTCCATGTGTTTTCCATTTTTGTGGTTCTGTTTCTGTTCTAGTTGTTTGCTTTTGTTTTAGGTGTGGTTGTTAATATCTGTGAGTTTGCTGTCTTTTTACTGTCCTATTTTTTATCTTCTTTTTCTTAGATAAGTCCCTTTAACATTTCATATAATAAGGGCTTGGTGATGATGAACTCCTCGAACTTGACCTTACCTGAGAAGCGTTTTATCTTCCCTTCCATTCTAAATGAAAGCTTCACTGGATAGAGCAATCTTGGATGTAGGACCTTGCCTTTCATGACTTGGAACACTTCTTTCTAGCCCTTTCTTGCCTGTAAGGTCTCTTTTGAGAAATTAGCTGACAGTCTGATGGGAGCTCCTTTGGAGGTGACTGTTCCCTTATAGCTTGCTGCTTCTAGAATTCTCTCCTTCATTTTAATCTTGGCTAATGTAATTATGATGTGCCTCAGTGTGTTCCTCCTTGGGTCCAACTTCTTTGGGACTCTCTGAGCTTCCTAGACTTCCTGGAAGTCTATTTCCTTTGTCAGTTTGGGGAAGTTCTCCTTTATTATTTGTTCAGATAAGTTTTCCACTTGTTGCTCTTCTTCTTCCCCTTCTGGTACCCCTATAATTCAGATGTTGGAATGTTTAAAGATGTCCTGGAGGTTCCTAAGCCTCTCCTCATTTTTTTGAATTCTTGTTTCTTCCTTGTTTTCTGTTTGGTTGTTAGTTTCTTCCTTCTGGTCCACTCCATTGTGTTGCGGACCATTCAGCCTGGTCTCAGGAGTTGTAACCCTCACCTCATGGTGGGCTGTGTAAGAGCCTAGGGACCCACGTCATCTGGGTCTGTTTGGTCAAGAGGATGTGACCTACTCAGGAGACAAACCTTATCTCCCTGGCAGGAGCACTGCTTCTGCCTCATCCATCTCTGGCCTCAATGCTTGGTTGGTTAGTCAATGACAGGGAAGACTCCTCATGGGAGGGGCAACCTAAGCCAGACACGACCCCTTGGGAGGCCCTCATGGAAGGACTCAGGGGGCTGCAGCAAAGAGGGGGTGATGGACCCTTGCCCCCCGGCTATTCTAACATAGTCTGAGTCCCCATTTCCATCTGGGAGATGTCTTCTACTTCCTGATCAGCTTAAAGCCTGAAACTATGATGGCGAGCGGTGCAGCCCTGTGCCAGCCAGGACAGTTTCCTGGGTGATCGGGCATAAGAAAGAATTCGTAAAGTCCTATGAAACCTGCTTTGCTAAGAGTGCTCTCATCTATATGATAAGGGTCTGAGGAGGAAATGAGTATGTCTCCCAAAATTTTGCAACCCCCTTTCCTGACAAACACTGACTCAGATTAAGCCCTCAGATTTCTTTGAAATGTTAAACCTGTATGCCAGTGTATTGGAACCCAAAAAAAGCCCAGTGAGGAAGGGGCTCTAGGTCATTCTACTTTGAGAGTTTGACCACCTTTCCTCCCAAAGCAGATTATGTCCTGGTAGTTTTATTTTCATCCATGACGGTGGGATGGGGCTCTGTGGGTGGAGCCCCCCCATATCTGGCTCCCAGGACAGGGGCCCCCTGCACCACTGATTTGAGTCCCAGTTTTCCTCCCATCTCTATTGGTTTCCTGTGCGTTTTCCTTCATTTCACTTATTGTAGCTTTCATTCGTTCATCTAATTTGTGAGTAAAAGCAACCAATTCTGTGAGCATCCTGATCACCAGGGCTTTGAACTGTGCATCTGATAGGCTGGCTTTCTCTTGGTTGCTTAGATGTATTTGCTCTGGAACTTTGATCTGTTCTTCCATTTGGGCCATTTTTTGGGGAGGATGGTCTGGTTGCTGCTGTTAGGTAGTGAGGGGTGCGGCCTTAGGTGTTCCGAAGGGCAGGGGAGACCAGTTGCTGGGTAGTGATGCTGTATGTGGGGGTGGGGTCCGAGAGGGAACAATGGCACCTGCTCCACTCTCTCTCGGATTCCAGTTGCTTCCACTGCTTCCTCTTCGCCTGGATTATCCATGCACTAATATGGGACCACCCAGTCAGCCAGTCGCCTTGCACGGCCTCACTGGGTCTGCACAGTTGCCACCCCGCACCTGGGGTCCACTAGCCGCCGCCTGTATGCCTAGGAACTGCCAGCTGCTGCTGCCTGCGTTCCTGGGTCCGCACCTCCATTTTTTCCTGCTGCGACTCCGCCCCTCTTACTGGTCTGGATGAATGGTTGTTGGACTTCTGTACAGTTCAATTTTCTATCAGTTCTGGTTGTTTTCTTGTTTCTAAATATTTGTTGTCCTTAATTTTAGTTGTGAGAGGAGGCACAGTGTGTCCACCTATGCCTCCATCTTGGCCGGAAGTAGAAATTCTCTTTCAATGGTCAGTTGAAACTCACAAGAAAGGTCCAAATCTCTTTATTATCACTAAATGTTACATATACACTTTTGAAGGCTTAGTTCCATTTAGAGTATCTCTAGAAAGTTCTCGCACTGCCTACACTCAGGCATAGGTTTCTATGCAGGCTTCCTCACAGTGAGTGATTTTTTTGGATCTAATGACATAATCTAAGTAGTGGATGACTGAATGTGAGTAACATTTCTATCACTCACTAGCTAAGATTTCACTCATCTCAGTGTGGACATCAAAGAATCATGTAGCACGGTGATAAAGTGGGAGTTAAAGCTATTAGGGGCTCAGAGGTAGTTAGTCTGAAAACATAGGCTGCAATGCTGTCAGGGAAGAGATAATCCTGTGCACATCAAAAGTTAGGGAGTCTTATTTCACACAGCACTATTTTCACTGATATGTCCCCTAGAGAAAGTGATATAAAAGAAAGAATAAACAAATGGGATCTCATCAAAATAAAAAGCTTTTGTACAGCAAAAGGAAACAGCATTAAAATGAAAAGAGAACCAACCCTATGGGAAAACATATTTACCAATGATACCTCGGACAAAGGTTTGCTATCCAAAATATATAAAGAACTCACACAACTCCACTCTAAGAAGACAAGAAACCCAGTTCAAAAATGGGCAAAGCACTTGAACAGACAATTCTCCAAGGAAGACATACAGAGGGTCCAGAGACATATGAAAGGATGCTCAGTATGGCTAGCTATCTGAGAGATGCAAATTAAAACCACAATGAGATACCACTTCACACCAGTCAGAATGGCCATCATAAACAAAGCAACAAACAACAAATTTTGGAGAGGTTGTGGAGATAAGAGAACCTTAGTGCACTGTTGTTGGGAATGCAGACTGGTACAACCACTATGGAAAACAGTATGGAATTTCCTCAGAAAACTAAAAATGGAACTGCCTTTTGACCCAGCAATTCCACTGCTGGGATTATATCCTAAGAACCCTGAAACACCAATCCAAAAGAACCTATGCATCCCAATGTTCATAGCAGCACAATTTATAATAGCCAAGCGCTAGAAGCAACCTAGGTGCTCATCAGTAAATGAATGG
Source organism: Glossophaga mutica (assembly GCA_039655065.1). Lineage (NCBI taxonomy): Eukaryota > Metazoa > Chordata > Mammalia > Chiroptera > Phyllostomidae > Glossophaga > Glossophaga mutica. Next base: position 95,356,196 of record CM077307.1, on the reverse strand, counting down.
ATCAAAAAAACATGGTACATCTACACAATGGAATTCTATGCAGCAGAAAGAAAGAAGGAGCTCCTACCCTTTGCCACAGCATGGATGGAACTGGGAAGCATTATGCTAAGTAAAATAAGCCAGGTGTGAAAAACAAATACCATATGATGTCACCTTTAACAGGAACCTAAACAACAAAACAAACAAGCAAGCAAAGTATAGCCAAAGACATTGAAAGTGAGAACAGGCTGACAGTGATCAGAAGGGAGAGGGCAGGGGATAAAGGGGGAAAAGGGCGAAGGGTTTACAGGAACAAGTATAAAGGACATATGGACAACAACAAGGGGGTGGAAATGGGGGAGGGAGGTGGGGAGGGCTGGGGTGGTCAGGAAGGTTGGGAGGAAAAGGCAGAAAACTGTACTTGAAAACAATGAAAAAATGTTTAAAAAAATAAATAGAAAGAAAGAAAGAAATAAAGGAAAGAAAGAAGGAAAGAAAGAAAGAAAGAAAGAAAGAAAGAAAGAAAGAAAGAAAGAAAGAAAGAAAGAAAGAAAGAAAAAAAGAAAGAAAGAAAGAAAAGGTTAGTTAGGGAGTCTTCCCAGAGGAAACATGCCGAGACCATGATTTTCCTTCCCTTCCCCCCTCTAAGAACCCTTACAAGCACATCATAAGAAAATCTGTTCATCAAAAAGGCTTGACTGGAAGGATGTGCTTTTCCCATAATGCAATCTAACAGTCATAGGCCCAGCCACAAAAATACAGGATTCACACCCAGAACTTCTACACACTGGCTTCTTTTTCTCAGACTCCTCCTCATGCTCATTCTCAGGGCCAGGGGCCAGAAATACCACCATCCACAAAACAATTCCTTATTAGGGAAAGACTATACCTGAACAACACAAAATGTTTTGTTACGTCAGCCAGGAGGATTTTAGAAATGAGTTTCTTTGTAAATATGTATTAACTGTTGCCTTTGTTGTTTTTATTGAAAATGTAGGCCCAGTATCACAAACTACGACAAATATTTCCATTAGCTAAAACCTCTGTCCCTCACCCCAAGCAACAGATAATGGTTCTCGCATGGTTGCAAGCTATTCTTACATCTTTCTTTTCAAAATCTAACAAGATTAATGACAGAATATTAGTTAAGAAGAGAATTTGCCTCCTTGGCTTATGCTACTATTACTTTAATTGTAGGAGAAAATATTTCTTTTTCACAGTATTTAGTAAAAGTTGATGGAAAAGTAAAAAGCAAAATATAATACACACACACACAACAAAATTGATACTGCAACCTCCTTTGAATAAACACACACTCTATAATGTTCTTAGAAAAACCATTTGTGGTCATAAGGGGTCCTTCACAATACAATGACCAATTGGGGATTTAATTGTCAAATATTACTTTAAATTTTATCAGGATGGTGTGTGCAGTTGATTTGTCCCCTGGAATATCATCTACTAACCAAAACTCAAATGTGCTATTTTCTAACATATTCAAAGCAAAATTCACTTAAATGATGCCAAAGACTTCAAGAGCAAACATTTGTGCCAATTCTTATATACATAGCAACACATTTGACAAGCTTTTTCAGTGAAAATTACAACAGATATTTTCAAAAACGGTAGCAGAAATGGGAAGTGACAACAGATCTTAAAACAGCTCAAGTGAGAGTGTTCCAGTAATTGATTGGTGTGTTTAACACAAAAGATTATGAGGTTAGAGAAAGTACAGAAGTTTAGAGAAAATACCCTTCACCTTTCTTTAAGCACATAAAATACAGTAGGTAAAAATGATGGAAAAGAGCAAAGTTTTCTGTCTTACTTAAAGGCTCCACTACTTAAGCTCTCCTTTACACTCTAAATCCAATTGTTCACTGAATTCTCTGGATTCTGTCTTCCTTGGGTCAGTCCCTCCTCTCTATTTCCTCAAGCCTTTGTGTCAGTTCAGATCCCTTTCATCCTTTCTTAGTAGCTTGCTGGAATAGAAAGCATGATGGCTTCTCTGGAGCTGTCATCACTATTAGGGAAGGAAGCATGCTGTTGGAGTTCCTGCTCACCTAACCTTGGGAAGTTAGGGTGTCAATGGCATTCTTGGAAGGACTTTCTGGGCTAGATGACATCTGGATATCCATTTGGGCTCAACTGAGTAGGTGTTATAGAGCGCTCAGTGCAGGCCAGCTGCTGTCAGCACCAAGGACGCACTGAGGAAGGAGACAGGCACCAGTCCTATCTCCTTCCTTTACAGCTGCAGATCCTAAGGGACAGGATATACTCAAGGAATTAGGAGTGGTGCTACAGGTTAGGAGCAAATAAACTTCAAGTGATAGACCAAAATTACATATGGTAAAAATTATTCTTCATCTTATTTTTTCCATCAGAACTTGGGCTCTTGAATGCTCAAAAGCCAAGGTTTAGCATCTTTTGCTTTCTTTGCATTATGGCTGGGGCTTCTCTTTCCCAAAGGCATGCAGGCATAGGGCTAATTTGCCAAGTTGCTTCTAATAGGACTCCACTGTTTGCATGCAACCATCACATCACAAATATATTTTTTAAGGGACATAAACAGGGAGGGTGAAAAGTGCAGCATTAAAGGCCTTTTGTTTAGCAAATACTCAGTTTAGATCCCAGCTCTATCACTCTCTAGCTGAGTAACTTTTGGAGGGTAGTTACCTTCACTGTGCCTCTTTCCTTCTCTGTGAAACAGTATCCCCAGCCCTGAAATTAAACTGAATAGGTATGCAATTCATGCTCACTTTTGAGATATAGTGAACACGTTGTTTTTGAATACCTAGTACCACATTTTGCCTTTATTTGAGAAGTAACATTTCCCTGTTGGTGGAGGCCCCTACTTTTCTCCCACTTGAACCATGGATTTCTGTCGATTTCCAAGCACAGAATTCTCTCTCCCTGGCAACAAGACAAGGCCTAAAAGCCTGCTCCATACTCTGACTTCCGTGATTGGTCTAGAGATGATCACAGGGCCAAGTGGGGTGAGTCAAAATCCTTCCTCAAGATTTCTCTTAAGTGGATAACTATCGAAAAAGGTTCTGTTCCTTTTTGACTGTCTAAGGGTATGTCCCCAGAAACACTGTCAACGATATCCTCTGTCACAGGGCCATTCTGAGAGAATGAAAGTGGCATTCCAAGAGCAGCAGAGCCAAAAAAGCCAAGAACCGCCACAGAGCTCCATATCCTGGACAAGTGCTTCTGAGGCTACACTGAGTTCAGTTCAAGTCCCTTAAAAACAAAAGAATTCTGACTAGTAAAAATGTTCATTCACTTTTTTCTTCTTTCTAATACAAATACTTTCATTATACTTAATTAAGCCTTTGTTTTATTAGCATGGATGTTTCACACATTAAAAAATAATCAGCCCTGGCTGGTGTAGCTCAGTGGAATGAGTGTGGGCCTGCAAACCAAAGGGTTGCTGGTTCAGTTTCCAGAGGGCACATGCCTGGGTTGCAGGCCTGGTCCCCACTTGGGGGCACGTGAGAGTAACCACATATTGATGTTTCTTTCCCTCTCTTTCTCTCTCCCTTCCCCTCTCTAAAAATAAATAAATAAAATCTTTAAAAAAAATCAGAGGGGAGGGAATTTCAGGAGAAAGGGGAAGGGTTTAGAGCAACAAGTATAAAAGACACATGGACAGAAACTGGGGGCGGGGGTGGAAATGGGAGGGTGGTAGGGAGGGCTGGGGCGGTGGGCCAGGATGGGAGTAGAAGACAGAAAACTGTACAAGAACAACAATTAAAATAAAAAAAGAAAAAATAATAATACTTTATAGATATCATACATCACAATTTTTGGAGTGCAACAAAACATACCTAATAATAAAATGTCATGCTTGATTTCTTAAGAAAATACAAACAAAAAGGGCATCTAGTCTTAGAAAATAATGTGTTAAGTTGCCTCCACTGTACAGTGGAGGGTACTCATTTCTTCTAAAGTATACATTTTAATATGAATTTTAGAGGGTTATTTAAAAGCAATATGAATTCTATTTTAAAAAGATATTAAAAAAACTCAATCCCAACACAAGCAATCCATAATACACTTTTAAGTCCACAAAAGAATAAGGATAATTTCCTTGAAATGTGAAATATCTTATTTAAATTATGAAATAGAAGGCATAAAGATAATGTAGATAACTAAATTGCATTGTAAAGATGATTTAATATCCTTTTTATTTTTATTCAATATTTCAACGCCCAGCATCAAGATCATATTTTTGCCTTCCCATTCTTAATCTTTTCTAATTAATATAATTAGTTTCCTGCACAAAGATTTTATACAAAACAAATTTATAAGTCAGGTTGCTAGGTAAGGAAGAAGTGTAGGTGCATAAAAAATGACATGTAAAGAAATTCTAATTAAAAATTTTTCTCTACATATCACAATTCAGAAATAAAATTACCTTAAAACTACTACAAAACTACTATAAAAAAGAATATTGATTATGGGTTTATGGACTTTCCCTTATTGTTGGGATTTAAGCAATGTCAAATGTTTTAAAATGCAAACTGTTATAAAAAAAATCAGGTTAAACATTTCCAAAAACATAAACTCTTTGGCATTTTCCAATTTCCAAAGTTATTTTGACAGATTACTATTATATATTTTTTGATTTTTTTAATTTTAATTTTCTTTATTTTTATTGTTCACATGATTACAAGTGTCCCCATTGCCCCTGTCCTTTGCCCCCTCCTCCTCACCTCAGCACCCCTTCCCTCTGGCCATCACCACACTGCTGTGTCTGTCTTTGGCTAATCCATTCACTCTCTTTCATCCACTCCTCACTTCTCTATAATTTCTGAAGTAAGCAGACTACATTATGAATTAAATTGTTAGTTCATCTGAAAGAACCTGACTCATCAAGACCTGGTGGAATTGGATACACAAAGATTACCGGGTAAACTACAGTGCTTGTTAGGCGCTGAGGTGACTTGTATTATCAAAGATAGTATCTTAGATTAGAGATAAGTTTAGTTATGGCTGAACCAGGAGCAATTTCCAGAAAATGGCTTTATAATTTGTAGATCCCAGTCTTCATTTGCTCTATCTCCTTCAAACCATATGAAAGAAAAAAGGTAGGCACTATGACCACTGCGTTTTAGAGTTCTTCATCTCCTCTGACAGCATCCCTGAACTTATTAATCATACAAATGGAAAGTCCAGAGAACTCTTTTTACCTTAATTTATCTGATAATGCATTCAATCCAGTTGCAATTAAATGTAACTGGCATTTAAACAATATTATAAATGCTAAGAGTGCGAGAAATAGGAGGAAAAAGGAGGAAAATGAACCGAGCCAGTTGTAGGTGTTCAAGGGTAGGTTATCATGGGAAACCCTGGAGTTTTATAAGTCTTTACATTTTTACATCAAATTAAAAAGCCATTAAATGGCTGAAGAAACCATCATCAAAATGAAAAGAGGACTGACTATATGGGAGTATGGGAGAACATATTTGCCAATGATATGTCAGACAAGGGTTTAATCCACAAAAGAGATAAAGAACACATACAATCAACACGAGGAAGACAAACAATTCAATTAAAAATATGCAAAAGATATGAATAGATACTTCTCCAAGGAGGACATACAGAGGGCCCAGAGGCATATGAAAGGGTGCTCAGCATCACTAGCCATCAGAGAGATGCAAATTAAAACCACAATGAGATATCACTTCACACAGGTCAGAATGGCCATCATTAATAAATCAACAGATAACAAGTGCTGGCAAGGTGTGTAAAAAAGGGAACCCTAGTGCACTGTTGGTGGGAGTGCAGACTGGTGTAGCCACTGTGGAAAACAGTATGAAATTTCCTCAGAAAATTAAAAATAGAACTGCCTTTTGACCCAGTGATTCTATTGCTAGGAATGTACCCTAAGAAGACCACAACACCAATTCAAAAGAACTTATGCATATCTATGTTCCTAGCAGTGCTATTTACAATTGCCAAGTGTTGGAAACAGGCCAAGTACCCATCAGTAGATGAAAGAGTTAAAAAGCTGTGGTACATTTACACAATGGAATACTATGTAGCTGAAAGAAACAAGGAATTCCTACCTTTTGTGACAGCATGGTTGGAATTGGAGACTATTATGTTAAGTGAAATAAGTGATTCAGTAAAAGATAAATACCGTATGATCTCGCTTATAAGAGAGATCTAATAAACAAAATAAACTAACAAGCAAAACAGAACCAGACACATGAAAGTATGGAACAGATTGACAGCTGCTAGAGGGGAAGAGGGAGGAAGGAAATGGTGGAAAGAAGGGGAGGGGATCAGTTAAAGAACATGTATGAATGAGCCATGGACATGAACAATAGTGTGGGGATTGACTGGGAGCTGGGGATGGGCTGGGTAGAGGAGGGCAAAGGGGGAAAAATTGGGACAACTGTAATAGAATAAATAAGAAAAAAATTCAGACTCTCAGGCCCTATCCAGATCTACTGATTCCAGTCTATATTTTAACAAGATCCCCAAGTGATTCACAGAAAATTGAAGTTTGATAACTGCGGCTCTGTAGGAGAGAGATTCAGGAATAAGGTGTTATATTTCAGAAGGGATATATTTGAGACAAAGATATCACATTAGATCCATAATCTCTATCTAATTACAATTGAGCAAGCTGGTTCTTCCCTCTGCAATTACCTTTCTCTGCTAAGTATCTCTGTTAAATTACTTCTGGTCACACATTAGTGTGACTTTCTTTACTTTTTCTTGTCCCCCAAAATATAATCAATTGCCCAGTCTTACTGTGTCTACATTTTACTCATCTCTTGTATTTGTTGTTGACAAATGTCATTTCAATCAATCACTCATTTCATTAAGAGCAAACACCTACATAGAACTCAGGATAAATCAGGCGCTGTGTTAGGTACTTCACAGATATCAACCCACTTAATCTTCACACCACTGCTGTGAAATCCCCATTTTACAATTGGGAAAATGAAGACACAAAGAGGATGGATGCATCCACTAGGAGGCTGCAGAGCTGGGATGCAAACCCAGGGAATGTGGCACTGGACTGTACTTTCATGGCACACCGTATTATGCCACACTATGTACATATAAGGATGAGTGCCTTAGGAATGGAACCGGCCAAGTCATGTAATAAAGAAATTAAAATAGCATAATTGGGAGAAAGATGTGTGTACTCCTTAAGGTCTAGAAAAAGCATATTTCCCCAAACTGTAATAAAACTATGAGTTACTGAGGTACAATACTATCCTTGGCCTTCTAAGCTTTGTTCAGATCCCAGTGTGTTTTCTGCCTGGTTTCTGACTGTGAGGGCCTGATCCCTTCCTCCGCAACTCAGCAACACAGTTGTTCTCTGCTTGGAGTTCTTCAATACTCCATGGTTAAGGCTATGCTCCAGGAAGAAGAAAAGGTTGATTGCAAGACTCACCTCATCTGTTTCATTTCTAACAGGAATCAATGTCCTACACTGCCTTTTTCCTGATATTTAAAATAATAGTTTGATATATTTTCTGTAGTTCCTTAGGCTTTTTT